>OY743227.1:9482508-10862508 GCA_963555765.1 Orthonevra nobilis | reverse complement strand
GAACAACGCAAAATAGGGAAAGCTTATGTTAGTGGATGCAAAAAATAAACACAAAAAAAAACTTGGAACTGTGAACTGTATGAGTGATGTAGACAGGATTTTGTTATGATAAAAGTTGAAGGAAGTTTTCAGGTGACCTCACTTGAAAAGGAGTCCAGAAGGTGGGTGGATGGGTGGAAGCAAGAAGTAAATGGGAATATTTAATATTTGAAGAGACTGATGGCAGGAAGGGCCAAATAATAATGACTTTAAAGAAATCACCCGTGTGTAAGTTCTTGGGGACGGATGAGGATTTAATTAAGTTTATATCTTGGGTGCACCCCTATGGCTTGGATGCTTTAGGTTTGACAAAAGCCGGCAAAGATCGGGGGTCAAGTTTATTTTCATAAGATATGGACCTTGATAGAATGGGTAAATGCCAGAGGCTATTATAAAGTAAATCTTATATCTTTTCTCAAAAAATCAGGAATCACAAGAAAAATTGAAAGGATAAAGAAGAAACAGGATGAAGTGAGATTTTAACCTTGGTGGAGTAGTAACCGGTATAAGTGGGACAGGAAGCACTGTATTTAGAGGCAGTTGTACATAAGAGGGAAGCTTTTTCATTACTTAAAAAAAATTGAATTGAATGTTTTAATAATAATGTTTTAAAATTGATAGTTCTTCTCGAAAGCTGGCGATGTCAGTCTCAAAAATCATGAAAAATAGGAGAATTTTCAGAAGATAAACAAAAGTTTATCCTGAGGAATTATTCAACATCAAACAAGCATGAATGGATTAAGCCATTTTTGTCTTAAAAAGAGGGGTTACGTCTTGTTAAATCACTCATGGCATAACGATGCTCAATACGGCATGGACCATGTGTGGTTAAGACCAACGACTTTCAAGTTGAGGATCATCATCTTTTTCCGTTTGATTTTGGGATCCAGCTGAGCTATGCAATGCTGTGAAAATTCAGGACTCAGAGTGCATTTCAGAAATAGACTTTTCCAGCATTGTATCGACTTACGAAAAGGGACCTCCTTCAGTAAATCTGGCCAGCTGCAGCGATACGCGGACGACAGTGCCATCATCAAGCTAGCTCCGAGTGCGATTTTATTATTACTGTAACGGAAATTGAGGAAAAGAACAAATCAGATAGTCCTGAAGCATGAAACCAGGTACACGTTGTTTATCAACAAAGAAAGATTCATCTATCAACTCGGACAACATTTCTATGTTGGCAGCTAACTTGGAATGAGAGCTGAGTCTAGAGTCACTTAAGACCTACCAGAGTAAGCCGCTGCTACTTCGACTTGGCCAAGCCAAGGGATTCAAAACTCTTAACATAGAAGATGAAGTCCATGCTCCACAAAATATCGATGCTGTCAATTATGGAGTAAGTAGCTGAGTGCTGGACGATAGCTCAAAGCCAAATAAGATATTGATCGATGCTGGGAGAAAATGTAGTTCCTGATTTTCAGATGGGCAAGTGGCAAGAAGATATAAGCGCATAATCTTTTAGTTGTTGAGGAAGTTCGGAAAGCAGCAGGGACTACGGCCATTGGCCATGTCTTGTGGCTCCGCAGAGATATGTAGCACATTAACGAAGAATGAAATTTTGGCTTCAAGTCGGGAAACCTTCAGTAACTTATTCCTCAAAATTGATCTAATAGACCCATACTTAAACGTCACACTAACCTAGAGTCATCTTAAGAAAGCCAGAAATATTCCAGTACTGTATCAAAAGAAGGGAAAGTCCTTAGTTTACAATTTTGTAGGTCAAAGATGATTGTCAAAGGCGAAGGTTGAGTCTTGTCGTAACGTTGCAACTCCGATAGGAGATAAGGATATAATCTAAAAGGAGTATTCTCAGAAAAACAGGATTATTTCCAAGCGTCTAAGATAAGCTTTGCAGAGCTACAGTCAACTAGATCCGTACAGCAAATTGACCGATGACGAGTAAGTCTATTGGAAAATTTTCCAACTCTATTCGGACGGCTCTGATGAGCACAGATCTGAACTAAGGGTAATCATATTCCCTTGCAAATTACAAAACGAGAAAAACATAACAGGGGGCGAAAGTTCAGGAAAGTCAATCGATCACATTGTAGTAAAATATTTCAATAAATAAGACCCCTACTTTTCGGGTTAATCTTTAACGAGCAGAATCATGAACCGTTTCAAAAATCTTACCCGAGGAAACTTGATGGTTGAAGTCCAAGTCGGCCTAGATTATGCTACCAAAAAAAGGGTAATTTTCGAAAAGGTCAAAGTTCACTGATGTTGTTCAAAATTTCGGCGCTAAGCTTGTACTCTTAAAAACGTGTCAGCAGCTTACTTCTTCTTCTGTTTTCAAGTTCACAGAACCTAGTTCAATTTGGTGTCTTAAAAACCTCTGCAACATTTACCCATGATTTTTTAATTAAAAAGTTTTGAAAAACAAAAGTACCCACCCATTTTCCAATTAAAAGACCGGGCCGAAAATTAAGTTGACAAACGGAAGAACTTAGATACAAAAATGTAAAGCATTACATCAAACGTTTCCATGGTTCGTTCGCGAATTACATTCAATGCGATGAAAGAGAACGATGTACCGATGTTTGGAACAAAGGAAATATTCAAACAATTAATAACCTTGAAGGAGCATTTCTCCAAGGATATTTCAAAAAGGACTTCGTTTGTTAAAAATATGAGAGAAAAAAAAGGAATACTATGGAATGAACAAAACGAGAACGGAAACGAAAATCGGTTGCCGGTGGTGGAGACCTAATGCCGCTAAAAAGGAGACCAAATGAACAGCAAAACTGTTCATGCACGCACATTTATATCCTGCCATACACAAATAATAAAAAACCATAATTACCCTGTTTCCTTTTGTGCAAAAAAAAAAAGCGACGAATAGGAAACTTTTCGAACGAATTTATCGATTCCTGGCACACGGAGGGAGCCTTGGTGTTCCAGGGTTTAGCGCAGCCTCGTGCTGACTTCACTTTATTTCCGTAAATATTAATAATTGATGCCAATCAGTTTTTACCATTAACTATTTGCCATCAACGCAGGATCAAAGAATGCCACCCACGACTCCGGTAACTTTGTTGTACGAGTAGAATACCCATACTCGAATAGCTTTCGAGAAAAAGGACTTTAACTTTAACTTTTGAATGTAAACATGAAGGAGCAGTTCTGCATAATCCTTGACAAATTGGTCGAACTATTAAATGCCTTGATAATGCTCAGGTCCTTAGTGCACTTCGCAAGAGTGGATTGGCAGAAAAGAAAAACTTTTAAATCATTGAAAACTTTAAATAAGCATCATGTTCTAATGGATTTGCAAGGCTTTGGAAAAGCAGTTTATTAGCCTCCCGCAGCGGAGCAGAGGGTAGATTTATCGAGGTATGCTCGATCGATTGGCAACATCCGTTCCGATGAAGGTATGACTTCCTAGTAACTCTTGTCCTATGCTTAAGTACCTCGACCCAGCGTGACCCACCAATTAGCCGGTCAACTTTGTGCCTTAAATCGATGTCGTTTCGCTCGAGCTGCAGAGTGTATATAAACGTATTTTTTTCGGATCAAGTTAAGACGTGAAGTTGTTAAGAAATAAAAGTGTCTGTTAGTTGGTATGGCTTCTGAGGCGGTGTGGTGGTGGCAATGGTTCTTGTTTGGTTGGTTGTTCAGTGTTGCACTCGTTAGATACAATTTTATGCCAGAGGCACAAGTGCACTGACATGACTCCCTGTGATAAAGTAGCCCGGAGCTTTCTGTTTGTTATTATTTTCTTTTTTTCGTTCCTCATTGCTCTCCTGCTTTCGTTTCATTCTACCCCTTTCCTGGGTGTTTTGCTTTGCTGAGGGTAGCAACTCTGTAAGGATTCAGACATAGACGTCGACATCCTTAGCTCGTTGTGGAGCGAGGACAATTTTATATTTTATTTACGCTTCATTTTCATTAAATTATTTGTCGTAGTCGTATCTCTAACCCCTGTACTCATCCGGTTGTGCAGTGGACTTTGGGGGTGCAAGTAATTTTGTGTAACAAGGTCGTTTTTTATGTGAGTGAACTGACTGTGATTTTCAGCGTAAAGTTCATATTTTACCATGGTTGCTCCAGGGTTAAACGAATTTCGAATATGAGAAGGGAAAAGATGAAAATCTGTTAAATAGAAACTGCATTGTTGTGATTTAAAATTGGAAGCTTACCTTGGAGAGAAGAGGGTGTAATTTTGAAGCAGTCAACTTGGTACATTCATAAGAATGCAGCACCATTTTTGAATACCAGATTGGGCAAAACATCACAATCGAAAGCTATAACATTGAGGACCACCAGTTTTACTATGGCCAAACATCTAGATGAAAAATCAAGCAGTCGCCTAATCAAATGAAAGCAGCGTGACATTGAAGAACGTGAAGCTACTTTAGCTCAGTCCGAGAACTTGCAAAAAGGATTGTCAGATGCAGAAACATAAAGTTGAGTTTAAGTATGGCCTCACATCAACAGCAGCGTTAAACATGATTTTCACTCTATTGCCTATAAGCCTGAATCAGAACTCAATCTTACTTTTAAGCTCTAAACCAAATTTTAAGCTGCTGGCAATCCATTAAGCCTCTGGCAACCTTATTAGTTACACCATTAAATCAAAAATTCCCCTCAGCTGTTGCTTAACACTCAAAAGATGCCATAGAGTTTGGTTGGCAGGGAGTACTTCTAGCTGCAGAATCCGTATCATTTCCAGCTCCAATTACAATTACGAAAATAACCTAGACAAAAACGCAACGAGCCTGAAATCAAATTCATTCCCTGTTTGTGATTGGAATACACAATAAATCAGCGATTCGTTTCATGAACGGTCGCTGTTTAGGAAGCGTTCACATTCGGAGACTGCGTTTAGTCATATTGGACGTTAGTAAAAATGATATAGTAACTTTTGAGCATATATCCCGCAAATGTCCCTTTCTGGCGAGTATGAGGCACAGAATACTCACACAATTCAATGCAAGGATGTTGGCAAAAAAAATCTCATCTTCTCATTAAAACAGCAAAACAGCCAAATCATTTGGTTAAGACGAATCAAGACTCTAAACTTCGTTACTATGAGAAATTTAATTCCGCTATCAAACCTATGAGAATCTTTGTGGGCATGACATCTACTTCAGAATCTTGCTTCTCATTGGCTATGAAAATTTGGTGACCTCAACAACGCAATTTGTTAGTACCAATCTTATTTTAAATTATATTCAGGTTGTAGCTATGATGCCTCCTGTTCAGAGCTTTTAGTGAACCTTTTTATTTTCTTCACCTTGTGAGTATTGCGGCTGAGAAAATCTACTGATCTGGCTCGAAGGACCAAACGAAATAAAAAAAAGCTTATACAATTACGATTTTCTTATTCCTTAAGGTGATGTCTATTGTCTTTCATGAGGATGTAGTCTCACTCAACCGAAACCAACAGCTCTTGTTCCTGAATGTGAGCAGACTATGTACGGTACGGTACGATTGATCCGCCTGTATGAATCCTAAGCTTGTTCTTCAGAAAAATTGACAAGTCTATCGGTCTCGGATTATTTCACATCTAGGTGTTCTTAGACTTGCTTTTATTCATGATCGCAATATTGTTGGATAATGCCTGGTTCATTTTTTTTTACCCTAAATTAAAGTTTCTATATTACCGGCATGCATTCCACAATTGCAATATATTTAAAACGTTCCCCTTCCAGAAACCCTTTCTTTCCCATGCGAATATGACCCACAAAAAAAAATCGTTATTCAACCCCCCACCACAGAATGCTGGCTGTCCGAATAAAATAACCACTTGGTTACAGTTTTCATCGCTACTAAAAAAACAAGGATTTCAACTCAAATAAAAGAATAAACCGAAAACCTCAACTTTCGCGAACGTAAGGCATTCATCATCATCCTTTATCCCCCGTTATTTATTTTCTAGTCATTTATTCAAAAACTGCTCTTCTCAGTCAGTCATCATTCTGCATTTCAGTAGCAACGTGCAACACCTTCGGCACTATCTCCCCAGCCATGCGGCATGCGGCATGCAAAATTGCAACCCGAATCCCAGCCGCTCATATAAATTGCAACCGGAAACTATTGGGGTGTACCAGCCCCCTTTGCCGCCATTGAATATGTATGATCCTTAAAGCAAAAAAAAACGAAAAATCTGCCTTCGCCCTAGTGTAATCACACACTCCACCTGGCAGAGCAAATTTCATATTCATGAAACCATATCTGCCACGCAAGGCTAAACCACTTAAGTTCGTTTCTACCACACCAAAAAAAAAGCAAAAAACAAAAACGAAAGCCTGCAATCCCGCCTGATGAATCGACATCACATAAAACACTCACAGATTTCAACTCAGCCCCCACAACAGTCTTGTCAGGGGCGCTATAAAATGAAATCCTATGTAGGTCATTGCTTGCCTGCCACCTACGAAACGTATCCTTGCACCTTTGGCAGCGCGAACGCGCGTTGTTCACAAAACTACATTGGCCAGCGCGAACATCGAAAGCAATTTGCAATCCTTTTGCGTCCGCCCACTCCTTGCCAAATGGTATACAGTTTACACTCCTCGTATGTGCACTCAATTCTGTACCTGATGGCTAAACAATTAACGACATAACGAAGGATTATTAAGCATTAAGAGGTGATGCTTCTGTGTCTGATGGTTCAGGATACACTGCCATGATGGCCCCAAATTAATTAGCCAAATTAACTTAAGCATCTGTTTTGGTGCTCGCTGCATGTTTGAAATTAAAAGAATGTTCAAACTTTATGCTTACCTTAACGAAAGGACGAAATGTCATAATCATAACGAATCCTTGAACCCAAAGACGAGGCGCAAAACATCCTCAAGAAAAAAAAAAGTGTATAATGCAAAGTATATGTTTTGTGTTAAATAAGTTTTCGCCTAAGAGAGATCCTTTTCTTTGGTCCTTTTTTTGGTAGTGTTGTCTCAAAGGAAATTATATTGAGGTGGTTAGTTTGCCCTTTTTTTCTGCCCGTGTGACGTTCAACCTTCGTCAGTCGTTTCGATGTCAGTGTCCTGGATTTATTTTTTTTTCCCTCATTCCCCACTTTGACTGTTGGTCCTTTTTTCTGTTCGCTGTGACTGGAAACTTCTTCCGCTTCGACGATCAACGATGGCGATGGCGGGAGAACAGTATCACACGGCGACAAGATGAGTATCAGTCAGGATAAAGGGAGACTCTGCTCGTCCTAATTAAATTTGTTTTTTTTTTTTTGTTCTTTTTGCTCAAAAGTAAGGTTCCGCGAAGCAGAAGAGTTTTTACACATTAGCTGCCAGAAAACTCACAAAGGTTGAGTCTGCGGACCAAGTTGTGGCCTCACCTAAGTAGTGTGAAGTATTTTGTAAGAGATACACCCTTTTGGGTGGTATGAGTTTTCTGTTTTAACAAAGAGCTTTGCCTTAATGAAGTCACGGTCTCTTTAATAATTTTAAAGTCATCTTGAGAATGATTTAAGGTATAAGCCCTTGAAGATTATGTCTCGTTAAGTTTACTTCTTGTGCAGCTAAGATTACTCAATGGGTTGCCAAGGTCGTTTTTCTTTCTTTATTGTTTTTTGTTCTCTGATAGCATAATCAGAGAAAAGGATACACTTAGGAAGACTGAGTTCTTCTGTGAAGGTTTATGTCTAGTTGAGGAAATTTGAATATTTTTGCAAAGTGATTGTGGTAGTCTGCCGAGGAATTATGTCATGTTAATCTGTGTTTAAGATGGGCTTTAAAGAAGATGAAGTAAAAAAGATTGTTGCTCTGCATGTTATGACTGATTTGTGGACGTAAGAATAAACGTGGCCATTATATTTTTAGATGATCATTTTGAATTTTTTTTACCCCGCAAAATTTAAAGTCGAAGTCATGTTGTTTCAGCCAGTTACACAAATCAAATCAACACAAAGGCCAAGAGGAATATGATTGGTGATGAAATAGACGCTTAATGTATTGAACAATTTGGCAACAAGACTTTCAAGGCCTTGATAAAAATTGACTTTAGGTGAAACAGAGTTGAGTAAATGGATACTGTCGGATAAGAACGGAAATGCGTGAAGACGAACCAAAGTCAACACTGTCTGAAAAGGACCATTTTCTTGAGTGTTAATCTAGCGTGTTTTTTGGTCTAAGAAAAAAAACACTATCGTGATTACCTGAACCAGTACCATATTGAACATTGTAAAACTGATACCAAATCTGGTAGTTCTCCCTTAGCTCCAATGGCTTGATTAACGCTCTTAAAAAAATACACAAATTTTTAACTGCCAATCTCGAAAAAATCATACCAAATCACGATTCATAAAAATCCGTGAAATGATAATATCGAGTATTCCCAAGATCTTCGATAGCATCATGAGAGAAGTGATTATTTGTTATTCCCAAACCAGTGCATCCTTTAGGAGGACAGCAACTGCCATCAATTTGACAGAACTCGTAACTCGACACCTAAATTCTTTGAAAATGAAGTTGATGTTATTGCCACGAAATCCTCATTCTCACATTGAAGCACTTGGTTTTCCTGATGTTGTTATTATTTGAATCAAATCCTACTTCAAAGGCAGTCCGTTCGTGGTCATCAGCAGGTTCTTCAGCTCCAATTCATTTCAAAGGTCACTCACAGTAGCAACTATTTATTTTATTTGTCTTATCATCCAAAACCCAAAAGACCTCGCATCTGTTACCCGACAAAATAAAAATATTCATAATCATTTCGCCACTTTTTTCCTTCACTATTTCAGTCTCCTCTGACTTTTCAGTCAGGCAGAGTTTTTAAGCCCTTATTTCAGCAAATCTCTTTACTTTACATTTGTTCATGCCATTCATGGCGTTACTATAAAATCACTCAAAGCTTAACGCTGAAAAACTAGACACAAATTCCAACATTCAAAGAGGAGTATTGACTCACATAAACGCATTTGAAAATCGAAGCAGATGACTTGTGACTTATTTCAAGCCT
Source organism: Orthonevra nobilis (assembly GCA_963555765.1). Taxonomy (NCBI): domain Eukaryota; kingdom Metazoa; phylum Arthropoda; class Insecta; order Diptera; family Syrphidae; genus Orthonevra; species Orthonevra nobilis. The sequence goes on along the minus strand of OY743227.1, from coordinate 10,853,547 downwards.
GCAAGAAAATTTAAGTCAACAAGGCTCTTGGACCTAAGATAGCCTAAATAAGGCAATGAAAGCAGCCATTCAAAAGTCATCGCACAGTTTCAGAAGAAATACTGTCTGCTGAAAATAAAATTAAAAGTCCTCGAAGGAATTACTTGGCAGAGGTTCCTACCTCAACCTTCAATATGACGAATACTGACTTGTTGTGTCTTAGAAGATGAACATGGTCTGTGAACAACGGTGTATCTTCGTAGTTAAGGATAGGGTGCAGATGATCGAAGGGCACAAGAACTACGAAACTTCGATGAGCTGTTCTGTGTCCCCTTTATGAATTAGCGATCTACCCCTGTGAGGTTGCCCTTCATCCACAATAAATTTTTAAAGCCTAGTTTTAATGGACATGGGATAATTTAACCCACAATTTGACAGCAAGATCCGATAAAATGAAATCAAAGTGCAGATATAAAATTCCGGTTTACGTTTCTACAGTCAAGGTGAAGCCATTAAAAGTTGTTAGCATATTCAGTGTGGTCCCAGAGGGGGAATTAAGTTCATTGCGTAATTATATCTTTTAAACGTCTTTTGTGGATATGGCGACTTTGAGCGCTGATATTATTCACTTTTTTTTACTCTAGCGATACTCTTGGTTCCAACTGCCTTCGAGGAATGCGAAGGACGTCCTTTGATTTGTCACAGCAGCTGCAATCAAAATTTTAATGCAATTGCAGTTCTTCTCTTAGAAAAATGTTGGACGGTGAGCAAGACAGCAAAGCATATTCAAGAGACTTTGAAAAAAAAACAAACTCTTCATCGGATAAACTTCTTTTTCCGAGAAATGTGAGTTGAGTATAATGTTCAACTGCAATCTAGTCCGGAAAGCGACTGCAGCTAGTAGCGTTTTTGAATTCAAGGATTAAGAAGTCGTGTATTCAAGCTTGATCTAATCAACTGCAAGCAGCGTAATCAAGCTCTTGACAAGTCTAGATCCTCACAAGATCGAAGGACTGATACGTAAGTAAGTATTCCTCAAAGTGCGATTTGATATGAAGCCAATCGGCGAACCTTATTTAGGCATAACAATAATTTTTGCTGCAGTGATCTAAGTCTTTACGGAAACTTATAATTAAATAAATTCTGGTTTCTCGAATTCGAGATTTTTTCGTTTACAGTTCTCATCTGTATTTCTAGACGAATAGGGAGTATTAGGTGCAGTTTCACGAACTTTGTAAGTTTCCGCCATCATTCTGCTGTCATTGTTATTCTTTCACACCAGAGTAAATTACACCATCTTCCCAAACATATTTTGAAAACACGTGTTTTGGTCGTCCGAATGACAAGCCGATGGAGAAATGAGTAAAATATTCAACATACTTAGCCCGATCCGATGATTTTCTACTGAAAAAGTCCTTTGCCATTTTCCACGAGCTCTTCTCTTTGACCTTAGATTTGAGTTAATTAATTCCTTCCATTAATTATCCAAACACATCCTAGCCGAATTCTTGTATGTAAGTGTTGCATGATTTGTCTTTTCATTTCCCGAGTACAATCTGAGGACAGTTCTCCGCTTGTTAAGCTTCGACTGATTTCTTTTTTATTCTTTCATAATGAAATGGCCGACAGGCCCTCCCACTTTGTGGCTTCTAGTCTTATGACGTTATTAATCTGAACCTCCAAATGGTGTGTTCAATTCACCTCCCATAATGAAGTTCGAACACAAATGTTTCCAACCGTTTAAGAGAAGGTTTAAAACCATATCTCAAATATTTAAAAAAATGTCAAAAATATGTTACGCTCAAGTTGGGGCTGTAAAAATGGTGCGTATACGCCACCAGTGAATTTAAAAATAATTTATACGCAACAGAGATTTCGCAACATAAGCAATTTCACATGTGCCTAAGTTGTTGGCATTCATAACGAAGTCTATGCCTCTATCAGGAAGGCGGATACGCTCATCGGGAAGCGTAAGGGGTTCTATGGATTTACTCGAGGAAAAAACGGTATGTTTCCAACATTTTTTTTTTTCGTATAAAAAAATAGTTTTTTTTTTCAAACTTTAAACTGTCTTTAAGAAACACATTTGACCAAGAATTTCTGAAATTTTCATCAAAGAATTTTTTTAAATTTTTTCAAGCCGTGAAACCCAAGTAACCCCCTAAAGAAAATTCATGATCTCAAACACAAATAATTTTGATAATACTTCGAAGAGATAAGAGCTCAAGATGTCAAAGCTATTTTATAAACCATTAAATTATATGCAAATTTAATATCGATAACAAAACACCCCAATATGTTACCCACGCGAACTCCAAGGACATACTTTTCAATACAAATCTCTTATATCAAGTCCCAATTCATTTCTTTTCAAACAAAATTTTCTCCCCTCTGGTTCATTGGAAGGTTGGTCTTGCAACGTGGAGTCCAACGTAGCAATAAACAAATTGCTTTTTGACACGAAAAGTGTAATTGAGTTCCCTTGGTGGTAATCACTTCAAACACTTCTGCAACATATTTTCCAATTTCACAAATTTCCACTTCGTTGGTTGTCCTTTCTAATGGAAGATGAAGGGTTAACATGATGAGATGTCAACATTTGTCTGGATAGGATTTCGTGGAACTTATTTTTAAAATGGAAATATGAGTGTCCTTGGAAGAATTTTTTTTTATGAGTTTTTGAATATCTTTGAATGCCGAATTAAAAGTTATCCTGGACGGAAAATATGTAACGAAGCAAAAAGGGGGTTTGATACTTTTGAAGATAGACTTTTTGGCGGCTTATTTAAGTTGTACAAAGCAAGTTTAGGAAATATTATTGAAGATTCAGCTGAATAAGGAATAACACATCCTCTGTGCCTTCATTATTATGAAAAAAAAGTGACTGCGAGTTTCAGCAATCACATTAATTATATCCCAATGGCTCTACAAGTCATAAATGATGTGGAAAAAAACTTGTAAGCAATTATAGTCATAAGTTTAAGTGAGTCACCAGTAGGAACAACATTGAACACATAGCTTCTCTCTAATGTTAAACCTTTTAGACAGCCAGATTCAAGCAGATTATTCCAAGGGTTGATCATTGCTTCTAAATGGTTTTCAATTTGCTGGAAATTGTATCGATTTTTAAGATCAAAGCACCAGTTTTTTACTCAGTAAAATCGGAAGTGGTATTCAGAAGTTGCACATAGTCAAGGCTTGTTTTCGACGGAAAAATCGGCAAAGTGGTCAGCTGACATAGGGAAATAGAAGGAGAAGAAAATCATTCTTATGAAAAGAGGCAAAGTGAAAATATAGATCCTTGGTTGGGCTTCTAGTCAAGGTCTCTCGAATAAAGGAGAAGCACCAAAACTACCGATATTATAACTTCAAATAAGGCTTCAAAAAAGACCGAAAATAAAATAATTTTATATGAGTTCGCCTGCAGATGCAAGAAAGGAGAAAGTAGAATCAACTCTATGAAAGAAAATTATTTTCTCTGAATTTCATTGCAAGTATTGCGACGAAGGACTTATAATGTTGCCAAGTGTATTTATAAGGATTTGCTAAGAACCTTTCCTTAACTTCGAGTAAGGAGGTACCGCGGCAAACACAAGCAGTTAAATCAATTTCAATAATCACAGTTTTCTCCTCTTTAAAAAGCTTAACTAAAGCAGAGTTCGTCAGCTTTTCATTGAAGTATACACATAATTCCATTAAGGCTACGCTTAGCGCTTTTCCAACACTTCTTATCGCATTTCCTTTTCATTTCTTCCCGATATCCAATCAAATGACACCAGATTATCCTGATTAACACTCATTCCTCTGCTCCTTCCAAAAGATTGTCAAATAAATACCGAAACGGTAAGAAAAACAACCAACAAAGACGACAAACCTCGGAATTCAATTGTATCTCAGTTGTCAAGCTTCATTTACATTACTGCGGAGTAATGACTTCCACACGTAAACATGATTCTCTTTCCCGCGCATCTCATTTGGAACAATACAGTGCAGAGCCTCAATCATTTATCTAATGCATCTGCCATCAATTGTTTGCTCCCTCTACCGAATTTTCTTAGCCATTTGCCATATCCAGATAAGGCGCATGTAATCCAGTCAATCCATTTTGATTTCCTTATTTTTACATTTCGTAAAGCGGCCGGATTACCCTGAGTCCATTGGAGGGGAACCCAAACTCCCCCGAGACACATTCCTGATGGTAGCTCATCCGCAGCACGACCTTGCAAACTAACACCAGAGATAACGACGAAATGAAAACACAAAGTACCCTGTACTAGCAGGGCCAGAAGTAAACACCCATCGTCGATCGTCCCATGCTGTGTTGTTGAGGCTCGGCCATGAGCGAATAGAAAAATTGCCAAGTGAAGCGTCCCCACCGACGACGATTACGATGACGACGACGACAACGACAATGACGCTCCCTACTGACAGTAGAAAGAAAAACAGAATCCAATAATGCTATCCAAACATTTTGTCACAAAATTCATGTGTCTATCCTGCGTCTAGAGTCCCTTAATGTGATAATTTCTAAATTGCCATTTGGCTGGATTTATGTGAGCTTCCCGGGATGAAAGCAGATTTTTATAAAAAACAATCTGCCAAAGGGTCATATACTACATCCTGTGTGCACCTTGAGTTTTCTTAACCAATGCAAATTCACCCTCTAACTAGATATATAAGCAAAACGCATGCACGCTTCCGTCGCCTGTGTGCCACCTTAGACCCGCATCTGGCCCATTTCTCATCCCTCGCTTCGGTTTCTAATTTGCATAGATAAGCAGAAACCAAACGCTGGAATAATTTTTCCCATCTATAACTCTCTTAGGAGACGTCGTCGTCGTCGGGAGGCTCCCTGCACGTCCATTGTTTGTGCGGTTCTGTTTACACACATAACAACATTGTTTACTTGCGCTATTCAAAAGTGCTTAGGTTCAATTTATGATAACCACCATCGCTCTTGCTTTCCATTGAAAAGTTTACAAGCAAACCTCCCCTGCAGCACTCTGGCAACCCGCGTCCACTCCCCCAAGGACCGATACCAGAGAGGGAGGAGGTACAAACTTTCTCGTGAAATTTCATTTAAAGTTACGTACTTCATGCAAATTCTTAAATTACCTTAGAAGGCCCCTGGTAGGGAGGGAAAGTTTCACACTTTTGTATTCCTAGTTCACCGGCAACTACATATACAAGGGTAAACCCTTCGGAGCTGATGTCGTTGAGCCGGCGTCTTTGGTGAAATACCTTGCATTGCAGTGGGAAATACGAAAAACACCTCATAAAATTGGTATAAATAACCCTTTCATGTCCTAGGAGTATTCTTCTTCCTATTTTTCCAGGTAACCATATCAAAGGACCACATCATTATTTTGTCATAACCCGTTTAAATTTTAAAGTAAGAAAAGTTCTCAATGTCGAAGAACCTTCGATTGCACCATGATCCTTTATTTGTTGGCACACAATTCCCACACCGAGTGTTGACTGTGTTTACTGAGAAAAGATAAAGGATATTTATTTTTGGGGAAATTTTCCATTCAAGAGGAAATTTGCCTTGTACTTCGTCGCCACCGATAATTGTTTGGCAGCCTTGAACTTGCCGGAGTACAGTCAACCTGCCAAGGAGACGCCAGGCGCAGCTGGAATACGAACAAGGGATTTGGTTATTTTTGACTGGTTTATTGAACTGAAACCAAATTTAAACCTTGAATGAGGTCAGAAAACGAATAATCGAATCGAACTTGATCTAATATAAACACTGTCCGCCTCCGACTTGACGTCGTTTTTTATTTGATACCGATTATCTCGAATAATGTCAAGTCACCATCCCTGAGATTCGAATGGCTTTGAATGATTCATTTGATTTACAAAGGCATTGACAGTGGATATTTGTCAGACGACGATAGACTCTTGTAACGCAAGTCGTTGGCGACGTTGAAATTTGTTGTAACAAGATTAATAATGAATGAAAATGATCAAAGCCATGATTGTTGGCATATTTCAAGGACTGTGCTTGAACGTTCGCTCCATGATTTAAGAGTCAAAAGGACGTCTACTCCGTCTCTTTCATGCAAGCAATTTTAATGGAGTCAATTAAAAATAAGCCTGCATATGAAACCATTTATTTCATTGATGCTATGACCATTTAGTCTGATTATATTTCCCGCAGGTAAGGATAAAGTGCTGATAGTTTGACAGAAAAACTTAAATGGGCGTATGCCTTGAAGACTACACGGACGTTTTTCTGAGATACACAAATCTTTGGATAGGGTTTACACTATCCTCAAACTAGCTTTGTCATTGGCAACGTTCAGAATTCTAAAATTTAAGTCAAACCTTAAAATTTTGAATGGGAAACTGACTGCAAATTCAGTCGACATTTCCATACGTCACGCACATAATTATTGAAAATTTAATTTTAAATTTCACTTCCAATTTCTGTGTGAACTGCATTTGTTCTTAAAATTAGCGTGATTTAATACTATATTTCCACATACGAATGGACTGTTAATTTTAAATAATTTTAAAAGATTAATAAACTAAAATACGGGCAACGCAGAAGATGAATCTTTATGTGAATTTAATTGTATACATTTACGAGAACAATCTTTTATCGAAATCTTTCGCTATTTTTTAATTTTAAGAGGTTATCATAAAATTTGCAACGCTCGAATTGCATGCACGCCAACTAGAAATCTTAATCCAATTAGAATTTAATTTTCTTCTCCGTTGTCAATTTTTCAGTTAAACAAAAAAATCGTAAAGAAATCGAAACGTTTTTTAAATAATTTTACGCAGCTGACTAAACTTTTAATTAATTAACAGCAGAAGCAACCAAATATTTTAACTACAAATCCAGTCTACTTCCTCGCCAAAAAGCTAAACAGTTTGTAGTAAAATTCACGAGCTCTCGACCAAGCAGAACCGGTTGACTAATGAGTGCGTACGTTTCTGAACGGGGTCATTTTTTTACAATATACTCTGGCAGATTGCCTCGACCTATATTCAAATAACATAGAATAATGGTGGATATTTTTTTATCTAAATTCGCCTTCCGTGGGCTTAAACTATTTTGATAACTAGGCCCGATTAAAAGTCCTCAAAATCTCCTATCTAAGCCATGTGTATCATGATAGGTAAAACATATCCAACACCGAAGAAGCCATCGCCTCCGACTAGCAAAATTCGACCGATAGTCCCCATTTATATATTCTTCGTTGTCCTCACTAACTTGGCCTCCTCACATCCACTAAGTGAAATATTTTGAGGAACGGTCTTAGCCTATAATTGCATAAGATGCAAATAGTGCAGCAATTGGAGACAATGGATCATCGGTAAAAACCAACTAGATACTGAACCGAATTTTAAGCGTAAATTCATTTTCAATGGCAACGCTCATTAGGTCTGAAAATCTCAAGGAATTATGCCAAAGAATTGGACGGATGAAGTCAAAATAGTAATAAAAAGAAAAGGAAAATCGACCCACTCAAAATTTGGTGCCCTCCAAAAAAAAAGGGACAAAAAAGCTTGCCTTGCAGTGGAATACCAAATTCCAGTAAAAAGTATTGGAAGTTTAAGAAATCATCTTCTTCTGCTACTGATACAAATCAGGAAATACAGGATATGTGATAAAACAAACTTAGACAGGGATACCACCATCTGCAAAGAAGCCGCTCAGAAAAGAAGAAATCGTTACGAGACTCGTTTTCGAAAATTCATTATCAATGCTTAGAGTCAGAGAATTTTTGATGACGACGTAATTCTAGACAGTTGAGGACGGTATCGTACAGGACTTCCCAATGAACAGTCTTCTGGTTATAATCTTAGGAAATCGCGCGTTGTAACGAAAATGTAACTGGTATAGAAGTATAATTAATTTGGCAGGTAGTCATAAGCAAATGCTGTTTTAAGGACGAAGTATCATCTGATGTTTGGAAAGGTCTTGATGACCATCAATTTTCGTCTCCAGACTTGCAGAAGGATTAGTATAACTCAGTGGCCTCTACAATATGTATGCGAACTATGAAAACCAAACGATTGATTCGGTCTTTTAGGCATAAAACTGCCGGCCGATCTACTTGTATGATAATCTTACCCATGGAAGGAATCAACTGGAGGAATGGCCGTGATCTTAAATGGAGCTTAAACCGTGGTAACGAATTTTCAAGTAATCGTAGATCATATCGTATGTTCGCAGTGCCCAACTACGTACTTTGAACTGATCGCAGTTTTTCACTTGAATTCCTCGACAGCATGTTGGATAAGTTGTGACGAGCCTTAAGGTCAGGTTTAAACCACCTTGATTCCAATATGAGTACGCTTCGAATGACTGTAGATCCACATGCTACATTGTGAAACCATTTTTTAAGCTCTTTGATGTTCAGTTCACTTAATGATACGAGTTAAGCTAAAGCGAACAGCGAAATTTCGTTCATAGAGATCTCTTAAAGATTTCAAAAACACTCCTTAAAATGTCGGCGTTAAATTTTTGAATGTAGTGCTCACTTTGATGACTCAACTTCAGTTAAGCCATAAAGAGCTAAGGTTGGGTTAAGCGTTATTAACTTTCGACCAGACGAAAACCGATCCGATTACTTCCCCAAGACAATCCACTTTATTATGACGAAAGCACACCGGACATCCTGCCATCTACAGAAAAATCGATTCGCTTTCTTGTTACAATAGTCACCTTAAATATCCCATCTAGTAGTGATCTACTATCACCTACCTATCCATTACTGCATCAAATGGCGACAAGTAGTCGAGGTATAAAAATTGAATCGTTATACAAATAAGCAATTAGGGACCCAATTTAATTGAACCATTCTTCTGTGTCGTAATCAATTCACTAGTTGCTACATTCATTCTGTAATTGGAAGTATAACTGACATATTCAGTGTTATAATGGAACTTTGTAATCAATTCAACACCCTCTTAAACAATGTTTGCACAATACCTACTCGTCTCCATTCGTATGCCCCCGTTTCCAGCCATTTCACAGGGTACCATCTTACTAAAGTCTGATGGCTCTAAAAACAACTTGTTCAACACTTATATCCTACGACAATATCCTATTCATTGTTTTTCCTCCCCCTACCCATATGTACATCTATAATATATTGCTGGTCTACCATGAGCTCCAGTAAGACATGGACTAGCGGCGATGAAGTAAGAATGGGTATTTGGGGGCAACATCCATATTGACTGACTGCTCTGTTTGTTGTTACTATTCGTGTGTACAGATTGTTGGCACTGCCACCAACACACCAGCAAGACAAATCGTGAATTGTTAATTATTTTAATAAGGCAACAGAGCGACACAATGTGGGAAGCCCAAAGCGGCCCTTGCCATTAAACAGCTCCCAGCTGCAGTATATCATATGTTAAAAGCCCTAAATCTACTCCATATACCCAGAATGGAGAGAGTTGCTTTATTATAGATTGGATGCAGCTTCATGCTGATGGCGTGAAAAGTTCTACGTTTAACGTGCTTGTAGGGAATCACATTATTCATGATTAATTACGAAGCTTCTCGCCATGGTCAACCCAACCCCAGTTCGCCTTAATCTTTGGGAACGATGAACTCTCGAACTCGTGTTTATTTAGTGTACCTTAATGGTATGCATATTTGGATCATCAACATCGACTGCGTGTGTGTGTGCTTGGTTGTTGAAACTTGTTCGGGTTTTCAGTAAGGATTCATGAGAGTGCATAAGGATATGATTTATGCATGGCCCCAACATTGTGTAAAAACAATTAATCCGTATGCGGTGAGCTGTGTAGAAGATACGAGTACTCTCGTTTCCTATTCTAGCTAATTGCGATGTCCTTTTCCATAGTTAATCTCTTGCACTTGCTCTATTGTAGTATGCTTACGACTTATTGAATGACCTGAGCAGAAGATTACAAGGGATTCAATGGAGTTGCTGGGAGGAAAAGGATATTATAATGTTTTTCTTGTGACATGACAAAATTTGAATGGAGTTGTTTCCGATTGCTACCATTTTTTTACATTTGTTTTTTCATCTACTTCGACGCAATTGTCGAAGCGTAGAATCCAGCTTAGACTTAAAAACAACTAAACTTTTTTGTTTCAAAAGGAGATAGTTGTCCTTTGTTCAGTTTGTTGTTTGACACAAACTTCTTGAGATAACATGGCACTGACATTTAAAACTTCACTGGAATTCCTTAGGATGTCCTTAGCGACAATTCAATATAAGTTGGAGCGGGGAGGTGAAGCGAATGTTTTTGTTCCGGTTAGCCTTGGAGTACTCCTATGGGGATGCACTTCGATTGATGGCATACTTTCGATGCGAATAATAAGTATGTAGGAGTTGTCTAAACCTCCACGAATAATACATTTTGAAAAGGTTAACTTTTAATTTAATGTGGCATTGTATTGTGCAGCCCATTTCCGGCGAATTTCCGGGCAATAATTAAAAATGTGATCAACAAAGCTATGGCTCAGGGATTTAATGACAAAATAATTACCACAGAGAACCATTCGTGTCTTGTCTAAGGTGCTATCGGTTGCCAAAAAGATCCATATCATGAGAGAACACGGAATAATCCCTATAGTGTGGTAACAGGGATAGCCACTGGTGATTCAAAGCGTAGTCAGAAATACCGTGGGGTCTTGCGAACAGTTCCATGATGTTCTAAGAAGACCCAAAGTTGACCCTACCACCAACAGCCGACCCATTGACAGGCTACAGATTGTTGGATATCCTGTGCGGCTAACTGTGGAAGCAATTTGATGGAAAATTTTATTGTTTTTAAGAGACTTTGTCATTTTGTAGAGTTTTCCAAAATCTCCGAACCCAACATTAAATCTTAACGACATCCTGTAAAGCCCTATCCTCCCCGAACTCGGGGCTAATCACCCAAACTTAACTTTACCACTACTTTAAACTTTAATGGTCTGATTCAAGATAGATAAGCAGTGCAATGCTGCTGCTGCTGCTCGTAGCTCCTTGGAGAATCTGCTGTTCCGTAGTACAGTAGAAGTCCTTAACAAGGAGGATATTTTAATATTTTTTCGTCTTCTGCAAAATATATACATTAAGTCTGGCCAGCTTAGACAGTTTTAGGGCATTCTGATGTCGTTGAAGTATATTTAAAAAAAAGGTATTTTTAAGCCTTTTTTAAGCTAGCTTATAACGTTGAAAAGATTCTCCCTTTGCCAGTTTTCACTTCAGAATCATTGAGCAAGATTTTAGTATCGGGATAAGGCATTCCTCGTCTTATGACGAAACTCGTTGCATCCTTTTTTATCAATAAACCAGATGTTTATAAGACTTCCATTATTTGTTCGAATGAACGCAGTCTCAGAAACTTCAATGTATTTTTTCAGCTTCCAACTAAGGCTGAGTTGAGTAACAGATATGCAAATACAGGGTTTATTGGTTCACTGTAAAATATATATTCAGAGAGCATCTCTTCCTTATAGAAACACACTTATTGTAGTCATCGTAGGACAGCTTAGACACTTAGCCAACGCCTTCAACAAGTTATAATCTGCTTCGGACACATCTGGTTTGATTTTTTCCTTTCAATGATTGTATTTAATTTGGCAATAACACTCCCACATGTTTAGATCACGCTCAAATTAATTTAAACCAGTAGACAAGGATAACAATGAGCATTGCAAATGGATGGTTTTGCTGAAACTCAAATCAACATTACGCTTTCGAAATTTCACCCGAAAATTCTTCCAACGTCATGCGTTTGTGTATTAATTTTACCCAAACACACAACTGACACTCCTAATCACATCCAAACTAATGACACAAAGAACCAACTCAGCATAATGTCAACTGGAATACTAGTTGGTTGTCGTGTGCGAGCCAACAATACGATACGAGACCCGGCACCAGGACGAAGCATAATTCCTTGCTTGCAATTCTCTTTGTTCCAGCGTTGCAGCTGCCAGCTTATTTTATCACTCGACTGCGGCGACATGTATTGCAATGTGGAACAAGCGGTTCCGAATTGTTACCATTTAGTGTATAGGTACTTGGAGATACTTCCGACTTAAGTACGTAGAACAACAAAATGAGATTACCAGGGAATGTGAAGGGATTAGAATTTCTGTGCAGTCTTAACTGAAGGATGTATGCTCCAGCATACACTCGAACAACACCCTAAAGTGATTAACATGATTACACGTCATGAGTTTAGTTGCACCATCATTTGACAGAAGGACACGCTGTTAAATGTAAAATTTAAGGAAATTTAATTAAACCGTCAGAGAGAAGACAAAAACTGTTCGTCCTCTTGGTTGCAGGTGCAATGAATCCTCCAGATACTTACTTACTTATGATGGATCCTATGCTCATGTTCAAAAGGAATTTTCATTGGATTTTCCAAATAACTCTTTCGAATGTCTGTGCCTGCGATAACAATTCTGCCCATGCAGCAATAACCCCACAGAGGGGAGTAATATTAAACTATTGTGGATGACGAACGTTATGAGTTAAAGCCAATTGACCCCATTGACAGTTTTCAATTTTTCGCAGTATACCCTGCTCACAATCTTCTGTGAGTGTGTGCACTTGGAAGGACACAGGATAATAGAAGGAATTCCAATAGCTCTGAGAAATTTTATAAGCTTCAGCAATATTGCATGCCATTTGAACTGGGTTGACCAATTTCATGAGTAATAATTCTTAATCTATTGACAAGTACCTAGAAATTTGCGATTGCTTTTCAAAATAACTACAGAACGAGTCCTTAGAAATGGGGGCTTTCTATATACTCGTTTTATAGCTTAAAGACATTTGAGATGAAATAAAAAAAACACACATTTATGATAAAATAGGTCCTTCGTTTTCGAGTAGGGATTAAGAAAATACCGGAGTTTACCTGACATGAGATGCAACTATATTGTCCACCCACAACCCCGTATTTGGTGTATCAGTACCTGCAAATTCATATAAATAAATCACAATGAACAAAACCAATAGATTCGAATTCTAGTTAAAGCCAGTTGTTGCTTCTTTCTAACCAGACTGAATGCCTCCTGAAAGTGAACTCCACTCGATGGGGTTTAGCATTATAAACAAGAATCGGAGTGAATTTCAGCCAAAAGATTTCACTTTACCAAAGGTTAAAAAGGGGTGAGTGGTGTTGTGGGATAGGTGGCGGAGAAGTCTTGAACTATTATTTGGTTTTCGAGTCGGAATTAACAGTGCCAATACTGGAGTGACTCACCAGCGATAATAAACTGAGTATCCATGCTGTATTGATAACTTCATCGACGTTATGCTTGGACTTGTATGTATGCATTGTCAAAATTTTGGTCTATGTATATTCTATGTCATTAGGTCTGTTGTAAAGGCATAACACCGACAGCAGAGAAACACAGAAAATTGCATATCAACCAACGGAGAATAGAAGAAAAAATAACTGCGAATTGAGCGAATGCAATAAGTCTATAGCGAATTCCTCATCCCTATTCGGACTCCACCCATCGAGCAATCGAATCCACAACTCATCTTAGTTTCAAACCACTATCCCTACAATCTTTATATTTGTCTGCTCGATCTGTGAAGAATGCATTAAAAGTGAAGTTATGAATGCTTAAAGGCGGGACAATTGTAAAAAAGCTGCCATTGATAGTTATGGTTCGTTTTGATACTTAAATACTGAATGATTTTATCGGGGGAACACAATAATAGAGGAAAATATTGCTAATTAAATTTAAGTGTCTCCTTTTGACGTTACAATTTCAAACTAACTATCCCAAGTATCGCACAGTTGTGATTTGAATTGTTTCCCCATCAACCATACTCTCCTGATGTTTCTCTAACAGGGTACAAAAATTTCCATTGTCTGGTGTAATTTTGTCGGCAGAAAGTATTTCAAAACCGTAACGAGGTCACAGATGCCAAGAGTTCATACTTGTATTTTTATTAAATAAAAGTTTGTCGAGTCAAAGGACGATTTTGGAATAGACTCGGGAGGTTTTTATATCATCTTTAAGTTTCCGCTTTGAAGGGGCTATGAATACCCTTATAATGCTTCCGCATAAAGCGGGTGGAAAGGATCAAGAAGAAAGTTCTACTCCCGAAGTAGTGACAAATACAGATGCACATTGTTGGTAAGCTTCTTCGAATTGTAATGAGTTCGAGTGTGGGCATGAAAACGAACTTACATACTTCACTGTTCGACCGAAATTGGACTTGTTGGTGAATTGAAGGACATTCCTTGGGAGGCAGATGTTACGGTGAAAGATATAGATTAATATTTCTTATCTCCTATAAGATATAACGTTCAAATTTGAACTCTCTCGAGCAGTCTAAAAATAGTTGTTGGAGCCCCTGCCCATACAATGTAGGTTTTGCACATGCCATCGAGGTAAAATGGGGTAAAGTATTTCTTACACTGCGTTAGCCAAGGAAGATATTTCGAAGCATTTTTGACGTATCTCAGGAAACTTTTAATGCCGTCCCAACAAGCTTTTTCATATTGCGGAACTGTTCTCTAAGAGTTTAGTTCATTAACTTCTATATTAAGGCTTGAAAAAAAAAAAAACAAATATGACCCGATGATTCGACGCGCCTAGAGGTGATAATGCGTCTTTGGTGTATTTTTGGCTGAAGGATAAGGAAGAAGTCTAGGGTCTTTGCAGTCAGACATTTAGATTCTATTGAAAACTGCAGCGAAAATCTTGATATACTTTCCCTCGGGTTTTGTTTCTCCAATTTTTTCAGGCCAATCAAAGTCCAAAGATTTCCTATAAACTGTTCAACAAGAAAACACCAGGTCAGGTTTTTGTTGTTACTTTTTATTTTGCTTGCAAAAATGAAAATCAATTCCAACTTTGAAAAACAGCAAACGATACTGGCTGTGATAAGATTTGAACATTTACTCATTACCATAATATGTTTTTATGAATAAAGCACACGTGGCTTCACCCCATCGTGCATATTAATGGCAAAGCGACAACAACGAGTGAAACCTTTGCGTGACTTGTCGTTTAAGTCCGCACATACCTTTATAGTATAGCAAGGATGGAACGCGAAAAATAATAGGAACACATTTTATGCCAAAGTATAATGTTCTAGTAGTAAGGCGCAGAATAACGATTAATTACAAATTAGTATGTGAAGCTTGAAAAACGGTTTAGATAGAATAATTTCGCTAACCATGCCAGTTAAGGGTCATGCAAAATACAGGCACGACCATACGTAATTACACCTACGTTCACCTAAGCTATTAGACGCTATTTAAAAGAGCGATATTTTGATATGTGATTATGTAATCAGTTCCAGTTTATTTCGTAACAAGAAACTCTCATGCATCTTTGATTTGTGCTGTAAATGCGTCTTTTATAACCGTGAGCACACTTAAAATCGCAACTAATTTCCCAAGTGCCGCAACCATTGTGCGCCAATTCCTTTCGACGCCGTTTATCAAACCGTGTCCCCAGCAGAGTTGAACAGCAAGTATCCTTTCCATTCGGAATGGAGCACTAAACTTTTTATTGGCCAAGAGGATAAAGGTGCAGCTATAGCAACAGCAACAGCAACAGTAACTCTGCAACAATGAAGAGATTTACAATAGCAATGAATTTAACTATTGCCACTCAATGGTTTCGAATCAATGACAGCCAATCTCAGCGCTACATTGACAGATGTTCTCAATGGACACACTATTTGAGGGCAGTCAACTGGCAACTTGGAATCCCATCATTCGATTTCTATAATTAGATACCAAATGAGTTGCATTTATACAGCTGGCAAATGCTCATTTCTACTCGTTCATGTACAACGCTATTGTTAATCGTATTTATTGAGTGCTTCGATACACATACTCGTAAATTGCATTTGCAAGGACGAACAATATTTACGGCATAATATTTGAATTTTCGCATAAATTTACATATCTTCAAATCAACTGAGAATGTTCCATATACGAGTAAACCTTTGATGTCCTCGGAGAGCTGAGATGTCTGCTTTCCTTCTGTGCTTGACAAGAAGATGTTTAGATAGGCGTGAAGACTCCCTAGCCTGTGGGGCGTACATAAATGGTTATGAATCTTTGCATAGTGCAAACTTTTTCACTCCAATGAATCTTTCGTTTCGAATATCCTTCGGTGGATCCTTGCGTTTGTACACAGTATCTCAGCTGCATAATTTGTTTGTGTTTGGGTTGGAAGACGATGCACCTACTTCATGAATATTATGCATGTGTAAGTATTATGAAATTATACAAGTAGTCGGGAACACATGATTTGGTGAAAACGATTGAAGGTATTGAAATAGAAGTGGAAAGCTTGAAATCAAATCAGTAAAATGACTCAAGAAACTCAAAACCAATATATAGTATATCACACCTACAGTGGATGAATGCATTTTTAAAGGGTTTATGACTACCCCTACAATGGTCAGAAGATAGACACATGAGGCCTGTAACGTCGAGAAACAAGGCGTCATGCCCGATTCAAGGGTGAATTTGTGGCTTTAATTTTTCCAGTTAATTGCAGTTTTATTTTATAATAATCAGAGTTTAAACATCAGAAGAACTGAAACGTTTTTCTCGAGTTGCATCGAATAAGGTGTGGCAGTCAAAATTGATGAAAATCAAAAACAGTGTTGGAGATAAAACTGAACCTTGCGGCACAACAACATTTGTATGAGTATGATCCGTGCCTCACTTGAACTCAACCAGAACCACTACATCTACTCGTAGTGTTGAGACTTTTAGGTTTCAAGAAACAAAAGGAATAAAATCATTCAGAAAATTGAATACGGGCTTCAACCGAAAAGAAGCTCTAAGAATCTACACGAGATATTGGAAATTGAATGAAACTTTATCAGCATTAGGTATAAAAGAAGCCCAACTCCAGACGATGAAATAGCTTTCACACTGCGGAAGAAGTTGGTGCACCCAACAAAACTCAAAACAAAAACATGTACAAGCTCAAATTTTTATATAAGGCGGAGATGTGCTGGTATGGATGATGCAATAGTATGTCTGTTAGCTTTGCATAGACAAAAGCATCCTCGATGACAAGATTATCAACTCTATTCTTCCCATATGCAAAGGAATGCGTTTAACAAATATCGAATCATAATCAGTTGATTGTATAAAAACCTGGAGACCAGACACAACAATGGACCAAATTTTTTCACAGTTCTAGAGAAGACCAACGAATTTCAAGCTGACTTACCACTTGTTCATTGACTTTAAAGCCGCAATACACTGCTCTATTTGTTTACAAATATCGACTCAATTCCTCTTTACAGTGCCGAATGATACGCCGGATGGCAGACCAGATTTTAGGGACTTTAGGGACCACAAACTCTATGTTGTGTGCAATGATGTGGGTCTATCCCCGGAGGTAAAAATGTTGCATCTATACAAGTTCGGCCTCATTGAGTGACTACACAACATTGCTCAAGCTAAGCATGCGAAAAGCCAACATATGGTTTTAATGATAATTTAATCGCAAGTGCCAGGAAGCTTGATCTAAGCAATGGAAAATTGGTAGGTACCATAAAGGATCAAAAACAGTCTTAGATCAGGCTTAGAGCAGTCCCTGTGTTTGCCTTATAAATAAAGACATTATTATCCACTTGAAGACTCATCCCAAACCAGACACATGATGCTTTTGAACTGTCAATGGTAATCTGAGAAAATTGTTCACAACTGAAAGCCATTTCAGACGATGAAGGGGTTTTTAGGAGACATGATGTGCATCTTATTATAAGTCAAGGAGTCAAAGGCTCACATACTACAAACTTCCTTGTTTGTTTCTTTATTTATTTAGCGGATTATCCACTATAAGAATTCATTTAATGATTACATTTACAAAATTACAAGCAAGTTCGTTATTTTAACATATAGTATGTCAACTGAAGTAAAAATAGTTGTTGGCTTCCAACATAAAACACAAAATGCACGTTACGTAGCACATAGTCAAAACAAATGTTTATCAAACAAATATATTAAAACAACAAAACAACTTATTAATTACTATTACAAACAAATTTATATATTAATTTATATTAATTAAAAACATTCACGAATTAAAACAAACAAGTAAACAAAACAGCCCGAGCTTTGGGATATAATATATTAATCTGAAGACATGTCAAATAGAGCCTATTTCCCTCATAAGAAACTTAACGAAAAGGGAGACAGACTCTATAGTTATCTCATTCTAATAAGTGTAAGAAAGAAATGCGAAAGAAAGAAGAATGAAATGTAAAAGGAAAAACTTTGTAATGCACAGCTGTGGGTCAACGATCGTCAATACATAATGCAGAAACAGAAACTGCATTGTGTACCGAAGCTTCAAGTTAAGCTTTTCGATGATGACTTAACACTCACTTAAGAGAGCCCAACTGAATAAATTCAAAAATTTAAATTATAACGTAAAAAGAAAGGGAAGTGTATTTTTATTCAAGTCAATTTAGTAGAAGTTTCAACATCAATCGTATATATTTTATTTCGGCAAGATCTTAGCCGAAACAATAGTTTATGATTTAATAGTTAAATAATATAATACTCTTAGTTGCCATGATATGGATAGTTACACTTAATATAATTTATAATTTTCCTTTTATACAAAACAAAGTTTCTTTCATTTTTTATTTCGTTTGGTAATGAGTTGAACAATCGAAAACCTTTGTATACTATGCTGTTATGGGTTTCGTTTGTTATGTATTTAGGGAGTCTTATGTCACCACCATTACGCAAGCAATAGGGTTGTGATTCATTTACATATCTCATACATTTTTTAAGATACTTAGGTAACATATCATATTTTATTTTGAAGACAACACATAATACATTAACCATTATTCTCTGTAACATATTTAACATTAACAAGACTGTGGTGTATCTATTACATTTTAAAATTATTCTCATTGCTCTGTTTTATATTCGTTGAAGATTTAGTAAGGCATGGTCACTGCACAAATATAATATCGACGAACAATATTCGAAGTGTGGTTTTACCATAACATTAAATATGTTTATTGCACTCATTGTTGATATTTTTCTTCTTATTCTACTGAAAAAAGACACCTTTTTTGACGTTTTGACGTTAAGTGGCGGTCGAACTTCAAGTTTTTATCGATTATTACTCCTAAGTATTTTATTTGCTCGACTTGTTCCATCCTTTCGTTATCAACATTTAGATTCAATCTATGGTTATGTTTAAAAACCACGCACTTTGATTTAGATACATTTAATTTAAGTTTATTTGATTTGAGCCAGTCACTTAACGCGTGCAGGTCTTCTTGTAGATTTTTTTCACATTCGTCGATGTTTTTCCCCGATGTAAACAATAGTGTATCATCCGCGAATAGCGAAATCTTGGAGTATTTTATTACAGTCTTTATGTCGTTTATGTAGATGATGAAGAGTGGCGCTCCAAGTATGGATCCTTGAGGAACGCGAATATTCGAGCCGATGCTATCTGAGGATATATTGTTGACTATGGTTCTTTGTGTTCTACCGCTTAAGAATGATTTAAACCACTGTAACTCGGTCCCTCCTATTCCATATGCACAAAAGAATATTTCTTTTAAAGTCAAGAAAAACGGCTACCACATAGTTTTTATAAGATATTTCCTCTTTCCAGCTTGTTATTATGCTATTAAGTACTGACTCACAGGAGTGTCGTCTTCTAAAGCCGGACTGGTTTTCAAGGAGGAGGTTATTATACTCGAAATATTCTTCTAGTTGGATTTGAACTACTTTTTCTAAGATTTTTTCGTACACGGGAAGGGAGTTAATTGGGCGGAAGTTCCTCAGATTAAAACGTGAAAAAAAAATAATGGCATGAGTCCCAGCCGAAAGCCATAGCTGCTAGTGCTGTAGAATTAAAGTTATTACATTGAACATTTATGTTTAGTTGTATAAATAATAACTATTATAATAATAATGGCAAGAACTTTGGCAGTTGCATCATGCAGATATAGAAATAGAGCTCACACAATATTCCAAGAGCCTCAGAGAACATCTCAGACATATTCAACGAGCGATATCGAGCGAGTAATGAAGAAAATAAAAAAGAAACCAGAATCGATCCTTCTGGGACACCACTTAAGAACAGATTTTTGTTCACCTCAACACCTTGCATAGGGCAAGAAGGTATAACACTGTCGGAGCTTTGAAAAATCAATCTTACTTCACTTACTCTCGTCTCAAATACATACAATAAAGCCAATATGATGGGAACACACAATCAAAGCAAAACAAAACAACAACACAGTTGCAGCTCCACAATGTGTACCAATTTATCGTTTGCTTCTAATCAAAAGGATACTCAACTAAAGACACCCAATAAAACAATAACATCATTCGAAGCAAAACTTTACCACATTCTGAATTTCAAACAATATGAAAAGTTTTTATTTTTCAAAAACAACAACAACAAATACAACACACTAGAATTTATGATCGCATGACACATATTCCTATTATGTTAAAATTCTCACATTTTCCAAGCTCTGCAACGATTGCCGCATCCATTTTCACACGACACACACACACAGTATGCAAAGTTTAGGGATACTTTTCCTTCTACCATGCCAGATCCGTTTCCAACCAAAATATGATATTCAGAGAAAAGTGTAATGCAGATGCTCATGCAGAGGAGGAGTACGGAATACTTGTACACATCTCAAATACTTTTAAATTGAAAATTTTCGAACGTTACCGTTGGTCTCCTCGTTCGCTGTCATGTTGAAGTTTTCAATGTCCTCGTTCACATGGAATTAGAATTTATTTGAAAGCTTAAACGAGTACACATGTTCCAGCAATCCTTTTTGAAATGGCATATTCTCATTATTGACTTATAGAAGAGTATCAAGTTTATCAATGCAGCTTTTACCAATAGAATCTGTGACTGTGATGATGTGTGTTTGATTGAAGTTGGAAGACAAGGACTTCTTGGATATTCAACACGATAGACGATGATATTTAAACCAAGTTCTAAAATGCTACCATAGTAACAGCAATCAGGTAAGGCTTATTGAATATGTTAATTGAATGTGGATAGGTGAGGATCACAAAGTTTCAGGCAACCGAAATCTATTACTTTCGGTCGAAGGCACAAACTAATGGCTTTGTTCAATTGTGCAGATTTTCCAAAAGGATTGATGTAATTTGTTTCAGTTCCTCGCTTTTCAAATGGATGTCGCTTTTGTTTACTGTTTGCCGATATATCCGGTGGCTTGACGTAGGACACCTGATTGTGGTATTTGCTCGAAATTACTTCAGTGCTTTAAAGGTCTTAGAAAACCATCAGTGCAGAAGTCCCAAGTTGAATTGCCTTGCTTCACAAAGACTGGGATGCAACACTCTGAAAATTGCTTATGTTTTCTTGAGAAGTATATGAATATATGTTTGTGTGGGGTTAATACAGTTAACGCTAATTGTGAGATGAACTTCTTAATTGGATCAAAAATTTGGGAGCTTCGGAATATAGATGTGGTCACTCATGAACTCACTTCTCGTATATGGTTTATGACATATGAATAATTATTTTTGAAAACATTCAACAATTTCAATGAACTTATTTTTACTCATTTGTTTTTTATTTGAACTAGGAATCCCTGTCCCAACCACCTGGTTTGAGCGAGAGTGGATACACGCCATAGACACAAGTATTTTTTTTAATTTTAACTAAAAATCCTTGTCCCAATCATCGGATTTAACAAAATTCCATATGAACCAAGTACGCACATTGAGAAGGAACACGGATGCTAAGACTCAGTATTTAATCAAATTGTAGAGGACGATTTTCCAAGTCAAACTTATATACCGAAGGCGAAGAAGAAATCCTTACCCTCTGGTATTGACGTCGCAAGAGCTGGTCAAGATCAGGTGGCCACTGTGAATGGAAAAGCGGCGTTGGGAGAAGAGAAAATAGAGAAGAAGGTACAACCTCGAACTCTACGGGCAGCCAAAAGAGGCAAGTGATTACAATGGTTTGGCCACGTTAAGCGGCTGGACAGCTATATTCCAACCAATAGTACCTGCAGGCCGAACCTGCTGTTTATGGCCACACAAACTTCTTTTACAGCCCCAAAGAGTACTTCATTTTCAGGAGTTGGATGTCCTTCGTACTCGTTCACCATACCTCTATCATAGTCGTTAAGCACAAGCTGGAAATGCTCTTTGAATAGATTAACATATTTATTCCGTGCAGCTTAGTGACAGGATATCCTTAACACTTACGGAGAGACTTCGTGCCTGTTCTGTAGCCTGTAAGGTACTTAGTTTTTCAGTAGAAACAAGGCGTTACGACTCTGTTCTACGACTCTGCGATATTCCCGAGGAGTTGAATCAATCCTTCAGTCCACCTGACCTCGAATAAGTTGCGGAGACGAAGTGGAAACAGAGTCCGCATGTACTAGCCTCAAGAAGGAAAAAGTACTTTAGGCAGTAGCTTGTTCAAGGGCCAAGGGGCCATCCACAACACTAACCCTTAGATGATACTTATACTCATAGCTGCAGATGGAGCCTTGAAAAGACACAAACAAAAAACATTTAACCCAGTGCTTTATTTTACCCGCTATCATGACAACCGTCGGGTCTGACGAGCGATACTTTTTTACGGCCCAAAAGCTGAATTATGTGAGCCTAGCTTTGAATAGACTTCAGGTAGAAAAAAAAGCCATAAAAACCATGCAAGGATATAAAATGTTAGTCACGTTTTCTCTAAGAAAAGCCATCCTCCTTCAAGCCCATAAAAAGGATATCATGTCCTCATAATAAGAATATAAAGCGACAAATGATGCAAAGGGAAAAAATATTTGCAACACTTGTCGCACGTTCCATTTATGTTGATCAATTACAGTTGCTTTAAGCCCTTCCACACGCATACTCATACATATCAATTACTTAGGCTCAACTTCCCATAAACTATAAAATCGTATCTCAAAAAGTCGCTTGCGCATTCATATCCTTTGCAGATAGAATATGGACGAACACAATTTTCATGGCATTATCCTGACGACTCGATTCGCAAAACTTACACCATCAAGCTTCATAAAAATGAACAAAGTGAATTCTGCTTTGCCAAGATTGTAAAAAAACAAAAAAAAATTGTTAGTACGCTCGTCCTTTTTGGATTTTTCGGTTCGCTGCGGAAATATGAAAACTTATCCTGCGACAGTGAGTTTTCTGTGCCTACATAGCGTGTACTGCACACCAAGGATTCGAATGGAGAGTGCAACAGTGCCGCTAAGAAGACGATTATGGCTGCCATGGCTATCGGGGAGAAACTTATCTGCTCCGCAGTGCACGGCATTCTGTCTTCCTTATTCCAAAGGACCCTCTGAGTTGATGTCTTTTTGCCGGCACGGCACAAACTGCTCCCGGTGTCATTATCGTCATCTGTGCTGGATAGTTATGAAGTGTTAGATGCATTCGGCAGCCGTCATAAGCACTCGCATCCATCTACGAGCTTAGATATGAATGCCCAATGACATTGCTTGGAATTAGGACGTCATGTTGGTTGGTGGTAGCAAAAAAAAAATGAAGTTATTAACGTCTGTTGCTGGTATGGCATAAAGCGTGCACCAAGCCACATCAATTATGCTCCCGGCTCCATTATTTTATTTCATACTCTATTCACCAATGTGGTTGGTAGGGTAGGATTCTCGAGAAGGACGAGGCGCTTTTGTCTATGGTTTTATGAAATATTTTTCTTTTCTTCATGTTTTGGTCGGGGTCGGCAAGTGACATCCCAGTGGATGTTTTATTAATTTTTTTTTGCATTTTTTTTTATGGCGTTTTGCTATTTAATTAATGAAAAAATCATCGTGACTGACGGAACAAGGCGGAGGTGGCCATTTATTCATTATGCGAATATTGAATTTTAATTTTATTTTAAGCGGGGTGGGCGATGAGCTTATATTCTTGTGTGCGTTTATGTGTGGGTTTTATCTGGAGGCGGTGGTCCTGTGACATAGCAAAGGAATGATTTCTGCGGTTTTAATTATGGTGAAGTAATTACTGACGCGTTATGATGAATAAAATTGCACTAGACGCTACGAATTCATTCAGCGAACAACGTTTTCGATTTGGAATTCTATTATTTTTTTTTTGTTAAATTTAATTTATTTTTAAGACACTTGTTGAGGCTTTTTTCGATTCAACAAATTTTGGGTGCTTCACTACTCGAGAAGGATCATTATGTCACGTTGGTTTCAATCCAAATGGACAGGAAGATTTGATCAAATCTACGGTCCAGAAACAAAACGTAGAGTGTGAAGATCACGGCTACCAGCCTGAAGAGATGATGATTTGAAGTCGTTGTTGATATCTCCAGGAAGGCGAAGGCCTTCAATGCATAGTTTTTTTCTTCCGAATAGAAAATGTTAAGAAATAAATCGATTTAATTCCTGTCGCAGAGCTGCATATGAAACAATGTGTTGATCATTTTAAAGCTCGGCGAGAATTTGGAGTCTTTTAAATCAGATTTTCACAACTTCATTGGGGATACTATAAAGAAGAGCTTACGTTTATTTTCGGCAATCTGAATGGACCTGGAAGGCAATGATATGCCATCTGGGATATTTCAGGTAAAAAGATCCGTTGCAAATTGCCTTACGTTCACCTAATCGATACCCGATCACATCCTGAAGAGTCTCTATTGAGTCTGAAATCATTTTCGACACGTTATGCCATGAAAGACTAGACGACTAAGAAAACACTCTAAAACATTATTCTTAATGTTAACAGTATTGCAATTCACCATTAAAATTGTCATTTCTTCGACATAAATGTTAATGTTAAGGAACCAGCTTGGAAGAGGTCAAGAATAGGTCTTTCAATAATTGTGTATGATTTCATCGAAAACGCAAAATAAAGTTCATTAATTATGCCTCAGCCACGTGCCACGTTTACCAAAAAGCTATCATGACTGTCTAATTGAAGGATGAATTTTGTATCCTTGCTTGGTTCCTATGCAAATTGCTTAAGCCTTGCTGATGGCCAGCCCACCCCCAGGACGTCCAGTCATTTACAACTACAAATGAATGTCATTAAGAGATTACTTTTCCTTTCATCGCATTAGTCTTCCTTAGTTCTATTCTGTGCCTGTGCTTCGGCACTTAACAATGATTGATATTTCTATACAAAAGACAACCACTAAACTTCTAGTATCAAGGTTAGGTCAATGCCACTTGCCGTTTCTCTCCCCCAATGAACATTAACCCTGGACAGTTGGTATCCATGTCAACTAACAGCAACGTGCAAACACACTTTGACCAGTCGCACTTAGAAATGACACTAGGCATATCCTAGTTGCAAACTCAATGCAAACTCATTGGAAACCATAAGCATGTTCCGGACGACCCACGAATGCCAAAGTTCGTCCTTTGCTCCGATTTCCTGCGGGATTTTGTCACACAGCAACCATTTTAAAAAACGTGTCAAACTTGATTACATCTCATTACTTCGACGAAAGGAAGTAAAAAAACAAAAAAAAAAAAAAAATTACCCCGGGCGGTCCTGATTAACTATCTTCCTTTCCAATTAACCCAGTGTTGGTGATGGAAAAGCTGATTAAATTCAATTGAACTAATTATTGCCAGAGAAATGCCACCACCTACCTCACGGAGAAGTCGCTAAAGCTTGGTTCTATTTTCTGTTTTTTTTTTTTTTTTTTGTTATCCTGCAAGGAACATCTCTGAAGGATCTGTTGGATTTGCTTTTTCCCTTTGCCTGACATCAATTGCTGGTGAATGGAACACCAAACCGAAGCTGAACAAAATTTCCTGGTGGCGCAGTGCAAAAGTGCGAAAAGCGATAAATTTCCCCGCAGCCAGTTGTTGTAATTACCGCAAGGACATGGAACGAAGGGTGGCCTTGCAGATGGCGGATGGTAGATTGTAGGTGCGTCTAACGGGAATTTGTGTTTATTGTTCATTCGCTCGTTCGTGTTCGTCTTATTCAATTCATCAGGTAATTTGGGCAAACAAGAGGCGGCAAGACGAAGAAATCCGATAACCACACAGCTTTATGACCCAAAAACATTATTCCGCAAATAGCCAAGTCGTTTGGGAGGGGTTTTGTATGCCTTCGTCCTCGGGTGGTTTTCTTATTCTTATTTTTATTATTCATTTGGTTTTTTTTTTGTTTTTTTGTATGTTTCCTCTGTGAAGTTTATCATCATCATATTTTATCTGCATCTTTGTGTTATTCCTTCTGTTCTTTTGAATGAGATATGAGATGGAGATTCCTATTACAAGGGGGATGCGCTGCTGCAGGGAAATAATAAAAGAAATAACAATAATAATAATAAGAAGAAGAAAAATAAGGGAAACGGGACAACGAAGGAGACATATTGTCATCTCTTTTGGAAAGCTGCAAGACATTTGGCTGTATTTCTTACTTTACAACGCGTTTGCTTACATTTTCTTTTACCTTTTAATGAACTACAGTATGGACGGAAAGATGAGGTACGCTTCTCGTGGATATTTTTTGTGGCATGCAAATGAGGACCTCTAATTAAAGTTTCCTATGAAACATAAATAACTAAACACAGTTTGTGCATCGTCAGATCCAAACGTATAAGCAGCTTTAAAAAAAAGGACATTTTTGATTGATAATCTTAATCGACTCCTACGATGAACTACTATAAATAATGGTTGAATTCATGGAGACTTGACGAGGTAACAAGAATCAAGAGTATGCTCATTCGTTGGCAACAGGTGTGATTTTAATGCAGCCAGCTTCTTCATCAATTTTGATGGGTATGGTTACTTGAGATTGATTTTTTTTAAGCAAACGTCTGAGACGCAATTTTTAGCTAAATAATATGACTTGCTATGTCAAGAATTCAACGCTCAGCTTGCACCCACACCTACCACCTTCCCTAATTCCACCGTTAATCTTTTTCGGGACTGCGTTGTTATAAGGCTCCTTCGCATGCATGGAAAATCGTTCAAACTATACTGGAACAGATAGCATCGGTTTAAGGAAACTTCTGCCCAGGTAGAACCGTGATTTACAAAAACAGAACACTTTATTTGAAAACGATCCGTGATCGAAGTGAGTTCTCCGCAAATCGTTCAAGGAGTCGAAAATTCAACATTTGAAGAAGCTAGACTAAAGAATGAACACAGCAATGTTTAGTGACGGAAACAACCATTTTTAAAATTAATCAAGATCGTCTTCAAAATTCTCACTCCACCTTTAAAAATTGTTCGCGTGCGTTGTTAGACCTCTGTAGTGATAAGAAGTAGGTGATGTTGAGTCGAATCGGTACAGAGGACAAAATTTAAGTTCGTCATTATAAATTTGAGCTAACACATGTCAAAAGAGACCCACCACCATCGAACAAATTTAAACTACAAATTTATGCTGTGACTGTCGGCTAGAAAAATCATGTCGATAGTTTTTCGAGACTCCAAAATATCGGGTAATATCAATGAGAGCGCTACAAAATAATCAATGAAATTCTTTATTCCTGTGAAAGTACGTTCCATGCCATTATGTATGGAACTCGAGTTCTTTTGCATGGCCACCTGAACCCTATTTTCGACGGTTTTCAAGCATAAATCGGCCGATACTGCTGCAATTTCACGTTCGATATTCGTACGAAGTTCATCAATCGTCGCTGGCTTGTTGGCATAGACCATAGACTTGACGTAGCCCCACAGGAAATAGTCTTTCTTAGGAAAAAGTCGACCGAGGCGGCCAAGGGACTGGACCATTTCGTTCTCCAAACTTGGTTTCCAATAAATTGATTGTGACATTCGCTGTGTGGCTTGTGTCGCCGTTCTGTTGGAACCACATGTCCTCCAAGTCCATATCATCCAATTGGAGCCAAAAATATTCGGTTATCATTGAACGGTAGCGATCCCCATTCACAGTAACGTGCTGGTCTTGATCATCACGGAAGAAGTACGGCCCAATGACGCCGCCGGCCCATAAACCACACCAAACCGTAATTTTTTCGAGATGCAATGTTGACTCATGGAGTACGTGTGGATTGCTGCCTGACCAATACCGCATATTTTGTTTATTGACGGAGCCATTCAGCCAGAAATGAGCCTCATCGCTGAAATGATTTTTCGATGAAAATCCGAATCATTTTCAAGTTGTAGCTCAGTCCAATTCACGAACATACGACGCTTCTGGTGGTCAAGCGGCTTCAGTTCTTGCGTCAATTTAATCTTGTTAGGATGTAGGCCAAGATCTTTTCGCAAAATTCGCCACAACGACGTCACAAAAATGCCCAACGCTTGAGAACGACGTGTGAGAGACACATTTGGGCTTTCTGCAACTGAAGCCTCAGCGGCAGCAATATTCTCGACACTACGGGCACTTCTTTGTCTCACTGGCACGGGAACATTTTGTACTGTGCCTGTGGATTCAAATTTTTCCACTAGATGCTCAATTGTTGATCTGCTAGGACGATTATGACGACCATAAACTGGACATAGCACTCTTAACGTTGAGGCCACTGACTCCGAATTTCGGTAATAAATTTTCTTTCGATCATGAAATGGCACACCTTACTGAAGAGAAATGTCAAAAGAGCGGGAAGAAATATGGCGTCGTTTGCTGTCCCTGTCGCTCTACTATTTGTATTTTATTATTATGTTATTATCCTTTCCAACTTAAAAAAAAAATATAAAAACTTCGTGGGAAGAAGTTACGGATGCAGATTACTTTTCGATTAAGAAAAGTAGAAAGAAACATCAATTTTTGTTTTTATTTCAAATTGTTCTCGTTATTCAATAAAAATCAGTATTTATTGAACATTAAAAACTGTCGCAAAAGGAGTTCTGAAATATGAAATAAAAGAAGCCTTAGCTTTAATTCAATATCTAACAAAGTACGCGCAAACCTCTAAAGTGTTTTTTTTTTTGTGTAGACCCTCACTTGCTGGCGAGACTTTAAAATTTTATTGCCCTCATTCTCTGTTCTTATCATTTTGCCAGCAATGGCTAGAGAGTCTGCCCTAAACGTATATTCATGCTTGTCGTTCCAGTTCCCGTTGTAATTCAATTACGTATTTGGTCCTATTTCTTCGGGTGATTCTTTGTCTTTGTCTGATTTTCACTTTTAAGTAATTTGGATGATTTTCATTAAGGAATGGATTTCCCCAGCAAAATGAAAATAAAACAACAAAAATGTTTTGCAGCAGTTGTCTCCGTCCCAGAAACAAAGCGAATGAATGACATCTCGTGTGCCTGTCATTGACGACGATTCCTTACTTCCAAATAAGTATATACGTAGTATTAGGACGAACTCTCATGATCATGTCCTTCTGGCATTTATTGAAACATTTTAAATTATTTTACTTTCGTACAGAGTAGGCAAACTGGACTCTGTCCTAAAGTCAGTTCGAGCATTTGGATTTACTTGATTAAGGTCCTTTTTGTTTTGCTGTTCTTCTTCATTTTCGTTAGCAAGTTGATTAAGGAACTTTATGCAGTCGACTGTGTATACAAAATTCCCTTCTCAAGAATAAGGAAGCTAAGAAAAGTTTTATTGGTGAATAGTTAAACAGATGCAGAAAGTGAATTGAAATAAATCAACTTGTTAGTTTCGCGAATGCAGCTGGATGGTTTTGTGTATATTTTGCTCACAGCAATTGGTGGAGGCTAGCGCGGTCTAATTTGTTTAGAGTGAGAAATATAAAAGAAGGATTTACACAGATTGTCAGGAAGTCAAAATGTTTGCGAATAGCAAACACAATTAAAAACTTTCTATTGGTTTATTCGGACGGATTTGATTGTATCTAGTTGTGTTTGCAATTTGAAATTTCGTACTGGACGCGGAGAGTCCTGCGGATCAGAAATTCTCTGCTGGCAATTTAAAGTTGTAAACAGCTTTGTAATTGAATTGAAAAACTCGGCTGATAGGGGAAGAGTTTTTTGTATATCCAAAGAAGCCCTCGACCTAAAACTATTGCCATGGAACTGCGTTCATAGAAAAACTATTTAAGGTACTTTGCATGACGGGCATATTTTTTTGTATCCAAGCTAGCCTTGAACGAGATTATTTTGGCTGTTTTTCTGGACTTTGAAGGGGCATTCAAAACCGTAGTTGAACTTGTGAATTCGGCTTGTTTCTCAAGATAGATTGAAAGAAAGAGGCACAAAGTTGGTCCTTAGTGATGTAAGAGAAGATTTGAGAATGATCTTCTTAATGGTAAAGAGCTCACAAATATCTGCGTAGGGTTGTGTCTCGCAAAGTGTGACCATCCAAGCGATGAAGCTTCTGACTGATTTTTGTGATCTGTGAAAAGGCCTAACATAAATGCTTTGAATACCAAGCTGGTCTGAAAGCCAAGTAAGCTTTATTGATCTAAAGGAGGCGTAGATGGTTAAGAACTTGCCTTTCAATTCATTTGATAGGTCGCAGTTTATATTTTCTTTTCGAATCGATTACTTTAATGGGTTGTCCATCTGAAGTTCAAAATTCACGTCATCAAAATAATGAAGAGGCTACAAGATTATGTCGGATTGCTTCTGCGATGAAGACATTTCATTGACAGCAGAGTGATGAAGTAATTTTCCAAAAAAAAAAAAATTATCACTTTATGGCGAATAGAAAAAGAAAAAATACTGCGAATTGAACGAATGCAAATAAGTCGATATAAAATTCTCAGTCTCTATTGGGATTCAATCCATGGAGCAATCGAAACATCTGAGTCTCAAACCATAGTCTTTCAATTATTCTTCTTATCCTTCTGTAAAAAGCAGGCAAAATTATAAATATTTATTCGGAAAGAACAGATATACCTTCAGAACCTTATTGCTGGTACTGGTTGTAAAAAGGACTTATAAGTCCTTTTTACAACCAGTTAATCTAAAAATTCCCCTTATTTCATCGCGGCCATCATCATCAAAATGCTTTATTGCGTTTTCGCCAGCCCCAAAACAGACCCCAAATTCATCGTTTAAAAGCCACTTACAAATTTCCTAGAATTCGTTTTAAATTGTTTATCCTTGCAGGAGGACTTTCTTAAAATTACATCTATTTTGACTTGCACTCTAAATGACCTTAATAACAGCAGGACACCACAAAATCCTTCGAATGCAATTATGTTTCTTGCACTTTTCGTCTGTGCACTTATTTATCTGTAATCAACACAATGACCCTACTATGTAGCACCATTTGTTAGTTGGGTTCATGTTGCAAACGTATTAAGGCTCCTGAGTACAAGTACTCTGCCGACCAACGGCTCCACCATCGTCGGTGCGGTGGCTGTGATGCAATTTACAATAAATTGTTGTTGTTGCTCAACAAAGTATCCTTATTTTCTACTGTTGGAGGTTTGTGTTGGTTTATGAAAGTGGCAGCCAGCCTTACTTTGCAGGTGGTAATTATTGTTCCTTGTAAGGATCATAACGTTCAATACAAAACAAAAAAAAAATAAAAATAAAAAAATACTAGTTCGTTGAACCGTTCGTAGGAGACTACTCATTCTCCAGGCCAGTCCAGCTCCCTTTGTACTTTTCCTCGTGCTGAGATTTATGAACGAAAGTTTGCTATAAATTGGCGAACAAATTAAATTAGAATTTCATTAAGGATATGCGCTGAAACGAGGTGGTTTTGGAAGCCAACGAGCGAAACGTGCACTTTGCACTGATGGCAAATGTATTGTTGTGCAGTTTACGCAATAAGTTTAAAATTGTGTATGTACTTTTGAGAATACTAATTAAAAAATACACTCCATTCAAATATGTTTGATGCAAATTCAGGAGATTAGTGTCACGCATGCGGCCATCACGCATACGTCCTTCGTCAAAATTTCGCTTTCATGTCAGTATTGAATCCTGTTTGATACCACAATATTAAGCAGCAGCAAATGGCGTAAGGTACCCAAGGTATTATGCGTTCCCTTACATTGCATTCTGAACAGAGCTAGAAAAAGGTAAAGCGCGGAGAAGGAAAAACGAAACTTTTATAAAGGGTCCGCCAAATGACTTTTCTTTTGAAAATGCTATAAAAAAAAACTGCTGAATATTTTCTCAAATTCCTTTTTTTATTTGAAAGTACAATCCTTCCGGTTAATAATGGAAAATAATTTCATTCAAATGGCTGCCTCGGCTGGCCATGCAGTAGCCTACACGATCGGTCCAATTTTGAAACACATTATCGATTGTGTGCAGCTGTATTTCACCAATGGCTTCACGAATATTGTCCTTTAAAGCGTCAATTATCTCTGGCTTGTCGGCGTAACACTTATCTCTGAGGGCACCTCGCAAATAATAGTCCAACGGTGTCAAATCGCAGCTCCGAGGTGGCCAAACGACATCAGCTCTGCGGCTGATAACGCGATCTTTAAAAACAGGGCGCAAAACATCGAGTATAGCTTCGGCTGTGTGGCAAGAAGCGCCGTCCTGTTGAAACCAATTGTTGCCAATATCCTCCATTTCAATTTTTGTGAGCCAAAATTCGTTCAACATCGTCCGATAACGATCGCCATTGACTGTAACGGCCACTCCTTGCTCATTTTCGAAGAAAAATGGCCCAATTATGGCTCTGGACCAAAATCCGCACCAAACAGTGGCTCGTTTTGGGTGCATCGGCTTTTCAATGTATGCGTGCGGGTTTTCTGTGCCCCAAATGCGACAATTTTGCTTGTTTACATACCCGCCAAGATCAAAATGAGCTTCATCTGAAAAGATGATTTTTTTTTGCAAAATCGGCATCTTCTGTAAGTCGATCGCAGGCCCACTTAGCGAAGCGAAAACGCATTGGATGGTCAGTTGGCTTCAACTCCTGAACCAATTGGACTTTGTATGGCATCATACCAAGGTCTTTATGCAAAATTCGTCTCAATGATGTCTCCGAAATGTTAAATTGTTGAGAACGACGGTGAATTGATGTTGATGGCGCTTCACGCACACTTTCTGCCACAGCAGCAATATTCTCGGGTATACGCACTGTTTTTGGCTTTTCACGCTCTGGTTTATCGATGAGGATGCCAGTTTCTTTCACTTTTTTCACAAGATAACGAATTAATATGCGGAGCTGACGGTGCTTCTCTTCTTCCAAAATCCGCACGCAATTTTCGCACACATTCTGCAACATTACCATGATTTTCAAGGTAATGTCGCTATATTTCCCAGCGTTGTTCAAGCGTATATACAACCATATTCGTTCAGCGGAAGGATAAAACTAATTATTTGTCAAATCAGACATGAGCTAAGTGTTACCATTCACGAAATAAGCGCTAGATGAAAAAAAAAACCTTTGATGGCGGACCCGTTAGGATCACATCATTCTCCGTCTGCCTGCCAGGACCCTTTCATTTGGAAATACCAAGAACTGATTACTCTTTAAGCTGTAAAATAAATCAAGTTTCTTAATCGGTGTAGTCAAAAGATACGGCTGTTTTAACTAAACAAATCCTATAGGATAGACTCGATTCACGTGATGGACGAACTATTTGCATACCTTGATTTTTGTTGAATGAGTTCTTGGAACTTGGAACTTTAGCATGAAAATTCGGTACTTGACCCATTGCCACACGCCCTCAAACTTGCTATTGCCGGGCTATCACTCAAATGATCTAAGCGAGCTGAACCAACTCGATTTTAGCTCGATTCACATCAAAGTCGGTTGGGTCTGCACATTCCAGTGGATTAACCCAGATATCATAAGGTCTAAGAAAGTTAGTAGAATGGCTAGTTTGCGGAAGCAATATCCTTCGCTACTAAGACCTCTTTTGAGTCCGTTGTGTTCTCTTGTTTGCTTCACAAGGAGAAACAAAAGTGGTCAGATGACTTCTCCTTATGGTGTGCCTCTAGTCAGCCTTTTCCTGTTTGTGAATATTTTTTAAACTCTACTTTTCAGTGTCCTTTCCATCTTCCTCTATCTTCCAGAACAGCCTTGAAGGCTCGGCCCATGTCCACGAAACTGAAATAAGCGGCTGTCTCCACGAATTTATCTTTCATGAAGACGCTTTGGTTGTTTGACAGATTCTATCAATTTGGTTCGATTCTTAAATGAGGCCCAATTGACCTTTCCTTTCAAGTATAAAGCAATCAGGACTTGAACCAAGAATCTATCGCAGACAATTAAATAAACAGGCCATCGACAACATCCTGGCATGTTTAAGGCTCTGTAAGTTATCCAATTTATTTCGGTGGCAAGTTGTCCATCAGTCAGTTCATAAAAGACCGCGAAGGCCAAAACGTAACTTATAAGCCTATGTGCTTCGATTTAATGGAAAGAGGATAATGTGTGTCTGCTGCGTCTGATATCAGAATAGGTGGATTTGTTTGGTTTAAAAGTGCTTCTAATTTTTTCTTTACAAACCAATTGCATTCTTCTTCTTTGCGAGTAGTGGCCAAGGTACTTTAACAAGGGATACCTTACTTGTAGGAGAAAACGGAAACCTGGCCAACTCAAATCGGATTCTTCAGGCACAATATCAAGGAATCCACATTTGCCACATCAATGCTCAAAGTTTGCTCCCGAAAGTTGACGAGTTTAGGCATATTTTCAATTTTCGATTTCGTTTGCTCAAATTTTTACTGCCATCGAAGAATTTGGTTTAAGCACTAACGATATGTGTGGAGACATAAATTGTAACCTGTTGGACAACCCAAGTTCGTTCCATTTGAGCTTTTGTGAGCCGCAATAAGACTTTGAAATTATCGGTCGTCATGTACCTTTCCAGTAGAGTGTGGAGTGCCGCAAGGCTCAATTCGCGTTGCTCTTCTCCCTACGCAATTCATATGTTCGCTGATGACGTACAAATTCATCCCTTGAAATTGGTTGACGTATCAACTGCTTTAAATCAGGATCTTCATTTTATACTGGACTGATCGGCTACGAATGATTTGCGTCATTCTTCTCTCCCGAAAATCTAACTAGGCAATGCCTTAATAAGGTACGTAGATTCCGTCAAAAACCTTGGTCTGACACACAAAAATCACACAATCAGTAAAGTATATGTTGTCTGCATTCACCACCCCAGTCCTTCTGGGGAGGTTATCTTCTATTAAGACTTCAATGTTACTGATATTGTAGATACAATTTCGTACATTCGGTCATATCCTTTTAAATACGATTAGCCATCTTATGTGCGAAAACTTTTGACAGGTAATGTAGGTAGAGTATACCTTCACACTATTTCATCGAATGCACAAACCAGCCAATGCACTCCTGTCTTCACTGTGAACATTCCCATTTAGTACATTTTGACATTTGCCAACGAAACAAATGATTGCTGTCAAATTTCGATTGAAAACAAATTTCTCCTAATTAACTTTAAAAACTATTTCCTTTCATATCGCTTTTAATTAATCATGAATGTCATGATAAATCAATAGCAGGAACAAATCAAATTACAAATCAGTAGTACTCAATCATTTTGATTGTTCCAATAATAACAAAGCAACAACAGAAACAGGTACGTGTCATTGGAACTCTCTAGGCTTGCTCTGAATTTCATAGGAAATCCTCTTCCAGCTTTAATTTGTATTCATCACACTGGCTTCATCCAGCAGCAGCATGCGACGCTCCAACTATTCCTACCAACCGATTCCTCAGAATCCCGGCCCAAGTCGACTGAATCACGACGCACTCGAAGAGGAGAACGAGCGAGCGGCCGAGGAGTTGAAACAGAAAATCGGTGCCCTCAAGTCGCTGACCATCGACATTGGCAACGAGGTGCGTTATCAGGACAAATTGGTGCGCGGCATCGACGACGACATGGACAGAACAGGCGGCTTCCTTGGCACAACGATGTCGCGCGTCATCCGACTGGGCAAACACGGCGGCAACAAACAGATGTGCTACGTGTTCCTCTTCGTGATGTTTGTGTTCTTTCTGCTGTACGTCGTGATAAAGCTGAAATGAAGCAGCCCCCAAGAATTTGGACTGGATGGATATTTAGGGTATACGCTGAGCGTACATAGAATTTGTTAACACACGTGTAAATTTTAAGGAATTAAATTTTTATTTTTCATGGAAAACTACCAAGCGTCTGGACACAAGTGGAGTTTATTTAAGAATTAACTAAAAACTAAGGAATCTTACAAAATCAGCGTGTCTAGTAGTCGCCGCAGTCCATGGGCTGTGCGTTTCCGGCAGAGGTGTGTTGCAGCTCTTTCTTGGGTTCTTCGTTGATCTCGTTGAACATGTACTCGTCCTGGTACTCTTTGAGGATCTGGCTTGAGCGATGCTCATCCAAAAATAGCGAATAAACCTTCTTCACGTCGGCCGTGGTTACTTCGGTGGCCTTACGGCGCCTGCAGACCAGATTCGACGTAGTAATCAGCTGAATGGCGTAGCGGAGACTCGTGTCGATGGCGATGCGCGTGAGTATAGTTAACGCGTCCGGATGCATGAGACAGTCCTCCTCCTCGCAGCGAATCCTTAGAATCTCCTTGATTTCCTTCTCGGTGTACTGCACGGTGCGAATGATGATCATCCGGTCGAGTAGGTCGATGGGAATGCCGTGGGGGCTGCGGTAGTTTGTCCCACGAATGCGTGTTATGCCTCGGTTGGTGGCCATGATGACAACCGGTGCCATGTCGCTCTCAAGGGCACGATTCAAGTACGAGAAGCACTCAATATCCAGCATGTGCACCTCGTCGATGAAGAGCACGCCTGGATTTATCTCGGCTTTTCCTTCCTCGCGCCACTCAAGAACTTTGTTGTTGATTTGGTCGCGAATCTCCTGCTTGATCTCACCAGTGTCGCCGGAGAACAAGGCCAGGAACCCATGTGTGCGACTGTTGATGACGTCAATCTCGTGCAGCGTCACCGTGTGGACGACTTCCTTGCGCTTTTGCAGCTCACCCTCTGGGCACTGAACGAATCGTGTCTGTGCACCGGTGGCATCGTAATCTCGAGCACGTGTAAAGCTCCTGCCCAACTTGCTCACCTTTCCAGATGCCTTGTCGATGGTGATGACATCGCCGGCTTGGATCTTCTCCTTCATGAAGCATTCGATGATCTTGTTGCCAAGATCGTAGTTTGTCTCCATTTCGGTGGTCTTCAGGGTGACTTTACCGATTTTCTGTCCAGTCCCGGTGGCTGGACGGTCAATCTGGATCTCGACGACTTCTCCCTCAATGATTTCGGTTTCTTCCTTGATCCGAACTCCAATGCTCTTGCGAAGCGCCTGCGACAACGCCTCCGTCTTACTCATCTCGAGCGAGTATATTTCTGAACCAGACATGCTAGTGAATGGTGTCTCGGTGCCCAGAGCCTGAGCCATTCCAACTGCGATAGCAGTTTTGCCGGTACTCGGCTCGCCGGCAAGAAGAATGCATCGTCCAGCGATTTTACCCTCACGCACCATTTGGACGACAACGCCTGCAGCGCGACGTGCGTCCTTCTGACCCACCATTCCTTGGGAGACGGCCCTGGCTTCGAGGACATCGTCCAAACCGAGACCACGAATGTGCGAATGAGCGCCAATACGCTCGATGCGTGTCACATCGCGAACTTCAATTTTTTCACCGTCGGTCATTATAAGTTTTTTTTCTGTTCTTTTAGAAAATTGATGTGGACTGCGTTTTTAATTTTCGCTCTACTTGCGAATAAAAACTTCTAGAATGTTGCCTGGAAACGCAAAATAAAGTTGCTTTGTTGATTTTTATTTGCGGAATATCTTCGCCAAAGCGTGTGTTTCAGTTGTTTTTTGACAGTTGCAGTGTGTGTACAGTTTGAGTAGAAACGTTCTGCAAGTGGTGCCAAGTTGCAGATTATTTGTAATTTTGCTAAACTAAACGTTTTATATTTAGGCACGATATAAGCCTGCTGAGACCAAGCTGTGAAGTGGAAGGAAGCAAGATAAGCTCAAGCCGGATCGGGAACAAATTATTTGTTGTCCGATTTTTGATTTTTATATTAGAGAAAGGTAATGTTCCACGGCAAAGAGTTGATAACGACTTGATTAAAAGAAATCGCTTGCTTACAACAATAAGTGAAAGAACCTCAACACGATTTTGTTATAGGTCTTCATTCGAATATGCTTCCTTAATCTTGTGCACATTTTACCGATCTATAGAGCTTAACACTAGAGACATGAAGCCATGATTCAGGGCTTCAGTGGGTTAATTGTACGATCATAAAAATTGAAATTGAAAAATAAATAAGAATTTAAATAATGCCATTGTGAATTGGTCAGATTTTGTTTTCAAATTTTTGACACCTCCAATAAGAGCAAAACAACGAGTGAAAACATTTGTCCAGCGGCCTCTTGAACAATTCGCTTTTAAAAAGAAAGTCTTGTGTGCTTTCGCGGGAGTGTTATCAACCGCACTTGATGTGGCGTCACAAATCTGGAGGCAATTATTATCCATTCACGAATTTGCTGTCAGTTAAACGATGAACTCCAAAGACTTGTTTCCGCTGCTATTCTGCGGTCTGTCTATTCCGCTGTCCATATTTATGTGGATGGGAAATGTGGCATTTTCACGATTTTCTCAAGGCGTCGATGGCGATGGTAATTGATGAAAGCCAAATGTGCGAATTTTCAAGTAAATGGTGTTTTTTTTTATTTTGTCTAGAACCGCGGGTGGTGCCACCCACAAGATGGTTATTTTCAACGCTGGCGCCATTGCTCTTCGCATTGGTTGCGTTGAGGAGAAAATCGGTGAATAAATCTGGAGCAGCTTTGGGAATTGTCGTAGCCTTTGTACTGTCCATTGCTAGTCACATGTTCTTTGCATGTTTGGTTACGTTTTTCTTTTCTTCATCAAGGGCAACGAAATTCCGAGCTCATATTAAGAAGAAAATTGAATTCGACTTTAAGGAAGGTGAATTTGAGTGTCTAGTTTGTCATTTCATGGTGCTCATAAAATTTTTTATTGTAGGAGAGGGTCAACGAAATTGGGTACAGGTGCTTTGTAATGGGGGCATGGCGACTCAATTGGCGATAATGTATCTGATCGATTGCGGCAGTAGTGAGCGTCCAATTGACTTTGCCCAATACTATCGGTCTAGCTGGCTAGGTATCGCCATTCTCAGTAAGTTCACACGCACATTTAAATGTTGGCGTTTTCATCTTTTTTTGTTTCCTTCTAGGCGCTCTTTCAAGTTGCAACGGCGACACATGGGCCAGCGAACTTGGCTGTGTCCTAAGCAAATCCGATCCTTTTCTCATAACGTCGAGAAAACGTGTGCCTCGGGGAACGAATGGCGGAGTCTCAGTAGTTGGATTGATTGTGAGTTTCCTTGGGGGAATTCTCGTTGGCCTGGCGTACTATCTCACCCTCATCTACACAGTGGACACGAAATCCTTCCTTCAAAGCCCTCCTCAATGGCCGATCGTCTTCTACGGCGGTTTGGGTGGATTTGTTGGATCCCTGATAGATTCCCTCCTAGGTGCAACACTGCAGTTCTCCGGTATCACTGATGAGGGCAAAATAGTCGACGCGCCTGGCCCTAACATCCGTCACATCAGTGGTCTTCGCATTCTCGATAACCACAGCGTCAACTTAATTTCGAGTGTTATCACCGGCGTTACTATTCCGATGGTGGCTTTGAAGTTCTGGCCCGAAATGTAGGCTCTAAATAAATTTTAATCGAATCTAGCCGTTAAGTAATGTGGTGCAGCTATTTTGTAATCGTTTTATGTCCCGAATTAGTTTTTAATTCTTCGATATGCGAACGAAATTATTTATTTATTTTTTAAGAATATACATGGTTCCAATTTCTAATAGCAAACGCTGTTTTTTTTTTGGATGTGTCTAGAGCTTGAGTCATCCACTTTATTATTATTATTTTTAAACAATTTTTTTGATAGTTCATAATTTTTTGCGTCAGTAATTATTCTTAGTCCATGGAACTGGATTCATCTGGATCGATGCTTTTTTGTTGTCGGTACCTGCCGCTTGTTGCCTCTCATTAAAGCAAAACATTTTTTTTATTTTGCGATAACTTCAATAGAATTGTTTACCAGTGGAAATTATGGATGGATTCCTTATCGTTCTTCAACAGAGCGATTTTTAAATTTCATAGATTATTATGGAATTAGTGCAAAAAAAAGAAAAGAAATTTTTATTACAGTCGAAAATTTCTGTTTAAAAAATAATTAAGGGATATGAAAGTTTCACTTCAAGGGCCGGGACCTTCGCCGCGATAAGGAATCCGTGGTTTGATGATGACGAATGGGCGCTGAAAAGAATGGTCTCAAAAACACTGCAACGAAAAACGAAAGAAGCATTAGCTAGAAGGAGAAGAGAAAAAAACTATTGCGAAAAACGAAAAGAACCCCGACAGTCTTTCAGCTCAAGGACAAAGACGGAACGTTTTGCTATCCGGGAAGCATTTCGTCAAATCAAAATATCCTGCCAAACCAGAAGTTTGCATATGCATTGATAGTCAAGAAGCCATTAAAGCTATTGCCTCCTTTACTTCACATTCAAAATTGGAAGAGAAATGCCGAGCTGAGATAGCGTCTTTAGAAGGCCACCCCATTTCCCGTAAATGGTTTTCCGGTCAGAGTGACATCCCAGGAAATGAGAGGGCCGATGAACTTGTTAGGCAGAAATCTGCCCTTCAGTGATCGCTTACAGGGGAGGTTTTCATCTCAACTGGTCTTAATTTTGTGGAAATCCGTCCATTGTCAGCAAATGCTTTTATAACTTTATTGATTGCTGTGTGAGATTTTTAGTTTTCGAAAACTAGATTCATTTTTTAAATCTGAATAAGGAATTTTGAGTCCTGCTTCTTTTCCATATACCCAGTCTAAATTTTATTGTATTCCTAAGATTACAAGATTGGGCAGCCGCAACCGGCACCAGAATTCCTTGTACGAATTCAGGTAACAAACTTCGTTTAATTTTAAAGATGAAAACCATCGCGATGTAGGTTAATCTTTGGCTGACATTCATCCACATCGTTGCTTTTATTGGAGTTAACAAAATGCACTTTAAGATCATCCTCGTCGCTTTATTTTGAAGAAGCTATAAATCTCTTTTAATCTTCTCAGAGCAAGAATTTAGCAACGTGGTGTGTTATAGAGGAGCAACGCTGTTTTCATACTTAAGATGTTTCGTACCGTTCTTAAAAAATTAAACATGTTCTGGTTGACTTGAAGTACCAGATCATCTACCAAGAAAAAGGAATATCAGCTCTACAAAAAAGGCAATCCTTTGTCTTGGAACAACTACCGAGGCATAGCCCTACTACACGTCGCTAACTGGATCCCATTCAGCGCATTGTGAGAACGTGTAAAGCCATTTTGCACCTCACAAATTGGACAATACTAGTGTAGCTTTCGGCACGGCTTATCAACGATAGACCGTTTTGATACAACCATAAATCCTGGAAAAAAGCCAACAAGTTTCATGTCGATACACATCATCTAATCATCGACTTCAAAGCCGCATATGACAGTAAACATGCTTCGAGCTCAACAATGCGATGGCTGAATTCAGTATCCTGGGTAAACTGATTCGGTTGTGTCGTACAATGAGCTTTTCCAAACATGCACCAGGTTGCGGCAAGGTGATCCACTGTCATGTTACTTCTTCAATCTTGTCTTTGAACAGATAGTATGACCGGCAGGTGTCGACACGAGAGGAACTATCTTTTACAAGTCCACCCATGAGAGTCCACCAATGAAAACAAAAAAAAAAAACTAAACTATCCTCCACAAACTACACCCCAGTGGAGACCCGAAGAAGAAAAAACCTGGGGAACTCTTGCTTCTAACATGAAGGACAAATAAACTGCTCTACAAGACACCGCTTTCGCCAGTCCTGCTTAATGGAGCTGAATGCTGGACGTGGGCGAAACAACTGAGAAAAACATTTCGTCGGATATTCGATCCTATCTATAAGCATGTAAGTAAAACTATCCCTGTTCAGGTAAACTGTTTAGTGTGCTTGACGCACGAGCAGAAATAATTCATCGATCTTACTCAGTACACACATGGTGATTGGGCGACTTGGCATACCGCAAGAGCCACCAATTAATTTGCTCCGTGAACTTTTCATGCGAACGATGACGATGACCTTTTTCCATCAATGTTTGTAACTAATTGCACAGCAGAGCTTCGATAACCGCCAGAGTTTTAGTGGTACTTCGACGTCCAACTTCCAATAAATGTGGGTATTTATTTTATTGAAGTTGAGTTTGGCAATGATGTAGTCAAAGGAAGTTAATGTATGATTATTGCTCCCTCAGGTAGAACCATGGAGTCATGCTTGAGCCCCTTTTCCCTCAGACAAGAGATCTTTGATTCAAACTTTGTCGAAAACAGAGAAGGTCTCGTGGAACTGCGGATTTTTCTCTGAATTATAACCAAGTAGTTAGGACTATCATAGGTTCACTCTTAAAAAAAAACAATCATTTATCATTTTGGTATTCCAGCTTTTATTTTAGTCATAAAATTTAGTCTCTAAAAAACACCTTTGTCCGACTTGCCCCCTTCCTGGTTTGAGGATTTCCTCGTTTCTTTCGCGAATCCCTCAACAATTCACCAAAAGCTTTCCTTGCCTCCTTGGATGCTACAGATCTTTCTTCCATTGCTTCAGTTGGTTTTCCATAACTTGGAAGCGCAACGGCTGGTTCACCCTCTTTGCTATAAATGAACGGCGGTGGAAAGCCAGGCGTAATATAAATCGGAATCGTGATGTAAATAGGTATTTGTTTGTTGCCCTCAAAAGCAATTACCGGTGGTTGACTCATGGTAGTCTGGAAAGATAAAAAAAAAAAAATCGGAACTCGCAGGTATTTTTCCAACGCTTCAAGACAATTGAATTACCACATTTTGAGCAGCATCATTTGAAGCTCTAAGAAAGTTCAATGGAATAGATTCACTGTCTGCTTTGTCCTTGGAGCAATTGCCTTGGCTCTCAGACTTTTCCCTCAAGGCTTCAAATTGGAGCGGCGGCAATTCGGGCGGAATAATAATTCGAGTTTCAGCATCATGAATTGGATCGGTCACATTCACGGGAACCGCGCTGCTCACTGCTGCGATGCACAGAATTCCTTAAAGACACAACTTTTTTTTTAAATTTTGTGAAGACGAAAACTTGTTTGGTACGAACCTAGAACTCCGATATAAATCGACTGCATTCTGTTGAAATCTGATTGCCAACGTTTGGTCTTTCGGGCTTTTATAACTCTTTCGGGTTTCAATGATGTAGGACGAAATCAAAAGTAATGCGATTTCTTTTTTCACAGAGTTCCCCTGAACATTTAAACTGGGTCATGAGTTTGAATTAATGACTTTGAACATAAAGTTTCTATGCTAAAATCCAAAGACCATTAGCATACTCAAAAGTCTGGCAAAAACATGGATTCGGATTGTGTTCAAATTGAGAGGACGTTGCCCTATTCTTTATTTGGATCTTCAGTGCCTTCCAGTAACTAGTTTGAGGCTAAAATAATGATGATTGGTTCCTGGCCAAAAATAGGAAAGCGATTCCCGACTATGCACTGTAAATGAAACAGTGCCGAATAATATTTTTTGAACACTCTACAAGGGTAATCTTAAAAGTGCTGATGGCATCTGGTCATTTTGACAATTTCGACTTAAAACGACCATTTTGATGTAACTGTGGTAACTCCAAATATGCTTATTTCTAAATCTTAGTGGATGATCCGCCACTTAAGGCAATATTGGAATATCTTGGGCACATCTATTTGTTTCCGGAATGGGAAATCAAAATAAGCCTTTCAAAGTATCTAGTTCCGGAGATTATTTATAATTCTTTAACTCTCTTTAGTCTTCTTTTCAGATTAAATTATAACTTGTGATCTTGTTACTGCCTCGCTTCGTCAGATATTCTCGACTTTGGTGGGTTCGGTATTTGCATTGCAAATTTGCGAAGATTAAGCTTTTTGTTCCCTGCTAAAAATTAAGTATCTACCTCTTTTGAATGTTTTTTTTGCATGACCTGAAAACAGATAAGATCATTGCTTTTTCAGGAATTCCGCGGAGAAGATAAAATATTCAAACTCCGATAGCTCTTTCTATGACAGTGCACAAAGTTGAGATGTGGTCGGGTGATGATCAGGCATCAATCTCGACCTGTGATGGAAGCCAGAAAGTGCCAAACGCCTCATGAAATTAGAATTAAAATTTTGGCACGAATCCACGAAATGAACAATATCCCCAGCAGCATAGGTACGACCAAGGCAACGCCCAAAAACCTGGGGGCTTGACCTCTCAAGCAATTGTTTGTGCCGAAATAAAACGACACTCATAAACGTCAAATTGTGTTTAAAATTTGGTTGTAAGCTCAGGCTTATAGG
This sequence comes from Orthonevra nobilis, assembly GCA_963555765.1. Lineage (NCBI taxonomy): Eukaryota > Metazoa > Arthropoda > Insecta > Diptera > Syrphidae > Orthonevra > Orthonevra nobilis. The sequence continues at coordinate 10,809,402 of OY743227.1, read as the reverse complement.
TTCTCTAGCATTTCATGACGCCGCTGGGCATGCTTATTCTAAGTTACGTACTGTATAAAAGCCCAGAAATGACTTCTTGGCATCACAGTTCAAGCAAGATGCGATTTTCGTTGATATCGATTACGATCGGTACGTTATTTTCCAGGAAGTTCATTTACAAATGTTTTTTTTTTTTAATTTTCTATCAGTTGCAGGTATTTTGCTTGTAGGAGCCGAAGGATCAAAACGGCGACCTCAGCATAAGGCGGGAAAGAAAACATCTACACGAGCCTTGCTGGATGAAGTTAAGTTGAAACAGAGCCACTTTGTAAAATATAGAGGGTCTGGAGCAGATTTCAGTGCACAACTCACGCCTGAGGAACAAGCTCAGATTACGGAAGAAGCTTTCAGTTCAATGGGTTCGCCCATAAGTGGGCAATCTACTTATTCGTTTCCACCAGACGCGTTTCAAAATGGACTTGAAGGCTATGGGCCATATGGCTATTTCGATGGATATCCCTTTTATCCAGTGTTTATTAAGGTTGTGAAAGGAGCTCCTGGACCAAGGGGACGACCCGGGCCTATTGGTCCTCCTGGAATTCCCGGCTCAGGGGCTGGAACGCCAGGTGCACCTGGTCCCAAGGGGGATAAAGGCGACATAGGCAGACCGGGACCAATGGGTCCGCGTGGAAGGATGGGACCAAAAGGTGATACTGGGGCTAGAGGACGTCCTGGACCGCGGGGTCCAATTGGACCAAAAGGAGATCGAGGACGATCTGGACCACCTGGTCTACCAGGGCAATGGGGAACAGATAGCTACGAAGAGCCGGAAAGCGAACACGAATCAATTGGCTATCCATCTTTACCGGACAACCGACCCTGGTATTTGAATGGCGACCAAAATTTCCCCCAAAATATTCAAAATCATTTTCCATCTTCACAACATTTTCCTCATCCACCTGAATGGAACGGAGATGAAGGTGACGATGATGAGGAGGATGAGGACGAAGATGGGGAAGAAGAAAGTTGGTCTCATTATCCAACTCCATCCAAACATCCTTATCCCCAAAGACCTTCCCGACCCACTCCTCATTACCATCCACATCCTCACACCACACCAGCTCCAACCAATATGACAACAAGTACACCAACAACAACACCAATGAACACAACAATGACAACAGCGACACCATCTCCACCAATGCCAACAACAACAACACCATTGACTACGGCAGCAACAACGGTCCCACCAACACCATCACCACCATCACCACCTTCTGCAAGGAGGAGGAAAAACGTTAGGAGGCTCAATTAATCTCGGGGCACATTCTGAGAGCGGTACCCTTACGAAAGGAGATGACGATAAGGCGACGCTACAACAATGGCCGCACTAATCTATCAGAGCAGAAAAGGATTTAAATACAGATTCGTATATAAAAAAAATTAGCATGGCATTTGTTGTTATTTGAAAAAAGGACTTTAGATCCTTTTGAGTAGCTATCGTGTGTTTCTTTGAGTTTAATTGATAATCTTTTTATCTTTGATTACTAAACACAGTGTTAACCAATTTTGTTATTTGCCAATTGACGTCCTTACTTCCACCAACTCCGCTAATTCTTTCAAAATAAGGATCTGCGCATAAGTCCATACGAGAGACGGTGATTTCCTGATGAATATAGTCACTTAGTTTTTTTTTCAATTGCTGTTCATTTAGTTGGGCAAACTGTTGTAAGCGAGTCATCATGTTTCGTGGATGTGGCTAATAAGCAAACCAACCAAACAGTTACTTTCGGCCAATGGAAGGGTTGTTGGTGTTCCAGTTCCTGATACCATTTTCGATATGCTCAGAAGCGGCAGATTTGCTTATCAATTTTCACATTTGTCCCTCGTAAAGGTTGCCAGTCTTCCATCAGTTTTGCGTGATCTTGAAAAATGTCTTTGAATGCCCAAGATAAATGATCTGATGATCAAGTGGCATGATTACGCGAAATATGATGCGCGATTGAGAAAACACGTTCATGGTGATTAATAGACTGATATGTCCTATTTATTGATCTCTTCAAATAGATGTCATTTCTTGAGATATTCTCATCAATTTATGTTAAATTTAATCTGCTCTGATCTCTTCCAATTGCTTATTCAGACTTTCTAATGCTTATTAACGTACAAATGGTTACAAGTCTGTTCTATGAATAAAATCAGCAAGTTTGTTCTATGCGTTGCTCGAACCGAAGTACGTATCGGATTATGTGGAACAATCATATTCTTAAATTAAGAAAGCTATCATAAACATACATTTTGTTAGCAAAACATCAAGAGCTATAACTTGGCTAAAAATATGTTAATTTCATGTTCTATTGTATAAAAGCCTTGGAATGTACCACGGGCATCGCAGTTAAACCAAAGATGCGACAACTGGCAACATGGATTATCATCGGTGCGTTGGTTTTTGTTAAGTCGTTTTCAAGTTGTTTGCTTAATGTTGGTATCACTTGCAGGTATCCTGCTTGTGGAAGCCGATGGAGCTAGTATTAATATAAAAAACGGATATTTACGTGGAAATCTGAAAAGACATTCGTCGCATGGAATTGACTTGAAGGAGGGAGATTTTGTTAAATTCTCTCACAATGGTCATGGAATATCTGAAGACGATTTTGATGAAGAACTCTCTCCGGGGGAAATAGCAGAGATCACGGAAGAAGTTATCGGCTCGATTGGAGCACCAATGAAAGAGCAATATAGTTTTCCTCCACATGCGTTTGAACAAGGCCTGGAAGGATACGAACCGTATGGTTACTTTGATGGATATCCGTTTTACCCAGTTTTTATTAAAATAGTGAGAGGCCCGCCTGGACTACAAGGACGTCCTGGGCCTATTGGTCCACCTGGCAGTGCAGGCTCAGGGGCTGGAATACCTGGTCCACCAGGACCTAAGGGAGATAGGGGTGACATTGGCATAACGGGTTCAACTGGTCCGCGCGGTTGGACTGGAGCAAAAGGCGATATAGGTCCAAGAGGACCTCCAGGGCAAAAAGGTGATAACGGACCAATTGGTCCAGAGGGTCCGAGAGGAAAAATAGGCCGCCCTGGTCCACCGGGGCTACCAGGTCCACCAGGAGCACCGGGAACAGATAGTGATGAAGAAATATTTAGCGAACATGAACAAATAAGTCATCCAATTGCACCAGAAAATCCTCCCTGGTTATTTGAGGATAGTCAAAAATTACCACCAAATATTCAAGAGCATTTTCCATTTCTGCAACCATTTCCTCATCCCTCTGAATGGAATGGAGGAAATGGTGACGATGAGGAACATGCAGAGGGAGAAGATGAGGATGAAATTGAGGATGAAGATGAAGATGACGAAGAAAATGCTGAGCATCATCAAGGCATGGGCCATAACCCTAAACCCAGTCCACTTCTCCCATATCCACACCCACGTCCTCATCCACATCCACGTCCTCATCCACATCCACGTCCCCATCCTCTTTATCCTGTCCATCCTCCTCATAATCCCCACCATCCCAACCATCCCCACCCACACCCACATCCACAAACTACGCCAGCTCCAACACCAACAACAACACCACCACCAAACATAGTTACACCAACAGATGCACCTACAGACGCGCCAACCGATGCTCCAACAGATGCTCCAACAGATGCTCCAACAGATGCACCTACAGACGCGCCAACTGAAGCTCCGACGGATGCTCCAACAGATGCACCTACAGATGCGCCAACTAATGCAACAACGGAATCGCCAACGGATGCTCCAACAGATGCACCTACAGACGCGCCAACTGAAGCTCCGACGGATGCTCCAACAGATGCACCTACAGATGCGCCAACTAATGCAACAACAGAATCGCCAACAGATGCACCTACAGATGCGCCAACTAATGCAACAACAGAATCGCCAACAGATGCTCCAACAGATGCACCAACAGATGCGCCAACTAATGCAACAACAGAATCGCCAACAGATGCTCCAACAGATGCACCTACAGACGCGCCAACTGAAGCTCCGACGGATGCTCCAACAGATGCACCTACAGATGCGCCAACTAATGCAACAACAGAATCGCCAACAGATGCTCCAACAGATGCACCTACAGATGCGCCAACTAATGCAACAACAGAATCGCCAACAGATGCTCCAACAGATGCACCTACAGACGCGCCAACTGAAGCTCCGACGGATGCTCCAACAGATGCACCTACAGATGCGCCAACTAATGCAACAACAGAATCGCCAACAGATGCACCAACAGATGCGCCAACTAATGCAACAACAGAATCGCCAACGGATGCTCCAACAGATGCTCCAACAGATGCACCTACAGATGCGCCAACTAATGCAACAACAGAATCGCCAACAGATGCTCCAACAGATGCACCTACAGACGCGCCAACTGAAGCTCCGACGGATGCTCCAACAGATGCACCTACAGATGCGCCAACTAATGCAACAACGGAATCGCCAACAGATGCTCCAACAGATGCACCTACAGACGCGCCAACTGAAGCTCCGACGGATGCACCAACAGATGCACCTACAGATGCGCCAACTAATGCAACAACAGAATCGCCAACAGATGCACCAACAGATGCGCCAACTAATGCAACAACAGAATCGCCAACGGATGCTCCAACAGATGCTCCAACAGATGCACCTACAGATGCGCCAACTAATGCAACATCAGAATCGCCAACAGATGCTCCAACAGATGCACCTACAGACGCGCCAACTGAAGCTCCGACGGATGCTCCAACAGATGCACCTACAGATGCGCCAACTAATGCAACAACAGAATCGCCAACAGATGCTCCAACAGATGCACCTACAGATGCGCCAACTAATGCAACAACAGAATCGCCAACAGATGCTCCAACAGATGAACCTACAGAAGCGCCAACTAATGCAACAACAGAGTCGTCAACAGATGCCCCGACTAATGCAACAACAGACTCGCCAACAGATGAACCTACAAAAACGGATGCACCTACAGACGCTCCGCCCACACCACCACCTCCAAGCCTCCTTAAGAAATTATTCTTAAAAGAGATTAGTCAAAGGCCCCTTCCATTAGCGAGACCAAAGTACAAAAAATCAAATACAGATTGAAAATGAACACCTCCGCAGTTTTTATTTGTAAGAGAATTCGGTTTTTAATTTAGTTGGAAGTTACTCTCTATTAAGGTCTTCTGCGGCCAAGAAAGAGGATGATTCGAAATTAAATTACCAAATGACATCACTTGTCAAAAAACCAAACTGACGCTCATTGTGGATGGAGAGGAAGTTCCAGAAATTGTATGGGGTTTTAGAGCGACAGTTTTCTTGCGTTGCAAGCAAATCACCTATTCAGGCATTCTAAAGTTACTGTATCCTTATGTTATACTTTAATTACAGATGTTCAAGCTTTTTTTGTTTTCTGAAATCTGTCCTCACAGTGCATGATTGCTCTAAAATTCTTAACTAGAGTTGTTGACTTTGATTTGTGACAGTAGCTGCAGACGCACAAAATTAAATCCAGGCATGGTCTTCTATCTTGGCAAGCTTGGCAAGACGTAAAATTGCTTAAAAAGCATAAAGGCTTTTACTATTCTAGAAATGACGGTATTGCGTTAGTCAAGGCGGATATTTGGCTTATGAATTGGTTTCAATGGATCACATGATGGACGAATTTGAAAACATAAGATGTCCATCTCTCACACTATCCATACAAGGGCCATAACAAAATTCGGTTTGGATGCGAGTAGACCTGCCCATACCATAAACTTTCTATCGCAAGATTAAAATCGATGGCTAATTCGATGTCGCTGTACAACTCGTACACTACAGTTCGCTGTTGAATCTTTTCCTCCATTCACCATTAATACAAACGAGACAAAAGATCACGCCTTAGGTTGATCCGAATGAACGTCATCTACGACTTTTCCTACATTACATCGTCTAGGTTGGGAAGACGCTATTTTTGGCCTGCGTCGTCTTCAACGAATATTTTAGGCTGCCTGCCAGCGGATATTTTTTTCACCATCGCCGTTATACACTCTGCGAAAGTGGTTTTCCCTGAAATAATTAATTAATCTGTTGGAAGAATATTCGAACCTCAATCCTGTTTCTTAATCTCTCAACATCCTTGAACACGCACTTTTGGCATAGCTTGAAAATGTTGTGCACAAGATAAAAAACGTTTTATGAAGTTGCGTCTTGGCTGTTAGAAATCACAATGGCTTGCAAAAGCATTTTGGAGAAAGTACGAACTCTATCTTGTTGAGCTACACGTTGAAGTTTGCTGTTTAAAGCAATAAAATAGGACCAACGACCCAAAATCTAAGCCAATCCCTCTAATCCATCTAATGATGTTTCAAATTTAGAATTGCGAAAATCGATTCCAAAGTAACCCTTATGTGAACACATTTCCCAAAGTGTTTTCGACATTATTTCTACCACCCTATACAATGCGCTTTTTTCAAATTTGTTAGATTGTTTTTCTTTGGATAAAATTTACCTGTGCTCGGAATACTAAAGCGTGATTATTTTTATGTCCTTTTAGAAAGGATTCAAAAGTATATAGATAGTTTCAGTCGAGAGATTTCAGCATAGTATATTTTTCTTTCTGGTAAATAGATGGCTCTAACAGAATCACATTCAGTCCAGTTTTCTTTGAAGGTTTTGGTAATTGTTTTCAGGCCGATTTCGACCGATTGTTTATCTCTCAAACGTCAAACGCGATGAGTATAAATGTAGCAGTACGACAGGAATAATATCATACACTATTATGTTATTAATTTAATTTCATTTGTTAGATCATATATTGCATTTATTATGGTAAACGTTATTTACATAAAAACTTGAAGCGTCCACTGAAGGTGTAAAATTATATACACCCAGAGACAGGGACCCCCTTCTGTGTGTAAATTTTTAATTGTGTTCATTTTTTAATTTATTTTCTTCACAGTACATATTTCTTTGAATTCAATGTTTTTTTGGTAATGTTGTGACTAAACCTGAGATTATTTTTTCTTGATGTGGAATCTGTACAATTTTAATTTTAAAGTCATTTGAGCGACGGACTCTGGACAACGTAAATGTGCCCATGTCTAAAAACTGTTTCTGGTAATTAAATACCGACTTTTTCAAAAGTTTGCGCCTGTCACATTGATATTCAGAGCTAATTATTATTAGTAATGAAAATTATTATTATTAAAAATTATTACTTTAATAATAATATTTATACCAATAGTGGTTAAACTATTGGATCCAAATTTGGGTCAAGAACATTTATCCTTTCGGTTATCTCGACTGAACTAATATGCCTCTTTTAAGTGGTGATTCACCATGAGCGTTTATTTGGTACATTATAGCATCCTAAATCAGAATTTCTATCTTGTAATATTGCCATAGTGTTCATGCATCATTTTAAATGCGCTTACAAATAGACAACTGTTTGTCATGAGAAAGGTTAATTTTCGCATCAGTGAAGCATCGTACTGCTATGATTTTCATTCCAACTCATTCTTTGATCGGCAGCTGAAGCAGTATCAAGAACATATGGTATGCTGCAACTGTGCAAAATTTTTATGTTCACCAATGTTAAGAGTTGTTTAAACTCCAAATATATTTTTACAATTTCTAATTTTGCAACGTTGATGTGTTTTGGATTAAAGTTTTCAATCGGGCTTGCTCTTTTGTTTTGCCTCACTTATTTGCATCAGGTACATTAGATAAGCCTAATTTCCTCTTGCAATAAAACTATGTGTGGCTTCGGCCTTAATTTTTGCTAAAAACCGCCTAGCAGAATGTTTTATCCGACTAGCCTGGCAAACACTAATTTGTATCTTCCTATTATGTAACAAAATTTGAATAAATTTAAAATTTTCAGCTACAACGCTGCACCTTATTCCAAAGTTTTTTTTTTTAAATATAAGATTTCCTACCTAAGCGTTTAAAAATACCTAAGAGGAAAAAACTTTCATAAGAACACACCTTCAAAGAATTTAACAACTCTGTTTTCTATGTGCATGCACCGCATTTTACATACTGACCGCCTCCAGTTTCAAATTCAGATCAGAAAATCTGACAAATTGTTGTCCTGTTGATACTGACAATGAAACATTGAAACATTTGATAAAAATATTTTTACACAGTAAAACTGAACTCGGTACGATTGGATTGTATGACGAAATGACAAACATTTTCGACTGCACAGCTATTTGAATGTATGTAGAGCCAAACCTTCCGGAAAAGACCGTTTTAAATACCCCGATCCTTATTTTGACTTTTATTTTCCAACGATCCTTTGGCTTCATTCTCTACTACCAATACCATCCACAGTTTTCGAAGAAAATCCCATGTGGCATCACACGATTGAATTTTATAACCCGGTGGCAAAATCTCGGGTAAATATTCTTTGCAATGTAATGCTTGGGAGTTTTCTTGCGTAGTAAAAAGGCTTCGTGCTACCATATCATAGATCTTTACAATTAACTCTTATCATTCCTCTAAGTAGTAGTAGTATACTGAAAATGAAAGGCGACAACATTTTCGGTTTTGTTTATGCTCATGCATCTCCGCCACAATGATATTATGTTTCTACGAATTTATGCTAAACAAAACAAAATAACAAAGAAGTATTGCGCAAGAAAACAAAAAACGTCTCAGCCAGATTCGAACCTAGAACCTGCAAACTGCAAACAATAGTGACCTACGCACCAACACCCTTCGCCACATATGTAGATATAAAGGGCCCGATTATTCCATTCGTCGATAAGGCACACCAAACACATATTTTTTGGCAATGTAAGGGTTGTTGCTGTTCCAGTTTTTGATACCATTTTCGATAAGCTCAGAAGCGGCTGATTTGCTTATGTATGCGGACATTCTTAAAAATACAATTTTCACATTTGTGACCCATAAAGGTTGCCATTCTTCCATGAGTTTTGCGTGATCTCGAAAAATGTCTTTGATTGCCGGAATGGATCCAGGCCCAAGATATAATTACACGTTCATGATGATTCATAGATTCATCAGGTGTCCTATTTATTGAACTCTTCAAATAGTTGGCATATCTTGAGATATAAGAGATTCCCAAAAGATGTTCTTGCCAAAAATTGAATATGTGCTAACTATAATCCGGTCAGATCTCTTTCAATTGCTTATTCAGACTTTCTAATGCTTATTTATCTAAAAATGGTTGTCTTTGAATCAAATCAGCAAGTTTGTTCAATCTGTTGCTCTAACCAAAGAACGCATAGATTCAAATGGAACATTTTCTTATATTCGGAAAGCTATCATTAACATACATGTTGTTGTTAGCTAAAAACCTAGGGCTTTATCCGTTGGCAATAAATCTTTCCGCCAAATATGTAAATTACATGTAATTTTGTATATAAGCCTTGGAATGTACCACGGGCAACGCAGTTAAACCAAAGATGCGACAACTGGCAACATGGATTATCATCGGTGCGTTGTTTTTTGTAAAGTCGTTTTCAAGTTGTTTGTTAAAAATTGGAATAATTTGCAGGTATCCTGCTTGTGGAAGCCGATGGAGCTAGAATTAAAATTCAAAAAGGATATTTACGTGGAAATCTTAAAAGACACTCGTCGAACGGAATTAACTTGAGGAATGGGAATTTTGTAAAATTTTTTCACAATGATCATGGAGTGTCTGAAGAGGATTTCAGTGAAGAACTCTCACCGGGGGAATTAGCAGAGATCACGGAAGAAGTTATCGGCTCGATTGGAGCACCAGTGAAAGAACAATATAGTTTTCCGCCACATGCGTTTCAACAAGGCCTGGAAGGATACGAACCTTATGGTTACTTTGATGGATATCCATTCTTCCCAGTGTTTATTAAGATAGTGAGAGGCCCACCTGGACTGCGAGGACGTCCTGGGCCTATTGGTCCACCTGGCAGTGCGGGCTCAGGAGCTGGAATACCTGGTCCACCAGGACCGAAAGGAGATAGAGGTGACATTGGCATAACGGGTCCAACTGGTCCACGCGGTTGGACTGGAGCGAAAGGCAATATAGGTCCAAGAGGACCTCCAGGGCAAAAAGGTGATATCGGACCAATTGGTCCAGAGGGTCCGAGAGGAAAAATAGGCCGCCCTGGTCCACCGGGGCTACCAGGTCCACCAGGAGCACCGGGAACAGATAGTGATGAAGAAATATTAAGCGAATATGAACCAATAAGTCATCCAGGTGCGCCAGAAAACCTTCCCTGGTTTGTTGAGGATGGTCAAGGTTTCCCAACAAATATTCAAGAGCATTTTCCATTTATCCACCCATTTCCACATCCGTCAGATTGGAATGGAGAAAATGGTTATAGTGAGAATCAGGAAGAGGGGGAAGATGAGGATGAAGAAGACGAAGAAAGTGCTGAGCATCATCAGGGCCATTACCCTAACTTGATTCCAAATCTTCCACATCCACATCCATATCCATATCCAGATCCAATTCCCCATCCTCTTTATCCTGTCCATCCTTCCTATCGACCCCATCATCCGCAGCATCCCCACCTGCACCCACATCCGCAAACCACACCGGCTCCAACACCAATGACAACATCTCCATCACCTACAGATGCTCCAACAGATGCACCAACAGATGCACCTACAGATGCGCCAACAGATGCGCCTACGGATGCACCTACAGATGCACCTACAGATGCACCAACAGATCCTCCAACAGATGCACCAACAGATGCTCCAACAGATCCTCCAACAGATGCACCTACAGATGCACCTACAGACGCACCAACAGATGCACCTACAGATGCGCCAACGGATGCACCAACAGAAGCACCAACAGATGCACCAACAGATGCACCAACAGATGCACCAACAGATGCGCCAACAGATGCACCAACAGATGCGCCAACAGATGCACCAACATATGCACCAACAGATGCACCCACAGATGCGCCAACGGATGCACCAACAGATGCACCAACAGATGCACCTACAGACGCACCAACAGATGCACCAACAGATGCACCTACAGATGCACCTACAGATGTACCAACAGATGCACCAACAGATGCACCTACAGATGCACCTACAGATGCACCAACAGATCCTCCAACAGATGCACCAACAGATTCGCCAACAGATGCACCTACAGACGCGCCAACGGATGCACCCACAGATGCACCAACAGATGCACCTACAGATGCACCAACAGATGCACCTACAGATGCTCCAACTGATGCACCAACAGATGCACCTACAGATGCACCTACAGACGCACCAACAGATGCACCTACAGATGCGCCAACGGATGCACCTACAGATGCACCTACAGATGCTCCAACAGATGCTCCAACAGATCCTCCAACAGATGCACCTACAGATTCCCCAACAGATGCTCCAACAGATGCCCCAACAGATGCCCCAACAGATGCCCCAACAGATGCCCCAACAGATCCTCCAACAGATGCACCTACAGATGCACCTACAGACGCACCAACAGATGCACCTACAGATGCGCCAACGGATGCACCAACAGAAGCACCAACAGATGCACCAACAGATGCACCAACAGATGCACCAACAGATGCACCAACAGATGCGCCAACAGATGCACCCACAGATGCACCAACAGATGCACCTACAGATGCACCAACAGATGCACCTACAGATGCGCCAACGGATGCACCAACAGATGTACCTACAGATGCGCCAACCGATCCACCTTCTACTCCCCCCACCCCGCCCACTCCACCAACGCCGCCAACTCCAAAACCCACTAAACCTCCAAAACCCACTACAACTCCAAAGCCCACTAAAACTCCAAAACCTAAAAAATCATTCTTGAAAGAGGTAAGGCGAAGGCCTCTACCATTAGCGAGACCAAGGTACAAGAAATCAAATACAGATTGAAAATGAATACTTTTGCACTTTTTTTTTCGAAAGAGAATTCGGTTTCAAATTATATTGGAACGTACTGTCTATTAGCCTCTCCTTTGGCCAACAAATAGGCTTCTTTAGAAACAGAAAAAAATTACCAAATGACATCCCTTGAAAAAAAAAAACCAAACTGACACTCAATGTGGATGGAGAGGGTGTTCCAGAACTTGTCTGCGGTTTTGCAGAGATAGCTTTCGTTTGGTTGCGTACCCAGACAATTGGAAGTGACACTTGTCGTCCTTTCAAGCATTCTTAAGCTACTGTGTCCTTTTATAACATTTTTCGTTTTCTGAAATCTGTATTCGCAGTGTATGATTAAATTGTTGATTCCAATGCTTTCCAAGTGGTTAATATTACAATCCTAGATACCCTTCCAGACATCGGTCTGAGCTTTGAGTATGGAACTTTTCATGTTTTAATGAAGTTTCTGCATACTGTGCATATAGTATATCTACTACAGCTCCTTTTATTTCAAATGTTTTTTTGCTGCCACTTGACACATCATGTGTGAACCCATGGGATATCCTAAAATGGAAGGCAATGAAAAAACAGGCAGCGTAGTTTTTTTTTTGAGCGAATTTGTCATCAATTCCGATGTGCTTGTTTGGCTGAACATTAAAAGTGAATAATCCGAGATATTTTTCTCTCCTCAGGCTTGTGCGACTGATGTTCAGTTGAGGTGTCTGATTGGAGCTTTTTTCATGCATGGAATATTGGAACGTTTTCGAATTCAATCCATAATCCTTTGGGTTTTTCGAAGATTTTTCGAAGATATGCATAGAGGGGGGACCTCATATCCCATTAAATCGTTTCCTTGAATTTTTGTAGTTTTTGATAGTTGAGGATGAAAATTTGATATGAAAATTTATATTATTATTTATTTAAACCAAATTTTTCGCTTTTTCTTATTTTTTTTTTATTTTTCACAGGATTTGATTTCTGTTTAATATTTACAAGGAAATGTATCCTTGCAGGATCTTAAAAAAAAACATTTATTCTACTTGACACGAATGTTTGCTGATGAATAAGGATAAAAAAAATATTCTCCATGTTTTTGGATAACCCAGCAAGTGTGTTGTTAGAAAAATAAGAAATTGTAACTGGACCTTCAACTCATTCTTACAAAGAATGAAGCTTACCCAAAGCTGCCTGTAAAACAAACACTATATCCTCGCTCCGATCTTCGAGTTCAAATTTGTGTTACAGAAAAAAATTGCCTTTTTTTATGTTCAGAAAATGTATTTCGGTGGCTGGTGACTGATGATGAGCGGTTACTTAATATTTCAGATAGCACTCCAAAGTTCTTTGAAATCCAACAGCTTTCTGGTTTGGAGTATCAGATGTCCTAAATATTGACGCCTTCCAATAGATGGCATTTCTGTAGATAAGCCCAATGACTTATTTTTACTGCCGTGTTCTTCATCTTGATCTCCTTTTAAGACTTTCATATGTATTTTTGTTTGTAAGTATTTACATTCCTGAACAGTAAATCAAAGCAACAGGCAAATTAAACTAGCTGCTCCCCATGAAGAAGAAGATGATAAGGCAACCATCATTAACCTCATTATTTGCAAAAAAAAAAAACAAATCAAGTATTCTTAGTGATGTTGTATAAAAACCGAAGAATAATTCGCGAGTATCGCAGTTAAAATAAAAATGCGGCTAATTGTGGCGTTGTATATCGTGGGTGCGTTAATTTGTTGTTTTTTTTTGGAAGTCGTGTTCAAATAATTTATTAATTTTGGTATCGCTTGCAGGTTTCTTGTTTGTGGCAGTCGATGGATTTAATACAAAAATCGCAAGTGGGTTTTTACGCAAATCAGGGCGGGACAATCTCAAAGGCCACTCGTTGCATGGAATCAAATTAAAAGAAGGAAATTTTGTAAAGTTCGGTCGCTATGGTCATGAAGAGTTTGAAGAGGATTTTAGTGAAGAACTCTCACCGGAGGAAATAGCAGAGATCACAGAGGAAGTCATGGGCTCGATAGGAGCTCCAGTTAAAAAACAACAATCTACATATTCTTTCCCACCAAACGCATTTCAAGAAGGTCTTGAAGGATACGGACCTTATGGTTACTATGATGGATATCCATTTTATCCAGTTTTTATTAAAATAGTGAAAGGCCCACCTGGGCCACAAGGATATCCTGGGCCTATTGGTCCTCCTGGAAGTGCAGCTGGAGTACCTGGTCCTCCGGGTCCTAAAGGAGATAGGGGTATAACAGGCATAACAGGTCCAACTGGTCCGCGGGGTTGGGTTGGACCAAAAGGCGATGCAGGACCACGAGGGCCTCCTGGCCTTAAAGGTGATATCGGGCCAATGGGCCCGAAGGGGAAACGAGGGCCACCTGGTCCACCTGGCGTACCGGGAGAACCAGGGAGGGATGCAAATGAAGAGCCTCCAAGTGACCATGAACCAATCAGCCATCCAGATGTTTCGGAGAATGTGCCTTGGTATTTCGAGGACGGCCAACAATTTCCATCAAATATTCAAGAGCATTTTCCTTTCCTGCAACCTTTCCCCTATCCTGCTGAATGGAATGGCGAAGAAAGCGAAGATGAGGATCATGTTGAAGACGTGGATGAAGAGGATGAAGATGATGAAGAAGATATTGAGTCTCATCCGGGAATAGGCCATCAGCATCAGGGGCATCGGCCCCATCCCATTCATCGTCCTCATCCAATTCATCGTCCCCATCCGATTCATTCACATCCACATCCGCATCCTCACACAACACTGGCTCCTACACCTATGACATCAAGTTCACCAATAACCGATGCACCAACAGACCCGCCAACAGACCCGCCAACAGATCCGCCAACAGATGCTCCAACAGATGCTCCAACCGATGCTCCAACCGATGCTACAACAGTTGCTCCAACTGATGCACCAACAGACGCGCCAACAGATGCTCCAACAGATGCCACAACTGATGCACCAACAGACGCGCCAACAGATGCTCCAACTGATGCACCAACAGATGCTCCAACAGATGCTCCAACCGATGCTCCAACCGATGCTCCAACTGAAGCGCCAACAGATGCTCCAACTGATGCACCAACAGACGCGCCAACAGATGCTCCAACAGATGCCACAACTGATGCGCCAACAAATGCTCCAACAGATGCTCCAACCGATGCTCCAACCGATGCTCCAACTGATGCTCCAACAGATGCCACAACTGATGCACCAACAGACGCGCCAACAGATGCTCCAACTGATGCACCAACAGATGCTCCAACAGATGCTCCAACCGATGCTACAACAGTTGCTCCAACTGATGCACCAACAGACGCGCCAACAGATGCTCCAACTGATGCACCACCAGATGCTCCAACAGATGCTCCAACTGATGCGCCAACAGATGCTCCAACAGATGCCACAACTGATGCGCCAACAAATGCTCCAACAGATGCCACAACTGATGCACCAACAGACGCGCCAACAGATGCTCCAACTGATGCACCAACAGACGCGCCAACAGATGCTCCAACTGATGCGCCAACAGATGCTCCAACTGATGCACCAACAGAAGCGCCAACAGATGCTCCAACTGATGCACCAACAGACGCGCCAACAGATGCTCCAACTGAAGCGCCAACAGATGCTCCAACTGATGCACCAACAGACGCGCCAACAGATGCTCCAACAGATGCCACAACTGATGCGCCAACAAATGCTCCAACAGATGCTCCAACCGATGCTCCAACCGATGCTCCAACTGATGCTCCAACAGATCCTCCAACAGATCCTCCAACAGATGCTCCAACAGATGCTCCAACCGATGCTGCGACAGATCCTCCAACAGATGCACCAACAGATGCTCCAACCGATGCACCAACAGACGCGCCAACAGATGCACCCACCGATGCTTCCACAGATACAACAACACAGTCAGCTACGAATCCACCCGTGCAGCCGCCACAACAACCTCGACTTGTTTACAATCCTGCTTTCAATGTACAAGTTCCAATATACAGGCGAGGAGGCGGTTATCCGATCTATCCAAAACCAAAAAAAACTTTCCTAACAGAAGTTAGGCACAGACCGTTTCGATATATTAAATTAAGGTACAAGAATTCAGATATGAGATAAATCTTGACGTTTAAAAGAAGGAGCGTTTTCGTTTTGAAGGACTTGAATGACTTGAAGTCCTGAAGCCTTGAAGTCCTGAAGCCTTGAAGCTTTCCACAGTTTCCTTTCAACGTCGACTTTGTTGGTGTCGTTCTAGGTTCAAGTCTCTGAACTGTATATAGCTATATTTCCATCACCCTTTACGGGTATGTGAATGCAGACAAAATAAATTTAGGCTTAGTCTCGATTTTCGCCATGGAACTGTTGTAAAATAATTTTCAAAAATGAAGAACTGAAAACCACCAGAAAAGCGTATCAAATGCTTTGATTTATTGTTTCAAAACCAGTGTTATCAGCTGGAATCTTAATTGATGTTTCTTTTTTTGTTTCCAAAAGGAGGGTAGCTGCCAATTAAGACTTTCTATTGAGAGTTGCTTGCGTAGGACAAAAAAAAGATGCTAGTGGGACAACCCGACTTTGAAAATAGGAAATGAATCAAGAAGAAACCACAATCGTGATTGTGTATCGATGATATGCAAATTCCATGTTAAGTGATGTAAAAGCTCAACGCAGCTGTACATGGATTACCATTGGATTGTTGTTCGTCAAGAAGTCGGACTTTGAATTTTTTTTCCGCTGAACGAAATCAAAAAACTTAAGAATCACAAATGAAGAGTACATAGGTAACCAGAACTGCATCAACATGTCTGCAAATAAGGTAGGGTTACAAAGGACTCTTCTCTTCCGACCTCAAGTTTGAAAAACTCCATGCTGTGTTACATAACAATTTTTGCCTTTTTAACCCAATTTTTGGATAGCTCAAATTGACTTACTGGAAATATTTTGACTAGACTTTGTAAGTTTCACTTTAAGCTGCTCTTTAATAGGGTGCACAATTTTTTGAAATACAATTAAGACATTGGATCCAATTGTCTTCCTGTGCATTTGTGTAAACTGCCGAAAGAATCAGCATTAGTATCCAACTTGAACGTGCATTAAAAGAAGTGTTTATCCTTCCATGGCTCGAAGGAATGTAAACAGTTGATAGGAAAACTTTAGTATCTGAAATAGAGACAGTATTTTACAAGATATTTTAATATCGTAAGCTTAAAACTTTTACGTTCATAAATGTCTCCATGGAGACGTTTGAGAACTTATAAGCTTGCAGTTCGGCTGGTTTTGCTGCCCTCATCATAATGAATAGAATTGTCTTCCTGTAGGCAGGACTAGCATCATACCAATTATGATAGAAAGCCGCCGAATGTAGTCGTGCACTCTAGACAAAAGGACACCATAAACAGTTGAGCATAATGATCTTCAATGAAGTAAGCTACCGTGTTAGTTAACTCGCTTCCATTATAGCAAATGAATAAGGTGAACACTAGAAACGACATCAGTCCAATGGAATATCGCAGCGCACCAATCAAACTTATTCCCATCACCATTGAGCAGCCCATAAGACAGATGGCAATTGACGAAGTGACGAAATTGACGAACAATGATATGTTAAAAATGTGGTTTATCTCCGTGGACAATCTGAAAGTTCATTGGTCAAAAGGATACTTCTAAGTGTCTTACTATACCTTATCAGTGTTTTGTGATATTCGATCACGAATTTCAAACAGCCAGGATCAGCTTCCGACTTGACTGCGTCCAGCGTTTCCAGCGTTGTCGCCAAAAAGTCGAAATGCATTCGCAACTGCGTGAGGAAAAAACACAACATGAATTCGCCAGCCATAATGAAAGCCACTCCAGTTAGGGACGAATGCACCTGACAGCTGTACGTCAGTATAAAAGTCCAGCTGGAATTTCCATCCCATGGATACCAAGTATTCGATTGATAGCGATACTGGAAATTGTGACCCAGAATCGCCCACTCAAAGAGTGACTCTCCAAGTGGAATCAAGTTGTACACAAGAAAGGCGAACATAAAAAAGATCGCAGTTAGCCTCATTAGGTTTCTAGAAAATTCTTCAAAATGCTGCAATTTGTATTTACTGGTGCGACACCATCGTTGGAGCTGATTGTTGCCCGGAAAATAATCATCGAACTCGCCCATTACCTTTGAAATGTCCTCGCGATACCAAAATAGTATTACCATTTTGCACAACGCTACTATTGTCAATCCCAGTATGGAGCCGGTCTCGGATATCATGAGAATCCATGCGATTGATTGGCTCTTGGTGGTGAGTAAAGCAATGACTATACCAACATTTTGATAAACCAGATTTGCGGCTCCAAGAATAAAAAGTGCCCAAGCAGTGAGCGTTGGCGCCGGCTCGCCTGGCCTTCGAAATGGCTTTATCATTGTTAGCTTGAATGCCAAGTTGGGAAACTCCATGAAATCGTTCAAGTTAAAAGAGCGGGTCATCCTGTTGGACGCTTGATTACCAGTTGACTGTTAACTCCTGGAAATTTCAACTTGGTTAAGTATGTACTATCCTTTGTTTATAAATTCATAAGGCAAAAAATTGATGCAATTACCTTTTAACGAGGCACTTCTTATTCACAAAGAAATATCAATTGAGTCGTTAACTAGCTATAAGCTAATAGAAGTTGATTTAATGACTTACTTTATTAAACATAAATATTCTTCAAGTACGAGTACATTGGCTTTGGTTAAGGGATAAATATATTAATACTGCATGCTCTTGTTTTGCACTTCAATTTCAATAAGGGTTTCCTGATTTCAAATTATTTCATGATCTTTATTTTTTAAATCAAATATAGCTTACGAAGACTTTGGCTTCAAAATTGAAGACATAAATCAATCCGAGGGGTAACATGTTAACTGCTTAGATGGAGGACTATGAGCACCGCAAATTCGGTCTGGTGCTCTTAATGTTTGACGAACAGAAACTTTGCCTCTAGTTTTACTGAACATAAATGTCAAAGACTTGTGCTAAATTCAAGAGCTGGTTTGGCAGATAAACTAATCGGAATATCCATACCTTTAAAAAAGGAACAATTTGAATCAACTTATTACTAATAAAATACTGCAAGCTGAAGGCATTATAGGAAGTGGATATAAAAACTTTTCCTTGAACCACAATTTAAAATTTTAATTCTTTTCCTAATTATTGGCTCGCAAAATTTGAATAGTCATAATCTGTGGAGACCGATCAAATTATAAAAAGAACATTTTGAACTGAGTGCTCCAAGGACACCAAGCTACTTGCTTCCCTTAATAAAAGGGCAGCACTCTCTGCTTTTTCAAACAAGTGCTTCTCCTCATACACTACGCTTCACATGAATAAGGGTAACACTTAAATTTCACTAAACAGTAAGTTATAACAAGGAAAAAAGATACACAGCTAAAATTACTGATTGTTTGAGTTTCACTGACACAAATAACAATGTTTGCAAAGTAACAGCATTTTCCAAAGCTTGTAAAAAGATTTAGAAAAGTGAGCAATAAAATCGATTCAAATGATTTAAGGTAAAAACGATAATTGAGGAAAATTTATTATTATATTAATTGATAATTCAACAAAGGAGTAAGTAATGTGTACAGCCAAAATCGTACAAAGATTTTTATGTAATTAAGCGATTTTTCAACCTATGTAGACTTAATAAATACCACGGAGGAGAATTTCTTTATTCGTATACCTTGTGAGTTAGCCCTCAAAATTTTCTATCAAATTCAAAGAGTCTATATATGTATCCAAATTGCAAAAAAAATGCTAGTGCCTTAAAGGTAGCTAAGAATCGTGTCACATTTTTGTTTCGCTCCAATGCTTCAGGTGATGGTATGTTGCTACCACTGCTGTTCAATCGGTCCCTGAAGTCACGGTCAATGAAAGGTGTAGGTATCAGTAAATTATCAGTTCACTGGATTGCAAGTAAAAAAGCCTGGGTGACCACTTACATCTTTATTGAATGGTTCAATAAATGTTTTGTCCCCGAAGTAAGAAGCTATATGAAATTCAAAATGTCTTGTATTTAAGGTTCTATTGATTTCAGACAATGCTACAACTCGACCATTTGGTCTTAGAACATGAAATTTTGTTTTCTATCACCAAACACAACATCTACAGGGTTTTCCAATAAGGACTTGACAACTTTTTTTTTTAAATAAAACTCAAACCATTTGAGATATTTCAAGAACTTTACTATCGGCTTGAAGTACAATCAAAACATTTATGAATGGAACTCGACTTCGTTCATATGGCCACCTTGGCACGTTTGCTGCGTTCGATTCGTTGGTCCCAATTTTCGATGATTGGACATTTCGGCCGAAACAGCCGCTATTTCGCGTTTAATGTTGACTCTGAGCTCTTCCAACATCGTCGGCTTGTTGGCTCTTAAAGTTGCGGTCACCGACTCCGAACTTCGGTAGTAAACTCACGCTAAGTAAGCATTCCCAACACAACAGAATTTCCCAACATCATAAGTCAGGCGCAGGAAATTGGTGGAGAAGGATTTGATGATCTGTCTTTTCAAGATATCGAAGAACTGTTGGTGGAGAAAACTCTAAGCGACGATGAAGTAGTAGAGTGTGCCCTTGAGGCAATCAAAAGAAGCGAGTATGCTAAAGATGAACCCTGGGGCACTGGGCACTTATTTTACAACACACGATCCTAGTCAGGAGCGAGTTAAAAGATTTTAACGTGATCTAATGTTATTATTGGCCCATTACAGGGAATAATATGATCGATAAATCTACTGAAGCTGTATTGCGACTTTTATTCTAGTGCCGAAATTGAACAAATCGACCAAGACTGAACAAAAAATAAAACGTTTATGTAATTATTATTTTGCTGTTGGTTTCTTTGAATTATTACCCTTTTTTTTGCTTTCAATAATAATTCAATTCATTATAGCGTTCTGTACAATTATCCGATACAATAAAGTTAAGTAAGATAAAATTGCTTGTGCTAGTCTGGACCCAATCTATCGTTTTTCTATCGAAGCTTCGTACGGCGGCTACTTTAACCGCTTCAGGTTCTTAAAATCCAGAATCACATGACGAGCCGTCAATTTCCTGGCATTTACTCCAGGCACGAATTTCAGTTTTGAGATGGAATGTCCTGAATTAGAGGCACATCGAAGGATTTTATGTTTATCAATTGATGAAATTACAGTTGACATCATTCTTTTGTATTATATTCCATGGGGAATCAGGATCTTTCAAATAATTGTCAACCGAAGTTTAACTTCACCCATAAACTTTCGAGTGGTATTGAATAAATCCCATTACAGTATTTTCTTGAGAGCCTTCGAAACTTTGTTTCCACTCAAGAAGTTAAGTTGTGTATGGGACATTACTCCTCTATTTAATTAGATAAATTTGTTGCCTTCAATTAAGTGAACCGTAGTGTATATATGAAGGTCATTGTACCTTCGGGAAAATATTATATTGATTCGAAAGCCGAATCCTGACACGATAAACCTTCATTTTTATAATCGCACTGTATGTTGGTGTTGAAAAACCCAACTTGCCTTTCTTACGTGTAAAACAGGGGTTCTTCTATCAACTACAAATTAAATTAAAAACACATTTTTGCATTGAAATCGATAAGCCCAATAAATTTTGGAGCACCATCTTTCCTGTAAGACGCAGTGGCACAATTTTGTAAACTATCCATGTTAAAAAATGTAAAGGCATTTAAAAAAACATCCTACCGACATTTTGTGCTGTGCTGTTTTTCCACTCATGTGCTTGAAAAATGTCGTCCTCATTTACACTTGAATATCTAATGCAGAAAAAAATAACAAATAACAAAAACAACATTGCATATAAATAAGTTGTCGTGTGTATATTTGACCAAAAACAAATCACTTTCTTGGCAACTCGGTCGCTGGCATAGCAAGAGTGTCCTCCTTTTCATCTTCGTGCTCATCGGCCTCGGCCTCTTCGTGTTCATGTTTAACTGGCACATCTGTCGAAATTGGGGCAACCTCAGGCTTTGGCAATTCATCTTCGGCGCGGCTAGTCACCATGTTCTGCAAGAGAATGCTTCCTGTTGTTTTGCCATTTCCCTGCTGAATACGAACGGGTATATTGAAACGGGTCGAATTTGAAAGTCCCATCGGCTTGGCGAGCGATATTGAGAGTCTCAGGATTAGGTCGGCAACTGGGGTCGCTATGAATTGGGTCGACGTAGCCACTGGTCGGAGTTGGAGCTTTTGTCTGTTGCTTCCGTTTGGCCTGTTTTTGTTGCCTCCTGGACGATTCGCATTGACCTGCTGGCCTGACGCGTTTCCTTGTTTTCGATTGCCGTTTGGTCGAGCAGCTGGTCGGGCTGCATTGGGCGCACGGGTTGGCCTCCTTCTATTTGGTGCGACGTTGTTGTTGGCGTTATTGGGTCGATTTGCTCCTGCTGGTGGTTTTCTATTGTTGTTGTTGGCTGGCTTGTTGTTGACGTTGTTATTATTTTGAGGTTTAGGCGCGTTTGACTGTCGCAAGCTGTTTGGACTGCTAACATATTGGTTGTTTATGTAGGCCTGACGTCCTTCTATGTCTTCTTCGAAGCGATCTTCTAATGGAATGTCATCTTCCTCTTCTTCCCCTTCTTCATCCTCGTCTTCCTCCTCCTCTTCGTCTTCCTCATCGAATGGAGGAAAAGGACCTGGTCCACTTAAAGGCGGTTGAAAAGCGAATCCTGGCTCGAAATCTCCGTCTTCTTCTTCTTCTTCTTCCTCTTCCTCTTCGTCCTCATCGTATTCTCCCTCAGGACCGAAGTCTTCGTCTTCCTGTCTTTGAACTCGTCTAGAAATTACCTGAGGCTCAAACGCCCTGTAAACTGATGGTGCCGAGAGGACATTCCTATAGACGGGACCAACGTCTTGATGGATAACATGATAATTTCTCTGGACTCCTGCTTGGGCACTGAGAGCCAACAGCACCACAATCCCTACGACAAGAAGAAAGGAAGATTAGAAAATATAAATTTTTGTAAAATTTTTATTTATTTTCTTTGTTTTTTTTTTTCTTTTACCAAAGCAAAGCCAAACTACAGGTGAATGCATCCTAAATTCATCTGAGAGGCGCAACCCGTTTACGTCCATTTATATGAGCATTCGAAATGGGAAACAAACTCGTGTCATCAAATGCGAAGGAGTGTGACAATAGAAGAGAAGAATAGGAGGAGCTGTTTGCCCACTTCTAAAGGGCATGCATTCGAGATGGACAATCAAGTTGAGCCTATTCTCTGTGGGGGAACTCTGGAGTCGTATATAAATCTAATTGGATGAATGAAGCCGCATGTTGTTTTGGCCCAGTGTGTCCGATTAAGAAGAGGGCAGGAAAACCTGGGTGTGGGCCGCCTAAGCTATGTGTCGTCCATTTAAGAACCCCATCTGAATCTGATAGCTAGAATTCAGATTAATTGAGCGATAGATAAAATCTCGAACTTTACAATCGTGTTTGGGTTTTTCTCTTTTGAGGGACTTAGGTTAAACGTTAATGTTTCGATACCCCCTCGCTTTCGTCTGACCCTTTTCCCGAGGAGAGTTGTAAATGGAAATTTCTGGTGATGCTGACGAAACGAACTGACAAATGTTATCAGCATTTTAAGGGCATGGAGAAAAACACGTTTTAGACAGGGAGGCAATAGATATTTACTGGGCGGAGTCGAAGTTTTTCCCAATTAGGACTACGATTTTTCCAGCTCTGGTACAGTGAAGTATAAATATCCATCTCCTTGAAAAATCGTTATTTGCGAGAGAATAGCGATTAACAAAGAAATACTGAAAAGCTTCTTTCATTTCTTATTTTTTCATTCAATCCATTTGC
The DNA here is from genome assembly GCA_963555765.1 of Orthonevra nobilis. Classification (NCBI taxonomy): domain Eukaryota; kingdom Metazoa; phylum Arthropoda; class Insecta; order Diptera; family Syrphidae; genus Orthonevra; species Orthonevra nobilis. Next base: position 10,785,693 of record OY743227.1, on the reverse strand, counting down.
ATTTACATATTTCAAGTGTTAAGGTTCATGGACAGAATGGAGTATTCAACAACAAATTTAAGTATTATAAATAAATTTAAATTCTAGGCTTTCAATGAAAGATTATAAAATCAATCGGTACTGACTTGAAAAACAAGTTTACCACTGATTCCTTTCAGAGTTTGAAAACGAAAAGTACTCTCTATAAAATTGATTTAAGAAGGTTAAAACAGTTAACGAACTAGACCTTTTTTAAATCTCTTATTTCTGTTTGTACTTATGTTTATTTGGTTTTGTTTTAAAACATGGTTGAGATCTACTCTGTAGGTGATTATAAGATTTAGATTTTTTATGTTTATTTTTGCCATCGATAAGCTTCGAATTTCTGCATTCTCCGGGTCAAAGTTTAACCCGCAGTAATGGCGTTAGGGAGTAAGCCTTCCCTGAGCCCTAATATAATAATATTTTTAGCTGCCTTTATTTCGTTCTTGCTCTGGCATCCTTGTTCTTATTCAGTGGTTTCTTTTTGGGCTCACGAGTCGACCTTGCTTTGATTTTAAAATCGGGAAGTTTTTTTTTCAGAGATATTTTAAGTGGTTAAAAAGAGGATTCTCTGTCATAGCAACAGTTTATGTGGCAACATTTCTGTTAATAGAATATGCACGGCATTTAATTTTTGTTTATAATTTACTCGATCTTGAAAGATTGTGACTATCCTGGAAATGCATTCTGAATTAAACGTTTCCAGTCAATAATGGCCCAATACTTTCCAAAGTGCTTCTATTCATGACAAACAAAATCTGTTTCTTCTTTCTCCTCTAAGGCGAAGTTATGATCCAGACTAAGGACTGCATGAATTCATACTGCAAAATACAAAACGGGTATGTATTTTTGTGCATTCCCCTTTCGGGATATTTTACCTCCACCGATTAGGAATGGGACCACCTCGTAGGAGTTTCCAATTTTTTTCTAATTTCCCCTTCTGGCCCAACTACTTTTTTCTTTTTGGAAATATTAAAACGCGTCCTGAACCTCTTCGACTTTAAACCGCAAGATTGTGGCCGTGAGCATACATTATATTTCTTAGATAGCCAGCGGCGTTTCCATACTTGCCCAAGGGGAATATATCCATTGACAACATTCCGCCTTGGCACGTTGTTAAATTATCGGAATCATACTGATATTGATTCTTGCCTTCCACGGTCATTTCTTTTGCATACAAGACATTTTAAACATCGTTACATCTAGCTCGTACCTGTGTTTATTCTAAATTATCGTGTTTGGCTAACGTAACCACCGGAAACCGAATGGCTTCGAATCGAGGATTTCTAAGAAGCTAATTTAAAAAAATGCGCGTTTTATTTGTTGATATTTAGTGCCGGTTGAAAGCATATTTGTTCTCAATTTTTTTTTTCTTATTTACATCGAATAATAAAGTGATTTATATTAAATTTAATTAACAATTAAGAAAAAAAATGGATATCATTCTGTAGTTTATAGGAAAAACTAGAAGCGAATGATCCTTCAGTTAAGATAATAAATAAAATGGAATGTTTGTGGGGTAAAACTAATTACAAGATGTAGACAATATTTTAATAATTAATAAAGAATAGAAATAATTGAAGCAAATCAATGAGCTATATCGCAATAATTATAACAAAATTAAATAACAATGAGACAAAAAATAAAAATAAAACTGTACTATATATATACTAAATTAATAAGAATACATAAAAGCTTTGACTTCTGAGCTATCCATACTAAAGATGAATTTTTTTAGTTCTTTAGGAAACATACTACGTTGAACTATCTGTCTGATTTCGGTTGGTAACTTATTAAAAAACCTTGGTGCTGCTGTTGTATAAAATTTCGAACAATGAGTTTTTTTAGATTTTGGAATTGTAGACATCGACAAACTATTTATTCTTAAACTGTATATGTTAGAACTTCTCAGATTTGCGCTGTATCCGCTTCGTATGAAAAAAACTTAAAGAACCTTGAATATGTAAAGATGTTTTATTGGAAGTATTCTTAGGCTTAGGAATAGTGGCCAACTGTGAGCTAATCGATTTTGCTTACAAATTATTCTTACTATATGTTTTTGAGCAAAATATAAAGTTTCAGATGTGCTATAATAGGTACCGCCCCAACTTGCAATGCCGTACTGGAGCTTGGAGTGAACCAACCCGTAATAAAACATAAGCAAAACTTTTTTTGGACATTGATCTCTTAAAAGATACATTTTACGAGTCACAGATAACATATAATTCTTTAAGTCCTCTACGTATGCTTTCCAAGTCATGTTTTATCCATTAATACGCCTAGATACTTATAGCTATTAACACCCTCTATTTTGAAGCAGCTTGGACTACACATTAAATCTTCATTAAAGTTACTTTTGCCACATGTATGAACAGATAACGATAATTTTGTGCAACAGCTCGAATGAAAGATGGCATCACAGTCAAGTGGATAGGCTTCTCTAAGACTACATATCATAAGTCAGGTTTTATTACTTATAAGTAATTTATGCTTAGCGAACCATTGTCGTAGTATTCTTAAGTCCTTATGTAGCTGGATTGCAGAGCTAAAAATACTTTTATTGTCGTATGTTAAGGCCATGTCATCAGCAAATGCTGTTACATTACTACTAAGATTTTGGTAGAACAATGAATTGACATAAATTAAAAATAACTATGGTCCGAAAACGGATCCTTGAGGGACACCAATTTTTATTTCTAACTGGTTGCTAAAAATTCCATTAAGCTTTACTCGTTGTGTTCTGTTGGACAAATAAGACGAAAACCACTTATGAATTATACCTCTAAACCCAGCCCTATACAATTTATTGAGAAGAATATCGTGGCTTACCATATCAAATGCTTTATTCATGTCAATGAAGAGTACTAGATTGGGATCATTTTTATTAAAACTATCAATAATTTCACTACACAGCTTAAGAATAGCATCTTCAGTACATCGTCCTTCACGAAAGCCAAATTGTTCATTTCTAAAAAAGTTGTTTTTATTTAAAAACGATATGATATGTTTTTTCATCAGCTTTTCAAATAATTTACAGAATGTAGGAAGTATAGAAATTGGTCGATATTGAGTTAGAAAATTTCTGTTACCTTTCTTAAATAGAGAAATGACTTCGGCATTTTTCAAAGATGAGGAAAAATTACCACAGTGAGCACTCGAGTTAAAGAAATAACTTAAAGCATCAATTATATAAAAAGAAATACGTTTTAAGAGACAGTTAGTTATACCATCGGAGGTGTTCTTGCTTATGATTGTTTTAGACCCAAAAATAGTTTGCTACTTATATAATATAGTGTAAGACTATTTGGCAAACAAATTTGGGCCAAATGAAGTTAGTAGTTTATTAGAATGAAAATCTTTTCGATACGAAAGGAACTTAACGTAGGTCGGTCGTGGATAGAATTTGGGTAAAACACATTGTGCCATAGAACTGACAGAGTGCGACGTAGTGTACTCATTGCTATTTAAAGATTTCACGGATAAAGGTTTTTGGACATGTCATTAAAAAGGAGCAGATACTTTTTTTGAATCACCATCGTACAGAGTTAGTACTCGAACCAAATACCCCAACAAGACTCAGTAATAAATAAGAGTAGTTCTTTCTTAATCCTCTTTTCCTTTTTATTATTCTTACACTTTTGATCAAACTCCCAGCCGATGTTCATTTAAAGAATAATAAAGTTTCCATATCGTTAAATTTGGTTCCCGAGATCCTTATTCAGTATCAAACTGGTTCGATTTATGATTCTTTTTGTGGCTACTTTAATTGTTTGTTTGAAGTTATGACCTATAAATCGATTTGAATAATCAATGTTAAGGATTTTCACCGCTCAGTTCCGAAAGCGGTTTTGTTCTTTCTATTTTTTTTGTTTTTTATTATTTTATTATGTCAATAATGGCAGGGCAGGCTTTTCTTAAAGGAAAAATTTAACGGAAAGTTTTTTTGTTTTCTTTATTGCAGTGTAATTAAAATAGAAATCGTTAAAAAATCTAGGCTGTAGGATAAGTTTCCGAAGGGTTTCAAGGTTCTTATTGGTGAGGCACAGTGAAAAGCTAGATTAACAAAAACATTATTAAGATTTCAATAAATTTTGAGCCAACACAACGTTAAGCAAAATTACTGCAAGTAAAATGATTGGGTTCGAAGCAGATGTTGCTGCAGCTCAAAAACGCAAATATTTAGCACTGCGGCAAGGGTTTTATGAATTCTTTTTTTTTCTTTGGGAGATACGAATCAATTTGATGCTCCGGAATTTACGGGAAAATGAAAACGATTTGGTTGCATTTTTCTTTACAGGTAATTTCTTACCTGCTACGATGATATTCAGCTCTGGATTGAGCTTGTGATTCTTAAAACGTAAATAAAGGAAACATTTTAAAAGCAAAAAACATTTCTTTTAAGATTTATATTCTTTTTTTTAATAAATTATCATTCTATCAGTACTTTGAAATTTGAGCTAAGTTATTTATACTAAACCGTCTTTGCACTTCTTTCATCATCCTCATCATCGTCATCATCGTCGTCTGCATCGTCTTCTTCGTCATCATCATCGTCTTCTTCGTCATCATCATCATCATCATCATCATCGTCATCATCGTCGTCGTCTTCATCTTTCTTTTTACTCGGTTTAACCTCGTCTCCATTATCATTGATTTCCACAAATATGTTCTCCACCTCCTCTGGCTCATGATACACCACGGCTGGCCGACTAATTTCAACGATTTGCTCTGGTTTTCTCCTTCGTTTTGATGGTTTTGTGTCGCTGCTGTAACTGGCGTCACTATCAACATCATTTTCATCACGATTATCATCGTCATCATCATCATCATCATCCCGACGATCATCGTCATCACCTCGACGATTATCATCATCGTCGTCGTAGCCATCATCATCGTACTCATCTTCATCGCCATAGGCACCATCGTCATCATAACCATCATCATCGTCATAGCCATCATCATCATCGTCTTCCCCAGAGTTGCTGGATGCCGATGACGGTTTCCTTTTTCTGCCTCGCGTACCTCTATATGGATCACTCTCCAGATTGTTGTCAATATCATCGTCATATTCATTGTTATCTTCGTATCCATCATCATCGTAACCATCGTCGTCATTCCCATCACCATCGTACTCATCACCATCATAATCATCCTCAGATTGTTTTCCTTGCAGGGCCAACATACCACCCTCGGAATCTTCTTTGTAGTCCTCCAATTGTCTCGCTTGTCGTGCTTTCCTATACTTCTTCCTCTTTCGGTTCTTAAGCTGATTCCTGCGCCGCTGTTTCTTCAAATTATGCGCCAGTAATGCGGTGAAGCGATTAGGATCTCTTTCTCTGACTTCATGCACGTGCAGAAGACCACCCCACAGATCGGCCAATTCACCCGGTGTCTCCCTAAGATCACCATTAGCCTGATCGCCATACAGCCAATCCTGTATAGCAAACTCGAACACCCTGGGCTGCACAATGGCCGCCGATTCGGATTCAGTCGGCAACAACAGGCACATCACAAACCCTAAAAATAAACCCCGCAAGTCACAGACATATCGATCAAGATTATAAAATGTTTATATTACCAACTAGTCCAACAGTCAAACTCATCTTGATTCAAGTGCTTAGCCATATCGTAGGTGAATGTGGTTTTATACTTTAAGACTTAATTGACATCCAACCGTGAAATTGGTCCACAGCGATAACTACCCCTCTCCTAAAGATTTCCCTAAAACAAAAGCAAAACAAAACAAAGACGCGGCGAACTGACACAGCAAAAAACCACCGGTCACAGAGCAGTCTAGAGAAAGTAAAAGTAGAAATTTCCATTTCACTTCTTAATTCTTTTCATCATTCGCATGTCGAATTAATCAAGAGCACATGCTAATTGATATGTAAGATCCATCTAGTGCTAATTGGAAGATGAGCTTGCCTAACCCGAACAGCAAACAAAACAACAAACGTCTCATTTTTCTACCTTAACAATAAATAAATAATTTAGTTTATTATTCTACGAGGCTTACAGGTTATTGACAATCTCTTTATCACTTTGGCTGATCTCCTGTTGCAGTGGCATTTCCACTTTCATTTGTTCCTCGGTCACTGGTATGACAGATGATGATTCTGCTGCTGCGTCTGGCATCTTGTCCACTATGGGTTCTGGAGCTGGTTCGTCACTATCATCGGGACCATCGCCTTCGCCATCAGCTTCACCCTCACCCTCACCATCATCACTGCCGATCACTTTGTCAATTGCTTCACTGAAAACTTGTCCAAGGATCTGGAACACACCAACAGCATCGGTGGCAACTTGTTGCGTGGGAATCTTCGATGTTGCTTCAATAGCCTTGTCCAGCGCACTGCTGAGCAACTCCAGCACTGATGGCTTCTTTACCGGCAGCACCGGAGTCTCATCAGTTGCAGCCACACTACTTTCATCGGTTTCCTCCTCCAGGACTGGCTTTTGAGAAATTTCCCTTCGGCGTCGTCGATCATCCTCCTCACCATCGTCCTCGTCGTCCTCCTCCCCATTACTACCCACCGCTCCTTGGTAATTCGATGGTGATTCGTCATCGTCCTCATCAGACTCATCGTATCCATATTGCCGAGCGATTCTCCCCGATAAATCCTCCACAAAAGCAACCACCACATCCTTTCGACCGCCAGCGGGTCCACCCTGCACACCGCACAGTACCACACAAAGTGCTGAAAGACACAAGAATACAACACACGTTAAAATCCAACTTTTTACGGGCCGGCTATCTGCTCCTCCATACCAAAAGTAATCCAAACGATCGGGAAGCGCATTTTGTTGAATGTCATGCCGAAAGACTTAAACTTCCGAGGCTTTTATATCACTGGGCTTATGGCTGGCAAAAACCAACGAGAGATAAAAAAAAAAGTGAAAACCCATCGATACCGAGAAATTGAATTCTTATACCGGAGGAGAAATAGCTCGAGATACTTTTTTTCTTTTACCTTTTTTTTTTTGGTTTTTTGTTTTTGTTATTTCTCCTTGCTTTCAAGTGAATGGTCTTGGATTTTGAATTGTTTTTTTTTTTGGAAGGAGGAGGAGGAAAATTGGTGGGGATTTTGCGAGATTTGAGATGCTTGCTTGTCCGTCCGTCTGCTGGCAACAACAGTGATTTGCATTAGCGCCAATGTGAATGGACCAAACCGGTGCCGTACAATGGCACAAATATTGATTTATGGAACCAAAATAAACTTTCTTCATCATCGGGTTCGAGATGGTGTTTCTGGGTCTCCGTGGTTCGTCATCACCATTGCTGCCGTCATCACAGCGTCAAGCCATCATCTTAAACAACAACATCTCCTCCCAGAGACAAGCGAAAGTAAAACTGTTTTTTTTTTTTTTTTGGAAATTGTTAATTTTCGTTAAGTCAGGCTTGCTTGAGATGAATGAAGGCATCAGACAGAGATCATCTTGTTGATGGGGAAATTGTATGTATGTCTGTAGTGACAATGGCAACATTGGTTCAAGATCGAGGTCAAGAAGGTTTGGTTCTGTGTGAAGACTTCTTACAAAAGAAAGAGACGATTGTGTGCGTTTATATGGAAGTTTTCTGGTGTAATGTCACTTGATCCACATCTGGTGTGATGGTATGTTGGACAGACAATGCTGGCAAATGAAGCAACACACTAAGACGTACTTGACCAATAGATTTAAGAAGCTACTTGAACTTCAGCCAGAGCTGGATGGAATTGATTCCCTCTTGAAGTTCTAAGTTGCTTTGGCCATCAGAAGTGGGGATTTGTTATGGGTTTCTCAGTTGATTGGTTCCAGTCAGTGTCAGTCAGACTGGGATTAATGAACTGGAGTGAATTTTTAACCAGGAGCAAAAGTTTCAGTGATCATATTTTCCTATGCAAATTTAAATTTGTTTTGTGATGATTCCATTTGTTGGTAAGAAAAACGCTTTTACCTTCAGTAAGCTGCGTTTTACACGATTTCAGTCAAGCTGTATTCCTCCATATTATTTACATACTTATTTCCTTATCCTAGGAGGATCTGAGCCTGAACCAACGCTGCTTTCCAATTCGTTAAACCAAGCATTCAAGCTTAGTTGTCCATTTGTTGAATGTGGCCAAGTCATTGTAGTCGATGGATCGTTGGCTTTGTGACTAGAATTCCACCTACTCCTGAATTAATTATCAGCGTATCCCAACAGCTGGACAGACTTGAAGAAGATATTACCTCCCATGTTGACCGCCAACCGTTGCAACATCTGTTCAAGAAATAGTTTAAAGAAATGAAGAATTTACATCAGCGTGCATCTCGTGACAAGTTCTTGGTGCAAACATCGCATGTTTTCAAAAGTTGTGCGGCATAACCGGATCGGTTTTCTGGGATCCCGAACAGATAGTGAGTATCGACTCGAAATTCATAGGTTGTTTCCAGTATTTCGCTCAGTGCTAAAATTGCTGCTTGTGTCGATTTGCCGAGATGGATGGATGGCCACACTTGTAGGTCCTGTAAGAAAGATATAGGAACACCCGTTTTGCAGATGGAATGGACAGAGTTGATATTCAAGTCGTAGCGCATGCTTTCGTCCTCGCAAACTTGACAGATGATGTGATGCATGCTCCCTTCTAGATAATCATATTTGAGAAGGTCAGCTTGTTAACTATCTGAACCCGCAGCTACAAGTATTCTCTTTTTAAGCTTTATAATGGCTACAGTAACTGATTCACAGTGGATGCATGAAGTATTGTACACTTTTCATCGGCTGAATTGAATTTTCTTCATATCCGATCACTCTCGCTTGGTCATCATCGTTAAGAAGCTACTGGAAATCCTAGCCATAATTTTGACAGGATTTTTTGCATATTTTCTTAGAGATTGGGTGCTTGTGTTCTGGCCTAAAGAAATTTCCTTTCTGTTCTTAGACTTTTCGTAATCCTTGATCTTGTACACTGCGCAGGCTCTTTTCTTTTTTTGCCAAATTCAATCGTTCCTTATAATCTTGCTCGATGCTTTTCCAGCGTCTGCTTATGAACCTCTTCTTTTGTCTTCTTCTCGTCACAAAATTTTGAATTTTAAATGATAATAGAAACAGGAAAGAAATACTATTCGAAATTCAAAATCAACGGCCTCTCAGATTAATGAAACTCATCCCTTTCCTACCTCGAACTTGTGGTCACTCCGCTGTGAATTTGCCTTTAAAACAATCTTCAAACGAATGTTGGATAGTAATTATTGCGAAGTAATCGCAGCTTTAACAGCCAAGTCCAAGCCCTGCTTGACATAATCTTATTGTTATTGCAACTTTGTCACATGACAGCAGTTTTTGACCGCCTTACTTTTAGTCATGTTTAGGAAAGGATTCAAAGGCTTTCCACTTCTATTTAAACAAAAATATCCTCCAAACCTTTCACAATTGTTGCGTAAGTGTGAAATTTGTACGGAATCTTCTTTTTTGAAATTTTACACTCCACTATGACCATTTGCGGTGAAATTGAATTTAAAAAAAAAATAAAAAAATACAGCTAATTTGTGGATTTGAAATTTCGACAATAAAATAAATTTGCATTATGATGATGCAAAAAGAGAAATTCTCCTTTCAACAAATATAACTGCATTTGAATTGAAAAACAAAATCACACCCCTTCAAGGAGTTCACTAACCTGTATATATTCCCCAAAAAAAACAAAAACAGTGTCAGTCATACCAGGAAGAGAAACAAGTTCCGAAAATATGTAAATTAGCTCATGGTCCATTCATCTGTCACCTACATACCCTGTGAACAGGTTAAGCTGCAGGTCCTATTCTCCCAGTGTGAAGCGCGCCAGGTACACTCGGCCACATTATTCAAATAAGGTTTAGGTGCTGAAGCGAGAATCTGGTTTGTGTTTTTATGGCCACTAAAATGTGAATAGCATCCACTTGAGATGAAGTAAACATACGGATACATTTCAACTCGAGAGGTTGTTGCCTCCAGAGGCTGGTTCTATTTCTTCTTGTTTTTATAATTTTTTGATTTTTTGTATGTATTCGATGACACCAGGTCTAGTGGAAATGAAAGCGCTGCAAGTAGAAAGTCTTATTTACATATATGTATGTCGTGTCCAAATAGGGGGCATACATATTCATAAGTAAATATGTATAAATCGGAGATCGATGGTGGGGGCTTTTGTTCGAAAGGAATTCGATACGACGATATTGCTTTTAAAAGGAATGGATTTTGAAAAATGATTTGCTGTCATAGAGTGACCGGCCATAAAGCAAGTGGGCCCGTGGCGAATTGTAACTTGATATAAAGTCTCAGCACAGTCGTTTAGTCATTTCTCGCATTCGTCATCTCTTTGTTGGTCTTGGTCTCTATTTATTTACATTTTGATTCCATAAAAAAACAATATCTAGTTCAATCGATAGAAGGTTTGCCTTAAACTTGAACAATTTTGGTCACATTTTCGTATATCTGCGCCTTTGGTTTTGAGAACATATTTCAATAGATTAAAGTGCACTTGCACAAAGTTTTTCAAAGAAAATAATCCATTCAAGGTAAAAGCAACAGCCGCTTCCTGATGAAGAAATGGTGCCTCTATCAAATAGTTGAGGAGAGAAGGGTGGTTTTTTTTTTTTAGCCCCAAGTGAGGTGGTTCAGCCGCAACTTAAGAACGTTTAAATTCTAGATCATTCGGGCGTTTCTGCGATGTCTTCTTGAAAAGACCCACGCTTTATTCTGTTTTTCAATTCGATGTTACCAAAATAGTAGTTATGATTTCGGTTGAAATGATTCAGGCTGCAGGCAAATGTAGAACGGCTGGACATCAATGCAATGATCTGAGGAGTTTTGAAATCAACATCACAGAAACAACACGGCAAGGGGAACAACTGGAAAAAACTTCAGCCAATTTACTAGACAAAATTGGAGACACCTATCTAAATATGGGGCTTAGTAAATTTCAGATATTGTCTTCCAGGCAAAGTTATGGGAATGAAATAAAGCTGCAAGATGTCTTATCGATATTCGAAAATTGAACAAAATGACACCGAAAGACTGAAGCTGTTTTACAATTTTTTTTTATTTCCGAAAAAGAACTTTTTACGAATCTACTACTTACTAGGAAGCCAAGATCTTAAAACAATGCTCATATAACTTTAGTAAGCTTGAAATATATTCGTTAGTCTGCTCTTCTCATTCTTCCTCCCTAAAGGCGAGGTGATCATCTGATCTCAGGCTCGTATACGCGATCGCATTGACAGCAGGTTCGATATAACATACAAATCTCTTCTCTACACATGACTATCAATTGGTCATGTTCCAAATTTTTTTAAGATTATTCGTTTAACGTGAATGCTTCCTCGAATCTTTGAGCTTCTTCTTCGACTGAGCCCTGTCATTAATGCTGTCACACGAGGTATCTTTATCGTTCAGCTGAGCTAGTATTTTATAGCTAAAGAAGCTAATGGGTCTTTCTCGGTATTCCGTTTATCCTTAACTTAGGGAATGATTGATGTCTTCATCTTATTTTGCTCTGCACAATTCCAATAATTCTGGTATTGATTGGCTGAAAAGGTAGTTTTTATTCCATTGTAGAAGGTATTCATGGATACCGACAACAGACCCTGATACCAGACTTTGACTAATTTCACTTGAGCAATTCAGAGAGTGGTTCCACTTTTCAATGGGACGTGCCATCACATCACCAGCAGATCTATTGGTTCGAAAACCAGACTACCCGAAGAGTAGAAGAGTGGATGAGGCTTAAAAAGTGGGTTTTCCAGCGAAGCAGAAGACCACCTCGAAGAATGGACATCTGGATCAGAGGATTTATGAAATCTATGACTATTCATGCTTTTGGTGTTCTTGTGTAGAGATGTTCAGGAGCTGGCAACGAATGATCTTGGCTATGATTTTTTTTAAAAGTTGTCAGTATGAGTACAAGAACAGTACGTATGAGTACATATCTGTATGAAACCCCGTAGTGCAGTACTTTTGACGTTTTCTACTTAAAAATAAATAGGAGTAGTCAAAAGTTATTGAATGAAAACTTAGTAAATTTTATGCTTGAATATTTTATTTAACCATCACGCATGACTCATGAGTACCTCATCGAAACAGACGCGTAAGATGTTTGATTACTTGCCAAGCATGACCAAGCGGGGAGATACCTTTTCCAGCTCTTGCTTTCGTCATCGCAAATTGTATCCAGAAAAAATTTAGCTGAACGATCTTCACACATGCAATTCAACTAAACTCGTTAATCTGTTTCTGAATCTTACCCCTCGACTTGCACAAGCAACACGCTTAACCTACATTAATTAAGGTCTTCCGTAAAACATTTTTTTTTGTTTTTTGCGAGTATCTTGAAAAATGCGAAGAAATTCTTTATTACCTCATAAAATGCATTTAATTATAAACTTCATCATCGGTTAGCGTTTAATGCCTTTCTGAGACGTTGCGGTGAGCAGTTAACATCAATTTTGCTTGACACGATTACGAGACCGATTCAAGCTGACGTCACAGGAAGACGTGACTTGAATGCAGATGAAAACTGAACGCCGCTGAAACACAGAATGTAGTTCGTACTATTTTAATTAATTTGTATTGTTTTGCAAATTACTTCCGGCGGCTCGTGCTGTCTCGGGTCGAAGTTCAAGTTCAGGCACCGTATGAATGTTTTTCCCCTAAGACTGGTGGAAGCAGGGATTAAAATATGCATTCTAGCTTCTTGGTAAAAGTGTCCGTCAAACGATAGTCCCTGCATCTTTCATTCCCTCAAGCATATTAACATTGCTAAAAATGTTAAAAGGAAGCTTCTTGTGGATGAAGATGAAATTCTCCTTGGGAGGTTTTTTGAAGGACTTGCAACTGAATTGTTTCCCCGGCTATCTTTGCATCTCTGTTATCAGCGTTCGCTTGATGATTTAAACGGAGGTTCGGTTTGCCTTGTCTTGAACCTGGGGGCTGTGATTCAAAGATCCTCCTTGTTTTGTAGAGCATACATTTCGTCTTTCGATTTTTCAGTTTTGTTGTTTCATTTATTTCGCAAGCAGGGTGTCATTCGTGGAGTTGATATTTACTCCGAGGCAGGTAAACTCTTTAAACACCTGGAATATGCAGTGGACAGATACTTGTTTGTTTGTTGAAAATATGTACTTGGTTTTGTCATCGTTTACTTCAAGTTCAACTTCTTCACTTCTTTTCCAATTACCTTTGAAGCCTCGAGCATCTGTTCCAGCACGAGATTGAGGAAGTCATTCTTGGAATAGTTCGGAGGAACTGTTTCCAAATTGCACATTACACCGTATGTTTTCCAGCGCCGCGCAGCAAAACTGGATAATCTTTGTCGGGATCCCGGATTCGGCCATCGTCTTGTAGAGTTCAAGACGATGAATGCTATCCCATTGGTGACTAGGTTTGCATCAATGTTTCGAAGAGCCTGCGTTTCGGGCCTGAGGCCAGCTTTCCTAAATACCATCCGGGTTTTGTTCCCATCGATGTCTCTGGTTTACTTTATATTGATTTAGCATTTCCACTAGCGTGGGTGTAGTATAACCACCAGCAAGCTATTGCGCAAATGTCTGTAAGAGGGTGCAATAATAAATCGGGACCGACGACCAAGTCATTAAAATTAAAGTCATTAAAGTTTTTTGAAAGTTCTTAGGCTTGCAAATTATAGGATCACATCCCGAAACACTTAACTACAACTTAATTTGACTAAATATTGTTTAGCAGACGGTCTATATAGACTAAAACTTCCCTTGAAGCCCACCAGCCGCGTTTTTTATACCAACCTGCACTTTCTGCCGGAAGGGATTATTTCAAGAACTGGAAGCGGTTCGATTGGGCTCAAATTATAGTCCTATTTCACGTTCAAGTAGACAGGACTGGCACTTTAGATGAGCACATTGTATAGAAATCACTGTGCGAACCTTTTTAAGACCATCTTATGTTTGAAAGTTTAACTATCTTGATCCTTATCCGTCGCCGGAAGACAAAATGCAAAATTTGTTTCTTTTTAAAGAATTTAATTCACTTTTCAATATCACACCCGGCCTATTCGTCCTTCTCCGTCTTCACTTGCGCGGAATGCAAAATTGGCTTACCGTGTGTGTACCAGTACTGCTGTTGGTTGTGTCCCAATGGACTAGCAGTTGACGAACCCCCCGATGATCCCGGAGCGCCTGGTGGTCCAGGTGGACCTTGTGGCCCGGGACGTCCAGTTCGACCGGCTGGTCCCGGAGGTCCAACAGGACCAGGCGGTCCCGGAGGGCCAGGTGGTCCCATCCTGCTCGAGCCAATGGACGCCGAGTTCTGAGTGCCCCAACTGCCTTGAACGCCAAAATCAAAATTGCTAGGATAGCTCCATAGCCTTGTTGCGAGATTCATTGGTGATGGTGCCGGGGGCGGAGAATTCCAACAACCTTGATTGATATTCGGGTAGATCAAGTGTGGAAAGAATGGCAACGACATGGCATAGGGTGGAAAATTTTGTCCTTGATTCATTGCTGGCACTTGAGGGAAATTGTTGTTCCCCGAATTCCCAATCGAACTCTCAGAATACTTGTTGTTGTTGTTGTTGTTTAATTGAGGTCTATTTATGGTATTGTACGTTGGCAGTTTCTCGATAAACGGTCTCGGACTCGAGTACGCTCCAGCAGTGTCATCGAACTGGTCGTCGGCATCATCATCCGGTCGGTTTGCCTTGCGATCTTCCTCGACATCACTATCACCATGATTCGCTGTATCATCATCCGAAAAGTAGTCGTTTTGTGTGTAAAGAATCACCTTTGCAGCGCTGTCCCCCAAGCTTCGAACCTCCACTGGCTGATGCTTTTTGGGGGAGGTCTTGGCCGCAAAGGATGCAGCTGCGAACAGGGAAACTGCGGAAAATTAATTATTATTTTTGCCTTGAACAGCTCTCGGTACTCACCAATGATTGCCAAATTGGTGCGCATGTTGAATGACTTCTGCATGGAGTACATCGCCTGCACATCGCTTTTATACCAACGTTGAGTGACGCAAGGTAATTAGCGTGCGGGAAGTTACAACGGCGCATGGAAAGACATTAAATCTGGAAATTCTAAGAAAAATCCAAACAGCTTCCGAAGAGTTGGCTGTCATAGCAATGCTTACTGGGTTGGTTGAACTCGAGTTCAACCTTAAATCTAATTTAATTGGTGTAACGTTGGGTTCCGTTTTGTTGTGTTCTAAGTACCAATTGGCCAGGGAAAAGCTGGCGATGGTATTCCTTTTTGGGAAGATGCCGGTATTTTAATACTTTTTTTTTATCCATAATTCACAGAAGCTTACTTTTTTCGAGATATGAATCTTGGGTGCGTTTGTTCTTTTTGTTCATGCCGTGGCTAGATCGACGTAGCTTCACTCCTTCCTCAGGGAATAGCCTTTTTATGGGAAATAAATCATCAAAGATGTTTTTTTTGGAAAATTAAAGACAACAAAGTTCTATTTGGCAATCTTATTAGCTTCTATAAAGATAATGAAAAAAGCTGGTTGTAGTAAGCGGAAGGCTTCTTCATGCTTGGGAATTGTAGCATAAGCGACGATTTTAGGCTAAGATCAATGCTTAGGGAGATGCTTTTGGAGGGCAATTGACTCTTGTTATTTGATAATGATAAGCTTAAGTGAACTTTTAGTAAGGCTAGCGAATGACCAAATGGCCTCCTAAAGGTTCCCATGGAAACCGTCCCACTTTTAAATTCATGAAGTCCTTATGTGATCTCTGAGTGATTTCCTCTAATTCTCTTTGACACTGACTGATGGAGAAATCTCGAGTGCAGTAGAAAGCTAGATATAATCAAGGCACATGCCGAGAACTTGTAAACAATTGAAGACGTATCTACTACCTCATGGCATCCGGCACTTACTACTCTGTTGAATGTTTCCGATAAAACCGCTCTTGATTGCTCCTTGGCTGTCCGCGAAAATAGAATTGTTTTCGGAATTGAGGGTTCCGTAAAAACTTTCCTTTCTGCAGTCATCGGAACACTAATTCATCAGTGTAGATTAGGATGTCATGTAAAGGGTCCGCCAATAACTTTTTTTTTTGAAAATGCTATAAAAAAAACTTCTCAAATTTCTTTTTTTATTTGAAAGCACAATTCTTCCGGTTAATAATGGAATATTATTTCATTCAAATGGCTGCCTCGGCTGGCCATGCAGTAGCCTACCCGATCGGTCCAATTTTTAAGCACATTATCGATTGTGTGCAGCTGTATTTCACCAATGGCTTCACAAATATTGTCATTTAAAGCGTCAATTGTCTCTGGCTTGTCGGCGTAACACTTATCTTTGAGGGCACCCCACAAATAATAGTCCAACGGTGTCAAATCGCAGCTCCGAGGTGGCCAAACGACATCAGCTCTGCGGCTGATAATGCGATCTTCAAAAACAGGGCGCAAAACATCGAGTGTAGCTTCGGCTGTGTGGCACGTACCACCGTCCTGTTGAAACCAAATGTTGCCAATATAAACCTCTTCAATTTTTGTGAACAAAAATTCGTTCAACATGGCCCGATAACGATCGCCATTGACTGTAACGGCCACTCCTTGCTCATTTTCGAAGAAAAATGGCCCAATTATGCCTCTGGACCAAAATCCGCACCAAACAGTGACTCGTTTTGTGTGCATCGGCTTTTCAATGGACGCGTGCGGGTTTTCTGTGCCCCAAATGCGACAATTTTGCTTGTTTACATACCCGCCAAGATCAAAATGAGCTTCATCTGAAAAGATGATTTTTTTGGCAAAATCGGCATCTTCTGTAGGTCGATCGCAGGCCCACTTAGCAAAGCGAAAACGCATAGGATGGTCAGTTGACTTCAACTCCTGAACCAATTGGACTTTGTATGGCGTCATACCAAGGTCTTTATGCAAAATTTGTCTCAATGATGTCACAAAAATGTTCAATTGTTGAGAAAGACGGTGAATTGATGTTGATGGCGCTTCACGCACATTTTCTGCCACAACAGCAATTTTCTTGGGTATACGCACTGTTTTTGGCTTTTCACGCTTTGGTTTATCGATGAGGATGCCAGTTTCTTTCACTTTTTTCACAAGATAACGAACAACATACGGAGCTGACGGTGCTTCTCTTCTTCCAAAATCCGTACGCAATTTTCGCACACATTACTTTGAAAATCATGGTAATGTTGCCATGATTTATACGCAACCATATTCGTTCAGCGGAAGGATAAAACTAATTATCTGTCAAATCAGACATGGGCTGAGTGTTACCATTCACAAAATAAGCACTAGTTGAAAAAAAAACGTAAGATGGCGGACCCTTTACTTTGTTGTAACCATTGGTCTCGCACTGAAACTGAGATTTTTTTTTGGTAAAGTTGGAGTAAGTTAAAATAGAATCTGTCACTTTGCTCGGACCTGTGCCTCCACCTTTGCAGAGGATAAGTGCATGACCATAGAAGCTACTGTTCAAAAAGTCTGATTCTTTTAGACGTATAGTGCTCTTTGTTGCGATGCACTTTTCATAGTTTTTGATTTCAAAGCCTCTGGTCTTAAAGCTAAAAGCTAGATCGATGCTCTTTAAGAAGGCTGATAGGATAGAGGATCATATCGTAAGCGTTGCTATATTTTTAATACCTTTCGCCTTTCGATTTGTGAGAAAGCGATTGAAGGCGTGAGATGACTCCTCCTTGTGGTGTGCCTTTGTTTGATGTTTTGTTTACAATGCTCTCCAGCTTGTTTATTGTTCAACTTTCCAGCTCCCTTTTAATCCATCTGGTTATGAGAATCATTTTAAAAGAAAACAGCACAGCGGCTCGTCAGTTAATATCATGGAATTGCTCTAGTTTTGTGGTAATAACGAGACACTTAAACATCAGAGGTCGAATGGACAAAGATTCCTTTGACTTCTTCTTGCGATTCAGAAAGAAAAGTGACTAAATCAAAATATACTTGAGTTAGGATAACCCTAGCTCTACAATTTGAGACGACCACATCGGTAGTGAGTTTTCCTACAATGGAACCTCAAGTTTGGGGGTTGAGTTGTCAGGGTAGTTCCTAAAATTAAACGCACAACAATAGCTCATGGCGATCCTATTCTTAACATGATCGAGACATAGCCTCACAAATATACTTTGTGAACGTCTCAATCCATCTTTATCCAATACACTACCAATGTGGCTTCTGGACCGACAGATCGCTGGTCGAACAACGAAAGACAAATTGTGAAAAAATCCAGGCTAAAAATCACCATATCTACATCGACTTCAAGACTGACTTTCAATTAGAGCTCCTGGCGAAACTGGAAACTGATTTAGTCGTGGCACGTTGTATTAAGAAATTGTTTCTCACGGCTTTTGCAGATGTGCTAGCATGTAATATGAATAATATGACTGAACAAAGACCAAAACATAAAGACCAAAACTCCATTTGAAGGGCCGAGATATTTTAAATACCACAACGCTGGGACAGCTGGAAGCAGTGTGCTCGGGATCAAAGAGAGTGAAATGATACTATGTCTCAAGCAGAGACTCTTCAAGGATCGGGAAGCCTTAAAATAGAATAGGAAGCATGCATGTGACAATAAAAAATTATATCGACAGTCAAAATGAACATGAAGGGTTTCGTAGCACTGTGTAATATGCAACACTTCACATTTTTCTTATATGAAATTTTGCACAGTCTTTTTCTTGGTGCCTAATTGAGTTGTGCACTTTCAAACCCTTCGTTTCATTGGTGCACCTTATAATCTTTTGTTATGTCGGCTAAAATAGTTCACAAACAGTTTAGACGATACAGCTCCGTGGCAGACGGACAGGCAGTGGAGGCTTAATAATAGGCATCCGGTGGCACCGAAATAGGCCTCCACCACCAGCCCTTCATCCGACGCGTTTGATTTACGAATTTTTTTTTTCTTCTAGAATAAAGGTTAATACAAAACTTTGTGTCATTTGGCCAGTCTTTTTTCGATACAGTTACAAAAAAAAATAGGAAAAAACAATGGTTGAATACGCAGGTAATGGTAAATTTTTCACTTTATTCGTTTCACTAGATCTTTATTAATATTTGTTTTTTTTGTGCCTGAAATTCTTCTTCGTTAAACGCCTCGAGCTCTGCCTGGCAAAGCCTGTAGGACCAAAATATCCCCGCAGACCCATTGGACCCGAGGGAATCCTTACTTTTGAGTTAGAATGTGCTGCATTTTTCAGTTTGTAACGACGATCCGGATCTTCCTCATCTTCATCTTCATCCTCCTCGTCCTCCTCTTCATCTTCGTCATCGTCATCTTCGTCAGCACGTACTGGCTTCGAGAAATCCTGATGTCCACCCCAATCGGGGCAGTCGTAAGAAGGCGGCGGTATCAGGAAATCGAAAGCCGATTGGAATCCCATAGATGAAAAATCTGGATAGATAGGATCTTGGTAGTATCCATGGCCCGGAGCATAGTAGTCTAATGGGGGTTGGTAATAATCTGGCTGATACTGCGGGTAGTAGTAGTTAGGTGGTTGATAATAGTCGGGCTGATGCGGCGCTTGTGGGTAATAAGACGGATAATGACCACTACTTGGCCTGTGGGGCTTCGATGGCTTATGGGGCCTCGATGGCTTATGGGGCTTCGATGGCCTGTGCGGCTTCGGAGGACGTGGGCGATGATGTGGTGGCGGGGCTATTGTTGTAACCGGTTCTAATGTTGTGTCATCTGGGTCTGGTGTTGGTGTTGGTGTGGGTGGTGGTGTCGGCGGTCGGTGTGGCTTATGCGGCTTCGGACGTTGCACTGGGCGCACAGGATAAATGGGATACTTAAGCAAAACCTTATCCTTGTCGGATTCAGTCAATTTCGTCTCTTCTGGCTTTGTAGTATCAGCTGCTGATTCAATCGCAGCAGACGCCACAACATGTATCAGCAGTCCTATAAGGCAAATTAAGTTTCTATTCTTTTGAAATGGACAAAAAGGAACAAAAAAACGTGTTTTAACCTACCGAGAATCAGAACCTGGCGCATGTTTAACTTGGTCTGCATACGCTGAACACTCCTTCCTCCTTTTATATAATTTCTGACTCGCTTGCCTCTCGATCGCATTAAATATGTATTTTGGCAAACATTTTCAAATTCAGTATTTTACATAAATTTCAAGGCACACAAGCCAAGGCGATCGTGGTGTGAGGCTCATCACGTATTGGAACGATGGTAGGGGAAATGAAAAATTAGACTTTAAATTGCTAATCAAAAAGAAATGGGCGAATAATATCGCAGTAAGCCTCGGCTATATATAGATTGATTATCATAAATAAGGCGAGAGCTTTCGCATGCCATCCGACTGGGCTTGAACTCATATAGGTTCTTAGTTTCATTGCGAATGGACTGAAAAGGAGGGAGTTTCGGAAAAGAATTGATTCAATATATTTTGGGCCAGTTCAGTAGAACGCAGATACATTTTTTTCTCTTTACAGGTTTATAACCTTTTGACAATAGTTTTAAATGACAATAAATTTGAAAACTTTCCCGAGCATAATTATTAGCATTCGATGGTCCTGAGGAACAAAAACTTGGAAGTCATAATTAGACAAGTCGCTAAAACTGCAGATATTTCCGATGATGACAGAAAGGTGCTCCTGATTAAGTCACAGTCGTGTTAAAGTGGAAATTATCGTCAGAAGCGGAACTTAATTAAAACAATTTCAATGCGGATGAATAGGTTGGGAAAGGATTGATTTTCTAATTGTTTCTTTGTTGTGGTGAAGCACACTGTGCTTAGAAAGTTGTGGGCCTCTATGAGCCCCAAAATGGCTCACTGCCATGGCGAATCTAGAAAAAAAGGAGTACGCATTAACCACTGGTTTTTGTTGAGAGGTAAAGAAGGAAGACCACTTTTTAGTTTCGTAGTCTAAAGTTGTCATTTGAAGGCCTTAGAGAATTCCAAGAATCTGCGCGAAATAAGTCCAAGTTGACGGATTCGACATAGATATGTAAAAACGAGAACTAAGGTTTAGTTCCTCAGGTTTAGCCATCCTGATACAATTTAGACGAGCATATGTAGCAACAAGCATGGCAGAGTGATATGCTTTGTGTTTATGTAATCGCCTGCCAAGGATAGCGATTTTTACTGGCATCATCCGTTATCTCAGAAGATGACAGACTTTTGTTTGCAATTTTTCGAAATATATTTTTATTAATATAAAAAAAAAAATTCACTATGTTTAAATTAAGATTAATGGACTAACGTGGCTACCTTGCGTTATGCCTTATATGGCTATACAATGGCTAGAGAAGGACAGAATATCGACGATATAGGATTTGATCCAGCTTATCAGAAGGGGTTTTTAGTTTTAAAAGAATTATTTTGTTGAAAGTTTGTCAATTGCTTTACAAAAGTCGATGGAACAAGATGCAATTTATGGCACAGAGTACTCGAGATACATTGTTTTCATTGTTTTTTACTTACGGATTTCAATGGCGCTCCGGTCTGGGATGAAGCTGGTCCTCAATAAAAAAGATTCGAATTTGGAGACCTAAACTACAAAGACGATTTCTCGAGCTAGATAAGCTTTCTAAGACAAACTGTTCGAGGCTGCTAACGTTTGCTGAAGCTGCTTGTTTTTCGACATGCTAACGTTCGAGGAAACCCTTGTGTGCTTTGGATGATAGGAGGTGAAAAATTAATTTCTTTATATGTTGAAGGTTTTTTAGGTCCGCGTATGCAAGCTCATATGGGCTGTGGACAAAAAGTGGTCTGAAGCTTAAGAACCTTTGTTTGACTATGGCCAGTTTTCGTAGAAGAAATAAATTTTGCAGAAATCATTTGGTTGTAGACGGGTTCTGTCTGGAGTTCCACACTAGAAAGCCTTGTTGCGATTAGAGCGGCCCCAGTATGAAATACCATACTTCGCATAGCCATCTACCTCGATGTTGTTGTGAGACGGAATACTTTTATATTTCTTCGAAATGGTGGCAAGGTTCTGTCTTAGGGTTCTCTGGCTTATTGGTTGACTCTTTAAGGGGAGCAGAAGCTAGTCATTTTGGCCTTCATAATGCCAGTTCTGTTTTTGTGTCTCATTAGGTCTCTTATCTTTGTACCCATTTGCATGAGTGTACTAAAAGTGTACCGACTGACGGCATTGAATTTACATTTTTTTTGCTTCAATTCTGTGCAAGCAGATTTGAATTTGGTTCTCCTTAATTTACAGATTTCTCACTCATCTACTGATTTATGAACGACGAAGAATTATACATGGTTCACTGCGAAAAAGGCCTATTGTAGTGAACTTCTTACCTTCAAATGTTTTTCCGACGGATTTTTTTTTTGACGTGTTATCAAGATTTCCCTAATTCAATTAGTCATCGAACAGATGACAAATTTCGAATGGATATCTTAATATGGGGGGAAGGTCTTATCAAGATTGTAATAAGCAATTCCGTCTTCATCTTTAGATAACTCAAAAGAGGTAAAAAGTTCTTAAAAAAAAAGGTGTCACCAAGTCTCAAATCAACAACCTGTAACGAAATAAAAAAAAACTGTCTCAGACTATCGTACGCGTGAATCATTTGAAAAAAGCTTTCTTACAGACTGTTATGAAATCAACGACTAATTTAAACAAATGTCCCTTTGACACAAAGTTTACATATGTAAAATTTGAATTTATTACCAGTTTTTTTTCCAAGTAAACACACTCAAATCTGTCAACAGAATCTGCCTTTTAATGTCATTTTACAAGCATCAAATCTACACCTGAATACTGCTATTGCTAATTAGCCTTTAACATGAATGAGACTATTGAACCAG
This sequence comes from Orthonevra nobilis, assembly GCA_963555765.1. Lineage (NCBI taxonomy): Eukaryota > Metazoa > Arthropoda > Insecta > Diptera > Syrphidae > Orthonevra > Orthonevra nobilis. Next base: position 10,762,948 of record OY743227.1, on the reverse strand, counting down.
CTCTTCAGGGGCATACAGATTTAATCTAAGGCAAGTCATCACAAAATTTAAAATGCTTTCAAAAGATATTCGCGGGGCTCGGCCAAATTTGATTTTTTTTTGTTGCTAAATTAAATGATTTTTTATTGCCAAGACACCGCTATTCCTTTAATTGGTTGTAAATTTTTGATTCTTGACATGATACGAAAAAAATAACAAAACTTAATGTATGTGAAATAAATAAGTTGTTGTCAAAAAAGTCTAATTTATAGTGTAGAGCTAGTTTTGAATAAATTATTTAAGATACAAATAAATTCATAGAATGCCTGCCTTTGGAGTACAATACCCCTTCTAGATGTTGTTTGCGGTTTGCAAATTTAACGACTTTGCTTTTGGCCAAAAGATTTAATCCCCCTTTCACGTTATTGATTATTTACATTAAAAACAATTTTTTTTTAAATTTCTTTATTTATGTGGGTCCATATTAAAAAAAACAAACTTCAGAAGCTATCGGCCTAGAAGGAATTTCGGACAAGAATTTTTACTTAGAGGCAAGGCAATCGAACTCACCCACGTGCTGTCATCGTTAGTATGAAGGCATGTTTTTGTTTTATAAATTCATACATTTTTGTTCTAATTTTATTTGGATGCTTCAAATAAGGCTTAATAGTACTGCAACGTTACCATCATTTCTTACGCTACGAATTAAGCTCAAAATGCTTTCTGGGACCTTTTTGAATTGGGCAAAAATATGTTAAATGCTATATTATAGAATAGATTATTGAGGCTTAAACTATTTCAAGATTTGTTTGACGAGTTTTTTTTCGACCGACTCGCCTTATCAAAATTTTCACAAGAGGATTTGCCTTTCACATAGTATATTCATCTTCAACGACCCATAAGTCCGTCTAATCTGCATTAATCCATGTCCTTCAGGCCTTAACTTTTAAGATAAGTTCTCAGAAGCTAGTGGCTGGACATGACGTCTGTTGGGAATCACCTCGTTTGGAAATAATGTGCCCTTGAATGTTAGACCACCGATAGTTTGCTCATCTGCTAGTGTTGACTTAAGCAGGTAATTTTCTCCGCTTCCACAAAAGAGTTACCAGTCAGGACCAGTTCCGCTTGCAATACTTTAATCGAATAATGCAAATAATTTTTTGATTTTCAGCATTTCAACAGCCTTGAAAATAAGAAGAGTTCCTGCCTGAAATGCGAGTGGTAGTTTAAAAGCCAGCTTTACATTTGACGCTCTCAAGAATTTTTTTTTGTAATTATTTGCTCGCTCTTCAAGAGGATATTAATACTCTTATAATGCGTGTAGCACAGAGCGAGCGTAAGAATTAGGAAAAGAATGAAAAATTATGTAGTGGTTTGAGAAATTCAGGTGTATTTGGTTTCAACTCACTTCCGTGGGTGAAGCCTGAAACGGGACGGAGGATTTTGATATCGACCTATTCGCAGGATTTTATTCGACATAAGTTTGAAGTTTGAAAGTTTGGAAGATTTAGCTTAAACACCTCGCTGTCAGTGTTACAAAGCCATCCACATACAACCACTATTTTGAAAACACGAATTACGAATTAAGCCGATACAACAACCACTACAACAATGTCACCCATTAGTCAAACTACCGTCGCTGGTCGATCAACCCAGTGATAGTGCCATTAATTTGATCCCAATGGCAAATGGTGACTGGAGCAGATTCGAAAAACTTGACCACTGTGGGAATTAAACCTGGGACCTATCGATTGAATCAATTGAAAGGCAGGCGCGCTACCTACTTCGCCCCCCAGCTGTTGGAGCAAAAAGTCTACAAACATATTGCTTTACTGCGGATGAATGACTTTGTTTTCCCATTTATCCTACTGGGAGAACTATATACCATGTTCCTCCGACTGGTTAAAATGTCTTGTCTTAAATAGGGTTGAGGCATCAACTTGATGATGTGAACTTAGGTCCCTGAATGCACAGGAATGGTTCAGCAGATTGTTTTATTTGTTCGAAACCCTTTTTATGTTTTTGCTTTTTAGTTCAAAAACTTGGAACGTTCAAGCCTTAACATCTTCAACAAGTTTACCATTGACGTTAGCTGAGTGTATTTGGACGCTTTAAGAAACTGTGATACTCCACAGCTATGGCCGAAGAGCCTGCACGAGTCTAGGCTACATGGTGCTGCCGCATACTCGGTCGAACATTACAGCAGTATTAAGCCTAAGGTTAATAGATTTACGCTAACCGTAACTCCTCTGGAAAAAAGCTATTTAAACGCATCTCTTCGGATACGAAAAAAGGCTTGGATAAATTTCAAGTAAACAAGTTTTCCCCAGATTAAGCCTCGCATGTACGAAACTTTCCCAAGGATGAATTTAATATGAGGCCCCATGACGATACTGATGTTGCCATCAGAAATTTGATGACTACCCAAACCATCAGTTCAAACGACAAATCCAATGCTTTTTTGGTCGTTGGCCTCTTTAGAGCCCAATTATCAGAGGGGAAGAAAAAATTATTCAACCTGAAAAGACTACTCATCATTTGCTTATAAGACCGGAACGTGGTACCTTCGTCAAATTATAAGAAAGCTAGGTTTAAACATGCCAAAGACAACATGAAGTGGAGTTCGTCTATAAAATATGTCAAAGATCCTTTATCTACTTTGATTTGGCATAAAACTTTGGGCAAAGAGTCCTACAACGAAGGACAACGTTGTGTTGCCATGGCTCTGAGAGTTGCTGTTTTGGCATATCAGCCGAAAGAACAACTTCGTTCCATCCAAGAGAGTTTCTAAATCGCAGTCGTCAAGTTTGAGGACAAACTGATCGCAGAATCGCAGGGTCCGAGATCGATTGAATGGAAGTCTGATGCCAGAAAATTCTGGCTTATTATTGCTTACCCTACGAAGTGCCAATACAACATTCTAAACTTGTCTGAACTTAAAAAAAGAAACAAGACCGTTTTGAATACATTTTTTCTATTTATTTATTTCGTTTATAGATCAAAGTCATTTTTAGTTCGCTTGTTCCTCGGAAACTTCTTCCTTTGCAGGTTCCTCCGCGGTTTGATCCTGATCCTCGCTAGTGCGGACGTATGGGTGTTTGTTGCTGTGTGTACCGTAGCCGCCAAAGTTTCCATGTGGGTAGCCACCTCCTTGTGGTTGATACGATGGCTTATGTCCTCCAGACGAATGTTGTGGTTGGTGTGGATAGCCGCCGCCATATGATGGTCCTGGAGGTCCTGGTGGTCCTCGAGGTCCTGGTGGTCCGGGTGGACCTGGAGGTCCTGGTAGTCCGGGTGGGCCAGATATGCCGGGTGGTCCGGGAGGACCAGGTATTCCTGGTGGTCCAGGGATTCCCCCAACTGGTCCATGTGAGCCCCATCCCGGCACGGAACCAAGAGTTGGGATTCCCGAAATCGGAATACTTGGGAAGCCATACCCTGGCATCAAAGAAAAGTTGGGGCCACCACCATGCCCGTAATTGGACGATGAACCATGACCCTTGCTCGGTTTGCTTGGCTTATGCTTGCTTGGCCTATGTGGCTTCGAGGGCTTGCTTGGCTTATGTGGTTTTGGCTTAGACGATCCATGTGAGACATAATTATTGTCATGCCCATAGTTTCCGCCCCCGAAGCTTGGATATCCCTGCCAACCTGCATCAAGGTATCCTCCTCCTCCTCCTTGGTGTCCGCCAGCTGGGTAGCCACCACCTGACCATCCACCACTTGGATAGCCACCACCTGACCATCCACCGCCTATGCCTCCGTGTCCCTGGTAACCACCTCCGCCACCATAACCCCCATAGTCTTGAACTCCATAGCCCCCATAGCCACCATATCCGCCGTAGCCACCTCCTTGATATCCAGAGTCCGGATAGCCACCATTATTACCATAGCGAGTGTTTGGCTTTATTTGTTGCTGGTAGCCTGGATGAATATTTGGCGGATACGAGCCATAGTTATTTGGATACCTTTGGGGTTGTGACGAATAGAGCATTGCCTCCGGAACGGGCTCGTCCTCATCATCCTCTTCATCCTCATTTTGGTTGTCATCGGATAAATTGGATGGCTCATTCTGTTCCTCATCTGATGTCGATTCGTCCTCATAACCGGGGAACAAGCCAAACTTGCTATTCTCGTATTCATTGCTCTCCGTCTCTCCATCATCCTCCGCATCCTCGGCATAAGCGCCCAAGGATAGGAGCAACACACCTAGAAATAAAAATTATATTCAACCCTATGCATGATAGCCCTGTCGAGAGATTCTTTACCTATTCCTAGCCAAATGATTTGTTGACGCATCGTCAATACCTACTGAGGCTGGACTACGGTCTGCGAGCTTTTATACCAAGATTATTTGGCTAATAAATGCGATGGCTTGGAATAAATTTTTTGTTACCCTATTTGCATATGCGAAATGTGCCCTCAGAACCGATGATTCTCTCATTTTGCACAATCCGCATCAAATGACAGATGAAAGCTTGCAAGAAGAAAAGAAATGGATAGGCACCGTGTGAGCTGATTAGCTGGATTGGGCGTGTTTCCATTGGACTCTGAATATCTTTTGACTTATTTATTAGCATATTTTTTTCCACATGAAACTTTTTTTTTATCGTGTCTTCTTTGTGCTGGATTGGCAGGATATTTGGAGAACAAAATGGATTTTCGAGAAGCGTTTTGCTTTAATTTTATTGCGCGTCGTTATTGCCAAAGGCATTCAACGTTTTTTTTTTCTGTTTGTTTTAAGCCACAAGAACAAAAGTCGATCCGAATTTATTGGAAAGCTTTTTGTTAAGTGAAAATTATGGAAAACATTTAATGTGTTTGAAGTGAGTTATAGTTTTGCAAAAATTGTTTTTTTTTGTTTTTTTGATTCTCGAATGAATATCATCACGCTTTAGACGTACTCTGATTTTGACTTACAAATTGTATGGTGACATTTTTCAATTCGAAGATAGATGATTCTGAAACAGCTTGTATGCTCAACAAATGCAATCAACAGTCACATGGTGTTCAAAAGTATTGATGACTAGAGAACTCCATGGCATTTTTCAGCTTAATTAAACAAAAAGCGTTTTATGTCTAAGGATCTCCCCGTTTGCTTTGTCATAAGCTTGGAAGTCAGAATGTCAAGCAAAAGTCACTATTAGACCGGTATGCATTTTGGGATGGATTTATCATCGACGGGAACACGGACTTATTAGGCGACTGTGAGAGCAAAATACTGTAGAGCTCTTACATTTTTTTAAGTCACAAAAAACAGGCATAAAAACAACACGAAAATCGAGGAAAGAATTGAGGTCGGCCAAAATCATTTTTCAATTATGTTTAAACTGTGTTAAAGCTTTATGCATCGAAAAAAAGCACCAACATTTAAGAACTACTAATTAGAAAAGCTTTGGAAAATATTCCGACGGAAATATTACACTTAATGGTAAAATGAAATAAAAGAGGAACTTGATAAATTTATTGAGATCACCGAGGGTGCCCCTGGAAAAAAATATGTCGTTCAAAATTTAAAACAAGCCTGATTCTAGGGAAATCTTTGCCCGCTTGAAATTAAAAGCCGCATAAAGTCTACTTAAAATATGGCGGAGTAATAGCGCTTAAAAACATTTCGAGATTCCGAGGACTGTGAGTTTCATAGAAAAAAAAAAAAACGGCTTAATCGAAGTCAAACTCGAAGGGTTCCGCATTTCCGTAAAGAATTATACACTGCAAAATTTTTAAAGTATCTTATAAAAAAATGTCCACAAAAACATGTTTTTTTAAAGGGACCTATTAAAAAACATAATCATTACAATACCTGTTAAAATTAAAAGTGGCTACCTATCATAGTTTAGAAAATACAGCCCTGTGACCGACAGTGGAGCCTTTTTAGTAAGGTTCCGTTGGTACCCTTTGCTGTTCCAAGTGACCCATTAAAAAACATATTTATTAAAATACTATTACACAACCTGTGGAAATTAAAAGTGTCTACCTATCATGGTTTAGAAAATACAGCCCTGTGACCGACAGTCGAGCATTATGATTCATTGGCTTCATTGGCACCCTTTGCATAAGAGAAAGAGGACTTAAGAGGGCTTTGACGACAAGCAGGCTCTGACGACAAGCAGGATTTGACGTACTATCTTGTCGATTACAGCACATGATAACTTTCGAATAAGAACTGTGCCACTGACCGAACTATGTGAAGCGATTAAAAATTCATGAAATCTCGAAGTTCCTGTTTTAGATTTAATAAAACTTTATAAAGATTCTAGTATAGAGACCCATTTCGTACTAAGGTTGCCAGAATTGACAGTGGTATTGAAGTCGGAAAAATCACTAAAAGAGCAATTACGAGTATTTCGAAAGTGTTTCGAAAAGCCTATAACCCATCTTCGATCGTTAATATGGTCTAAAGGACTAAATATTCTCGGACTGGCTTGGTTTACAGAATAAGAATCAAAAATATATGTTGAAGTGCCTACCTCCATGTCTCTTAAGCCTTTGAAAAAGTGTGGCATGAAGAATCGCGTCTAGAAAATAGAACCCTTAGTGTTAAAAATGGAAACTTAAAAGGCAAACAGATCCTCAAACAAAGAAAACAAATGGACAAAGACTTGTCGAATCCTCCTCAATTACAAGCTTTCTATGAGAAAGTTAAAAATTTATCAATGTTTATTAATTCGTACAAATGCCGTTTGCGACGCAAGATTGTGAGCAGTACGAATGTTAACGACTCATAGTATTTATATTTCAATCTTTCAAAAACAAAGTTTTTTAAAGCTCTTTTTATAGGTTGTGGAGCAATTGCGTAGATTGAGAAATTTCGCTCGTAAGTGTTGTATCCGTCTTCATGGCAATAATGATATTTTACAGCTCTTACATGGTCACATTTAAGGGAGATGTTTCTAGTGGGTAAGAATCTCACAGAGTGTGCTAGCTGTTCTCAAACTGTCTATTCCCAAAACTTCCTTTTTTCAATATTCGCCATGAATATAAAAGACAAATTTGCCATTCAATTACAAGTGATTGTTTCTTCTTGATCAGCTTTCTCATGCTTATGGTTTTTGGTTAAGCAGTTTTGTCTTAAAAAAGCAACTTTTTGCTATAAATGAGCACTTATCCTCGTGTCCTGTGATAACCTCTATAAATTCACTTTATACACACATATTATAATTTTTTATCAAATCACTTTATTCACGGTTCTGCTTAGTCTAGTAACAATTTAAACAATTAATTTAATACAACATAATACTAAGTTTTAGCTTTGCTCAAGTTTAGTTTTCCTGTGCGGTCTCCTCGGGGGTTTCTGTGGCCGAATATGGTTTGTGAGGATGCGGTCTGTGTAATATGATCGGCGGCAGTGGAAGTGGTGAATGTGGTGCTGGCGGCAGGGGATAGTAGCTGCCACCGCCTTGTGAGAACCCGCCACCATGTCCTCCGTAGCCTCCATGTGATGGTGTGTATGTCGGTGGTGAGTGCGGTGATGGTGGCTGTGATGGATAATGTGGATATTGGCCGGTTGATCCGGGAGCACCAGGTGGACCCGGTATGCCTTGGGTTCCTGCAGGACCTGGCGATCCTGGGGCTCCAGGTGGGCCCACTGGTCCAGCTGCACCAGTTGCTCCAGGAGTACCGGCAGGTCCTTGAAGTCCAGTTGCACCTGGTGGACCGATTGCGCCTTGAGGTCCTACGGCACCTGTAGCACCCGGAGGTCCCACGGCACCGTCAGCTCCAGTGGCTCCCACTGGACCTGGTGGACCTGCAGGGCCTGTTGCACCAGATGAACCAGGTGGTCCTGGGGGACCCGGTGGACCCGTTATTGGAATCGGAATATAAACTGGACTTCCTGGTGGTGTACTACTACTTGGCCCATGTCCCCCGTGCATTGAAGCTGGAATCACATACATTGGCCTCTGGTACATCGGATACATCGGACCATGTTGCGGGTAGTGAGATGCTGGTGGCGGTTGCGGTGGCCTATGGTTTTGATAATGCGAAGGCTGATTGTCATGTTCATTCAAAGATGGCCTGTGTTTATGTTGATTTCGAGGTCTTGATTTTCTCAGCAAATTCATCGTGTAGATTTCGTCATCATCATCAATGTCATCATACTCGTCGCTGCCGTCAAAAAAATAAAGATGCGGTGAATGGACATTGCTTGGCACTTCGACTTCTATCTCTTCTTCCTCATCATCGTCTTCTATCGGTATTTTAATCTTCTGCTGCGGGTTATGAACAAACTTTTCAGGGTTGATCTCATACTCCTGATAAGCATGCTTGATTCCACTCTTCTCGGCCTGTCTCGCTGAATGTTTTGTGTTCACTCCGACAGCCAGGATGAAAACTCCTTAAATTAAATACAAAACAAAAGTCATTTCATTGCCTCTTTAATACCAATCAAGTTCGAACTTACCAAGCCAGATCCAAGCTAACGCCTTCCGCATTCTGCAATCTTACTGAACGGTAAACCATTAATAGCCCTGTCTTATATAGTCGCCTGTGGTAAACAGCCGCCAGAGTAGGTGACGGTCCATCAAAACTAAGGCAAAACATTATTTGCATTTGCATTAATGGTACTACGACTTGCCGGCACAATCCATTGGATCAACATATTCCCCAAAACAAGATCCACGCTAGAAATTAAAATTTTTGATTAAATGGAGGTTCAATAAACTTGAACGGCATCTTAATTGTGTAGCTGTTCATTTATTGCTTAGCCAATATGGATTAATGTAAAAACTAAAGCTAAAGGTGCATAAGTTATCGAGCGCCAACTATGGGTGAATTTATTCACGTGTTCGCCAAACCTACCGATGTCGGCTAACTGGCTTAAAACACTCTGTCATCGGGGTCTTCCCCTTAGTTTGATTTAACTTTTCATTCTTATTACAGCTGCGATATACCAAATTACAAATGTCAAATTATGCAAGGAACAATGCTTTGCATTATGTATATCGTGCCTGTGGTTGATAACGGGCCCATAAATTCGCATGGACCCATTTACAACACTGTGAGTGCTTTTTTTTTTTGTTTTTGGCAAAAAAAGATTATTAACTTTACGATATTCAAAGTATTTTGAATTAACAGAAGCGATTTTATTTTTAAATTCTTTCATCAGTAAAAAAGAACATCAAATCGAAATAAATTAAAAAAACAAGTTTCTACCATAAATATTGGAGCCTGTCTTAGATAACCTATAAAAGTCCAAGAATTACAATCATAATAAAATATTGTTACAATATTAACTCAACAAGGAAACCAAAACAAAAAAACAAAGACTCTTGACCTAGTGAAACGAAATGTGACTTGAATTCTGTCCAGATTATTGTTGAGAGGCTTTCAGTAACTATTCATGTGCAGTTTATGCAGGATATTGGGCCGCGAGCAGGACTTTATAAATTGACTTTTTTTGACAAGTTTTTCGTGGGGAATATCTTGTGGAATTTGTCCTTATCCCTGATCCTTGAGAGTACCTATATACTGTGACTTAGCAAGCTATAAAAGGGGGAGAGAAGAGGAAGTCAATCGTATGGTCTGTTTTTCAATGTAATTGATTAGTATAGTTGATGTCCTTTTGGATCAGAAACTTATTTAAATCGAGCATAGATAGGTTTTCGGTTTGAGCACTAAGCATTTATATCCAAACGATAATTTTACTCAGGAATCCAAAAATGCCTGAAGAACCCCTTTGGCCATCGGAATGGACTATTTCTTTTTTGGAGGTAAATACAGTATTTGAATGCTGATTTTGGGTCAATCTCTTGACCGATGGAAATGGAAGAGTGTGTGCAATAAGCCTAACATTGTTTTCTTTAGAGATTGGCAGCATCAACACTTTAAAATCTCGACAAGTGTCGACATTTTTGGACACTGGAAAACAGGAAAAAGGATGTACTTGAACCAAACAAACGTAACTTAAGAACTTTGGTTGGTCACGTTACGTCGTTCTTGAATAGTATAAAGAGAGCCAGTATGTGGAAGAGCAAACTGGAAGTGTATGAAACAGCTTTGGTTTTCAGACTTAAGGTGCAAGTTAGGATGCTTTGAAATGCGTGCACCAGATCATCAGTCAAATTTGGGAGGAAGAAATCATGTTCGAATATCGGAATTACTGCTTGACGTTTCAATTTATAAGAAAAAATTAGTATAAGAGTCTTATATTTTGTATGACACATCCCTTGTATTGTTTGAAAGTTAGAATTCATTTTGCAGCTCACAAATCAGCCCATACAAGTATGACTTCAGACTAAACTTGCAGAGGATTCTGGCAAGCATATGCGCTGTAACAGGTAAGTCCATTCAGCTTTAAGAATACCCAGAACATGGCTCACATTCATACGGTTATGGAGACATAAATATTTACTCTACAAGTGATAGCTTAGTGGCGATCCTATTAATACTCCTCCAAGGAATCCTTTGGTTTTTCAAAACAACTAGAAACAGAACTTTTGACTTGAAATGCTGATAATATTTGTCGGACATACGGTCCTAGTTGCCACGAACCATATGATCGTCGACTTCATGCGAGTCATATGCACTCTGTTTGAGCAAAAAATGAAGGCCGAATCTTCGGTGCGATGGTCTTACACTCGCGGATCCTTCAGAGTCTAAGCAAGTGGTAGCTATATCTCATGGTCAAAGATACCAAGGATTGATGGTTTGATAAGTATTAAGTTACCTACCAATTCTTGGAATAACATCACTTTTTCCAGCAATGGCCTGGATTCATCATTTGGGCTCGAAATCTTCATCATAAATACTCATACTACACAAAATCTCAAGAGCTCTATGGCATCTTCATCATAAATACTCATACTACACAAAATCTCAAGAGCTCTATGGCCTCGCAGATCAAAGTATGGCATATCTGCTATTCTTAGCTATCAGTTGAGAATACTTTTTCGAAATTCATTCACGAAGGCTGTCGAAATGAGGATTTAACATTGTGAATGAGATGTGTTCAAAATAATAAAAATTAAAAATTCTTCTTTTTCGATAGTCAGTGTCTTTTATTGCATTTTGTCTTATCAATTTTCTGTAGCGACTTCAGTGTTTTTAAAGTAAGGTCCTCGTCCTGGATGTCCTCCATGTTGAAGTCCCCCATGAGGATTGTGTGGCACTTGTGGTATACCATGGTCTGGAATCCAAACTTCATGTCCACCGGGTGGGCCTGGTGGTCCTACAGGTCCCTGTGGTCCGGATGGTCCTTGTGGTCCTGGTCTTCCCATCATTCCCCATTTACCGGGTGGTCCCGGTGGTCCTGGTGGGCCTGGGCGTCCTGGTGGCCCAGGAACTGGCACCTTCACCTTCACATAAAATGGCACGCGAATAGGCAATATGACTGGTAGATTATTAGCATCACCGCCATAGCCACCATAACCTCCATAGCCACCGCTTAAACCTCCACCATAACCGCCATAGCCACCGCTTAAGCCTCCACCGTAACCTCCATAGCCACCACCGTAGCCTCCATAGCCACTGCCATAGCCGCCATAGCCGCCACCATAACCACCATAACCGCCGCCATAGCCCCCGTAGCTGCCACCATGACTGCCACCACCATAGCCGCCGCCATATCCTCCATAGCTACCGCCATAGCTACCGCCATGGCTGCCACCATAACTTGGCTTATATCCGCCGTAACTTGGCTTAGCCATTTTGATTAGGTCATCATTTTCGTTATCACCCTCGCCTTCGCCATCCTCTACTTCATTGTTTTCGCTCGCATCAAACTCTTCATTTACTTCACCAGAATTACGAAGGTAATTGGTCTTGTGGCGGGTTGCACGAGCGCTTACTCCCAACGCGAGGAATAAGACTCCTGTAAAGGTATTGAGAAAAAAAAGGTGTGTTTTCAGTTATTCAATTCGTGCCACTCCTAGAAGTCTCATGGCTTACCCAAACTGATCAACGCCAGTTGCTTCTGCATATTTATTTGTGACTAAAGAATTCCCAGAGGGTTCTGCTTTTTATACCCAAATTGGTGGCCAAGCCTTGCCAAATAAATGCAAATGGACTATGGTAGTGCGGCGGTAAGATGCGAAAATGATTCAAAGCTCGCCGTTTCACGGGAATTATAAATTCAAATCTTATTCAGAATTCGGAATGAAGTGAGAACATCTGCGCGAGATCTAAATATGCTGGTCTCAAGCTTTGAGGCTGCTCAGCCAATCCGAGTTTGTCTTTTTTCATTAATGAATCACATAAGCGAGTAATCATAGCTTAGATCTATAAATAGGTTCGGTGTTTGACAGTTTGTTGACACTATGCTTGAAAAAAACTTTGGATTTGTTGACAAAGAGCCCCATAAAAATAAGAGCTTTCGTTGGAGGCTTGGCTACCCTCAAATTTTGTTATGATTAGTTCGAAAGCTATTTCATGGCTTCCCGACTGAAAATAAATTGCTAATGGGATTCTTGAGCTTGAATTTTTCAAAGCTTATTTAGACTTACACTTGCATAGATCGACATGGTTTGTGATTAGTGGACAAGATATTTTTTAGTTTTTGGGGCTAACCGCTCCTGAGATGAGGTAATAAAAATAATATCTAGAAGCCCATCTGGGAACTTGCATTAAAGAACGGGCTGATAATTTGATTCTTGACTCTGAAAAGATATATTATGTAATTTTTAGGTCGAAGTGGCTGACTTCATCCTTTAGAAGATTTTTTTTTCTTTGAAGACTGAAAAGAAGCCAAATTTTAACTGGAGATTATGAACATTGGTATATATGCCCAAATGTTTTTTCTCATTTAAGTCTTAGTCCGGCGATAACCAAATGAATGTCAATGTGGTGGAATAGAGTATTTAGTCTTGCTAGCTTATCTGTCTTGAAAATTCCACAAAAGCTTTGGTGCCCATTATAAACCGATGTTTTGTCCTGTTTAGAGACATGTACCATTCCGGTGTAATTCAGAAATTTGAATTGAGAGGCCTGTCGCAAATAAGGAAACGATTCTCGGAGCATTTATAGATATTAATGAAGCTTTCGATAATACGTAGTGCTTAGCTAGAATGCAAGGAAAGTAATTGCTTTGAAGTGGAAGAATCACCATACTTGCAGAGGTTCACATAAAACTGTATAACCGACTCAGAGCCGCTCACAACTGTCTGTTTCCGCTCGTTTTCGACGTAAGCTAGGTTACAAAATCTACTAAAAATGAAACAAGGGTAACAGCACATGTTCCAACAATTTTTGCTTAAGAGCTCAGTGAAACCAATTATCACCTATGCAGTATTACAATGGTGGACCAAATAGTTTAGCAGTTTCAAAAGAGGTTACTCTAATGGATTCATATTTGGTAATGGAGTTCTTGGACCCACCCCATATATTCCAAGCAAAATTATTTGCTAACGAGGTATTTAATGGTGCTCGCATAATTGTCCTATCTGAGAGCCAAGCTTCTGTTTGGGCCTTTAACTCATTTTTCCCTGTGCGCAAAAACAAGCGATTAACTTTTTCACGGATTTCAAGGAAAAGCGGACTGCCTTGACAAAAGAGGTAACTGTCATGCGTTCATTTGGCCTTTTTTGCAGAAATTCGCTAAGGAATGACGTATTTCGACAACAAAGTAATAATAAGTAGGACGTATTCGGAGCGTCTTTACTCGGGCGCCACTTATTATTTTGAGCGGGTTACTTCCTACAAGGCTGCAATACTATTGCTGATATGTGCTGCGCTAAGTCACAAAAATTAATAAATAAACAAATAAATGAAGCAATCATGAAAAAAGATTCATCATTTATTTACTACGTGTGTAAAATATAATAAATTCATATTCCGTTTTCCTTTAGTGCTTCAATAATAAGTGGACGATAAGCTTTGTTGTAATATTAGACATGGCTCTAAAGGAAAAAGTTTTATGGTGTTAAATAGCACGATCCGGCACATTCACTTTCTCTGCCGGCTCTTGACAAACTGATATAAAAATAGCCCTACATCACTTTATTCTCCAACCACTTTCATTTGCAAACCCAAAAACCAATTTTGACGAAAGATACCTCATTGATAAGCAGTTCAAAACAACTTCAACGGCATATCAATGGACCAACGGCCGACTTAAGTGTGCATCTTATAACAAATTAAAATGTCTTAGCTGTTAGACGTTAAAACAGAATCCTCCAATTTCTGACGAAATTAAACTAAAATTTCTTTCGATAACCAGCCCCCATTTATAAAAGTTAATGACGACTTACCTATGCAAATAACAGCCTCAGTGACAAATTTTACAGTCAGCCATCATAAGCTTGAAAGGTATGATGATTTTGAAACAAATTGGGTATAAAGTAGCAAAAGTGAATTCGCAATGTCGGCTTAATGACTTGGACAGATTAGGTTCCAATTTATTTTGAAAATCAACTTTGTCGCTCGTGCTTAAAACTTTCCCATTTTTTATTAGTTTTTTTGTCTTGAAATATTGCTGGAAATAATCTTTTTGGAATATAACATAAGATAGTAGCTTGCGGGCGTTCTTGTAGTATGTTGGGATGGGTATACAGCTGTAGGAAAGTCATTCTATCGTCGATAGGAATTAAGCCATAGCCATATGAGTCACCTCACCAGCGGGGTAGGTTTTCTGTTAATTTCACTTTCCGTGGATACAAAAAAACAAATCACTTTTAAATATTTTTCAAAAAATATTTCTTCATTAAAAAAAAAAGACATATTGCCTCAACAACAACTGATTGAACTTAGCATACAATAAATCGATTGTGTGGAACGTAGCTGGAACCATTGCCCGTCCGATTCGTAGTCCGATTTTCAGGCTGCTTTGCTTTTTCTGTGACTCCGGGCAGATTATATAAGCTCAAAAACCGACCGCGATTATGGAACTGCAGCTCTCTTTACAAGGTAAATATATCTAACCAAATTGTCGTTAATATCGAACTGTTTGGAGGTGATAACGAAGTATAAAATTTCTTTTAAAAATTCCCATTGCCTCGGCAAAAAAGCAACTTTGCAAAACTATCATTAATTTTGTAAATATTTGGAGTGCAGAAAAGCTGTCAATAATCAAAAAGATACCAACGGATGGCCAACTCTATAGTTCATGCTCTAAAGCAATGCAGTTGGCATGATATTTGATATCCTTGAAGATTTTTATATCATCATCAGAAATAAGGACTTGAGTATACTTGATCAAAACCTTTCCTTATGCTTTTATGAACAAGAAGGAGGCACAGGTGTCTCTTCCACGATGTTGAAATAACTAGAGTCTAAACCAAGGAAGTTCGAAAATTGGTTGACAAGAAACTTGGAGCCTGGCAAGGACTTGTACCGTCATATTTTTTCTTGCGTTTATAAATTATCATAGAAAATCGTTTGTAGGCGAAGGAAAGACTAGTTTGCTTATGGTCGAGACATTTTTTGGAATTAAAAATCCAAGACTAGAGAAAAGGGAGCATACTAGGAGAAATTATTTTACAGATGGGAATCTTTTTTATATTTTACATTCCTTTAAGGGGTTATGAACACCCTCATAATATGAGCACATAACGCAGCCAGAAGAGCACATTGAGGATATACACTGTGTCCAAAGAATAAGGTGACATATAATTTTAAACTGCGCGCGTCGAAGGATTTGGAATTTTTTCTTTCTATTTAGGTTGGTAGTACTGTCAGTGACATCTATGTGCAATTTCATGTCAAAATATATTCATAGTGTTTGAGATACGCGTCGTTTTGTGAGCTGCTAAAAGTGAGTTTTTCGTTTTTTGCGATGTCGAAATTTATTGAGCAAAGAATTTGCATTAAATTTTGTTTGCGGAATCAATTTTCTGCTGCGGATACGTTGAGGATGGTGCAGAAAGCCTTTGATGATGAGGCTATGTCTAAAAAAATGTTTACAAGTGGTACAGTGATTTCCAAGCCGGCCGTGAACGTGTCGAAGACGAAGAGCGTTCTGGGCGACCATCAACCTCAACCAATGAAGCTCACGTCCAACAAAACAAAGATTTGGTGTTGAAAAACCATCGATTAACGATTAGAGACCTTGCTGATGAAGTTGGCTTATCGAAAGGCTCAGTCAATACCATTTTGAAGAATGCTTTGGGCCTCAAGCGCGTCAAATCTCGACTGGTACCGAAAACATTGAATTTTTTGGAAAAAAAGGCGTCACGTTGAAGTATGTGAAACAATGCTTTCCGACTACCAGGATGTCATCAAACGCATTATAACTGGCGATGAGACTTGGATCTATGCTTACGGCCCCGAAATAACCGATCAATCGAGCGAATATCGTGCCAAAGGAGAGCCGAGACCAAAAAAAACCGCGCCAAAGTCGCCCAAAAATCAAGGTCATGTTGACTGTTTTCTTCGATTATCGTGGTGTTGTGCTTTATGAATTCCTTCCAACCGGCCAAACAATCAACAAGGAATATTATTTGAACGTTATGCGTCGTTTACGTAACGCTATCCGCCTAAAAAGGCTGGAATTGTGGAAAGACAATTCTTGGTTTTTACACCACGATAATGCACCATCCCATACCGCACTCGTAATTCGTGATCATTTCACCAAAAACTCAACCCATATCGTTCCGCAACCACCGTATTCACCTGATCTGGCGCCGTGCGACTTCTGGCTGTTCAACAAGCTCAAAAGACCGCTCCGGGGACACCGTTTTGATACGATAGAGGAGATTCAAGCCGCAGCGAAGACGGAACTGAAGGCCATCCCGGAAAGTGACTACAACCAGTGTTTCAAAGATTGGAAAATCCGTTGGCATAAGTGCATTGCATCGGGAGGGGATTACTTTGAAGGGGATGAAATTGATTTGGAAGAATAAATAAAGAATTTTCAAAATAAATACAATGTCACCTTATTTTTTGGACACAGTAGTATATGCAGTAAATGATTTTTAGACAAGTGAGTTATACTCCACTTTGGGGCAAATGGTAGCTTTATAAAAAGCAGCTGGATCAACGAGGTAAGGATTACCGCTCAAAGAAACTGAAACATTGCGCAGCGTTTTTGGCGACATTGGTTATGTGTTTTTTTTTTTTCAACTGAGATTGTTGTTTATGCACATTCCGAGGAAGCTAAGTTTTTCGGTTTCAGTGGTGCAAGTGTCATTCATGAATAACGCAACGGGTTCATAACATGCTTAAGTGGCAGTAGAAAGCATTGTATTCTGGAGACATTGTATTTCACGCTGTTCGTTCTGATTGTGCAAAGCGTTTTATTATATCGTCCTTAAAAACGATTGGCGATTTTTGAGTTATTATTTTATAAGAATTGTCGATGATTTTATTGCGACTTTGCACCAAGAAGTGTGGGTGAAACAGATCCAAAGTAGGTTGAATGATAAAAGAGCTTTCGGGCAAAAAAAGTACGTAATAATTAACAAATATTATTTCTGATGCTTCTCATCCTAAAGGGACTGGAATCTGAAAAAAATGGCTTCTTTTCGGAGGTGGCAGAAGGTAAAAGTCTCCAAGAACTAAAACGTTGTCATGATAATTTGCTTTAATGAACAGAGAATCAATATCAATCACATGCCAAACAAATAAACACTTTCATGTTGGAAGGGGATGTAGCAACACCAATTGAAGTGATTATGATAAGTGATTATTTTAGACATAGACAGATCCATAAGATTAATTATATGTATAAGGGATAACCTACTGACGCTTCGAACACCAAAGGAACTGGTGTTTTCCAGACCAACATCACGCCTTCAATTGGGTCTGTGTGATTTTTATCTAGAATTTGTTTATGCTGACCTTTTCTAAATCCCAGTTGCCTAGTTTTCAGATTGGTAGATTGCTATTGAAAAACTTTACTTGCTTTAGTTTTATAATAAAAGAAAAGCAAGTTGTATGATTTGAAAACTTTTTTCAATCAGGAATTTGATCTTATATTTGTAAAACAGCTGATAAATATTTAGGCTCAAAGTTCAACCAACAAATCAGTTTTCTTTTAAACTGATTTAAACCTTTTCAGACACCCGCCCCAAAAAAGAAACATTCCCAATTCCAAATCGATTTATTAAACCCGGGTTTTGTTTTTGTTAAGAAAAAAAAAACTACATGTTTTGTTTGTTAAGAAAATGTTAATATACCTGTTCTCTCGAACTTCTTGGGTTCAACTACCAATGTTTGACTTTTTCTATTTGACAACATTTAAAACGCACTAATAATCTTAATTTGCAATCGAATTTCAATCAAGTTTTTTTTTCAAATCTAAATATTTATCTGCATACAGTCTTCTTCTTAATTATGCTAATCTTTTTCAAAAATAAAGGTTCTTTTTTTATCAATCCAACACCCTGATTATAATTTGAATTAATAAGAAAGCCATTGCACCCACTTTTCGGTTTGGTGCAATCCTAATGTACGTTTTTAAGTTTTGAATTTATTAAAGCCGATAATGGTAGGATTTATTTATTGCTAATCGAAAATTCATTTGTGGTCTCCTGATTTATTAAATTTACATTTGAATTGGCAAAAGGATTTTATGTTTTTTCGGGACCAGCGAAATTTATAGGTGACATTTATGATTTGCAATAAAATTCATAATTTGCTTAACGAAGAAGAATGGTTCTTGCTGGTGAAGCCTTGAGGGGCTGCGAATTTTTTGAGAGACTTTTTACTATTCGGGCTTAATAATAAGGTTGCTTTTTTATTCTATTTTATCATCCTGCACGAGTGAAAAGTATCCGGGTATTTTTTCTGGATCTTAAATTGAATGGAAACTCTTCATTAATAAATATTCACTGGGATAAGCAGGATGTTAGAACAAAAAAGATCGGTCAATGGCTTTTTCAAGGCTCCAAACGCGTTATCAGGCTTCTTTATTTCAATTCTCAGTGTCATCGTAATGACCCTCAAGAAGATGCTGTAATTAATCCAAAATGGGGACTTCAAATACGAAAAATCGGCCAAATGCGAGTTTGAATCTGAAACGAAGGGTTCTGCGCCACCCTAAAGCATGCAACACTTTATATTTCCTTATAAAACAATTGTCATATGATGCCATTCTTTTTTGGGCTTATTATAGAAATATAGTATGTGAATCTGAAACAAGTTTTTTGCATTGCGGACCCACTTTTCTTCTTACTTTATATCATATTTATTATTTGTTGTGAAATCGTAAAAGCGAACAGTCCTTAAAAATAACAAGTATGTGACCGACGGACGGACGCACGGACAGACCCTTTGGGTACGGAACCCTAAAATCAGTTGAAATTGTTTTTTTTTTTTTATTGTTTATGCTGGCAGGAGATTGTGCTTCCCTTAAAAGAATACATTTTAAGCGTTTCAACGCCATTCAACGACTCAGTTATTTGGGAAGACAGCTTGCAACAATGATCCACGCAATCAATTTACGCCATGTCTGCATGAATATCTAAACTTGAGTCATATGATCGAAAAAAAGTCTATGTTTCGATGAAGCCCTGACTTCATCTTCAGAATTACTCATCGAACGAAACATAGAAGACAAAAATTAATACTGCAGTAGCTTTATACAATTCATGAATAGAACTTCTTTGAGTCGATTGATTTCATAATTTTAACCTTGAGAATGATAAAGATGTTTTAAAATGACCCAATTCTCCACGCTCAGAAGGGTTTTTAATGGAGGCCTGTTAAATTAAAAAAAACGGATAAAAAAAGGAAAGGACATCGAGCAGATTTCTAAACTTTTGCATGGGTGAAGATAACCCCAGATGGAAAATTTTCATTAGCAACTAGACGCATATCAAAGTCACGGATCCTAAAAGGAATTTCAATTATTATTTATGCATATTTCAAAATGCATTCAATGAATTCAATTTCATGACTGTGTGCAGTCATCAGGCATTGGGCATTCATTTTACCAAGATTCAATTGAATACAATCATTAGAAAATTGCAGTCATTTGCAGTCTTCGCATTCATTTCAAATGAATCGATACCAAAGTAGGAATTCCTTTAAGGATTTTCATACATATAACCCATCTGCTCCAAGCAGGTTGAATTTCCTTCAGCGCTCAAGAAAATACGAAGCCATATATCACTGTGTAAGCATATCAAATCTAGCATTACTTAAAAATAGGAGATCCTTTATCCGAAAAGTTTCTATAACTTGAAATACCGAAAGCGATCAAGCTTACTTTTGCAGAGATTTCAACTTTTCTGACCCCTTAGGACAGCATATATATTCACCTGAAAGCTTATATCAATGAGACGAATTTTGACAACAGTATCAAGAGCATCGAAGACACAATATTTAAAGTCTGGATATTTACAACACCAGGCAAGTTAAATTCTCATTAAAGGATTAAATCCCATTTATTTTAGTATTTTTTCGGCGTTTTCTCTTGGCCGATGTTCTCGGGTCAATAAAATTTGTAGTCGGGATAAAACAAAAGAATTGGTTTTTAGTTTTTTACAATTGACCAGATGTGTCCCTTCATCGATAATAATTGGATTATTCTCTTCACGGATGGCTCAAAGTGCGAGGAAGGCATTGGGTTCGCAATCGTTGACTCTAACAACAATCTCGTTTCCGCAGAAAAACTACCGCCATATTTCTCAGTCTTTTCTGCCGAAGCCTTAGCAGTTTTGAAAGGCACGCAAATTGCTTTAAAATCAAAGAAAAACACTGTGATATGCACGGACAGTCTTTTAACTTTAGCAGCCATCGAAAATGTAACCAACCGGTCGACCTTCATTAGCAAAATCAGAGACAACGTCATCAAACTTGGACACCAACTTAAGATTCTCTGGGTACCAGGGCAAATCGGTGTAAAGGGCAATGAACACGCAGATCGAGAAGCGAAAGTAATCTCAAAGAGCAGCAGTCATGTAATCTCACAATATCATCCCACCAAAAGAGATATCTTAAAACTAACAAACTCGTACCTGCACAATCAAATGATATTGGATTGGTCTCAATACCAACATCACTACTCCTCCATCAATCAAAACCGATGTCCTGCTAGCTATCCCACTACTACTACTGCAATCATGAATAAATGCTTCATCAGGTTGAGAATCGGACACACCCGGCTCACTCACAGTCACCTTCTTAACAAAGCCGCTCCACCCACATGCCACCTCTGCCAACTAAACCTCCAGCTTTCCATCAATCATTTAATAACAGATTGCGTGAAAATCAACGAAATTTGCAACAAACTATTCAATAAAAACTTTAAAAATCTTCTTTTGGTTCCTTCCGAACAAAACATACAAAACGTTTTCAAAATTTTACAAATATTAAACCTATGTCATAGTATCTAAGTTTTATTCATGTAAAACCTTTGCCTCCCTTCCTCTATCCGATCCTGTAGCAACGAATCATCAACAAATTTTCTATTAATACAAAATTATCATATTCAGCTAAAAGCTCTGGTAGCTACTAGCTTGTAAGTATTATCCTGTGCATTTATGTATAGTATAATATAATAATAATAATATTCTATGGAAATGGATCTGCGAGGACAAAATGCTTGAACAATCTTTATTCACTTCTAGCACTGACTTAATTCGAATGAATGCAAAAAACTCCAAGAGAATGCAATGAATTCAAGAGACTGCAAAGAATGCATCAGAAAAACAACGACATTGGAATCATCATGATTCAGATTAATTTTTCTAACACAGTGTTTTGCCAAATTATTGCTTTGAAAACATTCCCGGAGATTTCGTTTCACGTTGAGTGAAATTTTAATGAGTCCATAGAAACACCTCTTTGATGCCAAATGTCCCCAAATATAGAAGCTACACAATTTTTATGGTTTATTGTTTTGTTTATACTAAATTTTTGAAAATACATTTATTCATAACTATACTTAATGTTTCCGTAAAATTTCCAAGTTAACATACTTCTCGACAAGAATACGGACGTATGCAAATCACCAATCCTATTATGCTTTCTTCAGCTGGTTTATGGTGTAATAAATAAAATAACAAGAAGTATTAACAAAAATCCCATACACCCAGGAGTTCCCAATAAAGTTCAATAGGTACATTAAAAAAATTCAGAATAAAAAATTAATTTATATTTAATGATTTAATCTAAGCATCTTTTGGGAACCACAATGTCATTCTAGGTTGGTTTCCATTGTTGCTTTAATGCCCTCATTTGCTGCATCCATTAAGATTCATTATAAGAAACTTGATAAGATTTATAGACACCTCGGAATCCAGAGGTTCGAATTATCTTCTTGAGTCTGTGGTTCTATTTTTGAATTTCCAATGCAACATAAATAATCATTTAAGGTTCCAACTGGAATCGTTTTCTTTACGGGAATCGTCCACGTAAGGGGCACGTAGTCTTAGTATGTCATCGACCTACACATGCTATATTCAATAGGGTATCCAATTTCTTATGAATACATTGAATTGTTGCTGATAAAACTTGTGGCTGAGGTGTTGTCCGAACTTATTTCTTTGGAATAGTTCCTCGTTTTCAATAGAATCAATATGGAGGCCACGGAGGAGAACTAAATCCAAATATTTAGTATGTTCCTTTATAGTTTCACTCTACCGAAGAACGATAAGAATCTCGTTAAAAGTAATTATTCAAATAGGGGATGCATGTAGTCTGGCTTTATAAAACACAGCTTCATTGATGTACGTAAATTCAGCTGATGGGAAAATTCACAAACTTTGGAATTGACTTTTGAAAGGATCTGGAGATCTTCTAGGTTTGCGAGGGCACCTTCGTTAGCCCACACGATGAATTCACACCTGATGTTTTCTTGAAAAAAATATTTCGATGTTCTATGCAAATGAAAAATTGAAAATTTGCTCTTTTATAGTTAAGACCGTGTGGCATCAGAGGTCTAGTCCTGTTGTCTAGATCAAGCGCTGCAGTGCATTTCCTTGTTGCCCCGAACCTGAGATTCGAGGATCATCTACTGGAGAATTGCTTTCTGTTCGTTCGATGTGATCAAGATAGTATCCCCCACTTAATACAGCTCATAGGGACCTTCTCACTATGTGCCTAAACATTCGATCAAGAAAATTACTCTCGCAAGTTTTAAGTATTTACTTTGTTTTCCTGGTTATCGCCCAGCACTCGGCTCCATTCGCGCAGAAATGGAGCGATCAATGTTTGGCGCTTTCATAGAGTAAGTCCTCGCCGAATCCTAACAAAGATGTCAATTGGGAAGTTGGTGTTTGCTCTGAGGTAGAATGGCTCTTTGAACAGTTCAAAGAGTTTTCTTTCCGCAGAAACGTTTTACGATATGTGTCAAACGGATCCCTTTTTTGTTTTGGTTCCTTTCTTGCAGAACTAGCCTCTAAGAAGCATTGCCTGTGTTGCAGTGTTGCAGTGTCGTAGTATTTCAAGTCTGTGGTGACTCTCTGCACCTTCCACATATATACAGTGCTTAAAAGATGTCTTGCGCCGATCGCAAGCGATCTATTGGGTTGCTTTTATGTAGATGTAGAGACTCATGACTCCCCTTGTGGATATTGGGGTGAAGTGAAGTGCCCGACAGATCCAACAGTTCATAGAATATGCAGCCCAGGGACTCACCTTTTTTTGAACTGATATGAAGCCTATTCCCAAAAAGATGGATGGAGATGTATATGCAAGGACCACTTCTGGAGACGATTAAGAGCACCTTACCGCTGTAAGGCAAAATTAACCATTGGACATTGATCAGTGAAAGAAGTGATATGCAATCTGTGGTCCACTAAGGCTGTTTGTACAGCTGCAGATGACCTAGACAGGTGCAGATATCTAAATATCTTTAAAGAATAATCGGATGAAATGGAACCACAGCATCGTTTGCCCAAACTTAAGGAAAAGAGAGTCTTTACAGAGGAATATGTCTTCTCCACGTCATTGCTAGATCTTTTCTAGCATTCTGTTTTATACTAGGAAAGTCCACAATCGATTAAATCTTTCTCCTAGGGCAGATCTTTGAAAAGACACGAGTCTTCTTAATCGATAAACACCATTTTCATAGAGCCATATTAAATTTTAGCATCCTTGCAAAAGGAGATCATCCTGATGATGGAGAATGCTAACTGATCTTTTAAGGACGGGAACTATGTCACTTTGCATTTATTTCATCACAACTCTTACATTGGATCTTAACGTTTATGCTTGCGGGTAATTTTTGATTCGTATTTGTTCGGCGATATGGATCTAGCCAGAAGGTTTCAAGTAGATGTCGAATCAGGTGGCTAGTCAAGTAGAGCCGAAGGACATTAGCGCTACGGCCCGAAGAATCTTCGAACCTGCACCAGGATACTACGGTATGGGACGTTCTTAAGCTCTGGGACGCAACCAAGTGGAAAATATCTGTACTGCACTACAAGAAAAATCTAGAATTATTTTTCTCAAAATGCTTATGCCATCCTAGCCCATGAAATTAATTCCCTTTCAGAGAAGTCCAAATGAAAATGATTACATACAGCTTCTAGACTTTGATGAAACTTTTAGAAATGAAATTCTTGAGAGCTTTGAGGATGAAGATTACAATCATCGCTTTGTTAAGTCAAGCTTTGATTGGAGGCTAAACTTGTATTTGCACACCATAGATCAAGACAATTATTGAAATCATCTGTACTAAGGTTTCTGGAACTTCTAGAACTTCTCGACATATTTACTACCACCCTTGTTTAATCTCAAAATCCACCTTCTTCGAAGCTGGACCAAAAGTCAAGCTGCGATTGCAGATAATATAGTATGTTTATTCTCAAAAGTAATAACTGAAAGTCGGCCTAATGACCTCCTTATGAATCTAAGGACGGATGAAGCTTAGGCGTCCACGTCATTCCATTTCGACGAACAGGAAATAAAACAAGCTCAGTCAGTCTCCTTCTGTCGTTCGACCACCTTTAGATGAGTTAGTCGAGTATACAAACCAGGACTATAGCAAGTATATAAGTACTAAAAGCCTTGAGAACAAAATGCATTTGGAAAGCATGCAGACATCAAACTTTCTTCCCAAAACAAGGAACGAAAAGCAGAGCGAACGATCAGCCATTGTAAACAATCTAGTAAAACACAAGCCAATCTTAATTTGATATAATTTACTGTTGTCAAATGTCCTGAAATGTCAATTTTACATAGTGCCTTGGTCAAAATCTTGCCTATACACCAGGTGGCCCAATTGGTCCAGGTGGTCCGACAGGCCCAGTAAGTCCAATAGGTCCTGGAGGTCCTCGATAGCCGGGTGGACCACGACGCCCCCTTGGGCCTTGTGGTCCAGGTGGTCCACGGTGTCCATCTCGTCCATCTGGTCCGGGCGGACCACGTGGTCCTGGTGGTCCAACACCACCTTGATCACCGTCAGGTCCCTTAACTCCTTTGTTTCCTGGTGCACCAAGCGGACCCGGTGGCCCCGGTGGTCCTGGTGGTCCTTGCTGAGTATAATAAATTTGTTTATAATTATCAGAATATCCGCCACCTCCTCCTGTGCTACCCTTTGCGGCAACGTACGCCAAAAGGATTGCTGTCAAAATGAAATGAAAAAAAAAATAAAACTCTTTCTAAAAAAATCTTGAATTGGCCAATTCATTTGGATTCTTACCCAAAACAATGCACGTGTATGCTTGCATGACTGTCCACTTTCTAAGTTGCCGTCTAGTTGGGTTCTTCGTTTTATACCGAATGCATCAAATGCAGCAGGAATACATTAAGATGAGGCGGTGCATCTCGTTCTTGATTTCCCCTGCGGACACCGTCTGAGATCATTTTCCAATTGGACATATCAATTCGAAGGCGTGGCTCCAGAAGGGTGTTTTTTTTTTAGTTCTGAAACCATGCATCTAATTCAGATGCTTTAAAATGGATAGAACCGGATTTCGTATTGGACTTAGCGGAATCCTAAAACCGTTGCTGTGTGGTTAGTGGAATTTTCCAAAATTTGAAATGTGAGTTAAGTGGTCAAAAAAAAATGCCCCGACCTTTTGGTTTGTTTTGATTCTCGTATTCTTTTGAATCGTATGCTGCTTGAGAAATATTTTCCGAGAACTTTGAACTATTGTGACCCCTCGAAAATTTTTCAATTAATTTTATTTTTTTCATACACATTTTTTTGTTTCAAAAACTATTTTAATTCTTATTAAAATGATTTTCATAAAAATTTAGTATTTATTTTTACTAAAGTATTTAAATGCTTAACTTTAAGTGCTAAGTGCGATGAATGCAGTTCAAGTTGCTGTGGTAAAAGGTATAAGGGTTTCAACTCTTCAAGTCTCAGTACCCGAATGTAAGTTAAGATGGCAGCTTTTGAGAAAATTGTGCACTTAATAATGAATTTATAGCGAAGACAATTTCGCAGCAAGAATACCTTGTTTCTTTCATGATAACTATTACCTTCTCGAGCGCAAAAATCATTAATAACATCGTGTATTTGTCTAAAATTATCGATGAGGATTCGCTGATTGAAATAAGGTTGCCGAAATTTCTTTTGCATAATTTTTTACCCGTCTGTTCTGTGACGATGATGGGGATCAAGTTTGTAAGACTGAAAGTTATTCACAGACATAACATGAGATTCACACTTTAACCCTGAGCGGGGATATCTTGTATCTATAAAAGGTTATTCCCGTAGCCAATTATATGATGGATGGGAGAACAATGGTATTGATATCTGCCAGAAAGAGTATTGGGCCACCAGTAAATGGGCAAAAATGTTCCAACACAGCCCGGTAAGAGAAACTAATATCAAACTTTCTGCCTTTCTTACTTTAATAATCAAAATTTATTGTCAATAATTATGAATATTTATTCAAGCAAAGCAAATTTATTGTACCGTATGTATAAAAATATTTTCAGACCTCCTTTTGTCTCGTCCTTGCAGCAATTTGATCGATCAATTCATTTTTTAATAGTTTCCTAAATTATTGATCTCCCGGCTACTTGAAAAATCTCTAAAAGGGTGACTTTCTTTGTTGGACGCTCTTCTCTTTTTAAAGCTTCATGTTTTTCAGCGTTTCTGTGTATTGTACTTGATTCACATATCCTCGGTAAGGCTTGAAGGTATTATTTGGATCAATGTCTTGCAATTCTTAATCGCAAACTTAGTGGCAAGGCGTGTTCCTCTTATAAAAGCTGAGCTATGGGTTTCTATTTATAAGATCTGTATAGAAATATTCAATATTTTTCAAGAGTTTTTGGGGAACGTTAGCCTTCCAATTATCTCCTAAGCCTCCAAAAACCTTACCAAACAGTCACACTTTGAGAATGCGTTGACTTCTTTTTGACAACGTGTGGATTTTTTGAGCCCCAAATACGGTAATTTCGTTGACCACAAAGATAAAAAATGTTCATCTATTTGATTTGATGAATTTTTCAAGTTTCATCCTTGATAATTTCAGAGGGCTGAACTACATAAATGAGGATCTAATGCGACTTCGCCGAAAGCGGCTACATAAATCTAAAATGTTGGAATTCCTTCACTTAATCGGACTATGTCGGCTGATTTAGGTACTAAAAGTAAAGAAATTGGTTACTTGCAGGGACTAGAATAAACATAATTTTTTTTTCAGGGCTATGAGCAACCCGTGGCCTATAAGCTTGTCAAGGCACTACTACTTCCCATATTTTTTGCGGCAGAGTGCTTTGCTGAAAGTATGCATTTTTAGCCCGGTTCTATTTTAAGAAAACAGCAAATTTATAAAGCCCTTGTGCCTTGGAGTCTCACCGACGTTCTTCTGATATCACTTCTGTGTCAATTTTTACAGGAATCTGTTCTTCCTTTTTTTCCAGAAACCACGAGTTATTTGAATAAATTTCAAAAAGTTTGAAAAATGTGCGGAACAAATAATGTTCAAATAAATCGACCTGGAACATTAAAAAATAATTTTAATTCCGAATATCCATATGCACTCACATACTTTGCTCACTTTGACGAACTATTTTGAATCTTGGAGGAGAACCTAATTCGTGGAACTATGAAGCGATTTTTATCGTTTAAAGGCACAATGAGTTTACATTATTTCAAAATAAGGAGTTTAGAAACAATTCTTATCGTACCACGTTAAATTGTTTCAACGTTAATTTATATCACAAGCTGAGCGCACAATTTTGAATTGAATATTGAATTTTGAATTTGATGTAAAGTTAGCACTGTCTATACTTACAAGTCTTCCAACTGAAAACATTTATAAACACCAAAACATATATAAACTCAAAAACTCAACAAAATAATTGAAACAACATAAATTGAAGTCTCCAAGCCATTTACATCGAAACACAAATTTTCAAAGAAGAAAATCATTTCCATTGAAAAGTCCATTTTCACCCAAGATAAACTTCATATGTTAAGTTGCAAAAAAAAAAAAACAAAAAAAAAAAACATAATTTCCCGGCCAGTACACGTGAATATGCTAATCTATCAGTATGCAAAAGTCGATCTCAAAACTATTTTCCCACATCGAGCTCTCTGAATCTATTGCGCCGCCGCGCACCTGCCCCGAGAATGTTAAAGACCCCTGGTTATCAACTGGAGTGTTAGAATAAAAACATAATTTTAAGACGTTGTTAAAATGTTCAAAACCACATAACCAATAAAAGATTTAATTTATGGAAACATAAAAAACAAAATCGGCTTATAAATCATTTTACTAAATAATTCAAATTCTCGGCAAATATTAAGTATTCAAATTTTTAAAACAGTGTCACACTTGTCGTTTGTAAACATGAAAAAAAAATCCTTTCCTACACATACTTACAAAAGCATTTAATCATAATGTTCCAGTTGATAGGAAGACTCCGGAATATATTGCAAAAATGCGATGATCGGTTTTATGCCAATAAAAACTATAAAACTTTTCGACGTCTAACACAAGAAACCCAAATTAATTTTGTTTTATTTATAGAAGCTCACAAGCACGATCCCGTTATAATGTTCCTCGGAGTTCACGACGAACTATGCAAATTTTCGAATGACAGTAATAAAACTCAAAAGATTATAACCAAAATAGATTGTAGTAAGATGGGGGCTTCGCAACAACTTTGCATATAGTTCGCGCTAGTCGAAGATTTGTTCAAGAGAAACTGACACAGAATGAGTCATATTCTATCTGATTGTTCGAGCATTCTGGACATTTTTTCAAGCAATCATCATTCCATTCAAATGACGAGAATGTAAAATTTAGAATGCATAAACAAGACAAAGTTGTCCTACTAAGACTCTAAGCATGCTTGGTTCCCCAAATTTTGGGCCAACTAAATCTTTGCTGGTCAATCTGTCTCAAGGTGATATGCTTGAAAGGACTTTTTCTTTACTGAACAATTTGCCAATAAAATTAATTTTAATAAATTATACATAGTTAAATGAAATGGAAAGAAATAAAAACTAAAATTAAAAAATACGGAACCTTATCAAATGAATAAAGAAAGAAAGGAATAGGGACAAGAAGAGAATGAAAATGGTAAAATGTGTAGAAATCAAATTTATTTTTAATGCTGTTCACCGAAGAATTTTTAAAGTTATTTTGCTCCGAGTTACTTCCAAGGGGACAGAATTCCAGAGCCTGACGACGTCGACGAAGAAAATCCGTGAAGAGTTAAAATATCTTGAGGCAGGGCCGAGTGAGCAAATTTTTTAATGTTATTATTATAATCTTATTGGTAATCACATTTAAGTTTTTCGATAAGGCACATAGGCAATGAGCTTGCGCATAAAGACGCAGGATCTAGCATCAAAAGATTCGCTTGAAGTGCACTCAAGAATAAGTCGATAACATTCCGAACCATGGTCATATCTGCGCTATCGAAATACGTATCTTATAGTGCCATTGAAAACGACAAGTTAACTTTGCTGGTAGTGTGAATCGGACTTGCAATAAGCTACCGCAGCATTACTGATGATTGGAACGATCATTTTGACCAACCTTAATTTTGTTGCCAAAGGAGTGAATTAAAGACAGTCAACGTTGAATAAGAGTTGCAAAAGCACGTCCAACCGTATAGTTAACATGATCTGTGGCGGAGAGACTTCTATGGTAGCAAGTCAGTGTCAGAGCGTTAGTTTGAAATAATGATTGCCTATGATTTACCAGGGTTAAATATTAGACCATTGTTCACAGGCCAGTTATCTATATAAAATTTTCAATAAGCCCAACATGCAATTGTTTTTTCATAAAGTAACATGATTAACCGTATCAAAGACTTTTGAAAAATAAAGCAATCAAAGCTCTGCATCTCTAGAGTAATTAAAAATTCTTTAAGAGTGGCTATTTTGATTCGGCGCAAAAACTTTGGTTTCGACAAAAAACAAATTCCGTACCCGAAAAATAATCTGACCAACCAAAATCTTGATGCACTTGCGAGAAAACAAAAACCACAGTCAAATTTGGAATTGTCAGTATTCTGTTCAACAGGTTCAATTTTTATTGATAATAATAAAAAACTTCAACGGTTGAAGCCAAACCACAAATCCATGTTTCAGTTTTTTGTGAAATTTGGGAAGATTTTTAACAATTCTCCGTCCTTGTTTATGCATTCAACATTGCCTTTCTGGTCATGCAGCTGTCTCGAATTCGACTTTTCTTATCGTCCCAATACTCAATAATAAATAAGGTTATTATGGGAAATGATCAAACAACTTTGGTGCACTAAAACCCAACCATTCTTTTAGTAGATGGGAGTTGTGTTAAGGATGGTATAAGTTGTGACATTAGAACGATTATTCTGCAAATGGTCTCAAGAAATCTGAAAATAAAATTCTTTTCTTTGAAGGACGAGATTTTCAAAGTACTGCCATAAACACCCACTCCATCATTGATTCTTTGAGCTCTTTATTATTTTCCTGTAAATTTTTTTACTATGTTTATGTTAATTAAGTTCTATAAATTTGCTTTTGTCACTAAATAAAATATTATTCTAAAATATTATGTCCGTGTCATCATATTTTTTTTTTGAGGACTATAGACGTTTTCATAACTTTTGATATCATTGGTTTTTCAGGATGCTCTAATCTTTAAGCCTTATCGAATGTTTTATGCAATTTTACAGTTCATCACTTCAGGATTGCTTTTCACTTCCGTCATAATTTATTATACCTTTCGTTTTTTAATTTGATTAAGTCGCCTTCATCGAATGAAGTTCATTATGGTATAGAATTTTTTGTGTTTGTACACATTTTGTTTTCCTTATGGAAACATTATTTCAACATAAGAATCCGATTCACAATTTTGTATAATTATATTGGTAACCGATATTTTTAAGGAGGTTTAATATTGGACGCCTCAGCACACTATCGATAGCCTGAGTCTACAGACAGCAGACTCTCTAATAAACCTTTGCAAACCACAGACGCCAAAAATATGTGGAAAAGATGCTGCACTTTCATTCAGGAAGAAGCTGAGACCACCTTAGGCTACCAACCATCCCCACCAAGAAATCTGCGTTATGATGAGGAATGCGCACAGCAAAAGAAGGAAAAAATGGGGCTGAAATGAACACTGAAAAGAAAAAGGAGAAGAGCATGGGAGGGATACAGAGTCAAAAGGAGAGAAGAGACAAAACAATTGCGAAAAAAAGAAAAGACTCCTCACAGTCTTCCAGCTCAAGGACAAAGAAGAGTCTAGAAATCGACAACTTGCCAGAAGCTTTTAAAAATTACTAAAAATCTATCCTTAGTCTATAGAACCGGCACTCAGGCTCTTCGAAACTGTGATGGCAAGAAGAGAACCCAAATTTGGTCGAAGAAGAAGTTCACCCATCCAATGTAGAAGAAGAAAAATGTGGCAGCACTGATCTGGTTCCAATCATGCATCAGATTATCTGCCAAGCTAGGGAGGTTGAAATCGCCATACTATCTACCAAATAGGCGATCGTTTGTCTTGCAACAACTAACGAAGCATAGCCCCACTAAATGTCGTCAAAAAGATCATATTCAGTGTAAATTTATGGTAGTTCTGGAATTTTGATGAATAAGTTGCTGCATGTGTTTAAGCATCGTGTTCAGTGTCCTTAACTCCGAATCTTGTGGGTCAGTGAATCTCATGTACAAGAGTTTAAGTCTCGTCGTTAGTCTACTTGGACTTAGACTCCAGAAAATACTGTGCACAGCACGTGTTAAATGACAGCCCAAGACAGAGTTAATAATTTCACCGGCCACTGTTTCCACGTTCGAATGCTTGGTTGCAACTCAACGGACAAACAAGTATGCATAAACTGAAATGAGTCGAACGTGTTCGCAAATGTATGTCTCTGGCCAGTACTTGGCACAAAAAAAACAGCTCTCCAGACAGTGCATAGGAAGCATTTGGAAAAAATGTACAATAACTTGAAGTCAGCTTATCGAACCATGAAACATGTGCTAAGAACATGTTGAAACTTATAAAAGTCTGGGCATGCAACTTGTCATTTTAGCGACTCTTAGAATGAGATAAAAAAAAAGCAGACGACAGTCCAATCAATAAAGAACAAATCAAACTCCAAATTTGTATTCGATTCAAAATTTTATTATTTAACGTGCTAAAAAGAAGTTGTCGTGTGTTATGCATTGATTAAACTGCTGGTGGTCCAATAGGTCCTGGTGGTCCAACTGGTCCAATAAGTCCGTCTGGTCCTGGTAATCCTGGTGGTCCTGTATATCCGCGACGTCCTCGGGATCCCGGTGGTCCATGGTGACCGGGTGGCCCAGTACGTCCCTTCTGACCGGGAAGTCCGATTGGCCCAGCTGCACCGTCTACACCCTTTGCACCGTCATTGCCACGATCACCCTTATGTCCCTGATGACCTTGCCCACCCTGCACACCCGGTGGTCCAGGTAGTCCCGGTGTACAAAGGCACTGCGGAATAGTCTGTATATAACCACCACCACCGCCTCCACTACTACCCGTGCTAATGGTCAATGACCTAAGCGGCTTTTTAGCCTCAGTTATTACTAATATAGTTAAGGCACCTTTAAGGACGAAAAAAATCAAAGGAATATTCAAATTTTATTTATTTTATGTCTTTTCAAAACACTTACAAAGTACGAAACAAACGGTCGACCTCATGACTGCATGTACTCTGACTGGTCTGACTGGAACTGGTCAAGAATTTATAGAAAATTTCCCATGCAATTTCCCCAAGAGATTTCCACTAGTCTTCTTCTTATTAGAATAACAAAAAACATTCTTCGACTCACAACTCCGACAACACCCATGGAGAGAATTTTCTTTCCATTTGGATTTTCGTCTCCTTTAAGTGGCTGCACGGTCAGCCAATCGGGAATCAGTGTTCCCCTAAGAACTGCATCGAAGACTGAAGCAAAACGATGAGGTCAAAGAGATATGTGCTTCTTAAGACAAACAATAGATTGTGGCTCTCGACAGCGGCTGCACAGCTTACAACTGTTAAGATTCAATTCATTATTATTGATGTCGCCTATCAAGCAGTGTGATGTAGGAAGGTGCACCATTAATATGGATTTAGAGGTAATAAAATTTATGTAAATGTGATTGTCTACGAGATTATTGTTGATATGGAAGGCCTCATCTGACCTCAGGTCCAACGATAAAGCTATAAATCGACGGAAGAGGAGAAGACCCAATCATTTCTTTCAATAATAGCTTGTTTAAGTGACCATTTCGGCGAGATCTGATGATGCGTTGAATCGGCCGGGATAAGGTGTTAATCTCAAAAAAAAAATTTTATGAATTAAAAATGACTACAAAGCGTCCTGTCCCATGGGAGCTTTTTGTTTGAAATTCCTCTTTTCTAGATTTTAACTGAATGCCTTGCAGTAAGCAGTATTTGCTTTTCACTTGAAATAATTAAATCTGAGTTTATATTTCCTTTCAACATAACCGCTCAAATTTGGAACGCAAAATTGAGTATCAATCTCCGGCTGCACGGAGTTA
Organism: Orthonevra nobilis; assembly: GCA_963555765.1. Lineage (NCBI taxonomy): Eukaryota > Metazoa > Arthropoda > Insecta > Diptera > Syrphidae > Orthonevra > Orthonevra nobilis. Next base: position 10,729,232 of record OY743227.1, on the reverse strand, counting down.
GAGCAGCAGGACGATATGAACGTCGACGCTATAGCCAATATGTGGCATCAAACTTCAGCCTATATTCTTACTTCTTTTAGAAGTGTTAAAGTGTTAAGGTTTATGATGAAAGCACCTTAGGTCTGCCATTCTACAGCCAAGGCTAAGAACATTTTCTAAAAAACCATACAAGTAGATATTTTTACAAACCGCAGGGGACTGCTTTATAGAAAATGATCAGGACGATTAAAAATCGATCAATGCCATGCACTTAAGTATATCTAAGCTGAATGCATGTTGCCCACTTAGGTAAGGGAATATATACAACGACGTTGCTCACTTTCCCAAGGACCCTCAAATATAATTGGTTATAAGCTGAAGCATAGGAGGCCTGCTTAATAATTTCGTGTGCTTCTGTAAAGGCATGTAAGCTTACACCGCAGAAGTTTCATCTCGGCCAGTTTTATCCTTCACCACCCATCATGCAAAACCACACTCATCACATGTGAATCTCAGCATTGGAACTGCAGTCCTTTACATACGCGGGCAGCTTACAGATTAAATTATAAACTATATAATTATTAAATTATAAAAATTAAACTTAAATAACCTTCTAAGTAGCAACAATGCTTGAGCAAAGAAACCGAACTGAAGATTGAGCTCTAAGAGTACAGAGTGTAGGTTTTCCATCTCGTCCTTGATATTTCAAGGACAAAGAGACTGTTTTATAGTAGCCAACTCGATGCCAGGGTGAAAGTCATCTGCTACATGGCTCTTTTCAGACCAATTCTTACGTATCGCTGTCCAGTGTGGTTCAACGTGACAGCAAATTCGATGGAAAAAATTTAGGTTTTTGAAAGACAATGTCTCAGGAGTCCCTATACAAAAAAATGCAATCGCAATGAGGTCCTTTACAATGAAGAAAAACTTGTTAGGGTGGATTCCAATTTCCTCATAAGACTTATTCGAAGGCACGTTACAAAGGCAATGATTTCGTTCAACAACCTGACCTCTCGGGCTTTTTACTCCAACTTGTTGTACCACAAGAGTGTGCGCCTTAACGGTTTTATCCTTCCAGAGGCGTTTCTCAACTTCGATTTTAAATGTTTGATCCAGAGTTATCTAGCTGTGCCGCTAATCTACCTCTTTGCCCGTTCCAGTGAAGACGACTCACCTACAATCGAGACATCGCACAAAGTTCCGAATAGTCTCTCCGTTGCAGCAAGGCGGTATCACACTGCGATAAGGCAGATACGCAAAAGCAGCACCATCAATTTTTGGTGGCTCTTAGATAATTGATAGCAAACTCTCGAAGCCAGGTCTCCTTACAGCCTCTTTTTGTTTAAAAAAGCCATTGCCGACTTACATAGATTTAGTTTTTCTTAAGCTTGAGTAGGATAAGGCGGGGGAAATACATACAATTATATTATTTGTTCATATATATATTTATTGTGTATATGACATATATTAAATAATAACTTTAAGTCGAAAGACATATAATAAGTACTAGTAAGCTAGTTAAGTTAAGTAAAACTAAGAGGCATATATAAGCTAGTTTAAGCGTTTTTGTCGAGTGACAAAGTAGTTCTTTTAAATAAATAAAATATGTAAAGCTCGATGTCTGTTTACTTGAAGACGGACATCAAAAAGTTTAAAAAGAAGTAAGGATTTGAAACTATCAAAAAATAAAAAGATTATTTGATGCAGACTTATTTTTTGGCAAGGAAATGAGTAGTAGTATGATTTCCAATTTCTTACCTCATGGCGTTTCACATCCGTGTACGTGTTTGTCTGTCGCACAGCTTGGTTTAACTAAACTATGTTTAAAATATTGATTTGAATGAAATTTTCTAGAAAATAAAAAATAAAGGCATAGTGTAACTAATTTTTATTTGTGATAAAGTATTGAAGAAATAAATTTTTTTTATTTTTAAACATTGAATATCCTTTTGTGTCTAAACACATGTGCCTTCATGTGGCTTAACATGAACCAAAGTTTAGCGCAAAACACTCTTATAACAATCTTCAAAATAAAGCACGGACTTGCACCAGGATACTCAACAAAAGGAGACAAACAAGTGGGTGAGGCGCAACCGTATATGCTACGAAATGACAATTAATTAAGAATACGTAAATAAAATTCCACGAGATCACAGAAGACGCTTACATGTAAAGGTTTTCAGTAATTTAATACGCTGGTCAAATGATGTTAAGAAAGAAAAGAATTTTAAATTATTTGAAAGAGAATGTATAAAATTTTTCAAAAGAAATATTTAAATAGCAACAATAACAATATGTGAGTTTTATGTTATTAATGTTAGAAAATACTAATAAAGAATTTACTTACATTTTTCTTTAGCTGTTATATTTAAGTTGTCAATTAAATATTCTGGGACAATCATAACTCAAAAACGTCAAAAAACATTTTTTAAACATATTTTTTTCTAGAAAATGTTATCGCTATTATTTTTTTTGCAATGAGAAAAATGCCGTCACGAAAACAAACCAAGTATACATGGATGTGACATTTCGCTTAGTTGGGTAGAAAACAACACAGCATTCAATTCGCAAAAAACAGCACTACATTTTGAAATTCATTACAAAAATTCCAAACAAAATGATCTTTGGCAAAATGCTATTTTTCTCATTTTTCTTATTCGAATTCGAGGTTTTATTTTTGTTAGATGGACGGGATCAGTGCCTACTTTAAACATTTTTTAAGTAACTCCATCAAACAGGATCAGTGCCTACTTTAAAAATTGTTAAGTAACTCTACGAAACAGGATCATTGTCTACTTAAAGGTCTTTAATTGAGTTGCGATTTATTTCTAGCTTTATATCAATTAAATTATATGTTGTTGTAGCGCAATATGAGTAAAACTTATGTGAATATGGCAAGTGTCTCCCAATAAGGGCTTAGGAGATACTATCTGTAGCAGACGGATACCGGAGACTTAGTAATAGGATTTCTTAAGCACCTTTTGGGTACGGAACTCTTAAAATGTAAACAGGAAAAATCAACTCTTTTGTCCCAACTGATCATGATCCCAGGATTTTTCGAGGCAAATTTTCTTAAAAAATTTTTTTTTACGTCAGCTGATCTCTTGATGTACTTGAAAACATATTTCTCAGTCGCATAGAATGGAATAACTTTTTTTAAACCAAGTTTAACGTTATCTCGAAATCATTATCGTCCAGACAATGGTTGTCTTTCTGTGTTCCAAAATATATTTAGAATCTTAAGAAATTCAAAAAGTTTTATATATTTCTCATTATACAATTGAAATGCGTTTCCGTGGTCACTTTTTCCCTACGCTAGGTATATTTTTTAAGGTTTAAAAGTTTTCCGTTCAACAGTTTAATGTTTTTTGCATCTTCAGAAGAAAAGCTAATTCGAAACCAAAAACTGTAAGCAGGATCAATGGCTTTGGAATTAATCGTTTGATGTCAGCAAACTTGAAAACGATTCGAAAACTTTAAACAGCAAAGAATATCGTTCAATCAAATGGGTTTCAGGAAATATTTCATTGAAATAAATTAATTTTATAGTTTAACAAAGAAATGACGTCCTCATTTCTCATTAGTTTCTCTTTCTCTTTTCCATTTTCCAAATTTTTCCTCATCACACTTGTTTACTCAAAAGTAGGCTCGCTACATGTATGTAGGAGAAAAACCATGGACATTAAATCAACCCGCCTCCGACTGTGGTTGGCTGATCAGTTTTCCACGAATTTCCCCACGCTCAGCTCTTCTCGGATTTCCCAGGCGGAGCTAAAATTCTACCCTCCAAATGCAAACGAGCTGCATTGCATCGAAAATATAAGAGGAACACATCATCGGCCCATGGGCTTAGAATCAGTTTGACGCAGGCGATGAATGGTTTCACAAGTTTAATTTTCTGTAAGTCGTGGTTCTGCATTTTCGAAAAGCATTTGAATTTTTTGCCTTATTAACGTTCTTTCAATTCAGGCACAGTAGCAGTTATTTGCAGCGCTGTCGGATATGGTGATGAGCCAAGCGGCCGAGGCTATAGCGGTGGGTACGGTGGAAGCTTCATTGGATCACAAGGACATGGTTATGGAAACCTTTGCAATTGTCCACCAGGACCACCTGGTCCACCGGGACTAGTGGGTTTGCAGGGCAATCCCGGTGAACGAGGCGATAAGGGTAATCAGGGATTGATAGGTAATGTGGGTCCGTCGGGAGCGATTGGGCCTGAAGGTAGACCTGGCTCTCCTGGCCATATTGGTCCAAGAGGTCATCCTGGTCCAAGAGGTCCACGCGGCTACCTCGGACCATTAGGACCCCCCGGAATTCCCGGTCTGCCTGGTCCAATAGGACCACCAGGACCTATAGGACCGCCGGCCGTAAGACGAGGACTTCAAAATGACGATGATGGCGATTCCGATGCTGAAGAAGCTCGTGGCTTTGAACACGAGTTCGAACAGGACTCTGATCATGACTATGACGAGGAAGATGTTGACTCAATGTAAATGGCATAATAAATTCTTGGAACTCGAGCTGTTGTTTTATTTATCATAATAAAAGTACAAAAGACTGAATTTGTTTTCATAGAAGGCGATCAGCATAGCTGTGCATATACACAAAGAGGGTTCCATTTTAAATTGAACATTCATTTAAGATTTAAAGTGCATGGCGCATAAGGACAACATGTAAATCCATGATTGTAAAGATAAAATAAATCAAACACGACGCACGTTACAAGATAAACTTAAGGTAATTTTTATTTTGATTTTTTTTTACAAAAGATCAATGAACTCGACACTAAAAAAATATTATAGGATTGGGCGTGTCAAGGCATAAATCAAAACCCACTTAATTTACCAATCATTAGAGTCATTTCAAATCATAATGGTCAACAAAGAAGTCAAAACCCATATTGTGGCTACCATAATGGGCTTGTAAAAAAAATGTAAATGATGATTTAACAATAGAATGGCGAGGCATTAAAGCCGCTTGAATTGCGTCGTATAAAGACAGTTCTTATTTCATCTATATAAAGAAATTTGGGCTTCTAGATTGTAAACAGCTTCGAGTTTGAGCTAAGTTCAAGTTCCCTATTGACTTTTTATTACAAGAATTCGTAAAGAGTTCATCGGTTTACATATTATTACAAGAAAAGTGGGCCTAATGATTAACATACGCATTTATTTATTATTATGACTACCACTGTAATGTTTTGCACAGCAGGAGGACTAGGGATAGTAGTGTAAGATTGTTTAGTGGCTTGAAATTCAGATGTATTTCGGTTTCGATTGCTACGAGAAGATCCGAAAAAGTTGACTTATTTAGATGAGGGCAAAATTCGTAGTATATTGTTCGCCATTAGTTGATATTCTAACAAGTGCAGTTTTTGTGTTTTTAAACGATTATTTCACCACTTTTTGATGTTGAAAAGGGTTGAAAAGTTCTAAAGCAATTCTCCGATTGATCGTTTCTCCAATATGTACATCTTGTTGTCATACAACTGATTTCAAGTGTAATGGCGAGATGTAGTCCTTTGCTGCTGAAGCTGGGCTTAGCAGCTTAGTCTCGGTATTTTTCGGAAAACCGAAAAATTTTAATTTTATTTTAAAATGAGCGGTCTGTTAATTAAGATCTTATCTTATGTACTTTAATAGAAGGAGGATAACTAAACTTTCATAAATTTTTTGATTGATGAAACGTGTTTTCATCAACAATTTATTTCAAATTGCTAATTCAATGAAGTTTAAAAATAAATTATACTTAAGCTTGAAGCTCAATTGTATCGGCAAATTCGATAAGCATAATAGTTGGGTAAATAAATATGTAACTTTATTTCAGTCCTGTAATTCAAATTCATTAATATCTTAAGGGGGGAAATCACAGTAAAATTTTAAATTTTTCGAAAAAAAAAATTGTTTCGCTTAAAAGCACCTTTTAAGGGTCTTAGGGTCTTAAAAATAATATACCAAATGATGGAATATGGCAAAAGTGTCCGAGTGATCAAATCACTAACGACTCTTCGGTATGCTCATTTATTTTCATATGGTTTGTCAGTACTTAAAACTTTAAACGCGTTTTTCTCGAAACCACTTTTTTTGAGCTCGCCGAAGACATAACTCGAGCAAATCTTTACTGATGGACTTCAAATTTTGACAGTAGATTCAAAATATCTTTCTCCAAGGAGCTATGTATGATTTTTTTATTTTATATGGCTTAACTTTTTTTTATCGACGATTTTATGGCGTTTTTTTTTTTGTTCAATCAGTCAATCAATCAATCAATTTATCGAAAAAATTCTACGTAGCTCGCTAGCTGTTATTATATGAAAACTAAAAAAATTTTGGTGTTTTCTTCCAGGTCAAAAATTAAGGAGTCTACGTCATCGGCCATCGACACGCTTTCAAAAATAGGCGCCTTGAGGCATATGCTGCGCAGCCGCCATTTTTTAATATTTTTTATTGAAAAAAATACATTTTGTACTCTTTTAGTATTGCTATAAAATCTACTTTTATTCAGCCAAAATTAATTCCCGAATGTCTATTTTTTTGATGTGTACGGGAAGTGAATTCCACAGTCTCATTGCATTAACGAAAAAAAGCCGGGAAGACTTCAGGTACGTGAAACGAGGTCTTATCAAATTAAAACAAGTAATGTGGAAATTTTAGTTGTAAATTTTTTGAAGGAAGATGCAGTTATATGTGCATCTCTACGAAGTCCATTGATGTGGCGAACTGAACCATTAAAAGCAACTACCACCGCTTTCGAAATACTTGGAACCACGGAAATACTTATTTCACTAAAGTATTCATTAATTTTTAATGTCAGGTCAATGAGATTACTTGTTGGACCAGATAAGGACGAACACATACTTGTACACTGACGAAAGATCATTTATAAAAATGCAAAATAAAATTGGACCCAAAATTGATCCTTGAGGTACACCTTGTAAGAATAACAATTCTTTACATTAGATTTGAGCAATAGTTTTTAATAAGTTTGACCTTCTTTCCAATCTGTCCTGTAAACTTGTGGCTCTCTTATCATCCCCAAATTCTCGTCGTTAAGTTTTGCGCTTCCCTTGTTGCCAGGCTTGTGTATTTGTTTGCAATTCTACAGTTTTCTGTCCAGATTCATGCCATGTCTGTCCAGATTCATAAGCAAGGAAACGGGGTTATTTTCGATCATCTTTCTCTGCTTCGCGAATTCCTTCCCTAAATCAAGAGACTCATACAACCATTGGCACGAGTTTTTTTTTAACAATTTAGCTAAGCCCTTAAACAGGTAAAAATGCAAGAGTGCAGATATGAATAAGTAAGTATTAATACCGTCCAATTTCCTTAAGAAAAACTAAAAATGATTATATGCCATTAAACCGGATGACTTAACCACAGTAATAGAAAATCTAAAACTTGCTTTTTCCCAACATGTTCCTCGTCTTCAAGTCTTCAAGTAATATATTCTATCAGATCACATTTAAGAAAAATTGGATCAGAATAGGATAGGCCTTGTTTCTTTTTTGAATATAGTACGATGCCATTAGCTTTGCCGGAATCATAAAAAGATCCTCATTTATGTCTGTCACAGTCATCGATAAGCCTTTTGTGTTAGCTTCTTAGAAGTTGACTGCATATAAATTAATTTAGCACCGCTAAGTAATACCCATCCAAGCATAAAAGCAATGGACCTCATATGGAACCCTGTGGAACACCTTTTAGTATGGAAAAGAAATCCGTGATTGTGTCTCCACAAACAACATTAACAGCCGGATAGGTAAAAGGAAATAATTTTCACTGAATTGGGTGTGAAGCTTTAAATTCTAGAGAGCTTTGCAAAGCGTTAGAGAAATTATACAGAAGTTGGAATAAAGCATTATCGTAATGTTTATCAATTGCTTTAAGTGCGGTTTTACAAAGCGACAGAAAAACTGATGTGGTTAGTTAATGCAAGAAAAACGAAAATAAATCGCATGTTCGTTTGCAAAATGTTGGTTAATTAAACTATTGAACTGCCATTTAAATGATAATCTTTGTCAACATTCCTATTTTTTATCATAAATTTTGTTACCATAGTGGCATGTTTGATGTCGAAAAAAATTTTCACTAACATTATTTTAATTAAATTTGCATAATCCAGAAAAAAATAATGAGTCATAAAAGAAGAGGCCTCTGAGAGTCTTTCAATCCCAAAACAAAAGATAATCAAGATATTAAGCTAATTGGCCAATTAGTATAGCATACAGTCATAAAACATAGAACACTGTGTTACCAACTTTCTATTACTTTATTGTGTCACAAAAATGACCAAGTTGACAGTAACTCATGACAGACTCATATATACTGTATTCAATCCCACACCACCTGTCTTCATAGATGGTCATGGTTTCTTCCTAAGCGTACAAGGTATCAACACCTAACTGTCAATATAGTTTACATAAAACAAATTTGAATCAACGGGTAACTAAAAGTTTAAGATAACCCAATTGTCAGCAGAGAGGTTCGCACATCCCAAAGCTTTGCGATAGAATCAAATGAAATGCAAATAGCCTTGCGACAGACGGTAGGTAGGTACCTACTGAAAATTTAAGTTGGAGTTTATTTTTTTCTACTTTTGGCGGACATTGGCCCATTAGATAAATGTTTCGCCTTATTTGAGGTGACCACGAAGCAAATTACCATAATTACAGAGAGCATTTCGATTACCAATAACGGTTGGTTTCATCAAGAACCACACACATAAAATGTTTTTTGCAATATCTAGAATGAATCTATTTGCATTTATGTTTATTAAAATATGTATGAGCGGTTTATATGGACGAAAATATAAAAGGAATTCCCACACCGAATTGGCAAACAGATGAAACACGATGAGGGCCCAAGTCGCACTGCTAATATTTGGTAAGAATCGATTTCAATTTAACGTTTAAGGCAGCACATTATTTATAGATCATCTTTAGGCTCCATAACAATTTCTTCCGTTGTGCCATTGGAGAAGAAGACAACCTTAGAGAAGACAACAGAGAGCCCCGGACGGAGTATAATTCGAATTGAGTCAGATCGAGAAACGCCTTCGTCAGTGCCGAAAATCGTCCTTAAGCCGACAAACCAACTACAACCGTTCCCTCCACAGTTCCCTCCACACCTTTACCATCCATTTCCATATCATCCATTTCAACCACAATATCCCCCTCACTATCACCACTTCACCCCATATCCAGGCCCACCACCACCACCACCACCGCCTCCACCAAATCCGCCACCACCACCATATCCGCCACCATCGCACCCTCCAACGCCATATCAATGTCGATGTCCACCTGGGCCGCCAGGACCACCAGGTTACCCCGGAATTCCTGGCACCAATGGAACACCAGGCTTAAAGGGTGAAAAAGGTGATGTCGGCAACGATGGCATACCAGGTGAAAATGGTGTGAAAGGCGAAAAAGGTGGTCGAGGCAGTAAGGGATCGCCTGGTGATAAGGGTGATACCGGCTCTACTGGCAACAAGGGTGAACCTGGCTACAGCGGTGCACAGGGACCCCCCGGTCAACCAGGTCCCCCAGGAATACCAGGCACACCAGGACAACCCGGAGCTCCTGGACCAGCGGGTCCAAAAGGCCCGCCAGGTCTCCCAGGCTATGTTGTACCAGCCAGACCACACTACTATCCCATATCGTCTTATCCTTCATATCCCTCACCAACGCCACCACCACCACCAACACCACCACCACCGCCGCCGCCACCACCACCACCACCACCACCCTCACCGCCAGATCCTCATGGATCTTACCCATCATATCCGTCGTATCCACACGGAGGTGGCGGCGGCGGCGGCGGGGGAGGAGGAGGTAAATATTCTTCAAATTATTCTAAAAAAAAAAGAAAAGTAAACGATGTTATAATTTTTCGCACAAAGGTTACGGTCATTACTATCCCCCCGACTATCATTCGACACATTCAACACATTCGACGCATTCAGCAAAGCCGCACACCGCTGATCACACATCAGACGATGACAATGTAGTAGTTGTTGGCTACAAGGCGACCATTAAGAATGCTATGTTGTCCCCACCAAACACCGAGTCTAGCAAACAAAAAGTCCCAGATTCAGTCCAGGAAGGGGTGAATATACCGTCCCTTATGAATGTGCCACCACAAAGGAAACAACCCGTATCCGATGACGGCAAAACACATGCCCCCGATGATAGTGCCGAAGAGGAAACAACTGCTGAATACGACGACACCGAGGAGAGCGAATCATCTGAGACTGTGGAGCATGATTTATCCGACGAAACTGTGCAGGTTGTGAAAAAATTAGATGACGATGATTTGGGACGTTCGGCACCAATGCATATACAGAAGGGGAGAACGCGTTCTAAGGCAAACTATTCGTTAAGGAATCCATTCCTGCACTACGTTTACCATCCGTTTCCCTTTTATAAGTGACCAGTGATTAGTTCGTCAAACAATTTACCAATTAAAGTATTATATAAGTTCAGTTGTAAGAATGAGAATCGTTATAATTTACTCTTGTATCTAAAATCATAAAGATGTTTATTTTTAAAACACTTTAAAAACCACTCGGGATGTGTGATCATAGAAATATACCGACAAAAATTCCTTTGTGCCACTGTCTTTCTCAATTTTTGGGCCTGTAATGTGTAAAGCAGGCTAAACTACGGATGACATCATTGCGCCGCGCCAGTGTTGTTTTATTTTTTTTCTTGTCATTTGTCAGTGGCGTAGTCAGCACAAATCAGTTATTTTTTCATCAACAGAAGGCGTATACGACTTTCATTTCACTTTTATTTATGTCCAGCGTATTATGGAAGTCACCTTTGAGTGGATTTCAAAATCCATTGGCATGAAAGAGTTAAAACATGTGAAAGTGATGCTTGCCTACGGTACCTGACACCTACTTCTGGTGCCTCTGGATAGCCATCTTAGTACTTACTAATGAATGGTGAACTTATGTATGCAGCTAATCAACCCCTGCCGATGCCAGTTATACATTGGATCAATACCCTTACATCGTTATATGTCAACAGACCTCAAAAATGAAGACGACACGGCGCAAAAAAGGACAATGATATACGCGAATGTAGAAAAAATATATACAGCGGATTAAGCATCGGGGACAATGAAGTTGAAAGAGTGTCACATAATTTGTAGCTACTACAAAGGGTTGCAACACATCCCAACGGATGCGGAATCGACCGACGTGGCTGTGATCCGCTTTGAGAGTAAATAATAGAATTTGAGTTTCATTTATGCGTAAATGCTCCCACAGACGCAGCTGAAGACCCTATGACAGATGATAACTATTTGACAGAGCCTCTTCAAATTGCGACCGTTTCAGACAACATTAAGAAGCTCAACGATGGTCCTTCTCAGATAACCAGAAATATTCGGGGTGAACACGTGAACAATATATTGTGCAACACTATAAGGAAAGACATGTTTGGCAAAAGTGTACTTGCAGAAAAAAAAATTCGAGCAGCAAATCTGAATGAATAGACGAGAAAAATTAATACAAAACCAGGAAATTGCTTACGCAGTTTCGAAGCTTAAGAATATCGAAGAATCTACGATCAGAAAATTAATAAGAGCCTCGCTGCATACTGTATAAAGGGCACGTAGCCAAGCAGCAAGAGAGAGCGGTAAAGTTGTTCTCACAGCCACTGTAGAAGGGTTGGTGATCTCACAACTGTTTTTGGAAACATCTGTCAAGTTTGTCAACAAGAAATTGACAGCTAGACCATTGTGAACAAGTGTCGTGATCTACGAGTATATCGGGACAAATATCAACTCCACATACGACAGTGTGGTAGAGAACCGACGAAGACTCACTTAAGGCAATCAATGCTTCATATTTAAATTTTTCCCCAACAACTACGATCAGAACTCTTACGAGTTCAATCAAGAAGGATGACCACGGCTGTCATATTCCATAAAGTTAAGCCTCTTTTCAATAATGCTAAGCACCTCTAAAAATAATGGTTACTCAACAGAGTTCCGACTTTAAATACGCCTGTTGTGTGCCGCAGGACTTATGCGCATGAGGGAAGACTGATTGGTTCATAATCCAAACAGAGTTGGTTTCCCGGCCTTGAAAATAAACACCACCTTCACATGTCTCGAACAGTAGTAGTAATAAGTTGACAAGCTTCAGTGTTATCAATAAAAAAAAATTGGAAAATGTTTGTAAAAAAAATTGTTTATATATTTATTTTTACTTATCAATAACAAATCGTAAAGGTTTTGGTGTTAAAACTACGGAGTGATCGTTTTAAAGGACTTCTAGATCTTAGGTTGGATATAACACCGTCTTGTTTAGTGCTCCGTAATGGAGCCAGTCCTTGATCTCTCATTCGACATGCTAAGGGAGTTGGAAGGTTCAGAAGACTTAAAAGTTAATAAATTTCAATTTATGAATCTACAGCGTCAGTTCGGCTTACGTACCATTTGTAAGATGGCCTTATGCAGTCTGTCTACGTTGTTCTTATTTTCAATGGATTCACAGCAGATTTTCCAGGATTTAATTGGTCTTTTCCCTTCTTGTACGTTATTCTTTTTACGAAAAAATTTAATAAATAAACATAAGAAGTCGGACAAAACATCTTTTTAAGATACTGTTACGCTCTCGAGAAGCTGCGATGCAACATATTGAAGAATCGAACAATCGTCTTCACAAGAACCTGGAAAACTTAAGGACGGTGATAAAATAAATGGAAGCAGGCGGTGTAGAAATGCTTATATTGCTTTTTCGTTTTTTATAACTGAAAATTTCTGTTTTCATGCGTTTTTAAGCTCTTTACAACAAATAGTCTTGGGAGTTAGATTTGGAAGATCTATATCAACTAGGATCAAAATAAGCAGCCAGATCAAAAGATGCAAAGTTATTTATAAAAAGTCATTCCGATACCGAATACAAACAATCTTAGCAAATGAGCCTGATCGGGAAATCTGTCCAATTTCTTTAAATTATCGAGCTCAACTTTCAACTGGAATAAGCGCAAAGTGATTCGACTTTTCGTGTACGACTTATAAAAAATCGTACCCTAATTCTCGTTGAATTAAATGCTACACACTATTTTACAGATGTTAGCAGAGGACTAGAGCCCATAGGGGGATGTATGACCAAATTTTACCACTTCAATATTTATTATTAAAAACTTCAGTCGTTTTGGCTCTTGCATTTCTTGTTTTTTTTCTCTTCTTTTTTTAAGAGGTGAATGACCCAATGTCTGTTGATCTTAAAGACGCACAAGACACCCAATTCTCCAAATTCATTCACATAGCCAACGCCTCAGTATTCATGATGTTACAACTACCATGATATAGCCACGCAAATCTATACTCTTACAACTGACTCTGTTCAATAGTAAAAAAAAAAATACAGAACTGCTATTTATTGACTAATCTAATTTGTGGCGGCTTAAAATTAGCATCAAAGTTGTGACACATTGAATCATAATTTTTCATAAAGCCAAGCACATGCCTAGACAAATTTTTGTTTTTAAAGCGAAAGTAATCCTTTATAAAGACCTACTGGATGATTGTCATGGAAATTTTCCCAATTTAGTATTCAAAAGAGCAACGTAAGAATTTGGAGCTTCTTGAACTACAGTTCTTTTGGATCTACATAAAAAACAAATCAATGATAAATATGACATATGGCACCCATCGTAATGTCAATAATGAAACCGACATCATAGCTCATCTCACGCGAAATCTGATTTATTTGCAGAATATTAAGTATCCTTGGAATGTAGCATAGGAGCGCCTCTGAGGCAAGTTAAAATATTGATGACCCGAAAATTCTTCTTATATTTCGCCTACGACCAATGGCAGGTTGGTTAGAAAAAATTGACGAAAAGCTTTTATTTGCATTTTTATTTGTTAGCCAGACGAAAGTATATAAGGGATTACGACTTTTATTTCGCGCGCATAAAACCAAGATGAGGTTAGCAGTCACACTGCTGATTTTAGGTGAGAACGAAATTTTATTGACACACCAGAGACTCATTGGCTACAATTAATAGGTACGGCGTTTATTACGGCGAATTCGACGGGGGAGAAAAAGTCAGTGAACGATAAAGGAGAGGTTCGTGGAAAGACCATTATCCGCTTTAACACACGCACTGAGAGACCCGGCACAATAAATGTGCCGAAAATTATAGTAAGACCCAAGACACCGGTAGCAACTTATCCTCAACATATTTATCATCCATTTCCGTATCCACCGTTTCCCATACCGCCACCAGGGCCAATACCACCACCACCACCTCCACCGCCTCTACCACCATCACCACCGTCGTATTACCAATGCAGTTGCCCACCAGGTCCCCCTGGTCCACCGGGATTTCCTGGAGTTCCCGGTACTAATGGAACTCCCGGGACGAAGGGAGAAAAAGGAGACCGAGGTGCTAATGGATTACCAGGTGAAGACGGGTTGAATGGGGATAAGGGAAGTCAGGGTGCAAAAGGTTCTCCCGGTGAAAAGGGAGATTCCGGCTCTTCAAGTAGTAAGGGGGAGCCAGGGTCACCAGGTGCAGTTGGTCCTCCAGGTCCAGCAGGTCCATCGGGAACTCCTGGAACACCAGGAACACCAGGTCCACCTGGCCCGTCAGGGAAACCAGGACCCAAAGGACCACCAGGTTACATTATTCCAGCAAGGCGATATTATTATCCTTCACCGCCTTATGTTGCACCAACTCCGCTACCGATTCCACCTCCAGCTCCACCAACCCATCCACCACATGGAACAGGCAGCATCCATACCCCGCATATGCCTCACAGATACAGACATAGAATTAATTCCATCCAAAACGTGGGCGTACCGGGTTCCAAGCCCTCAAGAGTCCACGCAATTAAGGACACATCAGACGATGATGTAGTTGTCGTAGAAGGGTTCAAGGCTACAATCAAGAATGCCAAACCTCCTTCACTGGACGAAGATGCGCCGGGAAATAAAGATGAAAATGAAGAGACTTCTGTTGTGGTAATGAAGCCCGTTAAAAGCCAAGCTTTGACAGAAATCAATCCATATTTGAATACCCCACCGAAGCGAAAAATGGAGGTAACTGCACCTGAGGAACCTGCACCAGAGGTATCTGCACTTGAGGAATCTGCACCAGTGGAATCTGCACCTGAGAAACCTGCACCTGAGGAGCCTGCACCAGGGGAATCTGCACTTGAGGATTCTGCACTTGAGGAGTCTACATCTGGTGAAAAAGAAGTAGTTACCGAAGACAGTGAACCGGAAGAAGAAGGCGACTACGATGAAGAATACAATGAGGATGAGAAAAATAATTCGGCCGAAGATACTAGCCCGGATGTGAAAATTACTAAGACCGATAACATCGGCCGTTCATCGCCCATAAAATCAAATAAGAGCCACAAACGTAAAGACAACTCTTCAGTGTGGAATCCATTCTTGCAATATGCGTATTATCCTTTTTCGTACTTCAGCTGATGCGGAACATTGCAATCACACAATAAAAGTATTATTTTAGGCCAATTGAACCCGTATTTTTATTGGCATTTGGGCCTTGTTTGGTTATTCTCTACCAATTTAAGCTGCTTTTAAAATTCTTACTTATTGATCTTCCTTTTGAGATACACAATTCACAACGTCTTGCTTGCATTAAAGTTGAAATGTTTTCTGGGACGGTCTATTGCGTTGTTGCAATGCTGATGACGTTAATGATAACTAGCCCAAACTGCATTTTTAATTAAAATGCGAAAGGCATTTAGTATGCGTTAGAAAAAATTCTTCTTCCACGCAGATGACGTTTCTGCGGAGCTTCCCAGATAAAGGTGTAGTCTCAGTTTTGGTTCTAAGTTTTGAAATTTGACACGTTAACTGAGTTTTTAAAAGTTCGGCAAATTCTGGAAAGTTTGGCTCAGATAACGAAGACATTTATGGTACTTCTATTGTAAGACTTGTAAGATTATGCAATCTAATTGATTATTCAAAATTTTTTTTATTAAACTCTTTTGCAGTTACGCCTTTTTTTATATATAGCTTAAGATGCTAACCATCTTCTGCTTCCAGTTGTTAAAATGAGCTTCAAGGAGGCAAGGGAACTAGTGGCTGGGACTCCAAGACCCTCTTATCCATTCGCCTCATGTGGCTGAGTTTTTAACTTCCCATCAGGAAGTTCTTGTAATCGGTCCGATTTTCGAAATTCAAAATTTTTTCATTTCTCCACGTTTGGCGATCCCAATAGTCGGATCCCATAATTTTTAGAAAGATGTCTGTGTGTGTGTACGTACGTACGTACGTACGTTTGTGCGGATTCTTTCGTACAGCCTAACTCGAGAACAAATCAAGCTATCGAAGCCAAATTGGTTTCATTCGAAGCGTGAAAGATCACCTGAAAAGCTTTTGGTTAAATTTCACAGGGTAGTTTGAATTTTATGACGAAAAAACTGTCAAAAAAAGGGACATTTTCACTTCTTCAATTAAAACTAATTTAGTTTTCCAATAAAAAAGTTCAAAACTAATTAAATTTATAGTTTACAGCTACCTTATCAGATAAAAAAATATGCATAAATATATACACTGCCGTTCATAAATTTCCGGACAAATTCATATAACATTTTGTTTTGTTCAATTTTTATGCCAAAAGTTTCATAAATATTATGTTTATTTAGCCAATTGATTAAACTAAGTAAGTTACTAACTATAGAGACTACCAAAAAGACTAAAAGAGTATTTAGTTGAGGCCATTTCATACATTGATGTGAAATTTCAACGTAAGTGCTTTGAAAATTGTTTCACATGAAAATACACATGACACATGAAAACATCCTAAGAAAATTATGGAGCTACCAGTTTTTTTGTTCAAAAACTGCTCGGCTGTAGCTTGAGACTTTTTTTATAGTTATAATATATCAGCAAAAAGAAGCTCAAATTACATGAGGCAATTGAATTTAAAGCAAAATCATCGAGAGAAACCTAAATGACAAAGTTAAAACACATGGATAAAACTGCATTAGTCGTATATTGCAAGGAAGGCCATAACATCCGATTTAGTTTGTTTTCCACTGTTGTGGTTTCTTATCATGAATCCAATCGTAGAGGTCTTTCCAGAAAATGACACAGAGATAAAAAAAATCTCTCAAAATTGGCGTGGAAAATCCTATCAAAATCTGCAAAGAAAACTGGACTGAATGTGATCCTCTTAAAAGCCATATATTTACCAGACAGAAAAAGATCCTTTGCTGAGCAGTTACCAGCTCGGAAGAAAGAGGTGGTGGAAATCTCTGGATTGAAACTATGTACTCTTGAACCCTTTCAAAAATGACATAAACTTAATCACGCCTTAATATTCCGAGCAGTGGTTAATATTTTCCAAAGAAAAGCAATCAAACAAATTTGAGATAAGCAGTTGGTCCTCAAACTTTTAAAATATGAATCTCTATAAACAGAGTTCTTACAAAATGTAATACTTTTGAAACTAAGCTATATAATTTTTGATAATTCTGGCTGTCTGATTTATAACACTTTATTGAAGAAGTTGAAAAACAACTGCCAAAAGCAAATACAAATTCAACTTCCAATGTTAAAGTTGTTGTTATGAAATCGATTTTCGCAACTCTAAATTCAAAACATCTTATCTTCACGTTGAGTTGGAGTTGGATAGAGGGACGACTGGCTAAGATTTTTGGTCGTTGGTCCTATATTACAGTCGAAAATGCTTTCATTGAGTCGTAGCACACGTTCGGTACTGAACCCATCTTTTAAGGCCTCATCATCTCCAATGAGAAGCTTTCTCCAAAACGCTTTTACAACCCATATTAATTTCTAACAACCGAGACGAAACTTCTTACAACGAGCTCACAAGCTTTTCAATCTTGTGCACAGCATAAGATAAATGTTACTTAATCAAAAACGATTATTTCCAAATTGTTGTCCTGATCACTTAAAAGAATACTTTCGTAAGTAAGTAATTACCGAAATGTTGAATTAAAATTAATGTTGAATACTCAACTTTACCTTCATAGCAGCTTACCATTCCATAATTTTATAGAATTTTAACTAAACTAGATAAATTTGCTAATGATTCAACTCAATTATTATAATCTCATACCAAATATTTCATCATGAATTTGTTTTAATTTAGTTTTAATCTTTATATTTATATATTTAATTTATTAGTCTGATATGTTTTAATTCAATTTAACCAATGTATTCTTTACATCGCTAATCTTTCACAGATTTATAGTATAAGTATTTCTTACTGTGTTAGCATGCACATAATAAGTATACCCTTTAATCTATACTTTAGACGCAAATCGTATTTTATATGATTCAAAGATGCAAAAACAAATATAAACTTACGGGGAGCTAAAAAAGCTAAAAAAGTGAGTATCTTAAAGTTGATGTTGGGAGCAAATTAAATAGCACCTTAATGATTTTTTTTATCATGAGATGGGAAGTTCATGGTATGGGCAGGTCTATTCGCACCCAAACCATTTTTTTTTTATTCAGATTAATGAGGGTCTGATAGGTTGGAACAAAGTAATGAAATCAAAGGTAAAATGTTGTATTTTGATATTTTGAAATCGCGCATTTCTTATCAGAAAAGTCGTATTCAATATATTTTAAACAGCATTCCGGAGCGTCGTCATTTCGGAAATTTCATGGGCGAAGCAAAATTTAAGAACCCCAAAACGCCCTTCCAAGGAACCATACTTTCTGACAAAACAACGTTGTGTAAAAGGCAATTTTTATCTACATATAATTTTATTGGCGATAAGAAATATTTTTTAGTCATTTTTTGACAATGTGTTTCTTAACATTAACATATAGAGTCCGGTGCGGACTTTTTTGTATAACGTTTCTAGTTCTAAAACCTTTCTATAGAAAGCAATTTAATATCCCTAACTGTTAAGTTTTCGCAAAAAAACCCATTCGCTCGACAGTTTTTGACATCGTAACCGGTCGCCTTTTATTTAAAAGGAAAAACAATTCCATGGCCTATGTTAGTCCTGAAGTCCATTATAATTATTGGTGAATGAGTTTTTGAAATCGGACACAAAATTAACTTCTTTATACATTTACATACATTTTATATAATATTAATATTATTATTTTTCGACCATTCCAATTAATGTGACGTTCCATCATTACTTTTGGATATGATTTAATTGTCAAAATTTTAAATATTTGCCGAAAACAGAGAAAAAAAACTAAAAGATAAACTGTGAAGTTCGTTAGACTGGTGCAGTAGAAGCTGCCTTTAATCTGATGCTATATTTTCTTCTTTGCAACGTTTTCAAAGATCAACAAAAACATTGTGCATGCCACTAGTAGTGAGGGCAGTATTTTTTTGAAGTATTCTTTTATAAGTACTTACCCTTATTCGCTCATTCTTTTTTTCATTTCTTTTATATACAAAATGTATTCATCATCAATGCCGTTTTTTCTTTCATTTGCTCAACTGTGGCATATTTCTCATTAACTTCAGTTTATGGGCACAATCTGGATAATTTGGATTTAATATTCGCTCTTCGGAACGATTCAACGATTCTTATTAAATTCATCTAAATCTTCATGATGGGCAAACAAATCGGCTCGTTTTCATATCATAAAGAACAAATAGCCGTGATAAAATTACCATAGAAATGCGTAAATTTGGTTCAGTTTAGTAGGTCAACTAAAATCGAACCGCAATTCTATTCTATTAGCATTTGGTTTTGCGATTCGATGACCGTATAAAAGGTTTTGCGCATTGCAAGGGGAAAACAAAAGCACAACGATGAAGACAGAAGTTAGACTCCTTATATTCGGTGAGTAAAAAAAAAAAACAAAAACGAATTTCTATACAAACTTTTTAGATCCCTTACGAATCGTACAGGTGCAGTCCTAATATCCAATGTAGTAGCTGATGACGACAACTCTAGCAGCGAGACGGATGATGAAACTTCACAAAAGTCAACTAAACCGGAAGATCTATGGAGATCTAGTAATCCGCCATTCCCGTACAAGCCATTTCCGCCATACGCAGGATTACACCCAGAACCTCAACCACCATCATCGTTTCTGTGCCAGTGTCCACCTGGTCCACCAGGTCAGCCCGGTCTTCCTGGTATTCCTGGAACAAATGGAAGACCTGGTATTAAAGGAGAGAAGGGAATGCCTGGTAGCGTTGGTTTACCTGGTCAAGTTGGCCTCCCTGGAGAAAAGGGTAGCCGTGGTTTAAGGGGATATCGCGGTGACAAAGGCGACCGAGGAAATCCAGGCGCACCAGGTATACCAGGAAATCTAGGAGCTCAAGGTCCTCCCGGGGGACAAGGCTTTCCAGGCACCCCAGGCGCTCAGGGTGCACCCGGGTTACCTGGCGTTGAAGGTCCAAGAGGCCCACCGGGATTACCGGGATATCTTTCATATCCCCCACAATATAGCTATCATCAGGGAAGGCTTCCATATCTTCACCCAAGACCAGTATTAAGACCAACAGCAGCTCCAACACCGGGACCAAATACAACATCGGAGCCAACACCAGCATCCACACCAGGGCCGACTCCAAATGATGATAATGACGACGATGAAGACGATGACGACGACGATCTAAGTCCCAATAAAAAGAGTATAAGTGACTAATCTGACAGTGCCGGCGTGTGCTAGCGCTAAAAGGCTACAAAAAGCTTAGAATACGAAACGAGGTGTTTTATAATTTATTCGAAACTCGATTTTCAGACTGATCTAAAAAAGAAAAAAACAAAAGAAATAACACTTATTAACCCACTTAAAGCAGGTCTCTGTGGCAGCCTAGTGTTGGACAAGATTTGATCTTTATCGATGGCCTTGATTAAGTGTGGAATAAATTTATTTATTTATTTGGGGCCCAAGTTCTTCCCTGGAGTTGGCTTAATAAAATTAAAATGGAAAATAAGTAAATAAGATTCAATCCGGATAAGTCATTCGCCGTATACTGGACATTAATTCGGTGCTTGATTATAGAGACGAACTTTACAGACTGTGTGGCGAATCTGAATTGTTTCTGTGTGTTTTTAAAAGACTTCCGTACCTTAAGTGTTTACAGGCCATCCCTTCGAAATTCATCCAAGGTCTAGGGTAGCACAAGATTGAAAATACTTTGTGATTGTGACAAAGTCAGTACCATCCATTTAAAATACACATTCACTTTATTCGGCTCGTTTTTGCTTGTTTAATCGTTTTTCAATTCAAATCTGAGTATATTTTGTTGAATATTTTTAACTCAATATTCTCAACTCTGTAACCTCCAGCAAGTCGCATAAATTTGTAGACTCCATTTCGCTCCCGTAGAAGCTTTCATACATCAAAAAATACTTATCTCCTTATTGCAATAAAGCGAGCTGTGAGTAAATAGAAAAGCTGGATTTTCAAATATCTGTGATAACCTTTCCAATTGCAGGCCCATAATAAATTAGCCCATTCGAATTAGCTCAATGTTATAACAGCTAAATGGTGGTAAGAATATTTCCGCTGCCAGTATTGGCAAGAATGAGAACATGATGCGACCATGATGAGCGCATTTGCTCGACCTCGACTTATATGACGTTAAGCTATGATCAGTTCTTGGACTTACCAATATGAAGGGAATGAAGCAACGGAGTAGAAAACTCACTGGCACAATGACGTTCCAGACGTGTTGAAACAATCTTTCAAAACACAAAAACTGTGTCTTTCAAACGACGAATAAAATACTGCGAATTGATCGAATGCAAAAAAGTCATTATCGAATTCTACAACTCTTCTCGGAATCAAACCATGAAACACGGAATACCAAAATTCATCGGAGTTTCAAGCCAGTACACAATCTTTTTTTGCATTTTATTCTCTCTATTTTTTTTTATTTAATTTAAAATCATTCGTTCGCAAGAGTCAGTTGAAAAATTCAGCTATCAACAAATTTCTAATGAAAGCAGCAATACCTTTTGGCATAACGCTTATCACTTGGCCCACATCGTTTGTATCCTGCAATAAAGAAAAGAAAAATAATTTTCATAATGTTTATTCGTTTTTAATTGAAGTATCTTACCATTTAAGATCATTTCCCATTCTGCATCAAACCACTGATAACAACTTCCCTTTTTTCCACAAGTTGGTGCAACTGCCACTGATGGCGTAGGCGATGGTGAAGGCTGTATGATGATTGGGGAACTAGCTGGTGGGAGTGTAACTGCCTCTTGAGGTTTGGCAAGTTTCACTGATTCAGCCGGTTCAATGTAAGGATAATTTACAAATTCTGGTTCCGGTCTGATGAATCCAGTTCGAACGTCAAACAAATTTTCATCTAAGGGATTGCCCTTTATGACGCCATCGTTTTCACTTAGAAGATGGGTTGGACCAGCGTCTGTTGTATTTTGCCCAAAGGCGGCGTTAACTAATAAAAAATATTTTTTCGAGTTTTTTTTTTGTTAATACCCTTAGGCTATTTAATCAACAACAAACCTAAAAGTAGGAGCTTAAGAAGAAGCTGTAATACGGACAAAGACATCTTTTCAAGAGTACAATGATTAAGTGCCGATTGTGAAGATCTTTTTGACTTTTTTAAAGAATTCTGAATGAGCGCCGTCTTATATGGACGATTGTAATCTTATCGCCCGTTGAATGATGCTATTGTTTGGGGCTTAAAAGTCTGTAAACAAATGAAACCTGTTAACACGTTTTATTTAGCAAGTTCATTCATAAATATTTATACGTAACCGTGTTATTGGATATTTAAACAAATTATTATCTGACAGAATGCGACTGTTGTAGATAACTTTGGTAGCGAACTAAAACAAAAAAAATGTAATCCCTGCGAAAGTTCTGTCGACTTTTTCGAGTCGGCTTATTGAAAATCAAATTTTGTTGATTGCTCAGCATCTATCATTATTTTGGTTAAAAAAAACATGATTTTAGAAGTGTACTAGCATTTCCAGCTAATAATCTCGGCTAATGTTCCAGACCTTCCTAAAGGTGCTTTTCCACTTGAGAGTAAAATGTCTGGCTGTTCTCGAGAGTAGTTTCGTGATTGGATACAGTGTTGAGAGCATTTCTGAGAGGGTTCATGGACATGTGTGAAACACTCTCAGGCAGCAACTTTGTTCGTATTTTGAGAGTAGCTCTCGGCGATTAACGGACATGCGACGAGACCAAGAAATAAATTGATTAAATGTTTTGCTTAAAGAATTCGCAGAAAAATTTTCATGCGCAGAAAATTAAATTAAAAGAAAAATTCATAATTTGAGAAAGCAATAATAATTTTACTTATGATGCTTGTTTGGCCTCAAGACAAAAATATGAATTTTCCAAATTGTTCCTCAAACTCCTTGTACTATTCTTCGTGCTCTACTTAACCGGTAGTAAAAAATACGATTTGGTGCTAGTTTATTACGAAATGGAAAAGGATTTAATACAAAAATAGTCATAACAAAAGCACCATCAGCTAAAAAACAGTACGAGACTGGCATGTTTCTACTAGGAAGTGGTTCTGGATCCAAGGAATGAATTGTGTTTCGTATGAGTCCCAGACTTCCACTATTATTCGAGTTTGCATTTCAATGTACAATGAATCGGATTCCAACGGCTTTTATATTCTTCGGCAATCGCCAGCCGAGAAAAGGAAATTTAAAATTTATGAGGAGAATTTTATCAAATTTGCGCAACCAAATTTAGCCAAGGATGTTGATGCCCGGGAACTACGGGGCTTGCGATATGATTTCTTCAAACGGAAGCTCAAGCTAGAGATTCGTAAGGCTATTTTTAGTATTGTGCAATCAATGCCTCAGTGTCATCATCTTCAGCGGAGCTTCAATTTCAGGAGATCAATGTTAACCCCAACGGATTGAATTATGTACATACTCCGCCTCATTACTTTTCAGCGTGCAAAACTTCGTGAATTGTTGAGGTTTCTTCGTTATGGAATAATGCTTACCACAATAGCTGCTGCAATTTTTTGCTTGTAAGATGTCATAATGTCACTCTTAAAACTGCCAACGGATCACGATCACAAAAATGGTCTAAGTGGACACAATGTCTGAAAGCTTTCACCGAGAGTTTGCTCAAAAAATGCTCTCATAAGACACCCGAAAGTAAAATCGCACAAAATTTTCTCGTGAATGGACAGCCTCCTGAGAGCTGCTCTCGAGAGTTTACCAGCGATAGTGTTTCAAATGAACATGCACCTTGAGACAGAAAAATTGGCTTGTGTGCGACGTGCCCTGCCCTCATCATCAACTTCCCATTTTGATTGCATGATTTTCGTCTAGGAAAAATTGCAGTGTCGGGTAATCACAGACTCACCCGAAAGTCCTTAAAAAGGATAGAGCTATTTTTTTCAACCTCTTCTCTTTATTATGTAGAGAAGAATATATTTTAAAAGATTCAATCTCCATGAAAAAATTGAGTCAAAATGGTTTCAATGCATTTAGTCTGTTCCGAAATGAGAACACACCATAATTAGAACTCTGCGTTAATATTGGTAACTCTGGTAGCTTTTCACACAATAAAAATCATTTTTGACATCTGTCACTCAGAAAAGAAAAATCTTGTAAGACAAACGTGTTTTAATTTCGTGGCTCCTTTTTTTGGTTTCTTTTTGGGTTATCTTTAAACATTTTGGTCCTTACGAAGCCGGATTCAATCCATAAAAATCAGCGTCATCAAACAGCGTCATCATGAAAACCTTAATCGATTTGCAAGAGGAAGCAAAAAGATTAATGCAACGGAGCTTTATAAACTTGAAGAAAAAAGGTCTACAAAGTTCCAGAGGGCAAATCCAGGCGCGCATGGAGCTACTGGAAAAAAGGATGACAGAAATAGTGGAGCGGCATAAAGAAATCTTGTCACTAAGTTCCATGCAGGAGACATTTCCGAGTTTGCGTATTTTAAATGTAATTTTTTGCAGGAAGTGGAAGAAGTCTTCATAGATGAAAAGGCAAAGTTCTTGGATGCTCTACTTCCACTCCAGCCGCCAGAAAAATCAAGTCAGCCGTGCATAGACACGAATCAAACATCGTTTGTAGAAGTCCGCACCGGATCCAACCGAAAATTACCCCCTATTGAAGTGCCGAAGTTCTCGGGGAAGTATTCCGAATGGTCATCGTTCAAAGATCTCTTTACCTCTATTATCATCAACGATGCGGCTCTATCGAATGTGGAACGACTACAATATCTGAAATTAAGTCTCAGTGGTGACGCTGCCAACCTCGTTAAAGGCATTCCCATCACAGCAGAAAATTACGACCGAGCATGGAACAAATTGATGTCGCTCTACGACAACAAAAGGGTGCTTATTCATGAATGTTTGAACGAGTTTTTTCAACTGTCTAAAATGACGACGGAGTCCCACATCGCACTCAAGCAGCTGAGGGATGGAACTACGGAGGCAATGGAGACACTTCAAATCCTGCAAAGACCAATGGACGGAGTAGAAGATTTCTTGGTGTATATAACCGTGCAGAAGTTTGATTCATCAACACGTCGAGACTGGGAGTTATCGCTGGATGCCAGTTCGGATCCTATTACCTGGAAGCAGCTGTATGACTTCATGAATGCAAGAATTCAAGCGTTAGAGCGTAAATACGTATGCTCATGTTGTCAAGGAGACCACTATATCGCAGTTTGTGAAAAATATCGTAATTTACCTCTTGATAAACGTTCTGATCTCGTTTCAGATAAACAACTGTGTCTTAATTGCTTGGGTCCTCATTTCAGGCGAGAGTGTCGATCAAAAAAGAGATGTACCACTTGCAACGGTCGACACCATACGCTCTTGCACAAAGTACAAGGAGATGCTAGTGTTTCTTCGCCATTTTCGCCTCAGCAGAGTAGTGATCTGATGCCTTCCACAAACTCTACTCACGGTGCGAGGGTTTCAGTGCACACAGTTAATGCAATTTCTCATCAACCCACTCACATGCTACTTGCTACTGCCAACGTGTTTACCTCATCAGATCATCAACGCTCTGCTTCAGTCCGGGCTCTCATCGATCCATGCTCAGAGGCTTCATTCATTGCAGAATCATTGGCCCAACGCTTGCAATTGTGTCGAAAATCAGCGTTTGTACCTGTGTCAGGTGTGGGAGGTACCGCTTGTCAAACTGTACGGACTCAAGCCATAGTTTTTGTCTCACCGCACTTCTCGACTCAAAAGAATTGGAAACTTAATGTACTCGTTTTGCCGAAACTCACCGAGTATGTGCCATCACATCAGTTCGTTACAACAGATTTGTCTTTCATGGACGGACTCAAGCTTGCAGATCCAAATCCTGGCTCTCGGCAACCTATAGAGCTGATAATAGGCGCTGATGCTTTTACTCAAATCATCGACGCGGGGTTGCGTAAGTCTCAAGATGAAAAACTTGTTGCCCAGGCCTCAGGATTGGGATGGATCTTAACTGGATCCTGTCCTTCAACATTTGGACAGCCTAAAGTTCCTGACAGACAGCCAATTCTCAACAGCATGCAATGTATAGTGGACCAAGCTTTCTCGGCGCAGTTAGAACGTTTTTGGAAACAGGAAGAGGTACCTACATGGGCTTCTATGCTTACCGCGGACGAGGCTAAGGCTGAGGAGCATTTTTCTTCAACACACAAACGAGACAAAGATGGGCGTTACATTTTAAGGTTACCGTTTAGTAAAAGCACTCAAACCTTGGGAGACTCTAGGCAATCTGCTCTTGGCATGCTTCATAGAATGGAAAATCGTTTCAAGTCTCACCCGGAGTTTCAAAAGGCATATGTATCTTTCATGGCCGAGTATGAAGAGTTGGGACATATGAAGAAAGCGGAACCGCAAAACAGTCATTCGCATCAGACCTTCTTCTTGCCACATCATGGAGTATTTAAGACCAGTGATGAGAAGTCGAAGCTACGTGTAGTGTTCAATGGATCAATAAAACTCCGAGAAGGTCATCCTGTCAACGACTTTCTTCACATTGGTCCAAAGCTACAAACTGATATATTTGACATCCTCCTTCGTTGGCGCATGCATCGATATGTCTTTACTGCCGACATTCAAAAAATGTTCAGACAGATAAAAATCGATCTAGCTGATCAGTCTTATCAACGAATTTTATGGCGGACTTCTGAAGATCAAGAAGTTTTTGAGTACGACCTTACAACAGTTACATACGGCCTTGCTAGCTCCCCGTATCAGGCTGTAAGAACCTTACATCAACTCTCAATGGACGAAAGTAGCAGTTTTCCTCGCGCCGCAAAGCTTTTGAGGGAAAATACATACGTCGATGATATATTTGCTGGAGCGGATACACCTTTACATGCTTGTGAGCTTAAGGCGGAACTGATTGAGCTGCTCAAAGCGGGAGGCTTTCCTCTAGGTAAGTGGTCTGCTAATGATCCTCTTTTATTACATGGCTTACAGCAGGACCAGCTGGCTCCCCTTAATCATCGTACATGGCAACAATTTCAAGAGGTCCAAACACTCGGCATATCGTGGCAGCTAACACATGATGTATTCCATTTTCGATTTTCTCCTTTAACCAACGGTGGAGCGGTAACAAAGAGGAAATGTCTGTCCTTAATTGCTAGCTTCTACGATCCCATGGGTTGGATTGCTCCAGTAACAATAGGATTCAAGATCTTTATGCAATCCCTCTGGCACAGTGGCCTGATGTGGGACGATCAACTAAACAGGCAGCTGTTGGACACGTGGAAAAGTTTGCTGGAACGGCTCAAAGACTTACATACCTTCTCTGTGCCACGCTGGACAGGGTCATCAAAAGGGAACCGTCTTCTAGAGCTTCACTGTTACTCAGATGCCTCGGAACGAGCGTATGCAGGTTGCGTATACCTTAGAACTGTAAACGAACGTGGTTCAGTTCAAGTTATGTTATTAGCGTCGAAATCAAAAGTGGCTCCGTTAAAGATTGTGTCGCTTCCTCGGCTGGAGTTATGTGGAGCGGTATTGGTGGTACGACTCGTCAAACGAATTCAAGAAAAACTGGAGCTTGAGACCGCCGCTTGTCATCTTTAGACAGATTCAACAATAGCCTTGTCGTGGATTCGGAAACACCCTTCAACATGGAAAACTTACGTCGCCAATAGAGTATCTGAAATCCAAGTAAGTCTTCCTAACGCATTTTGGCATCACATTTCAGGTGAAAGTAATCCATCCGATCTGGCTACTTGTTTTGGCCGAATCATCATTGTGGCTCCACGGACCATCACATCTAACAAGTTCATCATCTCCGTGGCCACATTCAACCAGCTTCGAAGGCCCGCAAACTTGTCCAAAAGCCCGTACAACCACTTGTCAAGTCGCAGCAACTCCACCAAAAGCGTTTGATCTCCTCAATCGGTATAGTTCGCTGCAGAAACTTTTAAGGGTCACTGCGCGCTGCCAACTATTCATACATCGTTTGCGTCATCGACGATCATCTCGAAAGGAATTTATGGCATCTTTTTCTGTCAGTGAGCTAACGCCAATCCAACTGAATGAAGCCTTGCGTTTTTGGATTTCATATGCTCAGAATTTTCATTTTTCCGAGGACCTGCATTTTTTGGTTAATAAAAAACAACTTCCATCAAGGAGTCAGCTCAGGCGTCTTAATCCCATTGTGGACGAACATGGGATATTGCGCGTTGGAGGTCGCCTAAGGCACGCTTTACTTCATCCGGACGAGATGAATCCTATGATCCTTCCACGCAAGTCATATCTCACGACGTTACTTATTTGGGATGCTCACCAAAGGACTTTGCACGGCGGTACGCAATTAACTTTAAATCATTTACGGAGAAAGTTTTGGGTTCTAGGAGGTCGACAAATTGTAAAGTCCCATATCTTCAAGTGCATGCGATGTTGGCGACAGCGAGCTCCAGCAACTACTCAGCTCATGGGAGATCTGCCGTCACGACGAGTTCAGAGATGTCGACCATTTCTGCACTCAGGAATTGATTTCGCAGGTCCCATTAATCTTAGACTTTCGAAAGGGCGTGGTACTAAATCTTACAAGGGATATATTGCAGTTTTCGTTTGCCTCGCCACACGGGCAGTCCATTTGGATGTTGCATCAGGATACTCCGCTGAAGATTTTCTGCAAGTATATAGAAGTTTTGTGGCACGACGTGGCATATATGCCAGTCTTTCAAGTGACTGCGGAACAAATTTTGTGGGTGCAAATAAGGAACTGCGAAATCTTTTCGACCAAGCACGTACTGAGAGCAAGGACATCGCACATCTTTTAGCCAATGACGGAACCGAGTGGCGTTTCAACCCGCCGTCCGCTCCTCATTTTGGAGGGATTTGGGAGGCTGCGGTTAAGTCCGTTAAGATGCATCTGAAAAGAATCATTGGGGAAACACTGCTTACATTCGAGGAGATGTATACTCTTTTAAGTCAGATCGAGGCGTGCCTCAATTCCAGGCCTCTGCAGCCCCTCTCGGACGACCCATCGGATATCTCAGCTCTCACTCCGGCGCACTTTCTTATCGGAACATCAACCCTGACCATACCGGAACCATCACTATTGGACGTTAATATTAATCGAATGTCCCGCTGGCGATTGTTAAGACAAATGTATGAACACTTCTGGAGCAGATGGTCTTCGGAATATCTTCCAGAACTGCAGCAGCGTCGGAAATGGTACAGTCCACATTGTTCAGTTAAAGTTGGGGATCTCTGCTTGGTCCGCTCTAATCTTTATCCGCCTTGCAAATGGCCTTTAGCTCGTATCATCGACGTGAAACCTGGAGCCGATGGACTGGTTCGTGTGGTGCATCTTCAAACAGCGACGTCAACTCTTGTCCGACCGGTGACAAAAATCAGCGTGCTGCCTCAGGAAGAAGAACTTTGTTCGCCAGAATTTGGCGAAGGCGGGCGGGATGTTCCGAAATGAGAACACACCATAATTAGAACTCTGCGTTAATATTGGTAACTCTGGTAGCTTTTGACACAATAAAAATCATTTTTGACATCTGTCACTCAGAAAAGAAAAATCTTGTAAGACAAACGTGTTTTACTTTCGTGGCTCCTTTTTTTGGTTTCTTTTTGGGTTATCTTTAAACATAGTCATACATGGAAGATGATGAGTCTTGCTTTTGTGTAAAAGGGAGGGTTCCGCATGGGATCTATTTTTTATGGTAAAAAGTGGCGGTTCGATCTTTGAGCGGATCACATCTAGTCTCTTTTCTGTTTGCAGATTTTTATTTATACAAACACAGAATACTTGTGTTACTCACTCGCATGCCCGACTATCCTTTTTTGTTGTGTCCAAATACTTTAACTTTGAAAGGGAACACTTCGTTAACAAAATCATGGGGTTCATAGATCTCGCGTCAAGAGTAACGTGTGTGCATATTATTGCCTTGATGCGGATCACAGCCAGGCGATCGCTGATCGGCTTAAGGTTAATACAGACTATACACAGATGGACTCTAAGATTTAATTTCTTGATTGCAATTTAGAATATTTCTCCGAAAATTTGTTGTTGGAAAATGCTTATTCAGATAATTTTTATTGGAAATTATCCGTTGCACAAACTTCAAAGCAGGGCCAATGACAAATCATCTGCACACACTTTTATTTTGAGGACGTGAGCTTGTAACTCCACCATGCTAAATTAAGTTAGATCACTAGTCTATTCTATATCGCAACACGGTTTTTCTGACTTCATTGGACTTCTTATGTTTCGGGCGACGAGGACGAAGTTTGTTCTTTCCATTACACCATTTAAATTATCAATTTTGCCTACTGCCATCTTCCCTGTCGCAGACTTTTACCACTCAAATGAGGCGAATATTCAACGTAAGCTCAGCTGCAGCCGACATCTTCGCTATAACTAAATCACCTCCTATCCACAAAAGAATCACTTATCAGTCTTTAAACAGACCTTTAAGTTCGTAGTAAAAGAATGCTGAAAGGGCGAACAGTCTCGTGATAGTTAGGGTTAAAGCAATCCATAAGAAACTGCCCTTCAGTAATTCGAACCTTGCTCTCAAATTGAACCCTACAGGACATTAATATGCAAACACAGTCCGTGTAGCACACGGTTTAACCTTTTGTTTGGTATCGCATTGGCCCGTTCTATATCAAATAGTTTCAGACGTTTTTGTCATTTTTTAACTAAGTTAAGATTTTGTCGAGCGTTTTTTGTTATTTGTGATCAATCAAAAAGGAAGTTTACAATTTTCAAGACCTACAGGTCCTTATTTGACTATGATTGCATCTCTGAAGTGTGGTCCTGTAGATGAAAGCTCATTATTTGAATGAGCCTGTTTTAAAAATTAAAAAAAAAATTAAATTAAAGGAATGCTCTTTACTCTTGCTACATTAGAAATGAGAAAACATATAAACTTATTAATCATCGTATTCAATTGGTTCCGTGTCAATGGGGTAGTTGTAAGTTCCGTAGTCGATAGAACGATGCCTTGGGGATTCTGGAGCACTGGGCAGTGCAGTTTCAACTGACGGAACTCCAGTTTCAGCAGAAGGCGGCTTAATTTCGGTCGGTGGCTCCACAGCTTCACTCCCTGGTTCACCGGTAGGATTTGTCGGTTGTACAAATTCACTAGTTGGTTCTCCAGCTTGATTTGTTTCTTCTACAGCTTCATCAGTTGGTTCTCCAACTTGATTTGTTGGTTGTACAACTTCGCTAG
Organism: Orthonevra nobilis; assembly: GCA_963555765.1. Lineage (NCBI taxonomy): Eukaryota > Metazoa > Arthropoda > Insecta > Diptera > Syrphidae > Orthonevra > Orthonevra nobilis. Next base: position 10,697,666 of record OY743227.1, on the reverse strand, counting down.
TTGGCTCTCCAGCTTGATTTGTTTCTTCTACAGCTTCACTTACTGGTTCTCCAGCTTGATTTGTTGGTTCTACGGCTTCGTCCGCCGGTGTAGATATACTGAGCGGTTTGGAAATTTCATTTGACGGCTGTGGCTGTGGTGGCCTTGGTCGTGGTGGTCGTGGCTGTGGTGGCCTTGGCCGCGGTGGTCGTGGCTGTGGTGGCCTCGGCTGTGGCTGTGGCTGTGGCTGTGGCTGTGGCTGTGGCTGTGGCTGTGGCTGTGGCTGTGGCTGTGGCTGTGGCTGTGGCTGTGGCTGTGGCTGTGGCTGTGGCTGTGACTGTGGTAGAAACAGTGTCTGTGGCTCTGGTGGCATCAGCGGCTCCGATGGCATCAGAGGCTCCGCTGGCATCAGTGGCTCCGATGGCATCTGTGGCTCTGATGGCATCTGTGGCTCTGGTGGCATTAGTGGTTCCGATGGCATCGGTGGCTCTGGTGGCATCAGTGGCTCCGATGGCATCAGCGGCTCCGATGGCACCAGTGGCTCCGCTGGCATAAGTGGCTCCGATGGCATCAGTGGCTCCGATGGCATCGGTGGCTCTGGTGGCATCAGTGGCTCTGATGGCATCAGTGGCTCCGATGGCATCAGTGGCTCCGATGGTATCAGTGGTTCCGATGGCATCACTGCTTCTTGCATCGGTGGCTGTAGTGGCCAGCTCCCAATAGGTGGTCTCGGTGGCTGTGGCTGTGGTGGCCAGCTCCCAATAGGTGGTATCGGTGGCTGTGGCTGTGGTGGCCAGCTCCCAATAGGTGGTATCGGTGGCTGTGGCTGTGGTGGCCAGCTCCCATGAGGTGGTATCGGTGGCTGTGGCTGTGGTGGCCAGCTCCCGTGAGGTGGTATCGGTGGATGTGGCTCTGGTGGCCAGCTCCCATGAGGTGGTATCGGTGGATGTGGCTGTGGTGGCCAGCTACCATGAGGTGGTATAGGCGGATGTGGTTGCGGTGGCCAATTGTCATGGGGTGGCATCGGTGGCCGCGGCTGTAATGGCCAATGACCATGAGGTGGCATCGGCGGCCTTTGTGGCCACGGGTCGTGCGCTCCATGATGTGATCCATGATGATGGTGTTGTCCTTCTGGCCCTGGATAGCCGGGTGGGCCCACAACACCAGGTGAACCTGGTGGTCCCACTGGTCCGGGGGGGCCAACTGGACCCTGATCACCCGGCTTACCGGTTACACCAGGCGAACCAGGTGGTCCTTTCGGTCCATCGTCACCGTCAATCCCTGGAGTTCCACGCGCACCCGCCAAACCCGGAAGGCCTGGTGCCCCTACTTCGCCTTTGTGTCCCTCATCGCCCGCATCCCCCTTATCGCCATGATCACCGGGCTCACCTGGTGCGCCTTTTTGTCTCAGAATGATTTGCTTCACCCCAGCCTTAGTGTAAGTGATTGTTGCTCGAACTTTGCTCTCATCCTCGACAGCCCCATGGGCACAAATCAAAAATACTGCAAAGTGTCAAGTAATTACATAAAAAAAGAATTGATTCGTCACATAACCAAGTGTACTTACAAGCTAAAAGGCAAGCGAATGGTCTCATGTCCAAGTTACCTCTGATTCAAATGTAGTCTATTCACATGCATTTTATACAGACAATCGAGGGTGTGTGTTATCTGGTTTATTTTATGGTTTTCTATTACCCGAATCGAATGCGGGACCCGAAGACGGGTTAGGTTATCAGAGGAGAAAATTTCGACGCCGATGCACCGTCGAAAGCCAATGAACTCTCTGCGTGATTAACATAGATGCATTTATTGTGTGGCAAATGGAAATTTCGTTTCTAATGGGATAATACCGAGCATCAAAGAATATTCCATCTTAACGAAGATCTCTAATCTCACAGTTTACATGATGCTTTAGAATCGTGAGGTAGAGAATGAATGAAAAGTGGTCTAAACGACTTTTTTTATCGGGTGGAATATTTTTTATGTAAATCATTGCGCTGTGACCAATTTCATTCAATTTCATACTGTGTCGATAGATTTAGAGAATCATAGGCTAATTGGATTTCAAGGCTCTACTTAAGATGACAATACCGTTATAAAATTGTTAACAGATTTTTCATATTTTACCTGGATAATTATTTTCATCGAGCTGTTTTTAAATAACCATTTTTCTACTGTTTCCGAGCTGGATTTGTTGATTTGATCGCTGCTCCAATAAAAGACCTACATTTTTTCGATATTGCTCAGATTTTTGAAGCCACAGTGAGTAATTAAATATCCAGTTCTAAGCTGGATTTTTTTTTATTATCATAAAACTAGGAACCAAAAGATCCTAAGGACGGACAAACAAAACCGAAAACCAAAAAACTTACTAAGAATTCATTATTTAATATTTTATTCAAAGCATTTATAAAATATTTATTCCAATTCAAATCGTTTTTTTCTTGGCCACGAACATAAAAATTTTAGCACTCCAAGATTCTATACAACCGCCGGCGGTCCGATTGGTCCAATAGGTCCAATTGGTCCTGCCGGCCCGGGTATACCGGGTGGACCCATTGATCCCGTGTATCCACGTCGACCACGCATTCCTGGCAAACCTGGTTTGCCAATGTGTCCATGAGATCCGGGAGGTCCTTGTTCTCCAATTGGTCCTATCGCTCCCTGGTTACCCCTTGAGCCAGCATGCCCTTCATCACCGTCAAAGCCTGGTAAGCCCTGTATTCCAACTGGTCCAGGTGGTCCTGGTGGTCCTGGTGGACAAACACAATTCGGAAATCCACCAAACGAATATCCATGTCCCTCGTCATTTTTCATATTGATAAATGTGCGCGGCTCCTTTCGTTTTCCCTCAACCGAGGCAAATCCAAGGAACAGGGCTAAAACCAGAATCGGGGAAAAAGCGGGTCATCATTTTTTTTCTTATCTCTTTAAATGAACACAAACTTACAGAAAAGCAGGCAAACGTACAACCTCATGGCTGAGAGAAATCTAATTTGGTATCGATATCTTGTTTGCTTTTATACGTCTTGCACCTTTTATGGGATTCTTCCATTTCCCAGTTGAATCGGTTGCACTAAGACAAGATTAATACGTGTTTCACCAGTGGAATGCAGGTTGAGTAGATAGAACAATAGAGGAAGAAAACCACGCAAAAGAGATGAAAAAAATTTGAAAACACCAATTGTCAGATTGAAGCTTTTATTTCTTTGAGTATGTTAAGAACTTAGTGTTTTTTATTGACTCCAGGAGGTCCTTGTGGTCCACGAGTACCAGGTCGGCCTTGATTTCCTGGTATCCCTGGTTGACCAGGCAATCCTGGAATACCAATTCGACCATCAGGACCTACAGTTCCAGGTGTTCCCATCGCCCCAGCTGCTCCAGCCTTGCCTTTAATGCCCGGCAAGCCCTTTGCCCCCTTCGAACCTTTTTGGCCTCTTTCGCCATCATCACCAGTTTCGCCCATACATCCCTTCATGCCTTTAATACCCTTGGCGCCTTTCGGTCCTGCCGGACAATCACAATCCTCATCGCTCAAATGGATCTGCTCAATCAGATTTTCGCCATCCGATTTTGCATTCTCGACTGGTATTGTGACAGTGAATAGAGTCTTATCACCCGATTCGACTCTAGCGATACAAATTGTAAGGGCACCTAAAAAGGAAATCTATTTGAGTACATTTAGTCAAGTCAGTGGGAAACTGGTTGGTATTGCATTGCATTGGGATTGGTGAACTGAACTTACATAAAATCCAAACGAACTGTCTCATGATTCCGGTTGATCTGAATCGAATGAATACCTTTCTTGTAAGTTTTATATATAGTTTAAGAAAATCCACAAAAAAAAACAAGAGCTAGGATAACTGCGGGAAGACTGAAGAAAGTGGAATAGTCAAAACATCTTCACGCTGATGGTGCATGAAGAATGCTTATCAGGGCTGAGAAACACACTCAAATCGAAATTTATTATGAGTCCCTTTACGATTATTCGGATATTTTACGATTGGTTGACCCCAAACCGGGTTTTGGGAATTCTATACATCGAAATGAGGCTTTTGGTGTTTAGATATTCAAATTTATTTCATGGGGTCGTATGCATCCAGTTGTTCTAGCAATAAAAGTTATTTCTCGAGTAGGATTGGGCTGAACCTAATGGCTTTGCGATAAGAAAATGTTAATTTGGATAATCCAAGATGACACAACTGGTTGTGTGCGCTGCAAGGTGCATCTTTCTGGAGTTTATTGATCCCTTGTGGAATTATATTAGATGCATTTCAGGGCATATCATCGATTCATGTCTGAGTAAGAGTTGAAGGTTAACTGTTAAATCTTATGGTCATATTGGACTCTACTTTTAGTTGAAGTCATTTTTTAGCTTAGAGCATATGCCTCTCAAAATGTGTTGGGAACGCTATAGACAAAACACATAGATTGGTTGTGAAGGACGAGTTCCAGTGTAGGCAAAAGCTTCCATTGGTAGATAGATAAGCCTATAATAACTGAGAAAGAAAAACGTTTTTGAGAACCGAGTCTATACACAAATAGGTAGGGGGAAGTCGGAATTTAATAGTTCCACACTCTACCAAAAAGCACGCACGCAGCTCATCTCATTTCCATTTTATAAGAACTTGTTCATGGGACTCTACCGACATATTCTAATGAATGCTTGTTGACTTGATACCAGTTTGTAGTGCAGGTTACTAAAGAAAATGCATGTTGAAACAAAGGCTATATAAGTTCGTTTATGTCAGATTGAACAACTAGACCTCGGATGATCATGAGACCAGTCACAACGATATGTCTTTGTAAGTACATACACACGTAAATTATATAAACATGAGCATATAAATTAACAAATGTTTTCTTTTAGGTATAATATTATTTCAAGCAGCAGCTGAAGATGTAAGCAGAAATAAGTTTTTAAGTTTAAATTTTAATAAAAATAAAGCCGAAGATGGAGTTTATACTCTCGATGAAGAAGATGAAATTCTAGAGATTTTTCCAAATTGCAATTGCCCGCCTGGACCTGAGGGCCCACCTGGTGATCCTGGTGATGAAGGATGCCCTGGAATAAGGGGGGATAAAGGCGAAGCAGGAGATATTGGATCAGAGGGAAAGCCCGGAAATATTGGCGATGCTGGATTGGATGGAAAGCCTGGAATAGCTGGTGAACCAGGACCGGTTGGTCCACCTGGCAAGCCTGGATTGCCTGGTGACGAAGGACTCCCAGGACCACCAGGTTATGTGGGCATTCCTGGACCCCCCGGATTACGCGGACCGCATGGAACACACCCACACCATGAATACCCGCTGCCATACCCTCCTCATCATTTTTCGGACTATCCACCATATCATCACCTACCTTATTCACCTCACTATCCACCACATTATCACCCACCACATTTTCCACCACCGCATCTACCAGTGCATCCACCGCCGCATCCGCCGCCGCATCCGACGCCGCATCCATCACCGCATCCACCGCCGCATCCACCGCCGCATCCACCGCCGCATCCACCGCCGCATCCGCCGCCGCATCCACCACCGCATCCACCACCGCTTCCACCACCGCATCCACCACCGCATCCACCGCCGCATCCACCGCCACATCCACCGCCACATCCACCCCCACATCCACCGCCACATCCACCGCCACATCCACCCCCACATCCACCGCCGCATCCACCGCCGCATCCACCAGTGCAACCACACCCGCATCAACCACCTCATCATCATACACATGGGGACCATCATCCGCATAGCGACATTCATCATCATTATCCAACACATGCTAGCAGTCCGATTTATCATAACCATCACCATAGTCATCCTTTCCCACAAAAACCTTTTCCCCCAGTGTTTCCACCACCGCCCCAGATTGTGCCTATTATAATACCACCTGTCCTTCCTCAATGGCCACCACATTGGCCACAAGTTCCGCCGCCACAAACCCACTGGCCATATTGGCCACCTCATCTTCCGCCTTCACATCATCATCATCATACGCATCCACCGCCACCGCCGCCACCGCCACCACTACCGCCACCACCGCCTCCGCCACCACCACCTCCGCCACCACCGCCACCTCCGCCACCTCCACCGCCACTTCCACCTCCACATCACCACCACCATCATTCTCACCATTCGCATCGTCCTCACCGACCACATCGGCCGCACCACCACAAACCACCACCGCCACCTCCACCGCCTCCACCTCCACCACCGCCACCCCCACCACCACCGCCACCAGTACCTCCTCCACCTTGGCCGCCTTGGCCACCATGGCCACAGAAACCACCACCGCCACCACCACCACCACCACCACCGCCATTTCCAAGTCCACCTGGACCCCCCGGCCCACCAGGGCCACCAGGTCCTACAAGCCCACCACCGAGCCCTCCTCCAATTATTTATCCACCATTCTGGCCACCACAACGGCCACCGTTTTGGCCACCAAACCGACCACCACAATGGCCAGGTCCGTGGTCGCCAAATATGCCTCCCCATGGACAACCACAATGGCCACCGCACGGATATAAGCCACAACATGGACATCCACACGACAAACCACATGGTCAGGCTCACTGGCCTCCCCACAACCATTTGCCACCCAGCACTTCACCACATGGTCCACCAAATGCACATGGACACCACAATTGGCCAGCAAACACACCAACACCACATCATCCTCACCATGGACCACCACACGCGCATGGGTCATACAACTGGCCACCCCACGGCGCACATTATCCGGCGCACGTCCATCCTCATCGTCCACATAGCCCACACGGCCCTCATGGGCCAACACGTCCACCACACCATCCTCATCATGGACACCCACATGGTAATACAATTTTTTTTTGTTATCAATAAATTTTTTTTAATTTAATTTCTTTGCCAGTTCCTCCGCCTGTTCCGCCACCAGTTCCACCGCCAGTTCCATCCCCAGTTCCACCGCCAGTTCCAACGCCAGTTTCACCGTCAGTTTCACCGTCAGTTTCACCGTCAGTTTCACCGTCAGTTTCACCGTCAGATCCGCTGCTAGTTCCACCAGCAGTTCCGCCACCAGATCTGCCACCAAATCCACCACCAGAACCAGTACCGGATCTATCTCAAAACATTGTTTCACCAATTGATCAACCATCGTTTTCGCCTCCACCTGCGTCGTCTGTGGATCCTCTTCCTGTATCACCTCCCCTTCTTCCACAAAGTCCAAATACGGAAATGACGGATTCATCTGGTGTTCCGACAGCACCAATCGGTGCACCAGATCCAAGTAATCCTCCTACGCAAAACAATCCTCCGGATCCCATTCCTCCTGACGCCCTTGGTCCAAATGATCCTTCTGGAACAAACAACGCTCCGGGGCTTTCTGAGCCAAACATACCTTCTGGTCCAAATAATCCCCCTGATCCAAACAATGCTCCTGACCCAAACAATCCTCCAGGTTCTTCTGAACCAAACATCCCTCCTGGTGTAAGTGAGCCTCTTGGTCCGAATAATCCAACAGATTCAAGCAACCCTCCAGCCCCAAACAATCCATCGGGTCCTTCCGGGCCAAATAACACTCCTGGTCCAAACAATCCTCCTGATATAAATGAGCCTCCTGGTCCGAATAATCCATCAGGTCCAAGTAACCCTCAAGGCCCAAACAACCCTTCGGGTCCTTCCGGACCAAACAATCCTCCTGGTATAAATGAGCCTCCTGGTCCGAATAACCCTCCAGGCCCAAACAACCCTCCAGGCCCGAACAACCCTCCAGGCCCAAACAACCCTCCAGGCCCAAATAACCCTCCAGGTCCTAACAACCCTCCAGGCCCAAACAACCCTCCAGGACCAAACAACCCTCCAGGCCCGAACAACCCTCCAGGCCCAAACAACCCTCCAGGCCCAAACAACCCTCCAGGCCCAAACAACCCTTCGGGTCCTTCCGGGCCAAACAACACTCCTGGTCCAAACAATCCTCCTGGTATAAATGAGCCTCCTGGTCCGAATAACCCTCCAGGCCCAAACAACCCTCCAGGCCCGAACAACCCTCCAGGCCCAAACAACCCTCCAGGCCCAAACAACCCTCCAGGTCCTAACAACTCTCCAGGCCCAAACAACCCTCCAGGACCAAACAACCCTCCAGGACCAAACAACCCTCCAGGACCAAACAACCCTTCGGGTCCTTCCGGGCCAAATAACACTCCTGGTCCAAACAATCCTCCTGGTATAAATGAGCCTCCTGGTCCGAATAACCCTCCAGGCCCAAACAACCCTCCAGGCCCGAACAATCCTCCAGGCCCAAACAACCCTCCAGGCCCAAACAACCCTTCGGGTCCTTCCGGGCCAAATAACACTCCTGGTCCAAACAATCCTCCTGGTATAAATGAGCCTCCTGGTCCGAATAACCCTCCAGGTCCTAACAACCCTCCAGGCCCAAACAACCCTCCAGGCCCAAATAACCCTCCAGGTCCTAACAACCCTCCAGGCCCAAACAACCCTCCAGGCTCGAACAACCCTCCAGGCCCAAACAACCCTCCAGGCCCAAACAACTCTCCAGGCCCGAACAACCCTCCAGGCCCAAACAACCCTCCAGGCCCAAACAGCCCTTCGGGTCCTTCCGGGCCAAATAACACTCCTGGTCCAAACAATCCTCCTGGTACAAATGAGCCTCCTGGTCCGAATAACCCTCCAGGTCCTAACAACCCTCCAGGCCCAAACAACCCTCCAGGCCCAAATAACCCTCCAGGTCCTAACAACCCTCCAGGCCCAAACAGCCCTTCGGGTCCTTCCGGGCCAAATAACACTCCTGGTCCAAACAATCCTCCTGGTATAAATGAGCCTCCTGGTCCGAATAACCCATCTGGTCCTAACAACCCTCCAGGCCCAAACAACCCTCCAGGCCCGAACAACCCTCCAGGCCCAAACAACCCTCCAGGCCCAAACAACCCTCCAGGCCCAAACAACCCTTCGGGTCCTTCCGGGCCAAATAACACTCCTGGTCCAAACAATCCTCCTGGTATAAATGAGCCTCCTGGTCCGAATAACCCATCTGGTCCTAACAACCCTCCAGGCCCAAGCAACCCTCCAGGCCCAAACAGCCCTCCAGGTCCTAACAACCCTCCAGGCCCAAACAACCCTCCAGGCTCGAACAACCCTCCAGGCCCGAACAACCCTCCAGGCCCAAACAACCCTCCAGGCCCAAACAACCCTCCAGGCCCAAACAACCCTCCAGACCCAAACAATCCTTCGGGTCCTTCCGGGCCAAATAACACTCCTGGTCCAAACAATCCTCCTGGTATAAATGAGCCTCCTGGTCCGAATAACCCTCCAGACCCAAACAACCCTCCAAGCCCGAACAACCCTCAAGGCCCAAACAACCCTCCAGGCCCAAACAACCCTCCAGGTCCTAACAACCCTCCAGGCCCAAACAACCCTTCGGGTCCTTCCGGGCCAAATAACACTCCAGGTCCAAACAATCCTCCTGGTATAAATGAGCCTCCTGGTCCGAATAACCCTCCAGGCCCAAACAACCCTCCAGGCCCGAACAATCCTCCAGGCCCAAACAACCCTCCAGGCCCAAACAACCCTTCGGATCCTTCCGGGCCAAATAACACTCCTGGTCCAAACAATCCTCCTGGTATAAATGAGCCTCCTGGTCCGAATAACCCTCCAGGTCCTAACAACCCTCCAGGCCCAAACAACCCTCCAGGACCAAACAACCCTCCAGGCCCAAACAACCCTTCGGGTCCTTCCGGGCCAAATAACACTCCTGGTCCAAACAATCCTCCTGGTATAAATGAGCCTCCTGGTCCGAATAACCCTCCAGGCCCAAACAACCCTCCAGGCCCGAACAATCCTCCAGGCCCAAACAACCCTCCAGGCCCAAACAACCCTTCGGATCCTTCCGGGCCAAATAACACTCCTGGTCCAAACAATCCTCCTGGTATAAATGAGCCTCCTGGTCCGAATAACCCTCCAGGTCCTAACAACCCTCCAGGCCCAAACAACCCTCCAGGCCCAAACAACCCTCCAGGTCCTAACAACCCTCCAGGCCCAAACAACCCTCCAGGCTCGAACAACCCTCCAGGCCCAAACAACCCTTCGGGTCCTTCCGGGCCAAATAACACTCCTGGTCCAAACAATCCTCCTGGTATAAATGAGCCTCCTGGTCCGAATAACCCTCCAGGTCCTAACAACCCTCCAGGCCCAAACAACCCTCCAGGACCAAACAACCCTCCAGGCCCAAACAACCCTTCGGGTCCTTCCGGGCCAAATAACACTCCTGGTCCAAACAATCCTCCTGGTATAAATGAGCCTCCTGGTCCGAATAACCCTCCAGGTCCTAACAACCCTCCAGGCCCAAACAACCCTCCAGGCCCAAACAACCCTCCAGGTCCTAACAACCCTCCAGGCCCAAATAACTCTCCAGGTCCAAACAATCCTCCTGGTATAAATGAGCCTCCTGGTCCGAATAATCCATCAGGTCCAAGTAACCCTCCAGGCCCAAACAACCCTCCAGGCCCGAACAACCCTCCAGGCCCAAACAACCCTTCAGGCCCAAATAACTCTCCAGGCCCAAACAACCCTTCGGGTCCTTCCGGGCCAAATAACACACCTGGTCCAAACAATCCTCCTGGTATAAATGAGCCTCCTGGTCCGAATAACCCATCTGGTCCTAACAACCCTCCAAACCCAAACAACCCTCCAGGCCCAAACAACCCTCCAGGTCCTAACAACCCTCCAGGCCCAAACAACCCTCCAGGCCCGAACAACACTCCAGGACCAAACAATCCTCCAGGTCCTAACAACCCTCCAGGCCCAAACAACCCTCCAGGCCCGAACAACACTCCAGGACCAAACAATCCTCCAGGCCCAAACAACCCTCCAGGCCCAAACAACCCTCCAGGTCCTTCCGGACCAAACAACACTCCTGGTCCAAACAATCCTCCTGGTATAAATGAGCCTCCTGGTCCGAATAATCCATCTGGTCCTAACAACCCTCCAAACCCAAACAACCCTCCAGACCCAAACAACCCTCAAGGCCCAAACAACCCTCCAGGCCCAAACAACCCTCCAGGTCCTAACAACCCTCCAGGCCCAAACAACCCTCCAGGACCAAACAACCCTCCAGGCCCAAACAACCCTTCGAGTCCTTCCAGGCCAAATGACACTCCTGCTCCAAACAATCCCCCAGACATTCCTGATCCAAATGATCCAGATAACAATCCTTCGAATGCTCCTGATTCGAACGATCCTCCTGGTGAAGATGGTCCTGACAGTCGTTCTGGTTCAACTATTCCGAACCTGTCTCCCATTGTTACATCCAGTGAAATAAATACAACTGCACGAAAGGAGAACGCTGCCGCGCCCTCGACTTCGAGCACATCTCGTCCTCATTGGCTTATCAATCGCGGAAGTCGGCCTACAAGGAAGTGGAAGTGGAGAAGTTGACAAAACTGAACACAAATGGAAATCGCTGTACTTTGTTAAAATAATTTTGGAAAATAAAAAAAAAATAATTAATGCAAAATTTGTGTCCTTATTTCAAACGAAAATCACGAAAGGCGTTTTTTTTTTGGCAGCATCCTTGTATGATATTTGCTTACATTATCCCATCCTCACATGGCATGTAACTTTCTACGTGAGCAAGAATATGTTCGGCTAGGCATGGGATATGCGTTGCCATTTATAGACCCACAGTTGGGAATCAATGCTATCTAAGGTGCTATCTTCAAAGACATGGTTACTTAAGGATCGTTAAGGTAGACATCCACCCAAACGCTGGAATAAATGTAGAATCTAATATGGGTAGATTATAAGTTGCGGGTCACTAGGAATAAAACCCCATAACAAACCCGACTATCGTATCATGTGAGGGCTCAAGAAGAAAGACGGAAACATACTTCATCCCATCCTCTTAGATGAAAGAATTGTAATGAGGATGTTAGCTCCAAAACGGCTCAGTGTGTCTTTCAAGAAAGGCGACGACGGCACTTTCTTTCGATCCACAATCACATCCACAGTGTAAGTAAAGCATTATCATTACCATCTGCAGTCAATAAGGACTATGCATCGGAATTCAATCCGGCGTGATCACTAGCCTGCGACAAAAATGTATGATCTCAAGTAGCGCTTCCTTTTTTAAGGACCAACTAAAAAAGTGTACACAAATAGCTTAGCGATACATTCTGTCGCAAGAGAAAGCTGACGAACTTTCAAATCAGGCAACACGGTCCGGCTGAAAACATCCAAACAGCAATCTCCACCATGGCAGGATTAAATTGAGATGGAGTTGGGAGTTGAATTGGCCCAAATATTTATGGGTAGCATTCGTTGGAAAAAGATCCCGTCAATACTTTTCTACTTACGAAGACGTTTGCAGAAGTTGCATAGACAAAAAGCACCAAAGTCACCTGCTGTGCGAATGCACTTCAACGGTGGGCAGCTCCTGAGTTTCATACTTACATACATTCCATTAAAAGACGAGAAGGTTTTTAGATATCTTCCGAAGCCAATCTTTATAAAGTGAATCGTAGGGCACCTATCCAACCAACCAACCAAGCTAAGTATCCTTCTTCACGCCCATTGGACACAGACTAAAAAGGATGCAAAGAATAACCGCATTTAATTTTGATATACACAAAGTGTCCTTGATGCAAAATTTCCTGTCAAATACGAAACTAACTCCTTGACAAGGAAACTTATGCCACAAATATGGGAGGTGATATTTATGAGTACGAATATCAGATCCCCGTCATAGTGTCTTTGAATCTATATAAACCAAGGACTTAAAGTTGCACTCCTTTCCTTGACAGATGCTTCTACGTTCAACGATTAACTTTCAATTTGAAATCTCGAATCTTAAAAAAAATTGACAATGGTGTATACGAGCTTATTCCAATCGATGAATTTTTGAATAATGAACACCTGAAGGGTTTTTCGGTGGAATTGACCAAGATTTGACGGTCACAAATCCACTGGTCCAGGTCCCCACATTCTTGTGCAGAAAAACCGGTGAGTAAATTTTTCCATCTATCCTTTTCTTCTAGTCTCTTTCCGGGTAGATGAAAAACAGCATGTGTCCTTTAAACCAAAGTTTCCTCCCGATTCATAATACTGAAGTCCCTATTTTTCTAAAGCTATAGAAACGCTGATATCGTCACTTTAAAAAATATATCGAATCACGAACACTTCTCACTGACAGGCAGTACCACCAAAAAAATAGAACCACTCTCCGCATCCTCCTGCTGAAAGTCAGATTGTTGCTTTAAATATTTCAAAGCCATTTGACAGTCTACAATCAAGACCTTTTGTCGTTGGGTATCGACGATTCCCATATCGAATAGAGTATTGGTCTGCATCAAGTCTGCAATCCATCAAACAAATGATGATGTTTCCAAGAGCACCGTTTTGTCCTTGACTTTTTTTTAAATCTTCATAATCGATCTCCTTGCTGCTCCTTTGAACGTTCGTTGGAAAAGTATCTCAACTTTGGCAGAGTATAATATAGTATCATGGAAATCAGCTAGTATGAACCAAGTGAAATCTAATGCCTCCGAAACATGATGATGTCTACTGTCCTTAGTGAAGAATAAACCGACAGTCATATTGCATCGCTGAAGCTTAAGACTTTCTGACCTCGGTATGTGTACGAGTATTAACACCAATTTTGGCTGAAATGACCACAGAGCCAAGGTCGCCTAAAATTCTTCGAAATATCTTGGATTCATGAAGCTATGCAAGAAAAACGTTTTCCCCATCTGACCTGGCTGCACTCAAAATTTATCTTCATCCTTAACTTGTTAACTTGAGTATTACTCGTGTTCCAAAATCCATCTTGTCCTGCTCGACAGAGTTCAAAATCAAGCGAGCAAGCAAATGTTACAAATTCAATTGACTCGCATCAACACTACCATAACGACTTTAAGGTTCCGTACCTCAAAAGGAAAAACAGAACTTTAAAGGATCAATTGATTTTCCGTCTTTTTGTCTGTCAAGACCTGTTTATCACGAACCAGTCGAGGTATGATACAAATTAAATTATAACCGAATTCCTTCTAAATCAACACAGTCAAAAGAAACGGCTCCTTATGCCGCATATTTTGATACTTGCAACGGAATCAAAATGTGTAGGGTGATTTGTAAGTTGGTTAGGAAAAGACAAGAAAAAAATCATACTAGAGGGTGTCGATCTTCCCCCGTTTAGGCGAGAGAAGGAATTTTCTGAAATAAAATTTCTTTAATTTGATTTTGACTCAAGTTGGTTTTTGACAAATACAAGTACGAAGTAAAAATTTAAAAAACAAAAACTTAAATGTTTTCTTCAAATTGCATTTATTAATTTTAAGTCAAATCCAAAACATCCCGTTTTGAAAGATGTAATATTTAAGCTTTTAAGAAATAAAAATAAATGTTTTTTGCGGTGTTTCTGCATTTCGACTTTTTAAATGAGCCGATTTTCATATTTTTAAATTTATTCAATCCTTCTACTGCTAAGTGAGGCATTCCGTCATACCATATCCAACGTTCCCCAAAGTTTGTTGGTCCAGCAGATGACCTTTCTCTCCTTCAACTTTCCAACACTTCATGCTCCCAAAGACGGTTGTGAAGTTTTGAAAAAAGTTTATGGTGGGCACATCTCCAATAAACTCCACGCTTCACGAGTGAAAACATCTCGGTGTATTGATATCGGTATCTCGGTGAAACATATTTTAGTTTCTTAGATTTAATTATTACAACCGTTTTTTCTTGGGTTCACCAGATAGACATATCAGGTAGGCAGGTTAAATTAAACAAGTGTTCCAATAAAAAAAAGGTAAAATTTATTTAATACAGTCTATTTTTATTACTTGCTTATAAAACTTACAAAACAAAAATTACCAAAATTTAGCTTTAATTTTTTTTTCCTTTAACTGAAAACCTTCAACAGAGTTAACCAATATTTCCAGCAAGTGATTTTAATGATGGGTTTGAATTGTTTCTTCATTCACGTATACCAGTTTTGAGTAAATTCCATTCCAAGAGAAAAAGATGCAAATACACCACTTCGTGTTCGGAACGACGGTATATACAAGAGAAAAAAAGGGATAATGGACCTGAAGGTCAAAACTAAGCAAACCCCCAGAAAGTGTTTTTCTGTGCAAAAGTACCTCAAGTTTTTTTTTTTTATTTAAAATCTAGCACACCCTTTTAAACAAGGTTTTTGAGAATGCACTAAAAATTAACAAGAGATTTAAGGGGAAAAAAAATTTGTTTTGAAAATTGCCTTCGAAATTTTATTTCTCGAAAATCATTTACTTAAATAACTTGAATCAAACATTAAATTAGAAAGAGGGAATGTGGCTTCAAAGAAAACTGTATAACATAAACGTATGTGCTTTTGTAAATTTTTAATATTTTTTTTAAGTCAATATTTCAAAAATAAGCACCGTTCCGTCTAAGCGTTCCTCCTGTAAGATTTTTTTCATGTCTTGACCCAACCTACTCGCTCAAGCCTTTCGTCGCATCTTATGCAAATCACCCTGCATAGGACACTTCCTGTTGACTTTTAATCAAGAATTTTGGCAAGAAGCAATGTCCGATAGCACAAGTTAAGGGTAAAACCCGAAAATCTTAAATTTGTAGTTACATCCCGAAAAATTATATTATTTGGTAAATCGAAACTCAATTTTATGCCAAGAAGAAGACGATGTGAAATTTAGAATTGGAATAATTTTATTACTTTTGCGGTGCTTCGGAACCCTTGGTGTGCATGTCCGACTTGTTCTTGGGCACTTTTAATCAAAAATAATGTTCCAGCAAAGAAGGCAACAGCAATCAAGGCCCCTATCACTGAAGCGCGTTTTCGCCCAACCAATCAAATATTGGGTTAAACATGGATGCTGAACGCTCTCGCACACAACAATGCGCATTTATAGCTGTTTCTACTTCCTTTCTGATTCAAGGAAGCAAGCGAATTATGTGCCGACATTCTAAGGGTATTCATAACCCCTTGATCGTGTGTGCATAATAAAAAAGTGTTCTTTTTATATTGTTTAACAATTATTGTTGATAATGGTGCTCAGTCATCCAGAGTCAACCTAAGCAGTCGGGATCATAAAAATGTAACTCGAAAGACTAAAATCATTCCCTACAAACACTCTTGCCAGTTTTACCATTGGGAACTGAATATCGGTCGATATCCAAGACACACAAACAGATTTAAGTGACCTTCGTAACGTAAGAAGAGTCATCCACACGGTGTTGGATCTACGACCAGTTCTGAATCGAGTGAATGGACAACACTGATCTAGCAAGGAATGTCTTAAAATTCCAGTCGCGAAGCTTACGAAAAGATGATGGAAAGCGGCTTAGAGATAAGACTCAGGTTCCTAGAAACTAAGTAAACAGGAAAGTAAGGAGCATCGATTGTTTCACTGAGTATTTGTAAGAATCCGACCCACTGCAAGGACTCACGGTGGACTCAATGTTCCCCATATGGAAATGAAGCTGTAAACACATCAAATGGGACGCTGTGGGCAGGGCGAGTCGAACCCAACCCATTATTTAAGAAAAATCGAGAAACAAGTTGAATTTGAACGCAGCTATGAGACTTTTGCATGTATCTACATATATCTAGAGATCATTCAACTTCAACCCAACCTAATTAATTGATTTTCCGAAAAACAAAACACATAAAAAACCCCCCATCGATTCGGTCAGGAAAAACTAGTTTGATGTTGAAAAATGAAAAACGGAACAAGTCCCATGGTTTTGTCGTTCGCCTACAAACCCATTCCATTCATCCTCTCAAACGCCATAGGATGCATATTTAATGTGACTTAAATGGGATGCACAAGATAAAGCCCAGATCGATTAAAATAACTTTTGTGTCCAAGAAAACTGTCTCCAGACTTTTAACTGTAACCAGATATAGGCCCAAATTTACATAGGAATGATTCTTTCAGAGCTGGAAAATGTTTTCCCAGCAGCAGCCCCGAAATAGATTTATTTCCCGAATAGAGCAAGACAAGCGACTCCGTGTCTTTATGGACAGGTTCGAGATAATCTCAATAAACCAGAACAATAAAACGGAGAGCATCTCGCCCTGGATTCACCTTTTGACCTGCACCGCCATATAAAAGCATTATTCCCGCACGGAAGATGCGTCAAACTCGATTCAACCATGAGACTCATTGGAGTGGTTTTGTTCTGTGAGTATAGATGTGGTGAAATTGTTTTTCTATTTGATTTGTGTTATCCTTGAGGATGCAGGTTTGGTGGGTATCTCTGTCGCTGCTGACAATTATGTGGATCTAGAGAAGCCGTTGCGCACCAAATTCGTTGGCTCATCATCATCGTCATCGAGTTCCGGTAAAAAGATTCAAACTCAGGTGATTTGTCAATGTTTGCCCGGTGAGCCAGGTCGGCGCGGAACGAAGGGACATACAGGCTTGCCAGGAGCCAAGGGTGAAAAGGGTAATCCTGGAGCACGAGGACCCGATGGTCCAACTGGTGAAAATGGACTTGCCGGACGAAATGGTCGTGATGGACAGCCTGGTTCGCCAGGTGCACCGGGACATAGGGGTTACCCAGGTCCTCGGGGTCCACCAGGTTATCCTGGACCCCAAGGCCCTGTAGGAGCTGATGGACCACCAGGACCACCTGGGCCAACAGGCATCCCATAAGAAAAAAAAAACGATTCTGACTAAACGAATAGAAAAAATTCCTTTTTGCAATAAAAAAATCGACTGAAATGGTTTTCTTTGGGTTTTTTTTTTAATCATTGTTTAAGGGTAAAGGAAAATACTTGTGCTTATATGTGTCATAAAAGCTGGGGCAGGTTGTATATTGCGAATCCTTGTTGCAGACATCATTCCAGACTGTAAAAAATCCTGCAACAACAAACATCCAAGCCTGTGCGATTCTATTTCAAGAACTTGCATTTGAGCTGGCATACATTCTTTATCGTCACGGCACAATAGACGACGCCAAGTGTCAGGATAACTTAAACCATCGATTTATTAGTTCGAGCGTGAATTTTTGAAAATGAAAAATCTTACTGATGCTGATCCGGATTGAAAGCATGACTATTGTGTATGGTGGCCTTGCGGGATGTTCAAGGGTTTGTCGACGACCGAAGTTATTTTATATTTCAGATTCGGATACAGCAAGTTTATTTTTAGCCAAGATGCGCATTTTTCGTTTTTGCCACTGGTAACCTCAAGGCATAATTTGTTCCAGATTGCGAATGATTTTATTTAAAAAAAAACCTTTTTAATGTAGTATTTTATCAATAAACTTATTCAAAAGCAGCTCACACTTGGTTAAATGCTAAAAAGAAAGACCAGAATGCAAATTTTGAGCTTTTGTGTTCTTTTATTAGTCGTCCATTATTAAGAGTGTTCAATACGATTGGTCGTTACTAACATCAGAAGGGCCAACAATTTTTGAGCTCACAAAACAATTCGAGCGATGTTTCAAGTTTCGAATTGGAAAAATATTTTCTAGTTCTTATTCACTCGAAACGACGTTGAAAGGGGGTAATTGGAGCTTAAGAAGCACCACTCTGTAGTGGCCCATTTTATTTAAAATAAAGACAGATAAGCCCTGAATCATGATAAGACGCGGGACCGAGATATACAATTTAACAATATGTCGAAACGCTGTCATAGGAGCCTGAATTTACTGACATTAGCCGTGTTAGCTTTTATTTGCTCATGACTCCAGAGGCTGATGTTCATCAATTTACTAACGAGGGATGAATACTGTACTATGTATTCATCACTCTAAAGATTGGAATGAAAAGATATAGTTGGCTTGAAGTGTACGAATTGGCTTCGAACTTCATTTAGTTCGTTTCCTTATGAAAACACAAATCGACTTCTCCAGTCTCCTTCTCATTGCTGAAGCCATTGCCCAGCTAAGAGATCGCTAGTCGCGGATAAACAAGAGGACTTTTTTAAACGATGTAGGTAATATACTTAAAATGATATTGCATACTCTGAGTACGAACCACACAAGCAACTTAAAATAGTTAAAAAAAAAAATTAGACTAAGAAACCAACATCATCAGCAAAGGGACAAAAACTATATTTAGCAGAGTAGACGACGCAGTACTAACAAACACGGCAATCGTTGCGGAAATAGGGACGAGGGCAGTAGATCAGCCAGCAGGACAGTTGGTCCAGTACTAAGAACCACAATAGTTAATGCGGTAATGATAAACAGATCCTGTACTGGCAAGCAGGGTTGGTCGAACTGTCATATTTTAGATAAACCTACATATGTTACGTCTGGTACGTAGTTAAGGTAGTTAAATGTATTTATGTATTAAATGAAACAAATTGTAGTAGATGTAGTTCTAACTGTCAAATAATTTGGCACTTTGAAGTTGAGGCGTTTGGATTGTAAGTGAATTTGAATTAGTCCGTGTAAGCAAAAGAAGAGATATTAATAATTAAATAACTAATATAATGGCTGGTCGAAAGCTGCATGGCTACTGGATTGAAGGTGGTTATACTCCAGTTAAAATGGAGAATCAAAGGATTGGTACACTTTGCGACACATGTTCGGTCCTTCTTAAGAATACAACTATTTCAAGGCTTAAGGCGCATAGGAAACGGTTTCTTTGTTTTACTATTTGCAATTATCCTACGCCTTACATTAAATATTCTTTGCAGAAAAAATTGTACTCGAAGAACGCACACAATTCATTACCAAACAGATAGCGTTTTAGATACACGGAGAGTTAGTTTGTGTTCTAGTCATGAACGTGACCAGGAACACGAATTGAGAAAACTTTTGAATGTGATTGTTGATGTTGATGGTGATTTTAGAGTAAAGACAATAAATGTTGCAAGCATTCCGAGCCAATTTGACATCAGCACAATCTAAGTTCAAGATGAGAATATTGACGTAAGTCTCAATACATAAAAAATCCAAGTTTTTCTCGACGTTGTATTAAAATTAAAATTCATTTTTACAGTGTTTGGATGAAATCGAAATGGGAATAGATACTCTTTCACAGCCAGTGACACCACCAACATCGGCGTTAATTAATTCTATGTCCAGGCCTTCTATTTACCCTTTAATCGCTTCTTCATCCACCGACACCGATTACAATGGGCCTCAAATTAAGAAGCTAAAAACACCTCTAAGTGTCAGACAAATAAAGAAGGCATCAGCAACACCATCGGTTTTGAAAAGTTTCATTGATAGTATTGATGAAAAGGAATCTATGAAAATAGACTTGGCATTAGCAAAGTACTTCTTTGGGTTGGAAAAATAGCAGCAACAACACAAACAATGTCCTTGCTATAATGAGAACGGTGTCTGGCTCAAATATTTTTATTGAATCATTTGATTTCATGGACACTTGTGAAACAGGAGAAGAACTAGCTGAACTGATCTGAATTTTTTCAGGTTGATTTCGGATATTGACTCCGTTGTCTTCAATTCTCTAAATTCTTGAATCTTGTTTATTGAAATGATACATGAAGTTTTTCTGAATTTACTACGTATGCGGCAGACGTAGTAAATAATAGTGTAGTTTTTTCCAATTTACTACACGTAGTTAATGATGTAGAAAATGTAGTGTAGTTAATTCGGCCAACCCTGCTGGCAAGCAGAGCGTCCATACTCGTAGACTCGAAGGGTATTCATGAACTGTCTATACTTCTCTTTTATTATGGTAGTACTGTGTACGATGTAATCATGATGTATCATAATGTAAAGTAGAAAAAAATCGGTCGTTAATTTAGGCCAATTTTTTTTTCTCCTATAAAATGGCTTTAATTTTCATCTTATAAGAGCAAAACTTTTTCAAAATTTCCAGTAGTCGCCCAGCAAAAGGAGCTATGCTCTACCGCTCTTTTCTAAGAAGAGGATTCGTCTTAAACGCTTGTTTTATTTTCCGCAGGGGGAATAGTTTATTTGTTAGATGTGCAATTTTGCGTGAAAATTGAATTTGAATATTGCACAAGTATCAAAATAGAACTAACATTTGCCTCCATTTGGGTAAAATATTGCTTCTATCATTAGGTTGATACATTTTGGGCCACCCTGTGTGTTATCTGGGAACGGAAAAGATTTTTTCCGATTCGCTTATTCGTGCCACCACATATTTTTAGTACACGAAAATTTAAGTTTAGCTAAGACAATAACCTGAACAGTCTTAGACCATTACCACAGTCTTAGACCGCAACCACAATTCGGTTTTAGCATTGACGTGAACCATTATCAGATTGGTTTTTGTATTCGCTCAGTTTATACCAATTATTAGCACTGGGTGAATAGGCAAAGAATATAAATTGAATTTATTCGCAGACGTTTAAAGCATTCATTCTCATGATACCTTAGCATGGAGTGCAGCTTTTCTTTGGACCACAACGATCTTGTGATAACATTTTAAATGATGCGTCATCCGTTAGCTTTTTTTAACAAACTCAAAAATCATGATTAATTGTAGAACATTATTTCATTTAAATGACTTGGCAGAAAGCCATTCCATTGACACTTGTTTTTTATGGAGGGATCGAAACAATATTTGCCACGGTCTTATTTATCACCAGTAATGTTTTTGAATACCTGGATCATCTCTGGATTCTTCCCATAATATCAATCTTTATCCACAGTGTTATCCAACGCCGTCCTATCGCTGCTTTTCAACTAAGTTCGCAGTTAATTGATTGTTGAACGACTTTTGTGACATGGAACGAGCACGTCCAAGTCCAAATCCTCAATGCCCGGGCCTCAGTTTAACTATTTCCAGCTCCCTTAACTTCAAAAACCACAAAAAGAAAACAGCCACACGGTGAGTATGCTTTAGCTTATCAATGAAATCTCGTGGAATTTTCGAGCTCCAAATATGGCAGTTTTGCATGTTTACGTAGCCGCCTCACCTGAAAGGACGATTGATAACTGAAGTTTTCGTTCAAGTGATCGGGTCTTTGGCCTAAGCAGGGAAACGATAACGAAGCGGTAGTTAATTTTTTTTGCCAATTTTAGGGAATTTGATCTTGAAAGCGAATAATTCGAGGTCTTTTACACTCCTCAGGCCAGTGGTTGAGTTTAGTTTAGTTCCATTGCTAAGTCCGTCAGAAAAAAGGTGTGCACAGGACGAAAAGGGATATGTTTGGTTATTAGTAGACAAACCAATCTTCAGAGCTTTGTTCACAAATTCGCATAGATCAGCTGTAGGAGGTGCATTACGTATTTCGTATGTTTCAACTGAAATTTCTTTTTGCAATTCGCTCTTCTTCGGCAACACAGATTCACTTTCGAAGAAAATTCGAAATCAACCGATAGAACAAGTTAACGCACAAGAACTAGATACAAACACTTTGTATTTAGTAAGCTGAGTTAGCTTTTTGACAACCAAGGATCTCCTTAATGTCATCGGCTATTTTATGCAGATACCAAGCCCTTTTAATACACATTATTATTCCAGAAGCATACACCGCACAATTTACTTTGTCGTGGTTCAATATAAACAGCTTTGACCCCATTACATAGCTCCACTCATAAATTTACAACTGTAGCAATTACTCCACCACCTAACATCAACCCCTAAATCTCCCCACTTCCATCGAGGATGCTACTCTCTCTCTCTTTTGTGAAGAAAATATTATACTACCTCCAGAGCTTTTGCATGTAGTCGTATTTATTTATTGAACAGGCACTCGTGTGCCTACATCGCACACACGATGCCGAAATAAATTGGCGCCCAACGGGGGACCGTATTCTCAACCTCAACGGATTAATTGCACTTTGGGTGATGAATAGCAAGAGCAACAGCATAAGGCAAAATGAAATTCCATTATCCTGCTGTTGCAGCGAATCGCTTTGAGTATCTCCTCAATTCAGGTGAATAACAACAGAAATTAAATTCATTGCTCACCAAAATGAAAATTTCGTGAAAATGTATTAATTACTCCACAGAGCACAGGCGAGAATGAATGGGGTGCCTGACTTCGAGAGTATGTGCAATGTGCACGCGGGGATAATCGCTTTGAAGAGCATTTAATGAAATCTCCTCCATCGGGGAGTCCTTAAGCGATGGCAAACGTGTGTCCCTGGCGGAGCGGAGCAGCAATGCATTTGCAATAAATAATGAGTTCGTTTTTCCGTTTGCCAAAGGATGTATGCAAATATATTTGTTGCAAGTTGACACTCTGTGTAGGTAGCCAGGTATCTGTGACTTGCGAACAGGATACAGGATCGAGGTCAATGAAAATCTGTTTGTTATTCCATTTTACTACGAAAAGAGCAAGCAAGGTATTCACTGACAGAATGACTAATCGAGTATGGAATTAAGCCAAATGCAAGGACATCTAAAGAGCGTAAGCAATTAGTAAGTCAATTTTATTCCGAATATAACATAGGGTAATTTTGTGGAAGGACATCTGAGGTAAATGTGGAATATACTCACTGCTGGAAGAGATAAAGTTTTCAGCTTCAAACTTTTAATGGCGACTCTTTGAAATTCCGTAATTAATGATTATAAGTTGAATGGTTCTGTGGATGACTTTTGAAATTGGTTGGCCAGGATGAGCAGAAATAAGTTGAAATAGTTCTATCTAGATTTTTTTTTCTGCATCTCCGGATTCTTCATCAAACTTTAAATTGTAGAACTGTGGAACCGCATTGAGATCTCACGAGCTGACTGGCAGATGGCTTGGGCATATCCTTATCCGACTTGATGACGGCGTGATAGGATAATATGTCCATAAGGATATCTGGATCTTGGTTGGTATGGTTGTCCCAGATGGCATATATATGTTTTGAGAGACGTCTGTAAATTAAAGAGTTCTCTCGGCTTGTCATGGCTCAATCCAGATACAAGTAAGTAAGCATTAAAGGGGTCCTGTAGTCCCGGGAAGTAGCCATTGTATTTTTGATGAAGAATGGACACTTTTGAGAGTAAGAGATGGTACCGTCTACTCAAATATTACGATCGATCTTTCTGTGGAGATTACTGATTGGCCCATAAACAAGTTTAGATTTTAACCCGCTCTGTTACCCGCATGGCTAGTTCTTGTGATTTCTTACATACAGATTTATCTTTATATCGTGGAAGGACTCTGCAGCCATCGTGTTTTTTTTTGGCCTCTTTAGCTGAACTAAGAGCGTACTTTTATTTACAGGCTCTAAGCTTACCTTCTAACTTACCGTATTAAATGATATTTTTTCCCTTATCCTTTCGCTCGATTCCTCTGAATCTATGGGTACTAAATTATGGCAGCATCAACGCTCCCCGCCTAATAGCAGCCTTGAAGGGTTCATACAGAGGCCATTTAATCTTGACGAGCAAGGAATCTCCGAACCTGAACATCGTCGGCATACATTTCGATTGCGCAGATTAAGGAACATAGTGAGAGGTCATTTTTGAATAATAGATTTAAAAAAAAAAACTGATTCCGTTGTTGTCTGCCTAGTTGATAGTGTCAGATGCCTCAAAGAAATCTAGTAATGCAAAAAGGTCACCTCGCTCGTCTTTACCAACAGATTTGGTGGGCTTTTTTGACTGGTGATGTCTCTGGGTCGAAGTATTTTCAAAAACGAAGCTGGTTTCATAGTTTATTCGAATTTTGATAGCTGACTTTTTTTCTAAGTGAAATTGATGCAAGGGATACGGACGTCGTTTGTTTTTAGGAAGACGGTGCCGCGTTTCTCACACTTATCAGATTATTTCTCTATTCCGTGATAAATTTAAGAAAAATATACTTTTATTTGTCAACGAGACCCTGGGTGTTAACAACAAGCGGTTTTTCTTTTAGTTCAGAATAGAGCTCTGATCAGAGCAGAGATCTGAAACACAGCCGAACGCTTAGTTGTCATTCGACTAGCAATTATATGTAAGGCTGTCAAAATTATAGTATTATTGTATAAAATTGTTTATTGTTCATTGTTAATTATATTTATATTTTTACTATCTTCCACGCCAGAATAACAAATCTCGTGCTGCATTTTAATTGTTTTGGATTCTATTTTTGTCTGTTTTCCTTCCTGTCGCATAAAAAAAGGCCGTGCTCAACTTTTTGCTCTGAATACTCAGTCAATTTATTCTGAGCTCATAGAGTGCGCTCTGAATGGAAAAAGAAAAACGCCAAACATAAGATTTTATCACTTATCCAATTAGTTATTTTTGCACTAAACTCCTGTAAAATATAACGTCAATGATACGTCAAAATTCCATTACTAATTGTTCAATTCAAATTGTTGGATGACCATACCATATATATTTCTAAACTTATATAATAAAGAGGTTATTTTCGTAAGCTTCGAAACTTCCCTCCTGAGTTAAATATTTTTACCAATACTTACAATGGATCTTCGGAGTGAAGCCTTTAAATTTAAAAAAAATTTGTTGCGAACTCTGCTTTTACAAAATTTAAAGAATTCAAAAAAATCTACAAAAAAGTCACATCTCTAAACGTCAAGGTTATGACACAATTTTATAAAGAGTAAAGGTTTGTAAGTCTGTAAGGACGAGTTTTCAGGAGGTAATCTTCGACACGATCCACCAATTTTGTGGAAACCATTCACTTCTGTAAAGTTGTTGAAAAAGCGGTCCTTTTTTACGAATGATGTCGTAGCGGTAAGAGATACTTACTTGCTTTAAAAAGAAAAGTTTTGCAACTGATTCTATAAAAAAAAGTCTGCGATGACATATCTCTACACCTATGTTGAATTTAATACAAAGGTTGCTTAAATAAGACTAAAAAGTATTTGTTAAATTAATTAACATTTTTTTTTTGGACAATCAGTTTGATTTGATGTAACAGGACGGTGAATAATCTGAGTCCGACAGCTTTTCTACGGACACGAAACATACGTGCGACTAATGTAAACATATTTTCACACTTAAATAAATAAAAAATAGGTCACTTATGTTAAAACTCAATAAATTATCTCATTCCACTGTAGTGGATGAAATTATTTCTTTTTCATTATAATTAAAATTACTGACCTCGACATAATCCACATCCTGCTCTACCTCACACCACTGCAAAAGAGATTTTAATGTTTTCAAAAATCAAGCGGTAATTAGGTTTTTGTCAAATGGACCGACATGCAATTAGCATCGACCACAAATTAAAGCTCCGTCCGCAACCATTCGAATGGCAATTATGTATGGGCAAATGTAACCACGAATGGGCTTCAATTCAATCGTTTCATTTCATTTCAAACATCAATCCCACGCTCCAGTCCACCATCACTGCCATCACCCCTCTAAGTGTCTTAATTAATAACTGCCCCGAGTCTCTTTCGGAAGATAACCCAAACGGTTTCAACCTATTCCACACCAGAACAGTATATCCTGATCCATTAGAACCGGATCACTCGTTGTCGCCTTGTTTAATTACATTCGACTTCATAGTGTCACTTGATGCTCGTACCTTGACATCTACATGTAGATAGCTCTCTAGGTGCAATTAAGGGATTACCTCTTTTTGTTGTCCACGCATCTCCCTGTCCAGGTTCCTTCTCATTCGTCCCTTTTACTTTTTATCGTCAGCTGGTACGAAAAGGCATCACAGATACTTGGAAAAAGAAAAGACCGGTTAGGGTAGCATTCGATGTAGATATTTAATTTACTCAGTCCTTAAAGTATTTCATTTAATTAGATCGTAACTCAAAATGGATATTGCAGCTAGGAGAGTAGACAAAAAAAATGCTGTGTCGTTTGCGGATGGTCATAGGGAACCATAAAATGCAATTTTTATGCTCCACAATCCAAGCGGGATTGCTGATGGATGAAGGTATCTCGAGGTGCCTGTTTGGTTTCGAAATTAAAAAAATATGTTACAGCCCAACATGGGGAGATTATTTATGTTGATTTGAAGGCTTCCTGTTGCTGGAACACTGTACGCTGTGAAACTGAATCTTTTTCACATTAGCTTGCTGGATAAATTTGCAGATCATGTGACTGCCTTGTAAACAGGATAATGAGCATCATTTTAATGTATGAAATTATTGCTTAAGCATTTAAATGAGGATACAGATATTAAGACGCGTTTTTTAATTTAACTTGAGAAAAAATATAGTGTCGGCCATCTGTTGGTTTCAACTTGGCAAGATGAAAATTTGTTCGAGGTTCTGTTAAGGCATTATAACTTCCCTTATGATGTAATTTTGTGTAGAAAAGAGGTGAATGAGATTTAATTTGGTTTCGATTGTTCCATGGGTGGAGTTCAAATCCGGACCTAGAACCTTATATTTACTTGTTTGCATTCAACCAGTTGGCAGTATTTTTTTTATCTGCCTCGGAAGTTTTTGTCATCACTCTGTTGTCAGTTTTATTCACAGCAGAGTCAATAACGTAACATCTGAAAAAATCATTTTTTTGACGATGTGAGCTTAGGATTTCAGCATGGCAAGCCAATAAAGTAAACATTTCAACATGTGCTCAATCGCTGGTAGATTTATCTATTGAAATCACCGTTTATATAATCATATGGTGACTGGACAAGAGTCGAAAAATAGGCCCGGATAACTTATCGAATTAACCAACTGTTTGCTTTTAATAAAAAAATCGCGTTGGCCAATTAAGCAGCATTCATCTCCTCGATACATTTTTGATAGCTTCGGCCTTTTTTTCACGAAAAGCATGACCAATATTTTTCTGACTATCTGAACCGTCTCCAGATTGTTCGCTTGTCGACGATCGTAATTGGCAGGCCACAAAAACACCCAATGGCGATTGAAGCTTGTGTGTACCATAAAACGATTGCAGGACGACTTGTTTGGCACGTTGCCCCCGTCTTGATGGAGCCATAGCTCGCCAATATTTTTGGCCCATGATTTCAAAATGCACTTTTTTCCCGAAATCACAAATATTTATTTCTGCGACATGGATATCTACAAGTATATCAAACTAAACACGAATTCAAAAATTTACCTCTGAAAACCATTTATTGACGAAAATATTGAGATTTGAAATCCGAGGCATTTTTGCAAAATTCTGCTGGACTATAGCCCATGATTTCAAAATGCACTTTTTTCCCGAAATCACAAATATTTATTTTTGAGTTATGGATATCTACAAGGATATCAAACTTAACACGAATTCAAAAATTTACCTCTGAAAACCATTTATTGACGAAAATATTGAGATTTGAAATCCGAGGCATTTTTGCAAAATTCTGCTGGAATATAGCCCATGATTTCAAAATGCACTTTTTTCCCGAAATCACAAATATTTATTTTTGAGTTATGGATATCTACAAGGATATCAAACTAAACACGAATTCAAAAATTTACCTCTGAAAACCATTTATTGACGAAAATATTGAGATTTGAAATCCGAGGCATTTTTGCAAAATTCTGGTGGACTATAGCCCATGATTTCAAAATGCACTTTTTTCCCGAAATCACAAATATTTATAAGATATGGATATCTACAAGGATATCAAACTAAACACGAATTCAAAAATTTACCTCTGAGAACCATTTAATGACGAAAATGTTGAGATTTGAAATCCGAGGCTTTTTTTGTAAAATTCTGCTGGAATATAGCCCATGATTTCAAAATGCACTTTTTTCCCGAAATCACAAATATTTATAAGATATGGATATCTACAAGGATATCAAACTAAACACGAATTCAAAAATTTACCTCTGAGAACCATTTAATGACGAAAATGTTGAGATTTGAAATCCGAGGCTTTTTTTGTAAAATTCTGCTGGAATATAGCCCATGATTTCAAAATGCACTTTTTTCCCGAAATCACAAATATTTATTTTTGAGTTATGGATATCTACAAGGATATCAAACTTAACACGAATTCAAAAATTTACCTCTGAAAACCATTTATTGACGAAAATATTGAGATTTGAAATCCGAGGCATTTTTGCAAAATTCTGCTGGAATATAGCCCATGATTTCAAAATGCACTTTTTTCCCGAAATCACAAATATTTATTTTTGAGTTATGGATATCTACAAGGATATCAAACTTAACACGAATTCAAAAATTTACCTCTGAAAACCATTTATTGACGAAAATATTGAGATTTGAAATCCGAGGCATTTTTGCAAAATTCTGCTGGAATATAGCCCATGATTTCAAAATGCACTTTTTTCCCGAAATCACAAATATTTATTTTTGAGTTATGGATATCTACAAGGATATCAAACTAAACACGAATTCAAAAATTTACCTCTGAAAACCATTTATTGACGAAAATATTGAGATTTGAAATCCGAGGCATTTTTGCAAAATTCTGCTGGACTATAGCCCATGATTTCAAAATGCACTTTTTTCCCGAAATCACAAATATTTATTTCTGAGATATGGATATCTACAAGGATATCAAACTTAGCTCAAATTCCAAATTTTAGCTCTGAGAACCATTTAAAGACGAAAATATTGAGATATCAAATCCGAGGCATTTTTGCAAAATTCTGCTGGACTATAGCCCATGATTTCAAAATGCACTTTTTTCCCGAAATCACAAATATTTATTTCTGAGATATGGATATCTACAAGGATATCAAACTTAGCTCAAATTCCAAATTTTAGCTCTGAGAACCATTTAAAGACGAAAATATTGAGATATCAAATCCGAGGCATTTTTGCAAAATTCTGCTGGACTATAGCCCATGATTTCAAAATGCACTTTTTTCCCGAAATCACAAATATTTATAAGATATGGATATCTACAAGGATATCAAACTTAACACGAATTCAAAAATTTACCTCTGAAAACCATTTATTGACGAAAATATTGAGATTTGAAATCCGAGGCATTTTTGCAAAATTCTGCTGGAATATAGCCCATGATTTCAAAATGCACTTTTTTCCCGAAATCACAAATATTTATTTTTGAGTTATGGATATCTACAAGGATATCAAACTAAACACGAATTCAAAAATTTACCTCTGAAAACCATTTATTGACGAAAATATTGAGATTTGAAATCCGAGGCATTTTTGCAAAATTCTGGTGGACTATAGCCCATGATTTCAAAATGCACTTTTTTCCCGAAATCACAAATATTTATAAGATATGGATATCTACAAGGATATCAAACTAAACACGAATTCAAAAATTTACCTCTGAGAACCATTTAATGACGAAAATGTTGAGATTTGAAATCCGAGGCTTTTTTTGTAAAATTCTGCTGGAATATAGCCCATGATTTCAAAATGCACTTTTTTCCCGAAATCACAAATATTTATTTTTGAGTTATGGATATCTACAAGGATATCAAACTTAACACGAATTCAAAAATTTACCTCTGAAAACCATTTATTGACGAAAATATTGAGATTTGAAATCCGAGGCATTTTTGCAAAATTCTGCTGGAATATAGCCCATGATTTCAAAATGCACTTTTTTCCCGAAATCACAAATATTTATTTTTGAGTTATGGATATCTACAAGGATATCAAACTTAACACGAGTTCAAAAATTTACCTCTGAAAACCATTTATTGACGAAAATATTGAGATTTGAAATCCGAGGCATTTTTGCAAAATTCTGCTGGAATATAGCCCATGATTTCAAAATGCACTTTTTTCCCGAAATCACAAATATTTATTTTTGAGTTATGGATATCTACAAGGATATCAAACTAAACACGAATTCAAAAATTTACCTCTGAAAACCATTTATTGACGAAAATATTGAGATTTGAAATCCGAGGCATTTTTGCAAAATTCTGCTGGACTATAGCCCATGATTTCAAAATGCACTTTTTTCCCGAAATCACAAATATTTATTTCTGAGATATGGATATCTACAAGGATATCAAACTTAGCTCAAATTCCAAATTTTAGCTCTGAGAACCATTTAAAGACGAAAATATTGAGATATCAAATCCGAGGCATTTTTGCAAAATTCTGCTGGACTATAGCCCATGATTTCAAAATGCACTTTTTTCCCGAAATCACAAATATTTATTTCTGAGATATGGATATCTACAAGGATATCAAACTAAACACGAATTCAAAAATTTACCTCTGAAAACCATTTATTGACGAAAATATTGAGATTTGAAATCCGAGGCATTTTTGCAAAATTCTGATGGACTATAGCCCATGATTTCAAAATGCACTTTTTTCCGGAAATCACAAATATTTATAAGATATGGATATCTACAAGGATATCAAACTAAACACGAATTCAAAAATTTACCTCTGAGAACCATTTAATGACGAAAATGTTGAGATTTGAAATCCGAGGCTTTTTTTGTAAAATTCTGCTGGACTATAGCCCATGATTTCAAAATGCACTTTTTTCCCGAAATCACAAATATTTATTTCTGAGTTACGGAGATCTACAAGGATATCAAACTAAACACGAATTCAAAAATTTACCTCTGAAAACCATTTATTGACGAAAATATTGAGATTTGAAATCCGAGGCATTTTTGCAAAATTCTGCTGGACTATAGCCCATGATTTCAAAATGCACTTTTTTCCGAAATCACAAATATTTATTTCTGAGGTATGGATATCCATGTATTAATAAAACTCAACACAAATTCCAAATTTTAACTCTGAGAACCATTTAATGACGAAAATATTGAGATATCAAATCCGAGGCATTTTTGCAAAATTCTGCTGGACTATAGCCCATGATTTCAAAATGCACTTTTTTCCGAAATCACAAATATTTATTTCTGAGGTATGGATATCCATGTATTAATAAAACTCAACACAAATTCCAAATTTTAACTCTGAGAACCATTTAATGACGAAAATATTGAGATATCAAATCCGAGGCATTTTTGCAAAATTCTGCTGGACTATAGCCCATGATTTCAAAATGCACTTTTTTCCGAAATCACAAATATTTATTTCTGAGGTATGGATATCCATGTATTAATAAAACTCAACACAAATTCCAAATTTTAACTCTGAGAACCATTTAATGACGAAAATATTGAGATATCAAATCCGAGGCATTTTTGCAAAATTCTGGTGGACTATAGCCCATGATTTCAAAATGCACTTTTTTCCCGAAATCACAAATATTTATAAGATATGGATATCTACAAGGATATCAAACTAAACACGAATTCAAAAATTTACCTCTGAGAACCATTTAATGACGAAAATGTTGAGATGTGAAATCCGAGGCATTTTTGCAAAATTCTGCTGGACTATAGACCATGATTTCAAAATGCACTTTTTTCCCGAAATCACAAATATTTATTTCTGAGATATGGATACATGCAAGGATATCAAACTAAACACGAATTCAAAAATTTACCTCTGAGAACCATTTAATGACGAAAATGTTGAGATTTGAAATCCGAGGCTTTTTTTGTAAAATTCTGCTGGACTATAGCCCATGATTTCAAAGTGCACTTTTTTCCCGAAATCACAAATATTTATTTCTGAGTTATGGAGATCTACAAGGATATCAAACTAAACACGAATTCAAAAATTTACCTCTGAAAACCATTTATTGACGAAAATATTGAGATTTCAAATCCGAGGCATTTTTGCAAAATTCTGCTGGACTATAGACCATGATTTCAAAATGCACTTTTTTCCCGAAATCACAAATATTTATTTCTGAGTTATGGAGATCTACAAGGATATCAAACTAAACACGAATTCAAAAATTTACCTCTGAAAACCATTTATTGACGAAAATATTGAGATTTGAAATCCGAGCCTTTTTGGTAAAATTCTGCTGGACTATAGCCCATGATTTCAAAATGCACTTTTTTCCCGAAATCACAAATATTTATTTCTGAGTTATGGAGATCTACAAGGATATCAAACTAAACACGAATTCTAAAATTTACCTCTGAAAACCATTTATTGACGAAAATATTGAGATTTGAAATCCGAGGCATTTTTGCAAAATTCTGCTGGACTATAACCCATGATTTGAAAATGCACTTTTTTCCCGAAATCACAAATATTTATTTCTGAGTTATGGAGATCTACAAGGATATCAAACTAAACACGAATTCAAAAATTTACCTCTGAGAACCATTTAATGACGAAAATGTTGAGATGTGAAATCCGAGGCATTTTTGCAAAATTCTGCTGGACTATAGCCCATGATTTGAAAATGCACTTTTTTCCCGAAATCACAAATATTTATAAGATATGGATATCTACAAGGATATCAAACTAAACACGAATTCAAAAATTTACCTCTGAAAACCATTTATTGACGAAAATATTGAGATTTGAAATCCGAGGCTTTTTTTGTAAAATTCTGCTGGACTATAGCCCATGATTTCAAAATGCACTTTTTTCCCGAAATCACAAATATTTATTTCTGAGATATGGATACATGCAAGGATATCAAACTAAACACGAATTCAAAAATTTACCTCTGAGAACCATTTAATGACGAAAATGTTGAGATGTGAAATCCGAGGCATTTTTGCAAAATTCTGCTGGACTATAGCCCATGATTTGAAAATGCACTTTTTTCCCGAAATCACAAATATTTATAAGATATGGATATCTACAAGGATATCAAACTAAACACGAATTCAAAAATTTACCTCTGAAAACCATTTATTGACGAAAATATTGAGATTTGAAATCCGAGGCTTTTTTTGGAAATTCTGCTGGACTATAGCCCATGATTTCAAAATGCACTTTTTTCCCGAAATCACAAATATTTATTTCTGAGATATGGATACATGCAAGGATATCAAACTAAACACGAATTCAAAAATTTACCTATGAGAACCATTTAATGACGAAAATGTTGAGATGTGAAATCCGAGGCATTTTTGCAAAATTCTGCTGGACTATAGCCCATGATTTGAAAATGCACTTTTTTCCCGAAATCACAAATATTTATAAGATATGGATATCTACAAGGATATCAAACTAAACACGAATTCAAAAATTTACCTCTGAAAACCATTTATTGACGAAAATATTGAGATTTGAAATCCGAGGCTTTTTTTGTAAAATTCTGCTGGACTATAGCCCATGATTTCAAAATGCACTTTTTTCCCGAAATCACAAATATTTATTTCTGAGTTATGGAGATCTACAAGGATATCAAACTAAACACGAATTCAAAAATTTACCTCTGAAAACCATTTATTGACGAAAATATTGAGATTTGAAATCCGAGGCATTTTTGCAAAATTCTGCTGGACTATAACCCATGATTTCAAAATGCACTTTTTTCCCGAAATCACAAATATTTATTTCTGAGTTATGGAGATCTACAAGGATATCAAACTAAACACGAATTCAAAAATTTACCTCTGAAAACCATTTATTGACGAAAATATTGAGATTTGAAATCCGAGGCATTTTTGCAAAATTCTGCTGGACTATAACCCATGATTTCAAAATGCACTTTTTTCCGAAATCACAAATATTTATTTCTGAGGTATGGATATCCATGTATTAATAAAACTCAACACAAATTCCAAATTTTAACTCTGAGAACCATTTAATGACGAAAATATTGAGATATCAAATCCGAGGCATTTTTGCAAAATTCTGCTGGACTATAGCCCATGATTTCAAAATGCACTTTTTTCCGAAATCACAAATATTTATTTCTGAGGTATGGATATCCATGTATTAATAAAACTCAACACAAATTCCAAATTTTAACTCTGAGAACCATTTAATGACGAAAATATTGAGATATCAAATCCGAGGCATTTTTGCAAAATTCTGCTGGACTATAGCCCATGATTTCAAAATGCACTTTTTTCCCGAAATCACAAATATTTATTTCTGAGTTATGGAGATCTACAAGGATATCAAACTAAACACGAATTCAAAAATTTACCTCTGAAAACCATTTATTGACGAAAATATTGAGATTTGAAATCCGAGGCATTTTTGCGAAATTCTGCTGGACTATAGCCCATGATTTCAAAATGCACTTTTTTTCCGAAATCACAAATATTTGTTTCTGAGGTATGGATATCCATGTATTAATAAAACTCAACACAAATTCCAAATTTTAACTCTGAGAACCATTTAATGACGAAAATATTGAGATATCAAATCCGAGGCATTTCTGCAAAATTCTGCTGGACTTATAGCCCATGATTTCAAAATGCACTTTTTTCCCGAAATCACAAATATTTTTTTCTGAGATATGGATACATGCAAGGATATCAAACTAAACACGAATTCAAAAATTTACCTCTGAGAACCGTTTAATAACGAAAACATTGAGATTTGAAATCCGAGGCTTTTTTGCAAAATTCTGCTGGACTATAGCCCATGATTTCAAAATGCACTTTTTTCCGAAATCACAAATATTTGTTTCTGAGGTATGGATATCCATGTATTAATAAAACTCAACACAAATTCCAAATTTTAACTCTGAGAACCATTTAATGACGAAAATATTGAGATATCAAATCCGAGGCATTTTTGCAAAATTCTGCTGGACTATAGCCCATGATTTCAAAATGCACTTTTTTCCCGAAATCACAAATATTTTTTTCTGAGATATGGATACATGCAAGGATATCAAACTAAACACGAATTCAAAAATTTACCTCTGAGAACCGTTTAATAACGAAAATATTGAGATTTGAAATCCGAGGCTTTTTTGCAAAATTCTGCTGGACTATAGCCCATGATTTCAAAATGCACTTTTTTCCGAAATCACAAATATTTGTTTCTGAGGTATGGATATCCATGTATTAATAAAACTCAACACAAATTCCAAATTTTAACTCTGAGAACCATTTAATGACGAAAATATTGAGATATCAAATCCGAGGCATTTTTGCAAAATTCTGCTGGACTATAGCCCATGATTTCAAAATGCACTTTTTTCCCGAAATCACAAATATTTATTTCTGAGTTATGGAGATCTACAAGGATATCAAACTAAACACGAATTCAAAAATTTACCTCTGAAAACCATTTATTGACGAAAATATTGAGATTTGAAATCCGAGGCTTTTTTGTAAAATTCTGCTGGACTATAGCCCATGATTTCAAAATGCACTTTTTTCCGAAATCACAAATATTTGTTTCTGAGGTATGGATATCCATGTATTAATAAAACTCAACACAAATTCCAAATTTTAACTCTGAGAACCATTTAATGACGAAAATATTGAGATATCAAATCCGAGACATTTTTGCAAAATTCTGCTGGACTTATAGCCCATGATTTCAAAATGCACTTTTTTCCCGAAATCACAAATATTTATTTCTGAGATATGGATATCCATGTATTAATAAAACTCAACACAAATTCCAAATTTTAACTCTGAGAACCATTTAATGACGAAAATATTGAGATATCAAATCCGAGACATTTTTGCAAAATTCTGCTGGACTTATAGCCCATGATTTCAAAATGCACTTTTTTCCCGAAATCACAAATATTTATTTCTGAGATATGGATATCCATGTATTAATAAAACTTAACTCAAATTCCAAATTTTAACTCTGAGAACCATTTAATGACGAAAATATTGACATATCAAATCCGAGGCATTTTTGCAAAATTCTGCTGGACTATAGCCCATGATTTCAAAATGCACTTTTTTCCCGAAATCACAAATATTTATTTCTGAGTTATGGAGATCTACAAGGATATCAAACTAAACACGAATTCAAAAATTTACCTCTGAAAACCATTTATTGACGAAAATATTGAGATTTGAAATCCGAGGCATTTTTGCAAAATTCTGCTGGACTATAACCCATGATTTCAAAATGCACTTTTTTTCCGAAATCACAAATATTTGTTTCTGAGGTATGGATATCCATGTATTAATAAAACTCAACACAAATTCCAAATTTTAACTCTGAGAACCATTTAATGACGAAAATATTGAGATATCAAATCCGAGGCATTTCTGCAAAATTCTGCTGGACTTATAGCCCATGATTTCAAAATGCACTTTTTTCCCGAAATCACAAATATTTTTTTCTGAGATATGGATACATGCAAGGATATCAAACTAAACACGAATTCAAAAATTTACCTCTGAGAACCGTTTAATAACGAAAACATTGAGATTTGAAATCCGAGGCTTTTTTGCAAAATTCTGCTGGACTATAGCCCATGATTTCAAAATGCACTTTTTTCCGAAATCACAAATATTTGTTTCTGAGGTATGGATATCCATGTATTAATAAAACTCAACACAAATTCCAAATTTTAACTCTGAGAACCATTTAATGACGAAAATATTGAGATATCAAATCCGAGGCATTTTTGCAAAATTCTGCTGGACTATAGCCCATGATTTCAAAATGCACTTTTTTCCCGAAATCACAAATATTTTTTTCTGAGATATGGATACATGCAAGGATATCAAACTAAACACGAATTCAAAAATTTACCTCTGAGAACCGTTTAATAACGAAAACATTGAGATTTGAAATCCGAGGCTTTTTTGCAAAATTCTGCTGGACTATAGCCCATGATTTCAAAATGCACTTTTTTCCGAAATCACAAATATTTGTTTCTGAGGTATGGATATCCATGTATTAATAAAACTCAACACAAATTCCAAATTTTAACTCTGAGAACCATTTAATGACGAAAATATTGAGATATCAAATCCGAGGCATTTTTGCAAAATTCTGCTGGACTATAGCCCATGATTTCAAAATGCACTTTTTTCCCGAAATCACAAATATTTATTTCTGAGTTATGGAGATCTACAAGGATATCAAACTAAACACGAATTCAAAAATTTACCTCTGAAAACCATTTATTGACGAAAATATTGAGATTTGAAATCCGAGGCATTTTTGCAAAATTCTGCTGGACTATAACCCATGATTTCAAAATGCACTTTTTTTCCGAAATCACAAATATTTGTTTCTGAGGTATGGATATCCATGTATTAATAAAACTCAACACAAATTCCAAATTTTAACTCTGAGAACCATTTAATGACGAAAATATTGAGATATCAAATCCGAGGCATTTTTGCAAAATTCTGCTGGACTTATAGCCCATGATTTCAAAATGCACTTTTTTCCCGAAATCACAAATATTTATTTCTGAGTTATGGAGATCTACAAGGATATCAAACTAAACACGAATTCAAAAATTTACCTCTGAGAACCGTTTAATAACGAAAACATTGAGATTTGAAATCCGAGGCTTTTTTGCAAAATTCTGCTGGACTATAGCCCATGATTTCAAAATGCACTTTTTTCCGAAATCACAAATATTTGTTTCTGAGGTATGGATATCCATGTATTAATAAAACTCAACACAAATTCCAAATTTTAACTCTGAGAACCATTTAATGACGAAAATATTGAGATATCAAATCCGAGGCATTTTTGCAAAATTCTGCTGGACTATAGCCCATGATTTCAAAATGCACTTTTTTCCGAAATCACAAATATTTATTTCTGAGGTATGGATATCCATGTATTAATAAAACTCAACACAAATTCCAAATTTTAACTCTGAGAACCATTTAATGACGAAAATATTGAGATATCAAATCCGAGGCATTTTTGCAAAATTCTGCTGGACTATAGCCCATGATTTCAAAATGCACTTTTTTCCGAAATCACAAATATTTATTTCTGAGGTATGGATATCCATGTATTAATAAAACTCAACACAAATTCCAAATTTTAACTCTGAGAACCATTTAATGACGAAAATATTGAGATATCAAATCCGAGGCATTTTTGCAAAATTCTGGTGGACTATAGCCCATGATTTCAAAATGCACTTTTTTCCCGAAATCACAAATATTTATAAGATATGGATATCTACAAGGATATCAAACTAAACACGAATTCAAAAATTTACCTCTGAGAACCATTTAATGACGAAAATGTTGAGATGTGAAATCCGAGGCATTTTTGCAAAATTCTGCTGGACTATAGACCATGATTTCAAAATGCACTTTTTTCCCGAAATCACAAATATTTATTTCTGAGATATGGATACATGCAAGGATATCAAACTAAACACGAATTCAAAAATTTACCTCTGAGAACCATTTAATGACGAAAATGTTGAGATTTGAAATCCGAGGCTTTTTTTGTAAAATTCTGCTGGACTATAGCCCATGATTTCAAAGTGCACTTTTTTCCCGAAATCACAAATATTTATTTCTGAGTTATGGAGATCTACAAGGATATCAAACTAAACACGAATTCAAAAATTTACCTCTGAAAACCATTTATTGACGAAAATATTGAGATTTGAAATCCGAGGCATTTTTGCAAAATTCTGCTGGACTATAGACCATGATTTCAAAATGCACTTTTTTCCCGAAATCACAAATATTTATTTCTGAGTTATGGAGATCTACAAGGATATCAAACTAAACACGAATTCAAAAATTTACCTCTGAAAACCATTTATTGACGAAAATATTGAGATTTGAAATCCGAGCCTTTTTGGTAAAATTCTGCTGGACTATAGCCCATGATTTCAAAATGCACTTTTTTCCCGAAATCACAAATATTTATTTCTGAGTTATGGAGATCTACAAGGATATCAAACTAAACACGAATTCTAAAATTTACCTCTGAAAACCATTTATTGACGAAAATATTGAGATTTGAAATCCGAGGCATTTTTGCAAAATTCTGCTGGACTATAGACCATGATTTCAAAATGCAATTTTTTCCCGAAATCACAAATATTTATTTCTGAGATATGGATACATGCAAGGATATCAAACTAAACACGAATTCAAAAATTTACCTCTGAGAACCATTTAATGACGAAAATGTTGAGATGTGAAATCCGAGGCATTTTTGCAAAATTCTGCTGGACTATAGCCCATGATTTGAAAATGCACTTTTTTCCCGAAATCACAAATATTTATAAGATATGGATATCTACAAGGATATCAAACTAAACACGAATTCAAAAATTTACCTCTGAAAACCATTTATTGACGAAAATATTGAGATTTGAAATCCGAGGCTTTTTTTGTAAAATTCTGCTGGACTATAGCCCATGATTTCAAAATGCACTTTTTTCCCGAAATCACAAATATTTATTTCTGAGATATGGATACATGCAAGGATATCAAACTAAACACGAATTCAAAAATTTACCTATGAGAACCATTTAATGACGAAAATGTTGAGATGTGAAATCCGAGGCATTTTTGCAAAATTCTGCTGCCCATGATTTGAAAATGCACTTTTTTCCCGAAATCACAAATATTTATAAGATATGGATATCTACAAGGATATCAAACTAAACACGAATTCAAAAATTTACCTCTGAAAACCATTTATTGACGAAAATATTGAGATTTGAAATCCGAGGCATTTTTGCAAAATTCTGCTGGACTATAACCCATGATTTCAAAATGCACTTTTTTCCCGAAATCACAAATATTTATTTCTGAGATATGGATACATGCAAGGATATCAAACTAAACACGAATTCAAAAATTTACCTATGAGAACCATTTAATGACGAAAATGTTGAGATGTGAAATCCGAGGCATTTTTGCAAAATTCTGCTGCCCATGATTTCAAAATGCACTTTTTTCCCGAAATCACAAATATTTATTTCTGAGTTATGGAGATCTACAAGGATATCAAACTAAACACGAATTCAAAAATTTACCTCTGAAAACCATTTATTGACGAAAATATTGAGATTTGAAATCCGAGGCATTTTTGCAAAATTCTGCTGGACTATAACCCATGATTTCAAAATGCACTTTTTTCTGAAATCACAAATATTTATTTCTGAGGTATGGATATCCATGTATTAATAAAACTCAACACAAATTCCAAATTTTAACTCTGAGAACCATTTAATGACGAAAATATTGAGATATCAAATCCGAGGCATTTTTGCAAAATTCTGCTGGACTATAGCCCATGATTTCAAAATGCACTTTTTTCCGAAATCACAAATATTTATTTCTGAGGTATGGATATCCATGTATTAATAAAACTCAACACAAATTCCAAATTTTAACTCTGAGAACCATTTAATGACGAAAATATTGAGATATCAAATCCGAGGCATTTTTGAAAAATTCTGCTGGACTATAGCCCATGATTTCAAAATGCACTTTTTTCCCGAAATCACAAATATTTATTTCTGAGTTATGGAGATCTACAAGGATATCAAACTAAACACGAATTCAAAAATTTACCTCTGAAAACCATTTATTGACGAAAATATTGAGATTTGAAATCCGAGGCATTTTTGCAAAATTCTGCTGGACTATAACCCATGATTTCAAAATGCACTTTTTTCCCGAAATCACAAATATTTTTTTCTGAGATATGGATACATGCAAGGATATCAAACTAAACACGAATTCAAAAATTTACCTCTGAGAACCGTTTAATAACGAAAACATTGAGATTTGAAATCCGAGGCTTTTTTGCAAAATTCTGCTGGACTATAGCCCATGATTTCAAAATGCACTTTTTTCCGAAATCACAAATATTTGTTTCTGAGGTATGGATATCCATGTATTAATAAAACTCAACACAAATTCCAAATTTTAACTCTGAGAACCATTTAATGACGAAAATATTGAGATATCAAATCCGAGGCATTTTTGCAAAATTCTGCTGGACTATAGCCCATGATTTCAAAATGCACTTTTT
Source organism: Orthonevra nobilis (assembly GCA_963555765.1). Taxonomy (NCBI): domain Eukaryota; kingdom Metazoa; phylum Arthropoda; class Insecta; order Diptera; family Syrphidae; genus Orthonevra; species Orthonevra nobilis. Next base: position 10,656,205 of record OY743227.1, on the reverse strand, counting down.
TCCCGAAATCACAAATATTTATTTCTGAGTTATGGAGATCTACAAGGATATCAAACTAAACACGAATTCAAAAATTTACCTCTGAAAACCATTTATTGACGAAAATATTGAGATTTGAAATCCGAGGCATTTTTGCAAAATTCTGCTGGACTATAGCCCATGATTTCAAAATGCACTTTTTTCCCGAAATCACAAATATTTATTTCTGAGTTATGGAGATCTACAAGGATATCAAACTAAACACGAATTCAAAAATTTACCTCTGAAAACCATTTATTGACGAAAATATTGAGATTTGAAATCCGAGGCATTTTTGCAAAATTCTGCTGGACTATAGACCATGATTTCAAAATGCACTTTTTTCCCGAAATCACAAATATTTATTTCTGAGTTATGGATATCTACAAGGATATCAAACTAAACACGAATTCAAAAATTTACCTCTGAAAACCATTTATTGACGAAAATATTGAGATTTGAAATCCGAGGCTTTTTTGTAAAATTCTGCTGGACTATATGATTTCAAAATGCACTTTTTTCCGAAATCACAAATATTTGTTTCTGAGGTATGGATATCCATGTATTAATAAAACTCAACACAAATTCCAAATTTTAACTCTGAGAACCATTTAATGACGAAAATATTGAGATATCAAATCCGAGGCATTTTTGCAAAATTCTGCTGGACTATAGACCATGATTTCAAAATGCACTTTTTTCCCGAAATCACAAATATTTATTTCTGAGTTATGGATATCTACAAGGATATCAAACTAAACACGAATTCAAAAATTTACCTCTGAAAACCATTTATTGACGAAAATATTGAGATTTGAAATCCGAGGCTTTTTTGTAAAATTCTGCTGGACTATATGATTTCAAAATGCACTTTTTTCCGAAATCACAAATATTTGTTTCTGAGGTATGGATATCCATGTATTAATAAAACTCAACACAAATTCCAAATTTTAACTCTGAGAACCATTTAATGACGAAAATATTGAGATATCAAATCCGAGGCATTTTTGCAAAATTCTGCTGGACTATAGCCCATGATTTCAAAATGCACTTTTTTCCCGAAATCACAAATATTTATTTCTGAGTTATGGAGATCTACAAGGATATCAAACTAAACACGAATTCAAAAATTTACCTCTGAAAACCATTTATTGACGAAAATATTGAGATTTGAAATCCGAGGCTTTTTTGTAAAATTCTGCTGGACTATAGCCCATGATTTCAAAATGCACTTTTTTCCGAAATCACAAATATTTGTTTCTGAGGTATGGATATCCATGTATTAATAAAACTCAACACAAATTCCAAATTTTAACTCTGAGAACCATTTAATGACGAAAATATTGAGATATCAAATCCGAGACATTTTTGCAAAATTCTGCTGGACTTATAGCCCATGATTTCAAAATGCACTTTTTTCCCGAAATCACAAATATTTTTTTCTGAGATATGGATACATGCAAGGATATCAAACTAAACACGAATTCAAAAATTTACCTCTGAGAACCATTTAATGACGAAAATATTGAGATTTGAAATCCGAGGCTTTTTTGTAAAATTCTGCTGGACTATAGCCCATGATTTCAAAATGCACTTTTTTCCCGAAATCACAAATATTTATTTCTGAGTTATGGAGATCTACAAGGATATCAAACTAAACACGAATTCAAAAATTTACCTCTGAAAACCATTTATTGACGAAAATATTGAGATTTGAAATCCGAGGCTTTTTTGTAAAATTCTGCTGGACTATATGATTTCAAAATGCACTTTTTTCCGAAATCACAAATATTTGTTTCTGAGGTATGGATATCCATGTATTAATAAAACTCAACACAAATTCCAAATTTTAACTCTGAGAACCATTTAATGACGAAAATATTGAGATATCAAATCCGAGGCATTTTTGCAAAATTCTGCTGGACTATAGCCCATGATTTCAAAATGCACTTTTTTCCCGAAATCACAAATATTTATTTCTGAGTTATGGAGATCTACAAGGATATCAAACTAAACACGAATTCAAAAATTTACCTCTGAAAACCATTTATTGACGAAAATATTGAGATTTGAAATCCGAGGCTTTTTTGTAAAATTCTGCTGGACTATATGATTTCAAAATGCACTTTTTTCCGAAATCACAAATATTTGTTTCTGAGGTATGGATATCCATGTATTAATAAAACTCAACACAAATTCCAAATTTTAACTCTGAGAACCATTTAATGACGAAAATATTGAGATATCAAATCCGAGGCATTTTTGCAAAATTCTGCTGGACTATAGACCATGATTTCAAAATGCACTTTTTTCCCGAAATCACAAATATTTATTTCTGAGTTATGGATATCTACAAGGATATCAAACTAAACACGAATTCAAAAATTTACCTCTGAAAACCATTTATTGACGAAAATATTGAGATTTGAAATCCGAGGCTTTTTTGTAAAATTCTGCTGGACTATATGATTTCAAAATGCACTTTTTTCCGAAATCACAAATATTTGTTTCTGAGGTATGGATATCCATGTATTAATAAAACTCAACACAAATTCCAAATTTTAACTCTGAGAACCATTTAATGACGAAAATATTGAGATATCAAATCCGAGGCATTTTTGCAAAATTCTGCTGGACTATAGCCCATGATTTCAAAATGCACTTTTTTCCCGAAATCACAAATATTTATTTCTGAGTTATGGAGATCTACAAGGATATCAAACTAAACACGAATTCAAAAATTTACCTCTGAAAACCATTTATTGACGAAAATATTGAGATTTGAAATCCGAGGCTTTTTTGTAAAATTCTGCTGGACTATAGCCCATGATTTCAAAATGCACTTTTTTCCGAAATCACAAATATTTGTTTCTGAGGTATGGATATCCATGTATTAATAAAACTCAACACAAATTCCAAATTTTAACTCTGAGAACCATTTAATGACGAAAATATTGAGATATCAAATCCGAGACATTTTTGCAAAATTCTGCTGGACTTATAGCCCATGATTTCAAAATGCACTTTTTTCCCGAAATCACAAATATTTTTTTCTGAGATATGGATACATGCAAGGATATCAAACTAAACACGAATTCAAAAATTTACCTCTGAGAACCATTTAATGACGAAAATATTGAGATTTGAAATCCGAGGCTTTTTTGTAAAATTCTGCTGGACTATAGCCCATGATTTCAAAATGCACTTTTTTCCGAAATCACAAATATTTGTTTCTGAGGTATGGATATCCATGTATTAATAAAACTCAACACAAATTCCAAATTTTAACTCTGAGAACCATTTAATGACGAAAATATTGAGATATCAAATCCGAGACATTTTTGCAAAATTCTGCTGGACTTATAGCCCATGATTTCAAAATGCACTTTTTTCCCGAAATCACAAATATTTTTTTCTGAGATATGGATACATGCAAGGATATCAAACTAAACACGAATTCAAAAATTTACCTCTGAGAACCGTTTAATAACGAAAACATTGAGATTTGAAATCCGAGGCTTTTTTGCAAAATTCTGCTGGACTATAGCCCATGATTTCAAAATGCACTTTTTTCCGAAATCACAAATATTTGTTTCTGAGGTATGGATATCCATGTATTAATAAAACTCAACACAAATTCCAAATTTTAACTCTGAGAACCATTTAATGACGAAAATATTGAGATATCAAATCCGAGGCATTTTTGCAAAATTCTGCTGGACTATAGCCCATGATTTCAAAATGCACTTTTTTCCCGAAATCACAAATATTTATTTCTGAGTTATGGAGATCTACAAGGATATCAAACTAAACACGAATTCAAAAATTTACCTCTGAAAACCATTTATTGACGAAAATATTGAGATTTGAAATCCGAGGCATTTTTGCAAAATTCTGCTGGACTATAGCCCATGATTTCAAAATGCACTTTTTTCCCGAAATCACAAATATTTATTTCTGAGTTATGGAGATCTACAAGGATATCAAACTAAACACGAATTCAAAAATTTACCTCTGAAAACCATTTATTGACGAAAATATTGAGATTTGAAATCCGAGGCATTTTTGCAAAATTCTGCTGGACTATAGACCATGATTTCAAAATGCACTTTTTTCCCGAAATCACAAATATTTATTTCTGAGTTATGGATATCTACAAGGATATCAAACTAAACACGAATTCAAAAATTTACCTCTGAAAACCATTTATTGACGAAAATATTGAGATTTGAAATCCGAGGCTTTTTTGTAAAATTCTGCTGGACTATATGATTTCAAAATGCACTTTTTTCCGAAATCACAAATATTTGTTTCTGAGGTATGGATATCCATGTATTAATAAAACTCAACACAAATTCCAAATTTTAACTCTGAGAACCATTTAATGACGAAAATATTGAGATATAAAATCCGAGGCATTTTTGCAAAATTCTGCTGGACTATAGACCATGATTTCAAAATGCACTTTTTTCCCGAAATCACAAATATTTATTTCTGAGTTATGGATATCTACAAGGATATCAAACTAAACACGAATTCAAAAATTTACCTCTGAAAACCATTTATTGACGAAAATATTGAGATTTGAAATCCGAGGCTTTTTTGTAAAATTCTGCTGGACTATATGATTTCAAAATGCACTTTTTTCCGAAATCACAAATATTTGTTTCTGAGGTATGGATATCCATGTATTAATAAAACTCAACACAAATTCCAAATTTTAACTCTGAGAACCATTTAATGACGAAAATATTGAGATATAAAATCCGAGGCATTTTTGCAAAATTCTGCTGGACTATAGACCATGATTTCAAAATGCACTTTTTTCCCGAAATCACAAATATTTATTTCTGAGTTATGGATATCTACAAGGATATCAAACTAAACACGAATTCAAAAATTTACCTCTGAAAACCATTTATTGACGAAAATATTGAGATTTGAAATCCGAGGCTTTTTTGTAAAATTCTGCTGGACTATAGCCCATGATTTCAAAATGCACTTTTTTCCGAAATCACAAATATTTGTTTCTGAGGTATGGATATCCATGTATTAATAAAACTCAACACAAATTCCAAATTTTAACTCTGAGAACCATTTAATGACGAAAATATTGAGATATCAAATCCGAGACATTTTTGCAAAATTCTGCTGGACTTATAGCCCATGATTTCAAAATGCACTTTTTTCCCGAAATCACAAATATTTATTTCTGAGATATGGATATCCATGTATTAATAAAACTCAACACAAATTCCAAATTTTAACTCTGAGAACCATTTAATGACGAAAATATTGAGATATCAAATCCGAGACATTTTTGCAAAATTCTGCTGGACTTATAGCCCATGATTTCAAAATGCACTTTTTTCCCGAAATCACAAATATTTATTTCTGAGATATGGATATCCATGTATTAATAAAACTTAACTCAAATTCCAAATTTTAACTCTGAGAACCATTTAATGACGAAAATATTGACATATCAAATCCGAGGCATTTTTGCAAAATTCTGCTGGACTATAGCCCATGATTTCAAAATGCACTTTTTTCCCGAAATCACAAATATTTATTTCTGAGTTATGGAGATCTACAAGGATATCAAACTAAACACGAATTCAAAAATTTACCTCTGAAAACCATTTATTGACGAAAATATTGAGATTTGAAATCCGAGGCATTTTTGCAAAATTCTGCTGGACTATAACCCATGATTTCAAAATGCACTTTTTTTCCGAAATCACAAATATTTGTTTCTGAGGTATGGATATCCATGTATTAATAAAACTCAACACAAATTCCAAATTTTAACTCTGAGAACCATTTAATGACGAAAATATTGAGATATCAAATCCGAGGCATTTTTGCAAAATTCTGCTGGACTATAGCCCATGATTTCAAAATGCACTTTTTTCCCGAAATCACAAATATTTTTTTCTGAGATATGGATACATGCAAGGATATCAAACTAAACACGAATTCAAAAATTTACCTCTGAGAACCGTTTAATAACGAAAACATTGAGATTTGAAATCCGAGGCTTTTTTGCAAAATTCTGCTGGACTATAGCCCATGATTTCAAAATGCACTTTTTTCCGAAATCACAAATATTTGTTTCTGAGGTATGGATATCCATGTATTAATAAAACTCAACACAAATTCCAAATTTTAACTCTGAGAACCATTTAATGACGAAAATATTGAGATATCAAATCCGAGGCATTTTTGCAAAATTCTGCTGGACTATAGCCCATGATTTCAAAATGCACTTTTTTCCCGAAATCACAAATATTTATTTCTGAGTTATGGAGATCTACAAGGATATCAAACTAAACACGAATTCAAAAATTTACCTCTGAAAACCATTTATTGACGAAAATATTGAGATTTGAAATCCGAGGCATTTTTGCAAAATTCTGCTGGACTATAACCCATGATTTCAAAATGCACTTTTTTTCCGAAATCACAAATATTTGTTTCTGAGGTATGGATATCCATGTATTAATAAAACTCAACACAAATTCCAAATTTTAACTCTGAGAACCATTTAATGACGAAAATATTGAGATATCAAATCCGAGGCATTTTTGCAAAATTCTGCTGGACTTATAGCCCATGATTTCAAAATGCACTTTTTTCCCGAAATCACAAATATTTATTTCTGAGTTATGGAGATCTACAAGGATATCAAACTAAACACGAATTCAAAAATTTACCTCTGAAAACCATTTATTGACGAAAATATTGAGATTTGAAATCCGAGGCATTTTTGCAAAATTCTGCTGGACTATAACCCATGATTTCAAAATGCACTTTTTTTCCGAAATCACAAATATTTGTTTCTGAGGTATGGATATCCATGTATTAATAAAACTCAACACAAATTCCAAATTTTAACTCTGAGAACCATTTAATGACGAAAATATTGAGATATCAAATCCGAGGCATTTTTGCAAAATTCTGCTGGACTTATAGCCCATGATTTCAAAATGCACTTTTTTCCCGAAATCACAAATATTTTTTTCTGAGATATGGATACATGCAAGGATATCAAACTAAACACGAATTCAAAAATTTACCTCTGAGAACCGTTTAATAACGAAAACATTGAGATTTGAAATCCGAGGCTTTTTTGCAAAATTCTGCTGGACTATAGCCCATGATTTCAAAATGCACTTTTTTCCGAAATCACAAATATTTGTTTCTGAGGTATGGATATCCATGTATTAATAAAACTCAACACAAATTCCAAATTTTAACTCTGAGAACCATTTAATGACGAAAATATTGAGATATCAAATCCGAGGCATTTTTGCAAAATTCTGCTGGACTATAGCCCATGATTTCAAAATGCACTTTTTTCCCGAAATCACAAATATTTATTTCTGAGTTATGGAGATCTACAAGGATATCAAACTAAACACGAATTCAAAAATTTACCTCTGAAAACCATTTATTGACGAAAATATTGAGATTTGAAATCCGAGGCATTTTTGCAAAATTCTGCTGGACTATAGCCCATGATTTCAAAATGCACTTTTTTCCCGAAATCACAAATATTTATTTCTGAGTTATGGAGATCTACAAGGATATCAAACTAAACACGAATTCAAAAATTTACCTCTGAAAACCATTTATTGACGAAAATATTGAGATTTGAAATCCGAGGCATTTTTGCAAAATTCTGCTGGACTATAGACCATGATTTCAAAATGCACTTTTTTCCCGAAATCACAAATATTTATTTCTGAGTTATGGATATCTACAAGGATATCAAACTAAACACGAATTCAAAAATTTACCTCTGAAAACCATTTATTGACGAAAATATTGAGATTTGAAATCCGAGGCTTTTTTGTAAAATTCTGCTGGACTATATGATTTCAAAATGCACTTTTTTCCGAAATCACAAATATTTGTTTCTGAGGTATGGATATCCATGTATTAATAAAACTCAACACAAATTCCAAATTTTAACTCTGAGAACCATTTAATGACGAAAATATTGAGATATAAAATCCGAGGCATTTTTGCAAAATTCTGCTGGACTATAGACCATGATTTCAAAATGCACTTTTTTCCCGAAATCACAAATATTTATTTCTGAGTTATGGATATCTACAAGGATATCAAACTAAACACGAATTCAAAAATTTACCTCTGAAAACCATTTATTGACGAAAATATTGAGATTTGAAATCCGAGGCTTTTTTGTAAAATTCTGCTGGACTATATGATTTCAAAATGCACTTTTTTCCGAAATCACAAATATTTGTTTCTGAGGTATGGATATCCATGTATTAATAAAACTCAACACAAATTCCAAATTTTAACTCTGAGAACCATTTAATGACGAAAATATTGAGATATAAAATCCGAGGCATTTTTGCAAAATTCTGCTGGACTATAGACCATGATTTCAAAATGCACTTTTTTCCCGAAATCACAAATATTTATTTCTGAGTTATGGATATCTACAAGGATATCAAACTAAACACGAATTCAAAAATTTACCTCTGAAAACCATTTATTGACGAAAATATTGAGATTTGAAATCCGAGGCTTTTTTGTAAAATTCTGCTGGACTATAGCCCATGATTTCAAAATGCACTTTTTTCCGAAATCACAAATATTTGTTTCTGAGGTATGGATATCCATGTATTAATAAAACTCAACACAAATTCCAAATTTTAACTCTGAGAACCATTTAATGACGAAAATATTGAGATATCAAATCCGAGACATTTTTGCAAAATTCTGCTGGACTTATAGCCCATGATTTCAAAATGCACTTTTTTCCCGAAATCACAAATATTTATTTCTGAGATATGGATATCCATGTATTAATAAAACTCAACACAAATTCCAAATTTTAACTCTGAGAACCATTTAATGACGAAAATATTGAGATATCAAATCCGAGACATTTTTGCAAAATTCTGCTGGACTTATAGCCCATGATTTCAAAATGCACTTTTTTCCCGAAATCACAAATATTTATTTCTGAGATATGGATATCCATGTATTAATAAAACTTAACTCAAATTCCAAATTTTAACTCTGAGAACCATTTAATGACGAAAATATTGACATATCAAATCCGAGGCATTTTTGCAAAATTCTGCTGGACTATAGCCCATGATTTCAAAATGCACTTTTTTCCCGAAATCACAAATATTTATTTCTGAGTTATGGAGATCTACAAGGATATCAAACTAAACACGAATTCAAAAATTTACCTCTGAAAACCATTTATTGACGAAAATATTGAGATTTGAAATCCGAGGCATTTTTGCAAAATTCTGCTGGACTATAACCCATGATTTCAAAATGCACTTTTTTTCCGAAATCACAAATATTTGTTTCTGAGGTATGGATATCCATGTATTAATAAAACTCAACACAAATTCCAAATTTTAACTCTGAGAACCATTTAATGACGAAAATATTGAGATATCAAATCCGAGGCATTTTTGCAAAATTCTGCTGGACTATAGCCCATGATTTCAAAATGCACTTTTTTCCCGAAATCACAAATATTTTTTTCTGAGATATGGATACATGCAAGGATATCAAACTAAACACGAATTCAAAAATTTACCTCTGAGAACCGTTTAATAACGAAAACATTGAGATTTGAAATCCGAGGCTTTTTTGCAAAATTCTGCTGGACTATAGCCCATGATTTCAAAATGCACTTTTTTCCGAAATCACAAATATTTGTTTCTGAGGTATGGATATCCATGTATTAATAAAACTCAACACAAATTCCAAATTTTAACTCTGAGAACCATTTAATGACGAAAATATTGAGATATCAAATCCGAGGCATTTTTGCAAAATTCTGCTGGACTATAGCCCATGATTTCAAAATGCACTTTTTTCCCGAAATCACAAATATTTATTTCTGAGTTATGGAGATCTACAAGGATATCAAACTAAACACGAATTCAAAAATTTACCTCTGAAAACCATTTATTGACGAAAATATTGAGATTTGAAATCCGAGGCATTTTTGCAAAATTCTGCTGGACTATAACCCATGATTTCAAAATGCACTTTTTTTCCGAAATCACAAATATTTGTTTCTGAGGTATGGATATCCATGTATTAATAAAACTCAACACAAATTCCAAATTTTAACTCTGAGAACCATTTAATGACGAAAATATTGAGATATCAAATCCGAGGCATTTTTGCAAAATTCTGCTGGACTTATAGCCCATGATTTCAAAATGCACTTTTTTCCCGAAATCACAAATATTTATTTCTGAGTTATGGAGATCTACAAGGATATCAAACTAAACACGAATTCAAAAATTTACCTCTGAAAACCATTTATTGACGAAAATATTGAGATTTGAAATCCGAGGCATTTTTGCAAAATTCTGCTGGACTATAACCCATGATTTCAAAATGCACTTTTTTTCCGAAATCACAAATATTTGTTTCTGAGGTATGGATATCCATGTATTAATAAAACTCAACACAAATTCCAAATTTTAACTCTGAGAACCATTTAATGACGAAAATATTGAGATATCAAATCCGAGGCATTTTTGCAAAATTCTGCTGGACTTATAGCCCATGATTTCAAAATGCACTTTTTTCCCGAAATCACAAATATTTTTTTCTGAGATATGGATACATGCAAGGATATCAAACTAAACACGAATTCAAAAATTTACCTCTGAGAACCGTTTAATAACGAAAATATTGAGATTTGAAATCCGAGGCTTTTTTGCAAAATTCTGCTGGACTATAGCCCATGATTTCAAAATGCACTTTTTTCCCGAAATCACAAATATTTATTTCTGAGTTATGGAGATCTACAAGGATATCAAACTAAACACGAATTCAAAAATTTACCTCTGAGAACCATTTAATGACGAAAACATTGAGATATCAAATCCGAGGCATTTTTGCAAAATTCTGCTGGACTATAGACCATGATTTCAAAATGCACTTTTTTCCCGAAATCACAAATATTTATTTCTGAGATATGGATATCTACAAGGATATCAAACTTAACACGAATTCAAAAATTTACCTCTGAAAACCATTTATTGACGAAAATATTGAGATTTGAAATCCGAGGCATTTTTGCAAATTTCTGCGGGACAATAGCCCATGATTTCAAAATGCACTTTTTTCCCGAAATCACAAATATTTATTTCTGAGATATGGATATCTACAAGGATATCAAACTAAACACGAATTCAAAAATTTACCTCTGAAAACCATTTATTGACGAAAATATTGAGATTTGAAATCCGAGGCATTTTTGCAAAATTCTGCTGGACTATAGCCCATGATTTCAAAATGCACTTTTTTCCCGAAATCACAAATATTTATTTTTGAGTTATGGATATCTACAAGGATATCAAACTAAACACGAATTCAAAAATTTACCTCTGAAAACCATTTAATGACGAAAATATTGAGATATCAAAACCGAGGCATTTTTGCAAAATTCTGCTGGACTATAGCCCATGATTTCAAAATGCACTTTTTTCCCGAAATCACAAATATTTATTTCTGAGATATGGATATCTACAAGGATATCAAACTAAACACGAATTCAAAAATTTACCTCTGAAAACCGTTTATTGACGAAAATATTGAGATTTGAAATCCGAGGCATTTTTGCAAAATTCTGCTGGACAATAGCCCATGATTTCAAAATGCACTTTTTTCCCGAAATCACAAATATTTATTTCTGAGTTATGGATATCTACAAGGATATCAAACTTAACACGAATTCAAAAATTTACCTCTGAAAACCATTTATTGACGAAAATATTGAGATATCAAATCCGAGGCATTTTTGCAAAATTCTGCTGGACTATAGCCCATGATTTCAAAATGCACCTTTTTCCCGAAATCACAAATATTTATTTCTGAGTTATGGATATCTACAAGGATATCAAACTTAACACGAATTCAAAAATTTACCTCTGAAAACCATTTATTGACGAAAATATTGAGATTTGAAATCCGAGGCTTTTTTGCAAAATTCTGCTGGACAATAGCCCATGATTTCAAAATGCACTTTTTTCCCGAAATAACAAATATTTATTTCTGAGATATGGATATCTACAAGGATATCAAACTTAACACGAATTCAAAAATTTACCTCTGAAAACCATTTATTGACGAAAATATTGAGATTTGAAATCCGAGGCATTTTTGCAAATTTCTGCATGACAATAGCCCATGATTTCAAAATGCACTTTTTTCCCGAAATCACAAATATTTATTTCTGAGATATGGATATCTACAAGGATATCAAACTAAACACGAATTCAAAAATTTACCTCTGAAAACCATTTATTGACGAAAATATTGAGATTTGAAATCCGAGGCATTTTTGCAAAATTCTGCTGGACTATAGCCCATGATTTCAAAATGCACTTTTTTCCCGAAATCACAAATATTTATTTTTGAGTTATGGATATCTACAAGGATATCAAACTAAACACGAATTCAAAAATTTACCTCTGAAAACCATTTAATGACGAAAATATTGAGATATCAAATCCGAGGCATTTTTGCAAAATTCTGCTGGACTATAGCCCATGATTTCAAAATGCACCTTTTTCCCGAAATCACAAATATTTATTTCTGAGTTATGGATATCTACAAGGATATCAAACTTAACACGAATTCAAAAATTTACCTCTGAAAACCATTTATTGACGAAAATATTGAGATTTGAAATCCGAGGCTTTTTTGCAAAATTCTGCTGGACAATAGCCCATGATTTCAAAATGCACTTTTTTCCCGAAATCACAAATATTTATTTCTGAGTTATGGATATCTACAAGGATATCAAACTCAACACGAATTCAAAAATTTACCTCTGAGAACCATTTATTGACGAAAATATTGAGATTTGAATTCCGATGCTTTTTTGCAAAATTCTGCTGGACAATAGCCCATGATTTCAAAATGCACTTTTTTCCCGAAATAACAAATATTTATTTCTGAGATATGGATATCTACAAGGATATCAAACTTAACACGAATTCAAAAATTTACCTCTGAAAACCATTTATTGACGAAAATATTGAGATTTGAAATCCGAGGCATTTTTGCAAATTTCTGCATGACAATAGCCCATGATTTCAAAATGCACTTTTTTCCCGAAATCACAAATATTTATTTCTGAGATATGGATATCTACAAGGATATCAAACTAAACACGAATTCAAAAATTTACCTCTGAAAACCATTTATTGACGAAAATATTGAGATTTGAAATCCGAGGCATTTTTGCAAAATTCTGCTGGACTATAGCCCATGATTTCAAAATGCACTTTTTTCCCGAAATCACAAATATTTATTTTTGAGTTATGGATATCTACAAGGATATCAAACTAAACACGAATTCAAAAATTTACCTCTGAAAACCATTTAATGACGAAAATATTGAGATATCAAATCCGAGGCATTTTTGCAAAATTCTGCTGGACTATAGCCCATGATTTCAAAATGCACCTTTTTCCCGAAATCACAAATATTTATTTCTGAGTTATGGATATCTACAAGGATATCAAACTTAACACGAATTCAAAAATTTACCTCTGAAAACCATTTATTGACGAAAATATTGAGATTTGAAATCCGAGGCTTTTTTGCAAAATTCTGCTGGACAATAGCCCATGATTTCAAAATGCACTTTTTTCCCGAAATCACAAATATTTATTTCTGAGTTATGGATATCTACAAGGATATCAAACTCAACACGAATTCAAAAATTTACCTCTGAGAACCATTTATTGACGAAAATATTGAGATTTGAATTCCGATGCTTTTTTGTAAAATTCTGCTGGACTATAGCCCATGATTTCAAAACGCACCTTTTTCCCGAAATCACAAATATTTATTTCTGAGTTATGGATATCTACAAGGATATCAAACTTAACACGAATTCAAAAATTTACCTCTGAAAACCATTTATTGACGAAAATATTGAGATTTGAAATCCGAGGCATTTTTGCAAATTTCTGCGGGACAATAGCCCATGATTTCAAAATGCAAATTTTTCCCGAAATCACAAATATTTATTTCTGAGTTATGGAGATCTACAAGGATATCAAACTTAACACGAATTCAAAAATTTACCTCTGAAAACCATTTATTGACGAAAATATTGAGATATCAAATCCGAGGCATTTTTGCAAAATTCTACTGGACTATAGCCCATGATTTCAAAATGCACTTTTTTCCCGAAATCACAAATATTTATTTCTGAGTTATGGAGATCTACAAGGATATCAAACTTAACACGAATTCAAAAATTTACCTCTGAGAACCATTTAATGACGAAAATATTGAGATATCAAATCCGAGGCATTTTTGCAAAATTCTGCTGGACTATAGCCCATGATTTCAAAATGCACTTTTTTCCTGAAATCACAAATATTGTTTTCTGAGATATGGATACATGCAAGGATATCAAACTAAACACGAATTCAAAAATTTACCTCTGAAAACCATTTATTGATGAAAATATTGAGATTTGAAATCCGAGGCTTTTTTGTAAAATTCTGCTGGACTATAGCCCATGATTTCAAAATGCACTTTTTTCCCGAAATCACAAATATTTATTTTTGAGTTATGGATATCTACAAGGATATCAAACTAAACACGAATTCAAAAATTTACCTCTGAGAACCATTTAATGACGAAAATATTGAGATATCAAATCCGAGGCATTTTTGCAAAATTCTGCTGGACTATAGCCCATGATTTCAAAATGCACTTTTTTCCCGAAATCACAAATATTTATTTCTGAGTTATGGAGATCTACAAGGATATCAAACTTAACACGAATTCAAAAATTTACCTCTGAGAACCATTTATTGACGAAAATATTGAGATATCAAATCCGAGGCATTTTTGCAAAATTCTGCTGGACTATAGCCCATGATTTCAAAATGCACTTTTTTCCCGAAATCACAAATATTTATTTTTGAGTTATGGATATCTACAAGGATATCAAACTAAACACGAATTCAAAAATTTAATTCTGAAAACCATTTATTGACGAAAATATTGAGATTTGAAATCCGAAGCATTTTTGCAAATTTCTGCGGGACAATAGCCCATGATTTCCAAATGCACTTTTTTCCCGAAATCACAAATATTTATTTCTGAGATATGGAGATCTACAAGGATATCAAACTAAACACGAATTCAAAAATTTACCTCTGAGAACCATTTAATGACGAAAATATTGAGATATCAAATCCGAGGGATTTTTTGCAAAATTCTGCTGGACTATAGCCCATGATTTCAAAATGCACTTTTTTCCCGAAATCACAAATATTTATTTTTGAGTTATGGATATCTACAAGGATATCAAACTAAACACGAATTCAAAAATTTACCTCTGAGAACCATTTAATGGCGAAAATATTGAGATATCAAATCCGAGGCATTTTTGCAAAATTCTGCTGGACTATAGCCCATGATTTCAAAATGCACTTTTTTCCTGAAATCACAAATATTTTTTTCTGAGATATGGATACATGCAAGGATATCAAACTAAACACGAATTCAAAAATTTACCTCTGAAAACCATTTATTGATGAAAATATTGAGATTTGAAATCCGAGGCTTTTTTGTAAAATTCTGCGGGACAATAGCCCATGAATTCAAAATGCACTTTTTTCCCGAAATCACAAATATTTATTTTTGAGTTATGGATATCTACAAGGATATCAAACTAAACACGAATTCAAAAATTTAATTCTGAAAACCATTTATTGACGAAAATATTGAGATTTGAAATCCGAAGCATTTTTGCAAATTTCTGCGGGACAATAGCCCATGATTTCCAAATGCACTTTTTTCCCGAAATCACAAATATTTATTTCTGAGATATGGAGATCTACAAGGATATCAAACTAAACACGAATTCAAAAATTTAGCTCTGAGAACCATTTAATGACGAAAATATTGAGATATCAAATCCGAGGGATTTTTTGCAAAATTCTGCTGGACTATAGCCCATGATTTCAAAATGCACTTTTTTCCCGAAATCACAAATATTTATTTTTGAGTTATGGATATCTACAAGGATATCAAACTAAACACGAATTCAAAAATTTACCTCTGAGAACCATTTAATGACGAAAATATTGAGATATCAAATCCGAGGCATTTTTGCAAAATTCTGCTGGACTATAGCCCATGATTTCAAAATGCACTTTTTTCCTGAAATCACAAATATTTTTTTCTGAGATATGGATACATGCAAGGATATCAAACTAAACACGAATTCAAAAATTTACCTCTGAAAACCATTTATTGATGAAAATATTGAGATTTGAAATCCGAGGCTTTTTTGTAAAATTCTGCGGGACAATAGCCCATGAATTCAAAATGCACTTTTTTCCCGAAATCACAAATATTTATTTTTGAGTTATGGATATCTACAAGGATATCAAACTAAACACGAATTCAAAAATTTACCTCTGAGAACCATTTAATGACGAAAATATTGAGATATCAAATCCGAGGCATTTTTGCAAAATTCTGCTGGACTATAGCCCATGATTTCAAAATGCACTTTTTTCCTGAAATCACAAATATTTTTTTCTGAGATATGGATACATGCAAGGATATCAAACTAAACACGAATTCAAAAATTTACCTCTGAAAACCATTTATTGATGAAAATATTGAGATTTGAAATCCGAGGCTTTTTTGTAAAATTCTGCGGGACAATAGCCCATGATTTCAAAATGCACTTTTTTCCCGAAATCACAAATATTTATTTTTGAGTTATGGATATCTACAAGGATATCAAACTAAACACGAATTCAAAAATTTACCTCTGAGAACCATTTATTGACGAAAATATTGAGATATCAAATCCGAGGCATTTTTGCAAAATTCTACTGGACTATAGCCCATGATTTCAAAATGCACTTTTTTCCCGAAATCACAAATATTTATTTTTGAGTTATGGATATCTACAAGGATATCAAACTAAACACGAATTCAAAAATTTAATTCTGAAAACCATTTATTGACGAAAATATTGAGATTTGAAATCCGAAGCATTTTTGCAAATTTCTGCGGGACAATAGCCCATGATTTCCAAATGCACTTTTTTCCCGAAATAACAAATATTTATTTCTGAGATATGGATATCTACAAGGATATCAAACTAAACACGAATTCAAAAATTTACCTCTGAGAACCATTTAATGACGAAAATATTGAGATATCAAATCCGAGGCATTTTTGCAAAATTCTGCTGGACTATAGCCCATGATTTCAAAATGCACTTTTTTCCCGAAATCACAAATATTTATTTTTGAGTTATGGATATCTACAAGGATATCAAACTAAACACGAATTCAAAAATTTACCTCTGAGAACCATTTAATGACGAAAATATTGAGATATCAAATCCGAGGCATTTTTGCAAAATTCTGCTGGACTATAGCCCATGATTTCAAAATGCACTTTTTTCCTGAAATCACAAATATTGTTTTCTGAGATATGGATACATGCAAGGATATCAAACTAAACACGAATTCAAAAATTTACCTCTGAGAACCATTTAATGACGAAAATATTGAGATATCAAATCCGAGGCATTTTTGCAAAATTCTGCTGGACTATAGCCCATGATTTCAAAATGCACTTTTTTCCCGAAATCACAAATATTTATTTTTGAGTTATGGATATCTACAAGGATATCAAACTAAACACGAATTCAAAAATTTACCTCTGAGAACCATTTAATGACGAAAATATTGAGATATCAAATCCGAGGCATTTTTGCAAAATTCTGCTGGACTATAGCCCATGATTTCAAAATGCACTTTTTTCCTGAAATCACAAATATTTTTTTCTGAGATATGGATACATGCAAGGATATCAAACTAAACACGAATTCAAAAATTTACCTCTGAAAACCATTTATTGATGAAAATATTGAGATTTGAAATCCGAGGCTTTTTTGTAAAATTCTGCGGAACAATAGCCCATGATTTCAAAATGCACTTTTTTCCCGAAATCACAAATATTTATTTTTGAGTTATGGATATCTACAAGGATATCAAACTAAACACGAATTCAAAAATTTACCTCTGAGAACCATTTATTGACGAAAATATTGCGATATCAAATCCGAGGCATTTTTGCAAAATTCTACTGGACTATAGCCCATGATTTCCAAATGCACTTTTTTCCCGAAATAACAAATATTTATTTCTGAGATATGGATATCTACAAGGATATCAAACTAAACACGAATTCAAAAATTTACCTCTGAGAACCATTTAATGACGAAAATATTGAGATATCAAATCCGAGGCATTTTTGCAAAATTCTGCTGGACTATAGCCCATGATTTCAAAATGCACTTTTTTCCCGAAATCACAAATATTTATTTTTGAGTTATGGATATCTACAAGGATATCAAACTAAACACGAATTCAAAAATTTACCTCTGAGAACCATTTATTGACGAAAATATTGCGATATCAAATCCGAGGCATTTTTGCAAAATTCTACTGGACTATAGCCCATGATTTCAAAATGCACTTTTTTCCCGAAATCACAAATATTTATTTCTGAGGTATGGATATCTACAAGGATATCAAACTTAACGCAAATTCCAAATTTAAGCTTTGAGAACCATTTAATGACGAAAATATTGAGATATGAAATCCAAGGCTTTTTTGCAAAATTCTGCTGGACTATAGCCCATGATTTCAAAATGCACTTTTTTCCCGAAATCACAAATATTTATTTCTGAGGTATGGATATCTACAAGGATATCAAACTTAACGCAAATTCCAAATTTAAGCTTTGAGAACCATTTAATGACGAAAATATTGAGATATGAAATCCAAGGCTTTTTTGCAAAAATTCTGCTGGACTATAGCCCATGATTTCAAAATGCACTTTTTTCCCGAAATCAGAAATATTTATTTCTGAGGAATGGATATCTACAAGGATATCAAACTAAACACGTATTCAAAAATTTACCTCTGGGAACCATTTATTGACGAAAATATTGAGAAATGAAATCCGAGGCTTATTTGCAAAATTCTGCTGGACTATAGCCCATGATTTCAAAATGCACTTTTTCCCGAAATCACAAATATTTATTTCTGAGATATGGATGTCTACAAGGATAAAAAATTGAATACAAATTCCAAATTTATGCTCTGAGAACCATTTAATGACGAAAATATTGAGATATGAAATCCGAGGCTTTTTTGCAAAATTCTGCTGGACTATAGCCCATGATTTCAAAATGCACTTTTATCCCGAGATCAGAAATATTTATTTCTGAGGTATGGATATCTACAAGGATATCAAACTTAACGCAAATTCCAAATTTAAGCTCTGAGAACCATTTAATGACGAAAATATTGAGATATGAATTCCGAGGCTTTTTTGCAAATTTCTGCTGGACTATAGCCCATGATTTCAAAATGCACTTTTATCCCGAGATCAGAAATATTTATTTCTGAGGTATGGATATCTACAAGGATATCAAACTTAACGAAAATTCCAAATTTAAGCTCTGAGAACCATTTAATGACGAAAATATTGAGATATGAAATCCGAGGCTTTTTTGCAAAATTCTGCTGGACTATAGCCCATGATTTCAAAATGCACTTTTTTCCCGAAATCACAAATATATATTTCTGAGATATGGATATATACAAGGATATCAAACTTAACGCAAATTCCAAATTTAAGCTCTGAGAACAATTTAATGACGAAAATATTGAGATATGAAATCCGAGGCTTTTTTGTAAAATTCTGCTGGACTATAGCCCATGATTTCAAAATGCACTTTTATCCCGAGATCAGAAATATTTATTTCTGAGGTATGGATATCTACAAGGATATCAAACTAAACACGTATTCAAAAATTTACCTCTGGGAACCATTTATTGACGAAAATATTGAGATATGAAATCCGAGGCTTTTTTGCAAAATTCTGCTGGCCCATGATTTCAAAATGCACTTTTTTCCCGAAATCACAAATATTTATTTCTGAGGTATAGATATCTACAAGGATATCAAACTAAACACGTATTCAAAAATTTACCTCTGGGAACCATTTATTGACGAAAATATTGAGATATGAAATCCGAGGCTTTTTTGCAAAATTCTGCTGGCCCATGATTTCAAAATGCACTTTTTTCCCGAAATCACAAATATTTATTTCTAAGGTATAGATATCTACAAGGATATCAAACTAAACACGTATTCAAAAATTTACCTCTGGGAACCATTTATTGACGAAAATATTGAGATATGAAATCCGAGGCTTTTTTGCAAAATTCTGCTGGACTATAGCCCATGATTTCAAAATGCACTTTTTTCCCGAAATCAGAAATATTTATTTCTGAGGTATAGATATCTACAAGGATATCAAACTAAACACGTATTCAAAAATTTACTTCTGGGAACCATTTATTGACGAAAATATTGAGATATGAAATCCGAGGCTTTTTTGCAAAATTCTGCTGGCCCATGATTTCAAAATGCACTTTTTTCCCGAAATCACAAATATTTATTTCTGAGGTATAGATATCTACAAGGATATCAAACTAAACACGTATTCAAAAATTTACCTCTGGGAACCATTTATTGACGAAAATATTGAGATATGAAATCCGAGGCTTTTTTGCAAAATTCTGCTGGACTATAGCCCATGATTTCAAAATGCACTTTTTTCCCGAAATCAGAAATATTTATTTCTGAGGTATGGATATCTACAAGGATATCAAACATAACGCAAATTCAAAATTTAAGCTCTGAGAACCATTTAATGACGAAAATATTGAGATATGAAATCCGAGGCATTTTTGCAAAATTCTGCTGGACTATAGCCCATGATTTCAAAATGCACTTTTTTCCCGAAATCAGAAATATTTATTTCTGAGGTATGGATATCTACAAGGATATCAAACTTAACGCAAATTCCAAATTTAAGCTCTGAGAACCATTTAATGACGAAAATATTGAGATATGAAATCCGAGGCTTTTTTGCAAAATTCTGCTGGACTATAGCCCATGATTTCAAAATGCACTTTTTTCCCGAAATCAGAAATATTTATTTCTGAGGTATGGATATCTACAAGGATATCAAACTTAACGCAAATTCCAAATTTAAGCTCTGAGAACCATTTAATGACGAAAATATTGAGATATGAAATCCGAGGCTTTTTTGCAAAATTCTGTTGGCCCATGATTTCAAAATGCACTTTTTTCCCGAAATCACAAATATTTATTTCTGAGGTATAGATATCTACAAGGATATCAAACTAAACACGTATTCAAAAATTTACCTCTGGGAACCATTTATTGACAAAAATATTGAGATATGAAATCCGAGCCATTTTTGCAAAATTCTGCTGGACTATAGCCCATGATTTCAAAATGCACTTTTTTCCCGAAATCAGAAATATTTATATCTGAGGTATAGATATCTACAAGGATATCAAACTAAACACGTATTCAAAAATTTACCTCTGGGAACCATTTATTGACGAAAATATTGAGATATGAAATCCGAGGCTTTTTTGCAAAATTCTGCTGGACTATAGCCCATGATTTCAAAATGCACTTTTTTCCCGAAATCAGAAATATTTATTTCTGAGGTATGGATATCTACAAGGATATCAAACTTAACGCAAATTCCAAATTTAAGCTCTGAGAACCATTTAATGACGAAAATATTGAGATATGAAATCCGAGGCTTTTTTGCAAAATTCTGCTGGACTATAGCCCATGATTTCAAAATGCACTTTTTTCCCGAAATCAGAAATATTTATTTCTGAGGTATGGATATCTACAAGGATATCAAACTAAACACGTATTCAAAAATTTACCTCTGGGAACCATTTATTGACGAAAATATTGAGATTCACCGAGGCTTTTTTGCAAAAATCTGCTGGACTATAGCCCATGATTTCAAAATGCACTTTTTTCCCGAAATCAGAAATATTTATTTCTGAGGTATGGATATCTACAAGGATATCAAACTTAACGCAAATTCCAAATTTAAGCTCTGAGAACCATTTAATGACGAAAATATTGAGATATGAAATCCGAGGCTTTTTTGCAAAATTCTGCTGGACTATAGCCCATGATTTCAAAATGCACTTTTTTCCCGAAATCAGAAATATTTATTTCTGAGGTATGGATATCTACAAGGATATCAAACTTAACGCAAATTCCAAATTTAAGCTCTAAGAACCATTTAATGACGAAAATATTGAGATATGAAATCCGAGGCTTTTTTGCAAAATTCTGTTGGCCCATGATTTCAAAATGCACTTTTTTCCCGAAATCACAAATATTTATTTCTGAGGTATAGATATCTACAAGGATATCAAACTAAACACGTATTCAAAAATTTACCTCTGGGAACCATTTATTGACAAAAATATTGAGATATGAAATCCGAGCCATTTTTGCAAAATTCTGCTGGACTATAGCCCATGATTTCAAAATGCACTTTTTTCCCGAAATCAGAAATATTTATATCTGAGGTATAGATATCTACAAGGATATCAAACTAAACACGTATTCAAAAATTTACCTCTGGGAACCATTTATTGACGAAAATATTGAGATATGAAATTCGAGGCTTTTTTGCAAAATTCTGCTGGACTATAGCCCATGATTTCAAAATGCACTTTTTTCCCGAAATCAGAAATATTTATTTCTGAGGTATGGATATCTACAAGGATATCAAACTTAACGCAAATTCCAAATTTAAGCTCTGAGAACCATTTAATGACGAAAATATTGAGATATGAAATCCGAGGCTTTTTTGCAAAATTCTGCTGGACTATAGCCCATGATTTCAAAATGCACTTTTTTCCCGAAATCAGAAATATTTATTTCTGAGGTATGGATATCTACAAGGATATCAAACTAAACAGGTATTCAAAAATTTACCTCTGGGAACCATTTATTGACGAAAATATTGAGATTCACCGAGGCTTTTTTGCAAAAATCTGCTGGACTATAGCCCATGATTTCAAAATGCACTTTTTTCCCGAAATCAGAAATATTTATTTCTGAGGTATGGATATCTACAAGGATATCAAACTTAACGCAAATTCCAAATTTAAGCTCTGAGAACCATTTAATGACGAAAATATTGAGATATGAAATCCGAGGCTTTTTTGCAAAATTCTGCTGGACTATAGCCCATGATTTCAAAATGCACTTTTTTCCCGAAATCAGAAATATTTATTTCTGAGGTATGGATATTTACAAGGATATCAAACTTAACGCAAATTCCAAATTTAAGCTCTGAGTACCATTTAATGACGAAAATATTGAGATATGAAATCCGAGGCTTTTTTGCAAAATTCTGTTGGCCCATGATTTCAAAATGCACTTTTTTCCCGAAATCACAAATATTTATTTCTGAGGTATAGATATCTACAAGGATATCAAACTAAACACGTATTCAAAAATTTACCTCTGGGAACCATTTATTGACAAAAATATTGAGATATGAAATCCGAGCCATTTTTGCAAAATTCTGCTGGACTATAGCCCATGATTTCAAAATGCACTTTTTTCCCGAAATCAGAAATATTTATATCTGAGGTATAGATATCTACAAGGATATCAAACTAAACACGTATTCAAAAATTTACCTCTGGGAACCATTTATTGACGAAAATATTGAGATATGAAATCCGAGGCTTTTTTGCAAAATTCTGCTGGACTATAGCCCATGATTTCAAAATGCACTTTTTTCCCGAAATCAGAAATATTTATTTCTGAGGTATGGATATCTACAAGGATATCAAACTTAACGCAAATTCCAAATTTAAGCTCTGAGAACCATTTAATGACGAAAATATTGAGATATGAAATCCGAGGCTTTTTTGCAAAATTCTGCTGGACTATAGCCCATGATTTCAAAATGCACTTTTTTCCCGAAATCAGAAATATTTATTTCTGAGGTATGGATATCTACAAGGATATCAAACTTAACGCAAATTCCAAATTTAAGCTCTGAGAACCATTTAATGACGAAAATATTGAGATATGAAATCCGAGGCTTTTTTGCAAAATTCTGTTGGCCCATGATTTCAAAATGCACTTTTTCCCGAAATCACAAATATTTATTTCTGAGGTATAGATATCTACAAGGATATCAAACTAAACACGTATTCAAAAATTTACCTCTGGGAACCATTTATTGACAAAAATATTGAGATATGAAATCCGAGCCATTTTTGCAAAATTCTGCTGGACTATAGCCCATGATTTCAAAATGCACTTTTTTCCCGAAATCAGAAATATTTATATCTGAGGTATAGATATCTACAAGGATATCAAACTAAACACGTATTCAAAAATTTACCTCTGGGAACCATTTATTGACGAAAATATTGAGATATGAAATCCGAGGCTTTTTTGCAAAATTCTGCTGGACTATAGCCCATGATTTCAAAATGCACTTTTTTCCCGAAATCAGAAATATTTATTTCTGAGGTATGGATATCTACAAGGATATCAAACTTAACGCAAATTCCAAATTTAAGCTCTGAGAACCATTTAATGACGAAAATATTGAGATATGAAATCCGAGGCTTTTTTGCAAAATTCTGCTGGACTATAGCCCATGATTTCAAAATGCACTTTTTTCCCGAAATCAGAAATATTTATTTCTGAGGTATGGATATCTACAAGGATATCAAACTAAACACGTATTCAAAAATTTACCTCTGGGAACCATTTATTGACGAAAATATTGAGATATGAAATCCGAGGCTTTTTTGCAAAATTCTGCTGGACTATAGCCCATGATTTCAAAATGCACTTTTTTCCCGAAATCAGAAATATTTATATCTGAGGTATAGATATCTACAAGGATATCAAACTAAACACGTATTCAAAAATTTACCTCTGGGAACCATTTATTGACGAAAATATTGAGATATGAAATCCGAGGCTTTTTTGCAAAATTCTGCTGGACTATAGCCCATGATTTCAAAATGCACTTTTTTCCCGAAATCAGAAATATTTATTTCTGAGGTATGGATATCTACAAGGATATCAAACTAAACACGTATTCAAAAATTTACCTCTGGGAACCATTTATTGACGAAAATATTGAGATTCACCGAGGCTTTTTTGCAAAAATCTGCTGGACTATAGCCCATGATTTCAAAATGCACTTTTTTCCCGAAATCAGAAATATTTATTTCTGAGGTATGGATATCTACAAGGATATCAAACTAAACACGTATTCAAAAATTTACCTCTGGGAACCATTTATTGACGAAAATATTGAGATATGAAATCCGAGGCTTTTTTGCAAAATTCTGCTGGACTATAGCCCATGATTTCAAAATGCACTTTTTTCCCGAAATCAGAAATATTTATTTCTGAGGTATGGATATCTACAAGGATATCAAACTTAACGCAAATTCCAAATTTAAGCTCTGAGAACCATCTAATGACGAAAATATTGAGATATGAAATCCGAGGCTTTTTTGCAAAATTCTGCTGGACTATAGCCCATGATTTCAAAATGCACTTTTTTCCCGAAATCAGAAATATTTATTTCTGAGGTATGGATATCTACAAGGATATCAAACTAAACACGTATTCAAAAATTTACCTCTGGGAACCATTTATTGACGAAAATATTGAGATATGAAATCCGAGGCTTTTTTGCAAAATTCTGCTGGACTATAGCCCATGATTTCAAAATGCACTTTTTTCCCGAAATCAGAAATATTTATTTCTGAGGTATGGATATCTACAAGGATATCAAACTTAACGCAAACTCCAAATTTAAGCTCTGAGAACCATTTAATGACGAAAATATTGAGATATGAAATCCGAGGCTTTTTTGCAAAATTCTGCTGGACTATAGCCCATGATTTCAAAATGCACTTTTTTCCCGAAATCAGAAATATTTATTTCTGAGGTATGGATATCTACAAGGATATCAAACTAAACACGTATTCAAAAATTTACCTCTGGGAACCATTTATTGACGAAAATATTGAGATATGAAATCCGAGGCTTTTTTGCAAAATTCTGCTGGACTATAGCCCATGATTTCAAAATGCACTTTTTTCCCGAAATCAGAAATATT
The DNA here is from genome assembly GCA_963555765.1 of Orthonevra nobilis. Taxonomy (NCBI): domain Eukaryota; kingdom Metazoa; phylum Arthropoda; class Insecta; order Diptera; family Syrphidae; genus Orthonevra; species Orthonevra nobilis. The sequence goes on along the minus strand of OY743227.1, from coordinate 10,630,053 downwards.
TATATCTGAGGTATAGATATCTACAAGGATATCAAACTAAACACGTATTCAAAAATTTACCTCTGGGAACCATTTATTGACGAAAATATTGAGATATGAAATCCGAGGCTTTTTTGCAAAATTCTGCTGGACTATAGCCCATGATTTCAAAATGCACTTTTTTCCCGAAATCAGAAATATTTATTTCTGAGGTATGGATATCTACAAGGATATCAAACTAAACACGTATTCAAAAATTTACCTCTGGGAACCATTTATTGACGAAAATATTGAGATTCACCGAGGCTTTTTTGCAAAAATCTGCTGGACTATAGCCCATGATTTCAAAATGCACTTTTTTCCCGAAATCAGAAATATTTATTTCTGAGGTATGGATATCTACAAGGATATCAAACTAAACACGTATTCAAAAATTTACCTCTGGGAACCATTTATTGACGAAAATATTGAGATTCACCGAGGCTTTTTTGCAAAAATCTGCTGGACTATAGCCCATGATTTCAAAATGCACTTTTTTCCCGAAATCAGAAATATTTATTTCTGAGGTATGGATATCTACAAGGATATCAAACTCCACGCAAATTCCAAATTTAAGCTCTGAGAACCATTTAATGACGAAAATATTGAGATATGAAATCCGAGGCTTTTTTGCAAAATTCTGCTGGACTATAGCCCATGATTTCAAAATGCACTTTTTTCCCGAAATCAGAAATATTTACTTCTGAGGTATGGATATCTACAAGGATATTAATCTTAACGCAAATTCCAAATTTAAGCTCTGAGAACCATTTAATGACGAAAATATTGAGATATGAAATCCGAGGCTTTTTTGCAAAATTCTGCTGGACTATAGCCCATGATTTCAAAATGCACTTTTTTCCCGAAATCAGAAATATTTATTTCTGAGGTATGGATATCTACAAGGATATCAAACTTAACGCAAATTCCAAATTTAAGCTCTGAGAACCATTTAATGACGAAAATATTGAGATATGAAATCCGAGGCTTTTTTGCAAAATTCTGTTGGCCCATGATTTCAAAATGCACTTTTTTCCCGAAATCACAAATATTTATTTCTGAGGTATAGATATCTACAAGGATATCAAACTAAACACGTATTCAAAAATTTACCTCTGGGAACCATTTATTGACAAAAATATTGAGATATGAAATCCGAGCCATTTTTGCAAAATTCTGCTGGACTATAGCCCATGATTTCAAAATGCACTTTTTTCCCGAAATCAGAAATATTTATATCTGAGGTATAGATATCTACAAGGATATCAAACTAAACACGTATTCAAAAATTTACCTCTGGGAACCATTTATTGACGAAAATATTGAGATATGAAATCCGAGGCTTTTTTGCAAAATTCTGCTGGACTATAGCCCATGATTTCAAAATGCACTTTTTTCCCGAAATCAGAAATATTTATTTCTGAGGTATGGATATCTACAAGGATATCAAACTTAACGCAAATTCCAAATTTAAGCTCTGAGAACCATTTAATGACGAAAATATTGAGATATGAAATCCGAGGCTTTTTTGCAAAATTCTGCTGGACTATAGCCCATGATTTCAAAATGCACTTTTTTCCCGAAATCAGAAATATTTATTTCTGAGGTATGGATATCTACAAGGATATCAAACTAAACACGTATTCAAAAATTTACCTCTGGGAACCATTTATTGACGAAAATATTGAGATTCACCGAGGCTTTTTTGCAAAAATCTGCTGGACTATAGCCCATGATTTCAAAATGCACTTTTTTCCCGAAATCAGAAATATTTATTTCTGAGGTATGGATATCTACAAGGATATCAAACTCAACGCAAATTCCAAATTTAAGCTCTGAGAACCATTTAATGACGAAAATATTGAGATATGAAATCCGAGGCTTTTTTGCAAAATTCTGCTGGACTATAGCCCATGATTTCAAAATGCACTTTTTTCCCGAAATCAGAAATATTTACTTCTGAGGTATGGATATCTACAAGGATATTAATCTTAACGCAAATTCCAAATTTAAGCTCTGAGAACCATTTAATGACGAAAATATTGAGATATGAAATCCGAGGCTTTTTTGCAAAATTCTGCTGGACTATAGCCCATGATTTCAAAATGCACTTTTTTCCCGAAATCACAAATATTTATTTCTGAGGTATAGATATCTACAAGGATATCAAACTAAACACGTATTCAAAAATTTACCTCTGGGAACCATTTATTGACAAAAATATTGAGATATGAAATCCGAGGCATTTTTGCAAAATTCTGCTGGACTATAGCCCATGATTTCAAAACGCACTTTTTTCCCGAAATCACAAATATTTATTTCTGAGATATGGATATATACAAAAATATCAAACTAAACACGTATTCAAAAATTTAACTCTGGGAACCATTTATTGACGAAAATATTGAGAAATGAAATCCGAGGCTTTTTTGCAAAATTCTGCTGGACTATAGCCCATGATTTCAAAATGCACTTTTTCCCGAAATCACAAATATTTATTTCTGAGATATGGATGTCTACAAGGATAAAAAATTGAATACAAATTCCAAATTTATGCTCTGAGAACCATTTAATGACGAAAATATTGAGATATGAAATCCGAGGCATTTTTGCAAAATTCTGCTGGACTATAGCCCATGATTTCAAAACGCACTTTTTTCCCGAAATCACAAATATTTACTTCTGAGATATGGATATATACAAAAATATCAAACTAAACACGTATTCAAAAATTTAACTCTGGGAACCATTTAACGACGAAAATATTGAGATATGAAATCCGAGGCTTTTTTGCAAAATTCTGCTGGACTATAGCCCATGATTTAAAAACGCACTTTTTTCCCGAAATCACAAATATTTATTTCTGAGATATGGATATATACAAAAATATCAAACTAAACACGTATTCAAAAATTTAACTCTGGGAACCATTTATTGACGAAAATATTGAGAAATGAAATCCGAGGCTTTTTTGCAAAATTCTGCTGGACTATAGCCCATGATTTCAAAATGCACTTTTTCCCGAAATCACAAATATTTATTTCTGAGGTATGGATATCTACAAGGATATTAATCTTAACGCAAATTCCAAATTTAAGCTCTAAGAACCATTTAATGACGAAAATATTGAGATATGAAATCCGAGGCTTTTTTGCAAAATTCTGCTGGACTATAGCCCATGATTTCAAAATGCACTTTTTTCCCGAAATCACAAATATTTATTTCTGAGATATGGATACCTAAAAGGATACCAAACTGAATACAAATTCCTAATTTAAGCTCTGAGAACCGTTTAATAACGAAAATATTGAGATACGAAATCCGAGGCTTTTTTGCAAAATTCTGCTGGACTATAGCCCATGATTTCAAAATGCACTTTTTTCGCGAAATCACAGATATTTATTTCTGAGATATGGATACCTAAAAGGATATCAAACTGAATACAAATTCCTAATTTAAGCTCTGAGAACCGTTTAATAACGAAAATATTGAGATACGAAATCCGAGGCTTTTTTGCAAAATTCTGCTGGACTATAGCCCATGATTTCAAAATGCACTTTTTTCCCGAAATCACAAATATTTATTTCTGAGATATGGATACCTAAAAGGATATCAAACTGAATACAAATTCCTAATTTAAGCTCTGAGAACCGTTTAATAACGAAAATATTGAGATACGAAATCCGAGGCTTTTTTGCAAAATTCTGCTGGACTATAGCCCATGATTTCAAAATGCACTTTTTTCCCGAAATCACAAATATATACTTCTGAGATATGGATGTATACGAGGATATCAAACTGAATACAAATTCCAAATTTGAGCTCTGAGAACCGTTTAATAACGAAAATATTGAGATACGAAATCCGAGGCTTTTTTGCAAAATTCTGCTGGACTATAGCCCATGATTTCAAAATGCACTTTTTTCCCGAAATCACAAATATTTATTTCTGAGATATGGATACCTAAAAGGATATCAAACTGAATACAAATTCCAAATTTAAGCTCTGAGAACCGTTTAATAACGAAAATATTGAGATACGAAATCCGAGGCTTTTTTGCAAAATTCTGCTGGACTATAGCCCATGATTTCAAAATGCACTTTTTTCCCGAAATCACAAATATTTATTTCTGAGATATGGATACCTAAAAGGATATCAAACTGAATACAAATTCCAAATTTAAGCTCTGAGAACCGTTTAATAACGAAAATATTGAGATACGAAATCCGAGGCTTTTTTGCAAAATTCTGCTGGACTATAGCCCATGATTTCAAAATGCACTTTTTTCCCGAAATCACAAATATTTATTTCTGAGATATGGATACCTAAAAGGATATCAAACTGAATACAAATTCCTAATTTAAGCTCTGAGAACCGTTTAATAACGAAAATATTGAGATACGAAATCCGAGGCTTTTTTGCAAAATTCTGCTGGACTATAGCCCATGATTTCAAAACGCACTTTTTTCCCGAAATCACAAATATATACTTCTGAGATATGGATGTATACGAGGATATCAAACTGAATTCAAATTCCAAATTTGAGCTCTGAGAACCGTTTAATAACGAAAATATTGAGATACGAAATCCGAGGCTTTTTTGCAAAATTCTGCTGGACTATAGCCCATGATTTCAAAATGCACTTTTTTCCCGAAATCACAAATATATATTTCTGAGATATGGATGTATACAAGGATATCAAACTGAATACAAATTCCAAATTTAAGCTCTGAGAACCGTTTAATAACGAAAATATTGAGATACGAAATCCGAGGCTTTTTTGCAAAATTCTGCTGGACTATAGCCCATGATTTCAAAATGCACTTTTTTCGCGAAATCACAGATATTTATTTCTGAGATATGGATACCTAAAAGGATATCAAACTGAATACAAATTCCTAATTTAAGCTCTGAGAACCGTTTAATAACGAAAATATTGAGATACGAAATCCGAGGCTTTTTTGCAAAATTCTGCTGGACTATAGCCCATGATTTCAAAATGCACTTTTTTCCCGAAATCACAAATATTTATTTCTGAGATATGGATACCTAAAAGGATATCAAACTGAATACAAATTCCAAATTTAAGCTCTGAGAACCGTTTAATAACGAAAATATTGAGATACGAAATCCGAGGCTTTTTTGCAAAATTCTGCTGGACTATAGCCCATGATTTCAAAATGCACTTTTTTCCCGAAATCACAAATATTTATTTCTGAGATATGGATACCTAAAAGGATATCAAACTGAATACAAATTCCTAATTTAAGCTCTGAGAACCGTTTAATAACGAAAATATTGAGATACGAAATCCGAGGCTTTTTTGCAAAATTCTCCTGGACTATAACCCATGATTTCAAAATGCACTTTTTTCCCAAAATCACAAATATATATTTCTGAGATATGGATATATACAAGGATATCAAACTGAATACAAATTCCAAATTTAAGCTCCGAGAACCGTTTAATAACGAAAATATTGAGATACGAAATCCGAGGCTTTTTTGCAAAATTCTGCTGGACTATAACCCATGATTTCAAAATGCACTTTTTTCCCAAAATCACAAATATATATTTCTGAGATATGGATATATACAAGGATATCAAACTGAATACAAATTCCAAATTTAAGCTCCGAGAACCGTTTAATAACGAAAATATTGAGATACGAAATCCGAGGCTTTTTTGCAAAATTCTGCTGGACTATAGCCCATGATTTCAAAATGCACCAAAATTTAGAAACATCATTTGATTTTCAAGATGGTGGGATCCATTCATCTACCTGATTAATTTATCGTACTCGCTTAATCTATCTGAAAAGACCCAAACAGATAAGCCTTCAGAATCACAACAGGATAACTGACCACTCAATCGGTGTAAACACCAGATTCCCGATTATACATCGTCACTTAATCTCAATTCATATCCCATTTAAAAGGAAAATATTTCAAGATTCCATTCGAAAAATGAGATCCTTAAGACTCCTTAATGATTGGAATGGCATTTGCGGCTTCGTATATTATTTCCAAATGCGTAATTGTCTCCAAAGGACTCTGATTATTTTCGAAAAACAATTGCTAGAATTTCGTAAAGCAACACAACCAAAGCCCTCAAAAACATGACATAAGTTGTACTTTTGCTGTCAGATGGTTGTTGGGTTTTGTTTTCCTGATTAAGCCCTAATTGAAATGGATTTACAGGACGTAAAATCTGATTTGCAAACGCCCACAGTCATGTGAAGAACGCCATACCAACACCCCAATTTGCGTACAAATGTAATCGGATAAAAAACATACAATTGGTTTTATTTAGGAATGAGGCGATTTTCTGTTCAAACATTAACAGGAATGCTTTTGCGTATATCGTCGTGCCCGTCGTTCATTGGAATAGGATTACGAGCACGAGCAACAGTGACAGCAGACAGCTTTTGCTTATAAGAACTTGAACTATTGTATAATAAAAGTAATGTCCTTAAAGATGTTTGTTTAGAAGGATCAGTAAAGAGAAAATTCATCCATGGAATCATTGTAAGGTGGACAGGTAGAGGTGGTGTTTGGAAGTTCTTTGTCCTACAGAATCAGCGTGATGGAAGAGAGGAAAGTAAAAGTCCAATCAAGGTTTTTTTCGCACTTTCAGCACATCCTGAATAAGTTGTCTTGATTGAAGTTTATGTCTACTCCGCAGAATTGAGACTGCCTTTAAATAAAATCAAGTAGATGTTCAGGACTAGAGGGAATCACAGCTACTAAAGGTAGCTACGCCATGACCATACAAGCGTTTTGAGAATTTTTGCAGTGCCTTCCGCCACTTAAACAATAACGATCGGCACTTATATTGCTTAGGCGATGCAATTCCGTCAATCTGGCCTGGTTTTGTCGGCCTTGCAGGAGGCTTGTAAAGGTCAACTCTAAGAGGTGTCTCAACAGGAGGAAAGTTCGAAAGTTAAAAATAGGATAGGAAATTATCATCCATAGATGGGGTTTGTTTCTACATCTTTATTCCGATGCAACAGAGCCACATTTTATGCGATGAGGACTACCTAGGCGGCTAAGACGGATCAACCATTCAGCTTTCTAGATCACTGAAAACAATGCTAAAAAAATGATAGTCAAACTCAAGTCCACCAAAGACTATTGGAGTCGGCAGTCTTATATTCTAATCTTTTGCAGAGTGCAGATTGCTAGATGAACGGAACCTCAAAGTCTTTTCCCCAATTCTTTAGATACTCTATTATCTGCGCCAATTAAAAAGGGAAAAGTCTTCTTCAATCTTTCGCCCTTAGGGATCCAAAGAATGTCCGTATCTTCTGGCTTATTCTTTGATTTAAAGGCCGCATTTGACAGCTTTTACACAAATTAACTCTGTAGAAGCATACCTACCTAACCCTGATTGTAAAGGATGACGATGGCAATACTCGCTGCTGCTTTATAGTCGGCATAATGATCTCACTAATGCATTTCTTGTCGAAAAGTTTTAGACCACGTGACGCTCTGTCATGTGAATATTTCGTAATTCAGGCAGGAACACCGAATATACGACATTCGGACAGTCGGAAGACAATAATTGCAGCTCCCGGGTGCACTGAATCGAGTTGCTTAGTCATGAAGAGGCTCTAAATCGTCGCCCAAAATAGGATGCGGAAAACGAAGAAGAACTCACATTCGGTGGTGCACAGAATTGGCATGGGATCGCAAGACTTGTCTAGGCCAGGTCCACTTGGGACGGTGGAAGTTTGTAGCTATTGAGTCTTGTAATTTTGCTCTTTAATAGTTGAAGTGCGTGCAGGATCTTCACTTCATTTGCAGCAGCCTGCAAGTGGAAGGGGAATTTATTTGTAACCTTGAACAAACATGAGTCCAGACTTGTTCCCAAACATACACTTAACACCGGTTAAAGGTGTACATACCACGAAAAAAAGGCACACCATAAAAGGCGCCATAAATCGGGATTTTTCATGCGATTTCCTATAATTGCTCAGGCACACAAACGTGGAGTATTTACTTTATGGTCCTTTCAAATCTTCGGATTTCGATGCCGGGGGCGACTGTTTTTTCACAGGTGTGAAGTCAGCACTCGAGCTAATGGCTTCGATAATGGGTGGGTTGGAAAATTGGAAATTTTTTTTATGACACAACGATAAGTAGAATGTGATTGGAAATCATTTTGATTGCCCCTAAGAAAAAATTTTAAGATTTATTGAGGGTCGATGCGTAAAGGGTACTCGGTACCTTTTGTGATTGGAAGTGGCTTTTCTAATGCAAACACATTTGCGGATGTAATAAAATCCTGGAATGATGGTTATCCAATGATGTAAGCAGCAATAAAGTGAGTTTTACAACTTGAAACGGTGAGAGTCTCCGCAAAAAGTGTGTTTTGAAAGTCCGATAAGGGATAAGTATATCCTTTCTTTTAGAACGTCTATTTTGGCATACGTTTTGGATGTACTTACCTTCTGAACGTAAACAGACCATAAATGATCAACATGCAAACAGATTCATTAATGGACATTTTGATAGATGGTTTTCCAACCAAGTTGGTAACATTCGTAAAATCTGCAGAGACTGAAATAAAAAGGAGATGACCAGGCTCAGAATGACAAGAAATCACTGGTTGCAGATAACTACAATTTGAAATCGGAAAAGTTTCCTCCTGTTTTCCATTTCGATTACTGTTATCTCTGCAGTAAAATATATATTGTAGATATACATTTATATCCTTTGCCAATTTGAATCTCAGCAGAGTTTTTATTGGTTAAACTTTTGCAATTACGTATCTCCTCGGAGGCGATTCAAGTACCAAAGCATCAGGTGAGCAATAAATCAAAGTAATTGTCAAACTTTTCGATATAAGGATACGGTCCTTTATTTTTTGTTATAGGGTTTATGACTCGTATGATTATTGCTCAAGAGGTTTCGGATGAAACAAAACAAACTCCGTGTGGGAAAACTCAATCGTAAAAATGATCCGAAACAACACGTGTGGGCCTTTGCAAGGATATCTCATTAATTCTGTACACAAAGTCGTTTCTCCGATAAGGATGCCCACGGTAAGAAAACGTACAAAATCATGTGATTTGATTTTGAATGCTCAGAAAAAAGGATTCTGGGATTAAAGGGACAATATGTGTGCTGTTATAAGGACGATAATGGAGAACGTTTTTTTTTGAGGACTTTTAAAGGCATGAAAAAGAGATAGGGAGGAGTAAAAAACAAATTCTAAAAATGTGCTGTTGGCTACATATTAAATCTTGTTCACGCAACGAGGGCTCATCACACTTCAATATCTCAGTTTTCCATACTTACGAGACTTACAAGGTTGTCTTTAGTAGCCTGCACTTCAGACAAGACTACTGACTGCGACCCGAAATTGTTGCCAATCTCTAGACCTAGTAGAAGGCTTGTCACTCCCTTTTTTTTAACCGAAAGGTGTGTTGTGGACAAAAATTATGTACATATTAATATATCATTTATTTATGTACTAAATTCTCCTCAATGGACAATCGAATGGAAGGCACGCTCTTAAATTTGTCGAAAGTTTATCCTTAACCACCGTTTGCATACCTGAATTCAAGTGAGACCTGAAGTCATAAATATCTGCAAAGAAAATCTAGTCCTCCAGACTCTAAAAACTTTAAGAACTTGATTCGTACAAATTTTTTTTAATCAAATGGGTACCAAGTCACATGTCCTGATTTCTCATGCGAACATTTTAGTGGATGAGTTATATTGAAACAACTAAAAAAAGGCCCATGTACAACCCCAGTAGCTTTTCCTGGTATCCAAGTACACGTCTGAATATTCATTACCTGTGGAAGTGTTTAAAGCTTCATTCCTCTGCATCGAGGCGTAGGCCAAAAAAAAAAGGGAAATTGCTTTACAGTTGCAGACTTTTGATCCTGAAACTCATTCAAGAAGCGATAAAAAAACAATCAGTCTACGTCTTGGAAGCAGTGAATCAATCTCAGAAACTGCATAAAGTTTTGTAGACTAACGAAGATATTGGTATTCCTATACCTGTCTATATCTTGAACACCGATTAAACTTGCATTGAAAGCAGTCACAAGCTCACTTTGCGAGGTGCACGAATCCTGGAGAACATTGTCACTTGCTAAAGAATTCATCACCTTCAGATACCTATAATGAATTTTATGATCTTTTGCACGACTTTGATTTCGTAATACAGAAAAAATCCTGCCAACAATGCTTCAGAAATCTCTGTGAAATCCTCAAAATTCAACTGACTGGTGGTAGCTACCTGGCTGGAGGTAGCCAAGTGCTAGCTAGGAGGTAGTCAGTTGCCACCTGGCTGCAGTAGGAGCAGGTTGCTAACTAGCTGGTGGTAGTAGGTTGCTAGCTGGCTGGAAGTAGTCAGTTGCTAGCTGGCTGCTGTAGGAGCAGGTTGATAACTAGCTGGTGGAAGTCAGTCTAAGAGAGTGTTATAGGCCGGCAAAGCCAAATCAAGCAACCACACGCAGTAAGGGAAGCGTAGAGAATTGCAATGCAATTGTAGAGCTGCATTTCCAGCGCTTTGACAGGAAAAGATACCCTATACAGTCCTGGATCCACAATTTGAAAGAGAATAACTCAGCGAACAAAAAACTGAAGGGCAACAAGACCTTTTCAAACATGATTGTTATATTTTGCAGGAGTGCTTGCTTTAAGCTATCAGTAAAGTTAGGGTGAATGAATACATAGACAGGACTACTGCTTTATGGACAAATCTTTAAGAAAGACGATCGTTTAAGGACTATTCGTGGCATATTAGTAGGCATATTCGTGCTAAATGTCGTCTACAGGATCCTATTCCACATAATCAACATGTATCTGTGTACCTGCTGATCTGGCAAATCGACGATTGCCCAAATTTTCACATTGAGGCAAACCCTGGAAAAGATCCACAAATTTCCAATCGTCACTCAATATTTCTTTATCGACTTCAAGGCAACACGTGATGGCATTAATCGCCTTGAAAGGCGATAGCCGAAGCTGTGGCGCTGTGCATTTGTTTCCTCTGAACTAATCCAAATATGCATTGAATTTCGCCAGGGAGATCCGCTATCCTGTGACTTCTTCAATCTTGTGCTGAAACAAAGAATGTGTAGAGCAGGATTCATCTTCATCAAGTGTCCAAGTGTGGCAATTTACGAAGAAGCGAAACCAGTTGGCTTTTGAAGTGGTCACAGAGTTTATATAAACTCCGGAGATTTGGCAACGATTAAGCCTTCAAGACCACTGCTAATTAGGTTTGGAAAACAAATGAGGTGAATACTACTAACTCGAAAGACCAATTGAATACTCAACCAAGCATTATTCTGCTGAATGGTAATCGGACTGGAGGATAACCATTTAAACAGTGCTTGTGTTGTTGATGATTTCTACGACTGAAGAGAAGAGAAGATACGAGTACAACAGCGAACTCTGTGAGCTGTATCAAGACTCTGACTATATGAGCAATTGAACAATAAGGAAAAAAGTATTTTCGAATCACTATCAACACGTTTGAGGTGACAAGCAAGGATCAAGCTATCGTGGATGTCAAAGCACGCGCTCATAGCGAGATGGAAGGCTGCCATCTTGCAAGCAAGAATTCTTCAAGGCTCAAGAGGCCATTTCTTAGGTGATTGTCATTAATTGAATGTGCGAAAACTACAATACGTGTGCTACATTTTTTTCTCCCTACATTCCTGTGAAATGACATTTCCTAACTACACTTTAATATGCCTTTCTTTTTTTTCAGGTTCCTTTTTTTAGGGTTCCATAACTTAAGGGCTACCAACAGAACCCTGTCCGTCTGTTTCAGGGCTTTATCTTTTGGACCGTAATAGATACACACTTGAAAGTTTCACAAAAAGTGTACTTCCATGGCCGAAAAGGAATAATATTGATAAAAAGTTAAAAATAATGGGTGGTCTCCATATGAAAAATGTATTTTTTTTAAATCGTTACTAAAAAATAATTAAATTGCATGGTAGTACGTAACCCTTCATGTGCGTGTCCAAATCGCACTTTTTTTTTTAAATAACGTTATGCAATTCATTTAGCGACTGTCACAATTCCCACGAAACGTGAATACCATTATACCCTGAATTCCGTCGCCAGTAATTCCTGGCAAACATTCATTTGCGGATTATCCTGATTTATGGGCTCAGATTCAATATCTCAGCAATCCAACATTTCCATCTGTGATTTTCATCTCAAAGCTTTTCAGTGGTCACATGATGGTTGGAGGGAGGCCAATAATAGCCCGGAGTAAATCTACGATAATTTATGACCACCAAGATAAATGCCACTAAAGCGTGAATAACGTGTTTTATTAGCACGTTCATACGTACGTACGTATGATATCCTTGGTAATAATTCCAATGATTTCTTACTTTGATCCAAAGTTGGTGCCCAAAGTCTCCATCTACAATCCAGCCGGAGACTGTGGACAAGTGAACAATTCCATTCGTCGTTTATGAGATTTGGAGGCTTCATTTACATTCCGCATCTTGGGTTTGAATTTCCCCAGATTCTCGGGATGCTTGAGACTCTGCCTCTCGAATCTACTTTAATTTCTTAATTGCATGGGGCCGCGCCGGGTTCTTTATTTTTAATGTCAAGATAATTATGCCTCCTTAAGACACCGTGGAAGAAAAGATTGTTTAAAGGAACCAACAACCAAAGGCATCCGTGGCATTCCAGGATAGAGACGATGCACAGAAGCTGCAGTAGTTGTTGTTGTTGGCGAAGGAGATTATTATTGCCCTTTAACAAGGCGGCCGGCATCACCGATCGACCGAAATGAAGCCATTACAATGGTCCGCGAGAATTACTCGTATTCCTCCTTCGTCTCGCTTGAAGAGAGGAGTAATTTTTGAATTATTTTTTAATGCCCATATAATGGAGACATTGGTGCTGCGGCTCCACTGGGACTAACGTTGATCCTCCTCACCCAAGGGACTCACCTAACCAGAGGTGAAGAAAAAAAAAACACTGTAATTAAATAACCCAAGGAGAGGAAATTAAGCCTAATTTAGTGGATGGCGTTTCACACATTTCCTGCGTCATGTTGGGCCATAAATCTTTGAGAAATTATTTTCATCCCAAAGTCTTCCTGGTCACAGTAACAGCGATACAGTGAAAAAGGAGTGTTGCAGGTTATGTCCATATCACACGTGTGAGTGTGACCAACGAACAATTAAGTTGGGCTTATTATGGGGACAAAATGACTGCAGATGATTGCCCATTGTAGTGTACCTAAGCTGGTTGGGATGCCAAGAGGGTTAATCGTCCCTAGGTGTAATTGTTCACAGATTTAGATGGGCAGGACATTGATTGGAATGACTGACTCTGTTTATCTGCGTGTGTGTGTTTAATTTGTTGGCACCTAATCGAATTGCTTTCCAGAGTGTTGGACTCACTGACGAGGTGCTTAATGTGGTGTAAAGCGGATATGCATTGTTCTGGTCGTAACTGTTATGATGTTGCAATTAGGGTTGTGTCTCTTTGGTTTGGGGTCAAAGAACGTTGGAATATGTCCCGGAGATTACAGCAGGATAGACTTATTTGATTGCTAAAGTATATTTATTTACTTTGGGAAGGCTTAAATATAAAAGAATCAGCAGTAGAAGGCAGAAAGAGCCGTTTTACAACTTGATGCATTGAGAAAGCTCTTTATGTCAAACAAGTGACCATTAAGGCAAGGGGAACATCAATTCTAAGACTTTCTGATCTTTGCTTTGAAGGGAATTCAAACCGGACAGTAGAGCAGATTTAAGAAAACTTCGAAGGAAAATTTCTCTTCAAGCTGTACAAAGACGTGGATCTAGACTGGAAGGCAAAAATACTTCGACATTTTTTTTTTTCGTATTTTCATCAACTATGTTTGTCTTTTTTTACTCAGTCACCAGGCTCACGACATTCTTAAGTGGGTGAAGTAACTACAGCTCAGGCTCAGAACTTCAATTTTTAAGAGTCGGCGATTTTTGAAAGCCAAGCTTTATAATTTTTGTATTCGCGGTCTATTTTTGTGCAGCAGTTGGACCAAAGGTATATTGCCGGCTTGGAATAGCTCTTTTTTACTCTCAGAAGACGAGGGTGAAGCTGGAAAAAATGCCAAATGCCGAGATATAAAGAAGGCTTTAAGTTTTCAGTACCCAGATTGAAAAGGTTTATTTTTTCATATTTTGTGTACAATTCATTTTTACTGGCGATGCTTTTAGACCTTTATTTACCCGTCCAGTGACTAGATAAGAACATCACTACGGTTCTTCACAAAAAGCAGCGCTCATCTTAAGAACGACTTGGGGAGAAATCACTTCTAGACAGATGAGTCTTTCGATACAACACATGCCGTGGATGGATGCGAATAAGTCAGTGGTATGACGAGCAAATACGCTTCAACATTTTTCAGTTTCCGAAGGCTCCATTTGATATTTTGTTCAAAGGTTACTAAAAACATTGTGCTGTTGACTGTTCAATGGCTGAGTAGGTTCAACTATTTCACTCAATTAACTGCCTTGGTTGGATCACAATTGTTCTTGAGTACCTGAATCGTCTTTGTAATGTTTTCATACAGAACAGAAACAACTCGTAAAACCTCACCAAAGAGTCACACATTCTTTTCATTTCTGAGTCAAATAAATCAGGTCCTTATTGAAAGTTCTCCTCAGAGTAGTGTGAATGAGTTGCTTAAGTGTCCAAGTCTTCTTTTCAAAATTCAAACTGTTTTTGGCACCATTAAGTGAAAATATAAATCTGAGTTTCTATAAATGTTTTGAACTCATTTAAGTTTCCAGCGTTAAATTAACATTAGATTTAAAAAGAAGTCGATTGACAGTATCGCTAAATCTTTATCGATTTAAGGACTTTGTATGGCAATTATCTAAGAGACAAATTTTTGATCTACTGCCAAACTAGCTGGACTAAGCATCCATTGACTTACACCTCTTCTTCAAAGCACCATCCGCTTCATAACAGTGTCCAATTTGTTTCCTCAATCGCTTAGCCCAATACAAAATATTTATGACATAACATTAAAAGATCAAGATACTTATTATGAATAATTTTTGTTTTTAACAAACCTGATTTTATTTTCACAGCAATTGCCGGCATACACGTCATTGTCCACTTATCACATTCACTGAATCTTAAATTGGCTCCACTAACAAGGTGCTCATATAAAGGTCATAATGACAAACGATTTGTCATCAACCACACACCAGAGTTCCACACACAAAAAAAAAATATAGTATCTTAATGAAGTCATTTATCTTTAGATACCCAAAGAAGATAATTCATAGACACATGTTCTTTTGTTGGGGTCGCCTCTGGTTGTTGTTATATGAGACTGGAAGTCATAATGGCTTACAAAATTTCTTATTTTTTCTAGGGAAAGGTTCAAGAAACTTGTTTGTAGGTGATTCGCAGGCTTGATAGGCCCAATGGATACAATTACGCAGGAGAATGTGTATAAATTGATTTTGTTAACATTATAAACTTGGATAAAAAACTAAATATCGCATTGGTCTCTTTTTATATTTCGATTCCAGTTCCCAGTTGATGGTGAATACACGTTTAAACACTTACATAAGCTGAGATAAGGATTGAAAATTCAGTCATCTCAGGGTTCACTGCCGATCCTTGTCCCACAATTTCATTCAGCGCTTCATTCGTATTGATATTGCATTCTCCGAGATCAATATGGACTCGACGTTAGTTGATATTTTTAAGGCCGTTTCAAAATTTTGCAACATGCTTCAACCCTTAAAAAATCTGTTACAAAAGTTTCGAACGAATGCAGTCGAAATTTTCTTCTCTAAAAAAGATTAAATGCCAGTTTTTTTTAAAATAAAACTGTGCAGTTTTATGGCGACACCGTATGAGCCTCGGATTCAATAGTTTCAGTGGTGGTGATATACCACGCTCAAAGCAAAGTCATTGCTGCTATGAGCCTATAGAGTTTAACATGATTTTTCCGTAAGCTCGTATCTTGATGGGCGATTCCGGCGAAAACCGCAAATGACTGTCGCCTATGGCTTTGTTCTATAAGATTCTAAGAACCCCCTTGAAAATGATACCGTTCTATAAGTGACCATCTCAAGGATCATTGGCACCCAGGCATTATTTTCTCAGAAACGGTCAAAATTCGACCAAAATTCCAACTCCGTTTGATGTCGCCAATGTTAATTCTACGATTTGCTTGCCCCTCATTTGAATCCAGGAATTCCCATAAAATCAGGTATCCTTATCGAATGATTGAACATCCATTTCCCTCTTCCCCCATAGCCATAATAAGCAAAATATTCCGTATCCACATGTTTTAATTTTGATTCCTATTTTATGACAAAATCGCGAACTATGCGATCAGTGTATCGGCAAGGTTGTGATTAGCGATTCCTGCCGCCATCTATGGGGGTTTCTGGGATCATTCAACATGCTAGAATAGAAAAAAACAATTGAAAGCGCGTCTAAATCAAGCAAAATCGGGAAATGGAACACCGGTAAACTGTCGAAAATTCAATTGCAAGTCTGACGCGTCCTTACCGTCGTGATCGAATATCCGAAGAGTTTAAGCTTGGGAGAGTTTTTCGAGCGCTTTAAGAGGTACGTTATAAAGCGTTTTTATGCACTCCGTCCAGAGTTTTTTCAGACTCCACCAATTTAAATATATCACCAAATATTCATTAATTTTATCATGTGACTGCTGTCCCTCACTTAACCAAAAACTGCTGACAACGGCGGGTTGCCAAGGTGACCACTGACGCACTCCATTAGTTTCAGCTTGAAGCATCGATATCATCTCTTCAATTTCCACTAAATAAGACCGGAACACCCCACTGTAGTAGCGTACCGTGTAGGCACATAGAAGTGAGTGAGCAATGCGTCCACGAAATCAGCGTCCACTCCGTCCGAGTGATAAAATGAAAAAGTCGTTTTTTTGTGCATAACATTTTTTATGCTCTGCGCCTTCTTGGGGAGCAAAAAAATTGTTTTTAAAAATATATCATGACCTTTTTTTATTTCAAAAATATCCCCTTCGAAATTGCACTTCTTGCCGGATTCGCCCATATGCTCTTTTGGCCAAACCAATTACCGCTTTCACCGAAAATAATACAAATTTCCTCCAAAAGTTTCGATGAAATGTTTAAATAACATAGGGAACAGTTTGAGGCTTTTTGAATCCTCTTGAACGATGCAGCTACATACGGACCCTGCAGATGGCTATAGAGCAATTTGTTCCACAAAAAGGTAACGAAAATTTGTTTCTAAATTTTAATTTCTTGAAGTTGAAGTTCGTAATGTTGGCCTCAACCAATAAGTCTTACCAGCCAGTTCGATACATCCACTACCGATCACTAAGCTTCAGTCCCACTTGATTCCAAAACTCTTCGTACCAAAGCCTAATACCTGTTGTAAGTCCATCTCGGTGAACAACGCGTACAGCTCTTCGATTATTTCTGAATAAAGATGATTTAAATGAATCCACAGGTATTTTGTAGTAATTATATTTTATTTCTTGTTTTAAATGAATGAAAATTAATGAATAAAAATAATAAGTAAAATAAACGTTCTCCAATTGAAGAGCTTTCACTCGAAGCGATAAAGATGAATTGAAAACCTGATTTCATGAGGCACATACCAGTATGATAAGGGTCTTGAATAATGTCTTTTGGATATTCAAAATAGGGCCTTACTACCCAATCACTGTATAAACACAAACAAACAGTGGTTGGTAACAGTGATTACTGGTTTGATTTTCTTTCCACTTTGTCAATACTCGTCTACCACGTCTACTACTACCAAACTTTACGATTTCGGTTTCGATACTTGCAAAGGCGCCATTTACTGCTCACTGTCTTGAAAATTTTCTGAAATATCGTTCCTTCGGTGTTGGCGTTTGAGTTTCGAAAAATTCTCATGACAAAGCGTCGCCATCGGATGTTTTGTTTGACAACAAAACCAATCGCCATTTATGCTGTCATTCTCGTTAAGTATCGATTTACTGAGCCATATTCAAAGTGAACGTCTGCTTAACGATGACCATCTTACCGTGGTGCCGAAAATAATGCAAATTCTAGTCTTTTCAAAGTTATCCCCTACTTCGAAGTAACTGCTTTATGGAGTTTCAAATAATTTTCGTAAAGGGCCCGATTCAATAGTCAGAAAGCAAATGTCTCTTGATTTGGATCATATCACTACCTTTTGCGAGACAGAGTTATACGTTTTTGTTGACAGTAGTCGAAGTCTTTTCAGTATAAATATGGTTGCACCCGGTGAAGTGCACCAGAAAAAAAAACAGTTCTGTTGAATTTACAAACTCACCGATATTTGCTTTACTTTGCGATTTTTGGTGGGTTTTTATCCTGCTACTTTGACAATATTTTCTTTCTGCAAAATAAAGGTACTGAAAATTTGAAATTAAAAAAAAAGTTCGATTTGACACTCTGGAAATTCCTTGGGTAAGACCTAAACGATACGATAATTAGGATAATAAGGTAAATGTAAGCCTGAATGACATCCCTAAATTGTACGAGGCCCAAGTCATGTTTGGCATTTGGCCGCAGTAAGCTTCCATAAAAAATTGCTTTCGTCAAAAACTGAATATTCTCATGAAGCCCTGTTTGGCCCAATCTTTTTAAAGGCTTTTCAAAATATTTCTAAGCTTTGTATATGCAGTAATACCAAAAAGGCCTTGATAAATACACTTAAAATTTATATCACCAATGTCAGCTCAAATATCGTCCATCAAGATTCCATTCTCACTGATAATGTTGTAACAATTTCAACTAGCTCATTCCTTAAGGCCATCAGTTGCAACAAACTAAAAACAACACAATGAAAACTTTGCATTTAAGACTCCAAGCTATAATTTGATGGGGGCGAAACCCGCATGATCGCAGATAATGAACCCTCTCCAGCTCTTTTCTGCTTGGCTACCATATTTCAAGGAGCCCTTGTGTTAACCAATATCACATCATTAAGGAAGAGCCAACAAAAAGTTGCTCGTCAGCTGCAATGATTCAGCGATTACTTCAAGTAACTAACCACGATGATTACACATCCTGAAAGTACCAATTTCTAAATTCACTCTTTGATCAGCGAAGTCTTTTTTTTTTGCTAAAAAAAAAAAAAAAAATCCAGGAGGGGGGGGGCACGTAATTGTAAACCATTTATTTCAGTTACCAACTTTGGTAATTACAATTCAAAGTTGTTGGCAACTTAATTGTCTAATGACCGGTTAAATGAACCAATCACGAGCGTTAATGCCAATCAAATGACCAGCATATCGACGAGCATTTAAGCAGATCCATCCAACTCAAGCCCTATGCACTAGGGTCCAGCGTCCAAGGAACTGGTCACCAGTTCCTGTACCCATCATCATGTGAGTGAAAAACAAAAGTCTTTCGTGTCCGATTACAAGGGTGCCTCGACAGTGCGAAAACTCAAGTAAACGCACAAGCCTATAAATTATGTGGTAGAATGCTCTCAGCCAAGTCAACCTTAGGGCATTGCATTCTTATGTTGCTGCTGCTGCTGCCGCTAGTTAAAATGCATTAAAATTACTCAATCAAATAGAATCCTCACTTGTGCCCCTCGTTTCTGGTGGATGACAAGAGCAGCAGCAGCAGACAGGACTGACTTGATTCCGGCCACAATGACGAGAGGAAAATCATGTGAAGAAAATTCTTCGGATCGCAGGAAGCACTGCACTTGAGCTATTTTCCAGATTGATTGATACTTTTGTGTAGCGTTGCCTGAAGGTGTTGCTGGACGGTGCAAGGATGCCGGATTTTACATTTTGAAAAATCATTGTAATTTTTGATGAGCTTGCATCAAAGAAGTCGTGGCCGGTTCGGTGTGAATCAACAACAATGTTCTCACGGAGTTTTCCTTGAGAAGTTTTCTGACTTTGGATCGAAAAATATCCGCGATTAGATTCGATGAAGCAATTTGCGAACGATTTCGCTGAAAACGAAAGCATTATTTAATTTTTAACTTCACATCAGGAAGTTCTTGTAATCGGTCCGATTTTCGAAATGCAAAATTTTTACATTTCTCCACGTTTGGCGGTCCCAGTAGTCAGATTCCATTATTTTTAGAAAGATGTCTGTGTGTGTGTGTACGTACGTTTGTGCGGATTCTTTCGTACAGCCTAACTCGAAAACAAATCAAGCTATCGAAGCCAAATTGGTTTCATTTCACAGCGTGGTTTGATTTTTATGACGAAAAAAATGTCAAAAAAGGGACATTTTCACTTCTTCAATTAAAACCAATTTAGTTTTCCAATAAAAAAAGTTCAAAATTAATTAAATTTATAGTTTACAGCTACCTTATCAGATAAAAAAATATGCATAAATATATACACTGCCATTCATAAGTTTCCGGACAAATTCATATAACAATTTTTTTTTGTTCAAATTTAATGCCAACGGTTTCAACAATATTAAGTTTATTTAGCCAATTGACTAAACTAAGCAAGTTACTTACTATAGAGACACTACCAAAATCACTAAAACAGTATTTAGTTGAGGCCATTTCATACATTGATGTGCTCCTTTCTCTATTTCCTGATCCAAATTTCCACGGAAGTTCTTTGAAAATTGTTTCAGAAATGTGAATCCTGTAAGTCTTTCCCATTTTTTTTTATCTCTTAGGGCAGGCCTTATCGCACCCAAACCAATTTTTTAAGCTTGCAATATGTCCTTAAGTCGCATAATAAAACTGCATCTATGTACATCCCAACTGCTTTCATACATTGTTGGACATTGTGAATCTTATGTTTGTGAGCCTTTTGGAGCCTGAGGAGGTTTGTAGGAGATAGCAGCAAATCCTCGGTGGACGAAACCACACTTCGCTTACACAATGACTGGTTTCGTCATCACCAAGAGCATCAGAGGTCTTCATAGTTCGCAGAGATTTGAATTTACAATGTTTGGGGCAGGCCGGACTGAATCAAAGCCATTTGAGATCAAAAACCAAGTTTTAGTTAAAAATAGTAAAAAATCACAAAAAGAATTATTTTTGATTTTATATTTTAACGTGTTTGGATGGTTTATATTTATTCATAAATGTAAAAATAAGCAGGACATGGTCTAGTTTATAGAAAGAATTAGTAAAAATCGTGGACTATAGCCCACGAAAATTTTGCGACAAAAAACATATTTATTTTGTATTTTAACGTGTTTGGATTGTTTATATTTCAACATAAGACTAGTAAAATAGCGCTTTTGTAAACAGAAGAAGAACATTTGAGTTCATATAGCCGGTGGTCATAGCCCCCCATCTTGATTTATTTTTATTTAACGTCATCTTCATTGAATTTTCCGCCAGCAAGAGACTGGAACTAGGCTCGCCCACGATCGCGCGGGGCATGATGACTGTCGGATTAAGTGTCATTTCCGCCAATGGTATAGGTTTTGGTTTAACTTGACGAGCATGGTACTTAGTTCGATAAAACGAACATAGCAGTCTTCATGGAATAGTTTTGCCTCACAATATATCGTCTGCTTGAGAAACATGGAACGATTGCTGCTCTTTGAAATGGTCAGTTCGACACGTCAGCTCTGCCATAAGTATGATACCGAGTCCGTCCTTAGCCTGATGCGACAGCAATTTCTTTCTATATCGAGGTATGGAATTTTGATCAATATTTTAGCATTTAGTGCTTGGGCATATGGCCACCGCGGCTGCGTTTTTAGCTGGACATACATATTATCGGTCAAGTTATTAACAACAATAAGCCCACCAAAAATGAAGAAAAAGGAACTTAGTTTCACTAGTCAAGTCAAATACCTGGGCATTATATTAGATATCAAACTAAGCTGGAAACCAAACATTCAACACCATATAAGGAAGTCAGCGGTGGCTATAAATACATGCAAGAGGGTCCTCGGTCCCAATGAATATAAAAAAAAAATCTGAGAAAGAAAGCAGAATACAAAGATCGGCCTATTTATGCATCACGGGGGCACTTCGTTCCACAACATCAACCGCCATGGAAATTATGCTACAACTGCTTTTCCCATGGACATAATATATACGGGAAATTGATAGCTACCAAGGCAGCGATTAGGTTGACTGGAGCAGAACACATAACCCAGGTCATATGGAAATAATAAAGAATGCGAGAATTTCGAGACATCCAGACAATATCACACCTATCCTAGACTTCGAATCGGGATACAAAATACTGATCCCAGATAGGGATGACTGGTCGAAAGCTATAGTCAGAAAATTTGCAAATCTGGAAGTTTACACGGACGGTTCCAAAACGAACGAATGCACCGAACACGGAGTATCTACGATCTCGCAGGAGATCTCCTTCTCTCTGTACTTCAGTGTATTCCAGTCAGAAGTTAATACTATCCAAGAAGTTGTCCGCTTTCTGTCAATGAATCCGATAGATGGGTTATCTATCGTCATATACATAAGCAGCCATCACCACACCAACAATTAAATCCAAGATGGTAAAACTTTGACGCCTATCTCTCAGGGAGATAGCGGTCAGATGTAACCTTACTCTATGCTGAGCATAATGGTATTCCAGGCAATGAAAGAGCCCCCTTACCCCTTAATTTAAGCAATAGATACTATGCTAAAGACTATGCTAAAGACAATATCACCAATCGGAAATGGGTGGAACTAGACATCTGTAAGACTTCAAGGCAAATATGGCCTCTTAGCCTTAGCAGAAATATAATGAGTAAGGTCGTAGGAATTATCATAGGTCACTGTATCATGGGCTCACATGTATTAAGAATGCGAGCCCCCCATAATGACTTTTGCAGGAGCTGAAGGGACAAGGAAGAAATGGAAAGCATACAACACTACCTAGGTACCTGTCCCGCCCTCGCAAAAACGAGGGAAAGCACGCTAGGAAGCTTCTCATTCGGCAACCTGGAAGATATGTCAGATAAAAAGATTCAGAACATAGCAGAATTCATTAGGAAAACAAACTGGTTATAACCGGTAATAAAGTGGACAATCTCTACAGACACCACTTGGATACCAATCAGGTATTTCTAAGGTATCAGTAAGTCCCCTGTCCAATGAGGAATCGATGTATAAATGACCGGTAATTGATAACACAATGGATCCAAATAGGATCTAAAAGGGTCACAAGTGTTTCAGATGTAACTATCACGCCTACCTACCTACCTATCAATAACTGTTTACAGCAGAGCCGGCCTTATTTCGCCAAAAACGAGACGAATATTGGCTTCAAAATCTTTATCTGTATCTGGTTTATCAGCAAATGGACATACCCTCTAAAAAAAATGTTCAAATTAGGCAATAGCTTCAAAGGTCTTTTTCTTGGAAGGATTTCTTTATGTTAATCCCAATAAAGTGACTCTTTGGCCCGCTCTTATTCATCATCCTGCTGAAACAAGTCAGAAATTAAACCCATCACTGAATTGAGGATAAAAAAATTGGAATTTTGTCTCATTAACCAACGACACAAAATTTGCGTGATCATTTGTCAAAGTATACTGAAGGAAATGTGACAGATTCGTGCCTCTTTTGACAGATAAAGCTGTCGGAGGTTCTTTACCTTTAAAAACACGCCTTCTATATTTGTTAAATGGACATTAATTGTTCACACTAAGACAAGCCGCAAATGAACCATTTCATCTGCATTCATTCGGGACGGATAAAGTCGTCAAAATACCTTAAAGATTTTCTAAATTCCTCCTCAAAAATGAAGGCATTACGGAGATCCGTGTGGAGTCTAAAAATATAAATACTCTTAAAGGAACTCCCTAGAAAGGAAGACAATTAAACTCACCGAAAATGTCTTTTCTTAGTCTCTTCTCCCTATCCGATACTCATAAGGATGTACAAATGAACTCATTAAATCAACACCTCGTCCGTCCCTCAGATCGTTAATTTCCGTGAAAAAAAAACATTTAATTAAGCAGCCCATTGAGCTGCGATAGATACTTGTACACTCACAGATACGACAAGATTCCCAAAACTTCCTCTGGATATTTATATTTCATTGTTCGGAACTTCGGAAATGTTTTCATCAATTTTGAAAATGAATTAAAAATATTTGTTCGATGAGGGAAGAGGAAGCCACCATTCCCATGAGGCAAATCAATATTTCGACGCTCACAATGAGAGAAAATATCAAAGGGTGGCCGAGGAAGAACAAATCACTTAGGGATCCATAAATAGAAGTGCTATAAAATTTATGTGTGCATCTTGTTGAGTATCTTTTGATCCATTAAATCCATCCGAGAAGAAATTGAATTGGATATATTTCGGGGTGGATGGGCTTGGCATCCAGTCGCCTTCCATAATGAGACCACTTTATGATGCGTCTAATGAACATGAACTGGAAATATATATCGTCTTTTTCAATTTCATTAAAAGAACCCTATTAGAACTTTGAGAACTGCCACTTAGAGAAACATTGGTAGGACTTCTAGATGCATTGATTGCGTTGTGTATTTTGTCGAGTGATTCGATTGGGGCTGCTGCATTCGAATTGTGAATTTCGAATATGAAGCATGCCTGGAATTATGTATGAAAACATTCACCAGGCAACAGAGTTCCTTTCAATAACACATTTATCCAACTGCATGTGAAGAGTGGAAAAGTCAAGCTCCAGTGCATGCAAATAGCAAAATTTGCAAGCCTTGAATAGTTGCTGCATCCTCTTATGTGCTAAACCCAACGGGCACGAATAATTTTGGCAAATTCATCCTTTGGTATTTCATTCATTCGGATGATTAAAATAGCTGCTTGGGACTGAAATTCCTTTGATGCAAAGCTACATCCATTTAGGATGAGATTTATGCAAATCTTGTATGAACTCATCTGACTTTTATGATGTGATGTGAAATCTTGTTTATCCCAGATACATCCCACGTGTATACACACACCAACTACATCAGTTTATTGCCCATGCGACCCATTCTTCAGGCTCCCATTTCAAGTTGTTGATGAAATGTTAAGATTTCCTACGGACACTGGACGTCCCTCTATCGTGTGTGTCTGGAAGAAAACAAAACAAAAAAGTCCTTTTTCAATTAAGCACACTATCCACCCAACAACAATGTTGTCCCACTTGAACCGAGCATCTGCGTGCTCTCCCGCTGGACGTTTTGATGTTAATTAAACCTCACGACATTGTAGGAACGATGAAAAGACCCATTCTTGTGGGTCCATATCACTAGCAGTCCGTCAGCGTTGATTTGCAATATCTTATGCTGATGCAGGTATGTAGTTAATTGACACACGGATGAGCGAGACTTGTTGAACCTCAGAATCTGTCAGTTGGAGAATGATTGATGTCCGGAGGAGAGACTTGATAATGGGTGACGTTTCACCTGTTAGCCCTACGGAAGTGCTCGCCAAGGATACTTTATTCGACGATGGATGAGATTTTAATGATGCGGACATATTTTAAACGATCAAGTGGCTCGATGAACCGCCAATGGCGATTGATTGAAAAGCTAATTTCCTATCAACGTTGTAATCAGCTGTCTGAACTATGCGGCAACTCGTAGACGTGCTTGTCACTTGGCAGCAATTTGATGTATTTATTAGCCAACAAGCGATTGTTATCTAAATAAAGTCGGAAAGGAGTTGTTTTTATTTTTTGTCTGAAAGAATATCCAATGTTGAGTTACTGATTGAATTTGCTTCACTCTGTGTGATGAAGAACCTCGCGAAAGTCGAAAACTTTTCAGACCTCCAGACATGCGATTCATGCCCCACATTGTAGGGCAATTTGGTACTTTTTGCTTTTAGGGTTCCGTACTCAAAGGAAGCCAACGGAACCCTGTTACTCAGCATCCGGTCCGTTCATCCTCCGTCCGTTCATCAGTCACAGTCACGATAATAGGTAGATACTTGCAATTTTAACAGCGTGTGTGCCGCGATAACAAAAAAAAATTAAAATGATAAAAAGTTAAAATTGGGGAATTCCTCTACCAAAACCGTGTTTCTAAAAATCCCAACTCAAGTTTCCCCAAGAACTGGACTACAGTGACACAGAACCCTTCGTGTGCGTGTTCGACTCGTACTTGGACGCTTTTTTTGTGGTTTCGATGCTAATCTTGCACTCCTAACATTGAAGCTATCATGCAAAAAGTGAATGTGTCAGTGGAGCACGTATCGACTCTTGACAACTTTTGGTAGCAGCTCAATTTCGAGTCCGATCGTACAGTTTCAAAAAAATAGCAACAGCCAATAATAAACGGGTACAACTTTGAACAAATAAATTAACCAGGGCATACAGTGAACAAGTACATTTAACGGAAAAACTCTGTGCCATTGCCTTCCACAAACGTCAACAGTATGTGGCCATGAAGCCACACTATAAGTCAGGCTACAATCGAGACGTCTTAAAATAACTATGATGTCTAATAACCTCAGAAGAAGATTGCACCAGGAGAGGCACATGCAAAGATGCTACAAAGTTAAGCTCGAGAAGCAAGGAAAGAATTCAGAGCTAGACTAGGAAAAGATAAAGAAAGAGTCTAAGAGCAGGAATATAATACAATTTTTTTTATAAAATAGCCTTGTTCCAGAAAAGGCACCCAGTCTCTCCGTAATTCGAAGGATATCTCATCACCGCTCCGAAGAGGACTGTGGATGCATTGAAGCAGCATTTTGTGGCGGCTGCTTAACCACAATGACCAGTTTATAATGTTGTACATCTACCCACTGTAGAAAAAGTTGGTGGTGGTGGTGCATACTTAATAAGCAAAATTGTTTTCAATATGTTGGAAATGTTTCGGTGGACAGCATGCTCAAGATCATCTGTAGGATTGGGGTGGACGAATCCTGTATCCGTTCAATCTACAAAGGAGACGATCCCATACTTTACAATAACTATCAAGTCAAATCCCTGACCAACGTTGCTGACGAGATTCTTACCAGCGTACTGTATTGTATTCAATCAAAGCTGATCCTATGGACGTATACGGCGTTGGTTCGCCCGATACTAACATACGGATCACTAGTATGGTGGCCGGCCCTTATGAAAAAATTCAATGTCATCAAACTTAACAAGGTACAGAGAACTGCATGCTTAGGCACCACAGGCGCTCTACGATCGACTCCGTCGGATGTTCCGACGGTAATGCTGCATCTCCTACCTTTGGACCTACACATTAAAAACACTACTGCTCAGAGCGCCATTAGGCTCAGAGAGTTTGGATGCTGGACGTCAAAACCCTATGGTCATAGCGCTATACTTGATCTTATGCCGAGAGATTAAGTATCTTCACCAACGGACTATACGGTCCCTAGAATTTATCCATCAAATAACTTTGACACTCTAATCCCAGAAAGAGCGGAATAGAATAGTGGACAGATATGTAAGGACTTTAACTGAACAATCTACACTGACGGCTCTAAGATGGGCGGCGGAGTAGGTGTGGGTGTGTTCTCAGAATCTCTGAACATCTGTAAAGCCTATAGACTGCCCGACAATTCCAGCGTTGTCCAAGCCAAACTATTTGCAATCCGGGAAGCGTGTCGTCAAATCAAATTACATCCAAATATCCTGCCGAGCCAGAAGGTTGCCCTATGCATTGATAGTCAAGCAGCCATCAAAGCTATTAGTACAGGAATGCCGAGCTGAAATAGCGTCATTTCCCTTATATGGGTTCCCCGCCACAGTGCCATCCCAGGTAATGAGAAGGCCGATGAACTTGCTAGAAAGGGATCTACCCTTCAGCGCTCGCTTGCAGGTGAGGTTTTCATCTCACTACAAGCAGTTAAGGCTAATATATCCTCATACTTCCTTGAAGTAGCAAACCTTAGATGGGTCAGACTTGCAACATCAAGGAAAATATGGCCGGAATAAAAACAATCAAAAACAAAAGATCTCCTTCGGCGACCCCGACATAATATTGCTTTGCGACTGTCCGGCTCTTGCTAGAGCCAGACAACGGGCGCTTGGTAGACCCTTCTCAAGCGACTCAATTAATGAGATTTCTGCTAAGGATATTAAGGAACTAATGTCCTTGTTAAATACCTCGGGCTTGATTTAGAGATATCTCAAATACACTAAAATAACATCATAAATAAGGTAACAGAGCTGTGGTATTAAAACGGCACATAGTGCTAATTAGGTTCTCACTGAACCACCACTTTTACCTACCTACCTACGTTATTGCATGAACATGTGAAATTTTTGGGGATCCCGGTAAAACTGATACGATACTGACGAAAATACAGGATTTATTATGCAGTTTAGACCAAGGATGGCAAAGACGTAAGCAACTTGACTTTAATTTCCTTCCTCCATAGACAAAAACAATGCTCTACAAAATCCTTAATTTCTCTATCCTCCTTTTTTACGAACTTCAATGAAAGCTGTTTAATTGATTGTAAAGCCGATAAATTACGGAAACGATTTAACCGCAAACTTTAATAGCTGTGAAATGAGGGAAATGTCCCACGACTTCAGTGGCTCGACCACATTGAATAAATAGACATTGTTGTTCTGTTCAAAATCATCCTCGGACTCCAACCACTAGGTTCTCGTAAAGAAGAGAAAACTAAACAGTATCTAGAAGGAGAGTGCCTAAGACCTTGGATGATGGAAAGCTATTTTCGCTCAGTCTGAGATCGTCAAAAGAACGATGCCCTATATAGTCAGTACGTATACACCAGATACGGTCTTCCAAGTTATTGATGAAAGATAATAGCCCACCCTTTTCATCAACAAAATTTACTGGACTGGAAAAGGGAATGAGAACGTGTTTGGAATGCATTCCTTATTATATTTTATGTACTCTCTAGCGAAGGAAACTTGTAGTAGTCAGTCATACAAATTTGAGGCTTGCTTTTCGTCCGCTATCAAGGATGGGAAAGGATTATTTTCTTATAATCTTGCAGCGAAATCGTTCCTAGATTCCAAGAACACCAGCAAAAATTCCCCAAATCCTTATAGTATCCCGACATTATGATAGAGAAGTGTATGAGGGCAATGTCTTATAGAAGCCACAGTTTCAAAAACGACCTTATGCATAGCAATTTATTGAAAGTCTCACAGGATGAAACCTTCGAGGCGCCTATAGAATGAACTGCGCAAAAACTTTTAGACGGCATTGTAAATAGTAAACATAAATATCTCCTTCGAAGGTTCGAATAAAAACGAATTAGTTTTCCAATAAAGTCCAACACCTTCCGGCCGAATTGAATATTTACGAGGACTCTCGCACTCGCACTCATGTACCCTCCAGTTGCACCTACCCACGAAATATTAATTCCACGTCGAATAATTCATTTGAAAAAAAAATATCTTTTCAAAATTTATTCATTCGATACAGTTTTCCTTCAGTTATTCGAGCGAGGTCGTAATTCAAAATTTATACCCGAGTATCCACTGGATTGTTCCCACGGCGGGACCGTGGCGAGTTGGGTCGCTGGGCTGTAAGGTTTTGCCAGTCAAATAAATCAGAAGAATACTTTCTCCCCTTTTCGTGTTGCATGGTCTGGCAGCAGAGCAGATGTTTCCTGCATCGCTGCGCACTCTCAATTCTTTTTACAAGGATGCACCTTTAAAGCGCCCGAAGGTATTAAGCACTAAACAATGTTTGCGTATGGAATATGTGTGGAGTGATATTGTTGCCGCCAAAGTTAAGAGTAGCAGATGCTGATGAGGAACAACTTTTTGACTCCGGGTAAGTTTTCAATGCAAAATTGTTTCGAAGTTTTACGAAAAGTTTATTTGTTGACACGGAAGTTTCATTAATCGATTTTTTTTCGTGTTTTATAGCAAATTCTAAATTAGCAAGCATTGGCCTCTAAAGTGACAATTGAAATTTTAATGCATCCAGATACTTAATATGGCACTTCCGAGCATATTAACAATGAAATCGGAATGCCCGTAGCCTTTGATTTATTGTTTTATTTGTCCAAATGTTACCGGGTTAATGTGTTCCGGGTTAATCTTTTCACAAAATATTTACTCACGCTTTAAATGTAAGCTTTTTTCTGATAAGGCATTATGACTTGCCACCAGTAACAAATTTCACGGAGGTATAAATACAACGAGTGATCGCAGCAGATTGCAGTTCACATAAAAAAATGAAGATCTTTCTCGTCATAGGTAAGCTTTTTTTGAAGAGTTTTTTTGTTTTTTTTTTAATGTGTTTGATTACATTCTTCACAGGCCTTATAATTTTGATTCAACAAGTAATCGATGTTGTCAGCGACTCAAACTCTGAAGAAACTAGTTCTAACACTTTAAGCTCTGAATGTCGCCAGAATTGCACAGGACCATACGATCCCGTTTGTGCATCAAGCTCAAAGGAAACCATTTTGTTCTATAACAAGTGTTGGCTAGAGCTGGCTAGCTGTGAAGAACCAGATGTGAACTGGATATCATTACCGATGGAGAGGTGTACAATATCGGATTCTCGGAATGAATGAACGTGGTCACGTTTAAGACTTGAAATAGATTCGTATAGAAAAAGTTATTTGTAAAAATAAATTGACGTTTAAAACATTTATTTTCATGCTTTTAAGGATCATGAGACATTTTTAATTTAAAGATCCTTAACCAAAAAGTACATTTTTTCTCGGCCTGCAGTCTAAAAATCGCAAGCACGTTCGGATCATTTGCGCGCTTCTTTGTTCCTTAAGTGTCTTGACATCCTTAGCCATTTACTGCAGAAGTCTTTAGTTGTTGTTGCTTCAAGTCTTCAAATTACTAAGTTCCTTGGTTTTCTCTCTGGTAAAACTGGTACATGTTTACCAGTAAGTCCATATAACTCAAAAAATGAAACTCAAAAACAATAAAACAAACTCAAATTTTAGGTTATTTAGCTATGTTCAGACGATTGCCAGACCTGACAATATTGTTAGGTCTGTCAGTGAAAAAATTGTTCCAAATGTCTGGCAACCGTGTGAACTGACAATTTTGTCTAGCAATATTTGCAGAAAACACATTGTCAGATCATTGTCAGACCGTGTTCTGACAATGAAGTTGTCAGCTACCTGGCAATCGCCTGAACACACAATTTTTCCTTTGTCAGACCATTGTCATGCGTGTAGGACATTTGTAGACTCATTTGCTGTTGTCAGATGTGCTGTACTTATGATGTCCGGCAATTTCTTTATTGTCAGATAATTTATTCTCACAGAGAAAACGAAGTTTCGGAACAACTTTTATTTTGTCTGAAAACGTTGACGTGGAAAACGACCCCACATTTCGGCCGGTTGCATTTCCGGAACTTTCACAGTCGCCGCCAAAATTAAAAACTAAAAAAAAAAAGTACAAATACAAATTTTAAATTTGATCCATGAAATTGAGGCGCGACGCAGTATGTGGGACGTTAGATGTCCTGAATATAAGCTGCCTTATGCGAATACATGGCCTCTGAGTTGCAAAACTTGAGTCCGCAACAAGCTGCTTTCGCGAGGTCGAGACTGAGACGTGCATTCAGCTATATTATGGATGATGCTGCTCAGGTAGTGAGTCCATTTTTAGTTTCATTTTCTTTTATATGTCTTTACTACATTTTTCGCATAATAGCTTTCATCTTTGAATGAGCAGCCGCAGCAACAAGAATTCGGGGACGAAACTAGTGACAGTGACTAGTGGCTAGTGACGCTAGCCAAAAAACTAATTTGAAGAAAAAAAAAACACTTTTTAACAAAATATTTTTAATAAAAAAAATATATTATCCAAAATGCAAATCCAGAACATCTGGAATAGTAGACGAGATTATTGATACAGGAATGCGGAATAGATATTGCAAAGAGCGAAAATGTTCGCCGGTAGCTAGATATCGTAGAGTTAACACAAGCCGCTCAGCCGCTGAAATGCTCGCGCGCATATTCGTTTCTTTCTTTTGGATATGTGGAGTCATCAAAGCTAGCAGATCATCGAAATGTTTAGCATCATACTCAAAAAATTGCGATATAATTCTGGCTGTTCATCTCTCAATTCGACGAGCAATTTAGCGTAAAATCCTTCCTGTTGACGGCGGGCCACCCAATCCTTCGTCCAAACACGCCGGCGTTTCTGTGGCAATTTATCCTCCTTGCTGCTCTCCAATATATATGCGGCAAAAACAGTCGCAAGTGCTTCCTTTTGTTCCATTTCGATTCAATTTTTGCTTTATTATTGAACGTTTCTGAAATTCACTTCACAGAATGAAAAACCAATTTTTAATTTGTCTGCCAATGCCTGTCAACGGATCTGACAATTTATTTGTAAACAAACTTCTGTTAACCGTGTGAACTGACAATTTTCAACCTGACAACGTTTTCAGACAAAGTATTGCCAGGCCAACCATCTGACAATGAAATTGTCAGGGTTTTGGGACAAAATCTGGCAACCGTATGAACTGGCAATTTTGCATTGTAAGGTTGTTCGCTATTGTCAGCTCATTTGCAGCTCATTGTCAGATAATTGACAGATCTGACTATATTGTCAGGTCTGGCAATCGTCTGAACATAGCCTTACTAATATTATAAAGAGATTAAATTTGTATTTTTGTATGTATGAGGTAATCTACAAAATTATTCATCCGATTTTAAAAATTGTTTTACAAGTATTTACAATGGACTTTCAGATTGAACATATGCACATAGTTTATACGGTTGAGCGTTTTTTGCTCAAAAAGATCTATAAAAAAGTCCGCGATGACACACCTCTAAATGTTGAGGTAAATTGTTAAAAATGAGTTGAAAAAAATATTTTAAATTAATTTAAAACATTATTTAAATAAAAGAAGTTCTTATCGAATTAATTTTGCTTAGCGTCGAGGAATATTATGAAGATTTAAATTGGCTTTTACACAACACTATTTGGACAAGTAGTAAGGGTTGTTCTCAACAGCAGGCGAATAGAAGTTTTTGAATTATACAATTTGTATACGTGCACGAAATCTACGCGAATGAAGTCGCAGGCGACCGTTGGTGCGTTATAATTTTCTCAGTTTTAATAGATACATAAGATGAAGAAGGGCTTTTTGTGCACCCTATTGCAGTAGAGCTTAAATTATCAAAGTCGTCAGTGCACGATACCATGCGTCGCGGTAAAGTATCATCATTTCTTAAGACTCGAAAGAGCGGAAGGTCGTTAGACCTAGATAAATATTAGCAGAAATCAATATTGAAACGAAAGAGGCATCGAAGCTTTACAATTCCAAGAATCTGCGCAGATTTTAAGTTTGCACTCAAGTAGTTAACGATAATAAGGCATATAGCTTCCGCAGGCTCTCACCGTCGATTAGCAATTCGAAAACCCTTGTTACAACCTGGAAACCAAGTCATTCGGCTTATTTCAGACCAGGGCTGGATATCAATGAATCAAGAAGTATAATACTGAATACTCAATATTTCGAAATGGCCTGTCTAGTTGCAAAACCACAACTCGAAAGACAAACTCTATGAGATCACTAAAGTAGCTTGGAGTTATTCTCCATTGTAAATTTTACAAGAAGCTTATCAAGAATGTACAGATTCACGGGACATGACTTTTGACAAAATACAGGTCCAAATCTGTCTATGTTTATGTATTGCATGCACCGAAATAAAGTATAGGTTAAATGTTTTTTTTTTTGTATTCTTATAAAAGAAAAATCGATTTAATTATATGACAACAAAACTAAGTGGCCAAAAGCTAAATTTGTAATTTTGGAGATCCCATCCCTTGCCTCTTTCTCCAAATATTCATATAAAGTACCTTTTAAAGATCGAACCTAATGCCAACACTTCTACGTCAGCAGCTACAGATAGGATAATGCGTCTATCAGATGCTTCACACATTCGATATGAAACTCATGGTATCTTACGACAACGCACTTTAACAAAAATCCCTTGACGAAGGAAATTCACAGAAATTATTGGACGCTTATCATTTGATGGGGAAATATTTATCGTGACGTTCCACCTTTAGCCTTTAGACCGGCAAAAGGTCTACATATTTGCATGCCAAACAGCTTGCTGAAAATTAACCCACCTTGATCGGAAAATATGCAAAAGGATACCAAGGAGCATAGGCCTACAGCCACATGTGCGTTCTTGCGAAAAGTTGCAAAAAAAAAGGTCAAAGATGTCTCTTTAACGACATCTAAAAAAGGAAGCAAAAAAAGAAGAGGAAACTTGTTTATTTCGTTTCGTAGGGAAAGGATATTTTTTAATGGGTGGGGAATCGTCAACACATGGGTTTGTTTTCTCTTGGAAAATTAAGGGAGTTGCCATGTGATTCTTTTTTTTTTTATACCAGGATTTTTGATTTTAAAGAAACGTCATTTATATCGGAGGAGTCCTTTTTTTATTCTTTGTATTTATACACTCATGTAAATTTTGACTAAATTATAATGCCCACTTCTTCTTTTTATGCCTCTTTCATTACTTATAACTTCTTCAAAGTTTTTCTCAACACCCAGGTGCGTTAAAATAACAGTGCCGGAGTTAAAATTTTGCATCGTCAAAGTGACGAGTGACTCACACACATCTGAGTTTCAAACCGCCACACAGTTCTTCAATTCTTTAACTTATCTGGTAAGAGAAGATCATTATCCCTTGCAAGCAAGTATACCAGTATTATAACAAAAGAAAAAATTGTCCCTGGCAACCCTCACCACCCCAAAGTGCGCAGAATATGCCAAAAATTTACTTTCACCCCACCATTGTTTAGCTTCAAATACAACTCGCAAGCAAAAGTAAAACATCACCCCCCATCGTCAAGACACGACAAAGGCAAACTCAATTTGTCCCCATTCCAGGAGAAGCCTCTTCTAACCCCAGACCGTTGTTACTGTGCATCGATTTTCAACTTCCTGGAAACTTTTTTTTTTGTCCTTAAAAAGCCTGACAACGCCATTACCCTCGCCACCTACAACAGTTGATGTCTATTTTTGTTGGCCAGGAATGCGGACAATATTCGTAGACTGATTGCAACTTCAAGGACTTACGCCATGACTGTACATTCACCCCTGGTAATTCTGGGGCCTGACTGTCTGTGTTGTTGGAGTTTCCTGTTGTTGTTTCTCTTTTTTGTGTTTGTTGTTTTTATTCAATTCTACGCACGTAGAACGAACATGGCGCACAACTTTCACTTCCTCGAATTTTTACACTGCAAGGATAAATTCCACGCTCGAAGGACACACTCGTATACTCACACGTACACCAATACAAACAGCTCGTTATGGAATAAGGGCTGATGCATGAGACTTTCCGGGTGAAACGTGATAGCGGAATGTAGTTTAATTGTATTTAGATTTGTATGCCTGTTAAGGATATAGAAATAGTCCTTTTGGAGCAACTCCCACCCTTGACCGTGTAGCATTGTGCTGTGCGTTTGTCTGACAGTCAGGTGGGTGCGATAATTGTACGTAGGAAACGATGTTCATTCGAAATTTATCGACAGAGATAAAAGTTTAGGTTTCTTGGATGTGTGTGGCAAAGGATAGGATATCCTGTTACGAGTACGAAGTTCCCTTGCAAGAAAACAAATCGGGATTTAAGGCAGCCGAATGGGGTGGGAAATATATTTTTTTTGGGTTTTAAGTTTAGCCTTTGACTGGAAATGTATTTTGTCTAAGTGTCGGCAAGTCTATGCAGTGAGTATGTAAGTTGGTAATATACACTCTTTTGTTGGGGAAGATTTTCACAGGACTTTTAGGATTAACCAAAGGTTTGAAGTGAACTAGGCTCTTTTGTGGAGAAATCAGGATCTTTTTGTGGTTTGCTACTTTTCGTTGGCTAAGGCGTGGATCTACGAAAAGGAGAGGTGTAAGTCCTTTCCTTATAGAGAGTAGATTGCCTGTTTTGTTGTCAATAGAATTTTCTGTATTTTAAATAGGTAGACTAAACTTTATGGTCGTGTTGCTCTTTTTATTCTTCTAAAAAGAAACCATTTTAAAAGGTTCGGGCTAGAATGTTCTTAAAATCCCTAATTTAAACTTCAAACCTGTGGAAAAAGTTTTAATCTTTAAATTGAACTGGGAAGTCAAATAAAAGGTGGACATGTTTACTTGAACCTTTTTTTTTAAAAGTCAAATAGGCGCGGCGATTGTTTTTTACCAATTGCGTTTTTTTTTTTGGCAAGAACTTCAGGCTCCAAGTGTTTAACACTTCTTCCTTTTGACCCGTGACCTAAAGAATTGAGCAGTCTTGCCGGCAGTGCAAATAATGTCCATGGTCGTACGAACTGTGTATGCAGTTGAATCTTCCTGCCAACATCCTTCAGTCCCGATTCATCGACTTGTGGCAATAAAAACTCGTTTGATTGTGGTGATGTGTAGCTCACAAGCATAGGAACAGAGCTACAAATGGCATACTTGAATATATTTTCATTTCATTTTCATTTCATTTTATTCACCATTTCTCATACAGTTTACAATTTAATTAATATACATATTATCTTAAAAAGCGGATTAAATGAGAAACATTAGTGACATCTTTATTAGGAATTAAATAGTGTCGATTGTCACTTCAAAGCAAACGAAACTTAAAATCAAAATATGGGTGGGGTGGCCCTTAAAAATTAAAAATTATTCTTACATTTTTTTTTAAATTCAAAGAAATTAAACCAAATAAAAGCAATAATTATATAGAATTTTTATGGATGAAGCCAATAGAAAGTTTAACGTCGATATTGAACAGAGAGACAAAATACTCAAGATCACCAGAAGGTTAGGACTAGACTTTGCATTCATTTAGGTCTAACTATATAAAAGTTTTTCCAAATCCTTATATTTTAAATTGAATAGCCAATTTCTTAATTGTGTTGTAAACATGCTCGGTGTCCTCATGGACCTAATAGATAAAGGTAACTCATTGAAGAGACGGCAGGATATTACTGTATAAAAATGATGAAGGGCAGTGGTGCGAAAATAAGGCACAGAAACTAAATGTTGGATGTTTCCACGCAGATTATAGTTGCCAAGGATCCTGAAGTTGAGATTGCCAGATCTAACAAAGAATGTCTTCAGTACTTTAAAGCAATAAAGATGGCGTATAGGGAGAATTTTCA
Source organism: Orthonevra nobilis (assembly GCA_963555765.1). Lineage (NCBI taxonomy): Eukaryota > Metazoa > Arthropoda > Insecta > Diptera > Syrphidae > Orthonevra > Orthonevra nobilis. Next base: position 10,593,090 of record OY743227.1, on the reverse strand, counting down.
AATGAGAGAACAATGGAAAACTTGGATGTATACGATGTTCATAGGAAAGTTTCCTCAACATATTTTTTTGCAGTATCAGTAGGGGCTGTAATTTATTGAAATATGCCCCTCCACAGCAGCTAATACCACATTGCAACTTTGAATGGAAAAGTGCATAGTATATGGCTTTTATTAGTGTTGTGGAACAGACAGAATTTACGGAGTGTGAACCGAAAATATTTTCTCAATGCATCGGTGTGGTTGAAAAAGTTCACTTTGGAATCAATTATCAACCCTAAGTATTTGTACTCATTGACCTCCTCAATAGGGAAACAATTATCGCTACAATTCGAACTGTTGAAATAAGTTGTCGAGGCAGTGCAAGTACATGAAGGAAACATGAATTTTGGACACTCCGGTGCATGGTAGTGTAAATTTGACATGTTCGAGTTTTGGGCGGATAAACTGAAAAACATAACCTTAGTTTTGGCACTTAAAACTAACTTGTGCCCAGAAAACCATACTCTCAGTAAGCTAAGATCCCAGTTTATATCTGAGATAAGATTCAAAGGGCTATCTGCACCATACACACAGCCTATATCATCAGCAAATGCCTTTAGTTTACCCTTAAAACTTAATTCAAATCTAGAATTAATATAGATGAGGAAGAGAAGGGGTTCTAAAACCGACCCTTGTGGTACGCCTTTCTGTGATCTATTTGCCAAAAAAGATCTAAACCACTTTAAGATAACACCACGAAAGCCTGCCTTTTCAAGTTTCTTTAATAATATCTTGTGATCGACCATGTCAAAAGCTTTCGTAATGTCAACAAATAGGCCCGCTGTATTCTTTTTGTTGTCTTAATTTGAAAAGATTTGAGAGCAAAACTCTAACAGTGCATCTTCGGTAGACTTCCCTTTTTGGAAACCAAATTGTGCAGAATTAATGAAACCAATTTTATCTAAAAATTTTGTTATTCTATTTTCTATAGCTTTTTCAAAAATTTTGCTTACCGATGGAGGAAGGGAAATAGGTCTGTAGTTCGAAGCGCAATCTGCTATGGGTACAACATCCGCACATTTCAAATCACCAGACAGAACACTTTTATTGAAAATATCAGCTAGTACATCAACAATGAAACATGCGATGTTTTTTTGGGTTCGGTTAGAAACACCATCTATTCAACATGAATTGGAGTTATTTAAAGTGCCAATAATTTTTTGGATCTCCAGACCAGTTACGGGCTCATAGAAAAATGTTCTTTCTTCTAATGGGTCGCTGTCACCGCGATTACAAAGGGTGCATCGCAAAAGGTTTGACTGTGGCTCGAGCGTTTCTGCTATCGAAGAAAAGTAGCTATTAAAATAGTCTGTGATTTCACTTTCGTTAGATACAACTGTATTACCCCGGCGAAGAGAAATTGTCCTTTTCGAGGTGGTTGACTTATTCAGTATGCTATTTACAACTTGCCACTCCCATTTCACATTACCTATCTTTGCACTCAGGAATTTCAATTTTCAGTTGCGAGCAAATCCTTTTATATTTTTTTATTAGCTTTTTGTTTTGAGGGTACTTTGAGCAGAGAACTCCTATCTTATTTTTCTTTTTTATTTTGCGAAGTAAACACAAGTTTATCCACGGTTTCAGCCTCTTACATGATCTTTTAACTCTTACCGTATGAGTGCTTCGTAAAATATGCCTGTTAAGGATTTCTATGAAATAGTCATAAGATTTCGAAGCATTCTTTTCTAGGTAATTTTCCTTCCAAGACTCGAGACAAAGATATGTTCTTAGTTTATTTAAATCAATCAATCAATATTGGGCCCCATGACAGCAGTTCATCGATTAGGACAAAAAGAGAGTACCATTCATTCCTACTTTCGTGGCTGTGATCCCAAGGGAACTTTCCAAGTTACTTGTCTATGAATATACAAAAGATGAATTTATATATTCAAGCAGTAATATGATAGTAAGGGCCCTGTATATAAGACTATTTTCCCCAACTTACCCCTTACAAAAATACTCCGCTTTTAGGTTCCAAGAATTCGTATCGGGCACATTTACCTCGCTTAGTCGCTTTAATAAGGTAAAGAATGTTCATGTTAAAAGTTTCCTAGCATTTGTCTTCTTTTCCAACTTTGCAATGAATTACAAACCTAAGAATTGATGCTAGGTGTCGCTTTAATCGCTATTAAGTAGCTCCTTATTGACTCTGATTCAATGATATTAAAGTCCCTTTCCTTACCATAAGGGATGCCTTTTCTGATGCAGGAATAGGTGAAATATTTCGCGCGAATCGAACACCTCAGTGGCTTTCTTCTACTTCTTGTTAAAAATGTTTCCAATACTTCAATGTTTTTGAAAGACTCAAGCCTTTGCTGTACCCGGTCATAACACCTCAGAAAAAGGACATAGCACAACACCTCATTAATTTTTATATAAATTTTTCATGTCCACAAGAACAGCTCGGCGAAGGTTTGATTGGAGGCACATACACGTAACTTAAAAAAAAAACAGGTCAACTTTGAAAAAGGGCTTTGTTGAAATCTTACGACGAGAACTCAATTTGTTTTCTGCCTCAAAGTTCCTCTTCATACAAAAACATGTAGCTTGTTATGTCCTCTAAGAGGACCCTACCTCTCTCATGACAGAATATTTTTTCGCTGCATTAATCAAGTTATGTTCCAATAACTCAAGAATAAAAATATAGCTATCGAGTGACACCTCCTGCGCATTTCTGCCTAAATCCATGTACCATTCTTCTTTATATAATCCACCAATAAGATAAATAAACATCTCGAGGATACCATTACCACGAACGAATAATAGACTGACAACAAAACTCCTCCGAGGTCCATTCCATACCCATGTTGTAAAATAAATACTACAATACAAATCCCCCGAATTTATGATGCGGCACTCCTCAAATCCGTAACATTATCAAAACTAGGAAGCATCCTCGAAATCTTACGACACTTATACAGTATTACCAAAACGAAGGACAATAATCTTGCTTTATCAATTTATCCTCCATTGAAGGACGCCCAAAAGGACCACCTTCGCCTCGGTACATTGGCATCTACAAGCGTACTCAACAAATAACAATAAGACTTGTCGAAAAAAAGGATTACGATGGCTCCTCTTTGAGTATTTGCAAAGTGTGCAAAATTTTACTCTTCAATTTAAAACTTCAAACGTCGTCGTCGTCCACATGTATCCGATGTCAGTTTGGGGGCAAAAAAAGGGTACTCAAAAGGATACGCGATTTGTATACTCGTCCTTCGATTCGTCTTCTCGTTTTTTTGTTTGTCTTCACTGCAGATGTATGCAAGATACATTTATCTTTCGATAAACCAATTCTGCTTGGAAGAAAATGCGATTCAAAGGACGAATCGAGTTTATGGGTTTCAAAGGGATCCTTGGAAAACAAATCCTTCCCGTTTTGCATAGATCTTGTTTACGTACTTTTTTTTAATGGCAGAGTTTGGGGAGAGTCCTGTTTTTGTTGCCAAACTTCTACAACCCTTTTAACTTTTTGGCATATAAGGATGTGTTTTTTTGTTTCTTTTTGGCAGACATCGAAAGCAGCTTACTTGTGTGTTGGTTGCCTGAGTGAACTAACATTGAATTATACATGCGAATTTTCGTGTTGGATGATAGATTTGAAATTTATATGCTTCTTATGCGAATGAATTATTTTGGATTGGATGGTAATGGGAGCTGATTTGTATGCAACAAGGACTCTGTTTACGTTGTGTAAAATTATTGTAATAGAAGTTCTGTTTTTGCATTTTCGGATAGATTTGTTTGCCATGCTAGGAGATTATATGCTTGCAAAGCAAGAAGGAGTACTTTTTATGATTACTATGGGCGAAAAATAAACATAAGGTTCTTTTGATTTATTTAAAAAAATATATTATCCACTTTGAACATTTTCCGGGAGATGAATGTGGTTCGAGATAACAGAATAATGGATCGTAGATGGAAGAAGAGCTTTCTGAAATTATTGCACTTTGAATGAGTTAATTTAACGCGTACAGAAAGGATCAAAGGAGGAGCAGGAGATATCTGAGGATCTAAGAGTTACGTTCGTAGCAAGCGAGCAATCGAAATCAAACTACGTTTAGTTTTCAAACCAATGAGCTGCCGGCCAATTTTTCTCCTTGACCTCCTGCTCTCTTTATGTCAAATACATTTTAAGGCTTGTCATAATCCCTTGAACTTGGGTAAATTACAAAAAATACTTTCGTTACTGGATTCTACCAAGCAGGTGGTCTAAGATAAAATTGTTGATGTGGCAAGCAACAAATTAAATCGAAAAGAGTGTTGTAGATAAAACAGAGCCCTGAGGCGTGCCAGCATTTATAAGACTTCGGGCAAAAAGTTTTATAGGGCAATGAAAAACGTTAAGCTTGATTGCTCAAAGAGAGGGCTTTTGCCAAACCCTCCATCAAGTATAGGCGGAGGAAAACATGCCACACAACAGGAACCTATTGAGGCATATTCTTTTACTGGATGAATCTCTTAGCTTAAGCCTTTAATTCAACATTATAGAGGAGATCATGCAGAACAAAGATATTTCATGATTGGGGATGAAACGATTCGAGTAAATACAAGTACGAAAACGAAGTAAAAGATCGATCCCATTTCGGAGGACCAAAAGGACTGTCGGTATGTAAACAAAGTGCTATTGTGAGTTCGGAAAAATCCAGCGGTAAGTGTAGTGAAGGTTGCTGAAAACATTACCCAATCTGGAGTCAATGTTAGCGCGAGCACTGTTCGCTGGACTCTCTATAGTATAGGGCTACATAGCAAAGGCCCTCGTAAAAAGCAATATATTTCCGAAAAAAAACCCGAAAGCGAAGTCTTCTTTATGCTAAGAAAAAAAAAATAAAAATAGGACCTTGTCATTCTGGGGGAATGTTCTCAATAGTGACGAGAGCAAATTTGTGATTTTTGCCTCAAGAAAACAGCCAAAAATATGGCCAACGAAACATCACAAATTATGAATAATTAAATCTAAGCTCCGCAACAAGGCACGGATGTAGCTCGGTTAATGGTCTGTGCATGTATGGCATCATCTGGAGTTGGGGATGATCTTTAAATTTGAAACTGGGGTTGAGTGATTCTTGGATTTTCCAACCAGACAATAACCCCAAATTCACATAGAAATAGTTGAAGGAATTGTTACTTTATCATCCGCTTAAGCAACTGGACCACCTTCCGCAGTGCCCAGAACTAAGCCCTATTGAGCATTTGTGGGAGGATCTCGATAAACAGGTCCAAGATGCAAAATGAAAAAAAAAAATAATTTTTTTTTATATTTTTAAAGTTGAACTATTCAAAAATATATCTTCAAGAGGATTTTTCAAAATTCAAATTAGTTGAATTCTAACCTTCAAACCACGTGGACGTACATATTTATTGCTGTTTGTAGTTTAAATGAAGGCTTCATTCCTATTTTGAAAATGATGGAGCTTATGGGAATGAATATTGGCCCGGAAACTCATTCATTTGCTGTGAAACGAGACAACGCCCGGATTGATCGCTCCGAGATACGAGCATCCAACGCATCAATGGAGGCCAGACTTGCTTGATATGAAGCGAGAAACGCGGAAAATAGTTTTTTCGAAATCGAGGAAGTTCCGATGTATGAAGCAGGAATAGCAAATTGCATAAATGTAAGTCTACAATATCATTTTATTACTTAGACTGCGAAAAACTTTACGCGAAACTTTGAACGCGTTTTTTTCGAAACTGTCTTTTTCAAAAGAAAACCCACGATTTCTCAAGCTCTACTTGACCTATTTACCTGAAAATTTTAAAGAGTCTTCTCTATAGACTTGGGTATGTCTGGAACTATCTGCATCCACTATTACTTTTTTTAAACTCCAAAAATAAAAATAAAAGTGGTACAAAAATTGTTTTTTTCAGGCAGTCGCCATTTTGTGAAAAAAAATCTTTCCAACTTTGCCGTAGTTCCGAACATTGCGATATTATTTTAGGTTAATTATCTTTTTTTTTTGGCTTTCGATTGCTAGGAGGGTTGAAATCGTGGGTTTGGTTACGCGCCAATTTTTTGAGACTCCCACTTCATCAACTGCTAATTTTTGAAATTTTTAACTTTTTTATTTTTTTGATTTTTTTCTGTATTCTTGTTATGATAATAAATAACTAATAAAAAAAATGGATACTTAAAATATTAATTGCCTTTTTTTATGACACTTCAAAAATTACATGAAATTCATGCCCCTAGACTAGAATACCCCCTTAATTGAAAAATGTACACTTTTTTTGACGCCATGAAAATGAAGTATTTTTTTTTTTTGGTTTTGAAAATATTTTAAGCTTAAATTTTTATGCCAATTCATTGAAAATCAATCGCCTTAAAAAATTGCATCAGCATTTGACTGGAAATTTAATCCACTTGCTGTAATAAGCTTTCAAATATTCAGTTCATATTTGTACACTTTTTTTGACGTTCACAGTGTACTAGTTCTGATCGACGTTCACAGTGTACAATTCTGATCGACGAAAAACATAGGTTAAGCATTTGGCTTAAAGCCAGAATGTATTTTGGAGTCTAAGCATTTTTCTTTATAGCAAATAAGTTATTTTAAATTGAAAAAACATGCATAAAAAGAGAAGATGTAGATATAATCACAAAAATGCAAAAACGTGCTTAAGAAGCAGGAGTGCATAAAAATCTCGTCGAACGCGTCCATCAATTTTGGTGAGGAAACTGAATTTGTATCCGCCGTCAATGCTGAAGGAAATTTCCTTAGAAAATGTATCCGACGCTACTGATATCGACGTTATTCTAAGCCAAGTACGAGAACAAAGTTCACAGATTTTGACTAGACGTCTCTTTAGACAGCTCTCACTTTGGTATAATTACTGTGTACCTCTTTCGGATCTTTTCTTAATCGAAATGACAAAATAACTACGTCAAGAATGAAGCGTCCAAATGAATACATGAGCCCGTAGCCATTAAACACCGGCACTTGCTTTGCCAAAGCCGAAAAACCATTCGTTCTGAAAATGTGACTGGAATGACCACTTAACTTAGGTAGAAGAAATACACAAGCCCGTCTGTAAATAAAGTTTGCATCCATTTCAAACTGGAATATTTATCACAGGCTCTAACAAACGTCATCCTCGGCCTCTTTCACTGCACCAAAAATTGAGTGATAAAACTCAAAGTAGACAAATACAAATTTACAACAAAAATTGAAAGTTGCTCGGCCTTTATACACCCAAACAAGTGCATAAGATATGTAAACAAACTACCTGTCATAATTATTTCTAGAAAAGAGAAGCCAATTTAAAAGCAAAGAATTCCAAACGAACAACCTGATCAGTGCTGTCGGCTTTGTTTATCCTTCTTCAATCAAAGTCCAGCTGAAATTTCCTGAAATCCATGCAAAACATTTATTCTCATTTCCACCGCAATACTGCGTAGGCTCAATCAAGAGATTTATGTCTTGCAGCAAACGTGTATGCCTATCTCCAGCCACAGCTGACCTGAATTCCAGAGAAGACTACGTCTTAAGCCGACCGAAAATTGCAGAACCGCAAAGCTTCACTTCATAAGATAATCCTCACCAGGCAATCCAATAGATGCAAATTGATAGTGAATACATAAATGCTAAATGCACATGTGGGTTCGCCTTAACAACACGCAGCCTCAAAGAATAGAGAAAAACATGGAAAAGAAATTCCTTCACGCAGTTTGCGCACCTATTTCAACTTGGATGTACGAGTGCGATCACCGCACAAGGTCCTAACCCTCAATCCATCTTTGTTCATGCATCGGCCTACTTTCAACTGAAGGCCCACAAAGACACGGAAGTAAGTTATCAAAACAGCCTTCTCCTTAGCTACAATCAATGTTTACAAAACCATTCCCACTCCAACCCCTCTGCCCAAGCCTATAGTAGGTGTGATCACCTATGTTCCCTATTCGAGTGATCATGTCGGCCGATCGACAAGTTAACGTACTCGCCAAATAACAACTCTTCGACACGTTTCCATCGATGATGCAAGCTGGCGCGGCAGACGCAGCAGCGCAGCTCTGCAACAAACAATTTTAATTGGTACTTCGCAAACCTTGGCACAATTATAAAAGAATGTTTCTACATTTCCTCGTACATGCGTCTGCAGATGTTCCCGGTTAAGGGCGTCGAGGGTTCAGCAGCTCCAGACCAGTCACCGTCTCCTAGTGTCAATTTAACGTGTTTCCACCGAGTACCGACGCAACGATTGTGTTGCATTACACCTCACCTCGGTCACACCATAGCGCTACCAGCGTACACATGATGTCTAGGCGCAAAAGCCCGTGTGCAGCTCCGAGTTGAGGAGGTAATAAATTATCGGAACTATGGTCCTCTAAAGGTCTCCAACAGTGCGTTAGTGCCAAACAAGATATCATCTATCCGCGAGCGATAAGGAACATTGCTGTTGGTGGAGTTTCTTAGCCCAGCAACTGCTTCTTGGATTTTTAAAAAACAAGAAAGTAATTAGTTGGATTGTGTGGAGTTAGTTTCTGGGAAATGTCCAAGAGACCACTCCACGCCAAAGGATGTGTCTCTGCCTGGAGTACGATAAATTTAGATTTAAGTTTTTTCTCAAAAGTGACGGTCATTCCCCCCAGTTGACAGTGTGCTCTGTCTGCAGGGGGGGATGGATCGAGTAGATTTATTGGCAGTTTCTGTCGCAGAGTATTTGATGATGATGACCAAGTGAAGCTGGAGTTTTACTGCGATTTACGACGCATTGCGGTTTAATTACTGATCTCTTTAAGACGCATGAGGTTTCGTGTTTTGTAAAAGGTACAAATCGTGACGGGATGTTTGGAAGGATCGTCGATTAATTCTTGCAAATGGGCTCTAATGATGTAAGGAGTAATTGAGTTGAGTTATTTGTCAAGAGTCAGACTCGTGCGATTCATCATTTCACTTCGAAACTGGAAATTCTCGTAAGAAGCAATGAAGACGATGCTGTCATGTTTTTAAAAAATTTATGCCCCTAAAAATTAGTATGCGGTCGGTTTTATGAACGAGTGAAAATAAAGGAACCTTTCAAAACGAAGCTGCTCCTTGTACCCGAATTAAGTTGTTAATTTTTTGGGGCGAAATGTTCTTGCTTTGGATATAAGTCGACACATGCATGAGATTAGACTTGACGTAACAGTTAAACCTGAGTTCATTGTGTAGACACGCCAAACGACACCACCACTTGCGGACCTGATGGAATACCTCCAATAATTTTAAAGAACTGCGACAGTGCTTTGGCAGGGCTCCTTGCTTTCATATTCCAGGCATCCATTCACCATAGAGTTTTCCCAAAGTTATGGAAAAATGGTTTCATAATTCCGGTACACAAAAAAGGTTGCCGGGATGACGTTACTAATTATAGACCTATAGCTAAGCTATCTTGTTTGCCTAAACTCTTTGAGGCTATCTTTTTTGACAGTTTTTACTTTAGTTGCAAGCCTTTCCTCACTGACAAACAGCATGGTCTTGTAAAAAACAAATCCACTGTGACTAACTTGCTGGAGCTTACTTCTTTTACTAATAAAGCATTAGAAGAAGGGGGACAAGTCGACTGCATTTACACTGACTTCAGTAAGGCATTTGATAAGCTTTTCCATAAGCTAATAGCTTTTAAAATTAAAGCCCTTGGATTTCCTGCATCCTTTGTGGAATGGATTTGCTCGTATCTTGACGGACGAACCCATCAATTCTGGTTTAGGGGATCAAACTCTAAATCAATTTACGCTACCTCAGGTGTGCCTCAGGGTAGCCACCTAGGTCCTCTGTTATTCATTATATCTGTTAACGATGTTGTAAGTGTGCTCAAGAACCCTAGAGTTCTAATTTATGCCGACAACATAAAAATATTTTACGGAATTTACAATCTTTCAGACTGTTGGGCTCTGCAGAATGACCTTAAATCTTTCGCAAAATGGTGCTCCAACAATAGCCTATCATTAAACATCTCTAAATGTTATAACATGTCCTTTTCTAGAAAACGTAATCATCAGACCTATACGTACACCTTAAATAGTTCTGCGCTGGTCAAAGTTAACCTGACAAGGGACTAAAGTGTACAATTCGCTCAAAATCTTGACTTCTCAACTCATATTGAGCAAATTGTCAACAAAAGTAACTCCCTCCTCGGCTTCATAAAGTGCTGGAGTAAAGAATTTAAATGTCAATTAGTAACAAGAACCCTGAACACAACATTTGTCAGGCCACAGCTTGAATACGCTTCCAATGTGTGGTCACCGTATTACCTGACACATATTGACCGTATCGAGTCTATACAACGCAAATGTGTTTGTTTCGCACTTCGACATTTATCATGGACTGATCCTCTTCGCCTTCCACCTTATAAGGACCGTCTTCTTCTTATCGTCCTTGATTCTTTGCAAAAACGTCACGAAGTCTGTGATTGTGTTTTTGCATCAGCTTATAGCCGGTAATATTGACTCATCAGCACTTCTTACCCTAGTTAATTTTACTGTTAAGTCATTTTATTCCCGATCAACTAATATTTTTGACATTAAATACCACCGTACGGACTACGGCTGCAATGAAACCCTAACGCGGATGTCAATACAAGCTTATTTTAACTGTGCCATGTTCGATATTGTTTCTAGTAAACTGACACTCAAGCGTAAACTTTTTGGACGTATCTGTTCTTAACATGCTGTCATTTGAAGTTACTAGTCAATTATATTTTTGCATTTCTTTTTTATGTGTATTTGTGTATGGTGTTAGGCTATCCCTGTATAATTATGTTTACTAACAACTAACACCACGCTAAATGATGACTGTGACAAGTTGGATATTACTCTATGAGTAACACTATAACTTACAAAGCTTGTTTTATAAGCAGTGCTGATAGCGTTAAAAACAATAATCGAAAAATTTTATCGCAGTGACGATTCTAGGATGTGAACACTTGGCAACAATTTTTTTAGCTGCCAGACTTGCAATAATGGATAAGTTGACTGTGGGCCCTAAGTCTTAACCACTTGAAAGAAAACTCGGATTCACAAAAGATTTCTATTTGTTGTGCAACTTGGCATTCCACATCGCCGCTTATGTTTAAGGCTTTACCGCGTTGGGAATCGATTGAGAGCATCAACCTCCTTATTGGTCGGTCTTATGTCGCCATGGCAACAATTCTGTTTCACTTCTTAAACTTTTAAGGACTTTATTGACTGTAAGTCATCAAATTTCTGACTCATATGTGAGCTGATCTTAAAAAAAATTCTCTTTCTATTGAAGGTTTACCTGGAAGCTTCTTGGTAAGGTGCAAACAGGGAAGGAGAGCTGGAAAGTGTAAGAAATCGGATTTAAAAAAAAAACTACACGATAAACCTGCTATATGCCTACTACAGGATTCTATAAAATGTATAATGAGACCAACGAGAATTCCAATTCGATACACACCACCTATTCATCAACATCCCTCTACTGAACTATTCCAAGTGCCTTGAAAGCGGTTAAGCAAAAACTAAGAAACGAGTAATTTTTGAACCTAGAACTTCCGGAATCGTTCCATGATGCTGTCAACATGGAAAGCAATATTTTTTCCACTCAAGTCAAGATATTGATATCAATACACTTAAGTCATTGCTAACAGCCGTCATTTTTGAAAGAGATTGTACCTCCGCCAAATATGCGAGCTGTGCAAGGACGTGGATTAAGTCGGAAAAGAGAAATTCTGTCCACTTAATAAGCTCGGCTTCAATCAAGAGAACTTCGAAACCGAGACACCAGACTCACCAAAAAGATCAGACCGAACCACAGGATCAAGGTCAAACCTACTTGAAGGTAGGTAGGTAAAAGTTGTGGTTCAGTGAGAACCTAATTAGCACTATGTGCCGTTTTTATACCACAGCTCTGTTACCTTATTTATGATGTTATTTTGGTGCATTTGAGATATCTCTAAATCCAGCCCGAGGTATTTAACAAGGACATCAGTTCCTTAATATCCTTAGCAGAAATCTCATTAATTGAGTTGAAGAAGGGTCTACCAAGCGCCCGTTGTCTGGCTCTTGCAAGAGCCGGTCAGTCGCAAAAGAAGTGTGTTAGGCTGTGCGGCTGCGACAATGTGAGTTGTGTGGGATACCTAGCTAAATGGCATGATCTCCAATCGGCGAGTGTCCTGTGCAGATCTTTTGTTTTTGATTGTTTGTATTCCGGCCATATTTTCCTTGATGTTGCACAGTTCGTAAGTCTGACCCATCTTAGATTTGCTACTTCAAGGAAGTATGAGGATATATTAGCCTTAACTGCTTGTAGTGAGATGAAAACCTCACTTGCAAGCGAGCGCTGAAGGGCAAATCCCTTTCTAGAAAGTTCATCGGCCTTCTCATTACCTGGGATGGCACTGTGGCCGGGAACCCATATAAGGGAAATGAGCTGACCTTCTAACGACGCTATTTCAGCTCGGCATTCCTGTACTAATTTTGAATGTGAAGTAAAGGAGGCAATAGCTTTGATGGCTGCTTGACTATCAATGCAGAGGGCAACCTTCTGGCTCGGCAGGATATTTGGATGTAATTTGATTTGACGACATGCTTTCCGGATTGCAAACAGTTCGGCTTGGAAAACGCTGGAATTGTCGGGCAGTCTATAGGCTTTCTGAGAACACACCCGCACCGACTCCGCCGCCCATCTTAGAGCCGTCAGTGTAGATTGTCCAGTTAAAGTCCTTACATATCTGTCCACTATTCCGCTCTTTCTGCGATTAGAGTGTCAAAGTTATTTGATGGATAAATTCTAGGGACCGTATAGTCCGTTGGTGAAGATACCAAATCTCTCGGTATAAGTTCAAGTATAGCGCTATGACCATAGGGCTTTGACGTCCAGCATCCAGACTCTCTGAGCCTAATGGCGCTGTGAGCAGTAGTGTTTTTAATGTGTAGGTCCACAGGTAGGAGATGCAGCATTACCGTCAGAGCATCCGACGGAGTCCAATCGTACTTGGAGCTTAAGCTAAGACTCAGCTCCTCGAGGTTGTCATGGAAGTCTAATAAAACCGACTGAGTGTTCGAAAAAATCTTAGTTAAACAGTTAATGAAGGTTTGAAACTTAATATTTCCAACTACTTCAAAAATTTCAGCCTCAATTCGCATTAGCAACATTTCTCCTAATTGATGGCCCAAAACCTACTCCCTAAATGAATACCCAATTAACCCCCAAAAACATGACAATACCCCAGATCCCCAAAGCGAACAACAATGAACTTTAAATGATGCCTTACCCACGAGTGGATGTTTGAATGTTGATTAAGTCAATTTACATCCCAAATTTCACAGTCAAAGCCTCCTACTAGCCCTTGAATTCAAAATGGTACAGCAATGAACAAAGGAAAAATACCCTTAAAACTTGTACCATATTCCTTACGAGCTTTTAACTTTTGTCCGGAGTCGTAAAAAGTTGTACAAGGTGCGGCATGCGATTTATGACATCAATAAACCTGCAGATACACCAAAACGGAAATATATTTCCGAGTTCATGTCCAAGTCCCTTCTCAAAACTTTCAGGCGAAGGTAGATTTAAAAAATACAAAAAAAAAGCAAAAAAACAACCCCTAATAGCGGAAGGTTTGCTTCACCCCCAAAGAAAAATGTGCGACTTCCTTTATATTTTTCTTTTGAGTTAGGAATAGAACATTTGAGGGTGGTTGTTTTCGTCATCACATTGGATGAGTTTCCTTCTAACTTTTAGATTCAACAAAACTGGAAAACTGTTGAGGTGATTCATCTAAACTGGTTTTTCAGCACACTCATTTTTTTTTTGGCTCAGAACAATCCATACCACTTCGAGAACAAAAAGTCATCACCATAAAAAGGAAAAAAATTGACAAAAGATGCCGCAAGTGTCACCCGGTAATGTTGTACAATATTTATGCCAAACACAAGTCTGAAGACGACACAAACGCGCAATTAAGCAGCTCCACGTTATGATTGACACCAGCCCCCTTAAAAGGCTTACTCTAGTATTTCTCTCGAATCCTGTGCCATTTAAGGGATGAATCTTAATCCAGAGTTTTCACGAACGCGGCTGGAATTAATTTTTTAACAGCTCCCTCCACCTGCAATGGCGCTGAATTAATTATTTGGCGCTAAAAATTAAACATTAATCCAACGGAATTCGTTCCTGGAATCCTAGGTAAGCTCGAATGTGTCTGGGAACGCACAGCCTGCATTGAACCACTTGCTGCGGTCTTCACCGATGGATTGATTCATCGCTGACCAACCGCTGAGGTGGTTTCGTTCCAATTACGTTGCCCTCGTCCTTTCGCTTGCCGCCGCTTGCTGGCAGAAAATAATTAATTCGTTTGCCGCGGCGGTGTTGTCAAATTTATAATAGCATTTATTTTTGTTTTTGTTGTCCCTTATTTAAATTGCGCCATGCGTGGCCAGCGGTTTCATCTATCTATCGCTTGGAGCGTAGATGCATGCGAGTATCCGACGGATACATAATCTACTCGAACGCCTATGAATTAATTTCAGTCACCAATTTTCTTTGTTTGCTTTCCACGAGTGCATGCACGCGGACGAGGGTGCGTTGCACTGGAGAAGGGAGAAGGCCAATGAACATGATTGATGGACAAAAATTACTCAGAAAAAAGAAATATCCACTCTCGTTGCAGGTTTCCATTTCCACTCACTCATTCACAAGTCGATTTCACTCAAAAAATAAAAAAGAAAACCTGTTTTTTGTAGGCCGGAGTTGGTGGAAATCGCCAAAATCAACCTGACAAGTGACAACTGCACACAAACACGCGCTAAACCAGTTATTTCTTTTTTATGCTTCTTCCTCCCTTCAGTCTTCTTCTCTTCGCAGAATGGAAACACAAAAGAAAATGAAAGCCTACAAAATTGTTGAAAATAATTGTGAATGTGGTTTCTCTTTGTTTTGGTGACTCTAAAGAGAAGCGGCACGCTCTTCCTTGAAGTTTGTTATTGTTTACAATTTAAAAAGACCGAAACAGTAAAGGAAATGGAATTACCACCACTAGATAATTTCTCAACATCGTATGTTAGAGGGAGGTTTAATTATTGAATTTTTAACTTTTCGATTTTCTTCAACTTTTCCATTCATAAATCCTAAGCTTCGACCTTCGATCAGAAATTTAGCTTCTTCTCGAATTTTGACCTCTTTTTCCGCATAGATTTGGTCTTGTTTACATAGACCCAAAGTAAAAATATGAAAATGGATTCTTTAGATTGTGAACCACGATTCACGATCTACGAAAATTTACTAATCATTTCTCAGTACTGGATGCTATCCACATTTCCCTTCGATGTTGTCCTTAAAATATGATCAAATGAACCCTTTTAAAGTTCCGCCATACCGTATCGTACTATGCCAATAACTGGGTGCATTAAAGACTCAACAATTAGTTTTTGATTTTTGGTGCTCGAGAATCTGCAGTTTCATTTCCTCAGGTAACTGCGGTAAAAGCGGGCTTCTATTTTCGATATGAGGTTATGTTAGTTGTTGTTCTCGCGGAAAAATCGTTGGAAGCGCTTAATTGAGAATTAAGTTTTTACTTGTGAAGCAATAATGTTGCAACTGCAGTAAATTTTCTTGCAAAGAACGCCAGGATATCAGCTAGTGCTTGAAACTACAGAACAAAGCGATAAATTTAAGCATTTGATCTTTGCTTGTGATGAGTCTATCCACAATTCTGATGAAAATATATATATTTTTAACAGAACTCAACTTTTAAGATAGGAAAATAATCAGAATCTACTTACCCATTTAATTCACGCTAGTATCCCTTGTTAGTTCGATCCAAAGCTAGCTACCTCAAAGTACTTGAATTTATATGGTCCCTCTTCATTTATTAGCGCCATCTAAAGCTAAGTCTTCCCCTATCGCGATGAAAACCGATCTTTTTTATGCTTTTGCATCCTATAGAACGACTGGAGTGATAAAGCTCTTGACATAATTGAGGCTTTAGTACACAATTGCCTTCTTAGCCCAAAGAAACAGAGGACGCCAAGAATGAGTCTTCTTGTGCTGGAATTTACTGCCTGTAATTTCGTGGGACGTGAATGCTCGTCTAACCACCTATAAATTATTGGATGATCATATCGGGAGCAGTATATTTTCATGCGTCGAGGGGGGATAACACATGTGACAAATCGTTCATGTTTTGCATACTCAAAGAGTTCGGAAATAACATCATAAATATAATAAAATGAAGCGGCAGATATATCAAGTGTATTTAAGTTATCATATTTGATATAATTTATTTACTTGGTTATGAAGCTTCAATCCTTGGAAAAACTAAGCCTCAGATAATGCCTTTTTCCATCCTTCAAGGCAAGGATTTTTCGGGAATAGCTAGGAGTCGAGGACACTCTTTGGTGGAGTATTATTGACCATTCATTTAATATTGGACGAGCCTTTGGTGGACATATCTTCAGCGTTCGGACTAGATCCACATCGTTGCTAAGCTCTTAGAAATTTCGGTTGCAACTTCTTCAATATACGACCTCTTCGCAGGCAGATGAAGGTCGTTCTTTATATCCATCTAGAAATCCATCCAGTCCTTCTTTCTTTGTGTCCGAAAATTGCAGAGCGCTTACGCCTCGGAACCAGGTATTAACCTCTTAAACTCATCACTATTTTGAACCTCCTTTTCTATCATCGATGAGTCAAAAGTTTTCGTTTTCGAGCCCATTGGATGCATAGAGCGCTCTATCCAAAATATCTTAACAAAACTGCGCCGAGAATATTTGACCACGACAACGACCAAAATGTTCCTCACTGTTGACTATTTTTCAACGTCGAATTTGACTCTAATCTAGCATAGCTGGACGGACAAGGGAATTATATTGTCCTGCCGACTAATACCTGCCAGTCGCAATATATGTTCAAGAATAAGGTTGAAGAAATCACATGAAAGTCCCTTGCTGAAATCCGACTCAAGTCTTGACTTATTCAGAGGCTCTGGCTCCTTACTGCACAGAATTCGACCATCGCTTCACAAGCAATTTATAAATGGTGTATTAAAAAAGGACCCTGATCGGCGTTAGTGCATATCCTAAGCAACAAATGCTTCGCTCTTTTGCGAACCATTTATATTCTCTTAAATACATTGAAGGTCAATGCAGAACATTATTTTGCCGCCAAATATTAAATGCACTCATTTTCTTCTTAAATTTTAATTAAATCACTAAAATTAATCAATCCTTATTAATTTCAATTTAATTTTACAAAAATCCATGGGAAAAAGGAAACAAACAACAATAATCAAACTCTCTTTTTATTCACTCGGGGTTCGGCTTCTTCTAATTTTCAAAGAGAAAAAATCCCGGTCTCTTTTGAAAACAAATATTTGCGGCCATTCGGCGTCAGAGTTTTACCAGTCAATTCAGTCTATGATCGGCGTCCGTTTCGAATGTGTCCGTGTTGATTTGAGTGCGTGTTTCTCGCTCGTCGTCGCGTTGGTCGAACTAAATTTCGTCTCAAACAGTACAATAAAAATTTTAAAACATTTATTTTGCCGCGCGGACTGATAATCAAAAGCAACAAAGAAAAAAAAAAATATTCAACAATTCGACGTTGATAAAAAGTCGCTGACAGCGGGAGTGCATCGCCCGTTTGAGCGGAACAATGTGCGGCAGTATTTTCCGCAATAATTCGGATTCGAGTCGAGTGAGAGCGAGCGGATTGTAACTCGATTGCGAGTGCTTTTGTTTTTTGTTGCTGCGTTCCGTGCAAAGTGAATGTCCTTTTTCGCGGTGCGTGTTTTTGAAAAGTTCAAATAATATTCTGTTTTTCGGTCAGCAATGGAAAAGTCCTTGCTAGTGTTTTGTTTGTGTGTGTTACTCGCCTATTGTGGCGGAGTGCAGAGGATCTATGATTCGAATATCGGTAGCGGGGGGTATCACCATCATGGCGGCGGCGTTGAGGTTTTGCCCGGTTCGTCGGGCGGAATGTCGTCGGATTTGTTTCCGCATCACAATCGCTGTGAACCGATCACGATATCCATTTGCAAGGATATTCCGTACAATATGACAATCATGCCGAATTTGATTGGTCACACGCGTCAGGAGGAAGCCGGACTGGAGGTGCATCAATTTGCACCGCTCGTGAAAATCGCCTGTAGTCCGGATCTGCAGTTGTTCCTCTGTTCGTTGTACGTGCCCGTGTGCACGATTCTGGACGAGCCGATTCCACCGTGCCGTAGTCTCTGTGAGTCGGCTCGGCTTTGCGAGGCTCTAATGAAGCATTATAACTTCAATTGGCCGGAGAACTTGGAGTGTTCCAAGTTTCCCGTGTATGGTGGCGATGGGTTGTGTGTTGCGGAGAATACCACGTCAACGACACCGTCACCAACCCGGGCGAATTTACCGAGGGTTACACCGCCGAGGAAGACAGCGGTCGAGGCTCCACACAGGAATATCGGATTCGTTTGTCCGGTGCAGCTGAAGACACCTTCCGGCATGGGATACTCGCTGAAGGTTGGCGGAAAGGTAAGCTAAAATAAATCTCAAAGGCATACCTACCAAGTAAAATCGTTTCAAAGGCGATAATCCCTTTTGAATACACACAGCAGAGCTGTGTTAGAATGTCCCTCCTTCGTTTGTGTTTATTCCATGACTTTCGGGTATTAGGACGCATTTCGTTTGACCTTTTTTTTTTCTCTACGACTTTCTTCTTTATTTGGACTTCATTATCCTCTCATCATTGATTTACGGAGCTCTTTGCCCCGGTGAATAGCTTCAGAGGGGTTCTTTCTTGTATGTGTGTTCGTTTGCTCTTCAATTTCCTGCTAATTTGTAGGCAAATCATTTCGAGTAGGGTAGTTACAGAGGATAAATGTAAATTCAATATTGGACTTGATTGAATTTTTTTTTCTTTAAGAGTAACTATTAACCGTGTTTATTTAGAAGGTTTTGTAAACATCTTCAGTCTTTAGGTTGTAGGCACTAAGAGGATGTACAGGTAGGCCTAAAACCAATCACCCAATGTTGGTTTGCTATGAAAAAATATAAAACGACATCATTTTTTATGTTTTTTTTATTATTTTTTGACCATTAAGATTCTTTTTAACGTATTTTTAATCGTTTTGGCCATGACCTCGGGATATAAGTTTGATTGAGATTGAAGTTTGATTGAAATTGGAATATATTGACGGCCACTAAGACGTTTAGCGACCATGAAACGCAATCTTCAAAAATGCTCATTGTTGAGCAAGCTGCATATGCAGTAGAGCCGTTTTATTGTCCTCCTGCCCCGTATCAATTTGCGGAACTTTCGAAAACAAGGCCTGCTGATACCTCTGGTTTGAATTTAAGTAAATGTCAATTCAGGAGTGAACCAGAATTGTAAATTTTATTTTTTTACGTATCAATTCCAATCGAAAATTGGCCTCCATCTTCTTGATGAATTTCGTGGTGCATCGTCTGGACCACGTTGGTACCTCATCAATTAAGCCACAGGGTCGTTATTCTTGTCGGAACGATCAATATAAAGCCGTTTGGTGTCTTTTGTCTCTTTTATTTGAACCTTAGTCTATTTAAAATAGGCCTAGACGATGACCCTGAAATTCATGTTTTGCCAAAATTCACAAATATTTCGCAACCTTGAAGAGAACAGCATTCAGGGGCTTGTCAACGTGTATTCTTAATCCGTTTTCTTCATAAATGTGAATACAAAACTGGCAGTTGGCAACATCTGCAAAAGTTAAAACATCTCCTGATTGGGTGACACATTTTGGCCAATCTGATTGCTATTTTTTGACAGAGTCTTAAAGATATGTTGGGTTATTTAAATTTTTCAAATGCTTCTCATCAGCGTTACACTTCCTATTTGATTTTTAAGATCCTCTATCTTCTATCTTCGTTCGTCAAAAATGTTAAACGTTTCATCATGGGGGTCGGTTTGGCTAGGTTTTTTTTTTTCTAAGAAACCACAGTCGCTTATCAGGCGTTAAATATCATCTGTCAAATAGGAAATTGTATTGCCATTTTATATAGAAAATATCTATTGATTTTTTCCGGAAGCATTTATAATTCTGAAGACTGTTGTTTCACCTATAGTATATAATGGACTCTGAAACAGGACCATGCCGCATTCCTAATTACAGGCAATAATTTTCCAAAAAAAAAAAAAAAAACTTGAACCAATAACACCGACAATCCAAATCCGTGTATTAAACTGGCACTAGCTTTAAACGAGGAAATCGTCCTTCTATATCTTTTCGGTTTTTTCGGGCCCAACTGAAACAACTGAATCAAGCTGGTTTGTTCGAGTGCCTTGATTAATGGAAATCTGTTTCATCATTCGATTTTGTTTTGTGTTAAATATTATGTTTCTCTTCAAGCATTTAGTTAGCCAAAGTATAGTGCTGGGCTCTAATACACTCGCCTCGAAGGGATTAAGACTACTACTTTATAATGCATTTTGTGCAGAGCTACCGGAAGGATAAGGAGAAGAATTGAATATGAATTTTGACCTCGATTCCACCCTGTGTGGACTTATCATAAGGAGAACAATTTTATTTACATTTTTATTTCTTCATTCGTTCAGTTCGCAGTATTTTATTCGCCATTAGTTGATTAACCAGCAAGTGAAGTTTTCACTGTTTTTGAAAGATTGCGTCACCTCTTTGCTTTCAGTGTTACGCCTTGAAGGCAGAGTCATTTACAGAAAATCTATACAAACCAAAATTTATCCAACATGACAAGCCGATAGAAAAAAAATTCTACATCATGGCTTGCAACTTATTCAAACCACAATAGCTGGTCAACCACTCCACTGAAAGCGTTGTAAATTTTATTCCAGTGGTAGATTCTGAATGGGCCAGGTTCGAAAACGAGATTAAATTGCAAGACTTACTCTAGGATCTAAACCTGTGAACCAATCCAACTGCGCCACATAGTCGGCCTGGATCTAGTGAATTTTTAGCGTGTATCAGTGTATCAATCGTTTACGAACTTAGCTCGTCTATTTTAAGGGTTCCGTGCTCATAGCTTTCAAACGGAATAGGTAGATAATAAAACATCCCCTCACCGAAACAACCATGGCCCCAACGAACCTATGTCAAGAATGTTGCGAAAGACCAACGCCGTGCAGAACTTTTTTAATATCCGCTACAACAGATTCACCAGTAAAAATGTCGTTCATTTGAATCCAAACTCATTCATTATCACCCACTGGTTAAGCATAGCATTTAGTTAAAAATGAAGTCCATCGCTATCCTCGGGAGACAAAACAATCAATGGACTTTACACCAAGAAGTAGGCTTTGCCAAATTTCAAATATCATAAAATCTTGTGTTGCATATAGTATGGTGTTACGGAACCCTTCGTGTGCGTATCCGACTCGCACTTGTGCGTTTTTTCTTTTTAAGCGAAATGAAAATATAATCAGAGAACATATATTTTTAGTGAAGTCTTCATCACTGCTATTAAATGACTCCAAGAAAAAGAACATAAAAACTTCAAATCCGAACCAGTTTTAATTATAATCGTAGCAAATATAGAAAAAAGTTTATGTTTACTGTCCCATCGTTATTTGCATTTTAACGATGTTATTTATAACGAATGAACCTGCTTCCAGTTAACAAACTCGATACCGAGCCTCCACCACTATCATTACGGCCAATAAATCGTCCTATTTCTTTGTTGCTAATTAAAGCATCCTTTCCACTTCATTTCGTTTACAACAAGTGCACGAAATCAATGTTATCGTGTTCATTCTCAGAGAAGTTGGTCATAAAACGAATCCCAAACCAGTCCCAAAGAAGGCGTGCCAGTCCCTCCAAGCCAAAAAGATGGAATCCACATCATTGCATGCAACATTGTTGTAACCGACTGTCCTTTCTTTTTTTATGTCCTGACTGCAATCACATGAAAGGGAGTCCATCATAGGATTTAATATGGGACAAGCTATTCATACATACGCCAGTACTTTCCATAATTGAATTTCTCGTACTTGTGGAAGATTTCCCACGAATAAATCCAAGAGATTCAATCAGGCGGCCAGTGGTTTCACTGCTCTCTACGTTGACATACTTAGATCCAAGATGAGGATATCATTTGCACACTACATGACTATTGATGTCTACGAGGTAGATGATATGACAAGACCTAAAAGAAAGTATCGATTACCCATTCATCGATACGTTGAAACTGGATCGTTTCACTAGTTGAAGTTTGCCAGGTATGCTGGAGCCGGCACAGCTTGACGTCTTGATCCAAACCGCAAGGTTGTGCATGGAAACGTATCTTAGATAGCTTCTCTGCGATTGTCAGCTATCCCATAGTAATTAAATTAATTTGCTTCTCCACACCTTAGGTGTGTCTACACATTCAAGGAGGATCGTCGTTTTAAAGAGAAGCAGCAAAAAAAAAAAAAAAAAATGAAAAACTCATCAAGCAGCAAGACGTTTTTTTTCATCTTCTACGACAACGACTCGCAATGTTTTCTTAGGTACGGGTACTTGAAACTGTTTTGCTGTTTGAATAGTTTGAATATGGTGTGCTTTCGACTTGTAAGTTGTTAGTCCGGTATTCGAAAAAAAAAGAAGAACCTCCACTGAAGTGGGTTAAACCACTACATCAGGCGAGTGCTTTGCTTGCATGAATGTGTTTGAAAGCGAGGGGGGGAAACCTTACGCCTTGAGGCAAGACGCACTTGTAGGGATTTGTGTTTTTAATTTAATATTCATGACCGAGAAAAGGAAATGCACTGTCACTGGAAGTTCTTCAACTTTAGTGGAGAAATAACATGGATATGTTTACGTTGTAGTTTTTTTGATGAAAAAAATAGTCGCACTGCTTAAAAAAAAAACGAAGAGTTTGTATACCCACAAGTGAACACTTAAAACAGCTGAGGGATCGAGTGGTGTTCTTATAGAGTCCAACCATAAGTTATTGGACCAGATGTTTACTTTAAGAGCTTCGTTTTCGTGCTGCTCTGCTGGCAAGTAAACAAACGTCAACCGCTTAACACAGAGGCTGTTTTTATATCACATCCAATTCACACTTCTGATAGAATTTCTCTATAAGAGCAAATATTAATTTTGACACAGTGCAGCACGACTATAAAAAGCACTACAACCGTGAGTACTCGTAGCCGCGAGACTTCAAAAGCACTCAAACTCTAAGCGAAAAAAACTGTCGATAATTTTATTGGTTTGATGAAATTGAAAAGTTGATCAAAGCAATCATGTCATCGACAGTAAAGACAGTGTCACCGAATCAGAATCAGTTCCTCGCCGAAGGCCTTAAAAGAAATTTATGAGCAGATCGTAAAATAATCACTCCAATCTGGGCTGAATTCATAAATCAGTAGAAATTGATCAACTCGCAGTTGTTAAGAACCTCGTCGCCTTATTAATTAAGACTTGCAAAGTAAGAAGATGTGGATGGTTCGAGGAACTTTTGCCAAACGAGCCTATTTCTTACTACACTAAGCACCAACGGTACGTAGTAGTTTTTGACATTAGATCCATCGTGAGTCTCTAGTTAGTTTAAAAGTCCTTAAACTGATTTTTTTGATAACAGTTCCCGAACTAGTTCTCATTTCGGAATAGAGCTTTTGTGTCGTTGAAGAACGCAAAATCTAGACTTTTTTTTTTTTTTTTAAATATTTGCCCCTGCCCAAGTGGCGGACACTGAGGTCTGAAGGAAAAGACCTTTTGTATCTTGGGCAGTTTGTTAAGGCTAACAGACATTCCATCCTTCTGATGAATGTCAGTCAGAATGTCTTTAGCATTGGATTGTCTAATGTCCAATGGGGAGCATATCTCTTTGAGGAAGATACGACTTCTTAACCAAATTGGAGCTTGACATTCACAAAGAATGTGTACAGCCGTTTCGTCGTCTTCCAAACAGAGCCGGCATTCGGCGGTTGTATTGAGTCCTAGGTTGGTTAGATGTGATCACAAGCGGCAATGGCCTGAGAGGAATCTCACGAGCTTTCTAATGTTCTCCTTGTTGAGATTAAGGGCTTCTCTGTAAGAGAAGGGATAGATTAGTAATTAAGATTGTCTAAGTCCTGGTAAATTCCTTCAGTGGGCAATGCGTAGCTTGTTTTCCCACTTATTGGTCAAACCAGTGGCCGTAGTCCAGCTTTTCTAGAACCAGCCCTGGCTAGTTCGTCCGCAATTTCATTGCCTTCGATTCCATGATGATCCGGAACCCATCCTTACCTAATTTTGTTCCGTCGGGCCAGGGATTATAAGGCGTCGTAGCAGCTTTTGACACAGTTGGATGACAGTGCCTATGCTGCTTGGCTGTCTGAATATATAAGAATTCTGGCTCCTTTATGGTCTTTTGCAAGGTTATCTATGACACAGGATTCAATGGCTTGTAGTTCAGCGTGGAAAATACTTGGATGTTTTCCCATGGGTATAGAGATTTAAGTGTTGAGTCCATAGACACTGGCACCTACTCCATTTGCCATTTTTGAGCCATCACTACACCAGATTAAGTTTCTGGGGTCCGGGGCAAGTGTGTTGCTTGACCCATGATCACGGTTAGAAATGTCTACCTCAAAAAGACGCCCAAAGCAGTATGTTGACTTCATCCAATCTGGGATCGAGCAGAACATGTCTTCATCCGTAAAGTAGACATTGTTTATTCTTATGTTCATACTTAAAATAGAATCTTCTGCAGCTATCATTGTGCACATTAAAGCATTCAGCAAGAAATTACTCGGGGCATACCTATTGCACTTAAAAATAATTCTCATGGCCTTATTTTGCATTAACTTGAAAGAACTTGAAGTCTTGAAATAAGAACTTCATGACGTAAAAACAAAATGAACGAACAATACTCGTAATGAGGTTTTACAATGACAATGATATTTTTATTGCAGTTAAAATTTTTTTGCTATTCTTTTACGGAAAAAATTGATGTGGCTTTCAAAGGTTAATTCACTATCTATACCTATGCCAAGAAATTTTGTATATTCCCCTTATCAATAATCAGACTTGGTATAGAATAAGAATTTTTTCTTATAATCATACATTTTGTTTTACTGTCATAGTATTAATACTTAGCTTGTTCTGACAAAGCCACTGGTAATCGTTGAACAAATCCTGTTGAATTTTAACGTGGCATTCTTCAACGTCTTCGCCCTCTACATACAGAAGTGCGTTGTCCGCAAACAGAACAAGGTGATAATGTTTCACAACCTGCAAAATATCATTTATGTAGATAATAAAAAGAAGTGCTCCCAACAACGACCCCTGAGGAACACCGAGAAACATTTCCAATTGCTCAGACAATTTTTCACCCGTTCCGTTCAATTTGAGAGCCACGTAACACCAAATTTATTGAGTTTTTCAATAAGTAATAATTGTCTATCCATTGTCTTAAAAGCTCGCTTGAGGTTCAGGAACACACTATATACCTTAAGATCGTTGCCGAAACACTCTTTCCGTCTTGTACCTTCATGGAGAGATTTATTGATGACATATTGCAGGGCTGGCCCTATAGTATCGATGGATTCATTTATTTGTGTTACACTGTTAATAAAAAAATCATTGAATTTAATAGCGATTACTAAACTATCGCAAACACTAATTCCATTAAAATCAACACTTGTAATATCGCTTTTCTCGATACGTTTTGATTTAACTATTTCTTGTTTGTATATATTTCTGGCTAAAGCATAATCATTCCATAAATAAATATAAACATTTTTTTTAACCAAAAAACGACATAAATGGCCGAACAGATATTGACTCTTTTAATTTGCAATAGAATAAACATATTCGTATTATGTTATTTATATCAATTATGTTTTATCCTTTTAACGAAAAGAAAATGTGGATGCAACGCAACTCTATTCTATTATTTTTGAATAAAATACCTAAAATTAAAAAGAAAAAATTTACCTTCCTTATTGTAAGTGTCAGCTTCTCCCCAAACATGCCACAAGTCCTATTCATAATTTGACCTATCTCACTATTTATATCTCTATCAAGTACGCTCATGCAGTATCTCAAATAAAAGGCTTCATCTGTCTACATCTTCATAGGAACGTTGCAAGAGTTTGATAGATAGCAATGTGCATCCAGACATAAAAAATGCCGCACATATGTCCAATTAGCAATGAATTTCTGAAATTCATTCGCTGACAGTGCAAAATGATTCCTCGCCAGGTCTAGGAAGACATTATCAATTCTAGACACGGCAGAAGCATTCAATTGCCTTTTGTTAGAAACTTAAAGCTGAAAGTCGGCAAGGGTGCTTCTGAACAGTCGCGTGGACGCTCGTAGTCATTTTCGCTCGCAAAAATTGTATTTCTCCATTTAAGACAAAATTGAACGCACACAGGCTTGGAAGCAAATTACCTTCACATCGGATCTTACCCCTAAAAAGTCTAAGTTAAATGTCCAACGGGCACCCGGGGTCAGTATATACGCTGCGATATTTTGGAATTTAAGTGGATAGTGTTATTTTTTAATTTCGCGTAGTTTTTCATTTTTTTTATTAGTCATTTTTTCTGTAATTTTTGGCTTTTCAGAGAATAAAGTTTTCCTCTTAATAATTCAACTTTTTGGAACCGAAGCTATAAAGACTAAGTGTAAGCTTCAAAAGCCTTAAACCGATTTATTTTTTAAATATTTTCTAATTTTTGAGTTTTGAATTCTTAAATTAAATTCCGTTTATCCTGCTTTTTGGATTATTGTTCAATTTTTATTAACACGGGCTTTAAAATTTTGACTTTGGCAACAGCTGGGCCATGTAGTATACACTTCAAAGAGTTACCAAAATTGTTTCAAAAAATTTTCTGGAAGCCTAGAAAACTTTGAAAACATGACCGTTCCTCAAAAGACCCAATGTACATCCCGTGCACTTGAAAATTTGTTATCCACACGTCGTTTTAACTCGGTAAGGCCCGCCTTTCGAAGGCCTTCTTCGTTGGGAAAATGATTCACTTGTGGATAAATTCTTAGTCTGTTTGTCAATGTTAAAGGGTTCATACGTGACGTCTTCAAACACTAATGTCCAAGTGTTTGGTCAGTTGGAAAAGTCGGCCCTGATATCTGCACCAAAATTAACGCTTTCATTCTCACATTTTGTAAACTAAACCAGCGAAAACTTTTGGTTGTCATTTAAAGAAGTTCTCTGGATGATTTTCAAATGGGTTTTAAGAAATAAACCAAAGTCCCGAAAATGCCTAAAACTTATTCATACACTTATTCATATAAAGAAGTCATAAGACGACAGACAGTCTTCCATCATTCTTAGGATTTTCTCGAAGAACTCAATTAACCATCGCACCCATTTTGTCAGAGTTTAATGTGAACAATATTTTTTCTTCAGTCTTCTGAGAACAACACAGAAACCTCCGAGATTCTAGCTCAAACATACAAATGATGTTGATTCACATTGTGCACCAGCGGAATTGGGGTCTTCTCTATATTTGAATTTAAATTCCATGACATTTCCTGGTAATAATCTGAGACGATCAAAACAAGCCAGCTACCAGACTTCACGCAGATAGATTGCCTGCATCTTGTTTTTTTTTTTTTTTTTTTTTTTTATCATTCTTCTCCATCAAATATTCGATTTCATTGCCAACCAACCTTCGTGTTTAAGCGTTTGACTACATAGACAATGCCCCCTCCTTGGCTCTGTAATTATTATGCAACAAATGCTAACGTTTAACTTGCAAGCCGTCTATCGTCACGAGTCGTTTACGTTGCAACAGACTTTTATGGTTTATGGCGACTTCGAAGCACTCGTCTGTGCGCAATTAAATTCCGAGAGGAAGAAAAAACATAATTATCCTTGTCATTCAACGCATGTACAGGATCCTTCCTACCTCAGTCTGATACGTATACGTTTCAGTCTTCGGTGTTACAACATAGACGCTCAGATACAGAGTGCAACTGTGATGAATAAAAATGTATCTGTATCTCTGCGGATTATTTATAGCTCACGACTGATGATGTGGTCACATTAGTTCCGTTACAACTTTTATTGAAAGCTGATATATACTATAAGTATGTGTATACCCATCAACAAAAAACATACTTCATTGATATCAAAGATTCAATCAATTTTAATGAACTACTTTTTTGTTTTTTTGCTCGGGCGTAGCCCGCCACTAATGTATCTCTAGATCTCAATTTTATTCGTGTATTTCGATTAATTTGAAATCATTTATCCGACTGGCACAGCGTGTGGTTACATGTGGTGGTGGTTCAAGGAGTTGATGGAAATTTACACGCCGTCGTGTTGGTCACATTACGGGGAGACCAGACCAGCGCAATAGATAGACGCACATCAGCCCACATGCTGTCAAAAATATGTTTGCCCTGTGCAGCGACAAGAGTTATATATTTATTAACAAAAGTGGAAACTGAGTGACAACGAACATCTAATAAATTTGAGGCGAATGGAAATTGAAAATTGTGGAGCCAAGTTATTTATTGGCACTCTTTTGATGGGCGGTTTTTCGTCCGCATGCATTTAAATACAGTAGAACTTCCGTGTAACGAAACTCCGCATTTGCACTTGAATCGGAACACTCGTAGAATGAATTTGCGAAGATCGAATATTCGAATTTCAACTTAAAATTCACAAAGGATTTTGTTAATTCGATTCGAACTCATTAGCGAATTTTGTCTGTGTAAATATTTTGATACGTAAACATGTAAACTACGATGGTTCAACTGTAAAAAAATAAAGGTTGTTTCCAAAGCAAGAAATATTTTATCTGAAAAAAGCCTTCGAAGACTACAAAATTAATAACTTTGTCACAGAATCGGTCGACGAAAGTCAGAGTTGTGTACTCGGCGGTTCTATTGAAGTTTTATCACCCGAAAAAAAACCAGGTTTCGAGCTCGAGGATGCCGAAGATCGGAGGAACTACCACAAACTGTTCGACTGAGAAACCATAGAATTTTGTACGTGAAAAAGTTTTGAAAAGACTCTTTCTGTGGAAAAGATTACTCGCCTTAAAATTGCTTAAGATAAGGTTCAGTGGAAGCAGCTTAATCTCGATGGAACTGTAGGATTTTTAGTCCATCAGAGAACCAGTCCTTCAGATAATATGCGGGAATAACTTTGGTTTCTAAAAGACCGTGCTGGCTCAGTTTAACAGATGCGTTTCCGAGTCGATTATTTTTTTCTTTTGACGTTTTGCGCTGTCCTCAATGATTACCAAATTTTATCGTTCCATAGGGTCCTATGATGGCAAGCTACGTACTTGCTGTGCGAGAAAAAAATTGATCGAAGCTCTCTCCAACTGAGTCTTTTTGCTTTTACGAGAAGGTCTTAAAACCCTCAAAGATTTCAGTTAGTTCTCCAACCTAAGTTTCCCATCCACATTAGCCCTTTTCCTCGCACCTTTCCCATGTGTTCTCAGTCTTATTTGAATAGAAACGAATTTATTATAAGATTGGCCTTGATTTAATTAAGCCGCGTCATTTTAGCTAAAAGCAATTCCAGACTGCTATCCATCTATCAGTCAAGCGCTAATGAGGAGCGGAATTTTGGAACAAAAAAAAAAAAAACAATTAACTCCGTCTCGTAGACATAAGCGTGAAGAATCACATGTGCCCCGCACGCATTTTAATTCACTCATGTAAATTCGTTTGAAGAGTTGCTCTACTCGAAGGTACTTCTAGGCCTTGAGTCTTTGAATGATTGATGCATGCGTCAGACTTTAGAGTTCTAATTTTTAAGGTAAACTTTCGGAAATGTTCTACAACACTTAAGCTAGTGTGATAAAGCTATTAGCCTAGTGTTGGAGTGCAACGAATCGGATGGATGGGAGAAAAGTGATGATGAATTCGAGTTTTAGACGTCTTAATGCGTTGACACATTTTATTGACGTCAGCAAATTTCACAGGGTTCCAAATTTCTAATGACAAATTAAAAGATAAACAAAAAGTTTTTGAATTGAATTTTAGGTTTTAGGTCAATTTTTATCATCAAAATATCGTGCTAGACAGCCTGCTAACGTCTTTGGTCACCAAGAATTGCTCTTTTCAGCCTCGCAGATCCTACAAAAGTCATTTTAAAAACAATCGTATCTTGCTGCTTGTCAACTTATTTAGTAGAGTCCTATTTCGACATCTACGGCTGTCGAAAGTTTTACCTTTAACCTAGCTATGATTTTCTTTACGCATTGTTTATTGTTTTCGGAAGCCTGCAGTGGTGTAATGTGTAATGGTGTCGTTGTTTCTGGCCTGGTTAACAGCCCTACAGTTTCTTTTAAGTGAATGGTAAACTGCTCAGTCTTTCGAATTTGACATGAGGGGTAGTCCGAAGTTAACCTTGAGGAGCATGCAACAAGTTCTTAGGAGTTGAAAGAGGTTTGACTTTTCGAAATATGTGCGCAGTAAATTGGCACTGTACCACCTCGCTAAATCCAAGTAATCGTACCTCAAGTGGAAAAAATGACGTCAATGACTACGTCAGACCAAAAATCGCATCAATCTGTCCTTCATTGTGAATGGAGAGGCAATAGACACACCTTGCTGTCAGTCGACTTCTCAACTCACTACGACTATATGTTCAACTGACCCTGCCGGACGAACACGAGTTGGAATTTTCATATCATAAACCTGTCAGTGACGCCAAGTTAAAAATGTCTACTTTAAAATGTCTGCTTTTTTTTTCTTTGTACTGGTTTTACGTCCTTCTTAACGTGAGCTACGTTATGGAGGATTTCTATGAATTACAATCCAGAAATCAACCAAATTTCGATCAGCATATGCATGATCTTGCACATTTCCTCACACAGTCGCTCACATCAGAACATCCCATGTTCTGTGGATGTTCTGTAAAGCTTAAACTCCTTGCATTAGCTTGCAACAATAGAAAATGAAGCAACAGTCTCCCACGGATGGTATGAGCAAATTTTCAAATTTAAAGGTTCTGTACCTCAAACGGAAAAACGGAACGCTTATAAGATCATTTCGCAGTCCGTCTGTCTGTTTGTCAGTGCCCCTTTTCGCTGAAGGGCGTGAATGTATTAAGTTGTATTCAATACCAAATTCATCTTTAGCTTTAAAAAAAATAAAGCTTCTAAGTCAACGCAGTCAAAGTTTTGCCGCACTTTTTTAAATTCGCAAGGGAAATAAACCCTTCCTTTGAATTTTGCAAGAAGTAATGTCTTATTGCACAAGCAAAGGACAAAAATCTGAAAACCGTAGATTTGACGTTTTTTTTTTGTTTTTAAAAGTCGCCAAGAAGTAGGCTATGAGAAATTTTAAACTAGAAAATTGAACGGTGGTACGGAACCCTTGGTTCGGCTGTCCAACTCGAGCACGTAAATGGTTTTTTCATGATTCTAAGATCACTAGAAATTTGCGATTAGCATTGCTTTGTGAATGCCCCTCGTTCCTAATAACGAATTCCCCTTAACGCGTTGGCAGTTGGGTATCGGAGAAGATTCCTTAACTCGTGAACCTAAGCTTCATACTGGATCTTAAGTAGAACTGTATGGGGTACACATTTGCAAAGCAGTAATCTGTTTTGCAGAACATAGAAATTACATTCCAGCTGTGTTAGATGTCTCAACCTTCGTCAGTTCTTTCCCGACAGCGCCCGAGTAAGATGTCTACACGTCGTAAATCAAAAATTGTCGTTACAAAAAACCAAAACTTTCCTCGCATCAAACTTTGTTGATTTACAAAAAAGTTTCATGGCAAATACAAGTTACACCGAAACACCCTCTCATCAGCTCTCTCTTCTCACCTCAGAAAAGTCTGCGAGAACTTTTTTGAAATTTATTATTTTCGAATGTAGTCGCCTCAAGGGCTGACCATTTTATTTCCGCACTCTGTCATCGCAGCCATCTCATAGCCACAGACAGTAACCCCCCATTCCAAAGAGGAAAACTGCTGTGAAAATGTCTGGCCAAAAAGTTGTATCCTTTCAAAATGCATTCTCTGTCCGCCGCCACACCGAAAATTCTTTGGCTTACACACAACAACAAAGCGTTCGGCATTCAGTCAAAGCAAAACAACTGAAAATGAAAATTTTTCCCTCAGCAGAAATTGAAAATAAATTTTACTGTGGATGTTGTTAGTCTTTCGACTTGTTCGACTGGAAAAGCGTTGTTATCCTTTGCTATAAATTTTTCATTAAATTTGCTCGCACTTGAACTCATTTGCCATAAGCCACGAGCTGAAGAGCCATCACCACCACTAGAGTCCAGCGCCACAATCGCTCTTCAGCCGGTTTGTCTGGCCTCATCCTTTCCGATTGCTCCTTAACCCTTTATAGACAGACGTTTGGAAAAGTGGAAAATCGATTTCTACACTTGCCCTCGAAGGCGTTTGAATAACTTTGAAGTCATCGAAACGAACCAAGTGAATTGGTTTCGCTCGTCCAAAGCTGCAACCGCAAGGCCATTAGACTCTATGAACTATGATTTAAGCATTTAAGCCGCATTGACTGGAGTCCTTCGAGTTGACATGGAGTTCCTCGAATGGGAATATTGAGATTCGTTTGGAAATGTTGTGGCATGCCGATTAAGTTGATTGATGATGGGACAAGAATAGTATTCTTTTGAGTTCTGGAGGAGGATTTTATTCGTGTTTCTATTTTTTTTGTTGGCGTCGGCGATGGCGTCGGGCGGCTGTGCTGCATTCAGCTGCATGTTGCATCATTTAAAGTGGAATTTGTTGTTTTGTTTTTTTGTTTTTTTAAGAGAAATCCTATTTTCTTCAGTGGCAATTAATCAATGCTGCAAGTGTGCGCCGCTGTGGCATTCACAGAAAACAAAACTACGTCCAGAGATATCGAATTTATCTTGTTGAATCGTCGGTGTTGAGTGTGATCGTGGAGGAGTGGAATCGTCTTGCATTTTGGCTCACAGGAAGAGATGAACGATTGTCATTATTCTTTGTCGAAGGGAAATTGTGTTCGTGGTGTTGCAAATGGCTGGCTGTCTGTTTTTACGTTTCTTGTTTTTGTATTGATGTCGACGGTGAAGTGCTGCAGGAGGATTCCCATCACTGGACTTATGATGGGGTCGCTGGTTCACAGTAATTTATAGCGTCTGTAGACATGGTAATGATGGCTTTCGACGAAGGAAGCCATTGGCTTGGCGGAGAAATTCGCGCGCCAGTCGTTGGTATTAATGGTTTGGAAGATATAATTGCTTTCGAACGAGTATCAATCTTCAAGAGTTTTAATGGAACTTTGGATGATACCTACTCGAAATGGAATCCATTAGTTCTTGGCCATTCTATCGAGCGTCGGCATAATGTTTATTAGCTAGAAATTTCCTTTAAGAGATGTTCGTTCAATACCAGTTGTTAATTGACAAGAGGCACATTACATAGTCATATGCTGTAGCGGGTTCAACAAAGTTTTTAACTTTATGCCTCCAGTTGGTCATTAAGTCACCAGTTGTTATTTTCTCATACGATACTATGCTAAATTTTAGTGCTTTCTTTTTTGTCCGATCCGAGCCGAAACTATAGCTCCTTCTTACCTTAACAATCTCTAACATGCAGGCTTCCTAGTAACCGTGATTGATAAGTTAAATGTGAGTTGGAATGTGGTTGCTGGGAAAACGCTAACTCCATTCTTTCGGTTCAGTCTTATAATTGACTATAGTTCGTGTGCGGTTGTGCCTTCTCAAAATCCCAATCTCCCATCATTCCTTATAAAGAACTGGTAAGATACGCGCTTTGTAGAGGACGATTTTTGAACTTTAAGTCAAGAGATATGATCCTTGTAATTTTCACAAACCGAAGCAGCATCGGTTGCATCTGATCTCAATCAGGGTGACATTTATGAAGCTAAATTCTGTCCCAATATAGAAATAGTTAAAATCCTTTACTTCCTCAATGTTAAAGCTGTCGATAATGGTGTTTTGTCCAAGATCTGCTTTTATCCGACACTTTTGATAATTCCTCCAACTTTCCGGCGTATGCAAACGGCTGAACTGACTTTCCAGAGTAATTTCCTTCCAGGTTGGCACAGGCTTATCTCAATGTCTGTTCAAGAATTAGGTTGACAGTGCAAGTCTCGAATTATAACTAGGTTCTTGGCTGAAACTACTAAGCACATCAAATGTTGTGCGACATCTCCAGATCCAGGAATTCCGAATTTAGCTTTGAAGTCGATAAATAGGAGGTGGATATTGCATTCAAATGCTTTAGTCTTTTATCGTATTTGTCATTCTAGATATAAGGTCTTTTCTTGGCCTCTCAGGCCGGAAGCTTTGACCAGCTTTGACTAGTTTAAATTTTTCCAAAATGGTTTCTGTCATTAAAAGAATACGCTGAAATGGCTCCTGCAAGTGAAGTTAAGCAGGCATAAGCCGCCGTAGCTGTAACGTGACTTATTATTGTTGTTTTTCTAGACCGCCCAAATTTAAAAGGCTCGGCCTTATGGCCATGGCAACAACTGTTTCTTCAACAATGGATGACAGGACATATTCATTAGCTGAAGTATGTTTGCTAACGTCTGCTGGCAATGCTGCTTAAATACATTAACAATTCACAAATTTTCGGCGACAAGACTTCCGTCACAATTACTTATAAGGTTTTGGACTCTGAATGACTTGCTACATTCGTATTCTGGGAAACTACGTATGCTCTTTATTTTCTACAAAAAAAATTCTTTCGATTAAATGGGCTTTCGGTTTTTATTTTAAAATCTCAAACCAGGTCCTGAAACTCGACCACTGTTTTACTGACGAGGATTTGAATAAACTTCAAACAAAAAAAATGTAATTAGACATTTTTTTAAGGCTCAAACGTGAAAAGGAGGAAAAGCAGAGAAAAACCAGCAATTTATCGGGTTCATGTAAATGCAGAGTTTCATTCATTTTGGAATTTGAATCTTGTCCTAATCTAATTTGTAGGAGGCGCTCAAACTTTTTTCAAATGCGTTAAATCTATTTGATGTACGAAAAATTCGTTTCAGTCAACACATTTAAAGAGCTCTCTATAAAGCTTCCTTAAATATTTTATGGAAGTTCTTCCCAGGCATTGTCTACTTCCACCTTCCACTTCAAGAGCACTGCAAATTTCCATGCCTAAAACGATTTCAAAGAGTATATCAAGTGCAATCGACGTTTAAGATCGTTCTTCTTTAAAGCCTCTTGTAAAATTTTGTAGAAGTCGAGACTCCCTGTGCGTCAGATTTGTCTTCCAGAATTTGAGGGAAGTATTTTCAGTTAATAAATACCAAAGATTTAACTAAGGTGTGGATAAAATTCGCCAGCTTAAAAAGAAAAAGAAAACCGTACAACCTTACAAATTCTAAGCTCGGTAACTGTTTTGGTAGCCAGGATTAAGCCAAATCTATGATGTAAATTGAATCTTCAGCTTTCTTTCGATTCTGAACGATGCTGAACCATTCACATGGCATTTATATTCTCGAACGAATGACGACAATAGTAAGAGCTGAGGCTGTAAAGGTCTTAATCCAAATTTATACCATGGATCTCAATTCAAAAAGTCAAAGCCACAAGTCTTTGAAGTGCGTCCAAAACTTGAGTTTGTTGCACATCTTTGGACATCCCAAACTTTAACTTCTTCAACATAAAACATTTTTTTTTAAACGAACACGCGCGAACAAGGGGTTATGACTACCCTAAAAATGTGAGTACATTACGCCAGTGGAAGGGATCAGGGAGGAAAAAGGGATAAGTACTGATGCACATTGTTTTGAATTTCTGCAGATTGTAATGAGTGGGAAATACCGAGCGTTGTGGAGCGTTCCACATTCGTGTTGTGCGGCTAATAAACGAGTCTCTATACTTGACTGTACGACCGAAGTTGGGCTTGAGGGTTTACTGATGAGCATTTCTGGCAAGACGGGAGTTACGGAATGCAGCTGGCTAATTCGCTAGAGCATTGCTTGTGGTAGAAGTGATAAAATATGGTTAGACAGAGAGTCAATTGACTTTGTAATATTTTTGTCACCAATGAGTTTCAACGCTCGATTTTGAATTCTATCAAGCAGGCTCAAGATGGTTTTGGGGGCTTGTTACAAATACCAAGTACTGAAAGTTTTTCGGCTTCAGCAGTGCAAGTGCCATTCATGGATAATGGACGAGGGTTTTCGTTTCGCTTTAGTAACAGAAGACAACATAGAGTTTTGGAGGCATTAAATTCCACTCTATTTGTAGAGCCTCATGATAGTATGCTGTTAATATCGGAATTTAATGAG
Source organism: Orthonevra nobilis (assembly GCA_963555765.1). Taxonomy (NCBI): domain Eukaryota; kingdom Metazoa; phylum Arthropoda; class Insecta; order Diptera; family Syrphidae; genus Orthonevra; species Orthonevra nobilis. Next base: position 10,556,951 of record OY743227.1, on the reverse strand, counting down.
TTAATCATACGCTGCCGTTCGTGAATTTGAAAACGAATACGAAAAATTGAGAGTACTATCAGCAGCGAATGAGTGTATTCGATCGTTATAAGATCGTTAATGAAAATTAAAAAGAGTGTCGGTGACAAAATGGAGACCTGGGGAACACCAGTATTTATATGATGGATAACAGCATTGGAACCGTCCAATAGAACTTGAATTGAACGGCCATTCCTCTCGTGTGAAGTGTTAATCGGAAGCTATCACAAGACTCAGCAAGCAGTGTTATTCTTGTTCAGTCTTTAGAAGTTTCTCATCAGACGCCTGTCTGAAAAGAGTACCTCAAAGGGATCTTCTTAAAACTCACTTTTTCTTAGTTTCCTAAAAAGACTGTCTTCCATTCAAATCCACATGTTAAAGGGTATCTTGCATTGTATCTTCACTTCTATAGACGGCTAATTTGGCTTATCTTTTTCATGTCGCGACCATGTCTCTCGATTGTGATTATTCTACAAAGCGACTTGGGAAATCTCAAAGCTCAACCATAAAATATGTATACCTACTCGGCCGGATCGAACCATCAGCAACAACAATGTGGGCGAAATCGATGGCATCTCACATGTAACGCAGAGCTAACATGATAACTTACTTCGACGTTCCCAATCTCGTTCGGTTAAAAGGCGAAATAAATCTCCTAACATGGCTGTCATTACGGGAAAGACTAGCGGTGTGCCATATTAGAGCCCACTGTCGCCAAGTCATATGTTTGTTTGTTTTTTTTACCTCAACAATCTGATGTGCATGTTCGACTCCAATTATGGTCTGACTCGAGCAACATTAAAGCGCTTAACTGCTCCGCTGATGGCAGATTGCTATCCTCTTATTTTTCTTTTTCAATTATGGACGATGATTTACAGTTTTACGAGCAGTATAGATGCATGCCCAAATCTCGAATTACCCACGACACAGAATCTCACTTCGAACGCCATGCCAGTGGAAGAACGGCTGTTCCAGTTAAGTGCCTAAGTCGTTGGCCAAACATTCAAAGACATCATTTTCAGGCTGTCTGTCTGTCTGTCTGTCTGTGCGTCCGTAGGCAGAGTCCTGTCCTGCAATTTGTAATTATTTTATTTTCATTGCTGTAATCTTTTCTTGTGTAAAAACGAAAAAAAAAACAGCAAACTAGGGGGACACGGATTGTATTTATAGAAATGCGAGTACGAGTTCGTATCGCGCTGTATCTACAAGATACACTTTTTGGAATAACAAGTTTTCCTTTGGTATGGTGACTTTTTATTTTTTTTTATTCTGTTGCACTAATAAAGCTGAAAGAACTGCTGGAGGAAGATCTGGTAGCAGAAAATAATAAAACTGGTAGCAGTAGCTTCACCTGTTCCCGTGTCGTCTTTTTGTTAACCCAACGCTGAACGCACTTATTTATTTGTGTAGTGGAGTGGACAAAACAAGTTGTTGTTCTGTTTTTTTTTTACTGCTGCAGACGAAGAAGATACATTTTTGTATTCACGCCAGCAAGTGTGTATTGCAATATGTAAACCAGTCCTAAAGGGAGATATTTACACTATAAGATACATCGGTTAGATACAAATGAAAAAACCATCCTACTTTGTATCTGTGTGGATGAAAATTTATTGTGCAACAATGTGGGCTTTTCAGAATTTATATCTCAACCCACCGGATTGGATTTAAGCCATGCTTAGCCTATTTTAAATATTTATTTTTGCGTTGGCCTCATAGTCCGGTCCATAAGAGTGATATTCCGTGGTCGTCACGTTTCATTCGTTCGGATGTGGAGCATCGTTTTTCTCGCATTTGTTGCGCTTCTGGGCATTGTTGCATACACACAGAAACGATACTCGTGTTTCCGTGGTGCCTTCGGGGTGGTAATCGATATATCCATTTGATGTTATTTATTATGACAGTTGATGGTGAAAATTATGCGAGCTGAAATTGGGTGGCAAATTACTCAAATTTATGCTTTCGAAATGTGCAGGGAGGTCTGCAGGAGAACATACAAGTGTAATGGTCAAATGGTGTTTGAAACGCATGTTTTGACAGACGAAAATGAATGTTGTTTGGTTCATTTCAAGTTTGTTTTGGTAAAATGAATGAATATAAATACCCTTGTAATGCGAATCTAGTTTGAATACTATCTAACAGGCTCAAGGTGGCTTTTGGAGTATTTGCCAGAGATGTGAGTTGTATACTCCAGTAAAAGGCAACTGTATATAAGCTTTGTATATCGTAGCCAAATCAGAATGGGGAAAAAGTATAATATATCTTGCAACGCTTCAGGAAACCCAGACATTTCGAAGCATTTTTGATCGGCCTTGTGGTCATTTCAAGGAGAAGCGATGCACGTCCCATTAATGGAAAATGGCTGAGGGTTTACATTTCTTTTTAGTGAAAAAATTTCACTCTGTTCATCGAGCCCAATCATCATTTGTTTTTAAGGGTTGGATTTTACATGCAGCAGAAAGGAGATTATTTATGAAGTTCAAAAAAGAGACCAGAGGTCAAAACGGAACCTTGGGTAACACCAAGTGTGGATTGTAGCCATGGTTCAGTCCAATACTGCTTGAATTAAACTGTTCGAAAGGCGTTTCAAATCAATTCTATTAGACGCTTGTCGTGTCTTGTGACTTCTTCCGCGTAGGTTTCGTGTACCTACATAGAAAAATTGTAGGACTCGAAAAGGTTTCAGTTCCAGGACAAATGTAATGCTACAAAAATTCCTAACTAATTTTAGACATTTTTTTTAGTCCTATTTAAACATTGCGTACTTTTTTATTGGAGCTTTTCAGTTCCCAAAACTTTTCAGTAGAAATTTCTCTCTCTTGCTGTTACAACATCGTTCGAAAAAAACTACAGTTTACTTAAAGAGTTGGTCGGGACGAAAGACCCTTTTATTTTAATGGAAAAATGCATAGCCTTTGTTCATTCCGAAGGTCCATGTAAGAATTTGTGGAAGAATTTTTGCGATGGGATGTCAAAGCTAACCTCCTAGATACAAACTAAAATACTTTATAACAAATAAAATTGTGCCATTATTTGATTTTTTTTTCAAAGAAAGTGATTTTTTAAAAGCTATAGGAAAGTTTTAAAAAAAAAAAACACATAAAATTCAGATAAATCCATGAAATCTTTATTTGAACCGATAGTACGGTCCATATTATTTAATGTCTGAAGATTATTTCATGCAAATGTTGACCTTGACTGCGCCTCAAATGGTCCATCCGCTTAGTCCAATTTTGGCATACTCTTTCCAACATTTCGGCCGGTATCTCATGAATAAATGCTTCAATGTTGTCTTCCAATGCGTCAATTGAAGCGAGCTTGTCTGTATAGACATGAGCCTTAACATAGCCGCACAAAAAATAGTCTAAAGGCGTTAAATCGCACGATCTAGGCGGCCAATTGACCGGTCCCGAACGTGAAATAAAATGTTCACCGAACTCGTCTCTCAATCAGTCCATTGTTGCTCGTGCTGTGCGGCATGTGGCACCGTCTTGTTGAAACCACATGTCATGCAAGTCAAGCTCTTGCATTTTGGGCAAAAAAAAGTTGGATATCATCTCACGGTAGCGCTCACCATGCCACCAGCCCATAAACCGCACCAAACTGTGACTTTTTCTGCATTGGTAGCTCTTGCAATGCTTCTGGCTGATATTCACCTAAAATCGACAATTCTGCTTATTGAGCCAAAAATGAGCTTCGTCGCTGAACACAATTTTTTGGTAAAAAAGTGGATCTTCGACCAACTTTCCAAGAGCCCATTCACCAAAAAATTTACGTCGCGGTAGGTCGTTCGGCTTCAATTCTTGCACCAACTATATTTTGAAAGGCATCACACCTAAATCCTTCCGCAAAATTTTCCACGTTGTTGAGTAACAGGGGCCCAATTGCTGCGAACGGCGACGAATCGATATTTGATGGTCATCATTAACACTGGCCGATACAGCTGCGATATTTTCTTCAGTTCGCACTCTACGTACGCTGTTGGTGGTTTAATGCCCAACAATAAATAAAATAACTATGTATATATTAAGCTACAATAAAGATAAGATAAGCAGCGTTGGCAAAAAACGCATTCGCTCGCCCGTTTTTTAGTAACAAAAATGGTCGCCACGAAAGACCCTTCTTCTAAGTTGCTCACTCTGAAAGTCCGTTGTAATTTTGATGAAAGAATTTTTGAATTCGGTTGGGTAGTTTCGAAGCATTACCTCTTTATAATTTTAGTAAAGATTTGTCAATACCTATGCACTAAAACACTCGTTTTCGACAAGAGAAAATCTTGCCTTCACTGGAAAGTTGGTTGGTCAGGGTGACCTATGTTTGCTCTTCACCTAGGCCTCTGATCGGGTCCGCTGGGTTCTCAAAATCTTTGTATGGAAAGATAATGGTTTAGTTGGTTGTTGTAGTGAAAAAAAGAGGGTGGGATTGTCAAGGGAGTTTTATGGAGCGGCTTGATTTGTATGGTAGGGAACTTAACTGGAAAGATGCAGAGATAAGCTACCAAATCAACAGCAGAACTTCTTCTTCGAAAACTTTACTGCTGTTTATTGAGAAGCGTTTTTATGACCTTAGAATAAAGGCACGTTAGTGCAAAGGGCCGACGGTTGGAGTGTGAAGAAGATTCGCCTTATCTACGGATGGGCTGAACAAATACTGTTTTCTTTCCACTCAGGAAGAGACCCGAAGAATAAAACAGGAATGTCAATGTAAACGAGATTTGTGATTTGACACAATTTTTTACATTTTTCACACACTACCTAATTTTTTTTTTGCAAATCTTGGGACATTATAGCACTTCGAATGATCTGAATATATTTGTGTTAAAAAAATAACAAAACTAAAATAATTCTCCGAACCGATTCAAGGAATTAGCACGACTTTTTATGTGACAGAACAGGCTATGCTTACTCGTATAATCACTGTGCTTTCGAAGGTTTCTGGAAACGAAAAACAATTTTTTGAACTCAGAATACTTTGTTCCATAATGGGATTAGAGCAAAGGTCATAGCTTCGTACTTTTCAACAAAAGAGGAACAATTTCTGTAGACAAGAAGAAGAATATAACCGAAGACCCTCATTTTCCGAATTCCTTTCCGTATTAACACTGAAGCAAACAAAGATTACAGAAACACGGCCAGATCCAATGGGAAGCAGTACAGAAAATAGAAATCCACAAATAAATTTTGATTTGATTTCCTCGAAATGTCAAAAGTTACGTTTCCTGGTATCGAACCGGAATCGGTTTTATGTACAAAAGTCATACGCACTATGAATGAAGGATATTTTTGTTGATTTCTTTTTTTTGTTTAAGGAGGTTTTACAAGCTCCTTTGTTCTATGCTATGCCATGCATAAATCTTCCCACCAAATCTCGTGTATTAATTCCTGTAATAGGATTATTTTATGGAGTAAAAATTTCCCAACGTAAAACCCACATAATACGAATGTGTCCTTCCAGAAATAAATACCTATTTATTCCCAAGAATCACAGAGAAGTCACTTCAGCCTTTGTTTGTTCTATTACCGCGCATCTACCTGTTTAAAATTAGAATTCCAATTCAAAATGAGTTTAATTTTTTTTTGTTTCCTTTCGTTTTGAAAGAAAAATAGAAAACAAAAGCCGCCCTGTAAAAATTTAAGGAACAAAACGAACAAGAAAAAAAAAAATATCTCCTGGGAAGAGACAACGGAAAAAAGTATCTTAAATTCAGACAATAACCCAAAATCGCATCCCGTCATCTCGTTTCTTTCATTCACTACACATTTCAGGATGTTTATGCCAGGTCGGCAGCCTGTTCACCGAAAAAGAACAAAAGGCGTTTCCTTTCCATTCAATACCTCTACCGTCCTCCCTCCCTGATGGCATGCAGGGCATAAATGGTAAAAGAAAAATAAATTTTCAATTCCATTCCACCTTTGTTCATGTTTTCGAACCTTATTACCCCTGGGGAATTTATCCTTCATGCTGTTGCCTCTCTTACTTCTTCCAAATTATTAGGCTTCGGTATATACACAACTACAAACTGATTTCGCATTTGTATTCGTATTCGTATACGAATGAACTCTCCCTTGGCGATTCTTGCCCATAAATAATTGAGTCCAACTACCAGTTAAGGGCATTTTAATTTATTGCAATCGAGTCTTGGCCATAGAGAGACAGACGCGAAGGCCGGCCGGTAGGACAACATCTCTTTGATATGAGCAGCTCTGATGACGAGAATCTAAAATCAAATGCAATTCGAACGAGAATCATTTTAAGCCATGATGATTGTCATTGATACGAGAAGGACAGGCAGAACCAACGACCAAGTAAATGACGGTACACTTGTGCTGCAGCGTCAGAAGGCACTTAGCCATCAGGCAGGATGCATTCCTTTTTAGCAGGATTAAGGTATGTGTATGTTTCCATTTCCATCCAATCAATGGACACGAAAATAGAATCTGAGGCACGTATGGTGAGCACATTTCCACAGAATCCCTATTTGTCTCTCTGGCGGATATGATGGGATGGGAGGACGAGAAATGCATGACGTCTACGTGTAATTGAACCCTTGTCAAATGCCCGCCAGCGGGTGATGCTGATTTATGTGTGGATGTGTGAATGTGTGCAGAAGTGTGAGAATAGCAAGAGGAGTTTTAAAAATTTAATGAGAATCAGATAGAGGTCAGTTTAGCTTTTAGTGTGACCATCTCTGAAATTTAAAAAGCAATTGATTTATGCAATTTTTTGTAAGATCTTTGCAAAGACAGTTAAACTAAAAATTAGAGACGGCACTCATACATCCTCACTATTGAATTGCCTTAAAAGGTTCGATTTGGCTCATCATAATTGCAAAATTTACGAAGAAGTCGCAGATCCGAAAGCAACTTTCCCTCAGGTTGGTCTGACCGAAACAGTATTGGTCAGCCTTTGTAGTACCTTTTTGATTTGGTTCATAGTGTAAAAATCATCGGTAAAACGACTGGAGAATAGGAAGAAGACAAAATTCAGGCACTTATCTCCCAGGATCCGACTCAGCAATTTGGCGATAGACCAAATCCAAACATGCTTATGAGTTTCACGGTTGCAATTCCACACTCCGTCTTAAAAGATCGATGGCTGAGTTCAGAAACCAGGACAAAATCGGTTTTGCACGGTTTTCAAACTGGCACTGATAAACATAAAGCATGCAGGTGTCGGAATGTATTATTTCTTTGCTGGTTGTAAAGCTTCTTGCCAGATAACCGATATGACAAAATCGCCCGTTTGAAGCGTTCATTAGTTGAAGCGTCCACAGCGATGAAAAAACGGCTAACGCTAAGTGGACTTTTAAGCCTTAACCTGACATTCGAGAGCTTCGTAAAGTGGGCAAATAATTTCATTGACCTCAGGACTCCTCACATTATACAAAAGTGAACAACCAACGTATAATTTTTTTTTTCAACCGTTTTTCCTGTGCCTGTGGTTAATCGAAACAATTATCAAAGAGTAAAAGCTCATAAATGAAAGACCAAAATATTCCGCAACGAAAAACTCATCTTTCCAGCTCAGTTTTCTGTAAAACCTCAAGTCGAATATTTGGTCTTCTCTGAACGATGTGGCTTTTGTCCGGAACCGAAAATTTGGTTGACTACGACGTACGGAGAGCCGTCCGAACCTTTTGGTTCAGGGAACATGCTATTTTGAACGTTGTATTGCACGCTGTTTGAACGACGCAATCTACCAAAACCAAACGCACTTGCTAATGAAGCGGCTTCTATTGAATAAAATACTACGAATTTTGAACGAATAGAAAACAAGTCGACAAAAGATTCTTCCTGTCCATTCGGACGCCAACGATCAAGCAAAATTGATGCTTATTTAAAACTATGCTGGTTACTCCTGTATAAATGGATACCTACAGCCGGTTCAAAGACAGCAGATAATAGAAAAATTGGACTCATTCAGTTGCTTTGGAGTTCGATGCGTTGAACACTCTACCGGTTATAGAGGAGCAAATTCTTGCTGTTTAAAAAACATGTTGGCGGAGTAATCACGACCCGTTATCGGCATCGTGCAGACATGAGCTTAACATGAAAACTGTATCAGGATGGAAACTTTGGAACCAAGCATGGGTTAAATACCACAGCCTATTTGGGTAATAATAGTCCCTCTGACTACCAGAATATTAAATTCCGGATTTATTGAAGGTGGAATTTAAAACCAGTCATTATATAAGTCAAGAAGAGGTGCCATCTCGAAATTCGCGTCATTGTTCAATAAATTCGGTTTTCAACAAGCAAAAGAAATAGTGGACTACTAATATGGAAAAAAACCGCTAAAATATAGCGAAATTTTTTGCAAAGATTGTGCTTCTTTGGGTCATCATGAAGCGCCTCCTCGATCAGATAATGAGAATTTAACAGGCAAATACGAACGTCTCGGACAGTGAACAGATATTTAGGCGCAGATGTGAACTCCAGCTAGTGGAATCACCAGAATTGGGCCAAAACACTTTCTACTATATTTGATATGCGCTGACAGATATAATGTTTCTCAAAATGTGTACTTTGGGTAAGAATAAAAATAATTTTCATAAAAATGTTCCCTTTTTCTATAGACTAAAAATTACATCTCCTCGTGAATGTATTGTATTCGATGATAAAAAACAGAAACACAAAGGTCTCAATGGAGGTATAAGCTCAAAGAGAGATATGCTGGCTTAAAACAACCATTTTGTTTTTTAATTCACTAAAAAAATTGTAAATTTCCTGGCACTTTTTTAATGCACCAAACAAAAATGTATAGTCACACTACTCAGCTGTTGTCTTTGTTGTACGTGTTAGACGTAATTTTTTTTGTCTCTTCTGCCCATTGTGTGTGCATTGTTCATTGTTTTTTTTTTGTTGTTGGTTACCTTCAAATCCCCTTCGTCTGTCTGTGTTCCATTTTCCATCCTTCTGCAAGAGTATTTACAAAAGTCCTGTCATTAAAAACAATGCTGAATTTCTGAGTGAAAAACGTGCAGTCGTAATTATGTGAATTCATTAAAAAACTATGACACAAATATTTTGAAATTGTTTCCAATTAAATAATTCGTCAAATGCCTCTGCGCTAACAGAAGCCGCTTACTAATTCTAAATATTCCGTATGCCGCCTCTTTTGTTTAGAGACGGCCAAAATAGGGTACCTACTGCCGTATTAGCATTCAAATTCTCTCGAAAACTTTCAACAGTTTTTTTTGTTTTGATTTATTGACAGTTTTTCATCGGCTGATAGATATTAATGGCTTAATTATCTGAAAGAAAGGTGAATGCACTGTCAAAAGGCTAATAATTTAGTGATTTTATGTAAATAGGCTTAAGACCGCTCGTATTGGAAGCCGATTCTTATGGGAATATTGGAACAAATTTAAGTCTAAAAATGTGGTGGGAATCGTGTTTCATTGTCTCGTTGGATTCAGTGGTACAAATAAATTTCAATTAGCCTGTCTTCCAACTGTAGATGAGGCTTACTCTTCTTTGTCTTCTTTATTCTGTTACTTGAGGATTATATAACAGAAAAAGAAAGGCTTACAAAACCAAGCAAATGTGAACTGGTGACTTAATTCTTACGTTGGATAATCTACTTTACATATCCGCACTTCGTAGCCATCACAGTTAAAACTTCTATGGGATAAATGTGTAGATGTTCACAAATCCAGTGATGAAACAATACTGAAGGTACACATATCCGCTGATGCAGATATTAAGAAATTAATTCAGCTGCAACAAGTCTTTACATCTATCGTACAAGGAGCCTTAGCATCTACCAGTATAGCAATATTGAATGCTGCTTCTCCTACAAGGTATAGGTGTCCGCGGTTCGGAGTAAGTGGGTTAGACATTCAACTGCTTACAAAGCGCTCTCCTGGCTTTTTTAAACCTCAGTATAGGGGAGCACATACCATCCTTAGGGCAGTCTTTGGTCCCCACTGTTAAAAAAATATTCATTACAGGGCCGAGTGATAGACGCAAGAGCATAACACGGTAGCAGTTGGAATAAACCTTTCTCCAGAAATGTCGAACTCGTAAGTCCTTGTTGACCTGTGTTCTTGATGGTCCAAAAGAAGATCGAAATTCAAGGTTATTAAATCTAAGTTCCTATGCTAGAATGAATAGGATACTTGCTTGCTACTTCTTCAGAAAGTGTTATTCTTAAAGTTACAGTACCAAGGATGTTTTTTGGAACTACAGTCTCCAATGTGAGTAGGAGCAACTTATGGGGGATGAAGAAAGCTGCAAGACACTGGGAAGGTTATTATAATCATCAATCAAGCAATCAAGTCTTCGCAACAAAAAATATCTGAATCGCATCCACCAAAATGCCTGCTTCTGTGCAGTGTCAATGTCCTGTTGGAACCACATGCCTTCCAGTTTCAATTCAACGATACCAACCAAGCAGTGCCTTTGGGTGGATGCCATAGCTTTGAATGGTGCGTGGATCCTAACTCGTCGAATAGGTTTATTTTTATATTTAATCGATTTTTTTACACGGGCTTAAAAGCCTATCACGTCTCATCCAAGAGACCTTCGAACAGCTCGTATGTCCTGTGACGTACAAGTCTCTTCAAAGCAAGCGGCTTAAAAGTTTGTGCTTGACCAATTCATAGTAGGCACGAGAATTTCAGGAGTATTGCCTTCCAATGGCTTACTGACTTATATTTATTTCGAATTTCTTAACTTCGCAAATACCACCAACAAATGGCCACCAACATTTACAGTTTTTTTTTTTTTGAATTATCTACCTCGGTAGCTTTAACCAAGTTTTGAAAATCGATCTTTGATTGATTCAAAGTTTAATTCGCATGTTTGCCACTGGAAAATATCCCACGCAGTCTTTTCCAGTGAATTTTTATTGGTCCACCATTAAAATATTATTTTTCGTCTAAAAGTTGATGCACGTTTCCCGTCTTAGTTTTGTTTAACTGCTTTAATTGTACATCATCTCTTTACCATTTACAATTTTGTTTATTTGTACTTAGTAAAAAAAAAGAAAAACTTTATTATTTTATTCTAGGAAACCCGTGACTGTGGAGCACCATGCCATGCGATGTTCTTCCCCGAAGATGAGCGAACCGTCTTACGCTACTGGGTCGGTTCATGGGCGGCCGTCTGTGTTGCCAGTTGTTTATTTACGGTAAGTGGTAATAAATAAGTTAAGGGCTTTAAAAATGCACAACCATAACTCGAGGAGCTACGAGCAAGCTTTGCCAAAGATTTTCCATTCAAATGCCATTCACAATAAATTCAATTTCTAGAGAATGTAGACGTCAAGTTTTAGCTGCAGGAATAAATCCATCGTCCTCACTGTGCACGGCACTCACTGTTCTTAGATCAATGATGCTGCAATAAGTTATGAATCTTTAAGTATTTCGAAATTCTGAGAAACAAAATGAAGGGGAATTGATAACAAACAGAGTTCGTGTTGTATTTTTTTTTCGACGAGTTATTTATGGACTGAAATTTTTAAAAGCTTGATTCAAATCGAAAGGACTTCTGTTTGTTTTGTGATAAAAGATTCTTTTCTCAAAAAGTGACAAACTTATCTGTGTTAAATTTGCTTACATATGCAAGTTATATAAACACGTATGTATAATATTTATGTGTCCATACCAACGTCATGCAGGCAGGTTTTGCACGCGGTTAGGTGTTTCCAAGACGATCCCTTCCATTTACAGACTCGAGACCATTATTCAGTTCTCATCATGCTGATTGAGACTTCTTATTCTTACTACTGTTACAGAAACAACGTTGACCGCTGATTTCGTTAAAAATAGTTGGAGCACCTGGACAGTCCATAGCAGCAGGATAGTTAAGTTAAACGTTAAAAAAGCCCTTCTCCTTGCGGCTCAAAAGATGAAACTCGAATTCATTTAACGAGTCTCAGTTTTTCTAAACTATAGGCAACTCTAAGCGTCTCTTCTTATATATCGAATTTGTTTTGTGTCAATTCATCAATCCCATGTCTAAATTGTCAGGACTTTTTCCAGCCGGCCTTATTAAGGCGATAACAACCCAAATGTTGGCTCCTACGTCGACAAATTTATCTGTCTTATCAGCATGCCCGAGTGACATGACAAAGCCCACAAAAATAAGTAAAAAGGAGCCCAAGTATATGACCTGGGCATCCAACTCACAGGTGTTTTTCTAAATGATCCGCTCATTAAAACTGATTGTCCCATTGTTCAGATTTCAAGATAAAAATAAAGGGCCAATTATGCCTCCTTCATACAAACGCTACTAAAGAGGAATTTTTTTTTTTGGGATACTATGAAGTCTCGAAAGTCTCGTGAGGGTTTTAGTCTATCCAAACATGACAGTTCTGCTAACGGACACAACCTCAAAGCCAGAAATACGCCTTATCACTGACGATACTTTTAAAATGTAACTTCGGTCTTATTCAACTGTAGACTTTACTCAAACTCAGTCGACAGGCTGAGTCCGAGTGGCTGGGAATGGGTCCTTGGTTCCACTTATCTACAGAGGCGATGCCTTCTTTGTTACGCGAACTATAAGCTCTTGTTGATCTCTATTTGATTACAAAGAAAACGAAGACTTGAATCGGCTCTGCGGATGCATATAAGCTGCTCAAATGTACGTTGACCACCGTAAATTGAGCATATATTGGAAATTAATTTGCGCCTATTTTAAAGGGTCTTTCATTGAGCGCTTTAAATCTTTAAATTTAAATAAAACAAAGTGTGTATGGAATACCATTGAAATTTTTTATTCGTTTGAAAAACCTTTTCGGTGCCACTATGTATGGTATATGGTATAACATCATTCATTTGTTAGGGTCAGTTTTCGACTGCTCCAGAGTCCATTCAACGAACACACATCGTTCTCTGTGTCCATTTACCTTTAGTTCCAGGGTCAGTCGAATTTTGTACGGGGGCAAGCCCAATTCGCGACGCGAAATCGAATGCCGTACGTGTCGATTGACCGTTTACTAAACCAGTAGACTCAAAATCATCCATCACATTGCGAATAGTACTCTCGGTAGGACGATTATGGCGACCGTAAAATGGGCGAAGCGCGCGTAATGTTGCCTGAACAGAACACCCATTTTGAATTTGCGAGTGTTGTTGAATGCTTTGGCCGGCCATGGTTATTTGGCAAAAAGACTGAATAAATGACACCCAAACTGACAGATATAGCTTCAAAAATATGGCCGCTATCAACTGTCAAAGTTCGAAGGCACTTCATATGTTTTAAGTTTGTTGTTTGTTGAGTTTTCTTGAAGCTGGTTTGACAGATTACTCTCGAAATGTAAATGCCTGACATTTTTGTTTTATCTTACGAATTGGGGCTTCGTGTAAGGAATTCAATTTTTTTTTTAAATTTGTTTATATACCATCGACTTATTTGCATTCGCTTGATTCGCAGTAATTTATTTGTCATCATCTAAAAATTACCAGCATTAACCACATAATATTGGAATGCGAATATGGACTACTCACTATAATGCCACCATCAACTTAGCAAGATAGTGAGTGGATCTGCTTAACTAACTGCTTCACCAAGCTTGGTGGAAGATTTAAATCGTAGAGCGCGACGAGCTTTCAGTTCCGAACCCAAAAAAATGTCTGATGTTACTTCATAAAACTTACAAAAAACAAAAACAAATAACCAAAAAAGGAATATAATAATCATCTGCAGAAAATATAAGACAAGACAAGTTTCAGTCTATAAGCTGCAACAGCATTATCTTTTTCCGTGTTCCATCTGCTTAGATTTAAGAATAGAAACACTAACAACCTCTCACTCACGTTGACATAACGATTCCTTGGAAACTTATGTTTATAAACATTTTCATAAATTTTCCATCAAAATTAACCCGTCCAATGCCGAGATCAATCCTTATTAATTATACGCATCCATTCAGTAGAATTTCCAGCGGCGCTGTTAGCCCCAAAAATAACAATTAATTAATTTAAAGCGATAGTCGGCCGATAACAGAAACCAAACGGGGAGCTCCCCATACGATGAAGTCATTCAACTTTTTGACCACAAACCCAGCGACGAAGGGGAGAACCTTCCCAAACATGTAATAATTGTAAACTGGTTTCTCTGCTCACACTTATTCTCGTTTTCCCGATGCCAACAATGAATCCATCTGATTTTTTTTCTTTCTTACATTTAACGATCCATAGACGCGATGTGGATGTGTAAAAGCCGATATCGGCGATCATGGCCATTGTGAGTTGAAATTGAAACGATTTTATTTTGTTTATATCATTGAAAGCTCGGTAAATATTGTCCGGAGTACATCAATGGAGACCTCTTTAAAATGTGAGATCGTTAAGCAGAAATGATCGGTATCTATGACAACCCGGTGATCATGGCACAACATTTATGATAGAAACAAAAACGATTCGAAAAGGTGCTTTAACTAATCAATTGGCTTTCCATAATAAAGGCTTAGGTCAGTCATAAAAGTCATAAAATTACAGAAGCATCGCGATTGTTTTGACTAAAGATCATCCTTCGATTTCCATATCGGTTTTCACGTAATTTTGTGTCTTGAAATCCGTTTTATATGCAAAACGTGCTGAAGTCGTAAAATATTGGCCGTTCTGAATATGAAGTATGTTTTTTTAAATTGTTTTTTTCTCGAGGCAAAATGCGTTCAAGAGACTCGTTTACATAGAAGGCGAAATAATGATGAATAACTGATTTGAATAGATTTAATGATGAAGAGCTGAACGAGAGAAAAAGAAGCGTTCCTCGCAGTATTTGAGACGAATCAGCTTGGGTTGGAAAAATCCTTAAACCATGATAAAGAGGCTCACATTCACTGGGCAGAACTTACATCCAGGATGGAAGGGGCACTCTTTACTTTTTATGAACTTATTTAAAGGCTTGCTTGCTAAAATTTATTCAACAACAAGGGCTTGAAGTACTCGCTAATCAGGTTGAAAGTATTTTGAAAAATCATCTTTTGTATTCAGTCAAGTATTTGTACCATTGTATCAAGTCCTGAACAGAATCTTAAAACTTTCGAGTACTCTTTCGTGCACCTTGTAATCCACATTCTCCTGCGGTCCTTTATGTATGAAGCTACTTCATTTTCTTCAGGCTTCTAGTTATCTTTTTGGTATGGCTTCTTCTTTTATTAATCAAACGAAAGTAAAATTTGTCATTTAGGTTGAGTATGCGTTCTTATAGAAAAAAACCTGCACGAGTTATCGACCCATGTCCTTGATGAATATTTTATTGAATTCATGATACTCTCTTAAGGAAAAAAAATCAATTGATTTAATGCTAATCACAAAAAAATGTACCCTAGTTCCTTTGCAGTTGCTTCAATCCACAGGCAATCATGTATACACCGTCGAAAAGTGTTGACTTGCAATCGCAGTTGTCATTTCTTAACGAAATATTTCGGTTCTTCGGTTTGCTGCCATTTCAGTTCAACGCAAAGACTCGTCGATTCGAACCTTCACCACGTCGTCGAGCAACACAATTCGTCTTGATAATGCTGAAAGTATACAGTGTCACGCTGTTACTCATACACGCAGCAGTTTATATAGGAGAATTCCTAGTCATTGGTCCAGGACAACAACACTCTAAGCTCAAGTCTATTGCAGCTCAGGAAAGTACCTTAACCCACCTGTGTATAATGGCGGCAAACATAAGCAATTTCACCTTTTCGTCCAGATTTTTGTCCATGGAAAACGACATTTTATTCGCCTTGAATGAGATCTTGAAAATCACTGAATGGATTGGAAAAATGACTGATTCGTCAATCCAATGTCCGCAGGGACTCGAAGCCGTCCTGCTTCTGAAAATTTGCCTCACGATTTATCGTTTTGGGTACGATATGCTAGCCTCGTTTGTCTTCACCATTAACATATTCGCTCCATTTGGTCAAATGCTGATGATTCTTACTTTCTGGTCTCAGCTGCATTCGCAGTTGATTCTCATCTCGATATACATGCAAATGATTCGACATCTTTCAAACCTTAAAATGGGCACACCAATGCCTCGCAAAATGCTACTGGAATTTATTGACAAATCACTCCGGATTCAGCGAATCAAACAACATCTGGATAGGTTTTTTTCGTCGCTGTTTTTGTCCTGTTTTGTGAGGACATTTTTTGACATTGAAGAACTGTATGAACTACTTGTAGGCTTATTGTACGAAAATAAAAAACCTATCCGCGGAGGTGGTTATTCGTATTTGAAATTGGGCTGGCGGATCACAAAAACCTTTTCTGGTTCATTTGACATATTCGTATTTGGAAAGCTTTCGGATATGCTGATCAAAATACAAAGGACATTCGACCGAATGATACTTGTGCTCAGTAATTCCGGAGATTGGATTGACAAAAATATCGAAAGGGAGGTTTGTTGTGTTTTAAAATCTTTTCATAAAAACTTTTCAAATGTATTCGATTATTTTTAGGTCCAACTTCTTGTAGGATACAATGTTTTATTTGATATCAACATCTGCGTCTATGGTATGTTTAGGCTGGATCCGCAGTTTTCATTCGACTATTTTATAAATGTTGTCATTATGTATGCCATAACATGTCTTCAGTTTTATGCTGGTGAATCTTTATCTGTAAGCTCAAATTAGACCGAAATTTTCAAGAAATAAACAAATATTTATGTTTTATTTATAAACTTTTCTTACCGTTCTCGAAAGCCTCTCGAAATAATGCTACCTTGGAGTGGAACTTGTTGTCACTTCTTATGAATTTGAAGAATCTTTCGGTCGGAAAGGATGGATAAGATCGACTTGGATTTTCACCTTCGCCTTGGTGAAATTGATTTCTGTTCGTCAAAACCTTCCCTCTACTATGATCGTTTGTGCAGCGGCTGTTTTGTCTGCAATCAAGCGTTGATGGTTTACCAACGGTGTCTTATTGGTTGTAATAAGAAATACTTCAGTCAATTATAACATTGCTTCCGCATCATCAAAGGACTAAGATCAATTCAAAAATTATTAGAGAATTGATTTACTGCTTTGTTTAACCTTAAACCTTGCTTACAACAGCCGCATTTCAATTATATTTTAATATTATAAATGAAAATTATAAAAAGCAGGGGACTTGAATGACTCCCTTGGGGGACCCCAGAAGTGCATTAGATGAATTTTGAACAGGATCTGTCGATGAAAACCTTATGGACTCTTCAAATTGAAAACAATGAGATCCATTTCAAGATTGAGGAGTGATAAAAACAAAATCACAATGAAAAGCTTTGCTTAAGCCATTCTGAAATTCAGATAGCCGCCGTTCGTTTTCAATTGTCTGGCGTCCGGGAGATCTTCATACGAACTCTGACTACAACATATCAAGGGTCCCTGTGGATGCTTGCTCCTGGAACGTATCCAGGATACTTCAAAAGTTTCTAGCACAGTGATCAAATATGGCTTTCGATTTGATGATCCGGAGACAACAAGATACTCTCTTGGATTTTGAGGTGTGGGAAACATGGGCCTACTCCATTGTATTTCTTTTGGGCCACTCAAGTTCGCTTTATAGACGACGATGGGTTGTGCGAGCTGTTGTATTAGTACTGCATTTTTTGTCTCACTTTATTTTCAAAGGCCTTTGTCCCCTCTGAGCGACGTTTCGAAAATACCTTTCCATACCTTTTAAATTTAGCCGATCTGGTCTACCTGCGATTGGGTCATACGAGCGTCCTGCAAAGTAATCTACTCACGATAATGAAGGCATAAAGAATTGTCGTGATAAGCCCAAAACTGGATACAATCGACAGTAAATCATGTGTACACTGTCGAAAATTATTGTCTCACAGTCGCAATTGGTTTTTGTATATAAGAAATTTCGGTTCTTCGGTTTTCTGACATTTCAATTCAACTCAGGGGTGTCGTCAATTTGAGCTTGTAAACCGACGATTGAGACCTAAAAAAAATTTTGACATTACTAAGCATGGAAGCAAAACATCTCTTAGAAATATATCTGACCAAGTGTCCAAGAATATCATACTCAAGACTTAACTCGATTGAAGTTCAGGACCAAACAATCAAGCACTTGTGTTTGAATGAAACAAACGCGGTCATAATCACCTTAGAATCTAAGATTTCGGACATGAAAAACGAAATTTTACCGGCCTTGAATGAGATCCTGATAATCAGTAATCGATAATCCAGTGCTCAGTTTGGTAATGATCGAGGTGGTTGGAAAGTTCATCCCGGACGGTGACAGCGAAGGAAGTAAGTAAGATCGTATCGAGGATCCAGCAATTTATGGCTTAATACAAGTCCTATTCTGTTCGAGTTTAAAAACTTAATCAAGTGTTAATTCTTCAAGATCGTCCGAAAAAGTAAGTTGGATGTTGGAATCATCCTGTTAAGGCTGAATAATAATACATGTGCTATAACGCAATCTTCATAAAAGAAGTGCTCTTGTTGTTATACAAACAAATGCGAAAAAAAATACTGCGAACTGAGCGATTGAAAATTTGTCAATATCAAAATCCTCTTGATAATTCGGACCCAAACCGTGAAGATATGGAAACCAAAATAAACCTAACTTTCAAACCACTGCATAGTCTTCCCATTTACTTCACTTGCGAACGAGCAAATTTGAAAAAAAAGAACCGCACATTTTTCACACTCCCAGCTTCTTTTTTTTTGTTTTTTAAAATTTGTGCGCCTGGTCGTCCGTGCAAGCCCATCTAGATGTGGTTATGATCCCCGGAGATTTTTTTTTAAATCATGCCTTCAAGTGGAAAGCAGCTTCCGAATATAAATTTGGCTCTGTGTCGCCGACACATCAAAACAACTCTTTTATGTCAGAAATAATTCTCAAACTCCCGCTAAACCCTGCAGTCCCATCTAAAGAGCCGATAAATCAGATGTCAGCTGACAAACCATTCCACGCCTTTCACTCCATAAACTCAAAATAATCTCTTTTTTCCACGTTTTCTTTTTTGTTTTTTTCTTCTTTTCTTTTATGGCAAATAAATTCGGTTATCGGTGAAGGTTTGTTTAGTGGAGTCCTGGTACGAGTAAAAATGTATTTGGTTCAGGGCTGAGCTGAATAAGTAAATGCCTTCGTGGCTTAATCCAATTTCATTACATTCGTCTGCATGGAACCGTCTCCAGGTTTTTTTTTCCACGAAATGTATGAGTCTGACAGCGTCATTGTGATTATTGTCATCACGTGACGTTAATGGTGCCACCGATCCCAGTCCCCTTAGTTAGGGTATAAATGTCATGACCCACTCTAAACTAAACTTTTTTGTGTGATATTTTTTTTTTCTTAAAAAAAGAAAGGTTTTTGGAGTACTTTTTCGAGTCAGTTAACTGGTTTTAAACTTAACGAGTTCAATTTCGTTGGAAAAGCAGAGCAGTGAGACAGATGTTCGCACTTCGCATGTCATCAACGTGGTCATCTTCTGTATTTGTCAGTTTGTATCTTAGGTCTTGAGGTACCCGCAATGATGACAGTTTTTAATTGCAACGCTGAGTTTTATAATCACAAATTTATGAGTTACGGCGGGGCAATTATGAGTTAATTGAATGTTTGAAGAGATGGAACTAGATTGTCGGCCCGATGATAAAGTTTAATTGGAAAGGCTGTTCTCAATAAGGAAATCCGCTGCGGCATAGATCAAGCTGAATAGAAAGCTAAGGAATTTCTAGTTGTTCCCATTTCAAGTTGGATCGTAAATATGATTGTTTTTGTGGAAGATGTTCATCATCTGTAAACAGAAAACAAGGCCAAACAATATTGACTGGACGATCTACGGACGGACTTCTAGAGACCTTAAAGCAACGACACAAATTCGCTAAGGTGGATCTTGTTTCTGAGAAGAAGTCAAAGCCTAAATTTGCAACTGAAGTAATGGAACACGAGTTCATGAGGAATCCAAATTAACATCTGGAAATCAAGGGTGCGCCTTAGACTAAGAGTTACTGGATCACTCGATCTTCTTTGTATCGAAGTTTTGGCACTGAAATCTGCATGAGTCCAGTCCACCGATTGTTCTTTAATACGGAGTAGAGCTGATGTAAAAATTATGTTTTCTGGAAATTTTTAGGTCCTCGTTTCTACCAGATGGTCACTATTCTTGGCTTTTGATATAAGTCTTCTGATGTTGGATGAGGTTGGATTTTATCCATACCATAAATCCTTAATCACCGGTTGACTGTGATGGTGATGATATATCAATTAATATTGTCGTTAATAATAATTCCCATAGTCTGTAAAATGACTGCGACTTCTGCCCCCACACTATTTATATATCATTCAGAGTCTGACAAAAGGCTCTTTTGTTAAAAATGAGTGCGAAAAGTCTCGGCAAACATCTTCTTTAATTGATGAGGAAATACCCTAGCGGCCTTCCAATTAAATTTGTTAAAAACTGTTTAAAATCTGCAAATCAAAGGTGTCGCCCAAGGCTACCTTTTGGCCTCTCTTTTTAAATTTATTTAAAAAATTAGCTCTTTTTTGCTACATCTAATTCAGTCATTTTTCTGTTGATTGTTGTTCCATCAGCAGTATATTATCATTGGGTTCTATGAGCGCAGTGGAAATTGGAGCCTCCAAAACACGATGCGGTGTACTGTCACTTAAGCGAAAAGTTAATTCTCAAGCATTATCTTTGAATCTTTATAACGAAATGTGTACATATGTGCTTAGTTGGAATGACGACATAGTTTCCCAGAAGCAGAGCAAGAAAAACTCCTCTAGTGTTTAACTACCTTCTCTGGGTAAAAGGTCCTTAGACCATTTTGAGCCTACCCAACAGTGTTCAAAACCAAGCGATAAAACAATAATATTTCGAAGTCAATCGACTCGTTCGTTTTAGGGTTCCGTACCCAAGAAATACCAACAGAACCCTGTTATTAAGCCTCCGCATGTCACAGATGTATCATCTGAACCGACACTTATTATATTCACAGAATGTGTACAACTATGGCCGCTTTAACAAAAAATAATGTGTTTAAAAAAATTGGTGTCCGCATAAAAAAAGAGTTTTTGTTTAAATAAATTGAAACTCAATTTACGCTAAGAGGTAGACTTTGAAAAATATCTAGTTTATTGTATGGTGATGCGGAATCCTTTGCGTGTGTGTCCCACTCGAACTTGACTGGTTTTTTGTTGGAGCACTGTTTAGCTCAGGCGACAGAACAGAAGAATTAATCCCCTTAAACCCTCTCAGTGTAACACCCTCCTCGCCGGGAACGCTCATCATTTCACACTCAGGCTCGATTCAATTAGAGAACTTCAAAAACTATCTGCATTAGTATTATATAAGAGCTATTAATGGATGGGCAACTAGGGAATTCAAAAATCACTGCGGCAACCTTACAACGTGCAGGACAGCTAAATCGATAATAGGAAAATCGACTTACATGGAAGCGAAACGAGCTCTGAACTCGAGCAAACGAAATCTAATGGTGGGAGTTGTAACAGGGCACATTAACCTAAACCTCCAGTTCCATAGACTCGAACGAGCAGAAACCTCAGCATGCCAAAACTGTGAAGAGAAAGATCTAGAGCACTTGCTTTTCAACTGCACAGCAACAGTGGGACTTCGATTCAATATACTGTGATCAGTACTGACACCGGATTTTGCGCACTTCAAAGAAATTGGGATCGATGATTCATGAAGTTCACAAAACGAACAAAAGGATTTCCCGACCATACAAATCCAGACAATCCAGAGTAGTCCCTCTGACTAACTTACTAACAAAAATCTTCTCGACACAGGAAGTAGGGGAGCACAACGGGCTCAACAAGTGACTTAAGTGAAATGCTAACATAGCTCACCCTAATTAACCAACCAACCATCTGCATCAGTATTTGTCTCTATAGATTTTTTGTTCCCTGATCATTTCCTCCCGCGTCATGTGCTAGCACTTTAAACGTTTGTGAATGGAAAGCTTGATGAGCTCGCATAACCTGGAAATGACTTACCAAGCTTCGTTCAATGCGTCGTCCTACCTACAACGTTACCTAGAGTAGGTAGGACGAATCGACTTGAGGAGACTTATTTAAAAAAAATGTTGAGGAAAGTGTTTTGGCTAAGACTCCTCTACAAAAAGTCCACACATGCGATTGAGCCATTATTATGACTACATCTTTTTGGAAAAAGTTCGAAAAGAATGAGAGCAACTTGACGTGCAGATCAGCCGAAAGAATATCCACGTCAAGCCTGATCGACTCAATTCCTAAAAACTCCCGCGAAATGCCATCGCGGCTGTGAATGGTTGAAGATTTTAAATTGGTGGCTTCAGTCATCTTATTACCAAAGACAATTTAAATTATTGATACTGCTCTGCTTGTTTCTTCCGCATCCTCCTCCAAGATTGCAGCATCTTGAAATTTCAATGTCCTTAAACAGTTACCACTCGTGGGGTTTTTAAATTTTATTTTTTATGGTTTATGACGCTCATTATTTCCTTTAAAGGATCAATTTAATTTTATTTTAATATTAACTTGGCTATAATAATTTCACGGTCTACGAGATCCTTTCTCTAGATTCATCTTTTCATGAAAATACTTCTTTTGTATCTTTTTGCAGGTGCTTACGTTCCTAATCGATTCATCACGTTTTCGCTATCCTGAGCGTGCTATTGTCTTCCTGGCCGTCTGCTATTTGGTAGTTGGGTGCGCATACGTTGCGGGTCTTGGTGCTGGCGACTCGGTTGCATGTCGTGAGCCATTTCCCCCGCCGATTCGCCTTGGACGTCTGCAAATGATGTCAACCATAACACAGGTAAGAAGAACGACGATTTTTCCTCATAACAAAGTAAGACGTTGCTGCTCCTTGACCATGCCATACTTTGTTCTTTTTTTTTTTTAATTAAGGATTCTATTTACGAAGCATGTGCATGATCCAAAGGAGCTAAGATTGCATTCTGTATTCCCAGGCGTCGTCGTTTGTGCCATGGCTTTTCAATTTTCTCATTTTTGTTTGTTTGTTTCTTTGTAGGGACATCGTCAATCGACTTCGTGCACGGTCCTATTTATGGCTTTGTACTTCTGCTGCATGGCTGCATTTGCTTGGTGGTCGTGCTTGGCTCTGGCATGGTTCCTTGCAGCCGGTCTTAAATGGGGCCACGAAGCCATCGAGAACAAGTCGCATTTGTTTCACCTGGCCGCATGGGCAATCCCGGCGCTGCAAACAATTTCAGTCCTCGCATTAGCCAAAGTTGAAGGTAAGTCTTTTATAGATTTTCTTTGCTTTTTTATTTCGTCCATTTCTGCCATTTTTATGAGGTCGGTTAGATAGCCCGTTTGGGGCTTCGTGGTATTGTCACCGATTCAGCTGATCCTACGTGATGAGGCTTTTAGTTATTTATTGTCATGAGTAGTCGGTCGGGATATTCCTTTAGACTGCTGATGGTGTGGCATAAAAATGGAATGTGAAATAAAATAAATAAATTTACGACGACTTAATGCGAAAAGGAGGCGACGAATCGAATAACGCAAATAAAAAGGTAAAAAGGCGGGGGAAACGTCGATTTTGGTATTGGATATTTGTTAGAAGACGCGTTTGGAATACTTAAAGAGGAGCGATATTTTGAACAATGGTGATTTTTGTCGATAGGTGACTCAGTGGGATTTGTTGTGCTGCTCTTAAAGGCTTATGGCTTCGGTTGGATAAGAGTGCCTCAATGAATCAGTATAATAATTTGATGGGATAACATTTTGAAAATTTTTCCATTGATTTCTGTTTTTTGTTTTTTTTTTGGGTATTTTGATAGGCGGGTTGAGTTTAAAAAACCGTTGAGATGTGCTGGAATGCACATTTTTTCGAACAAGGCGGATGCCGGTATTTTGTGCTGAGAAATCGTCGAACGTTTGCATTAATGAAGATGGTTGCTTAATTTGAATATTGCCGTGATTTATTGAGTGTTGAGGATTAACTTTCGAAAAAAATCCTTTACTAACGAAATAACGCCCACCGAATGCGCAGTTTTATTTTCAAAATTCCAAACATTAATCTTAGACATTTGAAAGTAAATGCCCACATTTTTTCACTCACTGATAGCGTCACTAAAATCATGTCAAAAAAATTTATGGAAGTGGAATTTTGCTTCTCGGTATGCTGTTTCAATTCCGATGTATTAAATTTTGAAGTAGGAAATCGGATATACAATAAGCTACATCATTAAATTTCAGCTCCAGATCGGTACTCGTAAAATTTTGCAGCGGTTTACTAGAAAGTAATTTTATGGCAGATGTTTTTGTGGCAGTAAAATAGCTTTAGTTTTACTGTCGTACCTTTGGTGAATCATGGATCTTTCACACCAGTGGATTTAATGGGACAAACCTATTTCGAAGAAGTCGAAAACGGTTCGATCGAAAGCTGACTGCCACCAGTTTTTTTTTTTTGGCATTTGCAAGTTGTTATTCTGACTGATTACTTGGAGAAGGGAAGAATGATAATTCGCTCTTCCATGGAGCAAACTTAAGGCAGAACTGAACAAGCAACTTGAATTTTAAGTTCGTATTGAGCATGACTCCAATTCTGTGACATACTTAGTAATTAGTTTTATCCTTCCGCTGAACGAATATTTTTGTGTATACGCTTGAACAACGCTGGAAAGTATTGCGACATTACACTTTGAAAATCATGGTAATGTTGCAGAATGTGTGCGAAAATTGCGTACGGATTTTGGAAGAAGAGAAGCACCGTCGTTATCTTGTGAAAAAAGTGAAAGAAACTGGCATCAGACTGGCATGACAGTGCGTATACCCGAGAGTATTGCTGCTGTGGCAGAAAGTGTGCGTGAAGCGCCATCAACATCAATTCACCGTCGTTCTCAACAATTGAACATGTCGGAGACATCATTGAGGCGAATTTTGCATAAAGACCTTGGTATGACGCCATACAAAACTCCAATTGGTTCAGGAGTTGAAGCCAACTGACCATCCAATGCGTTTTCGTTTCGCTAAGTGGGCCTGCGATCGACTTACAGAAGATGCTGATTTTGCCAAAAAAATCATCTTTTCAGATGAAGCTAATTTTTATCTTGGCGGGTATGTAAACAAGCAAAACTGTCGCATTTTGGGCACAGAAAACCCGCACGCATACATTGAAAAGCCGATGCACCCAAAACGAGTCACTGTTTGGTGTGGATTTTGGTCCAGAGGCATAATTGGGCCATTTTTCTTCGAAAATGAGCAAGGAGTGGCCGTTACAGTCAATGGCGATCGTTATCGGGCCATGTTGAACGAATTTTTGTTCACAAAAATTGAAGAGGAGGATATTGGCAACATTTGGTTGCAACAGGACGGCGCTACGTGCTACACAGCCGAAGCTACACTCGATGTTTTGCGCCCTGGTCTTGAAGATCGCATTATCAGCCGCAGAGCTGATGTCGTTTGGCCAACTCGGAGCTGCGATTTGACACCGTTGGACTGTTATTTGTGGGGGGCCCTCAAAGATAAGTGTTACGCCGACAGTGAAATACAGCTGCACACAATCGATAATGTGCTTAAAAATTGGACCAAACGTGTAGGCTACTGCATGGCCAGCCGAGGCAGCCATTTGAAAATTATTTTCCATTATTAACCGGAAGGATTGTACTTTCAAATAAAAATAGCAATTTATAGCATTTTCAAAAAAAAAAGTTATTTAGCGGACCTTTTACTAACCCCCAAAGTCTTGAAAACCCGATCATATGGTTTCAAAATTTCCGGAGTCGATATTCATTTCTACGGAGTCGATATTCATTTCTTCCTCATCAGCTGTTAATTGGGGGAATTGCTGATTTTGTCTGAAAAGGTGACATTAATCCTGAAGTGGGTATCGCAGGCCACAAACTTTTTCCCCTATACTGATTAGCAAATACTTATTTCAGCGAAAATCAATGAAGAAAGGCACTAAATTCTAGGAAATAGTTTGAAGAAGTCTACCAATCATTAGATTTTGTCCGGCGCTTCGAAATACTTAACTGAGTGTGTTAGGATATCTCTACAAAAAGAAGTGCGAAAGAGTCCCCTTCCAATATCTAGGTCCATTACTTGAAATAATCCACTTAATTAATGTGTTTTGCAATAAAAAGAAGCATTTCTACAAGTGCTCCACAATATTTCCTAAAAAATCTTCCAAATAGTTGACTGCCAGAGGCTGATCAGTTAAGAAGGACGTCGATTTGGGACCGGGCTAATACACACACATGTCTTGATAGAATAAAATAATCTCCAAAAGACCACACAAAGTTTGTGGGTGTGAGCAAATTGGAATTGTATCTTCTTCAACCAATAAATCCGTTCACCTAATTCCAAAGGAAACATTTATATTAATCGATTGATTTTTAAAAGAATCCAAAAACAATAACCTCTTAGCCTCTCATTAATCTGTATCGAATTCTTAACTGTTATGTTAATTCTAAAAAGATTAAGACTGTAGTTTTTCGAAATAAATTCCATATTCGCCTGCTTCAAATCTATTACCGCCCACCATTACAATCGTGCCCAAAATTCTAAATTAGTCAAGTCAACTTTTGAATATTGTCCAAAAATTAATGATTTAACGGCATCACCAAGCCAAGGCGAATGAAATATCTTCAGCATCTTCAACTTCATTCCGATGGACGGATTCCATCCAAGACATGAACTTCATAAATTATTTATGATGCGGAGCGAAGAAATTTCATCTTTAATCGCGAACCCTACATTCATGTTTTTTTGTTTTTGTTTTGTTTTGTTTTGTTGTTCCCATTGGAACTCCCCCTATGTGTGAAATTTAATGAAAAGAGGAGGGACATGAAAAATTCAAACATAATCATAAACGGATAATAAAAATTTGTTAAAACATAACCTACAAGGCCCTTGTTGTTTGGTAGATTGACAAAAACAAAACAAAACTGAAGACATTTGTGTTTTTTGGGCGGGGAGACAAGACAAAGTATTGATTTTGGGGTTTGAGTCTCATGAATATCAGTTTTACAACTCAAGAACTTGATTGGAGGGAGATGGGATTCTAGAAAGGAATAAAATAATCAGATGTGATTTTGGTTGGGTAACATGACACCCGAGTCTGGGTCATAACATTTTGTCCATTTGCAATTCTCTCTTGTATGTTTATAGGGTGTTGATGATGGTCACAATCGACTTATGGCCTTATTTTAATGTTATTGACGAAGGAAATTTTGAACATATTTTTGAGTCATCTTATCTTCTGTGGCACTTTAAATTAATTTAATTCATAGAAATATCAAATTGCATCGTTTACCTAATGCAAGCTTCTTAACTACTGTTTCATCCCAATAAAGCTGGTCCAAAAACATTCTCAATCGATTATCTCAATCAATTTGAATTTGATTCTTTAGATTTAGAATGGTTATGTCTTAGCTTTAAAGAGGTACGGATAAAAGAGGCGACTTTGAGAGCTTGAATTGAATTGAATTTTGTACTAAAGATGTCGCCTTTGTCCAAAAGCTGATAGCTAATAACAAGTGAAATATAAATACAGTGATGCGCCTTAGTTTTAAGTCCTGAAATATGTTTCGGTTTTTTTTATTATAAAATCTCGCAAAATTGTGCCCATTGTTGGCTACAATATGGTGTGATCTTTTCCAAACATATTCCATAAATTTTCATACAATTTTAGATCTTAACCTTTCGCTTCTTCTCTTATATTTGCCTTGAGCTATTGTTTGGTCCTTGATTCCTTTTCTTACACCCTACCATAAGGTAGCCCCAAAAAACAGAAGATGGTGCCGCTTAATTGGGCGATGCATTAATCAGTTGATCGCTTAAAAAGATTCATAACAAGTTCCAGAACTTGCGGGCTATGTGAGCTGTGGCTCCATTTTGTTGGACTGAAGCATCAATTACCTTTTTGAGAATAAGTGATAATTCATAACTTGGAGCCTCAAAAGGACAGAACTTGAAAGCCCATGAACCGTGAAGTTGTTCTATAAAAGAAGAATAAAGTTTTCTTAGAGAAGATGTGCCAAAATTTAGTGGACGTATTTGTTGGGGCTGGTGGAAATTACTCTTCGTCAGCTGCTTCGAACGAGCTTCCTGGAGTTCAACAAATCATATTGAAACAAGGCACAACTATCTACAAAATAGCCACAGAGAACGGTGAGTAGAAGCCTTATCCAAAGTTCGTGGGCAATGCTCAAGACCAGCTTTTGTTATTGAGGACAAAATTCTCCAATCGAGGCGACAGTATATCCTCAGTTATACTTTCCAAAATCTTCTAATTATAACAAAGAAGTAGTCGAAAAAGTTCGAAAGGCAGTCAACTATTCCAAAAACGAAAAACTGGTTGGGTTATATGTCTTTGAGTTTTGAAAGACATAGCGTCCAGATGGCTCCGAATTTTCATCTCTTAACCAATAAGAGGTGATCCAATGCATATTGAGAAAAGTGTACACCGTTTTGTGAAACTGCCTCAAGAGGATTGGTATGTGGATCTTAAACAACTGTCTAAAGACAAGACGAAATACGTCTCGTTCAGACCAACAACAGATGCAATTTACAGTCTAAGGATTAACACAGAAAACGAAGGTGTAGAAAACAAGAATTTAAAAAAATTATTTGGAGGTATTGATGAGAGACAAAGGCACGAGTTAGATGTCCGGACGAGTTCCCAATTTAAGTTGGTGTATCTTCATCAAGGGTCCTCGTTTAGTTGATTGAAAGAAAGCTGATGAATTCCAGATTTATATGCGAGCTCCAAAATTACTTGATGTATGAATGGAAATTTTGAAAGAGCATGGGTGTCACATCAGTTCAAATGAGGATGAATTCCTGTGCTTTTAATTCTCTGATCAATAGCGGCCTAATCATAATAATTATTTGAACATTGACATTTTATTTGGACATTGAACATCGCGAAACACTCGGTGGATGAAGTGGCGGAAAGACACTTCTGTTTTTTATTTTCTGTACCCTGAAGAGATCCTCCATTCACACGATCACATATGGCTCATAATTTTAGACAATGTTCAAAAAATGTGGGAACAAATGCACTGAAAAGTCGCTTACTGTGACCCTCCTGACGAAGAAGACTTTCAGACACAAACATTTTTTTATGAAATTTTTTTCCGATTATTACCTTTTTGGCTGCAATGAGTATCAGATTCGTAGTGTTCCCACTAATCCAATATGCAAGACCATTTCTAGTAAATTTGTTCACAGTTTTATTTTGCAACTTTTTTACCGACAAAACTGAAAATCGGAAATATATTAACTTTTTAGCACGTTTTCTGAAGAGCATAAGCAAACATTTTCGTCTGTTTCTAAATCACCAAACTAGGTTTGAACTAACATTTGTAAAACAATTGTTTTCCTGTTAACCAGGTTCTCAGCTTATCCAAAATGACCCCTTGAAATGGAGTTGATGAGGACGTAGATCAGAAAAAGAATTGGTCCAAGCACCAATCCCTGGGGAATACCTGAATTTGAACACTCTTTAAACTCTGTCATGGAACAAAACAATTTACATGACGTTTTTGTAACTATATGTCACGCTTCATCGATTCAAGGGCAAGTTAAATGAGGATTGGCAACTTGATAAAGACTATTCAAGTGTGACCATGCGAAACATCGCTTAATATTATTTTAGAATGTCCGGACGACTTCTACTGAAAGATTTCGACATTGTTCAACTTCTGGACATCGCAGTGGGTGCTGCTTTATCGTATCAATAAAATATTAAGTTTATTCTTACTTTCAAAATTTGAATCTATAAAATTGTACAATATCCGTATTGTGCCTAATTTGTGTCATTTCTTCTTTGAAGGTTTTCTGCTTGTCACAATTCTCAACACTGTTGCTTAAATAAATATCTAATAAAATAATAAAAAGCACAAGTCAGCGTGTCATTTAAATACATTTACATTTGCTAAAAATTGGCTTTGTAAATTTAGCAAAATTTGACGAACGCTGTTAATGACCTTTTATTAAGGAACCGTTTTTAGTTTAATTGCTAAAAAGAAAATATAAATAAAGTCGATCTTTGACACGTGTGCCTTTCGTTTACTTATCGATTAACTTCCTCAAGGAGACCCCATACTGCTTAGCCTACTTTCGCAAAAGGCAATCTTGTTTCATTACGTCACCAACCTGTCTATTGGGTCGGCATCTTGTTTCTTCTTATTTCCACTGCCATTTGTTTTCGGAGCAGAATTTTAGTTGAGATTTTTCATCGTCTTAATTAAAATAAACTAGATTCGCCTGAGGTAGTGGCTTCCCACTGTTATCTGAGGCTTATCAATTTTCGTCGCAAAAACTAGAAATTTAATTTGAAATTGAATTTGGAAAAGGCTGATTTGAATTTTGCTCACTTATAAGTCATGTGTGTAAACTGATCTTTGGTGCTGATAAAATAGGCCTACAAATAAAGTTCTAAAACGTTTTGGATTCTAGTTTCAATCCTGCTGTGTGAGTTCTTTTTTTGATTTTTTATAATATTTTTTTTATTTTATTTACATCAAAACAAAATGAGCAGATTGTATAATTTTTAATATCAGGCTTGTTTAACTACAGAATACCTTAACGTGCTTGTCGATTAATTAATAAAATAAATTTTGAAAAACGACAATAACTTCTTCAATCCTGTAGTTTTACTACCAGACGTATTCTCATAACAAAACCTTCGGAACTCAGTCACTGCTTTTGCACTATTGTGAGTAACAAATCTCTGGCTTGCATTTGATGTAAAGAGTTCGTGCGTATGAAAACCACTTTTGTTTTTGTGGTCGTAATATTTTAAACTCATTGCTCCTTTCAAATACTGAGCAGAGTTTTTTGTTAAAAATAAAAAGGGGTCCCGGTTGCTTATTAACCTGGTTTTAGCCTAACGTAAGCGAAAAGACACAGAAAGTAAAAAATATTCAAAAACTATGCAGCGCTCAGCTTTTAAATCTATGTGACCCTCAAGGTTCTGAACATGGTCCGATATTGTTCCATAGATACATTTATTTCCTTTTTGCGACTTTTTTTTATTCGGAGTATACAATCATTTTAAGTTATTATTCTCTTTAACACCTAAATATAAAATATAAATACAGTTCAGTAATAAATTGGCTTGATTCGCCATACGGTAGGTTTAGTAGCCTACGAATTTTGCGGGCTTATCAGCCATTTAAAAACAGTGAATATTTTGTTTGCAACGCAGAAATTGCAAGCGGGGACTTATTTTAAAATTTAGCAAAATTTAGCAGAGATTGTTCATCATTAGAAATTAAAGAAGGAAAACATGACTCCGCGTTTAGCGATTGCTTTCCTTATTCAAGACAGAAATGAATTTAACCGTGTGTTGAGTGTCCTCCATAGGCAATTTGTAAATGTTTGTTCAAAACCAATTTCATTAAAATCTTCTCTGATTTTCCCTTCACATAGTTTCCTTCATAGAACTAGGAATTGAAAACCATCCTCTGATTATTCCTTTAATGAATACCTTCAAGCTTCTTAAAGTTTTTGAGCAGGAATGAACAGCGATTAATCTGTCTCAAATTCTTTCCCGAAGTTCGTCCTTATAGGGTTTTGAAGCTTCATTGTCATCGGACACCGCGTAAAATGTGTCTCTGCAGAGCTGTTTTTGTTCCCTTTTTCAAGCATGGGTAGTTTCCTTAGTTTAAAATATTAGGATCAAACAATTGGACCTTCATATTTGACTTCTAAGAAAAAGTGCATCGAATAACTTTTTTGAACTGACAACTTAGCTCCATTTGTCAAAAAAATTACTTCAGTCTCAAGAAGGCTCATCGTAAACTCAATTTTTGTACAATTGATCGAGGACTGTATGCGTCTTTCTATAAGCCTTGAGGAGCCGAAAGTTCATCACCATACTCTATGGTAAAAGAGGAGTACACACGTGTCTTGTATCTTTATCACAACCCATAACTATCAGCAGCCTTAACCAGGCTATTTATAGCCACCTGTTCTCCAGGTGAATTACACCTTCTATATACAGTGGTGGGCATTGAATTAGAGCTATCTTGCTGTTACTAGGAAAAACCAATATGTTCCTACTTTTTCCTAAGTCAATGATGTCGGCAATTGTCGGAGAGATCACTGCATTTTGTTTGCATATGCAAGCACAAGAGACTTCCATTATTCTGTTTGTCAACTGTGGAACAAAAATAATTTTCGAGTTGAAGTGTGAATTTTGTGTGATCATTTGAAATTTTTTTTCAACCGAAAACATGTTTTAAAAAGCCTTGGTATCGAGTTAAATCAAAAGGTGACTACGACATTTACTTCAGTAATTTAAATTTTCGTTAATAACGTAACAATGTTTAGTAACTACGGGTTGAGAAAATCATTGTTCTTCCACTGAACGAGCACAGATCTTGAAATTGCGAAGTGACGGCAAATCGCACACAATGGATTTGCCGTCATCACAATAGCTGAAATCATCGAGCGGTCGAAAAAGATGGTGGAAAATGTTTTCAAAGGAGAATAAAGAAAGTCGAGGTGCAAAACGGAAAACCACATTTCAAGACGATCAAAGAATTATTCATGTTTCGAAGTCGGACCCTTTTTTGTCTTCGTATAATTTTAAAGTGGAATTGGACCTTGACCTTAGTGAACGAACAATTCGGCGAAGATTACCGGAGTCCAATCTTAAAGGTAGAGCGGCTAGAAAAGTTCCACTATGCAAAGGAATGTTTCAGTATACTTGAGAGTGTGATGTTGCCTTACGACGAGGATAAGATTCCATGTTTCTTAATGGTTTAAATGAATTTTAATTTTTTGAACGACGACTTGTTTTCCTTTTTATTTAATACTCAACTTACAAATTGTTGATTTATGATCAAAAAAAAGATTAAAAAAAGTACACTTTTATTTTACACTTCGTTATTTTTAATTCCAATTTATTTTTACGACGAGGTCAACTCCTTGGTTCTTCGGCTGAATTTTGAATGCCTCGCATATCCAACTGCAAAAAGAAAAGTCGCTACTTGTTCTAAACAAGATAGATTTTGCCATAAAGAGATGCAGAGCGCGACTTCGCCGTTTGCCAAATTGATTCACAATATTTATAAAAAGGTTATGGATTTCCATGTGAGGTGAATTAACAAATTTAAATAAATTAAGAAATTGACTGTAGATAAAATTCATTGATGTATGAACCATTAAGATGGACATTTCAACAAGACAATGATTCAAATATACTTCGAGAAAGGCAAACAAATTCTTTGAAGATTACAAAGTGACAGTTTTAGCATGGCCAGCTCAATTACCGAATCTAAATGCGATTGAAAATTAATGGCAGGAACTCAAGAGTTCAGTAAGTAAGCATATCGTTAAGAACGCAGCAGAATTGTGGGGTGTTGTGCAAAAAGAATTCACATTAATATGTATCCAGCGATGTCAGTCGTAAGTTAATTCAGTACTCAGACGCTGTGAGGCCGTCTTAAAAAGTAAAGGTCTACCAGTCAAACATTGCTCTCAAAATGATTCTGCACGCTGATCACTTTATTGCCAACAAGTTTAAGTGTCTCTATTTCATTGACCAAAGATTTGATCCCAATTTTTATTTTTTTACAATTTCAAATCACTTTAAGCTCTACTGAAATAGTTTTTGCTTTTCATTCTTGATATTAAACAATGGTTTTTAAATAATGTTATGGGCAACAGAGAATGCTTCGATTTCGTTGGCCACCACTGTATATGAGTGAATAAAAATATTGGTGCGAATTCTAGTCTCTCGGGCACATTCTAAATCCATCTGCAACCTCAAAGAATGTAAGTGTATGTCTACTAAAAGTCTGACACCCAATTTGTGAAGCCTATCGACTCGTAGCTCTATAACTCACATCTGACAGCAATACCAGCAACATCAACGTTAAACAAGAACAATGTTTCCTCCAAGTGTGTTGTTCTTCCAGATAAGATATTTCGACAAAATTGGATACAACTTCAGCTCTCACTATCTAACTGAGAACGTTTATCTTTGTTCAGACGACTTGAAACAAGTGCTCTACAAAAATTCCAAACACCCACCCGCCGGCATGTTCGTTTGTTCGAGTCATGGGCTTTCGTGGAACCATTTGATTGTAGCTTCGTCATCTTGTGCCCATGTTATGAGACCCAACTCACGCCCTCCTCACATACGAAATTCGCCAGCAGACGCTTTGAACTTTTCTATTTATCTAAACGAAATGTAATTAAATTAAACACCATATTGGTGGGTATCACCGTGCCTCTGCTGGCGGCTGGCAGCGCGGCGCTTTTCAATCTGCGATTGATGGAGTCATTTAGGCTTTTTATTTTCTATTCTTTTGTCCGATTTGGATATTTTCATTCGAGGGCGCACGCATTACGTGGGCTTTTAATTGGAGAGTGTGGCCGGAGTTCGGCCTCGATAGTTCGACGAATAGTAATTTCATTTTGATATGGGCGTTTACGATATTCAGGCATGACTTTGTTGATTTTTTTATTGGATTTTAATTTCAAACTTGATAGGCTTATTGGGTATGAAATTTCATTTTTTCGGGAGAGCTCTTTGCTGCAGCTCTAAGCGGAGAGAAATTTTGTGGGTTTGTAATTTAATACAAAACTCACATTCATCCTTTGTATTCACGAGAATGTTTGGGTTAAATTTCATCTTATCACTGAAGATTGAAACTCGAGGTATTCAATTTCCTTGTCACAGTCAGGCACAGTTTTTTCGAATACTTCAGTGCATCAGGAACAGCTGATAACTCTTCGGAAACGCTTCGAAATATTTGTTTCGAATATTTTTCTAGCCTGTTAAGCAAAAGGGTCACAACTTCCGGGAAGTTTCTGGGAAAACATTGACGGCAGAATAAAAGTGAATATTATTTAGCAAGCTTAACACATCTTGTTAAACCTTCTTTGAATACATTGGAAATACCAACGAAACCGTCAGCCTGCGTTATATTCGTTTCAAAGAACCCACAATTCATGGGTATCTTATGCGAACAAACGACATGTAGGCTGAATCCGCTTCAAGAATCCTTGGAAACTCACTTTCCCGAGTCTATCGAACATACTCAAGATTCCACTGTACTTTTCCAAATGAAATGAAATTATTGCGGATAGGCAAGACTAGACGAGACTACGAGTGTACCAATTACAGCCGAGGATTTTTCAAAACCGATCACTTATTTTTTCAATCTGCCTGAATTTGTATTTGAATATGTTTATACATGGAGAGAGGTGAAGGTTGTCGATCAGGAAGCCATAGAACACCCCTCTTTCCTCATTTATGCTGAATATGAAGAAGGGACAGTTAGATCTAGCGTCATTGAAAAGAGTTTTCACTTAAAGAAATACACCACTGTACCCTTTGTGGATATCAAAGACGGATAACAGGCCATATGAGAGGCTTTTAATTGCAGAAAGAACTGGTTAAGAAGCCTCAACTACAAGTACGCCACAAGGTAAAGTCATTTCAACCTTTCTATGGGTCCTTGTAACAAAAATAGTCTTAACCATGCTAGAAGAAAAGGATGTTTTAAGTACACCGATGAATAAGTCTACTCGTCTGCGGAAAGTACCTTCGTGTTATCGAGTAGCCTTAATTGATTGCCAAACGCCCATAGAAGCAGTACACAACGACAAGGTTGCATCAAGGTTCGAAATGGCCTCAACGAACATCACCACGTCAGCATCAGCTGGGTCTTGATTGAAGCTCTCTGCACATATCATTATGTGCAGTGAAAAAAGATGTTTAAAGCGCAGCTCTAGAACCAAAGGAAAGATCCTGAACCAAATTTGTAACGTATCTTCATTGGTGTCTTGATTGACGCGATATTAAACCAAGTCAAATGTCTGTCAGCCTAGAATCGACTCCATTGAATACTGCACTGTAAAAGCTTTTAAGATGAGGGTAAGCCTAATGCCCTTGTCTACAGAACGCAGGAAACTAGCGAAAATTTCATAGAGATCTCAGAATTGTCACCGTGAAACCATACCTTCCTTTCATATGGTTCCCATTTTTCTATTGTTTGTAAAATTTGAATGTTAAAGCATTGATAGATTCTTAATGATTTCATTTTTGTGAAGTCCCAAAATGGATTGAATGAATTCAATCATAAAATTTTACTATTCAAACAAAAATGCTTCTTTTTATAGCTTTGGTCGTCTACTTTTCCATTTACGTTGATTCTTTTTTTTCTTTAACATGAGGTTTGTCTTCGACATTACAGTTGTCAACAAAAGTTCACAAGGATCTTGCTCTCGGGTTGTGTTAACTCATTAGGGTAGTTACAAACCCTTATTTGAAGCTGAGCTAAAAATAAAGAAAAATATAAAAAAATAAGCTGTAGAACACTTGCTTATCCAGCACACACAATATTCGGTAAATCTTAAGTCCTTAATCGTCACGACTCTCCAAAATCACCAATCAATACTTTCCCAATTCAGAGGAAACACACGCCTCTCCATAGTCGTTTTTATCCATTGTCAAAACAGTCTCCACGGATCATTTTATTTACATTTTTCATAAAATAAAAAATCAGACTTCAAACCGACACCGCCATTAAATCCTTATAGCCCTCTTCAGTTCAATTTTCTCCCTTAAGGCTTTTCACAAAAAAAATAAAAAATGAGATATAATTTTAATAACCCCCAAATGACTGAGTGTAACCCAAACAAACTCACAAGAGGGTTGACGACGTCGACGGCGACGGGCGTTAAGAAAACGCACCCCTCCTTTAAATTGCGAAACTTACCAGACCATGCGTTCACAAACAAGTGATTCTATTTTTTTTTTCACTTCGTCATAGCGTTCAATTATTGGATTTTCCAATAAGATGCATCGCAAGTCAAGCAAGCAAAGGGGATGCTTCATAAGGGGGTGAAAGAAAGAAAACATAAAGCATTTCCTTTCCTTTTAGACTCTGACGACAAAGGCATGATGCATGACGATGACGTGTATGAAGCAAAGTTTCAAAGCAAATAGGATTTTCGTTTAGCCTCGAGCTGAATAATGGAAATTCTGAGTGTATGGTTTATGACAAGGCAGGCACCGAACAAAGTGACAACATCTTATTCTCTGAAATTTGTCAGCAACGAGGAGAATAATGGTACAGCATCCTTTGCGAAAATTCCTGAAAATTGTTTCCTTTCGCTTGCCATCTGGTGACAAAAGTTGATTCCATATTCTTGCTTGGACCCATATTGGCGCCATTGAAATAAAAGGTTTAACCCCATTGAGTTTAATTAACTGAAATCGAAAAATGTTCTTCCTAGTTTTTTTTTTTGTGTGGAAAAGAAACAATCGGAAAAGTGGGCGGTTTTCTTTTTGATTTCTTTGAAAGGTTTTCAGGGGAAAGTTCCGCTTCAACTTTGATTTTATTACCACGAAAGGGATTTTATTTTTTCCACCCCCACAAGAGAAGGAAAACAAAGTTTTGCAAAAGAAGGCTTCAGAATCGTTCACCCTTGCAAATTCGATACCCTTACACAAATATCGACTTTTACGGATATCGTCAATCAGTAAAAAAAAATGTAAACTGTGTTCATCGATTGACATATAAGAAAAGTCAACGTCTGGAGGGAAGTGTTGTGTTTTATGTTCACAACTTCATGTGTCAAGAGCAGTTGTGACGAACGATGAAGTGCTCATCAAAGATTAACGTTTCTGTAGATGTCTTTACGAGTACTTGGATGGAAATTCATCACGAACTTTTATTGATTTATTATAAAAAATAAATCTTAGATTAGATAAAGTTTGGCGGGAGTGATGGATGATTCGGGAAGACAACTTCATGCAATAAAATGGTGCTTGAGTTCGACGAAAAATCAATAAAAAAAATTCATCAGCGAGCACTTCGACAAAAAATACACAATTTTCCAAATTCTTTATTCCTTTTTTTCGTTTCAAATTTGGACTTTCTTGGACTTCTTCTTCCAAAACTAGCTTGAGCTGTGCGGTGCGAAAAACCATCGCCTTTGTAAAGGTGAATGTGCCACAGAACCAAGCCGGGGGAGATTTTCATAAAAAGAACTTAGATAAAACCCGAATTATATGCAACTGGAAGTTGAACCACATTTTTACAGTCAAATTATGCTCAGAAATGAAGCAAAATACGACTAGGGTTTCTCTACGACACTCTCGAGAACCCTTTATTCTTAAAAAAAAAAGAAAAATACTCTCCCCATTTTTAAGGCTCCGTACCTCACAACGATAAACTGATCTTGATAGAATAAGTTCATCGTCCGTCTGTATGTCTGTCAAGACAAATTTTTTCAGGATCGCGTGGAGGTTTGAAGTTGAAATGAGTACCAAATGCTTATGACTGCGATCCCTTAAAGATGTTAAGCTTCTAAATCGACGCAGGAAAAAGATAGGTCTGTTTATGATGCATATTTTGATTCTCGTAAGGGGATCAATACCTGTAGGGCATTTTCTGTTGACCTAGAATCATAAAATTTGTCAAAAACTTTGTCTCATGGCACAAGAAAATAAAAAAAACTATTTTGCGCCAAGAAGTATGCTTTGAGAAATTTAAAATCAGGAAAATATGCAGTTCTTTGAAAGGTAGTACGGAACCCGTTGTGTCCAAGTCGGTGTTTGCCGAACAAGTCAAGAAATATCTTACGGAATATGGACCTGCAAATTGGCCGCGTAGGTTATGTAATGGAAACCTGAGAGCATTAAAATTATCCTCCTCTATTACCTATAAGTGAAATGTCGTCAGTGATGACTATTAATGATTCGTACGACGTAATTTTTGCGTTCGAAGTTTGCTACGTCTGTGGCTGTTTTAAGTGAACATAGATGACTCTCCACCATGACAACCAGCTAGTGAACTCATGACAGTCCTGCCGTAGCGAGACTCTTCATAAATCATCATTCGTAAAGATCAACAAGAGCGGCCCAAGCGCACTTCCTTGTGGGACGCTTGCCCAGGAACCCTCTCTCTTCGAGGAACTTTATGCTTAAAGTTTTTCATATATTTTAAATAAAGCCTTATTGGCCCTCAAGATATTATTCATCCTCACTTTCACACATTTGTGAAGTTCAAATAGGAAGGGCTCTGCAGATCGATGACAATCTTTAAAACAACTTTCCAACTACGTAGAGATTCTAGGCTTGTTTGTTATTCTGACACAACATATTTCTTGTCTTTAAGAATTCCTAATTTATTACTTTGTTTTTTTTTGCAAACCTTTCCACCGTCCGTTTGGATTAATATTTTATTGCCTAAGCCATCATGAAGCGCTTCTAATGAGATCGACGTTAACAGATACAAGACACATTCAAATTCCACGAAAAGCAACAGGCAGTATTCATTGGATTAATGTTGCCAGATAGCAAACCACAATTAGCAAAGATACCCAAGCAAAATGTGCATTTAGAATCAAAGATATGTATCCATACCCTCATACACACCACATAGACCCATTAAACCGAATCCGGTGGATAACTACATGATTTACATACAAAAAGCTACCATACTCCAAAAAGGTCGTTAAAAATACAACTCAAAAACGAACAATAACAACAACAACAAAATTAAATTCAACTTGCAACTCACAGTTGAAGACATTTCAGCCAAAAGAAAAGAAAAAAAAAACGAAAAAGAAGATAGCCACTGTTAGCGTTCATGACGCTGTCGTTCTCTATTTGAATAAGAAATTTTTAATGAGATTTCTTAATTACTATCTCGTTTGGGACTCTGGCAAGTCATCTCGCTTCGAATCTTTAAATACAAAAAAAAAACAGAAGATACATTTCGAGTGAACGTGGGGAAAGGAAAAATTAAATGGCAACAGCACGGATACATCACATAAAAAACTGCCCGACCGCATGCTGTCCACATGAATGCTTTTTTTCTTTTTTCCTTTTTCGCAGGGCAATTTATAGGTTATCATGCCTCGATAGATTGTTGACCTTCGGGGGGTCAATACAGATACATTCTAAAAACGAATATTTCATTGAATTCCTTTTCTTCGTTTTTTATTTAGATTTCCTTTGATTTCAACCGAAACGATGTGTGAAATGTGAGAGCAAGTAAATTTATTGAGGAATTGGATTTTTGTTTGTTTGACAGTGGGGGTTGTTGGGGTTATTTGAATCAACGTAAACAAGCTCGACAGGCGTGTGAGACAACAAAACAAAAAGCAACGCATCGTACCTTTTTTCCTTTGTGATCTTATATCTCCTTTGAAGATTGTGTTTGATTTTGAAACAAATAACGTGATTGTTTGGGAATAAATCTTGTTGAATTGTTTCAATTTTGGGGATACAGTTTCACACAAATGTGAAACAATACATTGTAACATGAGGAACTTCAGTGTTTACACTGCATCTTCATTAAGACTGAACGAGAGGATCTCTACGGTAACGAAAAAGGTAATGACAGTGGTTTTTTATGTGGAAACCTAGTTCAATCTCATTCGACTTCCAGCCCTCAACCCAATTTTTCAATATACATATTTTCATTGGCTTCGTTCCGTATTTAACGAATAGCTTCACCAAGTTTGCATCGGTCTTTAGTGGCAAAAAAATGTCCAAGGGCGTCAAATCGCAGCTCTGTGAGGTTTAATCAACATAACCAAAACTTCTTGTCATGCCTTGAGAATCTCTCGAAATCGAAGGAACAGGACTCATGGGCCGTTGTCGAGCTGCTTAAGTATTGCAGTTCCACACCCTTTATTTCTATTGCAACGCGGAGACAGAAATGACACCTACAAATAATCGAGAAGTCCGTCTACGAGCAGTGATGCGTCATGACCAACGAGCCCAAAGATGAGCGAATCAGATGGCTCCCAAAATGCATGCTACGTCAGTTTGGTGGTGACCTGACTGAAAAATGCTTCGTGCAGTCTCGTCGATGAAGTGACTGACATTTAGTCAATCAACACTTATTTATGTACGCAACAATACCGTGTTTTAGTGATCAAATATCTTTACGGAAAACTGGTGTTAGTTCGTCCTCGACGTATTAGATAAAGGGGCCTTAAACGCGTTAAGATCAAGAGATATTAGACTATAACTTTTCTCAGTAAGTAAGCAGTCAACCAACGAAAGTCCTATTCAAATCTTAATGATATTTCCAAAGTTATGAGGGAACAAACAGACAAACAGTGTCAAGTAAGCTATTTTGTTGTTGCAAACAAAATCAGACTCGAAACTATAGCTCTCTGTTAAGATGAAATTTTTCTATTTAAGTCAGTCCTGGCAACTCTGTATTGTGACCAAGGTCTTGTCTCGCAGTAAAGTTAAAATCAAAACAAGGTAACACCATCTTCAGATACAAAGATACAAGCACAGAAAAATTGAGCCAAATCGGAGTTTTATATTCAAACTTATTTGGGAACAAACAAACTTTTGCCCTCGTTTCCATATAAATAGTGGTTTTGAGACTCCGCAATAGAAAGACGTGCGAAAAAAGAACCATACATTAATGCACATAAGTCTCATTAAAGTCGTAAAAGCATTTTTGAAATCGGTTCAGCAAGTCCCAAGTGTTGGTCTTGTTGCTGTTCTCCTATAAATGACATGGAGCGGCATTCACATAACATTCTCGGTATGTTAAGAACGTAATCAAACTTTGAAAAGCTGCACATTTTTTCCTTGGCAATATGCTTAAGTCGTCACAATCACATACAGTATTCTCGGAGCGCAAATATTCACGTCCTTCACATGTCGTGCTAACACAATAAGGTACAATTTTTTATCATAACTCCTTTCACAACATATCCGACTTGCATGTTCCAATTTTCGTCCTCGACGTACACAATAATAAGGAAACGAAAAAGAAAAACTGTAACACAAAACTACCCTTGTGCATGCAAATTCCTTGAGAAAAAAAATCCCCATCGACTTAACCAACATTTTATGCATACCAATGAATTCACCATCGCAAGTAAGTTAATCAGGAGAATCACTCTACCAGAAAGGATAACGAGATAACGAATAAAAAGGGAGGCTACCAAACAAATAAGTTAAAAAAAAAACACAAGTCTCAGCACATGCCCTGAATAACAAACTGCACATACAAGAGAGTCCTGGAAACAAATAAGCATACGGATGGATCTGTGCCATCGTCCTTCTAGCCTTCGTGTCCTATCATATCGATCGGAATAACCTACCAAAGTGGAATCTAATCGCTTACACCAGGAAATTAAGTGGATAACGCTTTACACAGACAATTCCACGAAAGGACAAATCGGTCATTGTCCTTCAGAGGCATCCCTAACCTAACAGCAAGGAGCCATCGTTTCTTATCCAACTAAATACATTCAACACAATCGAACACAAAATAAAAATACAAGTATCGATTCTAGTGGAGAACAAGTATCTGTTGAATGTTAGTGGCTTCTTTTGAAAATATCCTTCTCGTTGACAGCATAATGAACACCCTTCAGATTATGAATAATAACGTTTCCTCTCACAGTGGGTTATTTAACTTTTGTATGACGACGAAAGAGCCTGATGCCTGCTTAACGGAGATGAAAATTTCCTTTCGCAAGTCGATAATTACAATGTGATGGAATAATTGGTACACAGTTGGTGTGCCCGGCAGAGACGTTTGGCATGATTCTGTACTCGGTATCTTGATCCTGCTCTCTGCGTGAGACCCTTTCACAAAAACAATTAATCTTTGTCGGTTGTGTATCGATTTCGATTTGGAAAAAAAAAGGTTCGCTCTAATAATAGTAGTCATGGTTAATGGTGTGTTTTGGTTTAGTGCCTGAGGTGGCAATGAGGGATTCCTCGATTCTGGGATATCAGTTTGCCATTTGTGCAATTATTCGGAACTGATGGTGCTGAAAAATGAAAAATGAGCTGTTTTCTGATACGAATGTGGAGAAGGGAAGTTCATACCAAAGATTCTTTTGTTGTTATGAAATGATGGAATGAATTATGGTACGTGAATGAAAATATTTCCTTTGTTAGATTTTTATTAATTGAATTTCTTATGATACCACATTTGGATCTCAATGAACTCACTGAATTGCTATTCCAAATCACGTAGGACTCGTAGAATTACTTGATTTTTTGAGGCTTGTTTGAATTATCAAAATCAGTCTAAGAAAAGCTTATAACAGAGAGCAATCTGATCAAGATCCGTATATCTAAAGAGTCCAAATAACATTCTGTCAGAAGAATCCGGCCACCACATTATCAAGACACAGAACTATCCCCAAATAACTCTTAACGAAGTTCAATTTGCAAACATGTTTGTTAAGCCCTCGGGTCTTTGAAGGACCTTCCCGCTCATGCTGCTTTAAGTTGGTGCCATGTAATACTTGATTTTTAGGAAGGATGTTCGGTCTTCTCTCTTTTTGTGAACCGCAAAAAACGGTCCAGTTTAGGAAACATTTTAAACCATCCGTGGCGGAAATAATAACATTAAAATAACACGGCTCCACTTCTTGATGGACTGACAATCTTCCGATGATTACAACTGTTAGAATATGCTTCGGGGACAGTCCGCCATTTGTAGAATACTTAACACCGTGAAGCTAGAGCCTGGCTCTCAAAAGACCTGTCGTACCACCATAACGCTGACTAAGTGGCCGGCTTGTATGCTTTAAATACAAAATTAAAAAGTATTTAAGAAGATGATGTCCTTTACTTCACAGAATGCAGACTGATGACGGGATCTTTCAAAAACAAATGTTTCTTAAGCATCAGGCGGGCAATAAAAAAAACTGCGAATTTTGAGCGAATGAAAACATTTTGGCGAGTTCTATCATAAACAAAAAAAAAAAAAAA
This sequence comes from Orthonevra nobilis, assembly GCA_963555765.1. Lineage (NCBI taxonomy): Eukaryota > Metazoa > Arthropoda > Insecta > Diptera > Syrphidae > Orthonevra > Orthonevra nobilis. The sequence goes on along the minus strand of OY743227.1, from coordinate 10,513,335 downwards.
TAAACCGCTTGGTATAACAACACGGTCTTCATATTCTTTACCTTATAAATCTATTTGCTCTCTGTTAAGGAATGATAGGGGTAGTCACACTCCCTTGAGACCCAGTCAACTGGAGAGTCTAGGTTACCGGTGGAGAAGTAACAAAGACCATGAATTTCCCTAAGAAGACCTACTGTACCTAGTCTTCTGTCTGTCAAACTGAATGCGTAAGGCATAGACCTGGTGTAGGCGGTTCAAAACATGAGACTGATATTTTAGAATTTTTTGTTTCTTCTTAACAATGATCTTTAATTGTTGTCAAAACAGCAAAGCCAACTTACGCCACATTGCAATTGCGGATGAGTGGTGGGCCATTTAACGCCTAGATACAACTTTTTATTTGCGTGTTAAAGTGATCCTAGGCTTAAAGGTTTGTGTACATCTCTTAAGGTCCAAACGACGATTTCCTTCAGGGAACAAAAAAGGTGTACTTAAATGGGTTATGATGCCCTTTTCTTTTGCAAACTTGCCGGATAGTCTGAAAACGTTTTCGAACAGGTTCAGGTGGGTGGAGCGATTGTTGATGGCCATTTGGTCCTTTTTTTACGGTGTTTTGTGGTTTATTTGCATAGACCCATGACTACATGACGGCCAGCGCAATTCCCAAAACGAGACTTTAATCGACCCGGAAATGAGACTTCAAAAAAATATCCATTGTCATCCTGTTGGAGCCTCATGTCGTTTAGTCCCAAATCATTAGTTTTCTGCAGTAAAAACTCGTTGATCCTGGTTCTTTATTATTCAATAGACACAGAAATGAGTCCCGATGACGTGGATTCCGGGTACCCCAGAAGCGTTAGTTTGTTTGCGTTTCCGTTCAGATGGAGCGTGCCTCGTCGCTAATAATAAATTTCAAACGAAAATTCCTCTCGTCGGTACACAACGAGGCTTTCAAAAGCTGCTTGTAACATACATATTATCCCACTCTTTTCGTCATTTGTGCCTTATCGGGTTAGGGGTTGCCCATTTGGCTTACGACAGGCCAGCAGGTAAATTTGTAGATCTGTATACAAAATTATTTTGGCTCGGTTCCATGGCTTGTCTGCACATATCAAAACAAAACAGACAGTTAAAGCCGTTTAAAACAGTTATCAGTGTTAAATTTTGGACCAAATAGTAATTCTCCTCAAAATTCCCCTTGCCAACTAAATTGTATTGAATCGCTTTTATAATGCCACTTATTTGGGTGAATTCTTCATAAGGACATGAAATTTTTGTGACCTTCATTATGGTGCCCTATTCCTTGTCTGTTTTCGTAGAAAGTTAATATCCCTAAAGACCTTCCTTTTAACTCCTTTTTTTCCCCAACTAAGTTAAAATTACAAAACTTTTGCAATAAAGGAACGAGAAAAGCACAACTTCAAATGAAGCACTCGAAAACCTTTACTCAAATATCAATTTAAAGAACCACAAGCCAACCTTACCCACACATGTTTACTCCCTCATATTTCTTCCCTTCATTCACAGCGGGCCTTATCAGATCCATCCATGTGAGGACAAACGAAAAAACAAAAAAAAAAAGCTAACGACTTCTCCAACTGTTCCAAGACTCTTATCGTTTCCTTCCTTTTTTGTCAACAGCAAATGGAACAAAACAAAAAAAAAAAATGTTTTATGAACAACAAAACAAGCAATAAGACTCAAGCACAGTCCTCTTCATTTCAAACAGAAGGAGCCAAAAACCAAGAGGGCGCCTCCAAAAACATGAGCAAATCATTCACCACACTCGGTGTTCGTGGCTCGCAAACCAGCCACCAGACGTCAAGTGTTTACTAATTAAAGTGAATTGCCATCAACGGTCCTCGGAGCCATTGGGAAAAAAAGTGTTTGCTTTGTCATCGAGACTCACGAACGAAATTCACAACACGAATGCGCCTTGGCAGGCTTATCCCTGCACGACTGAACCTCACCTTTCGCAGGCGGAGCGGAGTTGGAGCACAAAACGTGTTAAAAGTTTGTTTTACATCTGAAAGATACAATACAGCTGTGCAAGTATCTATTTTGAGATACATCCGTTTGTTTTCCCGCATTTCGGTTCCATATCATCTTGCACTACTCTCTAGCCACAACGTGGAAATGCATCCTTCTTAGTGTCGTATGTCGCTTACACGCCAGAGTCTCGGGGCGCTGTTTAAGCACAACGGAAACGTGTTCAAATGGACTTGGTAACACGCAAAGTTAACTGCAACCCGAGTCGCTAAACCCAGCGGGAATATTTATAATTGCATGGCACTCTGATGCTGGGGTGGAAATGACATACAGGATATATGCGGGCACAAACAGATAAAAGATGTTTGTTATCTGACAGCGCGTCTGGCTTAAAATGCGGGAATATCGGTCGGATGCACACGAACCGGGGAATAGCGCTTGATCTTGATCGATGGCATTAATTATGGTGGAATTAGGGGGAAGATACAAAAGTTAATGATAGAAATTAATAAGACTTGTGGTGAACAAATATTGCTCGTCTTAATAATTTAGAATACAAATTTTAGGGACAAGTCCTTGACACGAATTTTAATTTTTACAGTGACAACTTTTGTAGGCAGTAACCAACGTACTGTGGGACAGCTTCTGTATCACCTTCAAAGTAGTCTCGATAGACTGAAATGCATCTAGCCAAGCTCTCGAGCTTATCCTCGAAAGATGTTATTTGTCGGATTTTTGTAGAGCCATCAAAATCTTATCGCCTCAAAGCTGCTGAAAGGCGCTTGCCGCCGCAATTCTTTGTATCCATCGAATAGGAGAAAACAGCAGGAATCCAATTCGGTGCCAACAGAAAGAATTCGTGCTGTTCTTGGTCAAAAACTTGCGAGTAAGGATGGCGTTGTTTGACGGTGCGTTAGCGTTCTTGAAAAACTCACAAGTTGGTAGCCTAAAAGTGCGGTATTTTTTGATGAATTCTTCACGCAAACGTCTAATGAGGTCCAAATAAGAAACCTTGTTGATTTTCTGATCTTGTGGAAAAAATTCTGAACTAAAAATGAGGTGGCTTCTTTAGCCTGGATCAAGGTATCGTCTTCAGTAATGATGCGTTTGATGACAATTCGGCTCCTTTTTGCATGAAATTAGATCTTTCGGCATTATCTTGGTGGCAACTAGTATGAATCCCAATTTTTTAAACAAATTGTCTTAAACGGATCCATAAGCAATTTGTGGCTTTCGGCAAACATTTTCTATGGTCTATGATCTTAGTGTTAGCACAGCAACCATTGTCGTAAATGGACTCAAGACCTTTTTTAAGCTCTAACCTAAATGTTAATGAGGTACTCTTAACCTATTTTAGAAGCCTTAACTTTCTAGAAGTTTAACCTGTCTATCGTGTTGATTTAAATGCGCCAATGATGAGGTTTTTGTTTTTTCCGACACAAATCATAAGCATATCTCTGAAGAATGATGTCGCTGGTGTTGGTGTGCTTCGAATTTCGAACAATTCTTACGAGAACTAACACCTTTTTTTAAGCCCTCATTACGAGTCAAAGGTCTCACTGAGATCCCTATCCGCATTCATGCAATGATGCTTAAACTGTAGCATGGTTCCATTCAGCTCATCCTAGTAGGGCTATCATCTTCGGGCCTTAAACTGATCGATTTTGAACTTTTAAATTACGTCTGAGATCTGTGAAGATTTTTTCCATCCTGAACTTGCTGGCTTAAGAGCGCTCTGGCATGGTTCTATTATGTTATTATGCAGTTTCCAAAGCGTTCAATCAGCATGGCAGAAAACATCTTATTGCCGACATTTGGAGTGTTTTTGTCTCTGTATTTAAGAGGATTTTCTCTCTGTTGGATCGAACAATGCTGCGGTTCTAGAGATGGTGCATATCTTCATCCCATAATTTTTTAGAATTGATTTTACGAGTGCACCTGATCAGGTCAAATCCAGCTATTTTGAGGTTGGTTTTCACGAGCGTTCATTCATAGTTGATAGACGAAGGCTGTTCGTCAACGCCGTTAAACAGTCTGTTTAAGTTGTTTTTCAATATTATGCTCCTCAACAACTGTGTCTCTACTTCAAGGGGGGGGGGGGGGGGGGGGGGACTTTTCGAGTCCTTTTCTTTTTGCTTCTGAAAAGCTGGCGTTCATCCTAATTTTCTTGTTCGTAGGGCTCGCTTGTAGCTCAGCGAAATTGGATCTTTTCTTTCCAGCGCAGCGTTAAATCTCTTCATGACGATACTAGGGTTTTCCGGAATCTGAAGATCCTTATTGGAACCCTATCTGTAATTAATAAGTGGTCGATGTTTGCTCTTCGCAACATTTGATCTTCCAGAACACTTGAGTGTTCTTTCGTCGACCATTGCGTCACCAATTTCGTAGGAAGTTTACGATCTGGAGACTCAGGTCTTTTGTGGATTTTAGGGTGTGGAAAACATGTCCTGAATATAATAAGGTTTCATCTTGCAACAAAATCTATGAGACTGAGTTCGTTATTCGTGCAAAGATATTTTTCACATTGAAATTCTCGTACGATTTTAGTATCGCTACTTGGCTCACAAAGGCTTTCTTCGTCCTTATTTTGCTTAGACAAGACTTTTTAAGCGAACTCAAGGTCAAAACTTCATGTCTATACCTGCCTCGAATGACGAATTAACATGCAAATATGCACTGTTTTTTTTTCTTCGAAGCAGTCAAAGTATTTCGTCCTCTTTAGCCCGTCACATTCAATCGCATAACATGCAAGTCAGTGATATCGGCGGTCTAGAGCTTCCGTCTGATTTTCAACGTCTACAAGAACCGCCCAGAGGAGCTCTTCATATCCAGTTTTAGTTACTTAAGTCCGTAGTACACGACATCAATTTTTTTCAATTTAAATGCATTTTTATTTGATAAATTCATGATCTTACGTGCTAGACAAAAAATGCTTAAATCTAGCTTAATTAACTTAACTATTTCTTTAATAACTTACTGGCCCTCTGCGTGCGCTCTAAGATAAACTTTACAACTTAAAATATGTCTTTCGACCTAACACTATTTATTATATTTAATATTATTCTAACTTAAAAGAAAACTAAGAAAAAATTTTACATTAAGAAAAAACTTAGTATATGGACTTTTTTTTTACTTAGACTAAACCTATAACTAAACTTAAAACTAACATAAAATCTTAACCTAACTAAAAATACACTAAAACTAACCACCATAATACAAAAATGTTAATATTCAACACCACACTAGTACACGACATGGAAATTGTTGCATGTACATGTGGATCCATGCTACGCCTTTGTCGCATGTAAACATGTGACTTATTCGCATGCCGTGTACAAGCAAGCAGCATGCGATTTGAGACAACAGGCGACACTTCATCGCTCAATGCCATGGAAACATCACATGCGACTGCTCGAATTCGTACCGTCGCATGTATTTCACATGAGTAGAATGTTTCAAGCATCAGGACGTGGGCTTAATGGATTTATTTCGTTAAAAAAACAGGGTAAAACAATCAAAAGGTTTTTGTTTTGAGATTTAATTCGGAGAACGATGCTTTAAATGATAGATAAGAAAGTTTTGTTTTCATATATCCACGATTGACCCCATACTAATGCCAACGAGTTTCAGTTAAAATCTTTCTAAGACGTACGAATTCTGGGTTTTCGTAGCAAAATCCACCTTCCACTATGCGAAGTTTTCAATGTGAATTTGTCAAAGAACAACAAACCATTTTGGGGCATGATCCACTTAACATTTAATTCACAAACATATGAAATCTGCTTCAGCCAGATACAGTTGGGTTGCCTCGAACGCTTGGTGTTTTTGGTTTATAGATCTTTGCTTGTTTTTTTATTAATAGTATTAAAATATATTTTCGGTAACAAAATTCATAATTAAAAGGGATCGGCGACGCCCAAACTCAAATCGTCCGAAGGACCCTCATCGGCAATGGAAGCAATTTGGCACATGGAAAAAAAGTACACATGGTTGGACAAATCAGGATGACGTAAATTTAATTTTTGCCCTCATTCTATCGACCATTACAACAACTTTCTTAACAATAATTTTTTTTTTTTGAACGAAGCTTTCAAAAAATAACCAGTGGGAATCTACAAAAAAAAAGATGCAAAAATAAATTCATTGTGTCTTCATTCCTATGTACAAAGCCCACCCAATCGCGTTCTGTCAGCACAAGACGGCATCAGATTTTTGGAGTACCTATCAAGTAATCAAATTGGTCCGCTCAGTCCATTCACCCAAATACACCTCCTGTTGAGGATTTGATTTGTTTCCAAAAAAACAATCTTTTCCTGTTTTTTCGACATTTTAAAATTTTACAAATAGATAATTGAAACACACTTCAAGTGTGCTCATGACACATGGATACATGTCGGGTACTAGGAAACCAATGTTTATGCTGTTTTTTTTTGTTTGTAGAACGCTACGCATGCGAACCGCCTTGCAAGTCGTGTACTAGGGCAACATGTGCGCACGACGCATGCAAAAATACATGCGAATAGTTTCCATGCGAGGGCCACCGTCGCAAACAAATTCGTCGCAGACAAATTCTACATGCCGTGTACTACGGTTATTTTTTGCATGTATCGAAATTCAATCACAAAGTGCCTGCAACGAATATTTAACCTGAATGCGTGATTTTTCGGTGACGTCAGGCCCGCATGTACATGCAACGATTTCCATGTTGTACGGACTTTAAAGTCCAGTGGTACTTGTCTAGCTGTGCAAACGGAATGTGGTTTTCGTCCTTGTGTAAGTGCGAGGTTGATTATTCTCATCCCATTGAATGCTATGATTTGGAATATGATAATCATCAGTTCGCTATGAAGAAGGCTATCAACGAGCACCCTGGGGAGCCGAAGATTTGCTACTCTTCAAAATCGTCGAAAGAACTAAGAACATTCCCAAAGATTGAATTTAGTTTTCCCTGTTAAGGACGTAACCAACCTCCTACACATTCACACAATAAAAATCCTTCTAGAACCAAAAAAAAAGAAGAACAAAACACCCTAACGTAAAAACAGCACACAGCAAGTCGTTGAGTTTTATAACCAAAAGTTAATTAAGTATTTCACGACCCACCGGAAGACCCAGACAAGACAACAACAAATCCAACATCAATCGAGGATATTGTTTATGCATTTCGGAATACAAACAACGGAAATTGTTTAGTCTTGCGTCGAATTTATAATTCGTCAGTGGGATTCGTTTTTTTTTTTTTTTTTTGTACAAAATCCATTTGCCACAATCAGCCACCGGAATTTAATTTACTTATGGAAGCGGCGGCCTTTGTGCTCGCCTGGGCACATCAATATTCTCAACCATCGATCGTTTAGTACATAAAAATCCTTCATACGATGTCGATGGAAAGACCCGCAGCAGTCCGCACAGCAGCCGAAACATCAAAGGCTGTGGTGACGATAGGCATGCTCCTCCATGCTCCTTTCGTATAAACACAAGCCACACAGCACACACAGTAAACAGACTTGAAGCTAAATTAAGTCGGTAACTTGTTTTCGAAAATTCTTCTCAAACAAAAGTCGTACAAAAAAAAAAACGAGAAAAAAAAACAACAATCATTTGAGGGCATTTGCAGTCTTGAGTGTGTAGTCTTGGTCTAAACAATCTCACAGCAGATGCGCGACCGTGCGTCTAAAGAGTCCAAATTACATCATTAAGCGGTGAGCGCGGTTGCCCGTGTATGCAGCTAATTGCCAATCATCTCGATATACGAGCATCATGATGCTGTGCGTCTTTGCAGACTGTAATGGCTTCCTTTTTCTTAGTACCTCGGCGTAGAGCGTCATTCTATTCTTGCATCGTAAAATCTTGGATATTATTATCGCAATTAATTCGCTGTCAATATATCCGCAAACGCACAAGCTCTCGGCGATACCAGTTGCCATTAAATCGGTTCAATAAAAAAGAAACAGAACGATAGTTTTTCGCACAACAAGGGCTGCAGCCAGCCGTAGCAGAACCCTGCCAATCAATTAGCATGCGATTTATTGTATCGTTATGGGCACCCTTTGCGCAATTCGTTGGATGCGTTTATGCGTCGAATCGGTGTTGGCTTGTTGCAGCTAGAGGCCGAACCTAAGGCGATTATGGAAAGTTGAGAAGTTTTATTCGAGTTTAATTGTCTGCAGTCATTTGGGATGTTTTTCCTGAGAATTTTTACGGGCAAAAGGAATTACGAAAAGATTTAAATTGCTCGAAAGGAGGGATTGATGCTGCTTATTGTGATTTTATTGAAGGCTGCCGGACCACAGATTATTATTATTATTATTATTACTAAATGAATGTGGTAAATGGTGGTCTTTTAAGAGCACGAATGCATCTTTGTGTGAAAGCTGAAACGATGTGCTTCGGTTAAGCGGTTTTAAGACAGATCGGAATTAATTTTACGGAAAGGGATTGATGATGACTTTGTAAAAGTGTACTCTCATTCGGTCTAGGTTAGCTCTTTATAGTTCTTGTTTTTAAAACATAATGAACCAACGTTTAACTTGGTTTGCTAGCATTCATCACTACCTCCAGTGCACGACTGGCTTGTTTTGTAACTAACAAGAGAATTTTACGAGGAGAAGAGAAAATTGATTCCGTAGTGAAAGTTTTGAGAGAGAAGATTTAGAAGAATGGAAATAAAGTAGAAGAGAAAGGAAATCTTTGCATCAGCGGAAACTTCAAATAAAAACGTAATAAATACTGCGAATTGAGTGAATGCAAAAAATCGACATTAAAATTTTTCGTCCCTTAACCGTTCTTCCTTTTCTTCTCCTCGCTGAAGCCATATACGGCTGTGTATGCATAAAATGTTATTTTTCGTTGATTTGGTTAATGAAATTTTATACTCCCGTAAGCATAAAAAAAGCAATAGATCCGAATAATTTTAATGGCAAGCTTAGAAGTACTCAGTTGATTCCTGAAGATGGTTATTTGAGCGTCAGACTCCGATAAGTAAAACTAACCCTCGCCGTACACTCAGAGGTCTAATAGCGACTGTTTAACAGTGCCGGAAACTCATGAAACTCTCTGAGAAGAATATCTGGAAGAACCGATCAAAAAATCAGTTCAGGATAACATAAATTTAGTGAAATGAAGCAATTCATTGGCATGATAATCTCAAGCTCCCGGCTCCAAGACACTTCTAGAGTAAGGCTCTAAGCCAGCGTGAAATTTAAAAGAAAATGACCTGCAACAGATGGGAAACGATAAAAAGAGTACTTTGTATCAATGGCGAGAAAGGACTTCCAACACCGACGTCTCGGACAGAACGTCAAAGTAGACAGCTATAACTTTGAGGTAGCCAAAGACTTTGTCTACCTAGGCACTGCTATCAATTCAGACCAGCGCTCAAATCAGACGAAGAATCACTCTAGTCAATCGTTGTTTCTATGGGCTGAGAAAGCAATTGATAAACGTACCCTCTCTCGAACAACCAAAGTTAAACTATATAAGACTTTAATTGTCCTAGTCCTTCTATACGACGCGGAGGCATGGACTTTGTGAAAAGCGGACGAAAATGCTCTTGGCTGCTTCGAGAGGAAAATCCTTTCGGGTGATCTTCGGTCGTGTCTGCATAGACGGTGAGTGGAGGAGAAGATACAATCACGAACTATATGAGCTGTTCAGCGACATCAACCTAGCCACAAGAGTGAAGATCGCACGATTGCGGTGGCCTGGGCATGTAGAGCGCATCAGAGGAAGACCGCGGCTCAGCGCGCAAGTGGAAAGGAACCTCAACCAACTTAGCGTGCGAAACTGGAGGCAAAAGATGAAGCTGGCTGGAGACGCTTGTTGGTTGAGGCCCAGGTCTACCCCGGACTGTAGCGCCACCTTAAGTAAATAAGTAAGCATATCAATGACACCAATGAATTTAAGCCCTTTGGTACAGCAGGATACGATGAGCTTTTCAGGGTTAGACCACCATCACAAAATAGGGAACAGCTGTTTTTGATTCCGAAGGAGGAGTTCCTAGTAATTGATTAACAAGTAATACCAACTAAGTGCCGACATGAACTCAAGCAATAGAACCCAACGAAAACTCATACGTGGGGTTATAATCTGCGCCTATGTGGTGACTTCGGATTCAGCTACGATTTTGACATACTTGCTGGTAATCAGAGCAACACTTTTCCTCAAGGTGCAGCTGATTTAAGTGTAAGAGGATACGTAGTTACAAGGCTCACTTCAACAGTAGTTAAACATATGGATCAAAAAAAGTCTATCTCTTCAAAAATGGACTATTCCCGAATAAAAAAATGCCATCAGAAAAAGAACTGAAGCAAGAAGGACGCGGAAGTATAGTAGAGAAAGTAACATTTATTGATGAAGTGCACTCGAGTTTGGTGGCATGGTTTGAGAACAAACCTACTGGCAGTGAACCAGTTGCAACTAAGCGTCGTTATTTTAGAAACAACCGACAGTAAAATGAAATCTCTTCTCTACAAGCTCTGGAAGTGTATAATAAAAAGATTGGTGGCGCGGACTTGTTTGCTTCTATGCTGGGATTGTACAGAATCTATTTTCTAAAAAGTGGTGTAAAAAGATATTTTTCCTCATGATTGATTTATGTTTCGTCATTTCATGGATGCTGTAGTCAAAGAGGATGAAAAATAGGCAAATGAGCCAAAATGATTGTATGTTTCGCTCCTCCTCTACTTTCTGCGAAAATTGCAGTTTTCCTGTGCTTTAATGGAAAAGAAATTGTTTCTCTGAATTCCATAGGGCATAAATAAGATAAACCTTTCAATTTTAAAACTAAATTTGAAATGCAATAGTTACGAAAAATTTGTTTGGTCTTTCTTTTTTTCATTAACTTTGCCGTTGTTTAATAAAAAAAAGTTTAAGAATAATCAAAAGAAGCGATTTAATGAGTTTTTATTTTTTTTTTTTTTCGTCCTTGTACATTAGTTTAGGCGGTAGAGGCTTAGAGACATAAATTTAAGTTCTTCAATTCCACGGCAGAGTTGAATTTGCTAATGACAAGATCAATCTGTGATCGGGAACTGAGATCTCTTATCTTCTTCTCTGCGATCGACTGCAAATCGAATCATGTAGCAGAGCAGAAGATCCATTAAAAATATATGTTATATTTTCCAAAAGTTTCATGTTTTTGAAAATGCATTTTTATCTCAACCGAATTAAAGAACCGAGTTTGCGCAAAATTATGATCGATTAAAGACGGTATATTTTTAGATTTTCTTATATCATCGGCATATCTTTTAAAGAACATTGAAAGTGAAATTAAGAATGAATATTATTTGTCCGAAATGACTGCCTTGAGGTTCTCCGGCCTGACGCTTGATACTGTCGACTTCAAAGATGTGGTAGGAATAGAATCCAAATTCCTTGAATTAAGAGTAAATGCTTTGATCAGATATTATATCGAAAACGTTACTGAAGTCACTGGTTACGTCATCAAGTTCCTTGCCTCGCTGAAGTAGTTACAAAAAAAAAGAAAGAAGAAAACAAAAAAGACAATACTTTCGAAAAGCTTGGGGATAGAAAACTGTTTTTTTTTGTAGAAAGGTATAATTTATGAGTTCTTCCATACTTAAGTAAAGACAGATAAGGTTAATAGAACTGAAATGAGGTTGTAAAAAAATAATCATAATGCTTTGGCGTACATGTTTCTAGTCTGATCTGTCAGAAGTGCAGATCTTAACTCTGAAGAAAACTTAAAGGGATTTAGGGTTCATCTTTATTACAAAAAGCATAAGTAATGCAACATTCGACATGCGTAGAGAGAATTTAATCAAGAGTGGCTAAAAAAAATTCATGGAGACCAGTAATTTTAATGTAATAAGTATGAATTCAGAACTTACTTAGTGCCTTTCGTTAGCTTGGAAATGGTTATTAGATTCTCTTTTCTGTGTAGATTAGCAGCTAAATTTTCTGTTTTGCCTTGTAGTCTGGAAACCAAGTTAGACTTACTTTTATGGGCGAAGCTAGTTCCTTTAGCCTGTCTGTCTCGTGAGCTTATATTCTGCCCTTTCTACGGTGAAAATTTCGACCTTGCCTCCTCCTATTTAAACACTGAAATTACAAAAATGCTAAACCAAGTTTTTGTGACACATTTAACATCAGGCTTCAATTTGGTTTAAGAGCTTGTCCGAGTAGGTGCCTGCAAAGCAATATTTTGCGCTTGTTAAGGGCCACAACAGGTGTCCTTTTATATCAGGCGAAAGGTTTACATTATTCAAGAATTTGGGGAGATCTTTCAAAACGTATTCATATATTGTAGCCTTCAAAGTCTTAATCAAATCGCTGGCCTTCAAATAATCTTTCAGAGCCCATTTTGAAAAATCCCAAAAGCTGAATTCGCATAAACTTGGCGATTCTCTTCTGCGAAACCACAAATATGGTTTAGAAATGGCACTTTAGTCTTCAGTCACAATCTAACCTGCAGTGGCAATAGAGCTTCCGTATATCTCCGCACAAGTCGGAGACGTTCGCAGCGATCAAGTTCACTTTAGTTGAGCGAGAAGGCGCCTGATGATGACGAAAAGCAGTACGAAACGTTGCGCTATATTCTAAGTGTTTTATTTTTCGTAGTAAACTTAAGCTATTTAAACATGCTGTATGAACGTGTGTAAGTCCATAATAAAAACCCTATTTTTATAAAGTTGAATTTCAAATGAAGTCTCTTTTCGGTTAACCCTAAACAAGCGCTAAATTATGGTCCCCAGCGACATTGGAAGAGTTTAAAAAGGTGGAAATTTTACCACCCAAATTTCTTTAATAATGTAAAATAACGAATTGCATTTGGGACTATACATGAGTAGAGTTTTCGCTAACATCTTTTCAGACATCAAATAAAAACACGTGAACTATGACTTTGCTATGTTCAGATCTCTCGGAAACATTCTCAGTCAACAACCTTGCCTGTCCATGGTGCTAGCAAACTGCATACCTGATCTTTGCTTATTTTTAGCAAAAAATAGTTTAAAAAAAACGTACTTAAAATTTGCTTTGTATTTTAACTCATTGCAGTCAAAACACATGGCCTCAAACCACGGTTAATTTATGTACAACCAGCGTTTAATTTATGACTCAACAAAACGTTGTGTTTAGTTAAGGTTCATTGCTTCTCGCCACGAAGGCAAAACACATATAAACAACATGTTAAGCCTCATTGTCTGACAACCATAAACATTTGATGCTTCGTTCGACATAAAAACCGCCTCCATTTGCGCGGTCCAAACGTTGTGTGTGTCCGAACAATACCCGGGACCACAGCCGTTTCCGAATGAGCACTAACTACCCAATCATCTCTGGCAGCAGTAATATTTTTATTGTCAGTACAGGCCTCAAACTAATCTCGAACTGAATAAATGCAAATATTTAAACGAAATAGTTAAGATAATCCCTAAATTAGATGGAAAATCTTTTACGGGACATAAAACCTGTAACCATATAAAATTTCTAATCGAAGTTTTCTATTATTCTCTCGGCCTAATGAAACATGAAGAAACATATACTAATATATTAAAGCACCTTTTTAATGACTGGTCACACGATGAGGCTGGGTTGATTTTTATTGCGCTAACGAACCCAATCAAAGTCCATTTGACCAAGAATAATGTTTCGTAATAAATTTTTATAGACTTAAACTAAACCTCTTCATGCGCTTGAACAATTAAACACACGATTTTCTCCAAAAGCCTTTTCAGCTTTCCCAACATTAAATCCGATGACGACAATCCGCGCCCGATTTCAAGCTGTCATCAAGTCAATCTTCATGGTGATTAAAAAAAAAAAAAAAAACACACCTAAACTCTTCAATTAGGAACAAATTGGTGTGCAACTTAAGGCTGTCTGCAACTTCTCCAACTTCTGGCGATTAAAAGTTGCGCCGCTCCCCCATAGCCACAAAAAAAACGAAACCTCAATTAATAATGTCTCAATTTGTTTCGCGACAAACTTCAACACGAGGTTAGGTTAAATGCAACCGGCTTAATCTCTCTTTTGGGCTTTTTTTTTTGTCATTTGTAAAATTTAAGACTTAATGGGCGCACAAATTATGATAACTCAGCGGAACGTCTGTCGGAACAGAAAAAAAAAAACAAAAACAACCACAAAAAAAGATATAAGTTAAACATGATGAAAAAGGTAAACAAACAACGCGTTTATGGTCAGCAAACTAAGGTGCATGCCTACCCAAGATGGTGTTTGACGATTAGCCGCCGATCGTGTATTAGAGTTTCGGTACCCGGATCGGTACCAAAACCAGGTGGAGGCAGTTGCTAGTTGCTCGGTCAGCTCATTAATTACGCGCCGGTATTGGCTGCATAGAGAACGATAATGAAATGTGAACACAGCCCAAGTTGCATGTCGTTTGTTTTTTCTTTTTGGCTTGTTGGTAGTCAAATTGTTTATACGAGTTATGCTAAGCATTCGTTTTGGTTATTGATAATTGCATACTAAGTAAATGTAGGCTTATTAATTCCATACCTTAGAGTCGATTAAGAAGCGCGTTTTGAGGTAAGTTATTGACGGCGCCTTGAAATGTAATGGGACAAGCGATAAGTAAAACCAGATCATGAACTCATCTAGTAGACTCTTTTTTTATTAATATTTCTCGGCGACTTTTTCTTCTTGATCAAACGGCTTATTAATGATCTGCATCCCTAGTTTTTTGGCGTCAGAAAATATTGATCAATGAACTAAATTAAACGCTGGTGTCGCTGTATTGTGTAATCGAATCGCTTACGCACTTCCTTCCTTCCACTGTTGGGTTGGATAATACTGTATATTGACCGGTGTGTTTCCTTTTATTGGGTGGACTGTTGGAAGACATCCTCGAACTGCTTTTTCAAAAATAACTCTGTGACCTTTTCACATTTAGGAACAGCTTTCCCGGAATTAAACAAAGGTTGGTCAGCACAGGTTCTCAGCCTGTTGTAGCTCAAAATAATCCATCCGATCTTCTCGTTGCCGTGAATTTGTATTCTCGGTGACGATGACTTCATTGTTTCTCTTAAGACAGATAATGAAGTACAGAAATGGATCCCAAAGGACTTAGAAAACTGTCCTAATGTTCTCCAACTATGATTTGGATACTCTTCAATGGCTCCTGCAGGTAATCTTGTACCCCATAAATGTTCAGAATCATTGATGCAAAGTTTTTTAAAACAATATCAATCAACATTAAATAAACCCGCAAATCATTCAAGGAATCTCTTCGTTTTCAACCATGATCTATAAACAACCGAAACAAACGCGGTTTGAACTGCAGATAGCCGTGTTATTTGCTGCAATCGATCTTCCAGTAAACACTCAACGATCATCAGGCTTAATAGAACGATATCTATCCCTATTTTGCGCCCATCGAAAGATTAGAACCACGATTTATCGGCACCTGAATTCCCTCATCTTTCGTATCTCGTTTGTCCCAATTGCTGTTGGTTGTTTTGGAGTAATCGACCGACTTTCGAATTTTTTTGCCTGCAATGTTGAATAATTCTCTACAGCTCTTCTTGAAAAAAAGCCCGAATTATTTAAAAGTTCATCACCGTATGAAGGACATTTTTATTTTGTCATCCACACGATCCTTGAAACTTTTGATAGCTAAAAAAATATTTCCAAAGTTTTCTTCGTGCTGAAATATAAGACTTAAGCTTCGTTCCTTCTCGAGGTCTTGCCTAAATGTTTTCTAAATGTTACTATATGTTACTTGGTGAGACTCTAACATCTGATGTTAGCCATAGTTAGAAAATGATTTTAAAGTTCTTTGTTTACATGACCAATTCGTGTCATACTACCTCAAAGACGGTTCGAAGACCGAATCGCGCCTGGTTTTCATTTCTCGAAACTAGCTCACCAAAAAAGAAGTAACCGTATTTGAGGAGGGGGCTTTTATAGCCGCCATGCTGTCGATAAAGATGATCAATCATCTCAGTTTGAAACACGCTTGCATGGCTCGAGAAGCGACAATATTTTGAAATGTTTACTTAAATACCTGTTCTTTTGTCCATTTTGGAGCAGCGGCATTGATGATAATTTGTTAGTGAAGGTGTTTTGGTGCCATCTTTTCATTACTTTCTAGACGCGAAAATGAAATTTATCTTAATTAAGTTGAGCTTGACTTATTATGACTTATTATGAAGTCAGGAGAATGTGAAGATGTAATTCCTGGTAGCGCCAGTTAAGCCTTGTTGGGCCCGAAGGGTCTTGCTGACAAAAGCAACTTTTCATAAATTTATAAATGTATTAGATGGAAGATAATGTGTGTCGAATTAAACGCGACTGTCAAATAAGCTCTCTCAACATTAGCTTCCCACCAGCATTGCTTCATCAATACAGAGAATTCGCACTTAAGCTTTTTCATAAAAGGACTTTCAGCTCTAAAAGTAGCGTCTGAGTATGAGTAACAATTTCATTGTCCACATGACTGCATATGTTTAATTTGGCAGTATTTTCTTTGCCATTATTTACTTGCTTTTCAGCCCATCGATCTTTTGAGGATCTGAACCTCCACAATCTCGGCTCCCTGCTTTCAATTGGTTAGACGACCTCCCAGACATTCGTGATTGATTGATCCTTGAACCAGGCGCTCAATCTTCTTTTTTCGTATAGTTGGTAGCAGCGATTAGAAAACAATCTTACTCAAAGCTTGATTGTCCATTCGCACAATGACGAAGTGTTGAATTTTATATAAAATCTTCTTTGCTGTTGTGCTTACCGTCCCAAAATTTGGCTCCACAAAAAACAATTATTTCTGTCCAAGCTGCATGTTTTGATCTCAGTTGTTTGGACTACTAAGGTATCGTTTATAAATAAACCTTTAGATAAACTCTTTTACTGACTCAACCTTATAGCTGTCGATTATGATCTTTGGTCGTGCAATCGATTCCTTGTCTGTCAGCGTATATTTTAATTTATCATCATTGATTTGAAGCCAAACTCGTCTGGTATTTGCAATAACCCCCTTGAGAGCTTCAATGAGAATTCGTTGGGCGTCGGCGTATGAAAAACTTCTGTCTGTTGAGATTAAGGTTGTAGCAAACTTATGAAGTCAAAAGAACCTTTGTATCTGTATGAAAAATTAAACTAAAACTTCACTGCTTCTTCACGGGCAATAGGATTCGTTCTTCCGCGCTGTTTCTCGGTTACTTCTAAAAATCAGTTCTTTCCCAGCACTGTGAAGGCCTGGAATCAGTTACCAATTTATATTAAAAGACGCTGTGATAAAGCAAATTTCCGGGACATTCTATTTGAACATTTTGCGAAACTAGATAAATGCATTTTCTTTTTTTTTCTTATTTTAATTTTATAATATTTTTTTTCGTTTTGTTCAGTTATTTAGTAAAATAAAGACCTTCTTCTCCTTTTTTTATTTTTATTATATTTAGTATATTATGTACGAACTACCTTTTATATTAAATCGAAACATCGCTAATTAATAAGGATTTTTTTTTCCTTACTGCGTTTGTTAAATCTTAAGTTAATAAATAAACAAAAAAAAAACCAAAGCATCCGGAATAAATTTGGAATAATTCTGAGATTCTTGCTCCAAACTGCTCGTCTGTTTCCCTTCATAGATTTTCTGCAGTGTCGATATGGCGATCTACCGGTCTGACAGTCCGATTGTGTATTGGCTGTTTTGTGTATTTTCAAAAAGGCTACAGACATTGGATAGAATTAAAGCCACCATCAACAGCGTTAGAGGTGATCTTCCAGTCACCAGGCATAATTCGTTCCCCTTTAACCTAACAGATGATTTGGTGAATGTTCGTTTCCTGCTCTTCGATCTGCTTATACATCAAGAGTTGTTGGCTGTCGCGCCAGTCTTGTGGTTCAACTTTCAAAATTATTTTTGACTCTGTATGTCGCAAAGTAGATTGCGAAACCAATTCGCCACGGACGGCGGTCCCGCAAAACATTGTGGGACCATCCAAAAATAAGCCTCTCAGAAGTCTTACATTCAGAAAATATGTCTTAAAAATAATGCGTTCTCAGATACATCAGAAACCAACCGTACACTCGAAATTGAATTTTCCATTGAAATAAAAAAACAACATTATCTCATAAATGAAACTTAAGCTTCTCCTTTGACTTTGCCTGTCAGAGACTTTTATCGACAAAAAAACAAAGCCAACGGATTTCCATATTAAGTTTCGCGAATAGGCCCACATCTTGCGTCCGTCGCATTAATTTCCCACACGCATACCAGTTCGTTACGTAACGTTCCGAAAAGATTATGATTAACGATAACGACGGTTTTTTTTTTTTTTTGTCCAAGTCGTATGCAAATGCGCTGACAGCTGACAAATTAAAACCGAATCAAAACATGTTCCGCGGATTATGATTGTAGCTTATGGGCCTCGTAAAGTGTTGTATTAAAGACTTAAGCCGCCACCTCGTTGATGACGACTCGAAATTGGAAGCCCAAATGGCCGGTATAAAAGAACTAAAACAAATATCATAAATAGATACTTTTACTTATATCTTGAATATTTGGACATTCCAAACAGTGAGAAATCATCTCAGGTTTCATTCCATTTGGAAGGCTAATTGAATGTCTCACTGTGTGTGCAACTAGTTTCGTTTTAAAAACAATCAATCGGGCACCCACATGTGAATTAAATACTTCTTATTCAAGCCCGTTTGCCCTCCACGTGTAGACCGCACATAACAAGATTATCCGCCCGGCCCTCCCATGTAGAGTTTCCAATTGAAATGCATTCGACACTTAGTGGTTTGGAAGTACTCCAACCATACACAGTCGTCCATTTGGCAGGAGGCAGGGTTGAACACTCGTATTTGCTTTTGTGGTCTATCTACCTGGGCTATGCCACAACGGAATTAAAGTTCAAAAGGAAACTAAAAGGTGCTAAGGGGTTTCAACGCCACCACCACACTACAAGCTGCTAAAAGGTTTCTGCTCACTTGCTCGTTTGAGATACAATATCTAATAATTTAAATCGTTAACATTTAGCAAGGGGCCATATGCGAGTTTTTGTATATGGCTATCGCCTCCGGGAGTCGGTTAGGCTTGGCTTTGATGGCTTTGGTGGCTTGGGTAATACGCAGCTAGGTCTATTGGTTACTTCCAGAGGCGTGCTGTTTGACTGATTGTTGTTATTACGACAAAACTTGTTGCGCATGCGCTTGCCATGGTAGGTAGCCGAGTGCGTTGATAATTCTAAGCTGGTCTTGGGGATTAATGACCACTTGGTGGAGAGTTCGTATGTACGTAATTGTTGTGCTGATACCATGTAATATTTTGAATATTCATTACATGCTGGCGGATTTATTGGTAGTGGAGTAGGGTAACCAAGATAAATGAATCCCATTTGCAGATGAGGCGTGTTGAGGTGCATGAAAAATTTGCATTTAAAGAAGATTCTTGTTCACGGATGTGCCTGCAATTTTGATGATTTATCATATTTTACCTTCTAAGGGAGTTGGAATTATTTAACTGTTACCCAAATAAAAAATACTTGCGTCTAGCTGTTGGACGTCAGTGCATCCAGTTTTCAAACACCTCGAAAATCGTACATGAAAATAACGCTGTTCAGGCTTTCTGTACCCAAACAGCTAAATATATTTTCAAATTGTAGCTTTGTAAGGCTTTTAAGAGCACGCAAAGGTCTTTAAAAAATATTCGTTTTGTCGGTAAGTGCGTTTTTGACTTGAAATTTCCTTTACAGATTTGTTGCCTGGTTCTTTCCTATGGTTTAAGACTTTTTTTCTATCAACTGGACTCAAAGGAATTCCTTGATACAGCACTTGTCATTGTTAGACGGATTGCTTTGTGAAAATTTGTATGTACATCATTTGCCATCATATTCGTCTCTCGAAATATGAAACGAGAAACCGATTCTTGAAGTGAATTTTAAAAGCTAAGTTTCCGGAACACGATTATGAGGATCGGTTTTGCTGGCACCGAATTGAAAACATACGCAAATCGACTTCCTGTATGATGTGATTGGAAGAAAATTTAAGGTTTTTCCTCCTCTTAGATCAGACGCGCATTTTGACAGCTCAGAAGAACTCAACATCGTTGATCATTTGTTTGAAAATTACAGGACTACTCCCCTGGGGCACCTCAAAGGTCTTAAAAAACCTGGTTTGTCTTAGTCCAGTCAATCAAGGAAAGTGAAAGCGTTACATATAAGGCAGATGATTCGGTAAGAGATTTTATCAATGGAGTTCCAACTTAGCCTTATGTCTTTATGGTCTTCAAAAACGCGCCAAAACTTTAGGCTTAAATAGAATATTTTATGACAAAAAAAAAAAATGCGTGAAAAAAACTTTGCAATATTCTCCAGTGTCAGTGTCAAAATAACATATGAGTCAAAAGGAAACAAACATTCGACCCAGCTTCGTTTATAATTAAACGCATAAGTGGCAATAATTTCAAAATCAGCTCTTTCACCGACAAAGTGTTTACTCCTCACTCTGCCAGTACCCCTGTTTCACCTCCAGCTAACTCAGAAGCCCCCCCAAATCAATCAGGAATATTAGTTTAGTGTTGATTATTATTTGGTTAAGAGATAATATTATTCAACCCTTAAGGAAACTAGCCCAATTTGAACCGCATACAGCAGAGACTGTTTATTGAATTCGAAACAGAAGTCGTCATTCTCATTAATCTACCCAAGGGCATTATCATTCTGGTGCTTTGAGACTCCACAATATCAACTGTGACAATGAACTCCTCCCCTTGAGAGCCACCACCTGATTGGACAAGAGATTAGTGATTTTCAATTTTATGAATAATTTCGGTTCGGTGAGTCTACTGCCGGCTTAGATCAGGTTCTCGGCAAAGCTATTGGTAAACAGTGACTTCTTGTGAATCGATTAATCTTAATCATGCCATCCTTCAACTTGGAATTAGTTATTTGGTTGTGTTTTGCCGGTTGTGTCTTTTGGTTGCCTTTTTTGTATCTACAAAACTGTTTATCAAAGTGTAACTTAACTGGTTTTTTATTAATGAAAAATTTGCGTTAATACTCCAAGGCGCGGACTTATTTTGTGTGGATTAGAAAACATTGATGGATGATAATGGGAGGTTTTAAAGCTTTTGATTATATTTTTATGCTGTTTGCCGCTAAGCTCAAATTGACAGTGACACATCGATTACAGTAATGTGTGTGATTAAGTCTATGGAGTGACAGAAAACTTTCCACTGTTATTATTATAAAAAAAAACTCCATGGTATTTTCCTTTTTGTATTTTTAATAAAAATGTTTTGAGAAAAATTCAAAGTGGACGAAGCTTTGTGCGAAAATTTACATTTCTGAATGATGTGAACATTGCAAAAGACCCCCTCTATCTTGAAAAAGCGCCTACTCTGATGAACTTTCGATTACTTGAACAATCTTGCGTAGTGCACTGTCAGCAAGCCTGCCTTCAGGTAAGAGCAATCAGCCCAAAGCCTAAAAATGCACCAAACTATAACTCGTTGTTTATGGAAAGGTTGTTCGACGATTCTTCTAGTGTTTTCGAAACCAGTTTTGATTGTTTTTGTACACTCAATAAAATCAGTCTTAGTGCGCAGGTTTCAATTTCGCTGCCAACTTTGTAAACATGAAGGCCAAGATCGCTATGAGAAATACGATTCACTTAGACATCCAAAATGTTAAGTTCCAAAGTCAAAATCTTCTGTAAAGTTTCCTGAAGTGCGAACAGCAGCGATTGTTGCCAAAATAGGCTCAACAGCATCCACAAACCCGAAAAGATATAGCCACTACGAGGTTGCGTTTTAAAGTTCGTTGAATAAAGAGGTAGGTCATTAAAGAGGGTGCTTAACTGAATCATAACAAGTTTAGTTGTACAAATAGCGAGCTCTATTTTAATTGGCCCATTAGCTCTTGAACTTTGCTTGACCTCGAAATAGTTCTACAGTCTTCTGTACTTTAATTAAGAACGAATTTTGCGATACCTTTGGCAAGCCATCTCTCTTCATGTATGGATACAATATTAGAGTTGATCCGATGGAAAACTTACTCCAAACACATGCCGATGATTGACTCCGAGTTCAGAGATATATACTCATAGATTTCGTTACCTGCAATTTCCCTGTAGCCCGGAATCGAAATGAGACAATCCCAATTTCGCTAAGAAAGCATATTCACTTGAGCTTTATAATTTAGAACAATTTTTGAGTGATTTGTGGGAGTCTCAAGCGCAATAAGTGCGGCCAGACTGTGATGCTGATTCTTCTACCATACCATCCATTCGACTCTCTCATCGAAGTGCACTCAAAATTTGCTCCCGAACACGACCGACCGGGTTCATAATATCGTAAGGCATTCTAAACAAAGAACATTGTTCAGAAATTATGCTCCATATTCACTTGGGAGTTATTACTGGTGACAAAAGTAAGGTGCAATGGCAGAAAATGGCCCAACACTAAGATGCCGAATTCGGCTGAAGAATCCATGTAGACAGTCTTTTGAGATGAAGAAAAAGCCCTGTTGATAGACTACGGAGCCAAAATAACATGTCTTCATGACCGGAGAATAATGTTTCAATCCCAGGGTCGTTTGATGAAGCCATCAAAAAATTAATTAAACTCGCCTGTTCACAAGGATCCACCCTTCAGTTCTGAACTGGCTCACAGCCAATTTTAACCATTTTCAACGTTGAAAAATAAGGTTTACTTTTTGGAAAAAGATTAAATACAAGGGGATGACCTAAAAGTAATGATAATCGTTTATTTCCAGTTCGCACAAAATAATAACAAAACTATTTTCGTCCTTGATCAGAAACCTCTCAAGAGTACATCGGAAGAGTCAGAGACTATAACCTCAAATGGGGACGGAGGATCAACAGCAGCAAGACGAAGCTCATCTGCTTCCGACCACCGACCACGCCAACAAGGAGCAGGAAAGCATGCGCGACGAGATGCTACTGCAAAACGGGAAAGATATTGCTCCACAGCTCAGTACGAAATACCAGGGATACACCTTCAGCGAGCGTTTCCAATTCAGGCAACACGCTGAAAAGGTGCCACTACGAGCAATGAAAAAATCAAATACTGGAAAAGAAAATCCGCTGGACTCTGGAGGAATCACAACACTCGAAAATATATCGACAACACAACGCTATACGAAAGCGCAGGGATCACTCGAATTGATGACTTTATGCTGCAGCTGTCAAGAAAAATCATCGAAGGATCAGGATCATCAGTAGGCAAGATGAACTAGCCCACATGTATCTCAGCAGACAGAATTAGTTTTGATCAAAATCAGAGTTGAAATACGTTGAGCCGGAAATATTTAAATTGTTGTTTTAAGTCAAAAATTGTTAATATGTTCTTTTATTTGAATACGAACCGTCGAAGAGAGAACATCGAAATTGGGCTGTCAGTAAGTACCTCTGTTTTTGGGAAAAAAAGTCTCTACCGGAGACATACACAGCGACTTGGTGGGACTCTTCTCCTCCATACTGAATCGTTGGGCCAAGGAATTTTAGCTAGGAAGAACATCCACTGAAGATGAACAGTTCACAGGACGTCCATCAACGTCCCTCAAAGTCGAAAAAGTCGTATTGGCAGATCGAAGAGTGATAATCAGGCTGAGGTTATCAGGAAGTGTTCAAAGAATTATTGCCAACGTATTACATGCACATGAAGAAGGTCTCTGCACGTTGGGTGGTGATAGTGTCAACCGATGAGTGAAAGAGAAACGAGTCGACATTTCAAGGGTGAAATTTGGAAAGTTTTTTTGTCACGTTTCTTGACTGTAGACGAAATGACCTGAAAGCGGCCATATTCATCGACGATTTCAAAATGTTGAATTCGGCAGAGAAGGTTAAGGCTGTAAGGATGGCTTTTATGCAAGAAACTTGATTCGAATTGTTTGAACACACGCACTGTTCACAAGATCTAGCTCTCTGTGACCCCTATCACTTTCCTCGGCTCAAGAGACGCTTTGAAGATGAAAGCAAAGTGATGGACGCTGTTAAGGCATTTTTGAAGAGCAGGATAAGATTTTTGTTCTTAGTTTATCCTGGGTTTGAAAACAAAAAATGACTCAATGTATTATTACTGGTGAGGAGACTGGAAGACTTGGAGGCTTGGAAAAATTAACATTTTTTTTTTAATTTAAATCAGCTTGGTGCTTCATTATTAATTCATACTCCTCGTATATCTATGATAAAATATCAGCTCAATGGCTGAATGAGTCAAGTCTTGCTCTCATAGAAGGATGCTTTCAAAAGGACTAAAAGTTGAACAAGCTACGACTTCTGATAGAAAAAAGAACGAGTTCATTGTGAGTTTAATGTAGGAAAATTTAACCTCTTAATTGAATATTTAAACAGATAAACTCAAGTCTCTTTTTTTATTGTTTTCTTTTGGCACCTTCTTGAGTTATCAATTTATTATTCACCTTTTCCCAAGCATATCTCTTCATTCAGTAGAAAGTTTATAATGAATCTAATTAAGAAAATATAAATTCACACCCTTTTTACAATTCAAAACTAATCTATTTGTTTTTCTTATTTTCTTTTCAGGTATGTAACAACACTGTGAATCCGAAACCCTCATTGATCCATACAATCCGCCTAATTTTCCATGGCAAGTTGTTTATGAGTTGATTATACACAATGAATTCATTTTGGTAATAGAAATAGTAGATTCATACCCCATTTCGAACTCAAAGACCCTCACTTAACACTCTAATTAATGACCTAAAAAAAAAAATTAGAAAGAAAACCTCACCTTTGAGTTGAGTACGAATGAAAAGTTGAAGACGCATCTGTGCCTTGATCTCGTTAATTTTCATCAAAGAATGTTGCACATGTTGAACAGGAACTATCAATATTCAAAGCAACGAGCCAAAGATACGATTGAAGCCATTCAATAGATAAATAGATACGAGTATCTAAACACGGGCCCTCTTTCATGTCGGTGGATGGATGGATATTGATGTTGCAATAAAACATACAAGCTACACTCTACACCAGATCCACAAATAAAACTTGCAAAAAGACAAACAATTAACTTTGTTCAAATACAGATACAG
The DNA here is from genome assembly GCA_963555765.1 of Orthonevra nobilis. Classification (NCBI taxonomy): domain Eukaryota; kingdom Metazoa; phylum Arthropoda; class Insecta; order Diptera; family Syrphidae; genus Orthonevra; species Orthonevra nobilis. The sequence continues at coordinate 10,488,361 of OY743227.1, read as the reverse complement.
TGCACAAATGTGTATTTGAACATTTCGCTTCATGTAAACATTAACAGATTGCGTTCTGAATCGCGTATCTGCGCGCTGTTTGTGGATACGATTCCTGTGTGCATATTTATTTTGTTTATCATCAAAATCCGCGTGCATTTGTGGATCTTGTTATCGTCCTTCTTGTAAGGAGTTGTTCTTGTTGCTGTTTTATACTTTTCGAATTTGCATTAGCTAAAGGCAAGGGTACTGTAGCGGCGTCGGCGGCGTTGGTTTTAAAAACAAAGCCATGAGGTTGGAACAACCAGGAGATGTTGTCGCAATCCGGCAATTGTCGGTGGATCGTTGCAGTTGTTCGAAATTGTTTTTAGTCTTGTTCTATTTTTTTTTCTTGCTTTTGTTGACAATCGTGAGGATTCAGTTAACATGGCGCGTTCATTTGTCTGTCTTATTCTGGTGGAGTTTTTTTTAGACAAGCCGCGGAAATAATGAGAGGAAAATTACTACTTAAAGCGAGACATGGCTTAGAAATTCCTAAGAATCCCTCTGGACTGTGGAGAGCTAATGGATTAATTCTTGACGGTAGTTACTTGCAGTTGAAATGGACGTGTACATTTTGTTGAACCTTTAAGTTTTTGCTTTTTTTTTATTATTCCATGGCTTGAAACTTGTTAGCTGTCCTCATGCAGTTGTTTAACTGAATTCGGTTTCTTTAGAATTCTTGGTTAAAAATTTCATGGAATTCGTTTAGAGCGCAGTGAGCCAGTTGCGTGAAAACTCATCGTCACTGGCGATGAAAATATGTTGAATGCACTCACACTGATCGTGTACGACTTAGAAGATTGAATCTGTTGGAATAAATGTCAGTGGCTTGGATATTCATTACCGCCCGAAAAAACATCGATTTACTGATCGTGCAGAACTACTAGGATCAACATTTTTCGTATTCTGCAATCAGTGTTTCAAGCCAGAAGCCAGAACAAGAACCCATTGTTTAATTCTTTAAAGGACCAAATGAGCAGAAAAAGAAGGTTGATCTGAACGTTGATCAATTTTTTTAGGTTGACTGAGAAACTGCTAACGTGAACATATAAGATGGCCAACGAGTTAATGTGATTTTGAAATTCTTTTCTAAATTTGATGTCATTTGATCGAAGCAGTCTTATTTTCGGTTCTTGAGGTAGTTTTTTTTCGAGAGGACGCGATCTTGCATAATAAAAATAGTAATGACTCACTACTAGGTATGAAAACGACAGCAAACTAATGATCATATTCATAGAAGCTGACAAGATCGGTTCGTTGCTAGAGTAGGATGCTTAAGTTCACATTACTTTGACATACAAGATTATCAGTGAATTTTGATCGGGTGAATACGATCATGAAATTTGAACCAAGATACATCATTTCATGACTGAATCAACAGGACCCAAATTCATCGAATGAATTCAAAATGAGTCCGTTTAGGTATAAAAACGCCTTTATCAATAGAAATTTGTTTGACTGTAGAAGTGGCTTAATATTTTCCAACCATTTACCCATCTTCTACGATAAGTCTCTTCAAAATCGCTAAGACGGGTTTTTCATTTCATCGATTCGTAAATTTCATCTGAGAAATTCAAATTTTGAACAAAATCGTTTTGCGTACTAATTTTTTTTCTTTAAAAGTAAAACGAAGTTTCAAGTTCACGGTCTGATCGTTTGCAACGTTTTCAGAAACGATCAATATCACATTATACGAAACCTGGCTTTTCGTCATAAAAATTCTGACCATGTTGAAAGGTTGAGATGCGAACTCTTTTCCGTGACCTCTAAAAACTAATTTTAAGCAGAATGAGAATCCAAGCCACAATCAACGATCTTAAATAAATTACATCGATTCGGACAGTTAGTAAGAATATTAGGAGTTGAGTTTTGTTCTTCAAAACAGATGACCGCCAGTTTAATTTTGCGGATCTATTTCATCATCTTGACTTGAAAGGAACTACTTCAACACAATGTTGTGGTTTGGCTTTGAAGTGTCTTATCAATTGGAAAATCCCAAATGAAACAATATAAAACCTCGACTACCCACGATCAAAAATTGATCATTCCGCTGGGCCGTCATAAAAACCTTTCATTTCCATTAATCGTTTTTATATGTCAAATCATAGAACTCACGCCGTGCCAGGTGTGCTTTAAACGTCTTAACATATTCCATCGTCCAACGAGCTTATTCTTATTCTTTAGCATTTAATTAAAATCCAAATAAAATTTTTAACGACATTCTTTTTGCATAACAAGACCAATAAAATGCATAAATGTAGTTTTCTCAAATCACCAGTAAATAATAATTGGACACTTTTATTATCCCCTTATCTATTTGGATTACACGCCGGATTTCCCAGAACTTTACGACTCTCGCCCCCCCACAGAATGTTGTATTGAAATTCTAACACGTTTCACATCTCATCGGAAATAATCCTCGAGTAAACCTTAAGCAATCTTATCAAATAGACAGCAAAACAAGAGAAATGTATCTCAACGCTGTATCTGCATAAAAACTTGCAGCAAAAAAAAAAAGTTTCATCATCTCAAATAAAAACAAAACTTTAATTGTGTTTCCGGACAAGATGAGTACCTACCTACCCAGTCTTTGCTTATTCGCCGCCACGTGTTCGTCCAGCAACTGAGTGCGCAACGGACGCATCCCAGACGGGACGCGAGCTACAAACAGTTTTTGTCTTTCAGAAAATCTCGCCACGGAACTCTATTTATGGAGACGACGACTGTTAAAAGACGCCGTCGGCAAGCGACCAAGAGGCTAGATCTTGGCATCCAAGACTAGAGTCATTCCAAGGAGATGAAATGTTTCGTTTTCTTCTTTGTTGTTCCCCCGTCAGAACGAAAGATAAATTTTCTTATAAATCACCCAGAGAAGAATCTGAAGATTAACTTTATTTAGCCTGGTATCTATGAGTGCGTACAATGGTCTCGGGTATCCTAGGAGTGGTGTGATGCCATCTCGCATCTTCAAGGAGCTTAGCTATCGAGGTGTACGAATCAAATGGATTTATTTTACCGCCAATATCGACTCGTCTTAGCTCGCTCTTAGCTGATGGAATTTGATGACACTCTTCGGTGGTCGAGAGGACGTGCGGTGGCGGCGATACGATGGGGAATAAGGGTACTTTGCGGTTTTAGTGATTGGCACGGATGGAGGCGGATTGAAATTGAAATATTTTATCATTTTTATCGTACGTTAAAGGGACATAGCTGAGATGATTTAGCGGGTTTACACAAGACGATAGGTATTTAGGATGATTACTTTGGAATTGACGAAATGGGAGTAAGATTGTTTATGTAACGTTTAACGTTGATTGCATTCGCAAACAAAAGTCAACGATGGTCTTCCGCAAATGCCCCGATTAAAGATAAGAAGTGGAACGCTTGACGACACCTCCAGTCGAAAATGGTGAGTGTTATGATAATGCGTGCAAAGAGCGGAAACAGAGATCATTCGGGTGGCTTCATCTAATTAGCATTTCTGTCGAAGGTATTTTAGGAGGACGCTTAATGCCATTTGATCTTTCGTGGCCAGAAATGAAAGGGTGGGGAAACATGGTACACAAGCCGTCCAACAATTGTTTCATTGCCCGCTGAGCTTAAGTATGTAATCAGTTGTTTTTTTGCGATTTGATGTCATTGGAAATTTTTTATGCAAAAAAGTGCAGACTATTCCACAACTTTCCATCTTTTGTTGCCGGGTTATAGTTCGCGGATTCACATTAACGCAAGATATTGATCTGAAACCGACCATACACTGTAGAACAATGACGTAATCTCAACCTAACATAACTTCTTTGAGTCGAACTTGACACAGGCTCGCAAACAGTGTCCAACATCAGAAGAAAAACTACGAGTAGCCTGCGGATCGATTGCATTGGAAACTATCAAGAAATTTAACGAGAATTCGCCTATTTCAAGGCTCAAACTCAAATTTTTCCATTTAAATTCTTTTAAAGGTTCCGTACCTCAAAGGGAAAAACGTAACCGGAACGTTGTCAGTTTGCCTATCTGTCAAGACCCTATATCTCAGGAAAGCGTGGAGGTATCAAATTGAAATGAATACGAAATCAAGCTTCTAGATTGGGGTAGATACAAGCGGAAACAAAACTTATGGGGTTAAAGAAAAGGGAAAAATGTGAAAACCGTAAATTTGTACTAGCATCATAAACATTTTTTTTTTCTTAAAAAATTGCAGCTTAATTTTACGCCAAGAAGAAGGCTTTTAAAAAATAGAAATTGGGAAAGAATTTAGTACATTGAACAGTGGTACGGAACCCTTCGTGTGCGTGCCGGACTCGGACTTGAATCATTATCATTATTAAAATGAAATAGACAAAAACTATTACAAGCATTTTAATGACAGGATTTACTGCCTAAAAACTTAAGTAGAATTTAACTTGAGGATAGTCCTAACTGAGGGATAGAAACAATTCCTTCCTACTGATCTCTAGATTACTTGAGAGCCGTTTGTCATTCATCAGCTGTAGTTGGGTAGCCCGTCTACACTTTTGTCCGTTTAGGTAAAAATAGAGAAACGTCTCTGGTGGGATGAAGCCTTTGAGACGCAATGCTTCGTGTAACATACTACTGGATAACAAGCCCCAAAGATCGGATTGCTGTCAGACGTTATTTGCTTTTGCAACGTGTCTCCTCCGAATAAACTTGATCAAAAAATTACTCACTCAAGGTGAGATTTTGTTCTGCTGAGAGTTGTGCATAAATGGAGACAAGCTCTAGAAAACCCGAATCTTTTCCATACAGCTTGCTCGTACGTAGAACGAAAACCCATACTCAGTCATCGGATAGGGGACGTGTAGTAGATTATTAGAAGAACTGATCTACGATAATCCTACGTGTTCTAGCGAAAAATGATTTTCCGGTACTATCACTTATTCTTAACTTCACAATTTCTACGAACGGAATCCGCATCGACGCCAACTTGTCTGTAAAGGAATCAACTTTATCACCCTTTTTTCTTAGACCAAAGTTCTTTAATCGTGCACGATCAGTTTTTGCTTTCCTTTTTTTCCACGCCATCCACGTCCATCGTTCGACTAAAGACCTTTCTTCCAAGACCACCATAGTGTTTCCTTTTTCCTCCGAATGTGCCTTGAACGTTGGATGTCTTGAGAATGAAAAGCCAATAACAATCATAATATCCTATGTAATCGTCTTAATGCCCACAATCCTCATTACCACGCCTTGAGTATAGTGCTTGTGTAATTGCTGCGATCATGACAAATAAATAATAATAATAAAAAAATTGTTTAAAACTTTCCTTTAACATCAACTTCAGATGGCAGCGGAATGAAAATGGAAAATCGACATGAGGAGAACCTGTTCCATCTCAAGACCAGTATTCTGCCATCGTCAAGTCGTTTATCCTTCCTTCCCGCAGGACGCCACGTCTGTTACATTTTTCAAACGAATAGACGACATTTTAATTATGAGTTCCGTTAGGCGCGCTCTCTTTCTCTCTCTCCCTTTCTCTGAATTCAAAATCGAGATCAATTTTAATAAATTTCCTCGATCAAATGTGGATACATGAGTTCCATGGCCATGGAAACTGGATCCGCTGGTGATTGAGTTAGGGTTTCTTTGCGCGGATTCTTTAAATCACCATCGCTTGTTTACTCAGTTGAGGCTGTGATAAATGCCTGAGATCGGTTTTATAGGTAAAATGATTGATTCACATTAATTGGAGTTTGTCAATATGTATTATGGACGCGCACATGGAAGTGATCTATAAAGAGATCGTGTGCACAGCTTGTGCTGATGGCATTTTGTGGGCTTGAGATTCTTTGGAGTCATTGTCTGGCTGGATATGATGTGGCGAATGGCGTGTCCAGAGTTGGTTGATTAATTTTTTTTTTTTAGTGGCCTATGCAGTGGAATGAATAGTTATAAGCCCCGAGCTCATGCTGAGCCCTCATTTCGAATGCGGGAACTAAATTCGAATGGTGAAAGCAGATAGATTAAGAAGAATGGGTTGATTGAATATAAAATGATGTGGCGGGGAAGCTTTGACACTGAAGGCCTCAAAATCTTGTAAATTGTAAAGCAGACATGCGAACAAGCCTACAGTGTAAAAATCCTCCGCGTGATCATTTCAGACGATGAAGAAAACGAATGAAAAAAAAAATGAAGTACATAGGCTTTTTACATGGCCCGATGTTCTTTCAAAATTAAGTAAATCGTTTTGTCGATTGCAGTCCAGTAGGCTGAACTTCTGGGTCATTCTCTTTTATAATTTACTCGATTTGCAGGGACTAGGATTGCTCATAAGTCATTTGCATAGTGCGATGATCAATCGAAATCAATCTGATGTAATTTGGATGAGGTCCCAATATGGATGAAGAGCTTTATATCGAGTTTTTCCATTCACTTAATTCACAGTATTTTATTCGTCATTAGCAAGTGCAATTTTTGCGTTTTTGAAAATCCTGTTAATCAAACTTTAATCGTTGGTCGATCATTCTACTGGTTTCAGACTTGCTCTAGGAATCGAACCTTATTTTTTGTCAACTGATCCAATTGAAGTCAGGCGCTTACAAGACTGCATCCTCATGGAGAGAATGTGGCCTGCTCGTGTCATCCGTTTTAGAACATTTCACTTTGTTGCGTATTCAGCATTGATTCCTGTCCGACACTTGGTTTAAGGTTCATCGATCGAGTCTAATCTATGAGTGTTCGTGACGCTTAAAAGGAGACATTTACACTTTTGGTTCGAGACCATTGCCAACCATGCAGAACATAGTTTTGCTTCCCTAGAAGATTCTTATCCGATTGCCACAAACTTCGAATCTTATTTGAGCTAAGCTATTGTGGGATTCGTGACACAGTCAGCGGAAGATCAAAACCTTACATTTTTCGAGAGAATATCTATCCCGAAGGTCCAGTTTAGGGTCATCCCCTACCACCTTAAAAATCTAGCATCTTCAGTTCATTGAACCTTTATTCTTCATTGTTTCAACTGTGCTTTGACTCGAGTTTCCTCGATTGCGAAAGCTAACATATGGACCGACCTTTCGCCAACCAACAGTACACTCATAAGTCATCGCCACACTATCGTATTCATTGTTTCTGAAGGCTAAAATATTGTTTGCTAACAACTTGTTTACAAGCACATACTCATGCATCTACAGACCATTCACTTCGAGTACGAGTATCTCAATGCAACCTCCTGCAGTGCTTAAGTGCTTAATTGGAAGAAGACACTCAACAAACAAACCTAGATCTAAGCCAGCTCCTACATGCATGGTCGTTAGTTATTTTTCCATCACAGAAGTCCACATCTGACTCTCGCATTCGAATAGCTATCAATTCATTAAAAAATTCTCGTAAAATTCTAATGAGCTACACAGAAGCTGACATTCCCGAATGAGAGATCTACCATCGTCGGCTCACAACAAATCTCTCCATGCACTCACCTAATACTATAATGTTCCTGTATCTCATGCTAACATCGCATAAACGGGTAACAACCAACAAATAACTCGGCTCGTATACAAATGTGTCACATCCCTAATGGCCCCTGTCATTCCACCACGCAAGATAGATACTCCAGCATTCACACTGCGAATGGAAGGCCAAACAAAGCCGAACATCTATTCAAAACCTGGCCATGGCCCAGCGAACGATACACGAGCATGGGGATGCCATCCAAAGGAGTATTGTGCTGTGAAAACTTAGGACTTTGCAAGTTCCAACTTCACTTGAGCAATTAAAAGTGCTCAAGTCCTCTCCACATGGTGCTGGATGCATGCAGGCAGAGAATGCATGACGCCATGAATATTTCATCGAGTAAACAATATTATGTAATTGCTAAGACTATGCATACACCATCAGCAGGGCTTCGGAATACACGGCGAGTCCTTTACGGAGGATGTTATGCATATTTAGGATGTGTACCTGGGAAGAGGAACGTGTGCGACGGAAGAATTCGTTTTTAATTTCCCATGTTTGGCTGGTTTTTATTTTTATTTTTTTGTTCCTGTGGAAAGGTGCTTAAGGGTGAAATGGTGTCATCCACCCGCATGTGAAGACATTTCGTGATCACGCTATTGCATAAAACGTACGATTAGCATACGAGTTGAGGACATATTTGTTTGGGGAACACACATTTCACCCTTGGCTGCTGCACGCGTCTTTTATTCTTCTAGAAAATGTCATAAGTCAAATATTTTATTTCGTTTTCGAATGGAAATTGAGTCCCTGCTTGGAGCGATAGTCAACACTGGAGTCATGCATAGGGGGATGATTCAAAGGGTGGTATATCTTGGGCTTGGGTATGGTAGACTTATGCAAATGTATTCTTTGGAAATGGAGTGTACACTGCAGTGCACATGATTAGAAGCAACTGATTTGAAAACTTATTGTTTTATGGCATGGGGACAGCAAATTTAAAACAGAAAGGAGAAACCCCTTTTGAATCTCTTGTCGAATGAGTCCGTATGGTAACCTTTTAAATTGGATACTTTGATAAGTACGAACGTTCTTTCTGGAAGAAGGTCTCTCAGTTTTATGAAACAAGCCTCATCAAACAATAAGCAGCAAGTTTAAAAACGATCATTTACTTGTCTTTAGTGGAATTCAATCAATGCTGCCTTTCACTTCCTGTCAAAGCCTTTAAAAATCGATCCAGTTTCAGCAGAGCGAGGACGTATCTGCTTCCTTCTACTTTGCGCCGGCGACGTCAATTTTTTAAAAGGTACACGAAGTATTTCCCTTTTACCTGCCAGAGGTGAGATTACAAACGATTCATTTTTCCAAATCGTATTCTTGCATGTCTGTAAGGTTATGGCTGTGGTCAACTGTGTTCCTTTCTATAAGGCAATTTACACTCAGAAAAAACGTCCTTTATGAAAGAACTAGCAACTTATGACAAAGAATGAAATCGATCGTATTTTTTGACCCGTCCCTGTTCGGGCGCCAGTTAAAAATTCTGCATCCTAATTTATCAAAAAAAAAAACACAAGACTTATCCATTTAAGACTTAAAAAAAGGCGTACTTGCGAACAACAAAGCAATTTTTTTTTAATTTTTTAAACAAAGCGCGACAAAGCGGTGGAGAATAGTCTCTCAACGAAGCATGAACTTCTGTAAAGTTATGGCTGTGTTCAGCTGTGTTCCTTTTATAGGGCAATGTGCACTCAGAAAAAACGTCCTTTATGAATTTTTTGACCCGTCCCTATTTGGGCGCCAGTTAAAAATTCTGCATCCTAATATATCAACAAAAAAAGGACTTATCCGTTTAAGACCAAAAGGCGTACTTACGTATAACAAAACAAGTTTCTTAATTCTTATATATAAAGATTCGGCTTTAAAATTCGAATTCTGGTCCCCGTTGTCTCCATGCATAAAGTTCAGTCACTGTATGCGGCACGGATGTTGCGACAGAATAAACAATCAGAGTATGCATTAAATAATCAGTGGAAAAGAATTGTTCACGACTATCTGAGTGTATCTTGGGACAAAGCGGTGGAGAATTGTCTCAGGGAAACAAGCATTTCAAAAATCGGTCAAGACGTTTGCCTTTTATTTGATTTAAATCCATTGCACCCGAAGCATGATTGCCTTTTCATGTGCACTTAATAACCACCGCACCACCTTTAATTTCGAAGTCTCAAATAAGAGCAGAATCTACATGCTTCGTCCTCTTCAGCTTTTTTACGAATATGTTAAGCAAGTATATGACCAGCAAACATGCGAGCTTAAAGCTTACAAGTCATAAACATGACAGGCATATCCTTTAATCATCAAACATTTTAAAGCCACAGATGATTACCACCGCAAAACTCATTAGAACCACACGTGATTGATGATGCGCTGGGGACTTGCCCCAATTCATACCAAGGGTCTCATTTCATGAAGGTAATGCATTCGTTGTCATCCGGCATTGGCAAATTTCCCACTGGCTCATTCGTTTTGATGGCACTCACTACATCCTGCCTGCAGATCCTCACGGAGTCATTAATCAAAAGGCAACTTTCCAAGTTACATCAGAAATATTTTCATATCCCGTGATTCGACATCGCTGCGAAGGATGTTCGACAAGGCTTAGGGTGTTTGTGTGTGAACAATTTAAGGACCCACGGGACTGTGACCACGGCCACAAGTTAGTTGGGCGTTTTCGATGTCATCATTTTGACACTTGACGCGATTATTTAATTAAAATGTTGCTCCATTTCGTGTGTGCTATCTTCAAGTGTGTACCTCGTACTTGTAGATGGATCCGTTGAATGGAACGGCACACTCGTTCTCGGAACTTAGTGTTGCTGGTTGTACTCGTACATTTTAATACGTTTTTACGATCTTGATTTTATGACTTGCTTGCTTCGCCCGACCAACCGACCGACCGACCGACATACTAATGTTTTTCTAAGTAGTTCACTTAGTAAAAATGTCAAATGACAGTGAACACGTTGCTTTGTGCTACAAAGAAAATAAAGCCGCCAGTTTTGCTTGGTTGTGTATTTTGTATAGTAGTATTGTCATTGACATAATGAAAACATAAAAAGTACTTTTTTTACGAGCCACGCTGATAAGGGATCAAACAACAATGCATTTGGCTGACATGACGACACAACGGCTTGAAGTTGGGGGCTGCGACTGGGGAGGGTAGCCTTATCTGTTGGTTTGGGTAGATCGGGATATCGTGGACGAGTATTCGTGGTTAAAGGCACTTCGAAGAATGACGACATGTTATGTAGTTGTTGCCGACAAGTGACATCTGTTTGTAGTTGGTAAACATGGGAGCTTGAGGCTCCGATAGGTGAGACTTGAGTACAAGTAATCTTTTATGGAAGCTCGACTATGACTTGTGATTACATAAAATGTGAGGCAACGAGTGTGTTATTAGTGTGATAAATTTTTCTTAAGAGACTTAGAAAGAAGGATACTTGCTCTTGGAACAATGCTTTATAAGCACTTTTTTGTTAATATCCACTTTCACGTACTTAACAAGCAAAGTACTTGGTCTAAAGTATTGATAGCCACTGTTTCTGGCAGCATCTTGGTTGTCAATTTAAAACTATAACTTAACTCCACTTGCTTTAATGTTTTTCAACAATTGAAGGATTGTTTCAAACTCATTTTTGCTACGATTTGCTTCGTGGGCTTAGTTCGAATGGGGACGGAAAGTTTCATATCAATTTATTTGCATTCACTCAGTTTGCAGTATTTTATTCCCCAATAGTTTTGGCTTTGGAGCGTCATTTCCTTAGAACTCCAGTATAATAAGATGATAGTATTTTCGGTACAGCCTGCCACCCATTTAGAGGGACTAAAATCGCTGGTCGACCACGGCACCATATTCCCTAGAAACAAGTTGAAGATTTACTCAAGGATTCGATCGTGGGACCTTTTATATGTTCCAATTGAAGGCAGATAATTTACTAACTGTGCCACTCAGCCGACGGTCAAGCTTCTCTAAGGAACCTCAACTCATAAAATTGGAAACTCTTCAATCTACTCGATAAGGCCACTCTACACAAGGCCAAGAAGGATCCGGGGGGACTGCCTTTCCAAAAAAAATAGGGTTCCTTCGCTCCACTACTAGATCCAAAATCTTTTTATAGAACTCTGCTGAGGCAAAAAAAATCGACCCATATTTGATCCAAAAGTTAGTTAAAAGTTTTACTTAAATCCTTTATTTGACCGATTGGTTGTTTATGGGGAAGAACGAAGGATATATGACCGCATACACAAGAAGAAGCCCTTATTTCATAATATATTGAATATAAAGTACTGCAAACTGTATTTTGTTGTTCCTGGCGAACATAAATTTCACTGATCCCGTACTCGTTTGTCCACAATCAGGAGGCATGCACCGAACACACTGCAACTGCCTTGTCAAGATCATACAAAAAGATCACATTACAAGGACCTCCAAATGAGATCTGATAAGCTTCTGCATACAATAAGGCCCGTACGATGACGACAAGACAACTTACAAAAACAACACAAATCCTCAGTCCATTTGCGAAAATCGACCGCAAATGATTTGTATCAACATCTGCTTTAATTCCCACAAAAGCCCCAAGTGACCTCTAATCCTGGAAAGCTGCCAAACGAACCGCCGGCCGGCCGATGGCAAAACATGCGATTTTTTACTGCTTACAATTCCACATAATTTTGCCATGAGATTGCGGTCGAAAGACATTTGAATGGAGTCTTTAGGCATCTCGAAGAAAATTGAACCTAGTGAAGGTAGTGAACATAACGCATCCTGTCAACGGTGCTGAGAAGCAGACAAAAAACTCCTCGGGAATGGATTCTCAATTCTCATTTCTCATTGATCGTTCTACCTACAAGCCAACGCACGCAGGTGTTGCACAACACAAAGAGAATAAATCTGAAATCGAAGATGAAGTTTCAGAGGAATAAAAAAACAAAGCGCAGAAGGACATGGGATAAAAGAGAAGGTAAACACTGATCTGATTTAGTTTTGTTCTATTTAAGAATTTAAATCCGATCCGGGTGTATCTGGCCTGCAAATCTTGATCAGGTATCACATCAGCAGTTTGACCACACTAACAGGCGGCACAGCAGTATCCTGGACACAGTTGGCAGTCGCATTGCCAACGTCTTTCAATAGTCACCGCTTTGGATTGGCAGGGACACCAATGTAACTTATCTCACAACGCCAAGATCCTGATCACCTGCAAGCCCAAGAACCGTGCAAATGACTCTTACTCGCATCGGTCCAGCTATATCATTTGGAATCGTTATGTGGCACCCCACATGCGCAGCAAGGTATTATGCTGACGAAACTAGTTCCTGCCAGGAGTCCCCCCTGCCAAGTTGCACAGAGACAGTTTATCTATGATGGCCGGTTTTACACGCATGACATTTTCTCCCAATCAAGACTTTCGATCTTTGCGCGTTCAGGGATGTTTTATGATCGAGATTTCTTAGTTATTTGCACGGTTTTGAACAGGTTAGTGAAGTGGCGCATTGCAAATGATAAATGAATGACTACATTAATCGTAATGATTGGAATTATTTCTGCACTTCAAGACTGATGGATGTGTTTTGATTTGAAGTATGTCGCTCGGACGTGTGATGAAGTGAAAACGAGCACCACGAGCCAGCAGCTTGACTCCAGAAACATTTGATTAACGAGTTTTGTGGATAAAAATTTCACTCTAGCTTTCAAAAAAAAAAAAAATAAATAAATATAAGTGAGAGTCGAACACGCGCACAAAAGGTTCTGTACCATTATACAATATTCAAGACAAGATCATTTTTGAAAACACTTTATCAAAGAAAGTTTTTGTATCGGGTCCCCATTCATTTTTTAACTTTCTATTGTTTTATTTATTAAAGTCGTTTAAACTCTCTGAAATTTGCAAGAATGTGCGAATTAAGGTCCAGAAGATACAGCCCTGTGACAGACGGACGGACAGTAGAGCCCTATAAATGGACAAAAATGGTGCCAACTAACTCTAAGTGCATTTGTAAATTTTACAGTGTAATAAAAGCACAAAAATGTAAAGAATTTTCTATGCTTGTCAAAAATTTGCAAGGGTTTTGATTTTTACACACACAATCTACACAAACCAAGCCGATACAACAACCACTACAATAACGCCATCCATTAGTCAGACTTCTATCGCTGTTCGACCAATCCAGTGAGCGTGCCATAAACTTGTTCCCAATGGCAAACGGTGACTGGACCAGACCCTGGAACGTAGTAATTGAATCAATTGAAAGGCAGGCGCTCGATCAACTTCGCAACCGAGCTGTACAAACTAGTTTTGGTTACCCGAGCTTCTTTCCAATAGTGAACAATTCAGATTAATAAAAGAAGAACAAAAGAATAATGCTTTTTGCCCCAAAATTTGTTCGCAGAGGCGCAAATTATTTTTGTATTTTTATTTATTGTGCTTCAACATTTTGAAATAAGCTTTAATTCAAAAACAAAAATATAACAAAAATAATTGAAATAAAAACAGTTAAAAAATTTATAAAATCAAAATTTAAAAATATAAGTTTACTGCCCAGTTTTTAAATACCTTGAATGTTAATTTTGAAAACAGCCTTTTAACGATAGTTAGGAGTGCGTTGCGAAGCAAAATGTTCTTCTGAAAAGTCAAAATCTCTAAACTTAGATAAAATGAGGAAATTGTTGCAGTTTGAGTGCGCTTTGGCAGTCTTTGGAAAAGGTATTTGCTTTTTTTTATTAGACTTGAGATCGAGCAAAGGCAGTTCTTAGATCCAATATTTCTTAAATGCTATTTGTGTATTTGAAGTTATGGTCAAATTTTCATTAATCCATTCAAAAATCACGGTGTTGTTAACTGCATCCTTCGTTTACATGAGCTGTCTAGGTCACAAAGACTGGTTTCGAACTGAGTAATAATAGAGGTTTAATAAATATCACTTTAATTTAAGCTGGATGGTAAGGTCCAGAAAGATTAAGAACCATTTCAGCTTTTCGACAAATTTTAAATAGTCTTTAAGATCACCTCTTATTTTAATTTTGCGATATAGTGATTTTCGATAGCTTTGCTAAAATTGACTTTCGCTTGATTTTTTAATTCGCTTCTTTTTTGACAAACGAACAACTAACAGAAGATAAATCATCATTTATTCAGGCTGTCCCATCATCAGCTGTACCAACAGGAAAACTGAGAAAAATTTGTACACCAGAAAGATCGTTTTTAAACATAGTGAAAAGCAAAGGCCCGAGAATAGATCCCTTAGGGACTCCTGACAAGCGTCCGCCAGCACAAACAGACGGACCTCGTTTTCTTCCAAATTTATGGAAATTTACATGTCGTTGTGATGCAATTAAAAAATAAGGTCAGGAAAGATAATTCTTATGATCAACTGGGTAAGTTTCGAATGCATCCAGCTCGGTTTCCTTGAATTTGATTGCACAAATAGCACTTACGATTACGATTCAATCAAACCGAATCGAACCGAAACGAAAAACTTTAACGTTTTGTAGAAGCACTTCGTCAGCTTGAATTGCACGGAGAGACGATTGTTAACAGTCGGGGCTTTATCCTATTTGAGGTTGTCTATATAATTCGAAAAATTGAACCTCCAATAGACTCCAAATATTTGAAAACACTTTGTGAATTTTGCACTCTTCCTTGGCTTGCAATTGAAACCATGACAATTTCACTCCAGTGCTGTAAAGATGGTACCGCTTTTCTTTTGCATTATTTTTAGTAGGTTAACCATATTATAACCTGCCATAATTTCCATACTTTCATCTAATTGCTAAGCGGCGGCTTCGTGTCAGTCATCTAAAGACACCGCAGTCATTTTGTCTCTCTAATGGGGACACGACTTTCAGTAAAGATAATTTTCTTTAGCATGGCTCAATAACACACTGAGAACATTATAATAAAGAATTATAATAATATCCAACTATCGATTTACCCCATTGCACAACAGAGCCTCCTTGAGATTCTACTCCGCGATTGTTGTTGTAAAATAACAAAAGCCCAACACACATTCTCAACCAATTTGATGATAATGCCCCTCAGAACAGACGCAACAGCAAAAAACAAAAACAAAAAATTCATACAAATGCAAAAAGGTTTCTTTTGTATCTAGAACGAAGGAAACCAACAAACTCCATGAACTTAATTCAAGTATCTAAACCGACCGCATAATTCCGCCGCGGCAAAAAAAAAAACCAACGACAATGACGACCGGTTTGAGGTGCCTGAGTGAAGCTGATTCAAGATGGTGGCACGAAAAAAAAACAAGCCAAGAAAAATAATAATAAGATAAAATAAATAAAATAACAGCCTTCAAGTGCATAACCAAACGAAAAGAAAAGAAAAGGAAAAAAACAACATTTTGCAAGTGAAACGTGGGGCCAGAATTACTTGCCAGTACAGCAGCACCAGATACTCGTGTACAACAAGAAGAGATAACATTTGTTGAAGACGTTCCTCGGCAACTGCAAAATGCAACGTCTCCTCGGTCAGTCAGTCAATTTCCTTGGATGCCTTGTCATTCCCCCCGATTATGTGTACGAACACACTATCACACTCCCCTAATAATAGCTTCTTCAGATACACTGCACAGATACACTCACGTCACGATGTAAAGATACAATTTAAAATGGAACTCCTTCGTTTTGAGGGTCACATCTCTATGCATTGTTGCACGTTTAGGAATTCGATTCTGTTTCTTCTTCACTCAGATTTGAAGTCTTCTCAAAATCAGAGACATTTCATTATCCTTGAACTGACTCGCTGGCTGAAATCAATGACAGATGCCTCTCTTAATTATTAGTTATTAAATTTTCACGTGAGGAAATTTGATTCGATGATGCTCCGAAAAATCCACCCCAACCCATTGATGGCCGTCTATCAATTTTTTCATACGGATACGAGGTGTAATTACGTCGAATGACATTGGGATTCGCGGACATTGACGTTGTCGTCCTGTCATTCATTTCCACTTGGAGAGAATTTCTGTTTACCATAATTTGATAGGAATGCGCGAGTCCCTAGAAGCCTGTAGTCAGTTTGGGTTATTAAGTAATTCTGATGCGTCCGCTTGCAATTGCCTTCTCCTATATTTAGTCATTAGAGGTTGGAATTGGTTTCTACGAAGTGGCGAATCGTTTGAATCGACGCATGCAGCTAAATGACGGATGAGTCGCTTGAAACTAGTTTTTTGTGGACACTTAAATGACAGCTGTCATATAATAGTCTTTTTGCTTGGCAGTAAATTCAATAAAAAAAAATCTTAAGTCCTTGCGAGGAATAGACTGACTTAAGAGCTAGTAAAGAATAGGGTGGGCAAAATAAGGTCTCGTAACATCGCGGTTGACACAGGACAACCTTTTACTCGCCACTAACGAGACTAAGTATTATTGAGCGTCATTGAGGGACAGTTCTTTTTATATTCACTACCACAATTTACAAGAGGAACAGAGCTAGACTAACTGAGAACGAAATTCTGTTCCTCTAGCCCAAGTCAGATAAGTCAGATTGCAGATTTTGTTTTTAAACTGGCAACACTGTTTCTGAAGATTGTTAACTTGACACTTGAAAGTTGATTTATTTTAAATACGTTTTGCCATTTTACGATGAACAATGCGTGTAAAATGTGCAAACTTATTTTGGAAAATCATGGTTCGGTTCAGCATTCTTATCAGGCGCTACGTTCATTTTAAGGGCGACCTAATCGCCCATCTGAGCAAGTTTTTTGGAACACGGCGAATCGTTTTCACACCACGTAAACTCTAGTGGATAATACGCATCCCCAAAGACGAAAGTGGGTGCAGAAGAAGTTATTGCCTTTGTGGGGCGCAGTGTTGTCCTCATTGTGGAATGTGGCCTCCACGATCCTGTGATCTAGCGCCTTTGAATTACTTTCTTAGCAGTTATGTGAAGTCACAAGTGTAAGTCGATAAAACAGAGATGTTGGATGATTTGGAAGTCAACCTTAAAGCCGTATTATTGCTGATTTACGGCTCCAGTTGCTCCATAAAATTGTGGAAAATTAGACTTCACGATTGTGCTTCATTCGAGCTAAATTTTGAAATCATTTTTAAACTGTAAATGATTAAAAGTTAATCGAATAATCGAATAATAACTTAGTTCAGAATTTTGTGGCTATCTGTGATAGACAAGCTCTCTAAGCATTGAAAAAGAGCTGCGTATTCAGATGACCTATGATCCTTATAAAGTAAACAAAATATGGGAGATCAAACAGAACACGAAGCACGGTCTTGGTCCTCTTCAAAACTACTGACTTCCGTATTCACGAAAGTAACATTGAAAGGCGTATTCGATACGCAGGAGAGCTTTTTGAAAATCATGAGGACTATAATGAAAGCAAGACCACTCATATACGGACGGTTCTGTTCATTGCGTGACTTTACAATTTAGAGCATTATTGACTCGTGAGGAAATCTCATGCAATCTTAGACTTTAACGAAAGTTCAATGAATGGAATGGTCGAAAATTGCAGGCGTGTATAACTAAGTCACGACCACAGCCATTGGAGTTATTTAAAATATTTCACTTGTGCATCACAGCAAAAAGAAAAAAATCGGGCGTTCGAAATTAGTAGTATTAAGCTAAGATGTTTGACTTGGACACAATTTTCTGTGGGTCGACAAATAACTCGATTTAAAACCCCTGAGCAATCACTTTAAAAAGAAACGGGCACAACGTACGACAGCTGTTTAGTAGGTTTAATTATTGCACCAGAATTTTCTCTGACACTTTCCAGCAACAACACCAACAGAGCCCAACAACACTCCTCAGTAAAATAATGTGTTTCGTAAAGCTAACGAAAGGTTTTTTTCCAGCCAAACTATGATTACAATTCTTGTCCAACAGCAATTGGAGGAACACATCTGGTAGGACTTGAAGCCAAAGTGATGATGAATACCCAACCAAACTAAACCATAATGTCCATGTTCACAATGTTTTCCTCTCAAATACAGGGCTTCACGAAAGTGTGGATTGAACAGTCCTCGAAAACTTAACATGTTCCGAATAATTGCGATTTAATTCTAGAGGTACTCCCTGTTCAACTGGATAGAGTTCTGTCAATGTTGCTCCCTTTTATTGACCCATCCAAAAAAAAAAAAATAACGACTCGCGCCGAGGACTTTTCATCGTTCAACCTGATTCTCTTCCGCCGTATTTTAGGGCATGTCACCAAAAAGCTTGCGCATGGGACAAAATCTAATGCATATGTAAGGAACGCCAGTGACGCCTCGTGACGCGATCCGGCTGACATGTCGGCGACTGCGGAGTCACACTTCCGATATAATTTTGTAGTGGAACGGGGAAGTCTGTTTTTTTAACTTCATATCGAACCGGCTTAATTTTTTATTCAGCCAAGTAGAGGCGGGTGATCGTTTTTTCCATCTGATACGATAACGATCTTCAGCTGTATTTCAATAAACGGATCTTGGTTCTAGTGCTGGATTATTTGGCGATTGCGATGAAATGAAACAAGGGCACAAGGTTCAAAATGAAAGCATTTTAAGCCCTCTTAAAAATTTCAAAAATTTCTTTCTGACTTTTAAATGTAGGAAGTCTCTGAATCGAGTTTGAACGTTCAATTCTGTGATGCTCATTTAGGTAAGAGCTTTGGACGTGGTTCGCATTAACCCTTCTTAAGCAATTGTTGCGTTGGTTACCTCCAATTATCGACTTGGTTTCTTGGTGAGCACACATATATTTAATGTTGTAGGTAAACTATACATCGAGAAGAAGTCCGTACCGTTTTTGAGAGCTCCTTCGACTGAAAATTCTTAGGGTTATTGCACCTCCACTAAATACCTAAACCTACAATAAAATAGAGACGACGACACCGTGAAGCTTGGTCACTCTGATGTGCAATGTTTTAAACTCGATTAGTTGAAAGGAATGTGCTCATACAATCGGAGGAGGAGTGAATTTCAGTAAAATTTCCTTATAAAAAAAGAGTATTGCATAAAGCCGTTTTTTGAGGACGTTAACCTTTTATTGCCAAGACCTGTCTTGTTAATCACCAGTGTAAAGAATTTTGGGATCACTGTTGTTGCTTCTGCTGAATTGTCAGCATGAAGAAAATTCAACATTCGCTCCAGATATGCTTTTAAATTGACACCAAGCACAGACACAAGCTTTGCTTTTACAGCATGTTGAACTGATCTAATTTTACCTATCCATCAAAAAGTACGATGTGATCACCCGGTATCGTTATAAGCTTTGGTGCACGTCACTGCTGGAACTATTCCCTCATGATGTCTCTGTAAAACATCAACAAGTACTTAGTAGCATTACTTTACAATGCTCCTTGTGAGTATGCAAAACGCCAAAGCTACCTACGTCCATTGTAATGCTAGTCCTACTTATTATTTTCCCTTGTCATCCCACCCACTCCACAAAGAAGATTCCAGCAATTCTTCGCAAACGATTAATCATTCAAGAACTTCCAGTCCCATCGGCTCTGGGATAAGCCATGCATCCTGCAACTAGTAATTTATTAACCAACAAAAGCTCACATGCACAGCCAAGGCACGATGACACTGCATGACACACTCTCCACTGCACTCATCCACAAAGTGTTTGCAAAAGGCAAAATTAAGACTGCAAGAGCTCCTCGGAGTACCAACTTATGCAGAATGTCACAAAGGGAATTCGTAATACACAAATGAACTACATGACGTGTGGATGTGCATAGTTTGCCTCGCTAGTAGGCAAACTACCTTCCATAAGATACGAGTACACACCCGCACGTTTGTTGCCAGTTCGTAAACATCTCTTCCCTGGCAAGATGGCACCATTCATCATCATCTTGCAACGGCAAAAGCGAATGCAGCTACGAGCGCTGCAGGACATTGCACTACTTTATATGTTGGAAAGCCCATGCATGACAGCTGAACATAAATAATAAGCGGCCAAGTGAGGCTCCGATTGGCATCTAATTGGATCGGAGGATCATTTGTTATTGGATTATATTTTTCTAGCTTTGATGTATGGTCGGGCAATGTTCTTTCCTCCTCCTTTCTGTGTAGTCAATCAGGGGGAAATGAGGTCAAGACGTTCGTTCGCTGGAGGGTTCGCTTGACTTGGAATGCAGGAAAAAGACTAAACTGTCTTCTAATTTGATGTCACTCGACGGTCGGTGATGCAAGCAAATCGGATTATACTCCTCGGTCTTTCGTGTGACACGGCAAATTTCTCTAGACGTTTAAAGTGGATAAACATGGAACATTGATGCAGAGTGACGTGTAGACAAGACTCTGGGAAGCTGATGTTGATGAACGAGGTGAGGGAAGACATTCATTAAAATAATTGAAGAAAATCACAATGATGGGGCTTCATATGCAAGCAGGTGATTAGTTTTGATAACAATTTGGCTAACAATTGTAAATTTGCTTGGTTAACCTTGTCATTTAGTTCCTCCCCTCGCGGATCATTACAAATTCTTCGAGTGTACTCCTGTCAATAGAAAGTTCGCGTGCCACTTTTTTATTAGAATGTCACTGGCGCTGACCTACATCGCACAGAAAAGAATTTAAGTCTGTAAGGTTGAGAGATGCACTTCATTGGCGATTTAATAAGTTAAGATTTTCATCAGATAGCGACCGTTTTTGGATGGTTTAATATAGTTTTGGCTGCAAGTACCAGGAAAGATCTCCTCCAAAATAAAAAACGGATTGGTGCGAACCTTTGAATTCCGATTTAGTTACAGGAATTTGAAGTGATCTACGAGTATGTCGTTTCCTAAAGCCTCATACAGTCTCTTCTCTAGAGTCTAAGTGCGGTCCAAATAAAAGTTCCCTCAATATTGTCAATCTCTTTTCGCGAATTTTTTTTCCAGTTGTTTAGATGTGTGATTAAAGCTGGTCAACTTTTCTTTTTAACACTTGGAAAATGACTTCCATCATCCCATTCTTTAAGAAATGCCATTAGAATAGAATCATCGGCCGATCGCAAAATTTTTGGCAATTTTAAACTCTCACTAATTCTTCCACCATAAAACAAATTCAGTGTCCAGTCTCTAGTATTACCAATTGATATCAGCCTGAAACGTACCCCCATTAAGGTCTTCAGAAACTTTCTTGTACATTATCTGATGGCTTCTACTTCAGTTTTGACCACACATTTTCTTCTATCATTGACAAGCTTCAGAGCTAGTAATTTTTCTCTTTCCAACGCGTGTAACGGCGACGTTGTGTGTTCCACTAACGATTTAAATCCTGGATTCTGTGTGTTTGGATCAGTATAGGTTATAGATAGTAAATTTAATCCACAATGCTGCCACTTAACTCCATTTG
Organism: Orthonevra nobilis; assembly: GCA_963555765.1. Lineage (NCBI taxonomy): Eukaryota > Metazoa > Arthropoda > Insecta > Diptera > Syrphidae > Orthonevra > Orthonevra nobilis. The sequence continues at coordinate 10,466,571 of OY743227.1, read as the reverse complement.
TGGACAACTTTCTTCTGATAGAACGAACACTGTTTTTATTCCTTACTGTCCTTTTCCAATTGATCTTATTTTGTTCCTCTAAGTAGACTATCCTGAGTTTCTTTCTTACGAATTCCTTCTTGCCAATGATGCCTTTAATTCCAATAATTCTGCTGCCGTTTAACACACGTTTTTTGGGTGGGTAACCAGGAAAACGCTTTTAAAACGCTATTAGAAAATGGGGTCGGATCTCGCGTTGCAGTTTATGGATAATGGTAAGTGATATTCTTTTCGAAAAATTGATCCATACTTTGTAAAAGTAAGACTGCCATTTCGAAAAAAGTTTTGTGATCAATCACAAAATGAACAAATGAAGGGGCTACTGACCTCTACTATAAGCCATCAAATGTCTCTTGGGGAAGTTAAAAGTATGGTTAGATCTCTTTTTTGTAATATGAAAGATCCAGCTGACTTCTATTAATATGAATTGTTTGAAGGCTTCTTCGAATTTATATTTATATAGAACTCCTTCTGCCATACGAAGCATTTTCATCTCAGTCTCCGTCAAATTACGATCATCTTTTTTGTTGACTGCTCAACATTCTGGACATGCCAGTGGAGAGCTGTCTTTTCACTGAGTGACAAATTTATCACAGAGAAGATTCTCCACGAGTTGAATAACAACTTATCTTTCCAAGTTCTCGTATTCCTTCAGGCAGCAGTAGATAAACAAGGCTAACAATAAATAGCTTAGGTCTGTTAACACAACCTTGATATACCCAAAATTAAAATGGGAAGGCTTCGGTGATTCCTTGTCTTTGATTTCTTAATCAAATTATCTTTTCAAATGCAAAATTTCAAACGTCTTAGATCGTAAGATTTATGACACAAATACTTTGCTTGACCCGCTACAGCTCCCACGAAAAAACAAAACACATCAAGAATAAAAAGAAGCACAAAGAGTACGGGACAGAGTATAGAACCCAGAGGCACTCCTGAATTTTAAGCGTAGATTTCAATGAATCTCATTGCCAAAAGTGGGCTAAAAACTAATAGGACATTGACACATGTAATTTGAGTCTGCCGGAATTTCAGTTTGACCAAGAACTGTAAAACAGCAGTTGAAAAAACAACACCAGTTGGTTTAGAAGAGTTGATTAATATGGAAATGACAACTCAAGATCTAATTTGTATGTTTTTCAATTCGAAAAAATAAAAAAACTATTTTTCAAATCCAACTAAATGAAGATTAGTCTAAAGACTTGTATAAGATTTTATGCGTTTTAAAGCTCAAGCAAAATCTCACGCACAAATTCTCAGCATTGCAAATGTAACGCAATTTTTTCAAAAGAAAAAAAAAAAATTCTTCTTTATGTTTCCATTCCAGTTTCCTGCATCGTTCCTTTTGTGTAAATCTTCGTGTTTTGAAATTCCACAAAGAAACAGCACACATAACCCTTGTTAAACCGAATAAACAAATGAAAACGAATTTACTGTGTGTAAGTCTTTCAATAGCGACTTTTCCTACGAATGCGACTTAAGTGTAAACAAAATCCATTCAAAGGAAATGCCAACACAAACTGCAAGCACACCACTTCACTTACTGCCAACAGAAACACATACGACTTAAAACAATTCCCATTCACAGAGTCTTCTCCTTTTAGCCAGAACACACAACAGCCACACAAGAATACAACATTTAATTCCATGTCCAACGAACCAACAACAACATATGCTCTAGCACTTCACAGCCAAGGGGAAAAGAAAGAACAAAAAAAAAATACCCGACACACACCTTGGAATACCACAAGTGGCAGTGGTGGTTGCTTGTTGTATTATAGGCAGCAGTCCTCAAAAGGCTTTAGTGCGTCGCCCATTGTTACCTTTTCTGGCCAAAAACTCTTCGAACATTGAATGCAAATTTTTTGTTTCCACTCCTCCTCCTGCTGCTTTTTCCAACAACAGCAGACCTGCCTACAATCACACGGCAGCCCTTCATGAGAAATATAAGCATGAAACATGACTTTGTGGAATAATAACACGACGCGGACTCAACCAAAAGTACCTCAGCCACAAGAACCCATCGTCATCAGCGTCATCATCATCGTCGTCGTCGTCGTCGTCGTCGTCGTAGTCTTCGTCCTCTTCGGTGTAAACCTCGTCAACCTCAACGCGGTCCTATTTGTGGTCTTTTGTATTCAAAGTAGTTGAGCAGAACAATTGCATTGGACGCTGGTGTCGGCGCGGCTCGGCGGCTGTGGATAAACTTGGCTTGGGGCCTCACAAACTTTACCAACGAGTTTGAGCGGGTTAACGAACCGACTTTTCCGTCGTGCTGTATTCCTACAATTGCTGTGCAATTCCGAAATGGTACGAGTATGCCACGGACTTCCCGGTAAAGCTCCACCATATATGGGGCTGAAGGCGAAGATGCGGGAGGCCATCAACGTTTCGGTTTCGGCGTACATCCACTATGAACGGCTTTGTTGTTCCAAGGAAATGATGCATTGCTCCAAGGAACACTGTGCGCTGTGCTGTGTTGTAGCCTTTTATGGCTTGGATAATCATTATACAACTTGGTGTGCGGTGGTGGTGCTCCAGCATCTGAACATCCAGTTGAGGAGGTGTATGTGTGTCGTTGCCATCCTCATCTTGTGGTCGTCTCGTCGTTCTCAAATCAACGAAGCCAGCGCAGCGCAACACAGCATAATTGAAAGACCGATCTTGGTTATGGTTTTGCGAATGACTGCGGCATTGATGAGTATTTGCGTTTTTATCGGTGGTTTAGATATTTAAGCTGTGGTAGCGGCGCAGTTATACTATAATGCAATCCTTGTGCGGGGAAACTGTAAACATTTGTTACGAAACATCGGCTGGTAGCAGACAGCTGAGGGATATCAAAACTGCAGTTCCACATACCAAATTAAAAGACTTGTTGTTGGCCAGTGATTGCAGCCTGAGATGGCGCAAACGGAAAGGTCATCGATGACTCGGACACGTACTTCTGATTGTGTTAATGTGAAAAAAAGACAAAATACAACAGCAACCGATTTAAAGTCTTCCTGACTCTGCGAGGATTTTTATTGCAGCTTTTGGCGGTAACTGCATATGCTTGGGTTTACGATGCGCTAAACACGTATTTAATGTCGCTAAAAATTTGTGGCTAGTTTTCAGCAAGCGAGGAAATTAAGCACATTGCGATCCCATAGAATTTGTGCGATTTCTTTTTTAAAGGATTCGAGACTGCAGTAAAATGTGTTGCGGTATTTTTTTTTAATCTCTTCAAATACTGATTTTGCGAGCTGCTGGAACAATTTATGAGAAGTTTTGGGGAGTATTCGAAGAGGGCTTTAAATTGTTGGTTAAGTCGCCATCGTCGATTTTTTTTTAAATTTTTTTCTCCTAAACTTTATGGTCGAGAAAATCTGCCACGCCGCTAGGCTGGTCCATTATTCATCATGGATGAAACATGGCAGTTAAATTAGAGCGCTTCATTCGCATGAAAACAGCTTTGGCCAGACATTGAAGACTTCGACTTAGGCTATCTATGTTGCCAGCAAGATGGGACTAAGTGTCACCCAAGCCATCCAACAATCGATTTCTTGTTCTCTTAGTTCTAAAATCTTCTAGCCGCTCGCATTGGGGATGATACTTTGTTTCCTTTGAGCTACTTGGACCTTGTTTTATAGGGCGCCATGTGAACAACCAGAGGTGATTCAGGCCCTCGAACAATATAAGTCAAGCTATTCGTGAATCAAGAGCCAAAATCGTCTAGAATTTATAAGAAGATTGTAGTTGCCATCCTAGCCTCTGCCGAGTACATATGTTTTTCAAAATTCCCTGAAATCAAGTTGCAAAAAGAGAACAACATTTTTCTTTGCTAGTAGTTTTTAAGTACCGATCTGATAACCGAAAAATACAGAGGATTCCATCACCTTTATAATTTTTGTAATTAGAACAGAAGGACAAAGGTATTGTTATCAACTTATTTGCATTCGTTCAATTCGCAGTATTTAATTCACCACTGGTTTGTGTATTGGAAAATTGTGTCATTTATTAGAAAAATAGGATTCCAAAATCAAGTATCAGCCAAACAAAATGCATTAGAAAGTTCACAATCAGTTTCGTTAGTGGACTTCAGCCTTTAATTAACCAACGTTCCATAAGTCCTAAAAATGTCTGCCCAAGAATATAGTGTTGATCACACAATAAATCACCAAAACTTCACAAGTTACCCCTTAACTTTTCCGAAATTCCGCTTCAGCTTTTTTGAAATTTAATAAAAAGCAAAACCCTGAAACTTTTAACAACTTTAACCAGAATTGTCGCCTGAACCACTCGTCACCCTAAAATTTAATTATTCTGTCCAGCTCTGGAACTTTCCACATTCCCTTAGATGTAAGTCTAATGGCTTTCGCGGGGGGGTGATTTCCAGTCAACGCAAAAACCAACCTTAATGGAAAGGGCATCGGCATGTAACCGAATGCTAGGACACCGTTTTTCTGAAGTACTTAACAATTTAAGAAAGCCTGCCAAAAGAGGGTTAACTCGTTCTGTGCGAAATGAATTTCGCAAGGAACTGAAAAGGACACATTTTTTTCCCATTGGGATGGAGCTCCATGTATTTCATTACAAACAACTCCCGCTTGGAGGGCTTCCTTGTTTTCGTCTTTTTGCGTTTTGTTTATGTAAGCCTGTTAAACGATTTGGAATGGAGAGGACGTAAATAGGAAGGAAAAAAAAGGGTTTCGCACACAACAAAAGATGAAAAGCGGACTTCTAGTTAGTTAATTTACCGATGAGAATTGTAAATGAATAAGAGATTGGGTATAATGTTTTTTTTCGTTTTTTTTCTTCTTCTGTGGGTACAAGCATTTTAACCCTGGAATGTGACAGATGGAAAATGAGGTAAGGGTAGGGGCAAAATTTTTGTGCCAACAAAATTAATGAGGCGTGCAATCCGTTGTGGAATGTCGGTTGAATGTCCTTCAAAATTGTTTTACATGAAAGTGAACCTTTACGAAAATGTGGCGTAATGGAGGTATTACAACTCCAGTTGAGGAGCTTAAAAATATACCGCAGCAAGATTTTTAAAATATGTCACGATGGTTTTGATGTTTTATTTCTGAAAAAAAAAATCAATGAAACGGCAAAGTTATCTGGTGGACGCTGCTAAATGTCTTTCTGTAGAATCCAATGGGGCCAATAAGCGGAACAACTGCACATAAGTAAGAAAATGAGAGACAAAGGATTCAAACATGATAGCGTTAATGGAGAGCAGGCTTCAATTTGACAATACGATATCTGACAAACAAGTTGTTTTACATGAAAAATTAATTGATAAATGCGAACGAAAAAGAAAGGAGTACCTTAAAAATTAAAGTCTAATAGGTTGCGAGTTGCACATAATCCTGATTATAAAAAAGCAGGCTACAGTTTAAAATAAAAGCGGTAATTAAAGGTATTTTTGGCAAAACAATGGGTTCGATAAACCTTTGGATCCAACGAGTGGCAGTACTTATTTTGAGACTAAAACAGCAATAACAATTAAGAATGCAAAAATAATAGTCTTGAGAGAAATAATTTAACGCTTTAATTAAAAAAAATCAAAATATGAGTCTAGATCTGAAAACCCTCAAAAAAAATCGAAAAAGAAAAGTTATTTCTTTCAAATCAACCAGTTCAAAAGCGGATGCAAATATGAAGGTTAAAAATTCAATCAATAAATCTAGTCTACCGGGATTCAATTCGAGGCAGAAGCTTTTTCTCCGAATATGTGCTTCACATTTTTCAAAGGATTTAGATAGCTGAAGCACCGAATAATAGCTTGATATCGATCAAATTCTGAAACTTTTAAACAAAATCATATTTTTTAAGTGTTCCGTACCTCAAAAGGATAATCGGAGTTTTTTAGGACCACTTCGTTGTCCGTCTGCCTGTCTATCAAGACCTTTTTTTCCTCGGGAATGCGTGGATGTAACAAGTTGAAATAATAACCAAATACTTGTGACACCGTTCCATTGAAGATGCAAAAAATTAAGCTTCTAAATCGAAGCACCTTAAATATACGATTGTTTATGCCGCATAAATTGACAGTCACAAGGAATTCAAAACCTGAAGGGGACTTTTCGTAGTCTGAGAATCCTAAAATTGTTTTTAAAAATCACATAAATTATCTCAATTCTACGCCACGAAGAAGGCTATGACAAATTTTGAATTAAAAAATATTTAGTACATTGAACTGTGGCACGGAACCCGTCGTTTAAGTGATTCAAGTTCGTAAAAGTGTTTACAGCAGTCTTCGCCATAGGATGGGTTTCAAAATGGACAAACGAAATAATATGTTTTTGTCTATGGTCCTCCTTGTAGTCCCTAAACAGACAGAAAATTACAAAAAACAAAATCTTCGAGTGGCAGAACGATTATTTGTGTTACGATATGACTTAAGTCATGTGGTTTGAATGGAAAAATGTATCAAGATGTCAACCGACTGGTCAAAAGCTGTGGTCTCAACAGTCCAGCAGCATGGTGTTGTTCCTAATTTGCTTGTGTTGAAGACCTCGAAGAATAGACACATCAGGATGGCAAAACAATCTATTGATGAAGGTTATCAAGTTACAACAAATTTAAAGTATTTAATTAAAAAAGACGAACAGTTAAATGCGAAATTCTCTGACGGAATTTACTATACGAAAACTTTTGAACGAGTGTGTATTTTCAGCTTGAAAGTGTCTCTTTTTCGAACAAAACCATTTAAAACTCGCACATGCAACATTTTATGTGTACAGCAACTAAACGATTACGCCTTATTCTATTTTAAAGGTCACCCAATCTTCAAAGACATTTTAATTATAAGCTAAAGTGTATTTCATTCTTGAGACAGTACATAAAGTTAACGTTTAAATTCAGTCGCATTTCAAGTTAAAGAATCTCAAACACTTAAAAATGCCTTTGATGTCACACCACCTCCCCTTGAATCATTCAATCTCAAAAAATCAAAAGCAACTCACAGAGCTGCCTTAAGTACCCCATATTAAACCGTCACTCCTCAGCGTCCATCGTGTTAAGCCATCCAAATTGATTGTAAGATCAAAGCTAAAAGTGACTAAATGCAACTCACTAGCACTGTTCCACGGTCAAACCCATAAATCTGCCAAATGATCAGACGAAACCCCATTGTAAATAATAATAAACTTTTAGATTTACTATCTAGATCTTAACATAGATATGCAATCTTAAAGACACACCATAAAATAAAACAACAATAAAAAAAAAAAACAAACCAAGAAGAAACAAAACAAAGAAACAAAAATTATTCACCACAAAAGACTAGAGAAGACAGTAGGCTTGAATATAAAAGAAATGATGACAATTTCAGTATCACTTTGCGCGCAGATAGTGCGTGGGCGAAGCACACCGAAACACCCATCGTGACACCTTTATTTATATTCATGGATGCCATGCTATTTTGGCCTCAGCTTTTCGGAGCCCTCCCCTTCCATATAAAACGCACGACTTTTAAAAATATGCGACGGAGCATGCCGTAAGGTTCTGCCACAACTCCTACTCTCAGAACATTTGGTCTAGTGAATGTTGACATTTGGATATGTGCCACACGACAGCCAAATCTCGCATTGAGATATAAATTCGATGAATGAAGGAAAGATACAAATTTATTCAGAATGTAGAATGAAAAGAATAGGTTCTGATTCAACCCACGAATTATTGGTAAGAACGTGCGTGTATTATGAACAAATGGTTTGAATGATGAGACACATTTTACATGCAAGACCCACGTAACAGTTAAGCACAGTGAGGACAGGAAACCACGCATGAAAGGGAACACATTTACGTTTGCTTTAACACTTTTACATAATTCACAAGATGAATGGTCTGTGTGTGTCAGAAGAGGTTTAAAAAATTAGAGCATACAGAGTTTCCAAGATTGAGTAAGCTTCTGTCCTCTTTCTGTATGAGTTAATAAACTACTGAAAAAAAATTTAAAAAAAAAGGTGAGGAGACAAAAGTTTGCTGTATTAGAAGTTTCCCAATTCGAGGGTCTTCAGAAATTAATAAAATGATGGTGTCTATTATATGCGGAATTGTAAAATGAGTCAACCTCAGAAAGGGATGATAAGGTATGAGGGAATTGGAGTCAACACCAAAAGCCGAAGGAAGAGAAAGAAGTTGTTGGAACTTGACTGGAGTGGGGCTTGAGCAAGTTGAAAACCTCTTCTTAAACGGTGTCTTGCTGATCCAGCACTCCGGCTCGAAGGTTTTTCCACATTTTTTTCTATAGCTTTCCAAATTATTCTGATTTAGTCTGCGTAGTGAGGGCCCGTATTAGTGGCTCCTTATTCATTCCAGGTGGCCCACAATTCAAATGATGTCGATATCGCGAAATTATTTTAATATAAAATTTCTTTCATATCGGCGAAGACGGTCTTCTTGAAGTCATGAACTATATTTTCGTCTCAGGATCGAGCTGTCGTTCGTGAAGTTCGGTATGAAGGTTTCTCTGAATGCTGGCATATGACATGTCATGTGAATTTGACTACGCTTACATCTGCGGTCGACGTTCTTTTTTACATTTTCCCTGCTGTAAAACATTGACAGCCATCCTTAACGATGCTCGACTTCTGTGGATGCTCTAGAAACGAAGAATTGAGGAGCAGAACCAACTCTTCTGGCCTGTATTCTTCAAGACTTCAATCGCCGAGGAAGCTTTGATGACAGAACGTTCAGCAGTTTAAACAGATATTGCTTTTCACATTTAAACCTGATCGTCGCAACATCTCATCAAGAGTTAGGTTGCAGAAATCGAATCACATGACAGCGCATCTCCTTGCCAGAATCCGGTAAAAGTCTTGAGAAGTTCGAAACCTTTTGGTATGGCACCATACAACGCTTATTTTCGAAGGTTGTAGATAATTTCCAGTGTGTACATCTGGTCATTTGCCAACTTGTCGGGCTGGAAGCCACTCTGGTATTGTCTGAATTGTGTATTGCAAGCTGTTGACAAGATCTAGGATTTGCAAAATTTTTCTTGCCTTTTTTGTATATGGGATAGATGGAGCTGATATAGGAGTCCGTGGTTGGGTATGCTTTCGTCCTTCCAATCCTGATAAGTGATCTGGAGCTTACTTTGGAGAGGAACATCACTTATTTTATTTTAAATTTTTTTCGTGGCCGCATTAACTTATTTTTACTGCGGGTGGGAGAACTACTTCATCGGCTGCATTTGGGTTTTTGTCATGCCCTATCGCTTTTCTTGATGATTATAACTTGGCAGCTAATGTAAATGCTGCTTGAACATACAAACAATTCGCTGCGGATCTTTGAAAATATTTACTTAACAATTTTAAGACTCAACGATATTCTGTTGATTTCTTTTTGTGAGGCTAATAAAGCTTCAAGACTCTGACAATCCAAGTCTATGTTCTTTGTCGCCACGAACATCTTAAGCATTCAAATTCAAATTCTTTTACCAACGACCAACTGTCAAGTTCCCCCAAAATCTTAAGATTTGGACACACTTCCACTAATTTATATGCCATTCGTATTGACAGCCCATTCGAGAAGACTATATTCAATGATTCCAGGTGCTGCAAACGATTTTTACACAGTATAGCATCGAGCAATGTGTCACTTTTTGGAGCCATAGTACCTATATGTACTGTTTTGTACCTATGCTGGTCAAAGCATGTAGCGGCTCCTGTTAGTCTCTCCAAGTTCATGAATGGCGGAATCTCAAGTTTTCTGATGTACAAAGAGGTGCTTTCTTTTAGCTCGCAATTGTAGAATTTTAAAATTTTTTAAACCAGGGCACTATTGACTGATGTACATACATTGAGGCATTCATGTCCAGCTGATCCACATGCTCAAACTGTGTCTGTTTTTATTTCAGGGCAGAGTTCGGCAAGAATTTGCAAGTGTTTCGTTACCACATAGCGACTAGAAAAAACTTCGACGCAAAAAACGTTTTAATGTTTGCAAGTTCTTAACAACAAATTGCGGGTTTCAAAACGTTTCTCAAGTTGACATTTAAATATAATTAAAGCAAATTTCAAAACGCTTTAATTTCGCCTTCATTATTAGACAAAAGCCTGATAATCGCATGCTCAAAATTATAAGCGAGTGTAAGTTATACGATTTTGAATTTTCTAGTTGTTTAAAAACTACACATTGTTCTGAAACTTTAAAGCTAATATTACTGTTTTCACTGATAATGTTGGCTGTTCTTATAGTTCTGACAGTGCTCTAGATCTCGTAGCCGATGTCGATTGGGATCTGAATTTATTGATGTCGTTTTCGGCCGAACACAGATTGAACATAAGTTCGAAAATAAAATAATTATGTTTTTTAACTTAATTATTATCTAAAGTTTACTTTAATCCTGAAGTATTTTTTCATGCGCCCGAGTGTCAAAGAAACAAACTTGCCGGTTGCAGTTGTACTTCAAACTTTTCATACTCTACCTATTCTAGTAGTTAAGTTTGCTGCGATTACTGTTTTTCTATTGAGAGTCGATGAGTTCAAATATTTAGGACTAACTATTGATGACAGGATGAGCTTTTATAACCCTACTGAGTTGTTAAGGAAATACCTCCGCTGCACTCTCCGGAAATTTTTTATTTAAAAAATGTTTGCTCAACTGAACTAATTAAAATTATCTATTATGGTATCTTCCAATAAAAGCTACAATATGGTATCACGTGTTGGGGAGGTTCATACTTGAACAAAATTATGCCTCTCATGATCGTGCAAAAGAATGTTTTGAGAATAAAATGACGTACACATCGTCGCCATCCCAGTCATCCTCTGTTTCGTGATATGAATGTTCTTCTAGTCCGTCATTTATATTGTTTTAAAGTCCTTAAAACGTTCTTCAATAGATCGGGATACCTCAACTGGAGGTAGATTACAATTTGCGTAGGAACTTTTCGAATTTTGTTTCTGTACCCAATTGTCGCACTACTACGTAATTTTTAGCTAGTTTCATTGTGTCGTCTCATTTATAGCCTTCCACCTGCAATCAAAGCTTTGACAATTTCTGGAGGGTTTGTAAATTGTTTAAGACAGTGGCTTTTGGATCTTAACTTTGCATCATTTCAAAACTTTTTCTAACATTGTGATATCATTAATAGAGCGTTTTAAGGTTCTCCTTCTTTTCTTTCTTCTTTTTTTTTAAGTATTTTCATCTTTTTTCTTCTTTGGTGATTTTAATTTTATTCCATTTTCTTTCAAATTAACTTGAATTTTTATTTTATTTATTTTGTATACTTTAAGTTTAGCCAATTTAAATGGCATTTGACACGATTTCTGTACTTTATGTATTTCAAGTATTTAATGTCACCTAAATTATTTTATTACTTCTTAAACTATGTCAAATGCAATTGTAAAAACAACTGAATTAATAAATTTTTTTGGTAATGAAATCGATGATTCTGCTACCTAAGTGAGCAAAACAAAACCTTAACCTCAATCCTCAACGCTGACATCTTAAACCAGCCAACGATTCAGTGTAACGATGATAGATCATTCTTTTGGATTTGCGTACCTCGATAAAGCAATCCTAGTATAACCATAATCAAGGTAATCGCTTAAATCAACAATATCGCCAAATTGCAAGTCAGGAAGTTAATGATGCGATGAGCCTAGAATCAAGTCCATGGAACTATATAAATAAACATAGTCGGCTGGGCTATCAAATTCAATTATCTTGTCTGGCCGATGGGTTGGCAATTTGCTTGCAAAGTTTTTTGGGTCAAACGCATAACAAAGATTCGATGAAACAAAAAAAAAAAATTATAAATTGGAAAGTCACCTGCTTTGTTGAAGACGTTCGATAACAAATCTCCACAGCATACAGGTCTGGGGAATGCTTGTAGATACAATTCCTTTGCCAATAAAAATCTCGTATTTCAAGGAATTAATTGATGCTCCTCCATGCGAATTTAAGACACATAACTACACACAATTTATTTCCCAAAAAAAAAACAACACAGCATAATTCTTCTTATTTACTAAACAACCATTTCTTTGATTCCATTTGCAGGTGACATCCTCTCCGGTGTATGCTTCGTCGGCCAATTGGACACGCATTCACTCGGCGTATTCCTGATTCTACCACTGTGCATTTATCTCTCGATCGGAGCGCTGTTCCTCCTCGCTGGATTCGTATCGCTCTTCCGCATACGCACCGTAATGAAGACCGATGGCAAGCGTACCGACAAACTGGAACGTCTTATGTTACGCATTGGATTCTTCAGTGGTCTCTTCATCCTACCCGCACTTGGCTTCTTGGGCTGTTTATTCTACGAATACTACAACTTTGATGATTGGATGATACAATGGAATCGTGACATGTGTAAAGTCTTCTCCATACCCTGCCCACTAGTAAGAAATAGTTCCGAGGAGGCTCGTCCCATCTTTCAAATCTACATGGTCAAGTATTTGTGCTCGATGCTGGTCGGGGTGACGTCAAGCGTTTGGCTATACTCCGGCAAGACCATGGTCAGTTGGAGGAATTTCGTTGAGCGGCTACAAGGAAAGGAACCCAGGTCCAGAGCCCAAGCGTACGTCTAGCCCGAGTTTAAACAAATCTAGACTAGCGTTTAGTTCAATTGAATTGCGAGCGAGTGTATATGACGACGAAGCCCATTGCTATGAGATCAAACCAAAATTTATCCTATTACTACAAAGATACATCTTTTTTTCGTGCGTGTATTTTTAGTTTACTTATTATTAAATTTTTTTTTCAAAAACGAACTTCCACTTAAAAAAAAAAATCTGAGTGCGACTGACGGTTTGAGTGAGTGAGAGAGTGAGTGTTAAATGGATTTCGCATGAATGGTGCTCAGGTGTTGTTTCATTATGAAAAATAAAAATTTTACCTACTAAATTTAGTTCATCAATAAATAGTGCATAAAAATCACATTTCTAGAATATAAGAAAACAGAATATTATTGTAGTTATAAAGCTTTACATGTGCCCTATACCGAAATAAAAAAAATATTGACACGCATTTATGTTAATTTTGTTAAAACAAAACTATAAAAAGTGTTTGGGTTGTTTTGGAAGCTTTAAAAATGTCAGGCTTTTGTAAATAATTATCTTAAAAATTATAATTTTTTTGCTCAAATCTTGAACTCATTTAGAGTTGAAGTTCACATGATTTATTTTTTTCACTCGCGATTTTAAGCCTTATATGGAAACGTTTATTTTTTTTTAAATAAATTTAGTTTAATTTTTTAACAAAGTCTATAGCCAACGTTTTTTATTTTTTATCCAAATAAAGACGCGGTTTGGCTCTGAAAAATAAATATAAATAAAATCTCTCCAAGCTTAAGTTTCATCTGAGAAAAGAATGAAAAGTCACGGTAGGAGTTCAACCAATTAGAAGTGCTGTTCATTTATAAATATGCCTTTCAAAGCCCTCAACTCGGTTGCCATGTTGCTTTTCAAATCTGGAAAAAATCAAACCATTTGTTTTTCCACAATATGGAGCTGTGACTTGTAGCCTCTTCTTGAAAACGTGTGCCATAAATCCAGGCCTGCATATCTTTCTCTACTTTAATTCTAAAGAGACGTGTCGTTTACAGAAAAAAAAACTCATGTAACATATTTTGAAGAGCCGCATTTACTCAATTGACATAAAATGAAAACGACTACTGAAAGAGACCCAAAGGAAGACCTAAATCTCTCAGAAAATGAAGAGTGGCGAATTTTCGGGTATCCATGACTGAATCGGTTAGTGTATTGTTCGATTTTCGGAAATATGCTTTTACAATCCAAGTGACCAAAGATCCCCCATAATCGTCTGGTTGACTAATGCTAATGAGAACAAGATTCCTTGTGGATATATTTTTTGCGGACAAATCGCACTTACCTTAAACATTTCTAAAAATGAATAGAGTTGAATCTTTTCGAAAACAACTCATTTGAACATTTTTCATCATTCTCAAAAAAATGCCATCGGAAGGCATGTAAATCAGCAGCCCGCCCTGATGTAGTCTCAACCTCAAGACAAACACTTTTTCAGAAGCGGCAACCCTCTTGTAGAGAAGCACACTGAGATTTATCGAAGAAAGTTCCCATAGGCTTAAACAATCTGATTGACTTCATATATAAATTTCTGATTTGATGACAGCAGGTCATCTATAGGCTACTGCTCTCATTGAAGAACAGGACAGACTGTAGAACTCTGCATTGTAGAAGACTCTATATGTTTTTAGGAAACTAAGGTTAAGCTATGGAATTGATGTATAAAATGGCATCTGAATGGTACGATTGGTAGGTAAACTTAGGGCAAAAAAGTCAGTCTTTTAAGAGTTTAATTGACAAGTCCCTCCTTCGGCACATATTATTATACTTGACTAAAAAATGGTTTTATTTCTTAAAATAAGTTATAATACGTCTCTGTATTAAGTTTCATCAAAAACTACAAAATTCTTCTAGAATGATTGAGAAACAAACATACATTTTTTAACTCGAGAAGAGTTGTGGCAAGTTATTAATTCTCGTGAGTGTTCTATTTGCTACCCTGCACATAAGGACGATAATCCGCACTGAAAACCATCCCTTAGATTTTTCAAATTCATATCAGTCATGATCAATCTCCACGACAAGCTTGATTAAAATCAGCTACATACACAGTGATTAATTTTATTTGAGAAAGAAAAGGACTACGCGTCTTCCGGCTTTTCTCAAAAAACCTGAACAATAAAACGCAAAGCTATTTGTAAGACCCATAAAACGCGAGCAAACCTTGTCAAAAACAATTACACACAAAAGTATGTACATTTATAGCTTCCTTTATTCTCATTCCTTATGTTCAAGTTCATAAAAAAAAGAGTAATTACAACTGGTCTTAACTCTTTTATCAACAGCAAAACAACGCAAACACTTTATAATTTAATAACTTCATTATTATGCATAATTTGAAATACATTTATCCCTTAAGTTATTTTCCATTATAATGACGTTGTAGTCATTAATGTTAATTTTGTATAAATAAAGTTAAAAATAAAAATAGAATAAACTCGTAAACGTATAACTGCCACGAATAAGTCCAACGACTCGCACTTTATTCAACTCTCCTTTTGAGATACTCACTCTTTTTCTATACAATTCACACAAAAACAAAAAAAAAAACTTAGTGTCGCCTGCGACCCACTTAATATGTACAAGACTTACTCAACAGCGAGTAGTATCCGGACGCACGAACTTCCGATTCTGAGTTCATATTCATTATTCTAAAAATAAAGCAAAGTACACCCAGCATGGCCATAAAAAAAAACTCGTATATTTTCTCTCCTCCACACCCACATGCAGGCGCAGTGGGCGGTTTTTCATTCACCAAATGAACCATTTTATTATTCCGTACTCCGTTGGGTAATAATCGTTTATACGTATATCTAGCGGTATGTAGGGACGTATCCCTCGTTAAAAACCACGCCATATGGATTTATTGTCTAATTTTATCGTCTTAAAAAGGAGTCGTAACGCCTATCATTATTTGCCCTTAAAACAAAAATTGAATCTTTAGCTCGACTTTATCACGTTTAAAATTATTTTTTTCATTTGAATTCTGTTTTCGAGACTGAAGCATGACTTTAACCGGAATGGAAGTTCACTGATTTGTTTAAATAAAAAAATAGTCCTTTAATTGTACATAAATAAATAAACAAAAAATGATATTCAATAAAGATGGAAAATAAGATACACTTAAATAATTATAGATACATTTTAAAAAACAATATTAAATTGGATTCATTAAGTTGTTGCCAAATTTTAATTTGTGTTTTTTTTTTCAAACCTTGTAATAATTAGTTCAAATAATTGTATAGTTTTGAATGAGAAAAACTTGTTGTTTTTTTTATGTAAAGTT
This sequence comes from Orthonevra nobilis, assembly GCA_963555765.1. Lineage (NCBI taxonomy): Eukaryota > Metazoa > Arthropoda > Insecta > Diptera > Syrphidae > Orthonevra > Orthonevra nobilis. The sequence continues at coordinate 10,450,700 of OY743227.1, read as the reverse complement.
TTTTTTAAAGCAAACATATTTGTATTTGTATAGTAAGTGTAAAGTTTAATAAAAATGAAATAAAATTGTAATTAATATTAAAAGTTAAGACGTGGAAAACTAAAACAAATTATATGAAAAATAAAATGAAATAAAAAAAAAAAACTATAATGTTGAAGACTGAAGATCAAAGTGTTTTATTTTATGTCAAATATCAGGTTTCGTGGACCTGGAAAGTGCTTGTATGATTTTTTTATTTAAGGAGGCGCTGATATATTTTTTTCAAGATTAAAGCTAGAAAATAAATTATCATCCTTTTATAGGCATCCTATCGGACTAATTTCGCATTAGTTTTTCCAGTGAAGCCGACCTTACTTTGGCCTCTACGCGGTGGACGGTGGCTTTTAAGTGGCCAACTGTAGGAAGTTTATCAGCGTAAACGAGGCCCTTGTCATCCCGCAATAAAAGATGATCCAAAGAAGTAAAATCCACATTCAGGTTGCCTCACGCCTTCGTGGCAAACTATAATGTCTGGGTTTCATTTATTTGAGTTGTTTGAGAACATATCCTGTTTCTGCCTCGAACAAAACACTGAAACACTGTCGTAGTTGAGAACTAATGCGTTGCCGTCTTGAATGTTTTTCAAAATAAAAAAAAAGCCTAGTTTATTGTTAAATACATTCACCTCTTATTTCAATCTGACGGATCTGAGATTCACTTTATTTGATCCACGTTCACTTTATTCCGAATATGATTTTCTTTTTCAAAACCGACTGTTTTCTCATGATTGACTACAATAACAAATTAAACAGCAGCAGATAAAAACAAACTTAAATTTAAAGATTGTGGATAGCATTGCCGAGACAAAGAAATATCTTCGAATGGGAGAACATCTCGCGCCCATTTCCAGACATTCAGTGAAGACATTTTGAAGCTATCAGATGGCAAGTTATATCAAAGATTTCATTGTAATTCATAATTTCTATGAAATCAATTTGTATTTGAGTTTTATTGAAAAAAAAAACATGGTTTAAATAAGGCAGCCTTAATCATATGTGGGAAGTTTTAATTAAGAACCTTCTTCCGCACAACAATTCGTATACCTTAGATTTTTCGCATAAGTTATCAGCACGGTTCTGGCAAGGACATCACCAAAGGATGAAAAGTCGTACAGACCAATCTCTTCTCAAAAAGAAACACGTTTATACTACATTTAAAAAGTTTACAATTAACAGTTGTTTATGAACTCATTACCAATACTCCCCATGAACAAATCAAAGTATCTAAGACTAACTCTACTAGATGCTGGCATGAAATGGAAAATCCGCTTGAAAAAAGATGCAGAGAAATTTACTGACTACTTTGAAATAGTTCCTTACCAGCAAGTGCTTAATGATATGAAATTTGGTGGTTGAACGAATGTCAATATTTTGAAATTTAAATTCCTTGAGTTACAGTAAAAGCACAACGGTATAGACAAAGATATTCAAAGAGATTACCGTGGAAAATGAACTGAGAAGACTTTTTTGTAAGCCTCGTATCCATTCTACAAATTTTGGCAGGACAAACCTTGTACGTAGATTTAAGGGGACGTAACTGTTCGATCAAGCGCAATAAGGTATCACAGCATTAAATGTCTGCGTACTTAGGCGCCTTTACTAGAAGCTATGCCAAATTATTATGCAAAATAAAATACTTGATGAGGACAACTTTGGTGTAGTTCCACATTTTTGTGATGCGCAGCGGTTAAGGAGTTTAAGAATCCCACACTACTATGAGCCTGCGCCGGTTCTCATATATAGTATGACAATCAACATTTTCAACTACCTTAAAAAAACTTTAACGATTTTCTGCTTGTAAATTCCTATCATCGAAATCTAAATAACCCCTGATAAAAAATAATCATGCAAATATTTTGTTAATAGATCCGAAATTAAATTATGATCCAAATATTAAAAAATCGAAACCATCATCCGAGAAATCGAAATCAATGCATTTTTATTTCCAATTCGTTAGCTCCTGTTGCATTCATGTGCACATACCTATATACTGCGAATCACAAGGTTATATCCAAAATTTTTGTGACCGATTTTCGTGATATCTGTCAGAATAATTTTACACGGAAACATTTAAGGGTTAATTAAGATAGTTCGAATTTCGAATGAAATCAAATATTGAGTTCCTGAAAAATGGTAAAAAAATGTGCGCCATATGAAAACTCTTATTAAAAAGTGTCCAATTGCGAGACAAACTTGACACGAAGGGTTCCGTACCGCCATAAAATATTTAAACCTACTTTGTTAAAAAAAAATACTTAAGCAAAAATAATGCCAGAAATATTATTTTTTGTGTCGCGGATGTTTAGAAGGTAGAGCCCTATGATAGACAGAAGGACAGTAGAGTGGAAATGTTTAAACTTTCTGGTTGTTATACAATAATTTGCCATGTTTTTGTCCTAAACTATGAGTCGCCATAAACTCGCCATTTTTAGACATTTCCTCTCTTAGACGGTTTTGAATAGAAGCAAAATAAAACTGAAATCTCGTCGCCAGCTTTACGGATAGTTTAGACGAAGGTGTCCATGTCTTCAAATTGTCAACCGCCTTCATAAACTTTTCTAGATAGACATGTCCAACCGATAAATAGGGCGGCTTAAACAAAAGTCCCGCGTCTTATTAGTGTTTTAGTGGGGCTAAAAAAATCCAAGATAATGGCTCAAAAATATTCTAATTCTTTTGAAATAAATGTTCAAGCAACTAAGCTATTTCTGTTCATTGTTGTATAGTTAACGATAACTCCCAACATCAAGATGTCTGATGTACTGCTGTGATATCGTGAGAAGAATTTTTCTTACTTTTCTTAAGGCGTCGAAATATAAGTTATAAATTTCAGGACCATCAAGATTTAACAGCTTTTTTGCCCGAAAAGAAAACGATTTTCCATTCTCTGCTCCAAGTGTCAAGTTCCCTTGCAGAATTTATTTCATTGTCCTTATGAACTTGCTTTTTCCTTTTTTCTTGATAGTATCACTCACCTGCGTTATGGTGGGACGCAAAATTATACTCTTTTCTCGTGATGTGGTTGCTTCAGTTAAGCGTCCTTTTTTTTGTTTTTTTTTTTGTCTATAGTTTTGGGATCCGTAAGAAAGTTGTTTCAGCAGTCTGACTTTTGTTTATTCAGCGTGCTTGCTTGATATTCCCAAATCTTTGTTAGTTTTCCTGTATTTTGTCGCTGTCAACGTCTTTGCGGAACCCATTTGTATCTTTAGTTAGAAGAAAAGGTTTTATTTGGTTTCAAAAACATTTAAATCATTTGTTTGATGAATGTACTCGAAGTGAACTCCTGAAGTATTCAGTAGTTCATTATTTGATTTCAGAAAATTCTCATGGACTTTTTTAAATTACTCATTCAATTGTATGCCTTTTTGGGGTGCTGAATGTGTCCGGGCTAAAATTTTTTTTAAAGGCTTGCAACGCGAAAATGATCCGCAAGAATTCTGCTCGCACTCAATTGTTTCGCAGCGTATGAAAGGTAACGTATGTATTTTCATCCCGTATCATTGATTAAAAGCGGGTCAATGAATTTTCGTTTTCAGTGATTAAATGCTTATCAACACATTTAATATTTTTACGAAAATGCTTTTCTCACTTTTTTTATGGGTTAAAAAAACAGAGAACATTAAAAGACAAGTTAACGCTCGGTATCATAAACTATTTGACGCTCTGTCACCGTCACCTTCATAAAAGATTATCTGTTCGCAATCTACGCTCAAAAAGCCGACAACACGCCTTTCTTCTGCACAGAACTAAGCCCTGAATTTTTATCATAAAGTGAATTTAAAAACCCTCAAAAGCTTGGGTGAGAAGGGAAATTTACGAAAATGAAAGAAAAAGATGTGGCCAATTATTTTTTTATTACGTTCGTGGAAAATCTTAATAAATGGAGGAGGCTATAAAATCAACCTCACCCCGGATACGCATTCGAATATTAATTGTTGTAATCATGGCGGGCAATTAAAATTTCAAGCAACTCTCAGGCTCTCTGCCACCTTCCTGGGTGTAGGGCTACAGAAAACGTCGCTGTCGGTCGCCTGTGCACTAGCGCGTTTCGCGCAATCCTTTTTAGGATAATAAATTCCAGCAGGTGGCATTACATGCATCCGCGTTGCATGAAATGTTTGTGAGGGAATAACAGACGTTTTATCTTGAATCAAGTTTGGAACGCGTAACTCTGTGCCTTGAGGATGGCGATCCTCGCGCAGCAGGATAATTGAAAAATTTCCCGGGATACTTTTTCTCAACTAATGGAATGACATTAGTTTTGCTCCCGTGGATGTCTTGAAGATATGCACGCGCATGTTGGCGAGGCGATTTCTAATTAAATCTACGATTTAAGCGCAAATTTATCCATGGATGCGGATATGTTTTATGATGTTGCAAGAATTGGTGTTGCGGTAAACAAGTTGTGTAAGGGAGACTAGTTAGGGACGATAAAAAGGACTGCTTTAGTTTTTCCATTTACAGAAGGAGATCTTGTGACTTTTTTTTTTGTTAAGATGGAGTGGACAAATATTTTTTTAGCGGAGGTGGCAATCTTTAACTCGTCATTGAGTAAGGTTCTTTCAGTTGATTGAATTTGAAGAGAACCTTACCTTCGGGTTTGGGTTCGAAAGTCATCTTTTTATCAAGATTTGGAGTTTTCAAAACCGGACTCATTGCAAAAGCTTCTAAATGGGAAGTTAACACGGAATTGCTCGTATCTATAGGCGTACTGTTTGAACTGGCATTCAAAGTCTTCCTCTAATAAAAGAGAAAGAAAACGGAGCACGCAAAGCGCAAAAACTTTCGAAGAAAGGGAGCCATCAGATTTAAACAAAGACGATGGAGAGCCGGAATCGCTAATAAAAAAACAGCCTATCCGGTAACTGCGACAAAAAAACTTCATCCGTGGCACAAACACAACCATTTATATAGAACCGTTTGTCTCCTTGTCGTTTACATCCTTAACGAGGTGATACAGAATGTTTCCGATGATGCGATACCGATGTCATCACTCTTTAGTCTCCGCTTAACGGTTCCAAAGCCAAACGCCATATGCGTAAGCTGCGGGCTTACGAATTTACAAATAAGTACGAAGCGAAGTCGTAAAGATGAACTGGGTAACGATTTGGCAATGAAATGCTGTTGTGACTCTTCTAGTCCCCATGTTGACTTCAGGAACCTTCCACCTTACGCTCCATATCTGGTGGGCTTAACCAAATAGATTTTAAGTGTCGATATATTCCTGCAATCGATGCTGTCGAGGTTATCAGGCGAGGCGGTCAGTTTCACGAGGCAAGACATTCTGAACTCCAATTTTTGATTGGAAGAGACTTGCAAAAGCCTTTAACCTGCTAAACATCGATTACTTTGCTGCTTAACATCGATTACAAGTTCCTATCTAGTTTATTGTGTGAACGGATGCACGATGCTTGTGTTACTTCCAACCTGTAGTAGGACAGTAGACTAGATGATCACAATGGGCCGACTCCTGAAAACGAACATCCAATTCCGAGTCGATATTCTCGACCAATTCATCGAGTTCGCATATGATTGCACGTATTTCACTGAACTATACAATCTGATGGATTAATGAGGACTCCCAGAAGAACTGCAGGTTATACCGCACAATGCCTAGACAAAACGCCATGTTCTGTGCAGCTTAGACTAGGAATCTTTAAATTATTCCTGAACCGATTTCATAAGTGACATGGTCTATTATGTGATTTCTTCAGCCTAGTTGAGGAACCGATTTTGCACCGATCAGGAATCAGCGTGGAAGGCTGCAGATGGTATCTTTAACAAAGCTTTCACGTCGAAGAAAAGGCCAGAAGAGCCAGAAAACAAAAGGAAATCATTTTGTCAAACACGTTAGGATTAAAACTCCTTATGTTCCAGTTCCTCCTAATAGAACCAAATATTGGACGCTAAAAAAAAGAGCGAAACACATTTTTGGGACCCCGGAAAGGAAATTTCGTTGTCCGCAAAATAAATCGAAAATTCTTCGAGACGTGGATCTAGTTCAAAACGAACAATAACATGCCCACATTGAGTTACAAGGTTCACAACAAAAAGGAAGACCGAACCTCTGGCTAGAGGGGATCTCAAGCAAGTTCTTGTTTTGCTAATTGCAACCATCATGGATGGAACCATGCAGAATGGAAAGCAGCTGTAACAAACTCATAGATCCTCCAAGGATCAATGGCCTGCTCATCATTAATTCCAAGATTGTATGCAACAAGACTATCAACTACAAACAATTCAGTTTCAAAACGTGCAATGAAGCTCATCGGAATCAGATTTCCATTTAATCTGATTTCCAGAATCTGTGCAGATTGTCTTTTTCCAATTTGCTCAACGAGTGTAACTCAATTCACTGCATGCGTGTACGTTAACTTCTTTCATAAAATCAGCTGTGTTGTCAGAATGTGCAGCCCATCCCAAGTCATGCACTTGCTTTGTGAAAATGAATTCATAACTTTCATCTAATTGCGTGCTCAAAGAGCCGCATAATTAATTCCAAAAATTCGCGTGTCCCATCAGTTAACGTCCTCAACACAGCACTAATAGAATGCAAACGCTCATCCTCATGCTCCAAACACAATAGACCTGAACTGGAGCACCCTTTGGGATCGCACCATGCTGCAGCTGCAATATGCTGCGTTACAGCGATTTGCCGGAATAATTACATCATGCACCGCGCTTTTCATGTTCCACCCGTGGTTCTTAGCGTGAGTGAGTAATGATCCCCAAAGAGTTGTGGCTATCTCGATGCAGGATTTGCTGTTCAACAAGAGCGCCACCTTTGGTTGCTTAATTATGTCCGAGTGCAGTTTAAAATCATTCAGCCGACCTCCAGCACTCCAGATAGATGCATGCTCCAAATGATTTTGTGACTCCGTAATGGTTCTGCTGATTAATTGACTCTCGGCCATTGTGTCCAAGAAATGTACGTACACCATCACCTCAGTTTAATGAGATAATTACAAGTGAAAAAAAAAGATAGAACGAGGGGAAGAAAAGGAAATCCTTTTTTACGCAAAGTGGCCGGTGCGGCGGTATTCTGATACCGCGCGGTACTCACACGAATTCAATTTGTTTCCCTGCCGCCAGCGTCTCCGCAGAACTGACCGCAGAATATCAAGTCGCATTGAAGTTGTTTTATGTTTTTTTTTGTGTTTTTTTAATGAGGCAACATACGATATAAGAACCGCTTGCACCACAACAACGACGCCCTCCAAGTTGCTCATACATACTATATAATTCGAGCATGGATCCTGCGGCTATTCCATTGAATGCGGCAGCTTGAATATATGAAAAATTCTGGAGCGAATCGCCCTTTATAATGTGATGCCATTACGGAGGAAGTCGTAGCTCAGGCTCAGCCACGTCGTCGGATCATAACCACTTATGAGCACAATAATTAGATAAAAGAAGAGGAGCCAAGCTAAAGAAGATCTCCGGCTTTGAAGCCAGAAGCGACACATTGCAGAAAATTACATCATTACATGGTTGTGGAAGCGCACCAAGGAGTGCAGTGGCGGCGCGGCTCGAGGTTCGGGGGAAACATTTCGTTTCAATGGAGTCGTCTTACGAAATGGCAATTATACGACAGCATGTGCTGCTTGCTCTAGGAGGTGCAACGTCGTCGGAACATCAAAAAGGATGCGACTGCTGATAGTGAATTTGATGATGTCGGAGCGTATCGTGTTCTCCTGAGTGTGAAATAAGAAAATTTCTTCATCAAAATTATTATAGGGAAAGTGCTTGTAAGGAAATAGAGTTACTGCTCCTCCTGTTGTTTCTAGGATATACAAAGTTCTTCATGAATGAGTTCACCAGCAGCAGCGTTTTTCAAAGAAATAAAAAGGAAGTTCTTGATGGGAGGTTAAAAAAAAACATTGATGTGATGATGGATAAAAATCAACCAAATACGTTTTACAATATGTTACTATGTCTCTGACTCTGTGTCCTTGTGTCTAGCTTTATTTCAAAGTATATTTTTTATTAGAAAAGGGCAACAGTACAATGACACAGATGCACGATTATCTTTTGGAGAAAACCAAAACCAAAACCAAACCTTTTTTTATATTTGCATATGAACTTGGAATATTGCACAGTCCGAGTGGCTTGAGAAAATCGACTTCAATTCAATTCCCTTGGTAGAGCCCGGAATGCGACGGAATTCGGGGATATCGACTTTTAAGCTGCTGTTAGTATTTTTCCCTTACAGCAGAGCCATCTGCACCTAAATCTATTCAAATCACTTTTTCTGACAACACGAACCAATGAGATCTAGCCAATACAACAACCACTATAACAAAAGGCAGACTACTATCGCTGTCCGACCAATCCAGTGCTAGCGCCATAAATTTTGACCCAATGGCAAATAGTTACTGATTAAGAAATTGAACCTAGGACCTATTAATTGAAGCTAATGAAAGCCAGGCGCTCTTCTAACTGAGCCACCCAGTCGTTTATCTGAAGTCCTATTATCGACGAACGTTTGGACCTTATACCAAGTGAAAGCAGTTCGAGCTTAGATCTCTATACCGCGTGTGGAGAGGGAGATTTCAGAGGTCAAACAAATTTCGGAAAAGGAATGTTATTTCTAGGGGTCTTCCAATGAGGGCTTCCCAAGTTTGACAGTCGAAAGCAGCCATTTTGTTGAAGCTTCATTTGTCACAATGACACAACAACTCGGCCTTTCCCAGACCACAATTAAGCGAATTTTGAGTCGCGATTTGGGACTGCTCCCATTCAAAATTCAACTTACCCAGGAGATTAAGGTAAACGACCATAGACGTTCGTCAGTTGGAAACTTACAATAATTTTGATCGAAAAATCATGTTCATCGATGAGGGCCATTTCGAATTTGGGTCGATACCCATCATGAAATCCCGAGAAGTCCCTATTTGTTGTGGAATTTGGACTAGCAGCGGCATATTTCTTTGAGAATGACATTGGCCAGGCCATTACCGTTAACGGCGAGCGCTAAAGGCCGATGATTACCAACTTTTTTTGGCCTGAATTGGATCATATGGACACCAGCGACATGTGGTTTCAACAGGATGACTGTACCTGCCACACAGCTCACGCCACATTGGAAATACTGCACGATCGATTCGAGGGCAAACGAGGTTCTATGATATCTCACACAGACATAATAGAGTGAGGTGGTGCGCAGTTGGAGTGAATTACTTCCCACTGTGGCACAAAATCTTTCGAGCGTAGTAAGAATTACGAGCAGGCCTGAGCTATAGCTATATTGGAACACATTCGGCAAACAGGTTAAAGGTCTGGCTACAATGGAAACCATAAGATGCTTTTATAGAATCAATGTTGAATTCTTCGGGGAGAACAAAATCAAAATGACGAAGGTTTTCTTGCTAGACCTGGTGGTCACCAAAGAGAAGCATTCCTCGATTACAACGAATTGGTCTGAGATTGTAAAATTTTTCTGAACCAACTGTGCTGTTACGTAAGAGAAAAGTACCAGAATGGTGCTAGTAGATATCGAGAAAGCTTTAATTCTTGACTATTAAAATAATTGATTCATTTTTATCGGAAAGATTTTTTAAGGTTTCAGTCAATAATTGGTTGTCTGATCTACATGAAATCTTTGCAGGGATACCATAAGGATCTGTCCTTGGCCCCATTTTGTACAATATATATACATATGATCTTCCAAGATTCACTTACCGCAAATTAGCTATCTTTGCAGATGGTGCAAGTGTGTATTCGTAGGATTCAGTTAATATTTACTTTGAAACCACCTTGCAATCAGCATGCAAAAGTACTTTAATGAATGGAAAATCAAAAAAAAAACATAAATGCTGTGAAGACTCGAGCTATCTTTTTCACGAGGTAAAGAGAAGTTTGTATTTTACCCAGCAACATGCCTCAATTTAATGACATGCTAACAGAGTGCAAATCAAGTGCTAAGTACTTAGGAGTACATTAAGATAAAACACTTACTTTTGAACTTCACATACAGCAAGCATTTTACAACGTCAACTTAGTTACAAAAATTGTATATACATTTAAAAACAGAAAATCGGAACTTAGTTCCGAAACTAGGTTTGTTACTTTTTAGAGCTTGTTTCAGAGCATTATGGCGAGTTATTTGGGTTACCTTTTTGGCATACTTCATCGATTGCAAAAAACTCAAAGCTAAATACTTAACCATGGCACTATTCCACGGAAGATCTCCAAATAATGGCCATTTAAGCGATACAAAGCACACTGTAGGCTATCCAAAAACCACTTTATATCAAATTTTGCTATTTAAGGAAAAACAACAAAAAACAAAACAGATTTTATAAAAAAAATAAAAATTTAATTATAATTGTTATTTATTTTCCATTTATTGATTTGTTTAAATATCTTTGTTTTTGTTTATGAATCCATTTGACTTACCACATTTTTATCGATTTATTTCTTCGATTTTTTTTATTTACTAGTTTATTTATTTATGAATGCAATTAATATTATTTATTTATTTTAGCTGACAGCCCATGATGCTAGTGCTTTGTTCTGTATATTAGTTTAGTAATTTATAACAAGCCAATAAAGTCAACAATAATAATAATAATAATATTATTATTTATTTATTTTAATTTACTTGTAAAGCTAATTTGGGATCAGCTCTTGCTTTCTTGTCTCCCATTCTCTCCAACCTTAGAAAACTTATTGATTATAATTTTTTCAGAAGTAAAATTGAGTTTAGCCTTATCTGGATAAATTGTGCACTATATCTTTATGAATATAAAAATTTAAATAATTTCAGCTTCAATAAAAAATACAATACACAAGTAAGAAGAGCTCAGTTCTTGGTTGTGATGCAAAAGCAAATCAAAATATTTTGTGCATCACTGACATAAATAATAAAGGCAAGTTTGTGTTTCAATATCTTAAAGAGTCTAATTTTTCAGTCCATAACCGCTGCAGCACTTCCATGTCCAGTTTACAAGTCAAAAACAGAGTTACTGTTAAAGCGAGTCTATCGGAATACTGCTAAATGCTGTTCGGGTTATGCTTAGACACTGCGATTCCAAACTAACCCTCAATAGAACCCTTATCCTGATAGAAGTTCCACCTTTCCAATGTCTTCGATAAAATGGAATGAATCCCGAGAAGACAAACTTAAAACGCTAATTGAATAGCCCTTACTGAGCTGCCTGGAAGTTGTCCGACCAACAAACTTTTTAGGAAACCACTCTGACCACGATATACAACCGCTGATAAGATGTGTTGCATTCTACTTGAGCTCGAAGAGCGATCTTCATCATAAGGCGGTCTGCTATTGTCCAATACGTTCCAGCCTACGCTTCGATTGTCTGCTGGAGAAACCTTGAGAGCACTAACTTCGTGAATCAGTGGACAAAATAAGGCTATGTTATAAATATGGATAAATTCCGAGCACGACAAGATGTACATGCTAAAACTTAAACAAAATTCAGAAGTCAAAACGGTGAACATAAAAGACATCTAACTTATGTGACCAACCATCGATGGAAAAGGATCAAACGCTCTCTCCAATCAGAGTCGCAAGGTATTTTACTTGACAAGGTTATTGTATCCGACTACTCAGTATACTCCGGCAACGACTCTTTGCATTCTCAGTAAGTTCTTTGCGGGAGTAAAAGACTTCTACAATTTAGAAGTAAATATTCATAACTGGATGGGCCATGATAAGTCATTTATTCCTCTTCAGATAATGTCCAAAGTTAATCTCTACATAAGCTCAATGGACCAGAATTCTGGTAAAAGTGGGGCAGAATACTCCCAAAGCTGTAAGCACACTGCATAGCCCACTGGCTTAAAATCAACTCAGTATGGGAACTGCTTATGAATTGGAACCACCTTAAGGCTCATTTGCCACTAAATCTGCCAGTGCAATATATTTGATCAGCTCAAAGTGTTGCCACACTCCTCCATCATCATAATCCTATTAACCTCACTCTGCTCCAAGTCATCTATCCATTGTTTATTCAAGCACGCAGACTAATAGTGGAACTTGAGCTTCTGGAATTCCATTTTCCATTTATCAACAGCATCACTGTTTCAAGCCAGGGGATGTTAAATTAGTGCAACTTTCATTTTCGCACCGCCGCTGTGCTATGATGCAAAACCCAAACAATGGAGCGTGGCATGCAAAAGATTGGAAACATTGCGGGTCACGCATGGATGGTTCTGCTGTTGCGAATATGAATGTTTCCCGATACAATGGCAGCAGCAGCGGTCTACTGTCTGTCTGTGTATGGCATAACGAATAAATGTCGAGCACATGGCGATGCCGATGGCACTCATTTCATATGCAGCCGAATGGTACTTGGATGCAATAATGACGCAAATCGTGCCGTGGCTGGTGCAGTTCCGTCTGCTGATGATGGGCTCTTTGGAGGCACAGATATTCATTTCGTTTGAAGCTAAATTTGTTTTGTGCTGCGAAGCAGATATACACGTACATAGTTCAATGAAAAGGGAAAACCACCGAAATGAGGTTGCATACAAAGGATGTGCCGATGACAGTGGGCGGGCTTCTGCATCGCATGCAACACAGTTCATTTGCATAGACAGAAAATTGTTGTGCAATGCCGGCCTTTGAAATGATGACTGCAGAAGATTACTTTTTCGGTTCAAAGAGAGACTTGACTAATTGAAGACCAACAGCATATTCGAAAATGTATAAAAACTTACTTCAATAAAAATCCCATGAAAGCCCAACTTTTTACGACTCCTCCAAGATCGCTAGCTTTTATCTGATTCATTAGAGCCTCACCTCTGGCCCAGCCCACTATGCGTTAACAAGGCTCATTCTTATCCAGCCCACTAATCAAATGCTCATTGATGTATCTGGGTTGGAGAAAGATATAAAAATCCGTCTCACACTCTCAACTCATATGAACCACCTTAATGATGCCTCCGCCGAATAGTCGTCTCATTAGGACAGGCTGAAACGACATCATCATCATCATCATTTCCATCATTCATCTTTTCGACCTCCACAAATGTTGTTCTCTTTTTTACGGTCCGAATAATATAAATTAAGAGCACTTAGCAAAAGTTCATAAAAAATAAATTCCTAAAAAAGATCGTTAAAAGTTACGCGCCAATCAAATGTTATACATATATCTATAGCCAAATAAATTTGTCGCCGAAGGCGTTTTCATTTATGGTCCCACATGCTAGGTAACTAATTTGCAGCCTTAAGATGACGTTTATGGTTAGCGTTCGGTGATTTATTTAATTGCGATATTATTTTTTTGTTTAGCTAGGGAACTCTCTTCGGACGGCTTTTAATGGTGTAACCAAGTTGGAACGTTGACCGGGCTTGCTCTTTTATCAAGTATTGATGATGATGATATTTGAACATTTCTAGGAGAGGCTCTCAAAACAACATTACTCCTGAAGGTTTGACAATGGCCTCATGAGCTAGCTGTAAAGGCTGATGCGCCACGACTGTTGTCACTGTCTGTCATCGATATGCGACGACTGGAAGCGAACAAGTTGGCTAGTGCAGTTGGTTAAGCGCCTGCCTTACAATTGGTCATTTGATAGGCCTCAAACTTGAATCCTAGAATCCTGTATCTATCATAGTTATCGAATTCAGTCCGTTGGGGTTGTCGAACAATGTTAGTTATCTGACTCTGTGGGTTGCTAAATGTAAAAAAAAAAGTTTATGTTGACCTTTATCATCTACGAACGGATGACGGAACATCTCGGTAAAGAGCTTTTTCTATAAATCTTCGAGACCGTTCTATTATACACTCTTTTCTTCGGGGTTATCTCAAAGGTCTATGCTTGTAAGCAAGGAAACAGTACTGGAGCTAAGAAGGGGTGATAAACACGAGGATGCCATTCTAAATTTGAACAAACGAACGTCACCGAAACCGTGGTGAACTTGTGAACGATTATTTGTTTTCACTTATTTAATTTTTTTATTTATTTTTCATTGCAAAACACTATCTTACCGATCTTTATTTTTGTGAAACAGAGCTAAGTTAAGCTTAGTTAAATAAAGTAGCAGCTGAAAATTGTTTACGCCTTGCATAATAAAATCAAAGAGGATTACTCAGCGTCCTGCGACACTAAAGCTAACAAAATTTTCGACCTACTTATATCTTATGTACCCTGACAGGTTAAAATTAATTTTAACTATATTATTCGTCCTATTCCAACTATTTCTGTATTAACCTTATTATATAGAGATATGTCTTCGCGGACTTTTTTATAGAAACTCTTCAGTTCTAAAACTTTTCTTTAGAAAGCAAGCAAATATCTCTTACCGTTACGACAGTGTTCGCAAAAACCTACTGCTGCTTCAATAACTTTAATTAAAAAATTGTTCTTCACGAAAGAACTATTTTAATGGAAATATTTATAGTCTTTGTTCATTTTGAAGGTCCATTGCAACCATTGGTAGAAGAATTTTTGATATCGAAAATTCGTTGTGTCGAAAATTACCTCCTAGATACAAAGTCAGAAACTAAGAAACTTTTACTTTTTATTAAATTCTGCCATAACCTCAAAATATCGAGATATAGTATGTCTTCGCGGACTATATTATAGGACTCTTTAATATCTAAAACTCTTTAATAGAAAGTACTCAAATATTTATTGCCGTTAAAACAGCGTTCGCAGAAAATGCATTCACTCGATCCTTCTAGTTAAATAATTGGTCACAACGAAAGACCCTTTTATTAAAACGCGTTCGTTACCAAGGTCTATTGTAAGTAGTTGCGAAGATTATCTCATACATAAAAAACATTTAAATTATACGTTCTTCTTGAGGCATCTACCTCCAAGGCTCTTTAGCCATCAATTTGCTTCATACCATTACGTACACTTAGATGGATGAGGTGGCTTTCTACTTGTGTGCATGTGACCGAATGCTATGTCTTCCTTTACAGCACACAGTACCTCTGTCATGTGTTTGAAGACTCATTTTTCGGAGCTGCAAATACTGCTGTATCCGAAATCTTCTTCACACTTCGAGTACAACGTTATTGATTGCTCCCTGTCCTCCTGACGACAAATGATCTTATCTGTCGGATACACGATCGGCCAAGTTATTGGACTCTTATGAATACAGCGCAGAAACATTAAAATTCTTCATGACTCTCTTCTAGTGCTAGAAATTCCCACTAGAAGCCTGGCTCAAATTTAGTTAGAGATCGACTCGATATTGTTTTCTCGAAACGTTGACCCTGCCTAATTACCTTGCGGAATAAGAGGTGTAGATTGAAACGTGATCAGTTTGATTAGCGATATTTTGATCTGCCTGTGGATGACGAGGTGTGTCCCGCACCGAATTTTGTTTAGGCTTATGTTCTTATAAAGCCTCATTTTCCTACTGCGCCGCCCTTTAATTTATGCCCAGAATTCGTACGTCGTAATTGAAGCTTTTTAGAAACGTTATCTTTTTCTTGGATTGAAGAATGTGAGGCTTCCACGACAATTTAAAAAGACTCGGGATATAAGCTTTGATGCGGACTTTAATTAAGGTTCTAATAACATGTTTAGATCTTAAAAGGCTGACGTAGCAATCACTCGTACTATGATGGGGATGCGAGCTTTGTAGGTGACTAGACCGTGGTTAAGTTGCTCAGCGACCCGAAGGCTTTTGAACTTTTATGTTCGCGTGGGTTGAGGATTGAAACTATTTCGAAATATTTTATCTACTTTCGTAAGAGATTGTTAGCCACTTTTAGAGCTAGGATGGGATCTTTGAGGACATCTTCCTAACAACTGAGAATCCTATTTCAATCCATTTGGTTTGAACCTACATAAATACAAAATCCGTCCTTGTTATGTTAAGAGGCCCATGACCAGTTTAATTTGCTCTAAAAGAAGTATGTAGTTACCAGGCTGAGTTTTCACCTAAAGGATGCAGCTACCACGGGGACGTGATGATGGAATTTATTTTTAAGAAGAAAAGCCATATTTTGGGGTTCAGGGTGGGGTTATAAACAAATATTCTTCTAGAAACTCCATAAATCACAATTTTCTGTAGCTTTTTTAAAACAAGCTGTGAATTCTCTCATAAAGCTATGATTTGTTCAACTAGCTTCTTACTATAAGTGAAAAAACGAGTGTTCCGAATGTTCTGTGAAGAGAACTTTCAACTTTAAAATTTCTTCTGGAATAGTGAATTTAAATTAATTCATCCAACCCCGTACAACCAAAAGACCCTAAAAGCCAACATGCCATACAAATAGTACTCATCCGAATGTTCTCTAGAATCATTAATCTTGCACCTCATCTTTTCATCCGCATAGTTAAAAAATTGATCCCCATAACCTCTGAGATTGTATTTCTCACCAAGACCTAGCCCCCACAATTTTTGCATTCAAAGCTCCCATAAAAAGGTTTCCCCTCGAGAATGGTGTGGCAAAAGGTTATCCCGAAGGAGGCCAACACAAAAGATACATTTCCGACATTTCGACGTATCATCGTCATCACCAGTTAATCATCCTACAATGTAAGAATATTCGTATACCCGAGGCACGCTAGAGAAATACCAATCGAATCTCTTCGACTCTGACTCCGACTCCGACTGTGGAAAAGGTCGAGGTTTTGTGTCAATAGTTTGCTTCTTCATAGGTCCTAGGAGATTGGCTACGTTGATAGCAGAATGCAATGCATTCACGGCATGGCATCGATGCCAAAAGCCAGTTCCAGCCACAAATTCGTACGCTCGTATATCTATCCATCTATTGAAGGCATGAAGTAATCGTCACGAACAATGGGGCACAGATACTCGTACGTAAATGTATGCATGGACTAAAGTATATAATTTTTTTAACCAGGGTCAGTAGCCTTACCACGATGGCGACCGACCGACCGACAGACCGACGGCGACGGGCGTGTGTAGTCAGAGAAATGTCTCTCGGGCACGATTTCCATGTCCATTAAAATGCTTTTCCTCGTCTTGTTCAAAAAAGTGTTGCAAATGCCACAAGAGTGCGATGGTGTGTGTGTGTGTGTACGAGTTTGCTTATGAATGTAGTCACTCCCTGAATTTGAATTCTTTCTCCAGGCAGCATGGTGCCCAAAAAGTCATACTTGCGAAAAGCGTGGGGAATGGCCGACGTCGTCGTCCTCTCTATTCAAATCTGGTTGTAGTGCTGTAACAAAATTACTGGCCGCCATCAGACAGCCTGCTCCATGACATTGTGGCACACAGCATGCGGAAGGCATTATAGCCTGCCTGATGCCGTAGTTAGTCTTAAACAATAGGTGGCAGCAAGACTGGAAGTCAGCCTCGGTCCGGTGTTGAATGGAGTAGATGACGACTACAACACGATGAAGTTGATGTGCTGTGGATGGCGGTGGAGTTAGGTGTGCTCGGGCAATTGGACAGTTCTCTGAAGGCTAACGCCTTGGGCACTAGAGGCAGCAGCCTACATAGCACACATGTGCATAAGTGGTTCCACTACCGTGACCGTGATCCATTTTAAATGCAGATTATAGAATACACGATATACTCCTCAAGTGCGGGGCATTTAAGTTACACCGAGTGGCAAAGAAATATATTCAAGAATTATTTTTTTTCGAAAAAAATAGTGAATGAATTTTGGACTCAAATTTTTTAATAAATAAAGAAAACAAGCTTAAGAAAAAAGTGAATCGATATGTCACAGGCGAGACTTAATTGATGTGTAAGAATGGCTGTTGAGCTATTTTTTTTTTATTTTTAATAATCTTCTGGGGGTTTTTTCGGGATGTTTGAATTTCGGGATTTTGGGTTTAAGGGGTTTCAGTTTAAATGGATTTTGGGTTTTCGAAATTTGGGCCCAATCCCTTCGGATAAACTTTACGAGGTCACTTTTCTATTGGCTCACAAAATCCCGAATATTTTCTTCTTTATTTACTGAATTGCCAAAAGCCCTTGTTGTTGAATATTTTCATCCTGTCATTGAGTATTGAGTAAGCGTCAGAGAACATGAGGAGCTCGTGTTGGTGCCTAAATTTGTTTTCAAATTCTAGTTTAAGGGATCCTATTCAAACAGCTTCTTCTTTGCACTCTTTGGATTTAAAGATTTAAAATTAGAGGGCACTCTTCCTATTTGACTAACGAAATAACTGGTCATAGTCTTTATAAAGTCATGTTTAAAACATAAGAAACCGAGATGTTTAGGAAGCCTGTATTTTCGGTTGTATTTTTACAATCAGCAAATGTAAAAATCTGCGAAAAATCTTGCCAACCATGATACGGAAATATTTTTATTTTGTTGTATACTTTCATCTGAACCCAATGAAATTATTTTCATATTAGAAAGAATTAGAATTAACAAATCATAAAGATTTCGTTAAGAAAAAAACAAAAGCAAACAGATGGAACCTTTAACAATATGTTCTTTAAGGCCACGCCGATAAGTGATCCTTGGACCAAAGGCATAGTGTACGTGCTTTTGAATTTTATGAGAAGAACTACAAAAGCATTAAGCTAGTTTAGAAATTGCCAAAGAAAATATATGAAAACCAATTATTTTTTGAGCAGACTCGTACCCTGATCCATTAAGGTCCATTTGAACAATGGAGCAAACCCAGCCCCCTATAAAAAAAGCAACACAATCCGCAAACATTAGCCATGACATCCACAGCAGTAGTTATTGAAGAGTATTACAATTGGATATTAATTTGCCTAATCATATTAGAGTGATTTTCCAACAACATTCGAATTTTGTACGCAACTGCTTTAGTTTTCGACTTTTTGGGTGGCTTCAGAACAAAAAATTTTCTGGCAGGATTGACTTCGATGGAACAATTAATCAAGCTTTCTTAATAGTCACAGTTCTTCCTCTTTTGTTCTATATTCTTGTCTTCATTACATTTTTGGAACCAGATGACGGCTTTCTCATGAGCCTGAAAGCTACTCAATTAGTGATATCAGTGGATCGCTGCTTCTGAAATTTCAAGGAATTTTGATCCCTACTAATTTTAGTTTTTTAACCCCATCACTGCGGTCTTTTTAAGATCTGCAAAGATCTGCAAGTCTCGCATTTGCGAAGATCGAAGAGATTCGGTAAAATATTTTGCATTTTGTAGTGGTTTTATATTCAGTTGTTTGGTTTCAACCAACTAATTTGCATTCGCTCAGTTCACGGTATTTAACTCCGCATTCATCAATAAAGTTGCTGGTCGACCGGTGTAGGCTCGAAATTCGGAACAATCAATCAATTGATTTGCAGGCACTAAAGCAAGTATGGGATGTGAAATTGGCATTCCATCATGAATACAATATTTCCATTTTTGAAAACAGAACACTTACTTGACACTCTTTTTTCTCTGTTTTGATGAGGTGACCTATAAAAACTTTCTCTGACTGTTCTGCAGTACACCCGGTTCATCTTATGCAATCATTACTTCCGAGGTAGCTCCCAGTTCCCCATGGATTTGCAAACGGCTGTGGAAACAATTTTAAACTCGTTTAACGCTTAGCGGTAGTTTACCTAACTTTTTAACAACCTCTTGGACAAGTCAGCATTTTCAACCTAATTGTGCCACTGCCATTGGCAGCTGCAAATTTACAATTGCCAAAACGAGGAAGTACGAGTATATTTGTTCGTAGACTTTATTTGGTATCCCAAAAGTTACTCCTCCAAAGGACTACGAGTATACACTCTCAATGAGCTTAACATTGTTCGATTGAGTGGAAAGTGTCACGTGCACGAGTGTGTGCTAGACTGCCAGAACATTGAGTGTCAACAAGACCGAAACAAATTTGTTCACTAATTACATCACGTAAAGGTGAGTGCCAAGCAAACAACACTTCCTGTGCTGAAGGAACGCTCAAATCTCTGAGTTACTCCAGATGTTTGAATACATTTTGGGCAGCAGGGTAACCAAGTGTGGATTTATCATGCATAAGTAAGTCGATAGCAATTACCAAACATCACTCGAAACAACAGCTTTAAGGTTGCACTTAGGGTTATTTGTTATTTATGCACTGTGCTGCACATGGGTGTTCGTAGAAATCTTGACAAAATGCAAGGATTTGTATGGAATTGTTGTATGCTTCAATGCCACAGGGACAAGGAGCTCGTGAGAAGTTCGCCTGCGTTAGAATATATGAGAAAAGTCAAATGGTATATGCAGAATTTTTAATCATACAACATGTTCA
The DNA here is from genome assembly GCA_963555765.1 of Orthonevra nobilis. NCBI lineage: Eukaryota > Metazoa > Arthropoda > Insecta > Diptera > Syrphidae > Orthonevra > Orthonevra nobilis. Next base: position 10,430,552 of record OY743227.1, on the reverse strand, counting down.
TGTGCAAACGTTCCCTTTAGAAAATATTGTCAAAGGATAGGCTTTCAAATGTTTTTGAAATAAGTCCTTCGCAGACTAAAATCTAAGAAAGTAAACGTTTTGATTGATATCCACTTCTTGGTTAACCAGACTTGATGGTCAACTTGTATAAATTCGAAACAGAATAGGTTCAATGATGTACCCTTGTGGTACTCAAATTTTGCAATAATCCATCGATGATGAGTATGTTAATGTGATAAAGAAAGAGTGGCATACATTTTACAATCAGTCATTTTCCTGCAAGGAAGTATAGCAGCAATAAGCCTGTTTGTAAGCCTGCCAATATTGCTCCCAAAAACGAGAAGACTGAAATGAAAAAGAGTTTCTTTGAATGTTTATTCGTTCCAAGTGCAGGCCTGTAGGAAACGTAGTTTAGACGTATCCACGTCTGTGGATTGACGAGCAGCGGGCTACTCTGGAATGTCATCAACGTTGACTGTGTTAAATAAAAAATTGGTCGTCACTTCAAATTCATTGACCAAAATCGTTGTGCATGGCTCACTCGCCAAAGAGTCCCCAGTTGCAGCTGAAACGCTGGCAACTATATTTGGCACCGTGAAAGATTTTTCTGTAAACCTAGTTTCCCGACGAAAGCAATTTACATTCCCACAGTTCAGTTTTCAAAAAATGTGCAAACATAATTTACATCACTAATGTAACCACAACGGAATGCAAATTCCCAAGAGTAAACGCCGAGGCATACAGCAATTGTTACTGTGTAAATAAATTCTTGTGTTTAAACATTTCAAGGAATGTCTCGCTTCCTATTTTCTTCACACAATTATGAGTAAACCACACGAACAAATGAAACAGGATAAGCAAGAAAGCTCACTTTAAAGTCAACGCTTTATGCATTTTTGCCCTCAAGGCTCCCGCAGGGTGGCACGGTTAAGAAAAGCAATCCCGCTCCAATTTAATGCGCTGCAAAATAAGAAAACGAGTCGTGCCGACCCGCAGGACATTATGAACTATTCTTCCGCACACGAGATATAAAAACTGAAACCTCAGATGGCAATTCTTACGTTTTTCCTTTCCGTTCGTTCAACGTTACTACGAGTATTGCACCCCGGGGGGTTATCAAAACGAATGAACCTTTTAGAATGTGTATGTGTGTGTGTGGGTGACCAGGAAAAGCTTGCTTCCTGCTCCCTCTTGGCTTGTGCGAAATGAAATAATATTCAAAACGTTTCGTCCTTTCTTCGTTACTCAAATTGCTTTATTTATTATGCTCGCCTGAAATATATCCTTCGTATTGTTGGTGTTATCCCTGCGCAAATTGGATTTATTTTCCCGAAGGATGGTAAGGACTGAAAAATACTTTTGCGACATGGCAATATTCGTGTCGATACGGTTTCAATTATCACCTTTGTTTCCGGTTATGGACGTGATTTGTTGACCATGCTTACCTTTTTGCATTTGACGTCTAGACGGAAAAGTTTTAAAAGAGTTGAGATTAATTAATCGGGTTTCGTGGAGAGTCTGTGTAAACTAGAATGTTTGCGCCAGGATGCCAGGCTGTTTTTAAGACAGATTCAAAAGATGCGGTCATCAATTGATTTGATTCTGTTCCGGCCAGAAGCAGAATCAGGCTGGATTCTAGAAGCGGACGGAGATTCAAAGAAAAACGATGCCCAAAAAATTTCCTTCACAAGTAAGCGCTCAATGCCATAAGGGTCCATAAACATCGGCCATGTGCGAGTCAAAAACGCACACGAAAGGTTCCATACCACCGTCTGCCTGTAAACTAGAGTTGGGTTTTTAAAAAAATTATACATTTTTTTTACCTATTTTTGGATTAAAATTGAGTTGCCATTTAAAAAAATAAATTTTGTGTGTATCTACTTCGCTTCAGAAGATAAAGCCTGTGACAGGCGGACAGACGAACAGCGGAGTCTTAGTAAAAGGGTTCCTTTGGCATCCTTTGGGTATGTGAATCAAAAATAAAAACTTCATTAACTCTGCGAGTTGGGCACATAAAGTGAGGGTTCTATGTCGGCGTAAGACAGCAGAATGCCTTACGTACTTATTTTAAATTGTTAGGTTTAGCTTAGAGCGCCCGCAGAGGGCCAGTAAGTTAGTATATAAATTGTTAAGTTAATTAAGCTAGCTTTAAGCGTTTTTGTCTAGCACGTAAGTAAATGAATTGGGGAAATAAATAAAAATGCTTTAAAAAAAAAAAAAAAAAATCTGGTGCATGATCCCTGCTAAATTCACGACTTTATAATTTGAATACGCAGCTTTGCTCTTTTTGTGGTCACATCATTATAACTTTATCGGGTGGAGTTAGGTTTTCATCATACCCTTTCGTAGCATAGCAGTTGCTGGAAATGCTAGTCAATGACAAGAATTTCTTCATAATTGAGGAGAGAATTGATGCTCACCGAAAACCCTTTGGCTTAGTTGACTGTTTGTAGACTCTGTCATATCCTTGAGCTGGGACACTGCGTAGCCGACTTCATTTTTCCACAAGAACTTTTGCTCTTTGCCTCGCCTAGCTTTGTACATCAGCGACTTCTCGTGAGATGAGGCACCCAATTTCGAGCTTTCTTCTTGTTGTTTTCCTGTTCTGTTGGGCAGTCTTAGTCCAGTTGGTGATCGACTTTGTTGGCTGTTCGAACATTTTGCGATAGCCAGGTTGCTCGGTGGATCTTTTTGAAAGAAAGTCTAATTCTGTATCACCGTATTAATAGCTTCTGTTCTAAAGTCTGTGGTTCGGAAGCTGTTATCTGCTGTTTTTTCATGGAGTCTATTCTATCCAACCACACCCGCCGAAAATGTTTTCTTAACTGATTTTAGCATGGAAGTAAAGTTTTTGACATCATATTTTCGAAACGTTCCGTTTAAGAGCTCGTAGAAGTCTTCCTTGTAAGAGTCATCTGCCTCAGCGATGGTGCACACATTAAACTGAAATTGTAGAACTTTTCTTGATACCGAAAATAGCCAGACGATCGCTTGTTAGATAGAAATCGGTGACCAATGTTTTCATTCGTTTTTTTTACAATGAATCTGGATCTTGAGCAAACTTTTCTAGAAACTCACACTTTACTGCATGTCATTGAAAGTCACATCATCATGATGAGCCCAGCGATTTTGTACCTTAGACTATAATGGCCCTTTAGAAAAAACTTAAAGCTTGCAATCTGCCTTCGCTCGAATGATGGCGAATTCAGAGGCACACATTCAGGAGCGATGAGTATGGTGCAAATCGTAAGGACTACTTATAACACTTTTCCACTTGGCAGCGCACAAAATGTGTTGCGGCCATCGCACCATATTCCTATCCACAGTCAAAACGAAAGGACATACTAGCAGGATCACATAAGAAGACAGAGGCCAACTGGTCTTAATTTTTCCGCTCATACAAGAAAGATGGGCTAACTCGAACTCTTGCCGTTGGAAGTACAGATTGTTCCGCGATGTAAAAAAAAGTTGGTCTCTATACAATAAGATGATTTTATTAGACAATTTCCAAAAGTCACTTGTCTTTCCTGCAACAAAATAAATGACAATGGCAAAATGCTCACTTAAATGCTCAAGAGTCAGAACTTTACTCTTTGACTATTGTTTATTTTTGCACCCGTAATCATGTGAAAAATTTACTCACAAAAGACCCATTCAATTAATAATGAATTCAACTGAAATTCAAATCTGCGTTTTAGCGCTTACCAGAAGTCCCCACAAGGCTCATTGAGTTACACTGTGACCTGTCACCTACACCATCATATATCCTACCAAAAAATTATCAGGCTTCAAGTAACTTTCATTCCAATTCCAACAATTGCTGCATCAAGGACCTTATCCGGTTCAAAACATGCTTCGTAAGTCCTGCACTACCTGAGGTAAGTATGTATGGTATTCTTTCCTGCATCCAACCACAAATTGCCAAACTCCTTGCTCTAGCCGGCCCATGATTTTTCATTTGTGGATAAAAACTACGAACAGTTTCCAGTTCCGTCCTCCTACATCAACATCCACTGCAGGTGTGCAGTAAACAAGAAACAGTAATGACGATTCCATTGCAGTTGGTCCAGGTTAAACCAACAAGAGCATACATCCACTGCGTCCACAAATCAACTTAATATCACGAACAAGCATTTAATAAACCAGCGGGACAACCTCGGGGATATTTTGACATTTTTATTGGCCAGTTCACTTGCGTGCTCTTTTCGAGAGCTGAAATAGAGACTGCACTGACGGAAGCACCCGTCTAGTGCCATGATTAATGTTTCTCTGAAAATTCTGATCTGGATCAATAAATAACGAATTGAAGCTTCCCTCTAGTTGGTGTCTATTTTTCCAAAGTGGGTGGCAATTGCAGTTCAAATTGTTAACATGGAAGAAGTTAGTTGGTAGCGTACAAGTACATTAAGAGTTGTGAGTGACAGGAGGTTAAGCCCTTTCTAGTTTTAAAAATGATATGAAGCTAGGCATGCCATGTGAGAAATCTGATTTCTACGAAGATCATCTTTCAGTCATTTGTAAGTGAAACGAATCGTCGTCGAATCTTCTCTTGTGTCTCTTGGTAAGCGTTTTCTTGGACACAATGAAAATTAAAAGGAACAAAAGGAGGCGTAAAGAACTATAAAGACATGCTTGCATCAAATGTTGTGGTTAAAATGACAAAGGAAGGCGCTTGCATTGACATCAGATACGTGGAAGCTCGACCTTTATTGTGGGAGAAAAATCGTCTCAGCAAAACTAATGAGATGAAAACAAGCAGTTCCGAATTTCGTAAAGAAAAATGTCATATGAGGCAAGAACAATACTTTAGAGATTTTTTCATGGCAATGAGGTTGAAGAAAGTTGAACAAAAAAAAGAGCAACTTGCAACGGAAACTCATGGGCTATAGTCCAGCAGAATTTTGCAAAAATGCCTCGGATTTGATATCTCAATATTTTCGTCATTAAATGGTTCTCAGAGCTAAAATTTGGAATTTGTGTTGAGTTTGATATCCTTGTAGATATCCATATCTCAGAAATAAATATTTGTGATTTCGGGAAAAAAGTGCATTTTGAAATCATGGGCTATAGTCCAGCAGAATTTTGCAAAAATGCCTCTGATTTGATATCTCAATATTTTCGTCATTAAATGGTTCTCAGACCTTAAATTTGGAATTTGTGTTCATTTTGATATCCTTGTGGATATCCATATCTCAGAAACAAATATTTGTGATTTCGGAAAAAAAGTGCATTTTGAAATCATGGCCTATAGTCCAGCAGAATTTTGCAAAAATGCCTCGGATTTGATATCTCAATATTTTCGTCATTAAATGGTTCTCAGACCTTAAATTTGGAATTTGTGTTCATTTTGATATCCTTGTGGATATCCATATCTCAGAAACAAATATTTGTGATTTCGGAAAAAAAGTGCATTTTGAAATCATGGCCTATAGTCCAGCAGAATTTTGCAAAAATGCCTCGGATTTGATATCTCAATATTTTCGTCATTAAATGGTTGTCAGAGCTAAAATTTGGAATTTGTGTTCATTTTGATATCCTTGTGGATATCCATATCTCAGAAACAAATATTTGTGATTTCGGAAAAAAAGTGCATTTTGAAATCATGGCCTATAGTCCAGCAGAATTTTGCAAAAATGCCTCGGATTTGATATCTCAATATTTTCGTCATCAAATGGTTCTCAGAGCTAAATTTTGGAATTTGTGTTGAGTTTTATTAATACATGGATATCCGTACCTCAGAAATGAATATTTGTGATTTCGGGAAAAAAGTGCATTTTGAAATCATGGGCTATAGTCCAGCAGAATTTTGCAAAAATGCCTCGGATTTGATATCTCAATATTTTCGTCATCAAATGGTTCTCAGAGCTAAATTTTGGAATTTGTGTTGAGTTTTATTAATACATGGATATCCGTACCTCAGAAATGAATATTTGTGATTTCGGGAAAAAAGTGCATTTTGAAATCATGGGCTATAGTCCAGCAGAATTTTGCAAAAATGCCTCGGATTTGATATCTCAATATTTTCGTCATCAAATGGTTCTCAGAGCTAAATTTTGGAATTTGTGTTGAGTTTTATTAATACATGGATATCCATATCTCAGAGATAAATATTCGTGATTTCGGGAAAAAAGTGCATTTTGAAATCATGAGCTATAGTCCAGCAGAATTTTGCAAAAATGCCTCGGATTTGATATCTCAATATTTTCGTCATCAAATGGTTCTCAGAGCTAAATTTTGGAATTTGTGTTGAGTTTTATTAATACATGGATATCCGTACCTCAGAAATGAATATTTGTGATTTCGGGAAAAAAGTGCATTTTGAAATCATGGGCTATAGTCCAGCAGAATTTTGCAAAAATGCCTCGGATTTGATATCTCAATATTTTCGTCATCAAATGGTTCTCAGAGCTAAATTTTGGAATTTGTGTTGAGTTTTATTAATACATGGATATCCGTACCTCAGAAATGAATATTTGTGATTTCGGAAAAAAAGTGCATTTTGAAATCATGGGCTATAGTCCAGCAGAATTTTGCAAAAATGCCTCGGATTTGATATCTCAATATTTTCGTCATTAAATGGTTCTCAGGCCTTAAATTTGGAATTTGTGTTCATTTTGATATCCTTGTGGATATCCATATCTCAGAAATAAATATTTGTGATTTCGGGAAAAAAGTGCATTTTGAGGTCGTGGGCTATAGTCCAGCAGAATTTTGCAAAAATGCCTCGGAGTTGATATCTCAATATTTTCGTCATTAAATGGTTCTCAGAGTTAAAATTTGGAATTTGAGTTAAGTTTTATTAATACATGGATATCCATATCTCAGAAATAAATATTTGTGATTTCGGGAAAAAAGTGCATTTTGATGTCTTGGGCTATAGTCCAGCAGAATTTTGCAAAAATGCCTCGGACTTGATATCTCAATATTTTCGTCATTAAATGGTTCTCAGAGTTAAAATTTGGAATTTGAGTTAAGTTTTATTAATACATGGATATCCATATCTCAGAGATAAACTTTTGTGATTTCGGGAAAAAAGTGCATTTTGAAATCATGGGCTATAGTCCAGCAGAATTTTGCAAAAATGCCTCGGATTTGATATCTCAATATTTTCGTCATTAAATGGTTCTCAGAGCTAAAATTTGGAATTTGTGTTAAGTTTGATATCCTTGTAGATATCCATATCTCAAAAAAAAAAATATTTGTGATTTGGGGAAAAAAGTGCATTTTGAAATCTTGGGCTATAGTCCAGCAGAATTTTGCAAAAATGCCTCGGATTTGATATCTCAATATTTTCGTCATTAAATGGTTCTCAGAGTTAAAATTTGGAATTTGAGTTAAGTTTTATTAATACATGGATATCCATATCTCAGAGATAAACTTTTGTGATTTCGGGAAAAAAGTGCATTTTGAAATCTTGGGCTATAGTCCAGCAGAATTTTGCAAAAATGCCTCGGATTTGATATCTCAATATTTTCGTCATTAAATGGTTCTCAGAGTTAAAATTTGGAATTTGAGTTAAGTTTTACTAATACATGGATATCCATACCTTTTTCGGGAAAAAAGTGCATTTTGAAATCATGGGCTATAGTCCAGCAGAATTTTGCAAAAATGCCTCGGATTTGATATCTCAATATTTTCGTCATTAAATGGTTCTCAGAGTTAAAATTTGGAATTTGAGTTAAGTTTTATTAATACATGGATATCCATATCTCAGAAATAAATATTTGTGATTTCGGTAAAAAAGTGCATTTTGAAATCATGGGCTATAGTCCAGCAGAATTTTGCAAAAATGCCTCGGATTTTATTTCTCAATATTTTCGTCATTAAATGGTTCTCAGAGTTAATATTTGGAACTTGAGTTAAGTTTTATTAATACATGGATATCCATATCTCAGAGATAAACTTTTGTGATTTCGGGAAAAAAGTGCATTTTGAAATCATGGGCTATAGTCCAGCAGAATTTTGCAAAAATGCCTCGGATTTGATATCTCAATATTTTCGTCATTAAATGGTTCTCAGAGTTAAAATTTGGAATTTGAGTTAAGTTTTATTAATACATGGATATCGATATCTCAGAAATAAATTTTTGTGATTTCGGGAAAAAAGTGCATTTTGATGTCTTGGGCTATAGTCCAGCAGAATTTTGCAAAAATGCCTCGGATTTTATTTCTCAATATTTTCGTCATTAAATGGTTCTCAGAGTTAATATTTGGAACTTGAGTTAAGTTTTATTAATACATGGATATCGATATCTCAGAAATAAATATTTGTGATTTCGGGAAAAAAGTGCATTTTGATGTCTTGGGCTATAGTCCAGCAGAATTTTGCAAAAATGCCTCGGATTTTATTTCTCAATATTTTCGTCATTAAATGGTTCTCAGAGTTAATATTTGGAACTTGAGTTAAGTTTTATTAATACATGGATATCCATATCTCAGAGATAAACTTTTGTGATTTCGGGAAAAAAGTGCATTTTGAAATCATGGGCTATAGTCCAGCAGAATTTTGCAAAAATGCCTCGGATTTGATATCTCAATATTTTCATCATTAAATGGTTCTCAGAGCTAAAATTTGGAATTTGTGTTAAGTTTGATATCCTTGTAGATATCCATATCTCAAAAAAAAAATATTTGTGATTTGGGGAAAAAAGTGCATTTTGAAATCATGGGCTATAGTCCAGCAGAATTTTGCAAAAATGCCTCGGATTTCATATCTCAATATTTTCGTCACCAAATGGTTCTCAGAGCTAAAATTTGGAATTTGTGTTAATTTTGATATCCTTGTGGATATCCATATCTCAGACATAACTATTTGTGATTTCGGGAAAAAAGTGCATTTTGAAATCATGGGCTATAGTCCAGCAGAATTTTGCAAAAATGCCTCGGATTTGATATCTCAATATTTTCGTCATTAAATGGTTCTCAGAGTTAAAATTTGGAATTTGAGTTAAGTTTTATTAATACATGGATATCCATATCTCAGAAATAAATATTTGTGATTTCGGGAAAAAAGTGCATTTTGATGTCTTGGGCTATAGTCCAGCAGAATTTTGCAAAAATGCCTCGGATTTGATATCTCAATATTTTCGTCATTAAATGGTTCTCAGAGTTAAAATTTGGAATTTGAGTTAAGATTTATTAATACATGGATATCCATATCTCAGAGATAAACTTTTGTGATTTCGGGAAAAAAGTGCATTTTGATGTCTTGGGCTATAGTCCAGCAGAATTTTGCAAAAATGCCTCGGATTTGATATCTCAATATTTTCGTCATTAAATGGTTCTCAGAGTTAAAATTTGGAATTTGAGTTAAGTTTTATTAATACATGGATATCCATATCTCAGAAATAAATATTTGTGATTTCGGGAAAAAAGTGCATTTTGATGTCTTGGGCTATAGTCCAGCAGAATTTTGCAAAAATGCCTCGGATTTGATATCTCAATATTTTCGTCATTAAATGGTTCTCAGAGTTAAAATTTGGAATTTGAGTTAAGTTTTATTAATACATGGATATCCATATCTCAGAAATAAATATTTGTGATTTCGGGAAAAAAGTGCATTTTGATGTCTTGGGCTATAGTCCAGCAGAATTTTGCAAAAATGCCTCGGATTTGATATCTCAATATTTTCGTCATTAAATGGTTCTCAGAGTTAAAATTTGGAATTTGAGTTAAGTTTTATTAATACATGGATATCCATATCTCAGAGATAAACTTTTGTGATTTCGGGAAAAAAGTGCATTTTGATGTCTTGGGCTATAGTCCAGCAGAATTTTGCAAAAATGCCTCGGATTTGATATCTCAATATTTTCGTCATTAAATGGTTCTCAGAGTTAAAATTTGGAATTTGAGTTAAGTTTTATTAATACATGGATATCCATATCTCAGAAATAAATATTTGTGATTTCGGGAAAAAAGTGCATTTTGATGTCTTGGGCTATAGTCCAGCAGAATTTTGCAAAAATGCCTCGGATTTGATATCTCAATATTTTCGTCATTAAATGGTTCTCAGAGTTAAAATTTGGAATTTGAGTTAAGTTTTATTAATACATGGATATCCATATCTCAGAGATAAACTTTTGTGATTTCGGGAAAAAAGTGCATTTTGAAATCATGGGCTATAGTCCAGCAGAATTTTGCAAAAATGCCTCGGATTTCATATCTCAATATTTTCGTCACCAAATGGTTCTCAGAGCTAAAATTTGGAATTTGTGTTAATTTTGATATCCTTGTGGATATCCATATCTCAGACATAACTATTTGTGATTTCGGGAAAAAAGTGCATTTTGAAATCATGGGCTATAGTCCAGCAGAATTTTGCAAAAATGCCTCGGATTTGATATCTCAATATTTTCGTCATTAAATGGTTCTCAGAGTTAAAATTTGGAATTTGAGTTAAGTTTTATTAATACATGGATATCCATATCTCAGAAATAAATATTTGTGATTTCGGGAAAAAAGTGCATTTTGATGTCTTGGGCTATAGTCCAGCAGAATTTTGCAAAAATGCCTCGGATTTGATATCTCAATATTTTCGTCATTAAATGGTTCTCAGAGTTAAAATTTGGAATTTGAGTTAAGTTTTATTAATACATGGATATCCATATCTCAGAAATAAATATTTGTGATTTCGGTAAAAAAGTGCATTTTGAAATCATGGGCTATAGTCCAGCAGAATTTTGCAAAAATGCCTCGGATTTCATATCTCAATATTTTCGTCACCAAATGGTTCTCAGAGCTAAAATTTGGAATTTGTGTTAATTTTGATATCCTTGTGGATATCCATATCTCAGACATAACTATTTGTGATTTCGGGAAAAAAGTGCATTTTGAAATCATGGGCTATAGTCCAGCAGAATTTTGCAAAAATGCCTCGGATTTGATATCTCAATATTTTCGTCATTAAATGGTTCTCAGAGTTAAAATTTGGAATTTGAGTTAAGTTTTACTAATACATGGATATCCATACCTTTTTCGGGAAAAAAGTACATTTTGAAATCATGGGCTATAGTCCAGCAGAATTTTGCAAAAATGCCTCGGATTTGATATCTCAATATTTTCGTCATTAAATGGTTCTCAGAGTTAAAATTTGGAATTTGAGTTAAGTTTTATTAATACATGGATATCGATATCTCAGAAATAAATATTTGTGATTTCGGGAAAAAAGTGCATTTTGATGTCTTGGGCTATAGTCCAGCAGAATTTTGCAAAAATGCCTCGGATTTTATTTCTCAATATTTTCGTCATTAAATGGTTCTCAGAGTTAATATTTGGAACTTGAGTTAAGTTTTATTAATACATGGATATCCATATCTCAGAGATAAACTTTTGTGATTTCGGGAAAAAAGTGCATTTTGAAATCATGGGCTATAATCCAGCAGAATTTTGCAAAAATGCCTCGGATTTGATATCTCAATATTTTCGTCATTAAATGGTTCTCAGAGCTAAAATTTGGAATTTGTGTTAAGTTTGATATCCTTGTAGATATCCATATCTCAAAAAAAAAATATTTGTGATTTGGGGAAAAAAGTGCATTTTGAAATCATGGGCTATAGTCCAGCAGAATTTTGCAAAAATGCCTCGGATTTGATATCTCAATATTTTCGTCATTAAATGGTTCTCAGAGTTAAAATTTGGAATTTGAGTTAAGTTTTATTAATACATGGATATCCATACCTTTTTCGGGAAAAAAGTGCATTTTGAAATCATGGGCTATAGTCCAGCAGAATTTTGCAAAAATGCCTCGGATTTGATATCTCAATATTTTCGTCATTATATGGTTCTCAGAGTTAAAATTTGGAATTTGAGTTAAGTTTTATTAATACATGGATATCCATATCTCAGAAATAAATATTTGTGATTTCGGTAAAAAAGTGCATTTTGAAATCATGGGCTATAGTCCAGCAGAATTTTGCAAAAATGCCTCGGATTTGATATCTCAATATTTTCGTCATTAAATGGTTCTCAGAGTTAAAATTTGGAATTTGAGTTAAGTTTTATTAATACATGGATATCCATATCTCAGAAATAAATATTTGTGATTTCGGGAAAAAAGTGCATTTTGATGTCTTGGGCTATAGTCCAGCAGAATTTTGCAAAAATGCCTCGGATTTTATTTCTCAATATTTTCGTCATTAAATGGTTCTCAGAGTTAAAATTTGGAATTTGAGTTTAGTTTTATTAATACATGGATATCCATACCTCAGAAATAAATATTTGCGATTTCGGGAAAAAGTGCATTTTGAAATCATGGGCTATAGTCCAGCAGAATTTTGCAAAAATGCCTCGGATTTGATATCTCAATATTTTCGTCATTAAATGGTTCTCAGAGTTAAAATTTGGAATTTGAGTTAAGTTTTATTAATACATGGATATCCATACCTCAGAAATAAATATTTGTGATTTCGGGAAAAAGTGCATTTTGAAATCATGGGCTATAGTCCAGCAGAATTTTGCAAAAATGCCTCGGATTTGATATCTCAATATTTTCGTCATTAAATGGTTGTCAGAGCTAAAATTTGGAATTTGTGTTCATTTTGATATCCTTGTGGATATCCATATCTCAGAAATAAATATTTGTGATTTCGGAAAAAAAGTGCATTGTGAAATCATGGCCTATAGTCCAGCAGAATTTTGCAAAAATGCCTCGGATTTGATATCTCAATATTTTCGTCATTAAATGGTTGTCAGAGCTAAAATTTGGAATTTGTGTTCATTTTGATATCCTTGTGGATATCCATATCTCAGAAATAAATATTTGTGATTTCGGGAAAACAGTGCATTTTGAGGTCGTGGGCTATAGTCCAGCAGAATTTTGCAAAAATGCCTCGGATTTGATATCTCAATATTTTCGTCATTAAATGGTTCTCAGAGTTAAAATTTGGAATTTGAGTTAAGTTTTATTAATACATGGATATCCATATCTCAGAAATAAATATTTGTGATTTCGGGAAAAAAGTGCATTTTGAAATCATGGGCTATAGTCCAGCAGAATTTTGGAAAAATGCCTCGGATTTGATATCTCAATATTTTCGTCATTAAATGGTTCTCAGAGCTAAAATTTGGAATTTGTGTTAAGTTTTATTAATACATGGATATCCATACCTTTTTCGGGAAAAAAGTGCATTTTGAAATCATGGGCTATAGTCCAGCAGAATTTTGCAAAAATGCCTCGGATTTAATATCTCAATATTTTCGTCATTAAATGGTTCTCAGAGCTAAAATTTGGAATTTGTTTTAAGTTTGATATCCTTGTAGATATCCATATCTCAAAAAAAAAATAATTGTGATTTGGGGAAAAAAGTGCATTTTGAAATCATGGGCTATAGTCCAGCAGAATTTTGCAAAAATGCCTCGGATTTGATATCTCAATATTTTCGTCATTAAATGGTTCTCAGAGTTAAAATTTGGAATTTGAGTTAAGTTTTATTAATACATGGATATCCATACCTCAGAAATAAATATTTGTGATTTCGGGAAAAAGTGCATTTTGAAATCATGGGCTATAGTCCAGCAGAATTTTGCAAAAATGCCTCGGATTTGATATCTCAATATTTTCGTCATTAAATGGTTCTCAGAGTTAAAATTTGGAATTTGAGTTAAGTTTTATTAATACATGGATATCCATATCTCAGAAATAAATATTTGTGATTTCGGGAAAAAAGTGCATTTTGAAATCATGGGCTATAGTCCAGCAGAATTTTGGAAAAATGCCTCGGATTTGGTATCTCAATATTTTCGTCATTAAATGGTTCTCAGAGCTAAAATTTGGAATTTGTGTTAAGTTTTATTAATACATGGATATCCATACCTTTTTCGGGAAAAAAGTGCATTTTGAAATCATGGGCTATAGTCCAGCAGAATTTTGCAAAAATGCCTCGGATTTGATATCTCAATATTTTCGTCATTAAATGGTTCTCAGAGCTAAAATTTGGAATTTGTTTTAAGTTTGATATCCTTGTAGATATCCATATCTCAAAAAAAAAAATAATTGTGATTTGGGGAAAAAAGTGCATTTTGAAATCATGGGCTATAGTCCAGCAGAATTTTGCAAAAATGCCTCGGATTTGATATCTCAATATTTTCGTCATTAAATGGTTCTCAGAGTTAAAATTTGGAATTTGAGTTAAGTTTTATTAATACATGGATATCCATATCTCAGAAATAAATATTTGTGATTTCGGGAAAAAAGTGCATTTTGAAATCATGGGCTATAGTCCAGCAGAATTTTGCAAAAATGCCTCGGATTTGATATCTCAATATTTTCGTCATTAAATGGTTGTCAGAGCTAAAATTTGGAATTTGTGTTCATTTTGATATCCTTGTGGATATCCATATCTCAGAAATAAATATTTGTGATTTCGGAAAAAAAGTGCATTGTGAAATCATGGCCTATAGTCCAGCAGAATTTTGCAAAAATGCCTCGGATTTGATATCTCAATATTTTCGTCATTAAATGGTTGTCAGAGCTAAAATTTGGAATTTGTGTTCATTTTGATATCCTTGTGGATATCCATATCTCAGAAATAAATATTTGTGATTTCGGGAAAACAGTGCATTTTGAGGTCGTGGGCTATAGTCCAGCAGAATTTTGCAAAAATGCCTCGGATTTGATATCTCAATATTTTCGTCATTAAATGGTTCTCAGAGTTAAAATTTGGAATTTGAGTTAAGTTTTATTAATACATGGATATCCATATCTCAGAAATAAATATTTGTGATTTCGGGAAAAAAGTGCATTTTGAAATCATGGGCTATAGTCCAGCAGAATTTTGGAAAAATGCCTCGGATTTGATATCTCAATATTTTCGTCATTAAATGGTTCTCAGAGCTAAAATTTGGAATTTGTGTTAAGTTTTATTAATACATGGATATCCATACCTTTTTCGGGAAAAAAGTGCATTTTGAAATCATGGGCTATAGTCCAGCAGAATTTTGCAAAAATGCCTCGGATTTGATATCTCAATATTTTCGTCATTAAATGGTTCTCAGAGCTAAAATTTGGAATTTGTTTTAAGTTTGATATCCTTGTAGATATCCATATCTCAAAAAAAAAATAATTGTGATTTGGGGAAAAAAGTGCATTTTGAAATCATGGGCTATAGTCCAGCAGAATTTTGCAAAAATGCCTCGGATTTGATATCTCAATATTTTCGTCATTAAATGGTTCTCAGAGTTAAAATTTGGAATTTGAGTTAAGTTTTATTAATACATGGATATCCATATCTCAGAAATAAATATTTGTGATTTCGGTAAAAAAGTGCATTTTGAAATCATGGGCTATAGTCCAGCAGAATTTTGCAAAAATGCCTCGGATTTGATATCTCAATATTTTCGTCATTAAATGGTTCTCAGAGTTAAAATTTGGAATTTGAGTTAAGTTTTATTAATACATGGATATCCATATCTCAGAAATAAATATTTGTGATTTCGGGAAAAAAGTGCATTTTGATGTCTTGGGCTATAGTCCAGCAGAATTTTGCAAAAATGCCTCGGATTTGATATCTCAATATTTTCGTCATTAAATGGTTGTCAGAGCTAAAATTTGGAATTTGTGTTCATTTTGATATCCTTGTGGATATCCATATCTCAGAAATAAATATTTGTGATTTCGGGAAAACAGTGCATTTTGAGGTCGTGGGCTATAGTCCAGCAGAATTTTGCAAAAATGCCTCGGATTTGATATCTCAATATTTTCTCTCAATATTTGTGATTTGGGGAAAAAAGTGCATTTTGAAATCATGGGCTATAGTCCAGCAGAATTTTGCAAAAATGCCTCGGATTTGATATCTCAATATTTTCGTCATTAAATGGTTCTCAGAGTTAAAATTTGGAATTTGAGTTAAGTTTTATTAATACATGGATATCCATATCTCAGAAATAAATATTTGTGATTTCGGTAAAAAAGTGCATTTTGAAATCATGGGCTATAGTCCAGCAGAATTTTGCAAAAATGCCTCGGATTTGATATCTCAATATTTTCGTCATTAAATGGTTCTCAGAGTTAAAATTTGGAATTTGAGTTAAGTTTTATTAATACATGGATATCCATACCTCAGAAATAAATATTTGCGATTTCGGGAAAAAGTGCATTTTGAAATCATGGGCTATAGTCCAGCAGAATTTTGCAAAAATGCCTCGGATTTGATATCTCAATATTTTCGTCATTAAATGGTTCTCAGAGTTAAAATTTGGAATTTGAGTTAAGTTTTATTAATACATGGATATCCATACCTCAGAAATAAATATTTGTGATTTCGGGAAAAAAGTGCATTTTGATGTCTTGGGCTATAGTCCAGCAGAATTTTGCAAAAATGCCTCGGATTTTATTTCTCAATATTTTCGTCATTAAATGGTTCTCAGAGTTAAAATTTGGAATTTGTGTTCATTTTGATATCCTTGTGGATATCCATATCTCAGAAATAAATATTTGTGATTTCGGAAAAAAAGTGCATTGTGAAATCATGGCCTATAGTCCAGCAGAATTTTGCAAAAATGCCTCGGATTTGATATCTCAATATTTTCGTCATTAAATGGTTGTCAGAGCTAAAATTTGGAATTTGTGTTCATTTTGATATCCTTGTGGATATCCATATCTCAGAAATAAATATTTGTGATTTCGGGAAAACAGTGCATTTTGAGGTCGTGGGCTATAGTCCAGCAGAATTTTGCAAAAATGCCTCGGATTTGATATCTCAATATTTTCGTCATTAAATGGTTCTCAGAGTTAAAATTTGGAATTTGAGTTAAGTTTTATTAATACATGGATATCCATATCTCAGAAATAAATATTTGTGATTTCGGTAAAAAAGTGCATTTTGAAATCATGGGCTATAGTCCAGCAGAATTTTGCAAAAATGCCTCGGATTTGATATCTCAATATTTTCGTCATTAAATGGTTCTCAGAGCTAAAATTTGGAATTTGTGTTAAGTTTTATTAATACATGGATATCCATACCTTTTTCGGGAAAAAAGTGCATTTTGAAATCATGGGCTATAGTCCAGCAGAATTTTGCAAAAATGCCTCGGATTTGATATCTCAATATTTTCGTCATTAAATGGTTCTCAGAGCTAAAATTTGGAATTTGTTTTAAGTTTGATATCCTTGTAGATATCCATATCTCAAAAAAAAAATAATTGTGATTTGGGGAAAAAAGTGCATTTTGAAATCATGGGCTATAGTCCAGCAGAATTTTGCAAAAATGCCTCGGATTTGATATCTCAATATTTTCGTCATTAAATGGTTCTCAGAGTTAAAATTTGGAATTTGAGTTAAGTTTTATTAATACATGGATATCCATATCTCAGAAATAAATATTTGTGATTTCGGTAAAAAAGTGCATTTTGAAATCATGGGCTATAGTCCAGCAGAATTTTGCAAAAATGCCTCGGATTTGATATCTCAATATTTTCGTCATTAAATGGTTCTCAGAGTTAAAATTTGGAATTTGAGTTAAGTTTTATTAATACATGGATATCCATATCTCAGAAATAAATATTTGTGATTTCGGTAAAAAAGTGCATTTTGAAATCATGGGCTATAGTCCAGCAGAATTTTGCAAAAATGCCTCGGATTTGATATCTCAATATTTTCGTCATTAAATGGTTCTCAGAGTTAAAATTTGGAATTTGTGTTAAGTTTTATTAATACATGGATATCCATACCTTTTTCGGGAAAAAAGTGCATTTTGAAATCATGGGCTATAGTCCAGCAGAATTTTGCAAAAATGCCTCGGATTTGATATCTCAATATTTTCGTCATTAAATGGTTCTCAGAGCTAAAATTTGGAATTTGTTTTAAGTTTGATATCCTTGTAGATATCCATATCTCAAAAAAAAAATAATTGTGATTTGGGGAAAAAAGTGCATTTTGAAATCATGGGCTATAGTCCAGCAGAATTTTGCAAAAATGCCTCGGATTTGATATCTCAATATTTTCGTCATTAAATGGTTCTCAGAGTTAAAATTTGGAATTTGAGTTAAGTTTTATTAATACATGGATATCCATATCTCAGAAATAAATATTTGTGATTTCGGGAAAAAAGTGCATTTTGAAATCATGGGCTATAGTCCAGCAGAATTTTGCAAAAATGCCTCGGATTTGATATCTCAATATTTTCGTCATTAAATGGTTGTCAGAGCTAAAATTTGGAATTTGTGTTCATTTTGATATCCTTGTGGATATCCATATCTCAGAAATAAATATTTGTGATTTCGGAAAAAAAGTGCATTGTGAAATCATGGCCTATAGTCCAGCAGAATTTTGCAAAAATGCCTCGGATTTGATATCTCAATATTTTCGTCATTAAATGGTTGTCAGAGCTAAAATTTGGAATTTGTGTTCATTTTGATATCCTTGTGGATATCCATATCTCAGAAATAAATATTTGTGATTTCGGGAAAACAGTGCATTTTGAGGTCGTGGGCTATAGTCCAGCAGAATTTTGCAAAAATGCCTCGGATTTGATATCTCAATATGTTCGTCATTAAATGGTTCTCAGAGCTAAAATTTGGAATTTGTGTTAAGTTTTATTAATACATGGATATCCATACCTTTTTCGGGAAAAAAGTGCATTTTGAAATCATGGGCTGTAGTCCAGCAGAATTTTGCAAAAATGCCTCGGATTTGATATCTCAATATTTTCGTCATTAAATGGTTCTCAGAGCTAAAATTTGGAATTTGTTTTAAGTTTGATATCCTTGTAGATATCCATATCTCAAAAAAAAAATAATTGTGATTTGGGGAAAAAAGTGCATTTTGATGTCTTGGGCTATAGTCCAGCAGAATTTTGCAAAAATGCCTCGGATTTTATTTCTCAATATTTTCGTCATTAAATGGTTCTCAGAGTTAATATTTGGAACTTGAGTTAAGTTTTATTAATACATGGATATCCATATCTTAGAGATAAACTTTTGTGATTTCGGTAAAAAAGTGCATTTTGAAATCATGGGCTATAGTCCAGCAGAATTTTGCAAAAATGCCTCGGATTTTATTTCTCAATATTTTCGTCATTAAAAGGTTCTCAGAGTTAATATTTGGAACTTGAGTTAAGTTTTATTAATACATAGATATCCATATCTCAGAGATAAATATTTGTGATTTCGGTAAAAAAGTGCATTTTGAAATCATGGGCTATAGTCCAGCAAAATTTTGCAAAAATGCCTCGGATTTGATATCTCAATATTTTCGTCATTAAATGGTTCTCAGAGTTAAAATTTGGAATTTGAGTTAAGTTTAATTAATACATGGATATCGATATCTCAGAAATAAATATTTGTGATTTCGGGAAAAAAGTGCATTTTGAAATCATGGGCTATAGTCCAGCAGAATTTTGCAAAAATGCCTCGGATTTTATTTCTCAATATTTTCGTCATTAAATGGTTCTCAGAGTTAAAATTTGGAATTTGTGTTAAGTTTGATATCCTTGTAGATATCCATATCTCAAAAAAAAAATATTTGTGATTTGGGGAAAAAAGTGCATTTTGAAATCATGGGCTATAGTCCAGCAGAATTTTGCAGAAATGCCTCGGATTTGACATCTCAATATTTTCGTCATTAAATGGTTCTCAGAGTTAAAATTTGGAATTTGAGTTAAGTTTTATTAATACATGGATATCCATACCTTTTTCGGGAAAAAAGTGCATTTTGAAATCATGGGCTATAGTCCAGCAGAATTTTTGAAAAATGCCTCGGATTTGATATCTCAATATTTTCGTCATTATATGGTTCTCAGAGCTAAAATTTGGAATTTGAGTTAAGTTTTATTAATACATGGATATCCATATCTCAGAAATAAATATTTGTGATTTCGGTAAAAAAGTGCATTTTGAAATCATGGGCTATAGTCCAGCAGAATTTTGCAAAAATGCCTCGGATTTGATATCTCAATATTTTCGTCATTAAATGGTTCTCAGAGTTAAAATTTGGAATTTGAGTTAAGTTTTATTAATACATGGATATCCATATCTCAGAGATAAACTTTTGTGATTTCGGTAAAAAAGTGCATTTTGAAATCATGGGCTATAGTCCAGCAGAATTTTGCAAAAATGCCTCGGATTTGATATCTCAATATTTTCGTCATTAAATGGTTCTCAGAGCTAAAATTTGGAATTTGTGTTAAGTTTGATATCCTTGTAGATATCCATATCTCAAAAAAAAAATATTTGTGATTTGGGGAAAAAAGTGCATTTTGAAATCATGGGCTATAGTCCAGCAGAATTTTGCAAAAATGCCTCGGATTTTATTTCTCAATATTTTCGTCATTAAAAGGTTCTCAGAGTTAATATTTGGAACTTGAGTTAAGTTTTATTAATACATAGATATCCATATCTCAGAGATAAACTTTTGTGATTTCGGTAAAAAAGTGCATTTTGAAATCATGGGCTATAGTCCAGCAGAATTTTGCAAAAATGCCTCGGATTTGATATCTCAATATTTTCGTCATTAAATGGTTCTCAGAGCTAAAATTTGGAATTTGTGTTAAGTTTTATTAATACATGGATATCCATATCTCAGAGATAAACTTTTGTGATTTCGGGAAAAAAGTGCATTTTGAAATCATGGGCTATAGTCCAGCAGAATTTTGCAAAAATGCCTCGGATTTTATTTCTCAATATTTTCGTCATTAAATGGTTCTCAGAGTTAAAATTTGGAATTTGAGTTAAGTTTTATTAATACATGGATATCCATACCTCAGAAATAAATATTTGTGATTTCGGGAAAAAAGTGCATTTTGAAATCATGGGCTTAAGTCCAGCAGAATTTTGCAAAAATGCCTCGGATTTGATATCTCAATATTTTCGTCATTAAGTGGTTCTCAGAGTTAAAATTTGGAATTTGAGTTAAGTTTTATTAATACATGGATATCCATATCTCAGAGATAAACTTTTGTGATTTCGGGAAAAAAGTGCATTTTGAAATCATGGGCTATAGTCCAGCAGAATTTTGCAAAAATGCCTCGGATTTTATTTCTCAATATTTTCGTCATTAAATGGTTCTCAGAGTTAAAATTTGGAACTTGAGTTAAGTTTTATTAATACATAGATATCCATATCTCAGAGATAAACTTTTGTGATTTCGGTAAAAAAGTGCATTTTGAAATCATGGGCTATAGTCCAGCAGAATTTTGCAAAAATGCCTCGGATTTGATATCTCAATATTTTCGTCATTAAATGGTTCTCAGAGCTAAAATTTGGAATTTGTGTTAAGTTTGATATCCTTGTAGATATCCATATCTCAAAAAAAAATATTTGTGATTTGGGGAAAAAAGTGCATTTTGAAATCATGGGCTATAGTCCAGCAGAATTTTGCAAAAATGCCTCGGATTTTATTTCTCAATATTTTCGTCATTAAATGGTTCTCAGAGTTAATATTTGGAACTTGAGTTAAGTTTTATTAATACATGGATATCCATATCTCAGAGATAAACTTTTGTGATTTCGGGAAAAAAGTGCATTTTGAAATCATGGGCTATAGTCCAGCAGAATTTTGCAAAAATGCCTCGGATTTTATTTCTCAATATTTTCGTCATTAAATGGTTCTCAGAGTTAAAATTTGGAATTTGAGTTAAGTTTTATTAATACATGGATATCCATACCTGAGAAATAAATATTTGTGATTTCGGAAAAAAGTGCATTTTGAAATCATGGGCTATAGTCCAGCAGAATTTTGCAAAAATGCCTCGGATTTGATATCTCAATATTTTCGTCATTAAGTGGTTCTCAGAGTTAAAATTTGGAATTTGAGTTAAGTTTTATTAATACATGGATATCCATACCTCAGAAATAAATATTTGTGATTTCGGGAAAAAAGTGCATTTTGAAATCATGGGCTTAAGTCCAGCAGAATTTTGCAAAAATGCCTCGGATTTGATATCTCAATATTTTAGTCATTAAATGGTTCTCAGAGTTAAATTTTGGAATTTGCGTTACGTTTGATATTCTTGTAGATATCCATACCTCAGAAATAAATATTTGTGATTTCGGGAAAAAGTGCATTTTGAAATCATGGGCTATAGTCCAGCAGAATTTTGCAAAAATGCCTCGGATTTGATATCTCAATATTTTCGTCATTAAATGGTTCTCAGACCTTAAATTTGGAATTTGTGTTCATTTTGATATCCTTGTGGACATCCATATCTCAGAAATAAATATTTGTGATTTCGGGAAAACAGTGCATTTTGAGGTCGTGGGCTATAGTCCAGCAGAATTTTGCAAAAATGCCTCGGATTTGATATCTCAATATTTTCGTCATTAAATGGTTGTCAGAGCTAAAATTTGGAATTTGTGTTCATTTTGATATCCTTGTGGATATCCATATCTCAGAAATAAATAATTGTGATTTCGGGAAAACAGTGCATTTTGAGGTCGTGGGCTATAGTCCAGCAGAACTTTGCAAAAATGCCTCGGATTTGATATCTCAATATTTTCGTCATTAAATGGTTCTAAGACCTTAAATTTGGAATTTGTGTTCATTTTGATATCCTTGTGGATATCCATATCTCAGAAACAAATATTTGTGATTTCGGAAAAAAGTGCATTTTGAAATCATGGCCTATAGTCCAGCAGAATTTTGCAAAAATGCCTCGGATTTGATATCTCAATATTTTCGTCATTAAGTGGTTCTCAGAGTTAAAATTTGGAATTTGAGTTAAGTTTTATTAATACATGGATATCCATACCTCAGAAATAAATATTTGTGATTTCGGGAAAAAAGTGCATTTTGAAATCATGGGCTTAAGTCCAGCAGAATTTTGCAAAAATGCCTCGGATTTGATATCTCAATATTTTCGTCATTAAATGGTTCTCAGACCTTAAATTTGGAATTTGTGTTCATTTTGATATCCTTGTGGATATCCATATCTCAGAAACAAATATTTGTGATTTCGGAAAAAAAGTGCATTTTGAAATCATGGCCTATAGTCCAGCAGAATTTTGCAAAAATGCCTCGGATTTGATATCTCAATATTTTCGTCATTAAATGGTTCTCAGACCTTAAATTTGGAATTTGTGTTCATTTTGATATCCTTGTGGACATCCATATCTCAGAAATAAATATTTGTGATTTCGGGAAAACAGTGCATTTTGAGGTCGTGGGCTATAGTCCAGCAGAATTTTGCAAAAATGCCTCGGATTTGATATCTCAATATTTTCGTCATTAAATGGTTGTCAGAGCTAAAATTTGGAATTTGTGTTCATTTTGATATCCTTGTGGATATCCATATCTCAGAAATAAATAATTGTGATTTCGGGAAAACAGTGCATTTTGAGGTCGTGGGCTATAGTCCAGCAGAACTTTGCAAAAATGCCTCGGATTTGATATCTCAATATTTTCGTCATTAAATGGTTCTCAGACCTTAAATTTGGAATTTGTGTTCATTTTGATATCCTTGTGGATACCCATATCTCAGAAACAAATATTTGTGATTTCGGAAAAAAAGTGCATTTTGAAATCATGGCCTATAGTCCAGCAGAATTTTGCAAAAATGCCTCGGATTTGATATCTCAATATTTTCGTCATTAAATGGTTCTCAGACCTTAAATTTGGAATTTGTGTTCATTTTGATATCCTTGTGGATACCCATGTCTCAGAAACAAATATTTGCGATTTCGGAAAAAAAGTGCATTTCGAAATCATGGCCTATAGTCCAGCAGAATTTTGCAAAAATGCCTCGGATTTGATATCTCAATATTTTCGTCATTAAATGGTTCTCAGAGTTAAAATTTGGAATTTGAGTTAAGTTTTATTAATACATGGATATCCATATCTCAGAAACAAATATTTGCGATTTCGGAAAAAAAGTGCATTTCGAAATCATGGCCTATAGTCCAGCAGAATTTTGCAAAAATGCCTCGGATTTGATATCTCAATATTTTCGTCATTAAATGGTTGTCAGACCTTAAATTTGGAATTTGTGTTCATTTTGATATCCTTGTGGATATCCAGATCTCAGAAACAAATATTTGTGATTTCGGAAAAAAAGTGCATTTTGAAATCATGGCCTATAGTCCAGCAGAATTTTGCAAAAATGCCTCGGATTTGATATCTCAATATTTTCGTCATTAAATGGTTCTCAGAGCTAAATTTTGGAATTTGTGTTAAGTTTGATATTCTTGTAGATATCCATACCTCAGAAATAAATCTTTGTGATTTCGGAAAAAAAGTGCATTTTGAAATCATGGGCTATAGTCCAGCAGAATTTTGCAAAAATGCCTCGGATTTGATATCTCAATATTTTCGTCATTAAATGGTTCTCAGAGTTAAAATTTGGAATTTGTGTTCATTCTGATATCCTTGTGGATATCCATATCTCAGAAACAAATATTTGTGATTTCGGAAAAAAAGTGCATTTTGAAATCATGGGCTATAGTCCAGCAGAATTTTGCAAAAATGCCTCGGATTTGATAACTCAATATTTTCGTCATTAAATGGTTGTCAGAGCTAAAATTTGGAATTTGTGTTCATTTTGATATCCTTGTGGATATCCATATCTCAGAAATAAATATTTGTGATTTCGGGAAAACAGTGCAT
This sequence comes from Orthonevra nobilis, assembly GCA_963555765.1. Taxonomy (NCBI): domain Eukaryota; kingdom Metazoa; phylum Arthropoda; class Insecta; order Diptera; family Syrphidae; genus Orthonevra; species Orthonevra nobilis. The sequence goes on along the minus strand of OY743227.1, from coordinate 10,406,024 downwards.
TTTGAGGTCGTGGGCTATAGTCCAGCAGAATTTTGCAAAAATGCCTCGGATTTGATATCTCAATATTTTCGTCATTAAATGGTTGTCAGAGCTAAAATTTGGAATTTGAGTTAAGTTTTATTAATACATGGATATCCATATCTCAGAAACAAATATTTGTGATTTCGGAAAAAAAGTGCATTTTGAAATCATGGCCTATAGTCCAGCAGAATTTTGCAAAAATGCCTCGGATTTGATATCTCAATATTTTCGTCATTAAATGGTTGTCAGAGCTAAAATTTGGAATTTGAGTTAAGTTTTATTAATACATGGATATCCATACCTCAGAAATAAATATTTGTGATTTCGGAAAAAAAGTGCAATTTGAAATCATGGCCTATAGTCCAGCAGAATTTTGCAAAAATGCCTCGGATTTGATATCTCAATATTTTCGTCATTAAATGGTTGTCAGAGCTAAAATTTGGAATTTGTGTTCATTTTGATATCCTTGTGGATATCCATATCTCAGAAATAAATATTTGTGATTTCGGGAAAACAGTGCATTTTGAGGTCGTGGGCTATAGTCCAGCAGAATTTTGCAAAAATGCCTCGGATTTGATATCTCAATATTTTCGTCATTAAATGGTTGTCAGAGCTAAAATTTGGAATTTGTGTTCATTTTGATATCCTTGTGGATATCCATATCTCAGAAACAAATATTTGTGATTTCGGAAAAAAAGTGCATTTTGAAATCATGGCCTATAGTCCAGCAGAATTTTGCAAAAATGCCTCGGATTTGATATCTCAATATTTTCGTCATTAAATGGTTCTCAGAGTTAAAATTTGGAATTTGAGTTAAGTTTTATTAATACATGGATATCCATACCTCAGAAATAAATATTTGTGATTTCGGGAAAAAAGTGCGTTTTGAAATCATGGGCTATAGTCCAGCAGAATTTTGCACAAATGTCTCGGATTTGATATCTCAATATTTTCGTCATTAAATGGTTCTCAGAGTTAAAATTGTGAATTTGAGTTAAGTTTTATTAATACATGGATATCCATACCTCAGAAATAAATATTTGTGATTTCGGGAAAAAGTGCATTTTGAAATCATGGGCTATAGTCCAGCAGAATTTTGCAAAAATGCCTTGGATTTGATATCTCAATATTTTCGTCATTAAATGGTTGTCAGAGCTAAAATTTGTAATTTGTGTTCATTTTGATATCCTTGTGGATATCCATATCTCAGAAATAAATATTTGTGATTTCGGGAAAACAGGGCATTTTGAAATCATGGCCTATAGTCCAGCAGAATTTTGCAAAAATGCCTCGGATTTGATATCTCAATATTTTCGTCATTAAATGGTTCTCAGAGCTCAATTTTGGAATTTGTGTTGATTTCTATTAATACATGGATATACATACCTCAGAAATAAATATTTGTGATTTCGGGAAAAAAGTGCATTTTGAAATCATGGGCTATAGTCCAGCAGAATTTTGCAAAAATGCCTCGGATTTGATATCTCAATATTTTCGTCATTAAATGGTTGTCAGAGCTAAAATTTGTAATTTGTGTTCATTTTGATATCCTTGTGGATATCCATATCTCAGAAATAAATATTTGTGATTTCGGGAAAACAGGGCATTTTGAAATCATGGCCTATAGTCCAGCAGAATTTTGCAAAAATGCCTCGGATTTGATATCTCAATATTTTCGTCATTAAATGGTTCTCAGAGCTCAATTTTGGAATTTGTGTTGATTTCTATTAATACATGGATATCCATACCTCAGAAATAAATATTTGTGATTTCGGGAAAAAAGTGCATTTTGAAATCATGGGCTATAGTCCAGCAGAATTTTGCAAAAATGCCTCGGATTTGATATCTCAATATTTTCGTCATTAAATTGTTCTCAGAGTTAAAATTTGGAATTTGAGTTAAGTTTTATTAATACATGGATATCCATACCTCAGAAATAAATATTTGTGATTTCGGGAAAAAAGTGCGTTTTGAAATCATGGGCTATAGTCCAGCAGAATTTTGCACAAATGCCTCGGATTTGATATCTCAATATTTTCGTCATTAAATGGTTCTCAGAGTTAAAATTTGGAATTTGAGTTAAGTTTTATTAATACATGGATATCCATACCTCAGAAATAAATATTTGTGATTTCGGGAAAAAGTGCATTTTGAAATCATGGGCTATAGTCCAGCAGAATTTTGCAAAAATGCCTCGGATTTGATATCTCAATATTTTCGTCATTAAATGGTTCTCAGAGTTAAAATTTGGAATTTGAGTTAAGTTTTATTAATACATGGATATCCATACCTCAGAAATAAATATTTGTGATTTCGGGAAAAAAGTGCGTTTTGAAATCATGGGCTATAGTCCAGCAGAATTTTGCACAAATGCCTCGGATTTGATATCTCAATATTTTCGTCATTAAATGGTTCTCAGAGTTAAAATTTGGAATTTGAGTTAAGTTTTATTAATACATGGATATCCATACCTCAGAAATAAATATTTGTGATTTCGGGAAAAAGTGCATTTTGAAATCATGGGCTATAGTCCAGCAGAATTTTGCAAAAATGCCTCGGATTTGATATCTCAATATTTTCGTCATTAAATGGTTGTCAGAGCTCAAAATTTGTAATTTGTGTTCATTTTGATATCCTTGTGGATATCCATATCTCAGAAATAAATATTTGTGATTTCGGGAAAACAGGGCATTTTGAAATCATGGCCTATAGTCCAGCAGAATTTTGCAAAAATGCCTCGGATTTGATATCTCAATATTTTCGTCATTAAATGGTTCTCAGAGCTCAATTTTGGAATTTGTGTTGATTTCTATTAATACATGGATATCCATACCTCAGAAATAAATATTTGTGATTTCGGGAAAAAAGTGCATTTTGAAATCATGGGCTATAGTCCAGCAGAATTTTGCAAAAATGCCTCGGATTTGATATCTCAATATTTTCGTCATTAAATTGTTCTCAGAGTTAAAATTTGGAATTTGAGTTAAGTTTTATTAATACATGGATATCCATACCTCAGAAATAAATATTTGTGATTTCGGGAAAAAGTGCATTTTGAAATCATGGGCTATAGTCCAGCAGAATTTTGCAAAAATGCCTCGGATTTGATATCTCAATATTTTCGTCATTAAATGGTTGTCAGAGCTAAAATTTGTAATTTGTGTTCATTTTGATATCCTTGTGGATATCCATATCTCAGAAATAAATATTTGTGATTTCGGGAAAACAGGGCATTTTGAAATCATGGCCTATAGTCCAGCAGAATTTTGCAAAAATGCCTCGGATTTGATATCTCAATATTTTCGTCATTAAATGGTTCTCAGAGCTCAATTTTGGAATTTGTGTTGATTTCTATTAATACATGGATATCCATACCTCAGAAATAAATATTTGTGATTTCGGGAAAAAAGTGCATTTTGAAATCATGGGCTATAGTCCAGCAGAATTTTGCAAAAATGCCTCGGATTTGATATCTCAATATTTTCGTCATTAAATGGTTGTCAGAGCTAAAATTTGTAATTTGTGTTCATTTTGATATCCTTGTGGATATCCATATCTCAGAAATAAATATTTGTGATTTCGGGAAAACAGGGCATTTTGAAATCATGGCCTATAGTCCAGCAGAATTTTGCAAAAATGCCTCGGATTTGATATCTCAATATTTTCGTCATTAAATGGTTCTCAGAGCTCAGTTTTGGAATTTGTGTTGATTTCTATTAATACATGGATATCCATACCTCAGAAATAAATATTTGTGATTTCGGGAAAAAAGTGCATTTTGAAATCATGGGCTATAGTCCAGCAGAATTTTGCAAAAATGCCTCGGATTTGATATCTCAATATTTTCGTCATTAAATGGTTCTCAGAGTTAAAATTTGGAATTTGAGTTAAGTTTTATTAATACATGGATATCCATACCTCAGAAATAAATATTTGTGATTTCGGGAAAAAGTGCATTTTGAAATTATGGGCTATAGTCCAGCAGAATTTTGCAAAAATGCCTCGGATTTGATATCTCAATATTTTCGTCATTAAATGGTTGTCAGAGCTAAAATTTGGAATTTGTGTTCATTTTGATATCCTTGTGGATATCCATATCTCAGAAACAAATATTTGTGATTTCGGAAAAAAAGTGCATTTTGAAATCATGGCCTATAGTCCAGCAGAATTTTGCAAAAATGCCTCGGATTTGATATCTCAATATTTTCGTCATTAAATGGTTCTCAGAGTTAAAATTTGGAATTTGAGTTAAGTTTTATTAATACATGGATATCCATACCTCAGAAATAAATATTTGTGATTTCGGGAAAAAAGTGCGTTTTGAAATCATGGGCTATAGTCCAGCAGAATTTTGCACAAATGCCTCGGATTTGATATCTCAATATTTTCGTCATTAAATGGTTCTCAGAGTTAAAATTTGGAATTTGAGTTAAGTTTTATTAATACATGGATATCCATACCTCAGAAATAAATATTTGTGATTTCGGGAAAAAGTGCATTTTGAAATCATGGGCTATAGTCCAGCAGAATTTTGCAAAAATGCCTCGGATTTGATATCTCAATATTTTCGTCATTAAATGGTTGTCAGAGCTCAAAATTTGTAATTTGTGTTCATTTTGATATCCTTGTGGATATCCATATCTCAGAAATAAATATTTGTGATTTCGGGAAAACAGGGCATTTTGAAATCATGGCCTATAGTCCAGCAGAATTTTGCAAAAATGCCTCGGATTTGATATCTCAATATTTTCGTCATTAAATGGTTCTCAGAGCTCAATTTTGGAATTTGTGTTGATTTCTATTAATACATGGATATCCATACCTCAGAAATAAATATTTGTGATTTCGGGAAAAAAGTGCATTTTGAAATCATGGGCTATAGTCCAGCAGAATTTTGCAAAAATGCCTCGGATTTGATATCTCAATATTTTCGTCATTAAATTGTTCTCAGAGTTAAAATTTGGAATTTGAGTTAAGTTTTATTAATACATGGATATCCATACCTCAGAAATAAATATTTGTGATTTCGGGAAAAAGTGCATTTTGAAATCATGGGCTATAGTCCAGCAGAATTTTGCAAAAATGCCTCGGATTTGATATCTCAATATTTTCGTCATTAAATGGTTGTCAGAGCTAAAATTTGGAATTTGTGTTCATTTTGATATCCTTGTGGATATCCATATCTCAGAAATAAATATTTGTGATTTCGGGAAAAAAAGTGCATTTTGAAATCATGGCCTATAGTCCAGCAGAATTTTGCAAAAATGCCTCGGAATTGATATCTCAATATTTTCGTCATTAAATGGTTGTCAGAGCTAAAATTTGGAATTTGTGTTCATTTTGATAACCTTGTGGATATCCATATCTCAGAAATAAATATTTGTGATTTCGGGAAAAAGTGCATTTTGAAATCATGGGCTATAGTCCAGCAGAATTTTGCAAAAATGCCTCGGATTTGATATCTCAATATTTTCGTCATTAAATGGTTCTCAGAGTTAAAATTTGGAATTTGAGTTAAGTTTTATTAATACATGGGTATCCATACCTCAGAAATAAATATTTGTGATTTCGGGAAAAAAGTGCATTTTGAAATCATGGGCTATAGTCCAGCAGAATTTTGCAAAAATGCCTCGGATTTGATATCTCAATATTTTCGTCATTAAATGGTTGTCAGAGCTAAAATTTGGAATTTGTGTTCATTTTGATATCCTTGTGGATATCCATATCTCAGAAATGATTATTTGTGATTTCGGGAAAACAGTGCATTTTGAGGTCGTGGGCTATAGTCCAGCAGAATTTTGCAAAAATGCCTCGGATTTGATATCTCAATATTTTCGTCATTAAATGGTTGTCAGAGCTAAAATTTGGAATTTGTGTTCATTTTGATATCCTTGTGGATATCCATATCTCAGAAACAAATATTTGTGATTTCGGAAAAAAAGTGCATTTTGAAATCATGGCCTATAGTCCAGCAGAATTTTGCAAAAATGCCTCGGATTTGATATCTCAATATTTTCGTCATTAAATGGTTGTCAGAGCTAAAATTTGGAATTTGTGTTCATTTTGATATCCTTGTGGATATCCATATCTCAGAAATGATTATTTGTGATTTCGGGAAAACAGTGCATTTTGAGGTCGTGGGCTATAGTCCAGCAGAATTTTGCAAAAATGCCTCGGATTTGATATCTCAATATTTTCGTCATTAAATGGTTGTCAGAGCTAAAATTTGGAATTTGTGTTCATTTTGATATCCTTGTGGATATCCATATCTCAGAAATAAATATTTGTGATTTCGGGAAAACAGTGCATTTTTAAGGTCGTGGGCTATAGTCCAGCAGAATTTTGCAAAAATGCCTCGGATTTGATATCTCAATATTTTCGTCATTAAATGGTTGTCAGAGCTAAAATTTGGAATTTGTGTTCATTTTGATATCCTTGTGGATATCCATATCTCAGAAATGATTATTTGTGATTTCGGGAAAACAGTGCATTTTGAAATCATGGGCTATAGTCCAGCAGAATTTTGCAAAAATGCCTCGGATTTGATATCTCAATATTTTCGTCATTAAATGGTTCTCAGAGTTAAAATTTGGAATTTGAGTTAAGCTTTATTAATACATGGATATCCATACCTCAGAAATAAATATTTGTGATTTCGGGAAAACAGTGCATTTTGAGGTCGTGGGCTATAGTCCAGCAGAATTTTGCAAAAATGCCTCGGATTTGATATCTCAATATTTTCGTCATTAAATGGTTCTCAGAGTTAAAATTTGGAATTTGAGTTAAGTTTTATTAATACATGGATATCCATACCTCAGAAATAAATATTTGTGATTTCGGGAAAAAGTGCATTTTGAAATCATGGGCTATAGTCCAGCAGAATTTTGCAAAAATGCCTCGGATTTGATATCTCAATATTTTCGTCATTAAATGGTTCTCAGACCTTAAATTTGGAATTTGTGTTCATTTTGATATCCTTGTGGATATCCATATCTCAGAAACAAATATTTGTGATTTCGGAAAAAAAGTGCATTTTGAAATCATGGCCTATAGTCCAGCAGAATTTTGCAAAAATGCCTCGGATTTGATATCTCAATATTTTCGTCATTAAATGGTTGTCAGAGCTAAAATTTGGAATTTGTGTTCATTTTGATATCCTTGTGGATACCCATATCTCAGAAATAAATATTTGAGATTTCGGGAAAAAAGTGCATTTTGAAATCATGGGCTATAGTCCAGCAGAATTTTGCAAAAATGCCTCGGATTTGATATCTCAATATTTTCGTCATTAAATGGTTCTCAGACCTTAACTTTGGAATTTGTGTTCATTTTGTAATCCTTGTGGATATCCATATCTCAGAAATAAATATTTGTGATTTCGGGAAAACAGTGCATTTTGAGGTCGTGGGCTATAGTCCAGCAGAATTTTGCAAAAATGCCTCGGATTTGATATCTCAATATTTTCGTCATTAAATGGTTCTCAGACCTTAAATTTGGAATTTGAGTTAAGTTTTATTAATACATGGATATCCATATATCAGAAATAAATATATGTGATTTCGGGAAAAAGTGCATTTTGAAATCATGGGCTATAGTCCAGCAGAATTTTGCAAAAATGCCTCGGATTTGATATCTCAATATTTTCGTCATTAAATGGTTCTCAGACCTTAAATTTGGAATTTGTGTTCATTTTGATATCCTTGTGGATATCCATATCTCAGAAACAAATATTTGTGATTTCGGAAAAAAAGTGCATTTTGAGGTCGTGGGCTATAGTCCAGCAGAATTTTGCAAAAATGCCTCGGATTTGATATCTCAATATTTTCGTCATTAAATGGTTCTCAGAGTTAAAATTTGGAATTTGAGTTAAGTTTTATTAATACATGGATATCCATATCTCAGAGATAAACTTTTGTGATTTCGGAAAAAAAGTGCATTTTGAAATCATGGGCTATAGTCCAGCAGAATTTTGCAAAAATGCCTCGGATTTGATATCTCAATAATTTCGTCATTAAATGGTTCTCAGAGTTAAAATTTGGAATTTGAGTTAAGTTTAATTAATACATGGATATCCATATCTCAGAGATAAACTTTTGTGATTTCGGAAAAAAAGTGCATTTTGAAATCATGGCCTATAGTCCAGCAGAATTTTGCAAAAATACCTCGGATTTAATATCTCAATATTTTCGTCATTAAATGGTTCTCAGAGTTAAAATTTGGAATTTGAATTAAGTTTTATTAATACATGGATATCCATATCTCAGAGATAAACTTTTGTGATTTCGGAAAAAAAGTGCATTTTGAAATCATGGGCTATAGTCCAGCAGAATTTTGCAAAAATGCCTCGGATTTGATATCTCAATATTTTCGTCATTAAATGGTTCTCAGACCTTAAATTTGGAATTTGTGTTGAGTTCTATTAATACATGGATATCCATATCTCAGAGATAAACTTTTGTGATTTCGGAAAAAAAGTGCATTTTGAAATCATGGCCTATAGTCCAGCAGAATTTTGCAAAAATGCCTCGGATTTGATATCTCAATATTTTCTTCATTAAATGGTTCTCAGAGTTAAAATTTGGAATTTGAGTTAAGTTTTATTAATACATGGATATCCATATCTCAGAGATAAACTTTTGTGATTTCGGAATAAAAGTGCATTTTGAAATCATGGCCTAGTCCAGCAGAATTTTGCAAAAATGCCTCGGATTTGATATCTCAATATTTTCTTCATTAAATGGTTCTCAGAGTTAAAATTTGGAATTTGAGTTAAGTTTTATTAATACATGTATATCCATATCTCAGAGATAAACTTTTGTGATTTCGGAAAAAAAGTGCATTTTGAAATCATGGGCTATAGTCCAGCAGAATTTTGCAAAAATGCCTCGGATTTGATATCTCAATATTTTCGTCATTAAATGGTTCTCAGCCCTTAAATTTGGAATTTGTGTTCATTTTGATATCCTTGTGGATATCCATATCTCAGAAACAAATATTTGTGATTTCGGAAAAAAGTGCATTTTGAAATCATGGCCTATAGTCCAGCAGAATTTTGCAAAAATGCCTCGGATTTGATATCTCAATATTTTCGTCATTAAATGGTTGTCAGAGCTAAAATTTGGAATTTGTGTTCATTTTGATATCCTTGTGGATATCCATATTTCAGAAACAAATATTTGTGATTTCGGGAAAACAGTGCATTTTGAGGTCGTGGGCTATAGTCCAGCAGAATTTTGCAAAAATGCCTCGGATTTGATATCTCAATATTTTCGTCATTAAATGGTTGTCAGAGCTAAAATTTGGAATTTGTGTTCATTTTGATATCCTTGTGGATATCCATATCTCAGAAACAAATATTTGTGATTTCGGAAAAAAGTGCATTTTGAAATCATGGCCTATAGTCCAGCAGAATTTTGCAAAAATGCCTCGGATTTGATATCTCAATATTTTCGTCATTAAATGGTTCTCAGAGTTAAAATTTGGAATTTGAGTTAAGTTTTATTAATACATGGATATCCATATCTCAGAGATTAACTTTTGTGATTTCGGAAAAAAAGTGCATTTTGAAATCATGGCCTATAGTCCAGCAGAATTTTGCAAAAATGCCTCGGATTTGATATCTCAATATTTTCGTCATTAAATGGTTCCCAGAGTTAAAATTTGGAATTTGAGTTAAGTTTTATTAATACATGTATATCCATATCTCAGAGATAAACTTTTGTGATTTCGGAAAAAAAGTGCATTTTGAAATCATGGCCTATAGTCCAGCAAAATTTTGCAAAAATGCCTCGGATTTGATATCTCAATATTTTCGTCATTAAATGGTTCTCAGACCTTAAATTTGGAATTTGTGTTCATTTTGATATCCTTGTGGATATCCATATCTCAGAAACAAATATTTGTGATTTCGGAAAAAAAGTGCATATTGAAATCATGGCCTATAGTCCAGCAGAATTTTGCAAAAATGCCTCGGATTTGATATCTCAATATTTTCGTCATTAAATGGTTCTCAGAGTTAAAATTTGGAATTTGAGTTAAGTTTTATTAATACATGGATATCCATATCTCAGAGATTAACTTTTGTGATTTCGGAAAAAAGTGCATTTTGAAATCATGGCCTATAGTCCAGCAGAATTTTGCAAAAATGCCTCGGATTTGATATCTCAATATTTTCGTCATTAAATGGTTCTCAGAGTTAAAATTTGGAATTTGAGTTAAGTTTTATTAATACATGTATATCCATATCTCAGAGATAAACTTTTGTGATTTCGGAAAAAAAGTGCATTTTGGAATCATGGGCTATAGTCCAGCAGAATTTTGCAAAAATTCCTCGGATTTGATATCTCAATATTTTCGTCATTAAATGGTTCTCAGAGTTAAAATTTGGAATTTGAGTTAAGTTTTATTAATACATGGATATCCATACCTCAGAAATAAATATTTGTGATTTCGGGAAAAAGTGCATTTTGAAATCATGGCCTATAGTCCAGCAGAATTTTGCAAAAATGCCTCGGATTTGATATCTCAATATTTTCGTCATTAAATGGTTGTCAGAGCTAAAATTTGGAATTTGTGTTCATTTTGATATCCTTGTGGATATCCATATCTCAGAAACAAATATTTGTGATTTCGGAAAAAAAGTGCATTTTGGAATCATGGGCTATAGTCCAGCAGAATTTTGCAAAAATTCCTCGGATTTGATATCTCAATATTTTCGTCATTAAATGGTTCTCAGAGTTAAAATTTGGAATTTGAGTTAAGTTTTATTAATACATGTATATCCATATCTCAGAGATAAACTTTTGTGATTTCGGAAAAAAAGTGCATTTTGGAATCATGGGCTATAGTCCAGCAGAATTTTGCAAAAATTCCTCGGATTTGATATCTCAATATTTTCGTCATTAAATGGTTCTCAGAGTTAAAATTTGGAATTTGAGTTAAGTTTTATTAATACATGGATATCCATATCTCAGAGATTAACTTTTGTGATTTCGGAAAAAAGTGCATTTTGAAATCATGGCCTATAGTCCAGCAGAATTTTGCAAAAATGCCTCGGATTTGATATCTCAATATTTTCGTCATTAAATGGTTCTCAGAGTTAAAATTTGGAATTTGAGTTAAGTTTTATTAATACATGTATATCCATATCTCAGAGATAAACTTTTGTGATTTCGGAAAAAAAGTGCATTTTGGAATCATGGGCTATAGTCCAGCAGAATTTTGCAAAAATTCCTCGGATTTGATATCTCAATATTTTCGTCATTAAATGGTTCTCAGAGTTAAAATTTGGAATTTGAGTTAAGTTTTATTAATACATGGATATCCATACCTCAGAAATAAATATTTGTGATTTCGGGAAAAAGTGCATTTTGAAATCATGGCCTATAGTCCAGCAGAATTTTGCAAAAATGCCTCGGATTTGATATCTCAATATTTTCGTCATTAAATGGTTGTCAGAGCTAAAATTTGGAATTTGTGTTCATTTTGATATCCTTGTGGATATCCATATCTCAGAAACAAATATTTGTGATTTCGGAAAAAAAGTGCATTTTGGAATCATGGGCTATAGTCCAGCAGAATTTTGCAAAAATTCCTCGGATTTGATATCTCAATATTTTCGTCATTAAATGGTTCTCAGAGTTAAAATTTGGAATTTGAGTTAAGTTTTATTAATACATGGATATCCATATCTCAGAGATTAACTTTTGTGATTTCGGAAAAAAGTGCATTTTGAAATCATGGCCTATAGTCCAGCAGAATTTTGCAAAAATGCCTCGGATTTGATATCTCAATATTTTCGTCATTAAATGGTTCTCAGACCTTAAATTTGGAATTTGTGTTCATTTTGATATCCTTGTGGATATCCATATCTCAGAAACAAATATTTGTGATTTCGGAAAAAAAGTGCATTTTGAAATCATGGCCTATAGTCCAGCAGAATTTTGCAAAAATGCCTCGGATTTGATATCTCAATATTTTCGTCATTAAATGGTTCTCAGAGTTAAAATTTGGAATTTGAGTTAAGTTTTATTAATACATGGATATCCATATCTCAGAGATTAACTTTTGTGATTTCGGAAAAAAGTGCATTTTGAAATCATGGCCTATAGTCCAGCAGAATTTTGCAAAAATGCCTCGGATTTGATATCTCAATATTTTCGTCATTAAATGGTTCTCAGAGTTAAAATTTGGAATTTGAGTTAAGTTTTATTAATACATGTATATCCATATCTCAGAGATAAACTTTTGTGATTTCGGAAAAAAAGTGCATTTTGGAATCATGGGCTATAGTCCAGCAGAATTTTGCAAAAATTCCTCGGATTTGATATCTCAATATTTTCGTCATTAAATGGTTCTCAGAGTTAAAATTTGGAATTTGAGTTAAGTTTTATTAATACATGGATATCCATACCTCAGAAATAAATATTTGTGATTTCGGGAAAAAGTGCATTTTGAAATCATGGCCTATAGTCCAGCAGAATTTTGCAAAAATGCCTCGGATTTGATATCTCAATATTTTCGTCATTAAATGGTTCTCAGAGTTAAAATTTGGAATTTGAGTTAAGTTTTATTAATACATGGATATCCATACCTCAGAAATATATATTTGTGATTTCGGGAAAAAAGTGCATATTGGAATCATGGGCTATAGTCCAGCAAAATTTTGCAAAAATGCCTCGGATTTGATATCTCAATATTTTCGTCATTAAATGGTTCTCAGACCTTAAATTTGGAATTTGTGTTCATTTTGATATCCTTGTGGATATCCATATCTCAGAAACAAATATTTGTGATTTCGGAAAAAAAGTGCATTTTGGAATCATGGGCTATAGTCCAGCAGAATTTTGCAAAAATTCCTCGGATTTGATATCTCAATATTTTCGTCATTAAATGGTTCTCAGAGTTAAAATTTGGAATTTGAGTTAAGTTTTATTAATACATGGATATCCATACCTCAGAAATAAATATTTGTGATTTCGGGAAAAAGTGCATTTTGGAATCATGGGCTATAGTCCAGCAGAATTTTGCAAAAATTCCTCGGATTTGATATCTCAATATTTTCGTCATTAAATGGTTCTCAGAGTTAAAATTTGGAATTTGAGTTAAGTTTTATTAATACATGGATATCCATACCTCAGAAATAAATATTTGTGATTTCGGGAAAAAGTGCATTTTGGAATCATGGGCTATAGTCCAGCAGAATTTTGCAAAAATTCCTCGGATTTGATATCTCAATATTTTCGTCATTAAATGGTTCTCAGAGTTAAAATTTGGAATTTGAGTTAAGTTTTATTAATACATGTATATCCATATCTCAGAGATAAACTTTTGTGATTTCGGAAAAAAAGTGCATTTTGAAATCATGGCCTATAGTCCAGCAGAATTTTGCAAAAATGCCTCGGATTTGATATCTCAATATTTTCGTCATTAAATGGTTCTCAAAGCTCAATTTTGGAATTTGTGTTGAGTTCTATTAATACATGGATATCCATACCTCAGAAATATATATTTGTGATTTCGGGAAAAAAGTGCATATTGGAATCATGGGCTATAGTCCAGCAAAATTTTGCAAAAATGCCTCGGATTTGATATCTCAATATTTTCGTCATTAAATGGTTCTCAGACCTTAAATTTGGAATTTGTGTTCATTTTGATATCCTTGTGGATATCCATATCTCAGAAATAAATATTTGTGATTTCGGGAAAACAGTGCATTTTGAGGTCGTGGGCTATAGTCCAGCAGAATTTTGCAAAAATGCCTCGGATTTGATATCTCAATATTTTCGTCATTAAATGGTTCTCAGAGCTCAATTTTGGAATTTGTGTTGAGTTCTATTAAAACATGGATATCCATACCTCAGAAATATATATTTGTGATTTCGGAAAAAAAGTGCATATTGGAATCAAGTCCAGCAGAATTTTGCAAAAATGCCTCGGATTTGATATCTCAATATTTTCGTCATTAAATGGTTCTCAGACCTTAAATTTAGAATTTGTGTTCATTTTGATATCCTTGTGGATATCCATATCTCAGAAACAAATATTTGTGATTTCGGAAAAAAAGTGCATTTTGGAATCATGGGCTATAGTCCAGCAGAATTTTGCAAAAATTCCTCGGATTTGATATCTCAATATTTTCGTCATTAAATGGTTCTCAGAGCTCAATTTTGGAATTTGTGTTGAGTTCTATTAATACATGGATATCCATACCTCAGAAATAAATATTTGTGATTTCGGGAAAAAAGTGCATTTTGGAATCATGGGCTATAGTCCAGCAGAATTTTGCAAAAATTCCTCGGATTTGATATCTCAATATTTTCGTCATTAAATGGTTCTCAGACCTTAAATTTGGAATTTGTGTTCATTTTGATATCCTTGTGGATATCCATATCTCAGAAACAAATATTTGTGATTTCGGAAAAAAGTGCATTTTGGAATCATGGGCTATAGTCCAGCAGAATTTTGCAAAAATTCCTCGGATTTGATATCTCAATATTTTCGTCATTAAATGGTTCTCAGAGTTAAAATTTGGAATTTGAGTTAAGTTTTATTAATACATGGATATCCATACCTCAGAAATAAATATTTGTGATTTCGGGAAAAAGTGCATTTTGGAATCATGGGCTATAGTCCAGCAGAATTTTGCAAAAATTCCTCGGATTTGATATCTCAATATTTTCGTCATTAAATGGTTCTCAGAGTTAAAATTTGGAATTTGAGTTAAGTTTTATTAATACATGGATATCCATACCTCAGAAATAAATATTTGTGATTTCGGGAAAAAGTGCATTTTGAAATCATGGCCTATAGTCCAGCAGAATTTTGCAAAAATGCCTCGGATTTGATATCTCAATATTTTCGTCATTAAATGGTTGTCAGAGCTAAAATTTGGAATTTGTGTTCATTTTGATATCCTTGTGGATATCCATATCTCAAAAATAAATATTTGTGATTTCGGAAAAAAAGTGCATTTTGAAATCATGGCCTATAGTCCAGCAGAATTTTGCAAAAATGCCTCGGATTTGATATCTCAATATTTTCGTCATTAAATGGTTGTCAGAGCTAAAATTTGGAATTTGTGTTCATTTTGATATCCTTGTGGATATCCATATCTCAGAAACAAATATTTGTGATTTCGGAAAAAAAGTGCATTTTGAAATCATGGCCTATAGTCCAGCAGAATTTTGCAAAAATGCCTCGGATTTGATATCTCAATATTTTCGTCATTAAATAGTTCTCAGAGTTAAAATTTGGAATTTGAGTTAAGTTTTATTAATACATGGATATCCATACCTCAGAAATAAATATTTGTGATTTCGAGAAAAAGTGCATTTTGAAATCATGGGCTATAGTCCAGCAGAATTTTGCAAAAATGCCTCGGATTTGATATCTCAATATTTTCGTCATTAAATGGTTGTCAGAGCTAAAATTTGGAATTTGTGTTAAGTTTTATTAATACATGGATATCCATACCTCAGAAATATATATTTGTGATTTCGGGAAAAAAGTGCATTTTGGAATCATGGGCTATAGTCCAGCAGAATTTTGCAAAAATGCCTCGGATTTGATATCTCAATATTTTCGTCATTAAATGGTTCTCAGACCTTAAATTTGGAATTTGTGTTCATTTTGATATCCTTGTGGATATCCATATCTCAGAAACAATATTTGTGATTTCGGAAAAAAAGTGCATTTTGGAATCATGGGCTATAGTCCAGCAGAATTTTGCAAAAATTCCTCGGATTTGATATCTCAATATTTTCGTCATTAAATGGTTCTCAGAGCTAAAATTTGGAATTTGTGTTAAGTTTTATTAATACATGGATATCCATACCTTTTTCGGGAAAAAAGTGCATTTTGAAATCATGGGCTGTAGTCCAGCAGAATTTTGCAAAAATGCCTCGGATTTGATATCTCAATATTTTCGTCATTAAATGGTTCTCAGACCTTAAATTTGGAATTTGTGTTCATTTTGATATCCTTGTGGATATCCATATCTCAGAAACAAATATTTGTGATTTCGGGAAAACAGTGCATTTTGAGGTCGTGGGCTATAGTCCAGCAGAATTTTGCAAAAATGCCTCGGATTTGATATCTCAATATTTTCGTCATTAAATGGTTCTCAGAGCTCAAATTTGGAATTTGTGTTGAGTTCTATTAATACATGGATATCCATACCTCAGAAATAAATATTTGTGATTTCGGGAAAAAAGTGCATTTTGGAATCATGGGCTATAGTCCAGCAGAATTTTGCAAAAATGCCTCGGATTTGATATCTCAATATTTTCGTCATTAAATGGTTCTCAGACCTTAAATTTGGAATTTGTGTTCATTTTGATATCCTTGTGGATATCCATATCTCAGAAACAAATATTTGTGATTTCGGAAAAAAAGTGCATTTTGGAATCATGGGCTATAGTCCAGCAGAATTTTGCAAAAATTCCTCGGATTTGATATCTCAATATTTTCGTCATTATATGGTTCTCAGAGTTAAAATTTGGAATTTGAGTTAAGTTTTATTAATACATGGATATCCATACCTCAGAAATAAATATTTGTGATTTCGGGAAAAAGTGCATTTTGAAATCATGGCCTATAGTCCAGCAGAATTTTGCAAAAATGCCTCGGATTTCATATCTCAATATTTTCGTCATTAAATGGTTGTCAGAGCTAAAATTTGGAATTTGTGTTCTTTTTGATATCCTTGTGGATATCCATATCTCAGAAATAAATATTTGTGATTTCGGAAAAAAAGTGCATTTTGAAATCATGGCCTATAGTCCAGCAGAATTTTGCAAAAATGCCTCGGATTTGATATCTCAATATTTTCGTCATTAAATGGTTGTCAGAGCTAAAATTTGGAATTTGTGTTCATTTTGATATCCTTGTGGATATCCATATCTCAGAAACAAATATTTGTGATTTCGGAAAAAAAGTGCATTTTGAAATCATGGCCTATAGTCCAGCAGAATTTTGCAAAAATGCCTCGGATTTGATATCTCAATATTTTCGTCATTAAATGGTTGTCAGAGCTAAAATTTGGAATTTGTGTTCATTTTGATATCCTTGTGGATATCCATATCTCAGAAACAAATATTTGTGATTTCGGAAAAAAAGTGCATTTTGAAATCATGGCCTATAGTCCAGCAGAATTTTGCAAAAATGCCTCGGATTTGATATCTCAATATTTTCGTCATTAAATGGTTGTCAGAGCTAAAATTTGGAATTTGTGTTCATTTTGATATCCTTGTGGATATCCATATCTCAGAAACAAATATTTGTGATTTCGGAAAAAAAGTGCATTTTGAAATCATGGCCTATAGTCCAGCAGAATTTTGCAAAAATGCCTCGGATTTGATATCTCAATATTTTCGTCATAAAATGGTTCTCAGAGCTAAAATTTGGAATTTGTGTTAAGTTTGAAATCATGGGCTATAGTCCAGCAGAATTTTGCAAAAATGCCTCGGATTTGATATCTCAATATTTTCGTCATTAAATGGTTCTCAGAGCTAAAATTTGGAATTTGTGTTAAGTTTGAAATCATGGGCTATAGTCCAGCAGAATTTTGCAAAAATGCCTCGGATTTGATATCTCAATATTTTCGTCATAAAATGGTTCTCAGAGCTAAAATTTGGAATTTGTGTTAAGTTTGAAATCATGGGCTATAGTCCAGCAGAATTTTGCAAAAATGCCTCGGATTTGATATCTCAATATTTTCGTCATTAAATGGTTCTCAGAGCTAAAATTTGGAATTTGTGTTAAGTTTGAAATCATGGGCTATAGTCCAGCAGAATTTTGCAAAAATGCCTCGGATTTGATATCTCAATATTTTCGTCATTAAATGGTTGTCAGAGCTAAAATTTGGAATTTGTGTTCATTTTGATATCCTTGTGGATATCCATATCTCAGAAACAAATATTTGTGATTTCGGAAAAAAAGTGCATTTTGAAATCATGGCCTATAGTCCAGCAGAATTTTGCAAAAATGCCTCGGATTTGATATCTCAATATTTTCGTCATTAAATGGTTGTCAGAGCTAAAATTTGGAATTTGTGTTCATTTTGATATCCTTGTGGATATCCATATCTCAGAAACAAATATTTGTGATTTCGGAAAAAAAGTGCATTTTGAAATCATGGCCTATAGTCCAGCAGAATTTTGCAAAAATGCCTCGGATTTGATATCTCAATATTTTCGTCATAAAATGGTTCTCAGAGCTAAAATTTGGAATTTGTGTTAAGTTTGAAATCATGGGCTATAGTCCAGCAGAATTTTGCAAAAATGCCTCGGATTTGATATCTCAATATTTTCGTCATTAAATGGTTCTCAGAGCTAAAATTTGGAATTTGTGTTAAGTTTGAAATCATGGGCTATAGTCCAGCAGAATTTTGCAAAAATGCCTCGGATTTGATATTTCAATATTTTCGTCATTAAATGGTTCTCAGAGCTAAAATTTGGAATTTGTGTTAAGCTTGATATCCTTGTAGATATCCATACCTCAGAAATAAATATTTGTGATTTCGGGAAAAAGTGCATTTTGAAATCACGGGCTATAGTCCAGCAGAATTTTGCAAAAATGCCTCGGATTTGATATCTCAATATTTTCGTCATTAAATGGTTCTCAAAGTTAAAATTTGGAATTTGAGTAAGGTTTTATTAATACATGGATATCCATATCTCAGAAATAAATATTTATGATTTCGGGAAAAAAGTGCATTTTGAAATCATGGGCTATAGTCCAGCAGAATTTTGCAAAAATGCCTCGGATTTGATATCTCAATATTTTCGTCATTAAATGGTTGTCAGAGCTAAAATTTGGAATTTGTGTTAATTTTGATATCCTTGTGGATATCCATATCTCAGAAGCAAATATTTGTGATTTCGGGAAAAAAGTACATTTTAAAGTCAATGGGTTATAGTCCAGCAGAATTTTGCAAAAATGCCTCGGATTTGATATCTCAATATTTTCATCATTAAATGGTTCTCAGAGCTAAAATTTGGAATTTGTGTTAAGTTTGAAATCATGGGCTATAGTCACGCAGAATTTTGCAAAAATGCCTCGGATTTGATATTTCAATATTTTCGTCATTAAATGGTTCTCAGAGCTAAAATTTGGAATTTGTGTTAAGTTTGATATCCTTGTGGATATCCATATCTCAGAAGCAAATATTTGTGATTTCGGGAAAAAAGTGCATTTTAAAGTCAATGGGCTATAGTCCAGCAGAATTTTGCAAAAATGCCTCGGATTTGATATCTCAATATTTTCATCATTAAATGGTTCTCAGAGCTAAAATTTGGAATTTGTGTTAAGTTTGAAATCATGGGCTATAGTCACGCAGAATTTTGCAAAAATGCCTCGGATTTGATATTTCAATATCTTCGTCATTAAATGGTTGTCAGAGCTAAAATTTGGAATTTGTGTTAATTTTGATATCCTTGTGGATATCCATATCTCAGAAGCAAATATTTGTGATTTCGGGAAAAAAGTGCATTTTAAAGTCAATGGGCTATAGTCCAGCAGAATTTTGCAAAAATGCCTTGGATTTGATATCTCAATATTTTCGTCATTAAATGGTTGTCAGAGCTAAAATTTGGAATTTGTGTTAATTTTGATATCCTTGTGGATATCCATATCTCAGAAGCAAATATTTGTGATTTCGGGAAAAAAGTGCATTTTAAAGTCAATGGGCTATAGTCCAGCAGAATTTTGCAAAAATGCCTTGGATTTGATATCTCAATATTTTCGTCATTAAATGGTTGTCAGAGCTAAAATTTGGAATTTGTGTTAATTTGATATCCTTGTGGATATCCATATCTCAGGAGCAAATATTTGTGATTTCGGGAAAAAAGTGCATTTTGAAGTCAATGGGCTATAGTCCAGCAGAATTTTGCAAAAATGCCTCGGATTTTATATCTCAATATTTTCGTCACTAAATGGTTCTCAGAGCTATAATTTGGAATTTGTGTTAAGTTTGATATCCTTGTAGATATCCATATCTCAGAAATATATATTTGTGATTTCGGGAAAAAAGTGCATTTTGAAATCATGGGCTATAGTCCAGCAGAATTTTGCAAAAATGCCTCGGACTTGATATCTCAATATTTTCGTCATTAAATGGTTCTCAGAGCTAAAATTTGGAATTTGTGTTAAGTTTGATATCCTTGTAGATATCCATATCTCAGAAATAAATATTTGTGATTTCGGAAGAAAAGTGCATTTTGAAGTCAATGGGCTATAGTCCAGCAGAATTTTGCAAAAATGCCTCGGATTTGATATCTCAATATTTTCGTTATTAAATGGTTCTCAGAGCTAAAATTTGGAATTTGTGTTAAGTTTGATATCCTTGTAGATATCCATATCTCAGAAATAAATATTTGTGATTTCGGAAGAAAAGTGCATTTTGAAGTCAATGGGCTATAGTCCAGCAGAATTTTGCAAAAATGCCTCGGATTTGATATCTCAATATTTTCGTTATTAAATGGTTCTCAGAGATAAAATTTGGAATTTGTGTTAATTTTGATATCCTTGTGGATATCCATATCTCAGAAGCAAATATTTGTGATATCGGGAAAAAAGTGCATTTTGAAATCATGGGCTATAGTCCAGCAGAATTTTGCAAAAATGCCTCGGATTTGATATCTCAATATTTTCGTCATTAAATGGTTCTCAGAGCTAAATTTTGGAATTTGTGTTGAGTTTTATTAAAACATGGATATCCATACCTCAGAAATAAATATTTGTGATTTCGGAAAAAAAGTGCATTTTGAAATCATGGGCTATAGTCCAGCAGAATTTTGCAAAAATGCCTCGGATCTTAAATCTTAATATTTTCGTCATTAAATGGTTCTCAGAGTTAAAATTTGGAATTTGAGTTAAGTTTTATTAATACATGGATATCCATACCTCAGAAATAAATATTTGTGATTTCGGGAAAAAGTGCATTTTGAAATCATGGGCTATAGTCCAGCAGAAATTTGCAAAAATGCCTCGGATTTGATATCTCAATATTTTCGTCATAAAATGGTTCTCAGAGTTAAAATTTGGAATTTGAGTTAAGTTTTATTAATACATGGATATCCATACCTCAGAAATAAATATTTGTGATTTCGGGAAAAAGTGCATTTTGAAATTATGGGCTATAGTCCAGCAGAAATTTGCAAAAATGCCTCGGATTTGATATCTCAATATTTTCGTCATTAAATGGTTGTCAGAGCTAAAATTTGGAATTTGTGTTCATTTTGATATCCTTGTGGATATCCATATCTCAGAAACAAATATTTGTGATTTCGGAAAAAAAGTGCATTTTGAAATCATGGCCTATAGTCCAGCAGAATTTTGCAAAAATGCCTCGGATTTGATATCTCAATATTTTCGTCATTAAATGGTTGTCAGAGCTAAAATTTGGAATTTGTGTTCATTTTGATATCCTTGTGGATATCCATATCTCAGAAACAAATATTTGTGATTTCGGAAAAAAAGTGCATTTTGAAATCATGGCCTATAGTCCAGCAGAATTTTGCAAAAATGCCTCGGATTTGATATCTCAATATTTTCGTCATTAAATGGTTCTCAGAGTTAAAATTTGGAATTTGAGTTAAGTTTTATTAATACATGGATATCCATACCTCAGAAATAAATATTTGTGATTTCGGGAAAAAGTGCATTTTGAAATCATGGGCTATAGTCCAGCAGAAATTTGCAAAAATGCCTCGGATTTGATATCTCAATATTTTCGTCATAAAATGGTTCTCAGAGCTAAAATTTGGAATTTGTGTTAAGTTTGAAATCATGGGCTATAGTCCAGCAGAATTTTGCAAAAATGCCTCGGATTTGATATCTCAATATTTTCGTCATTAAATGGTTCTCAGAGCTAAAATTTGGAATTTGTGTTAAGCTTGATATCCTTGTATGTATCCATATCTCAGAAATAAATATTTGTGATTTCGGGAAAAAAGTGCAATTTGAAATCATGGGCTATAGTCCAGCAGAATTTTGCAAAAATGCCTCGGATTTGATATCTCAATATTTTCGTCATTAAATGGTTCTCAGAGCTAAAATTTGGAATTTGTGTTAAGTTTGAAATCATGGGCTATAGTCCAGCAGAATTTTGCAAAAATGCCTCGGATTTGATATTTCAATATTTTCGTCATTAAATGGTTCTCAGAGTTAAAATTTGGAATTTGAGTTAAGTTTTATTAATACATGGATATCCATACCTCAGAAATAAATATTTGTGATTTCGGGAAAAAAGTGCAATTTGAAATCATGGGCTATAGTCCAGCAGAATTTTGCAAAAATGCCTCGGATTTGATATCTCAATATTTTCGTCATTAAATGGTTCTCAGAGCTAAAATTTGGAATTTGTGTTAAGTTTGAAATCATGGGCTATAGTCCAGCAGAATTTTGCAAAAATGCCTCGGATTTGATATTTCAATATTTTCGTCATTAAATGGTTCTCAGAGCTAAAATTTGGAATTTGTGTTAAGCTTGATATCCTTGTAGATATCCATACCTCAGAAATAAATATTTGTGATTTCGGGAAAAAGTGCATTTTGAAATCACGGGCTATAGTCCAGCAGAATTTTGCAAAAATGCCTCGGATTTGATATCTCAATATTTTCGTCATTAAATGGTTCTCAAAGTTAAAATTTGGAATTTGAGTTAAGTTTTATTAATACATGGATATCCATATCTCAGAAATAAATATTTATGATTTCGGGAAAAAAGTGCATTTTGAAATCATGGGCTATAGTCCAGCAGAATTTTGCAAAAATGCCTCGGATTTGATATCTCAATATTTTCGTCATTAAATGGTTCTCAAAGTTAAAATTTGGAATTTGAGTTAAGTTTTATTAATACATGGATATCCATATCTCAGAAATAAATATTTATGATTTCGGGAAAAAAGTGCATTTTGAAATCATGGGCTATAGTCCAGCAGAATTTTGCAAAAATGCCTCGGATTTGATATCTCAATATTTTCATCATTAAATGGTTCTCAGAGCTAAAATTTGGAATTTGTGTTAAGTTTGATATCCTTGTGGATATCCATATCTCAGAAGCAAATATTTGTGATTTCGGGAAAAAAGTGCATTTTAAAGTCAATGGGCTATAGTCCAGCAGAATTTTGCAAAAATGCCTCGGATTTGATATCTCAATATTTTCGTCATTAAATGGTTGTCAGAGCTAAAATTTGGAATTTGTGTTAATTTTGATATCCTTGTGGATATCCATATCTCAGAAGCAAATATTTGTGATTTCGGGAAAAAAGTACATTTTAAAGTCAATGGGTTATAGTCCAGCAGAATTTTGCAAAAATGCCTCGGATTTGATATCTCAATATTTTCATCATTAAATGGTTCTCAGAGCTAAAATTTGGAATTTGTGTTAAGTTTGAAATCATGGGCTATAGTCACGCAGAATTTTGCAAAAATGCCTCGGATTTGATATTTCAATATTTTCGTCATTAAATGGTTCTCAGAGCTAAAATTTGGAATTTGTGTTAAGTTTGAAATCATGGGCTATAGTCACGCAGAATTTTGCAAAAATGCCTCGGATTTGATATCTCAATATTTTCGTCATTAAATGGTTGTCAGAGCTAAAATTTGGAATTTGTGTTAATTTTGATATCCTTGTGGATATCCATATCTCAGAAGCAAATATTTGTGATTTCGGGAAAAAAGTGCATTTTAAAGTCAATGGGCTATAGTCCAGCAGAATTTTGCAAAAATGCCTCGGATTTGATATCTCAATATTTTCATCATTAAATGGTTCTCAGAGCTAAAATTTGGAATTTGTGTTAAGTTTGAAATCATGGGCTATAGTCACGCAGAATTTTGCAAAAATGCCTCGGATTTGATATTTCAATATCTTCGTCATTAAATGGTTGTCAGAGCTAAAATTTGGAATTTGTGTTAATTTTGAAATCATGGGCTATAGTCACGCAGAATTTTGCAAAAATGCCTCGGATTTGATATCTCAATATTTTCGTCATTAAATGGTTGTCAGAGCTAAAATTTGGAATTTGTGTTAATTTTGATATCCTTGTGGATATCCATATCTCAGAAGCAAATATTTGTGATTTCGGGAAAAAAGTGCATTTTAAAGTCAATGGGCTATAGTCCAGCAGAATTTTGCAAAAATGCCTCGGATTTGATATCTCAATATTTTCATCATTAAATGGTTCTCAGAGCTAAAATTTGGAATTTGTGTTAAGTTTGAAATCATGGGCTATAGTCACGCAGAATTTTGCAAAAATGCCTCGGATTTGATATTTCAATATCTTCGTCATTAAATGGTTGTCAGAGCTAAAATTTGGAATTTGTGTTAATTTTGATATCCTTGTGGATATCCATATCTCAGAAGCAAATATTTGTGATTTCGGGAAAAAAGTGCATTTTAAAGTCAATGGGCTATAGTCCAGCAGAATTTTGCAAAAATGCCTTGGATTTGATATCTCAATATTTTCGTCATTAAATGGTTGTCAGAGCTAAAATTTGGAATTTGTGTTAATTTTGATATCCTTGTGGATATCCATATCTCAGAAGCAAATATTTGTGATTTCGGGAAAAAAGTGCATTTTAAAGTCAATGGGCTATAGTCCAGCAGAATTTTGCAAAAATGCCTTGGATTTGATATCTCAATATTTTCGTCATTAAATGGTTGTCAGAGCTAAAATTTGGAATTTGTGTTAATTTGATATCCTTGTGGATATCCATATCTCAGGAGCAAATATTTGTGATTTCGGGAAAAAAGTGCATTTTGAAGTCAATGGGCTATAGTCCAGCAGAATTTTGCAAAAATGCCTCGGATTTTATATCTCAATATTTTCGTCACTAAATGGTTCTCAGAGCTAAAATTTGGAATTTGTGTTAAGTTTGATATCCTTGTGGATATCCATATCTCAGAAGCAAATATTTGTGATTTCGGGAAAAAAGTGCATTTTAAAGTCAATGGGCTATAGTCCAGCAGAATTTTGCAAAAATGCCTCGGATTTGATATCTCAATATTTTCGTCATTAAATGGTTGTCAGAGCTAAAATTTGGAATTTGTGTTAATTTTGATATCCTTGTGGATATCCATATCTCAGAAGCAAATATTTGTGATTTCGGGAAAAAAGTGCATTTTAAAGTCAATGGGCTATAGTCCAGCAGAATTTTGCAAAAATGCCTTGGATTTGATATCTCAATATTTTCGTCATTAAATGGTTGTCAGAGCTAAAATTTGGAATTTGTGTTAAGTTTGATATCCTTGTAGATATCCATATCTCAGAAATATATATTTGTGATTTCGGGAAAAAAGTGCATTTTGAAATCATGGGCTATAGTCCAGCAGAATTTTGCAAAAATGCCTCGGACTTGATATCTCAATATTTTCGTCATTAAATGGTTCTCAGAGCTAAAATTTGGAATTTGTGTTAAGTTTGATATCCTTGTAGATATCCATATCTCAGAAATAAATATTTGTGATTTCGGAAGAAAAGTGCATTTTGAAATCATGGGCTATAGTCCAGCAGAATTTTGCAAAAATGCCTCGGATCTTAAATCTCAATATTTTCGTCATTAAATGGTTCTCAGAGCTAAAATTTGGAATTTGTGTTAAGTTTGATATCCTTGTGGATATCCATATCTCAGAAGCAAATATTTGTGATTTCGGGAAAAAAGTGCATTTTAAAGTCAATGGGCTATAGTCCAGCAGAATTTTGCAAAAATGCCTCGGATTTGATATCTCAATATTTTCATCATTAAATGGTTCTCAGAGCTAAAATTTGGAATTTGTGTTAAGTTTGATATCCTTGTGGATATCCATATCTCAGAAGCAAATATTTGTGATTTCGGGAAAAAAGTGCATTTTAAAGTCAATGGGCTATAGTCCAGCAGAATTTTGCAAAAATGCCTCGGATTTGATATCTCAATATTTTCGTCATTAAATGGTTGTCAGAGCTAAAATTTGGAATTTGTGTTAATTTTGATATCCTTGTGGATATCCATATCTCAGAAGCAAATATTTGTGATTTCGGGAAAAAAGTACATTTTAAAGTCAATGGGTTATAGTCCAGCAGAATTTTGCAAAAATGCCTCGGATTTGATATCTCAATATTTTCATCATTAAATGGTTCTCAGAGCTAAAATTTGGAATTTGTGTTAAGTTTGAAATCATGGGCTATAGTCACGCAGAATTTTGCAAAAATGCCTCGGATTTGATATTTCAATATTTTCGTCATTAAATGGTTCTCAGAGCTAAAATTTGGAATTTGTGTTAAGTTTGATATCCTTGTGGATATCCATATCTCAGAAGCAAATATTTGTGATTTCGGGAAAAAAGTGCATTTTAAAGTCAATGGGCTATAGTCCAGCAGAATTTTGCAAAAATGCCTCGGATTTGATATCTCAATATTTTCATCATTAAATGGTTCTCAGAGCTAAAATTTGGAATTTGTGTTAAGTTTGAAATCATGGGCTATAGTCACGCAGAATTTTGCAAAAATGCCTCGGATTTGATATTTCAATATCTTCGTCATTAAATGGTTGTCAGAGCTAAAATTTGGAATTTGTGTTAATTTTGATATCCTTGTGGATATCCATATCTCAGAAGCAAATATTTGTGATTTCGGGAAAAAAGTGCATTTTAAAGTCAATGGGCTATAGTCCAGCAGAATTTTGCAAAAATGCCTTGGATTTGATATCTCAATATTTTCGTCATTAAATGGTTGTCAGAGCTAAAATTTGGAATTTGTGTTAATTTTGATATCCTTGTGGATATCCATATCTCAGAAGCAAATATTTGTGATTTCGGGAAAAAAGTGCATTTTAAAGTCAATGGGCTATAGTCCAGCAGAATTTTGCAAAAATGCCTTGGATTTGATATCTCAATATTTTCGTCATTAAATGGTTGTCAGAGCTAAAATTTGGAATTTGTGTTAATTTGATATCCTTGTGGATATCCATATCTCAGGAGCAAATATTTGTGATTTCGGGAAAAAGTGCATTTTGAAGTCAATGGGCTATAGTCCAGCAGAATTTTGCAAAAATGCCTCGGATTTTATATCTCAATATTTTCGTCACTAAATGGTTCTCAGAGCTATAATTTGGAATTTGTGTTAAGTTTGATATCCTTGTAGATATCCATATCTCAGAAATATATATTTGTGATTTCGGGAAAAAAGTGCATTTTGAAATCATGGGCTATAGTCCAGCAGAATTTTGCAAAAATGCCTCGGACTTGATATCTCAATATTTTCGTCATTAAATGGTTCTCAGAGCTAAAATTTGGAATTTGTGTTAAGTTTGATATCCTTGTAGATATCCATATCTCAGAAATAAATATTTGTGATTTCGGAAGAAAAGTGCATTTTGAAATCATGGGCTATAGTCCAGCAGAATTTTGCAAAAATGCCTCGGACTTGATATCTCAATATTTTCGTCATTAAATGGTTCTCAGAGCTAAAATTTGGAATTTGTGTTAAGTTTGATATCCTTGTAGATATCCATATCTCAGAAATAAATATTTGTGATTTCGGAAGAAAAGTGCATTTTGAAATCATGGGCTATAGTCCGGCAGAATTTTGCAAAAATGCCTCGGATCTTAAATCTCAATATTTTCGTCATTAAATGGTTCTCAGAGCTATAATTTGGAATTTGTGTTAAGTTTGATATCCTTGTGGACATTCATATATCAGAAATAAATATTTGTGATTTTGGGAAAAAAGTGCATTTTGAAATCATGGGCTATAGTCCAGCAGAATTTTGCAAAAATGCCTCGGATTTGATATCTCAATATTTTCGTCATTAAATGGTTCTCAGAGCTAAATTTTGGAATTTGTGTTGAGTTTTATTAAAACATGGATATCCATACCTCAGAAATAAATATTTGTGATTTCGGAAAAAAAGTGCATTTTGAAATCATGGGCTATAGTCCAGCAGAATTTTGCAAAAATGCCTCGGATCTTAAATCTTAATATTTTCGTCATTAAATGGTTCTCAGAGCTATAATTTGGAATTTGTGTTAAGTTTGATAAGTACAGAGATATCCATATCTCAGAAATAAATATTTGTGATTTCGGAAAAAGAGTGCATTTTGAGAATTTTGCAAAAATGCCTCGGATTTGATATCTCAATATTTTCGTCATTAAATGGTTCTCAGAGCTAAAGTTTGGAATTTGTGTTAAGTTTGATATCCTTGTGGATATCCATATCTCAGAAATAAATATTTGTGATTTCGGAAAAAGAGTGCATTTTGAGAATTTTGCAAAAATGCCTCGGATTTGATATCTCAATATTTTCGTCATTAAATGGTTCTCAGAGTTAAAATTTGGAATTTGAGTTAAGTTTTATTAATACATGGATATCCATACCTCAGAAATAAATATTTGTGATTTCGGAAAAAGAGTGCATTTTGAGAATTTTGCAAAAATGCCTCGGATTTGATATCTCAATATTTTCGTCATTAAATGGTTCTCAGAGCTTAAATTTGGAATTTGTGTTAAGTTTGATATCTTTGTGGATATCCATATCTCAGAAATAAATATTTGTGATTTCGGGAAAAAAGTGCATTTTGAAATCATGGGCTATAGTCCAGCAGAATTTTGCAAAAATGCCTCGGATTTGATATCTCAATATTTTCTTCATTAAATAGTTTTCAGAGCTATAATTTGGAATTTGTGTTAAGTTTGATAAGTACAGAGATATCCATATCTCAGAAATAAATATTTGTGATTTTGGGAAAAAGTGCATTTTGAAATCATGGGCTATAGTCCAGCAGAATTTTGCAAAAATGCCTCGGATCTTAAAACTTAATATTTTCGTCATTAAATGGTTCTCAGAGCTATAATTTGGAATTTGTGTTAAGTTTGATATCCTTGTGGACATTCATATCTCAGAAATAAATATTTGTGATTTTGGGAAAAAAGTGCATTTTGAAATCATGGGCTATAGTCCAGCAGAATTTTGCAAAAATGCCTCGGATTTGATATCTCAATATTTTCTTCATTAAATAGTTTTCAGAGCTATAATTTGGAATTTGTGTTAAGTTTGATAAGTACAGAGATATCCATATCTCAGAAATAAATATTTGTGATTTTGGGAAAAAGTGCATTTTGAAATCATGGGCTATAGTCCAGCAGAATTTTGCAAAAATGCCTCGGAATTTATATCTCAATATTTTCGTCATTACATGGTTCTCAGAGCTTAAATTTGAAATTTGTATTCAGTTTGATATCCTTGTATGTATCCATATCTCAGAAATAAATATTTGTGATTTTGGGAAAAAAGTGCATTTTGAAATCATGGGCTATAGTCCAGCAGAATTTTGCAAAAATGCCTCGGACTTGATATCTCAATATTTTCGTCATTAAATGGTTCTCAGAGCTAAAATTTGGAATTTGTGTTAAGTTTGATATCCTTGTAGATATCCATATCTCAGAAATAAATATTTGTGATTTCGGAAGAAAAGTGCATTTTGAAATCATGGGCTATAGTCCAGCAGAATTTTGCAAAAATGCCTCGGATTTGATATCTCAATATTTTCGTTATTAAATGGTTCTCAGAGATAAAATTTGGAATTTGTGTTAATTTTGATATCCTTGTGGATATCCATATCTCAGAAGCAAATATTTGTGATTTCGGGAAAAAAGTGCATTTTGAAATCATGGGCTATAGTCCAGCAGAATTTTGCAAAAATGCCTCGGATTTGATATCTCAATATTTTCTTCATTAAATAGTTTTCAGAGCTATAATTTGGAATTTGTGTTAAGTTTGATAAGTACAGAGATATCCATATCTCAGAAATAAATATTTGTGATTTTGGGAAAAAGTGCATTTTGAAATCATGGGCTATAGTCCAGCAGAATTTTGCAAAAATGCCTCGGAATTTATATCTCAATATTTTCGTCATTACATGGTTCTCAGAGCTTAAATTTGAAATTTGTATTCAGTTTGATATCCTTGTATGTATCCATATCTCAGAAATAAATATTTGTGATTTTGGGAAAAAAGTGCATTTTGAAATCATGGGCTATAGTCCAGCAGAATTTTGCAAAAATGCCTCGGACTTGATATCTCAATATTTTCGTCATTAAATGGTTCTCAGAGCTAAAATTTGGAATTTGTGTTAAGTTTGATATCCTTGTAGATATCCATATCTCAGAAATAAATATTTGTGATTTCGGAAGAAAAGTGCATTTTGAAATCATGGGCTATAGTCCAGCAGAATTTTGCAAAAATGCCTCGGATTTGATATCTCAATATTTTCGTTATTAAATGGTTCTCAGAGATAAAATTTGGAATTTGTGTTAATTTTGATATCCTTGTGGATATCCATATCTCAGAAGCAAATATTTGTGATTTCGGGAAAAAAGTGCATTTTGAAATCATGGGCTATAGTCCAGCAGAATTTTGCAAAAATGCCTCGGAATTTATATCTCAATATTTTCGTCATTACATGGTTCTCAGAGCTTAAATTTGAAATTTGTATTCAGTTTGATATCTTTGTATGTATCCATATCTCAGAAATAAATATTTGTGATTTTGGGAAAAAAGTGCATTTTGAAATCATGGGCTATAGTCCAGCAGAATTTTGCAAAAATGCCTCGGATTTGATATCTCAATATTTTCTTCATTAAATAGTTTTCAGAGCTATAATTTGGAATTTGTGTTAAGTTTGATAAGTACAGAGATATCCATATCTCAGAAATAAATATTTGTGATTTTGGGAAAAAGTGCATTTTGAAATCATGGGCTATAGTCCAGCAGAATTTTGCAAAAATGCCTCGGAATTTATATCTCAATATTTTCGTCATTACATGGTTCTCAGAGCTTAAATTTGAAATTTGTATTCAGTTTGATATCCTTGTATGTATCCATATCTCAGAAATAAATATTTGTGATTTTGGGAAAAAAGTGCATTTTGAAATCATGGGCTATAGTCCAGCAGAATTTTGCAAAAATGCCTCGGATTTGATATCTCAATATTTTCTTCATTAAATAGTTTTCAGAGCTATAATTTGGAATTTGTGTTAAGTTTGATAAGTACAGAGATATCCATACCTCAGAAATAAATATTTGTGATTTTGAGAAAAAAGTGAATTTTGTAATCATGGGCTATAGTCCAGCAGAATTTTGCAAAAATGCCTCGGATTTGATATCTCAATATTTTCGTCATTAAATGGTTCTCAGAGTTAAAATTTGGAATTTGTGTTGAGTTTTATTAAATCATGGATACCCATACCTCAGAAATAAATATTTGTGATTTCGGGAAAAAAGTGCATTTTGAAATCATGGGCTATAGTCCAGCAGAATTTTGCAAAAATGCCTCGGATTTGATATCTCAATATTTTCTTCATTAAATAGTTTTCAGAGCTATAATTTGGAATTTGTGTTAAGTTTGATAAGTACAGAGATATCCATATCTCAGAAATAAATATTTGTGATTTTGGGAAAAAGTGCATTTTGAAATCATGGGCTATAGTCCAGCAGAATTTTGCAAAAATGCCTCGGAATTTATATCTCAATATTTTCGTCATTACATGGTTCTCAGAGCTTAAATTTGAAATTTGTATTCAGTTTGATATCCTTGTATGTATCCATATCTCAGAAATAAATATTTGTGATTTTGGGAAAAAAGTGCATTTTGAAATCATGGGCTATAGTCCAGCAGAATTTTGCAAAAATGCCTCGGACTTGATATCTCAATATTTTCGTCATTAAATGGTTCTCAGAGCTAAAATTTGGAATTTGTGTTAAGTTTGATATCCTTGTAGATATCCATATCTCAGAAATAAATATTTGTGATTTCGGAAGAAAAGTGCATTTTGAAATCATGGGCTATAGTCCAGCAGAATTTTGCAAAAATGCCTCGGATTTGATATCTCAATATTTTCGTTATTAAATGGTTCTCAGAGATAAAATTTGGAATTTGTGTTAATTTTGATATCCTTGTGGATATCCATATCTCAGAAGCAAATATTTGTGATTTCGGGAAAAAAGTGCATTTTGAAATCATGGGCTATAGTCCAGCAGAATTTTGCAAAAATGCCTCGGATCTTAAATCTCAATATTTTCGTCATTAAATGGTTCTCAGAGCTATAATTTGGAATTTGTGTTAAGTTTGATATCCTTGTGGACATTCATATCTCAGAAATAAATATTTGTGATTTTGGGAAAAAAGTGCATTTTGAAATCATGGGCTATAGTCCAGCAGAATTTTGCAAAAATGCCTCGGATTTGATATCTCAATATTTTCGTCATTAAATGGTTCTCAGAGCTAAAATTTGGAATTTGAGTTAAGTTTGATATCCTTGTAGATATCCATATCTCAAAAAAAAATTTGTGATTTCGGGAAAAAAGTGCATTTTGAAATCATGGGCTATAGTCCAGCAGAATTTTGCAAAAATGCCTCGGATTTTATATCTCAATATTTTCGTCATTAAATGGTTCTCAGAGCTAAAATTTGGAATTTGTGTTAAGTTTGATATCCTTGTTGATATCCATATCTCAGAAATAAATATTTGTAATTTCGCGAAAAAAGTGCATTTTGAAATCATGGGCTATAGTCCAGCAGAATTTTGCAAAAATGCCTCGGATTTGATATCTCAATATTTTCGTCATTAAATGGTTCTCAGAGTTAAAATTTGGAATTTGAGTTAAGTTTTATTAATACATGGATATCCATATCTCAGAAATAAATATTTGTGATTTCGAACAGCGTTTTCTTACTGTTGGCGATTGACGATTGTCATCTGCAAAGAGAAGGTCAAAGCTTCATATAAAAACTGACTTCCACTTCCACTTAAGCCATGATAGAGTACTTCATTTTCTTTGAGAAATATCATGAAGGTCACGTCGGAACGTGCAGAAGAGCTTTTCAAATAAATGTGTATTTCCAACCTTCTTCCCAGCCAAGCATTTCTATATTCGAAAACTGACCGATACTTTTAATTCCCTTCTCTAAATGATCAATTAACGATTTAATTTCTTTTTCCGTTCAACAAATAAATATATCAAATTTAATTAATGTCATGCTCCACTTGATAGGCAATTTGAAACATATTAAAACTTCAAAACAAAACTTTTAAGCCATCCTTCTATCGAAACCTCTCCAGTTTCATGCTCCAAACTCCATCCGCCTTGCATGCAACAATCATATCAACTAAAAGGCTTACTTCAAATGTGAACATAACTTATCCAACCTAAGTACTACCTGATTCCATGTTGCTCATCAGCTAACCAACTCTGAAAATGCGCATCCAACGTTACACGCTTAACTAATGACAAGTTGCCATGGTCAAGGCGCCATAAAACTCAGTAACCCATTTGCTGGTTGGAGCTGGAAGCAAACGGCTTCACCGCATGAATAGCATAAGTAGTGCAATGGGGGTCTAATGAACGTAAGATGGTCATGGCAACAAGTAACTATAACATTTGTTTTGTTGGCTGGACCAATGTAATCGGATCGTGTGGGTGTGGTCTTCACATCTGTTATGCAGGCTTGTGTGCCTATTAGAGATAAATTGTGTTGGCACAGCATGGAATCTGTTTAACTTATATTAAAGGCGTTTTTTTTTCAGCTCAATTTATCGAGATCTTTTATGAAATTCAATTCAAATTGGAAGGGATTGTTTGTTTACAATGCACTTAGAGTTTCGTCCTTTGATGTCAATTACCGTAAAGAATGAAGTTGTTAATCGGTAATAAAATTTGGCCCGATGAGCATCAATAGGAGAGTAAGGGTCAAATGCATAAAGGACGTGTTGGGCTATTTTTTTATCTTTACTAATTGAAGACTTTGGCTGTTCCCTCAATTGCCATGAAAGCTTCAATGATGCAAACCAACAGCTGGACTCACTTGAAAAAAGATACTGCATTGCAAATTTTTGACTGCTCGTCCTTATATCAGTTCAAAAATTAAATGCAAGCCTGGTATAGGCTGCACATGCCTGCATAGTACATGGCGTATTTGCGAGCGTTGCTCGACAAAGCTGGATCAGATTTCACGGACTCCCGAATTCGGTAATCGTTTTGAATTTACATATACGGCTTGAGTATCGGCCTGAAGTTCTTTGTTTTTTCGAGGACTTGTCGTAATGTAAATATTTGGTGACGGCCAACACCAGTGTGATGCAAAGAGCCCTCAAACTTTAAGCAGATTTATGCATAATTACTCCGAATGGTTATCTAGGAAGGCATCTTGAGTTCTCCCTCTCAAGAGATTACAACATCCCTTTCAAAGCATTTGCACAGAGTGAACTGGAGGATTGGAAGAAGGAAAGAAAAATTGTGCAGGTGTTTCAAAACCTAGATGTTTTTTGGCCTCGATTGGTCCAAAGGGGGTGTCGGACTTACTTGCCGTCGGTCATTGATTGACATACAAACAGATATAAATTTTGTGAAAGGGTAGATCTTTTAAGATATCTTCTTCGGAATTGGTTTTATTTCAAGGCTTTAGAGCCCTTCTTATTTGTTATAGAAAGACGTTATGAAGGTTGACTGCGATTTACTCTCAGCGTCTTCATGATATTTCTGCCCCTTATTATCCGCATTTAGTTTGTGGGGTTCCGTTCTCTAAGGGTGCAAACGATACCTTTGCACTAAAGCTCCGCTGTCGCTCTGTCCACCCGTCTGTCACATGGCTTTATCTTGTATAGCAATTAAAATAATTAAAATGTTATAAAACTAGGCCCTCCATTCAAATTATGTGCTTTCTCGGCAATTTCTTCAATTTTTTTTTTAAATTTTGAAGTGCAAAAAACCATACGGAACCCTTTGTGTGCGTTGGCGCTGTTTTTATTTTTGTTGAAAAAAGAAAAGCAGAAATATTTGTAATTTCAAGAAATTTGGTGCGCATCATGAAATTGTGTAACAAGTTTGGATGTGAATTGAATCCAAATTTAAGGTCCCAATTTTATCCCACAAGAAATTCCACATGAATCCAAAATGACTGGACCCGTACAGTATGTAATTTCATAATGAACATTCTCTGCAGTCCCTGTAGCAGGTACTGAAAAAACACTCCCAAGCAATGACGCACTGCTGCTCCATCACCCCAAATCCATCCAATCAAATTCAAGGATAAAAGATATGATCAATAAAATTCATAAATATTTCGCTGATTTTTATTGCAAAGCAGCGTAAATCATGGGGCTTCCACTTTCAATCAACGCCGCAGGACATTGGTTTGTTTTCTATATTTCGAACGCATAAATATTCGCTTGCTCATAAAAATCTCATAAACTTTGCAATAAAAACCATATCCGCCCGGAAACACCCTCTGGAATGTTCCACTTTCACTACATTGCTGCCTGTTTGTTATTTTTTTTTTCGGGGCGCAAATGTGGCACCCTACAGCGTGGATGGAGGGTTGCAGTGTACGAGTATGTAATTGAATTTAAATCATTTTGGCGCCATTGCCAAGTGGGAATTGTTCTTGCATTCAAGGCAATGTGCACTTTAAAACGTGCAAGTTCGAATATGAAAGGGAAATTTAATTTTCCAGAAACTGACACATGGAAATGCGACTTGGAGTCTCCAACATTTGTGTCCCACAACAGGATCGAATTGCTTCTGGTAACCACAGGAAAATGTTTAAATATTTTGGAATGAATGTCATTTGACTTTTATCGTCGACAGTAAAACATGAATCGGAGAATGGTATTAAAGTGACAACACTGACAACACTGTTGAGTTGGAGGGGAGATAAAGGGTTTTGCCCTTTATCCATCGACGCCACAAGTGTTGTGGTTCTTTGTTACACTTTTATTGGTGTTTTGGTTATGAATTTAATGGCACAACAACATTTCGACTTTTTGTGGTTTTATTTTCGAACAATCTGTTGACAAGGAAAGTTGTCTTCACCAAGGCTGTTTCTGCAAATTTGATATAATAGCCAATTTTGAAAGCTCTAAAGACTTGTTTCCTGTAACAACGAACACTGTCCGCCAGGGTGAAAAGTATCATGCCATGTGATGTGACTTAAGGGGGTATTCTAGTCTAGAAATTTAAAAAACGATTTTTTTTATATTTTCAAAGTTTAACTATTCAAGAATATATCTACAAGAGAATTTTTCAAAATTCAAATTATCGGAGATATCGGTATTTTGCTGACCCGACTGGTTCGGCTGGATCTAATCGAACAGAAAACATTAGGGATTCTCCGTCTACCTGAATCCGTATTTCTCAGTAAAACCTCTAGTCCTTTGTATATATTGTAATATAAGAACCCAAGGTGACTTGTATCTTTTATATTTAGTGTCCAGTTGCAAACAGACTTTCAAGACTCTTTGATTTGGGTGTTTAACCCAAAACTTATTCATTCCGGACCTAAGATGACTGAGATAGCGACATTTATTGCTGTTTGTATTTTTAATGATGGCTTCATTCCTATTTATAAGAATTGGCCCGGAAGCTCATTTATTTGCTTTGAAACGAGACAACGCCCGAATTAAACGCTCCGAGATGTAAGCATCCAACGCATCAAAGGAGGCCAGAACTACTCGATATGAAGAGAGACACGCGGAAAATAGTTTTTTCGAAGTCGAGGAAGGTCCGATGCATGAAGCAGAAAAGGCAGATTGAATAAATGTAAGTCTACAATATCATTTCATGACTTAGACTGCGAAAAACTATGGAACTATCCCCATCCCAAAATTTCTGGTACTCTTTTTTTTTTTGTAAATTCGAAACAGTCAAAAAAGCGGTACAAAAATTGTTTTTTTTTCAGGTAGTCGACATTCTGCGAAAAAAAATCTTTCCAACTTTTCCCTAGTTCCACACATTATTCTGGATTATTAATCTTTTATTTTTGGTTTCAGATTGCTAGGAGGGTTGAAATCGTGGGTATGGTACGCGCCAATTTTTTGAGACCCCCACTTCATCAACTGCTAATTTTTGAAGTTTTCAACTTTTTTTATTTTTTTATTTTTTTTTCTGTATTCTTGTTATGTTAATAAATAACTAATAAAAAACTGGATAGAAAAAATATTAATTGCCTTGTTTTATGGCACTTCAAAGTTACATGAAATTCATGCTTCTAGACTAGAATATCCCCTTAAGTTCTAGAAAGGCGCTCCAGCTAGGATATTTCAGTTTTCCGACTTTTAAGTACAATCCAAAAACGATTACTTCAGCGCTAACTGCAACTGTAGGTAATCACGATATATACTCAATGGAAGAGTAGCGAAAAATATTTTAGGGCTATCGACGGAACTCTTCATTCCATGCAAATTGTAATAGGACTACCGGTTGAAAATGTCGTATTTGCAGACAACTTCATATCTATTACTCTGAGGTGAATTTTGACCATGACAGCTATCACATCAGAAATTTCATGTCATTGTCTAATTATTTCAGTCTAGGTTATTGGTCAAAAGTGAAAATACACAAGTTTTTGTAAAGCCGTAAAATGTCTACATTCGTGCCATCAAAACAACATTTGCGGGAAGTTTTAATATGCTTCTTTCATTTAAAGAAAAGAGCAACCGAAGCGCATCAATTGCTTACCGAAGCTTACCCCGGCTATACTATAGACGTTGGAATGTGTCAGCGGTGGTTTAAGCGGTTCAAAGATGGTGATTTCGACACCGAAGACAAAGAACGCCCCGGCCAGGTGAAAAAATTTGAAGACCATGAATTGCAGGCATTGCTCGATCAAGATCCATCACAAACGCAAGAAGAACTTGCAAAATCACTTGGCGTCGCTCAGCAAACCATTTCCGATCGTTTGAAAGCAATGGGAATGATCCGAAAGGTAGGCGATTGGGTGCCGTATGAACTGAAGCCGATTTTGCATATCTGAAACTGCTTGAACGCCACAAAAAGAGGTCTTTTTTGC
Source organism: Orthonevra nobilis (assembly GCA_963555765.1). Lineage (NCBI taxonomy): Eukaryota > Metazoa > Arthropoda > Insecta > Diptera > Syrphidae > Orthonevra > Orthonevra nobilis. Next base: position 10,368,182 of record OY743227.1, on the reverse strand, counting down.
ATCGAATCGTCACTGGTGATGAAAAATGGGTACATTACGATAATCAAAAACGGCGGGCAACGTATCCGGATATCCCTCAACATCGACGGCCGTTCAGAATATTCATGGCCTGAAGGTTATGCTGTGCATTTGGTGGGACCAGAAGGGTGTTGTGTATTATGAGCTGCTAAAACCGAATGAAACAATCACAGGCGTGATCTACCGACGACAATTGATGCGTTTGAGCCGAGCACTGAAGGAAAAATGGCCGGAAACGGTCGCAAGACACGATAAAGTTATTTTGCAACATGACGATGCTCGGCCACATGTTGCAAATGTCGTCAAAACTTACCTAGAAACGCTCAAATGGGATGCCTTCCGTCATTTCGATGATGTTAAAAAATGGATCGATTCGTGGATTGCGGCCAAACCGGTCGAATTTTTCAGAACGGATATCCATGAATTGCCAGAAAAATGGGAAAAATATGTGGCTAGCGATGGGCAATACTTTGAATATTGAATTATATCTATTTTTGCTCAATACAGCATTGATTTTTGCAAAAAAAAAATTTCAACCGGTAGTCCTATTATTGCACGGTTACAAGTATGCACATCATTATATGAATGCCAATTATTATTATTACTATTATTGTTATTATTATTATTATTGCGCCATCAAATTTCATTCAGTTCATTGCTCAGGACAGTACCTACAGATTTTAAAACGGGGTGCTGAGAAAATTTAGAGATTAATATTAAATTCCAGTCAATTACAAAGGTTACATATAGTTTGCCACAAAAATATATAAATACCTCTGCATAATATCATGCAAGCAAAAATCGATAAAAGATGCGATGATACAAATAACTAAAATCCAATTATATTTATATGGGCGATGTAGAACAATATATCATTAATTTATTTCAGCAGTAAGTTCGACATGACAAAAGTATCGATACATTATTTTTTTTATTACTTTAGTTGTTATTAAAGTTATAAAAAAAAAACTCATATACAGTTGGTTAAATAATAATCATAGTAAATTGATCCCATTCTTCCCGAAGAGCATTTTTTGTTTCTTTAAGTGAGCCCATAAATGTATATTCAATAGGATTTAAGTTCAGTGATTTTTGGCGGTGTATTAACCATTTTGGGCGTGTTATGAAGCAGCAACATCATTGAGCCCCATTCTCCTGCTGGAAAGTGTCTATGGAGCAGTAAATACAGGATTGCCCACTTCGGAAACAGAAAAACAGTCGGACACTCAAGAACGGAACCACCTCCATGCTCGAAGGTATTCTAGCAAAAAAGATTCTCCGGTTTGTCTCGAAACTTTTCGAAAACCGTTCGAAGTAAAAAATGTTAATTTTACAACCGTCACTAAAAATAACATTGTGACGAGGACTTTTGACATTTTCTTCTGATTTACCACCGAACTGAATGGCTTGCTCATAGCAGTTCTTCCGTGAAAGATCCTTTCCCGAAGATTTTTTCTGACTATCTTTAACAACACCTCTTATGCTATATAAAAAAATAGCTTCGACTTAAAAAAAAATACATAGCTACGACTATGATATTTTGTATCTATGATGAAATTCGTTGCCACTTCTTTCCCATGAACCATTTTTTGCTCCGTGAATTTGTAAATGTTCAACCATCTTGTCCATTCAAATGAAGCATCTTCATTTTGCAATCAACAACTTAAGCAACGCGAAATGCCAGAAGTCGAGACGATACTTTTCCTGGCTTTTATCGCCATCCCATGAATTCGTGTTGAACACATTTTGAACGATGAGACCGAAATGGCAATGGACAACTGCAGCCCGAATTCGTGATCTTTAATTGAACAGAGCGGTGCAATGTTTCGTGCTATGGAGTCCCTGCTTGATTTTCTTGATTTAAACCGTGGATTTGTTGGGCTCATGGCCATCATACGATACGCGTGCTTAATGCATCCATGACTTCAGATTAATGCAAACGATATGGTGCAGCGTGTTGGCGGCAGCGGTTTGGTGCTTGCCCGTGTGCCTTATCGGCGCTGGAGAATGTGATCGACCATAACCGGTGAGCATGTAAATGTGTTTTTTAATTAAATGTGACATATAACCGGGAAAGGTGTGTGGGCTGAATGTGGATAGCTTGCGCAAGACTGTAAGTCACTTTGGCGCTTCTAGAATGGAATCAATGCCTGTTGAATATGGTAAAGTGAGTGCAAGGCTATCCTGTGACATACTGAATTGTACACCATGTTTAGGAGGTGTTAACAATGATGGAGTAGGCTTCAACAAAAGTCTCATAGATCTTTTATTCGGCTAGTTTATGGAAATTTATTTATGAAAGAATTGTTTGAATTGAGTAAGATGGCGGGAAGTGTGCACACAAAAAATGAAAATATTCATGAGACAATTTCATTTGCTTAACAAAGGGAGAACGAACCACGGTCTTAGATCTAGAGGAGAAACACAGACATACTGATTAACTGGCAGCCAGTGATCACGAATAACCAACTTCTCTCAGGGAAAAAAGGTCCGACAACTATAACGTAGGTTTTTTGTTGAGGTAGATATCTGCCCTGTTTATTTGCACTCATCGAAATTGACTTGCAGATTGAAAATTTTTGTAATTGGACCAATTGACTGATCGCAGGTTCAAGTTCTACAAGTGAAGTTGAAATCGAAAAGATAAGCGCTATCACTGTCAGACTATAGCAATGATTTAGTTGCAAGCTCGTGTCAGAAAAAATGGGTTGTCAAGAATCAGTGCGATCAAAATACTTCAATTCTTCTCCAATCGTTCGGATCGTTCTGCGTGCGTAAAATAAAATATAAAGGAATTTTGAGACGAGAGCATTTGTCTTCTTTACCACTATAAGATCTTAAATTGCACTCAAAATCATTTCTTAAAAGCTTTGATTGTATGCTGCCAGTCCATGTTGTAACGTCGAGGGATAAAAGACATTATGAGTAACGAAAAGGTCGATTTGCGAGATACAGTATGGTTTTGTTAAAACGAAACTCGAAAACTCTGAAAGATAGTACAATAAAGATTGGCCGAGAAAACGCAAATTTCCTCTAGCCAACGCTGAACAGTCAAATTTATAATGATATAAGGTTTCAACGTACTCAGGCTCTTGCTACTTTTACAACTACTTTCTACTTTTATTCTGGCAATCTTTCTTCTGTTTCTGTTTAAATGGTATTCTAAACTGTTTTTCTTTTCAGAGTTTTCCAGAATCTTTAAATTTTTATTTAGAAAATAATTTTATAGTATTTTTTTCCACAGATGGCTTTTATGCAGAACCACGGCTGCACTTACATTTCCTAATATAATAATACTGATATACTTTGGCACTTGAATTCAAGACCGATTGTTATGCCGGTAAGCATGTTTTCATACACTTGTTCGCCAAAGTTGTCTGCTTGAGCAAAAAGCTGTCAACAAAGATCCCTTTCCTTCGAAAATATGTGATGTGGAATTGTGTAGTTGGTTTAGTAATCTGATAGATATTAACTAGGAAATCTAAATAATTAAATACAACCATTAATCGCAGTAAAGAGCATAGAGTAGTTTTTCTTCTCGTCTCCAATCAGTTGCATTCATTTAAATGATGGAAAAATATCGTCACCTGAATGAAAGCAAAAACTAGGTAACTCGACTTTCTATGTTTTCGAGAAATTGGCAAAAGGTAAGGTAAGGAAATTGGGTTGAACTCCATTCTTATCGAATCCAGGTAGCCGAAAAATTAGATATCTCAAAAATTAAATTAAAATCGGGTTGCCTGGTTCATGCACTCATGTTAGCCACAAAAATATTGATACACCCCTTTCTCAAGATAGTTTACTAAGAATTTCAGCGTTTTGCAAACAATATTTAATAAGTTAATATTTATTTTCGTACTATTTTACAAAATCATGCACAATTGACAGCAAAATCAAACTGAATTATTAAAATAAATATTATTATATAATGCCTTGCACTTAGCCTAACTCTTAACTTTAACCTTGCGATTAAACTGAGCTCAATTCATATTTTTGCTCAGCTTGTGTTTTCCGGCTTAGTTTCTTCCTAAAACACGAAGCTGGAAAAATAAGTTCAGTACATTAGTGAGTGCAGTAAAGCCTTGAGTGCAGTAAAGTCATGAATGCAGTAAAATCATTAGTGCTGTAAAGATTGTTGCCACCGTCATCCATTCTAAGTCAGTGAATTAAATTGTAAAAAGAAATAAAATAAACAAGTATTAAAATAAATTGCAAAGAATTTAATAAAAGAACATTAATAATTGAAAGAGTCTTTATATTTATTCAATCCAATACAAATCTATATAAAAAAATAAAAATAGTGACAGAATGCTACGTCACAAAAGAATTGAAACACACCTACTTAGGTGCCAATGATATAAGTAAGTATTTGGAAAATTTATACTTTGACAGCATCGACACTGATTAAAAAGAAGACATTGGCATTCGTTCTTTCAATTAAATTCTGAAGTTTTTCTTTATTTTAAACATGGAAGTGGAGAAAATGAAAGTATATAAATTATTAAACTATACGTAGAAGGATAGTCTTGCAAAACTTTAGGTACAATTGTTATAAGGAGTTTTGCAACAGTACCAAAAATAATACAGAATTCTAAAGAAACTTATTCTTTGAAAGACAAGAGTCGCAGTGGTAGACTACCAAAATAAAGTATTCAAAGCATGCGCTATTCTGGTTTGAAAAGTGGAGAAAAACCCCTATAATAGTGCTCCAGCGCCAGTAAAGTAGTTTACCAGCAGTGGCGGATACACTCCCTCACAACCAAACGATTAGCTTCGGAATTTCTATTAAACTTTTCGACACGTACCCCATCTCACTCGACCCCTAGCTATGCCAAGTCCAAATACTAAAAATAGTTTTCATTAATCGGTAGAGCTCTCTTGTCCAGAAAGAAAAATAGGTCAGCATTGCCGCTACTTCAAAAACTACACCAGAGAGAACAATGCTTAAATTTTTTGAGGCAGACTGTGCTATTTAAGCGTCGATAAATTGGCAAAAAACGATATCTAGGATTTTGGAAAATATCAACAGGTCATTTGAGTACAAAATCATGTTCATGGAAAAAAAACTGGCCAAAAGATCATAGGAGATTATTGACTATTAACGCATGACAAAATGCATGATTTTTTATTTAGTATTTGAACATGTTTTTATTGTTTATATTTAAAATTACAGGACAAGGAGATTCACAGAAGCAGACAATTCCTTAAGCCTCTATTTTTAAATCTGTTTAAAATTCTTTTTAAACTGTAATTTGATAAAAAATAACCATATGCCCTTAATAAATTGCCATTGCCACACTTGGGCTTACTGCAGTAGTCGTTATGAGTTTTTTCAACATTCAAATGACACCTTTGAATACTACGTAGGAGATTTCTCAAAAAGTGAGCATTTTCGAATGTTTCTGATTGCACGGACTCACATCTGCGAGGAGAAATGAGTCCTGTACTCACCCACCATAAATCCTTGTTAGACCTCATCTTACAGGGAAGGTCGAATCGCAGCCAAAAAGGTTTTCCAATGACATCAATGGCCAATGTCCTATTTTTTCCATTACCGAAATAATTTTCGCAATTAAAATCAAATTTCATTCGAGTAAATCAAATATTGTGTTATAAAATATTAACTTTGAGAATAATTAAACCCTGGCACGTAAACAAATTCGATTCTATTAATCCTTTTTGAGCGAACAACCAACTCCAGGAAAAAGCATGTTCACACATTTTAGCGGATAATAAAATTTATTTTGTGCGCTTAGCTTGAATTTTTAACACAGCCCGGGTTCGAAAGGCTCCGATCGGCTAATGAAAAACCGGCCAGTTTACGTGTGGATGCGGTCCACTTTGATTAAATTATGCAGTTTAGCCGTGCACGTTGTTGATTTTATTATGCTACAGTTTCCGAATGCTAATAAATCCAGCCAGCTTGAGTGTAAATATGAATTTGGTAAGGCCTGTCGCAGCATAATCACGCCTGAACTGAGTCCACCTCCGTCGTTGTTGAATTTTTCTGGAAATTAAGTATTCTATGAAATTAGCACGATTAGCAAACTTTCACGAGCCAGCCATGGCCTCTGGTCATCGCTTGACAGTCCAGCCACATACGGATTATCATGATGAGTTGGCAGAAAAATCTTCATGCCTCCACGAGTGCACATTTGTGTGGTCCAGCAAGTCATGGCGAGTTCCTTATTAACCACTTTGATATAAAAATGAATGACTCATCACACTGGGGGTGGCTGACTAAAGCAACCCATGGAGCAAAGTGAATACGTTTGATTAGACTTTGCGAATATTTTTGGCATTGAAGATAATGATGGGGTGGAATCTTTGTCAGGCAAGATAGGAACTTCATCTATTTACACATGATTCCGGTCCCAAGCAAACATGAACGTTTTCTTGATGAGCCAACGAAGATGTTTGTAATCCGAGTTGTGAGTGACACCGTATGAATCAAAAGGGGGAACGTCATCGATGTTAAAGTTAGTTTTCAATTTGTTCAATTTGTGGATGAATGCTTCGGAAGTGGGATATTTTATTTCATTTGGCTACAAATAGACAATAGAAGTCGTTAAGGGATTGATGAGTTTCGTCGATGGTAATGGGATAACTTTGGTCTTGTTTGGACTCGATACATTTATTGCTTTCGAAAATTTAATCAATGGGGGAGACTATAATGGAAGTTCCCCTAAATCTATTTTGGACATATTAACAGACACGAGTGCATACTCATGTTACAAATAGAATTCTAGTCAATTGAAACGTGTTTTTGAGGAGTTCGAATGATTGCTTGACAATCGAAAAAATTTAACAACAAAGGCTTTAGCCACGGTTAACAAAACACAATGGAAAATACAATCCAATATGGTTATTGTTCATCTATTTAATTATATATTTATTGATTTTTTTGTGGGAATTGACTTTGAAAAACTTGGGAATTTATGATGGCGAGACTCAGTAGAGAATAGAGAAAGCAGCATTTGACTTTTCCGGCCCAAAGATCATATCGTTATTTTCATAATATCCAAAATACGTTTCAATCTCTTCCAATTTATCGATTGGTTCAGCATTTTCTGCTACAAAAGTCACTCTATGATCTTTCACTAGTTAAAATATGGTATGTCATGGCGTTCAAAATTAGGACAACATGAGACGGAATAGTATTGTGGTCTGAATTTTTTTTTTCTGGCTGATCTGCTAGGAAATGCTTTATTTTGTGACTTCATTCTGCAAAGTCCTAGTCTTTTGGATAATCTCCCATCCACTGCAGGAGAAGTTTTTATGTTCATAAAATACTGAAAAATAGCAAAGCTGCGGGATCCGATACTTTGAAAGGTGACACATCTCTCCCTGCTTTAAGTCGCTAGTAGGATCCCATCCAGTGTGGGATCATGTATCGTTCCAACACATAAATATCAGTGTGGCTACCGGCCAAGCAAACCGATCACATTTTCAAACTGTTCCGAATTCCACCTATCCCAAAAAGCCTGACTCGGTTGTATCGCACAACGCTCGAGATGGGCTATTTTTGATTACGTCATCCCAATTTTTGAACAAATATTGCGTTAAGTCTTCAAAATTCGATCGCTCCTAAAGTGCCTTTATTGAAGCTTCCACGGCGAATGAAGAAGAGGCCAAGAGGACAAAAAATCGATCCATAAAATACCCTTTTCAACGAAACTTTGCAATCAAAACAAATAAAATTTTGAGACAGAAAAGAGCTCTATCCATCTTTCCACAGTCGACACTATGGTAGAGATCCGAAGAAGACTCATCCAGGCTGTCAAGTATTTTTCGGTTTATCTAAACAATGGAGTGATCTTCTATATGACTGGACAGTAATATTCTGGCTATGTTTGTCTTCGAATCTATCCCACCAGGTTCACGAAAAAAGTAAAGATCAAATTCCGGCTTAAGGATGGAAAAAAAGACACGGAAGCCAGGAAGTTTTGTCTAATCTAAGCAGGGAGCAGAAAGCATCCAAAGGAAAAGAAAGTATTGTTTTTTTTGTGGTTTCACCGACACGTCTAGAATCTCGCTTCGATTGTTGCCACTCCAAACTTAAAATAAAATAACACAAACACTCATCTACTCAGCCTATTCTCATAGCTCCATAAATCATAAACATTGTGTGTTCGGCAACTCACTGAATCAATCATCACAGGAGTCAATGTCATGATTGATTTCGAATAAATACCCAAATCTGGAAAATCAGGAATTTATTCGACCATACCATCGAATCGATATCCTGAATCGGTTTTTGTTATTTCAGCTGGAAAACTCATTCAATTGGAACCACTGAGCCAATAAAGCATTAGCTACGCAGTCGAATTCCTGTTGCTTAATATAAGATCTGAAAAATGCGAGTACATGGAAAAGGTGGAGCGGAACCGTGAAGAAAAATCCTGTCGTTTGAAAAATACCATACTACTAGGCTGTTTCTTGCTCGTAAAACCATCAAGAATCGATTGATGGCAACAAATTACAGAAAGTCTCACCTATCTCAAGAGATTCAGACTTTGTCGCTAATTAGCAAACGAGACAGTCTTGCACTTGTCTTTCATCACTGATGAAACCCTTAAGCCCGCTGTTGTGTGAGGTGGAATTCCTCAGCTTTTTACAAGGCAATCTCCATTTACTACCATCTTGTTACCATAGCCTCAAGGGATCACTGCGCTGTAAACAAAAACTAATCCAAACAACAACTAGCCAGCAATCGCAGAAGTAGTCGCAGATTCCTTTATTTCAATGCACAAATTACAGAGGAAGGAGTACCTCGGGCAAGCTAAACCCGTGGCTGGCTGGCGACCATGTAGCAACCATGTCAAAAGACCTTACCACACGTCATGTTTCTTGTGATCCAGGAGAGGAAAACAAAAAAATTAAACATAACACCAGCTCTGCAGAAAAAAAAACTCTAAAGGAGCTGCAGTCATCAACACCGTCGTCGCGTCCATCGTCATCATCATCATCATCACAGCAGAAGCAGGAAGGCGATGGCTGGTGAATCGAGTGTCAGGAGAGAATGGTTGAGTACTACAGCTGGATGATTGATGACGAAAGGTCTGCTTAGAGGTGTTCGTTTGCTGAATTATGACTCGGGTTGACCATGTTATGGAGTGATTGGATTTTCTACCACTTCCCTAAGAAAATCGTGTTGGCAGTAAAATTTGACTACTGACAGAGGATTAGTCGTGTGAAGCCGGCACATTTGCGTATGAGTTGGGATTATTCGAAAGAAAAGATATAAAAAAAATCAACTGCAACACGGACAGTTATGTGGCCATATTTACGACTTGCTTTAAAATTGCATCGTTTCCTGAAAATTTTATTGCTTAGAGAAGTCCTTTGACCAAATGGGCGGCAAACTGTAACTCAATGAACGAAAATATTTCATGTATTTTTGAGGACCTGAGCATTCATTTAGGTGCTATTAAGTCGACCGTTCTGAAGGATACAAATATCTTATTTTGCTGCAGATATAAATTGGCAACATGTTTTAACCACATTTAACAAGGCAATAAAATGCGGCACAGCACACAGGCAAGGGTTAGGTGCCTAAAGAAAAAAAAAACCTTCACCCTTCTTCTTCTTTTTCGTTTAGTAAAAAGTTTAAATGAGAAGAAGATTGCTTGTCATCTAACTTTACAGGACTCAAAAAGATGCACCACCTGTGAACCGTTGTACAACTATTTTTCCAACCTCTTAAAACATCCATAATTACACAAGCAACTTGCCTTTTCTGAATTATTCAATTCAAAAGCCTTGACAAAGTAGGAATATGCGAGTAATGTGTGCTGTGACTTTGCTGAGGGCGAAACCTTTTACAGAACAGCTTCACCTTTGTTATAAAGCAAGAAGTCCCTTAGAGTTGTTCTTCTGAAGGGTTAATTGTGTAATTACACTTCAGTGTGCTGTTTATTGTTTGAGGATTACAAAAGGTCCTTGTTCAGCAACAGAGAAAAGGCGGATTCATAAAAGGCTTTTTAAATCGCTCGAAACTATTATAAACAAAAATTAAGTAATCGTTTCGTGTTAAGGTAAAGATGAAAAAAAAGAAAACTCTTTAAATAAAAAGACTTAGACCTCCTTCTCGTCGAAAAATTCACCTCGCACTTGTGCCACTTTTAACGTCAATCTAGGCGTCACAGAAATAAATTTCTTGATAGTTTCCAATTTTCTAGGTCTCGAAGCTACTGTTTTCAATCCTCTCTGTCAAGTTTATCTAAAGGAAGCTCGACTGTATTGAAATAATATTTTAGTGTTCCGTCTCATACTTCATACATGCTTGGAAGACTATTTTGAATCTCTCTTTTTCTAAAATGAGAAACCTTGGCCTATTAATCATTCATGATTCCATCGATGGAGATAAGGTCTCCAACAGAGAATACGTATATGCTAAACTTTTAGGACCATCGAATTCCGACTAAAACTTAAACTTGTTTTGCCGCTTTAAGAAAGGTTTTCTTATTTATTTATACTCGGCTCTTGGGGCTTGAGGAAGATACAAAGATGTTGTTGCTACTGATATCAGCTTTGAACTTGAGCGGCTGAACTCTGCACAGATTTCTGGATCAGCAAGCCGTCCGTAGCCTTGCTTATTAATTTTCTAGCTCGGAGATTTTGTTTGGTTAATTTGGGCCTTAAACTTATCTTCATGATTTTATGAGCGCACCAACAAAAGCTTCCTTCAACTGCATCTGCACAGGCAAAAGATTTATGAAAGAGATTGGCTTAGGTAGGAAAGATCCAAAAACTCACGAAAATATTCATTCAAAAGCTCCTGACTGTTTCAACTCACGAGCATAGAAAAAGTACGTTCAGATTGTCATGAGAGTATTTTTGTCTATTTATTTAGCCAAAATTGGAACGTATTTTTAACTGCACAAAACTCTACCTCAATTGTACGAGGTTTGGAAAAAAGCGTAAGCTATCTCGATTTCGAAAATCTTACCAGAAATACTATCGAATATAGATCTTCACGTTTTTTAGGAGCTGAAAATGTTCGTAATCAACTTTTATGCTCAAATCAATCAGGTTTGACGAAATCTAAAAAATCCTTAAAACCCTAATTTTCAAAGGCTTTTGCATAGCCATTCACTCGGTTCTTTCCAGAAAGCTAATAATCGAAGTTAATTCTTCGAAATCCACCGGAATAAACTGATCACAGTTGCTAGATATACAATCTTCCAACCCCACAAGGATCAATTCTTGAACCCATCCAATTCAAAATGTACGTCAATGAAATTCCCAAAACAATTGACCATTGGCAAGCTCAAGTATACGCGAAGTATCGCCAGCTGCTTGAAAACATGCGAGCCAAATGCATATCTGACCTACCAACAGTCGTGTAAAACCAAAGCACAAATAGAGGGGGCTGTCTCTGAAAGGACTTTGGCCTAGTTTTTAAGTAAATTTATACAACAATTGACAAAGTGTTTGTGGTGCTTCTGGTAAAATTAACAAAACACTCCTGCCGGTACGTCCTGCGAACCAGAGCGGGAGGAAACTTTTGGTTTTGAAGAATATGGCTCGACGTGATCATAGCTCAGCTTTTTCGAAGCAGGTAGATCGTCCATTCGACAATCTCCTAATATATCGATCACTATGCCTTTTAAACAAACCAACATTTTTACAAACGCTGGACTCTGGACAACTGAACTCATCCAAGGAGTGGATGGGACTTCAAAAAAATTCCAGCTGTTTCTTCTTAAGTTGGAGCATGTAACAACAAGCTCAGCAGTTGACTTACCAGCCACTGAGCAAGGGCTCAGTAATTTCTATGGTTTTCGCTCCTTTTCAGGACGATTGCGAAGCGCGCACATTCAACGTCTTGTGGAGCCTTACTTCGAAGCCCTGCAAAGTCCAACCATGTGTTCATAAAGCATTCACCGTACTTTATAGTGGGATGAAACAGTCTATAAACTATGTCCATAAGGATATCGTTCCAAAAATGCTATCCACCATAGCTCTCATCAAAAAGATAGACAAAGTTTCAATTGACTTTGTTCGCTTAAATTTATCCGCATTAATTCGCCACTCCAATTAAGAGCCACTTAAGGTAATTAGAAAATTCATCAAAACAAAAAAAAAGATGAATTTTTCGCAAAAGTTTTAATTTCCCCTCAAGGAACACTGCTATTCCCCTGTCCGTTAAACAGAAGAAAAGCAACTGAAACTTTTCGTTAATAAAATTGTCTTACATCCTTTTGAGAGTCCTTTGTCTGCCTCTAAGTCTAAGTGGTCATTGTTACAAGATTGTTGCGAAGATGTTTAAAGCAAAAAACAATAATAAAAGGAACTGAACAATAATAATAATAATCATAATAATAATAATAGTCCATTTCTCTGAGTATCTACTTTGTATCTGCGCGTCGATGGAATGTATCTGATGATGTTTTCATTGCCAGAATGGAGATGAGGACGATAGATGTAAATTTCTATTTCAAGGATATGCGGGCGTTGAAGATTCCTTTAAGTCGAAAACTTTAATATTTCAGTGGAATATTTTAAGAATTTACAACATCTATAAAATGAAACAGAACTTGTTTCAGTACTGGATTCCTCATTGACCAAAAAAAATGTAACAAAATAACTGTAATAAGAGAAACAGGGCTACAGATGACAAGTCCGAAGCAGCCTGCGTTTTCTCAGATGCTATAAAATTTAGAATACTTGAAAGAGACATAACCCTCAAGGAGGCTGAAACGATTAACACATCAGCACTCTTAAAGAGCATGCTTCAGACCATAAGGATGATGAAGGCAAAAAGGGTATTCGGAAAAAAAGTGATGACTATAATAATAGAAATTGTATTAGGCTAAGAAATTGGGAGATGGAAGAGTGGGGATTTGAAGCAATTATAGCTCTTCAACAAAATGGGCTTCAATATGGCAACCCAAGCAAAAACTGCAGTTTGAAAGCAAAAACCCATGAAATGGAGCTTCAAGTCTTTCCAAAGTTATAAAGGCGGCTTCTTTTTGCGGATTGACTTTTGGAAAGCGTTTGAAGTCTCATCGAGGTACTGGGTTTCCTATTGCCTATGACCAACCAGTCTATGGTTCATACAATCTCTTCAGCTGTATCCCAGCTTCCCTATTTTGATTTTTGTAATGAGTGGGAAAATGAGGCTAGTGTGGTTAATTTTCAGGACTAAGCAACTAATTACTTTCCGGTGTTCGTTCACGTCTGTTAACATAGACTAGATGTTTGGACACTTTAAGAAGCCAAGCTGAGTCCAGATTCTGATAATTGAAAATTAAAACTTCCTGGTTGAACATTAGTGCTGCTTTGGTCTTGCTTTCTTCATTGCTCCAACATGGAATTTAATTCAATGTGGCTAAAAATCACGGTCCTTGAGCATATTATTTCCTTCTTTTTTATCTTTCATATCAACTTATATACCATAGATGCCCAAGCTAAAACAGCGCCTTCTGATTCCACCTAAAAAAAAATCATTTTCTTTTATAACGTCGAAATGAAATCCTTATAGACTCGAAATTTTGGTCGGACACATTAACCCGGCTTATAAACGAGAGCTAGAGGGCTCCAAATATTGACAGCACCTTTCGGGGAGAGTACGATAACTTGGGCGCCAAAAATTGATAACGATTTCTTGTAGAGGGGCCAAAACAAGCATTTTTTTTCATACAAGCATTGACTACATAAAGCAAATTTAGCACTTCATTTCACAATTTTGAAAAAAAATTGGTCTAAGCTTGTTTTTTTGATTTTTTTTTATCAAAATTTTGAGTTTGCATGCGAATTATTCAAAAACTATTAAAGTTTACTATTTAATTTAAACCCAGGATTAAAGAACATGCTTCTGGCTTTCAACGCCGGTATAGTACTTTATTGTAAGTGTTGCCGTTGTTGTTGTTTTTATTTTTTTTTCATTTTAAGTCATTTTTTTCAAATTCCCCATACCTCCTAAACGGTGCGAGATAGACCCCCCCTCCCATAGTAAAAAATGTTTGTTTTTGACCCCTCTACAAAAAACTGTTATCAATTTTTGGCGCCCAAGTAACCGTACTCTTGCCCACCTTTCACTTGTTTCTTACCTCTCATCTTTAAAAATACACTAGAGCTTCTCGACGCAAAATCCAAATTCGATGTGAATGCGACCGCTGATGTGATTACAAAATTTTTAAAATATAAATTCCTGATCAATTCAGTCTTTGAATTTATATCCGATCTTTCGGTGAACATACAACTTTCAAAAAGACCTCAAAACCAATGATAAATCAAAAAAAATATCTTGCCAATTCTATCATGGAAGTCGTTGGATGTCGAATGTCAATTCCTCATTTCGTGCTGCTTTTAAATGCGAATCCTTTTTTTTAATATCAACTCGAATGCAACACCAGCCGTTTGAACTATTTTTTTTCTGGTTCAAAGGATAATTTGCCCTTTTTTCGTATCATAATGTCACGTAGAAAATGAATCCAAGTGCTCTTGCATGTTTTGCGCCCATTTTGTTGAGGCCAAGTAATTAAATTCCAATCAATAATCCATCAACAAAGCAACCTCACACATTCAACATTCAAAGTGAATCTTCTCACATGTTTTCTTTTTTCCGCTGAACTGATTTTCAAAAAGCAGGCAGGAAAAAAAAAACACAAATCCACTGGCTTTGAATGAACAAACATTTATTTACAAAATTACCCTTGATTCGACAGATCATGATCCACAGATAAAAGGAGCCGACATTCCTTGGCGAAGTATACCCACATATCAAGCAACGTTTATCAATCGCGTGTCTGCTAACTATCATGCCAATGGAGTAGACATCGGTGAGGGAATCTTCCGAGAGTCACTGAAACTGCCAACAGTGTTTACATAATGACGAGCCATGAAAAGCTTTGACACATAAAAGACGAAACGCCGTCAGCGGCGTGCATTGGTGGTGTGGAGGTGTGAGGCGTGCTAACCCCACTATTTACACACCCCATGTTTTACAACGATATGAACACAGAACTGCTTAAGCGAGTGTGTAGCTAACATTTGCCTGTAAGGAAGTACGAACATATCTAAATTAAGTCGAATGTGTGAATTAATGTGTAAATTCCAGGTGAGGTTACCAGCATGGAGCGGATGTGCGTGAGAGAAATGCCACAGCCAGAATGAAATGAAAAGTTAAATGGGGTTTCCTTATTTCCTTAAGCCTCTATTTCCGGAATTTTAATCAGGATACCCATTTAATTTACATTTGTCCTTGTTAGAGATATCTTCGAGTTATGTGTGTCATGCCTGCAAAGGGTGTCCTTAATACGGAAACTCGTAGGTACTCATAACATCTATCAAATCACTTAATAGAAATGGTATAGCTGATATAGAGAAGGGGGAACTACCTTAAATGGTGGTGGGTTATAACGATGGAAATGAAGGCTCATAGATTCGAGTTTAAAAGGCTGTTTATAGTTCGAAACTTGGCTGCTTTAGATTCAACAGATTTCTTGCATTTGGACACGGCCTTCCTCGTCGGAAAATCAAAATCTCTTACGTAAAAAAAAAAAATTAATCGACAATTGTGGAGAGTTGAAATTAACTTACTGCAATATTTTATAGTGTTTGAGTTCGTGCAGATGAGTCCGCAAAAGAGTGTCAGTCACCATTGTTGGGAACGCTTGCACCTTAAGACTCCATCTGGACTGACACATCCGCTTGGGTGATTTACTACAATTATAAAAGTTTGGGTGATCGGATGCAATCCTTTCTAAAAGGGTATTCTTGTCTAGAAATTTAAAAAAATCTATCTTTTTTTACATTTTAAAAGTTTAACTGTTCAAGAATATACCTTCAAGAGGATTTTTTAAAATTCAAATTATTTCCGGAGATATCGGTATTTTGCTGACACGGCATCTAAACTGGTTCGGCCAGAACTAATCGAACAAAAGACATTAGGGTTTCTCTGTCTACCTGAATCCGTATTTCTCAGTAAAACCTTTAGTCCTTTGTATATATTGTAAAACAAGAATCCAAGGTGACTTGTATCTAAAGTGTTCACTTACGTCCAACTGCTAACGGTTGAATTCTAACCTTCAAACCACGTGGACGTACACATGTGCTGTGAGTGAAATAAAAATATTGTGAAATATTCGTATTTTAAAAATGATGGAGCTTTTGGGAAAGAAAATTGGCCCGGACTCTCATTTATTTGCTGTAAAACGAGACAACGCCCGGATTGACCGCTCCGAGATACGAGCATCCAACGTATCAAAGGAGGCCAGAACTGCTCGATATGAAGAGAGAAATGCGCAAAATAGTTTTTTCGAAGTCGTGGAAGGTCCGATGCATGAAGCAGGAATGGCAGAATGGCCACATAAAATTGAATAAACGCGTTTTTCTCGAAACTGTCTTTTTTAAAACAATACCCACGATTTCTCAGGCTCTACTGGACCGATTTACTTGAAATAAGAGAGTCTTCTTTATAGACATGTCTACGCCTGGAACTATCCTCAGCCCCAAATTTCTTTTACTTTTTTTATTTTAAGTTCGAAACAGTCAAAAAATTGGTACAAAAATTGTTTTTTTTCAGGCAGTCGCCATTTTGTGAAAAAATAAGCTTTCCAACTTTTCCGTAGTTCCAGACATTGCGACATTATTATAGATTAATAATTTGGATGTAAATAACGTGGGTATGGTTACGAGCCAATTTTTTGAGACTTCATCGATTGCTAATTTTTGAAGTGTTCAACTTTTTTTTATTTTTTCTGTATTCTTTTTATGTTAATAAATAACTTGTAAAAATATTAATTGCCTTTTTTTTATGACACTTCAAAAATTACATGAAATTCATGCCTCTAGACTAGCATATCCCCTTAAGATCCCACATCCAAAAATTAAAAACAAAAAAAAATACTTTGCCATGTCTCCTCGTCGCAGGATAAGCTGCATTTGCTCTGACACGTGAACACCTTCGTGTTTTTAAAAAATAATATGGAAACATATCCAGTCCGACTGACTTATATGAGCTCTGATGCGGTTCAGCTTCTCTTGAATTGCTCCGGAAGCCGTGTGGACGAAACAGAAACACAAATCATTGAAGACTTACTCGCTAGTTCCCAGTGGTCTGTCCTTTTATCCCCCAAAATATTTGAGGCGTTTGACATTTACAAGACAGCACCTTATTCTCGTCAATCTATCGACCTCCATATTAAACTTGGGTTAGATGTGATACCTAACGTCAAAACTGATAGGAAGCCGTAATTAATTTTTAAGTCTAGACTTACTGGCCACATAAAATGCGCTTGAGAAAGCATATGGCTGACTGAGGGTGCTCAGAAAAATTGACTCTTATAGTTGTTAGCAATATGCTCGCGAAAAGTCTTCTTTTGTCAATACTGCTATATGGCTGCAAAGTTTTTTAGAATGTCGATTTCCAAAATATTGTATACTGAAAAATGTGATCATCTTTATGCTTTTTTCCCAACATAAAGTTGACTGTTTCTTCGAAAAGTTTATGGATCAACGTCCATCATCTTGTATGCACGATTTAATCCGTAAACCCCAACCTGAGTATCTTGACAAAAGATTGGAATTTTCTGGTTCATTGCTTTTTATTTTGTTTTATATATTTTTAAATTTAGATTCAGATTTGCACTTAAAATTAAATTGATATCTTACTGTGTAACATGTTATAATTTTAAAGTAATAAATAAACTAAATATTCTGCTAAGATTGAATGAAAAGGAAACCCCTTAACTAAAATTGTGTCATACAAAAGGTGATCGTTGACGTTTCCAACCTAAGAACTTCTAAAACTCTCTAAAGCGTGGTAAGGAAATGACCACAGTAGATGATTGCACACCTTAAAGACAATCATATTTAAGATGTTGGATTAATGTCTAGATCTCATAAGCAGTAGGTAAAATTGGTTGGCAGTTTGACTATTGGAAAAACCTGTCTGTGGTCTAACGCAGTATCGTGTTTATCGTCATATTTGTGTTGTGTTAAGATGGAATATAATAATAGAACAAAGCTAATAGTCGCATATAAAAGCAGTGCTCATTTTAGCATAAAACAATATGTTAATGAATTGTTTGTTATGCATGGGATAATCGGGACAGTACTGCCTGAGTATGTTTTTAGAAATTTAGAATTCGGGCAATAGCAATGTTCGGCTTCTTGGCATTCATTTTACGTTCAAGCCACTAGCCACTCGTAGTAAAATAAATAACCAGGCATTAAAACATAAGAGTTATCTCCAGTTATTAAATTTAAATAAATAACTTCGTAGTTAATACTATTTAACATAACATAATTGTAGTGTAATTTAATATACGGAACTAACATTCTTCTAAAGGTATTGATATTATTTTCAGTTTTTAATTCATTTGGCACACTATTAAATAATTTAAAACCATTGAACAATAGTATATTTTGAGAAAAAAATCCAAGCCTAAAATTATTACCATTTCTTAAATAAACTAATTGGTTTGTTAAATACTTTGGTGTAAGATTATTTTTCATTTTAAATACAAATAAAATTACATTCATTAATGTTTTTTGGTTTACTGTCAACCATTTTAGAGTGTCTATCATAAATCTAACAGGAGTTAATAAACATTAAAATAATTCTCATTACCCTATTTTGTAGTTTTTCAGTCTTTCTTTAAACTAATTTTTGCTTAAAAATACGACTATTGAGCAGTATTCGAAATGGACTTTTATTATGATATTATAAATTTTTATTGCGCTATTTATTGATTATTTTTGCGTGATACGTTTGAAAAAAACAATTTTTTGACCAACTATTTTTACAAATTTAAATTAAATGCTTATCAAATTTCAATTCTTTATCGATTATAACACCCAAATATATAATTTCATTTACTCGCTCAATTATAACCCTAGCAATAATAATATCTTAGTTTGGTTATGCATTTATGACCATAGCTTTATTCGAAACATTTTCTTAATCCACATTTATTTGATTAATAAATTCATCCACTGAAGTTCCAGATACAAAAATTTGTGCATCATCGACCTGAATTCGGTAAACTGAAGAACGTTCTCCATGTCATTGATATACATATGTATATGATGAATAGCAGCGTTCCAAGAACTGCTCCTTGGGGTACTCCTAGCTCTAATGCCAAAGATTCGGAGATGTGCCCTTCCATACGAGTTGTCAGTTTAATAAATAGCTCCACTTCCTTTATCCCATATATTTTTAGTTTTTCAATAAGGATTTTTTTGCATATAGTTTCGAACGCCCTCTAAAGGTCCAAAAATAACAAATCGATTTATATTTAGCAATTAGTAGTTTTGTTGGCCTCATTCATTTAGTATTTTGTATTTAAGTTCTCCCCTCCTACCGCTTTGTTGGGTCTCAAATGAAAATCATACTCGCGGTGAACCGCTTATGAAGTCGAATTAGGTTATCAGGGCTCAATCCTTTTAACCAATCATGGATATCAGAAAAAAACTAAAAAAAAACCCTGCCAACCGGAACACAAGCTTTTTGTCTGCAGTTCCTCAAAATACGGTCAGTCAAAAAATTCTATCCTAACCAGCTCTTGGAATGGATTTGCCAAATTCTGGTGTCCTTCTTGAAAAACAGAAATGCTTACATTTGTCATCCCAACCTGTTACAACATTCAGGTCCTTCGTAAAAAGCCACGAGTTGTCTTCTACCTATCCGGGGAAGTCTACAAAGTAAACGATTTTTGCTTGACATATTGGGTAACTTAGAGCACTCTCAGGATACATTTAAGTCCGCAAGATCCAAGATATCAACGTAGGCATCGCTGAAAAAATTAAACAATGCTGGGTATATTTGCGGCAGAAATATGTCGAAAAAAATTCCTATCGCTGCCTTATTTTTCATCATAAAAAAATTATCCTTGTGTAACCATAAACACCCAGCCATCGAGGATGCTACTCATTCATCGTCTAAAGAGGCACCTTAATAGACAGTTTTAAGAAAAAAATTGTTTCAACATTTTTTCGTTCTTGCTGAATGGGATATTTTAAATTTATTTTTGTTTTTTGTAACGCATGAAAATTTAAAAAATAATTTAGAAATATGATTTTTTTTGAAGAAAATTTCAACAGTTTCCGAACTCACTATCAAAGAATCCCTTGAAAGTGAAAAATTAAATCCAGCTTCCTTGATTCATGAATGAACCTTAAACATACGAAATAGAATTTAAACGTTCCTTCCTGAATAAATGTCAAGCTAGGTCCCACATGTCAGCTACAAATAATAATATCCCTTCAAGAAGAGAGCTTGACATCTTTCACAAACGACCTTACGAATCTCGATTGGAAGGAAAATGAATCTCGTTGAATTTTCAAAGAAATAACTTTTCGCATAAATTATCGCTTCCCTGCGCATACATCCCAAATGGACATCCACATCGTCATAAATCCAAAAAGATATAGAAAGAGAAAATCATCCTTCAGTACGGTCTTCAAATGCTTTATGGACCGGATGAAATTTTACGGCACAGCTTTGTAAATAAATAAGAAAGAAGTGTTCCATTCCCCAGAAAGAGAACCCAATTTCGAAGATGTCTGCTGATGGTGACAATTGGTTTTATTATCTTTGCGATGCGATTTGACTGATGGCTGCCAAGGGGAGCACTTTAATCCTCCAGTTATGCCGGCATTGGAGTGGAGTTCAAGTTGAGGTTGCACTTCTTTTTCTTCCTTTGTTCGCTGCAAGAGTGGCTAATTGACCAATTTTCCAGGTTATAGCTTGTAGAGGGAGCAGAGAAGTTAACACGTGTTCCAGTGTGCCGGTGGAAGGAGGAACATAATTCGCAGATAATTACTTTCGCCCATTTCAAACGCTACTGAACAATTATCAGGATTGTTGTGAGTACGAGACTGGATGCTTGTGTGTCTAATTGGACTGGTTTTGACTGAGCACCGTCTGTAAATGATTTATTACCTTGCACTGTGGCTGAAAGAAGAATCGAAACGTGTTTGCAATGCGAATAGACTGAGAGATACTTCTCGTGTTCCTGATCTAAGGTTAATTTTAATGCACGGCTTTAAAGGCCAGACATTCGGCTCCATTGATGAATGCCAAGCTTTAAACGAGAGCAATTTTCTCACGAAGGTTCGAGTTGAAAAACTCTACAGGGTACGTTTACAATCTTCTCTAAATATCTAATGAAGCTGATGCTTTAAGAGGCTTCAATGTGATTAACCTCTTTCGGTTGGATTCAAAGAGATTCATCTGATGCTGTGAAATGGAGCTACTTTAACAGGAACTTAAGAAAAAGATGGAAATTCTTTGGGAATACATTTGGAAGGAAACCGCCTTTGAAAAGGTTTAAGGGTCCTGTAAAATGTCAGTTGGAGCCTATTACTCAAATTCCAGAAGAAAGAGTGGTTCAATCTTCATTTTTCTTCACTGATGTCGTTACTCGAATTCACTCTGGATTCTATGTAGACGATTCCTTGACCCCATTTACCGCTTCCGTTTGATCCTATCGCTGTCCTTTTTTTCATATATCAATTTCATTTTCATGTGCAAACAGATTTCTGAAAAATAGTGCCTTTGAAGTTGGCGCGTGAGTTTCGAACCTTTTTTTAAAAAAAGATTAAAGAAAATAATCGTATGACACTACTTTTTGGAAGCAAGATCCTCGGTGCCACAGCATTTGCATCGCCATCCCTTTGGCCAGATGCCAAAACTTAGAATGATTTTATAGGACTCTGCTCTGTTTATGTCGGCATTCGCAGCCTTCAGGCCGAGGTGAGTATCCAATTGGAACTCTTGCATTTCTTCAAATATCTGGCGTAGTGTATGGCAGCAAATATCTGATACGTGATGTGTAGGAGGTTAGGACTTACTTTTGCTGTGATTCAAGTTGTCTTGAAAGTCTGCAGGAAGTCCATCAGCAGTCCATCACTAATGTCACTATCCGCCTGGGTTAAATTATTCGTCCTTGGCTCTAAACGTTCTACAAAAAATGAGCTATCAATATTGCTCTCAGCATCTCTCAACATTTCCGTATTTATCCGTGCAAGGATCTTGTTCTCGGTATTAAGTCTTGATATATTGTTTATATTTTAGTGCATCTATCTTGTTCAAGTACTGGTCTAGTTTGGGAACAGCTTTCATTGGTAAAACCAATGTTTTGTTGCTTTTGCTTGGTTGCAACCTTTGTCAAAATAGAGGTTTCGTTTTATTTTCCTGATGACATCAGAGACAACGTCTCGAGTCGTTCTCTGGCATATCAAAGAACTCGCAAAAGCTAACGTTGGAAGGGTCAACTTATGGAGCATGCGTATAGATGAATTTCAAGACCTCACTCTGCTTCTGAACTTGAACTTGTCCGAATCCTCCGTGTATAAAAGACCAGCCATACATGTACATAGGAAGGTCCAAGTGCTGTTTGTTAAGTTATCACAATAAGGCCAACTGAAATAAAAAAAACCACTGAAGTGGAAGCCAAGAAAGACCGCAAATAATTTATATAAAAGACCAGCAACATTTTTGTATTTTACTAGCTTCTCAAATCTCGAAACTTATCAAAGGCTAGAAGCTTTCAGACGAGACTTCATGGACAGTGATTTATTTCAATAAAAGTCAAGGTTGTTTCTATAAACGTCTTCAGTAAAAGTCATTAATGCATTCGGCTTTCGACGAAATTGATTGACTCAGTTGAAACAGCATTTTGAACTTCTTACGGGATACACATTTTCTTATCATCTCAAGATGACCAACTATGTTAGAACATCAGTTTTTGAAACTGCTAAGATGTACTCGTTTGAGAAATGAGTAAGGGGCAAAATGTTCTTCTAAAGACTTCAAAACAGCTTATTCAGCAAAAAATTAATTTAAAAACCAACTCTCATATCAATCATTAATCTTCCTTCTAACTATCTTTACAGAGGGTGCCCAAAAACAAAGGTTCCTAACAAAATTAATTACTCCAACACCAGAGACATCGAGGAAGCAAAAAAAAATAAAAGCTCTTAATCTTTACCCAGGAAGTTTCCCCTCCAATGGGTTCATTCACTAATTCATAGTGATTCCGCTTGACTGGTTTCTCGCTCTCCTTTTATCCTGTTAACAGTAATGATCAACTTTTATAATTACTCGGTAATTAAAGGGTAAAGAAGTCCCGACTCTTCAATTGAACCCTCATATTCCGTTCGCATTATCTTTGTCTTCAACCAGTCCCAGCAGATTAATCCAGGCAAACTTATCCAACCAATAATGCAACAGAAAAACCATCTAAAGGCCATTCGGAGATTACTGCTGTGGAAAGGCAGCGAAAACTTTCAACAAAAAAGTTGAATCCTCGCAGACAAAAAAAAAAATAAAGACCGTCGCACCACAAAATGGTTTAAGCGAGCAAACAAGCGAGTGTCTGTGTGAACAGTTTTAATACCTTCCTGTTTATTTTTTTTAGCTGTTTTGTCATGGGGACCGATGTAAGTTGAATCAGGAAGGGATGCTGTTGTTTGCTCATTGTGGGCTTTTGCCTCTGACCAGAAAGTAAAGAAAAAAAGATTTAAATTACTTCAAAAGCGGAAACACAATAAAAACGATAGTGTCCTTATTATAATTTTTTTTTTTTTTTGTATTGTAAAATAAGTCGCTGTTGACTTAAGCAGGGTCGAGGCATAATTAAAAATACAAATGCGCGAGGTATTAAAGAGCATAACTCAATTAAATTTTTTTTTACGGCAGTTTTAACGTGGCAGTATATGTTGATGTAGGCTCTATTGAGGTCTTCTGCCTTTAAGGGAATCATATCAAATCACTATTGTGGATTCGTTCGTCGTTTCACTAATCAGAATGTGTTTGACCACAGAAGATATTTCTTTAGATAGATAAATAGATTTATTTTATTCGAAATAAATATTACAAAAAGCTGGAGTTACCGCACATTTTACAATTCAGAGATACAATACAATTGTATATTCCTACTGAAACATTATCTTAGTGTTATGGAAAATTTTAATTTAGAATATGAATATTATGTTATGTTAGGAAGGGAAATTCGTGAAAACCCTTCGCAAATACAAAAAAAAAATTTATATAAAAATAAAATAAAAAAAACAAAAATTTGACTAGATTGGAAGTGAACAATTGTATATATTAATAACGAATCAAAGAGTTAACAAACGAATAATTAAATATATATATATAAATAAATAAATAAATAAATAAATATATAAATGAAT
Organism: Orthonevra nobilis; assembly: GCA_963555765.1. Classification (NCBI taxonomy): domain Eukaryota; kingdom Metazoa; phylum Arthropoda; class Insecta; order Diptera; family Syrphidae; genus Orthonevra; species Orthonevra nobilis. The sequence continues at coordinate 10,344,011 of OY743227.1, read as the reverse complement.
AAATAAATAGATATTTGAATTAGTAAATAAATTTGTAAAAAAATTATATAAATAAATTAATAAATAAATGCATAAATCAATAAATAAATAAGTTATAAATAAATTAATTAATTACTTAATAAATAAATAAATAGATAAATAAATGTATAAATAAGTGTTTAATTGAATACAACGATTTTTTTTTTTTGCTATGTAATTTAACTGCTCAATTGGTTTACGAGGATATTATCAACAAAGATACAACTCGACAGAAATTTCGTATTCAGCTTTTGAATTCTATCAGAAATCAATTCAACATTCGCTCTTTCGTGGAGATCAATCGTTGAGTGGTGCCAAGGTAGATTTAGCATCATTTTAAGTGTTTTATTTTGTGACTTTTGCAAGCGTTTAATGTGGGATTTAGCGCTATAACCCCAAACTGGACAACCATATAGAAGTAATGCTTGGAAGATCACCTTCAGAATTATTATTTTATTTTCCTTCGTAAGTTTCGACTTTCTGTTAATGAAGGGGTACATTATGTAAGTTGCTAATTTAACTTTGTTCAGCGTTCTTGTAATATGTTCTTTGAATGTCAGTCTTGTGTCTAGATAAATGCCCAGATACTTAACAGACTTTCCCCAAACTATATTTTTTCCATTAAGCTGGAGTTGCGTTTGCGTGCTGGGTAGAAAACAAGCTTTTCTTTTTCGGGTGAAAAAGATAGCTTGCGTTTTATCCCCATTCAGCTCAATTTTCCATTTATTGAAATATTTTCCCAATATTTGAATTGCATGGTTTAGATTCGTCTCAATGTTGAAAGCGAATTTATGAGAAGCAGATATTGCTGTGTCATCAGCAAAGATGGCGGCCTGACACTGAGGCAAGTTTGGGAAATCTGATATGTACAAATTGTTCAAAATTGGTGACAGTACTGCACCTTGAGGAGCACCCATTGGAACGGGCATATCATCCGAGATACCATTGTTAACGTGGACTTGAAAAAGACGGGACGACAAAAAGCTCTGGACTATTTTACACAAATATTTGGGGAAATTGAAGTTGATCATTTTAAAGATCAAACCGTCGTGCCAAAGCCTTCTATTTATCAAACAATATCATACCGGTGGATTTACCTTGAGAACGTATATTTCTTCGTTTTTTAATAATTCGATCGCTCTCAAGAGGTCATGACTTCTCTCATTATGTATTTATACAGAGCGAGCAAAAGAATTAGGAGAGAAACGGAAAAAATTGGGGTGGCTTGAATCTTCTTCTCTCGAAAGTATTTTGGTTTCAATCACTTTTCGAGCCTGAATTTTTTTGATTTCATTCGACCCTAATTGATATGCTAGAAACCGAAATTGAACCGAGGTTGACAAGGTCCTTTTTCATTTGCATAAATGCCCTGAAGACGAGAAGCCTCAGTTATTCTTATTCATTCTTAAGCTTACGGAACAACAGCGTGGGATTTACGCATTTAAAGTGAACAGGCTAGAATTTGATGCCTCCAAAACAACAAGCTCTCTTTAATCACTCAACCGAAATATACGAGTGAAAATTCAGCCATAATCCTTGAACGATTTGTTGAAGCTGAACGAACTTTCTGCTGCAAGAAATAAAGGGTTTTTCAATAAGAGCGCTACAAAAGTTTTTTTTAAATAAAACAAAAACGGTTTTGGATACCAATGAAATTCTTTATTTCTGTGAAAGAACGTTCGATTTCTTTTGCATAGCTACCACGGGCATGCTTGCAGAAGTCCAGAACCCAATTTTCAATGGTTTTCAAGCATAAATCGGCCGATACTGCTGCAATTTCACGTTCGAAATTCGTACGAAGTTCATCAATCGTCGCTGGCTTGTTGGCATAGACCATAGGCTTGACGTAGCCCCTCACAGGAATTAGTCCAACGGCGTCGAATCGCACGACCGAGGCGGCCAAGCGACTGGACGATTTCGTGAGATAACACGCTCTCCAAACTTGGTTTCCAAAAAATTTATTGTGACATTCGCTGTGTGGCTTGTGGCGCCGTCCTATTGGAACCACATGTCCTCCAAGTCCATATCATTCGATTGGGGCCAAAAATATTCGGTTATCATTGAACGGTAGCGATCCCCATTCACATTAACGTGCTGGTCTTGATCATCACGGAAGAAGTACAGCCCAATGTCGCCGCCGGCCCATAAACCACACCAAACTGTAATTTTTTCGGGATGCAATGATGACTCATGGAGTACATGTGGATTGCAGCCAGACCAATACCGCATATTTTGTTTATTGACGGCGCCATTCATCCAGAAATGAGCCTCATCGCTGAAGATGATTTTTCGATGAAAATCCGAATCATTTTCAAGTTGCTGCTCAGCCCAATTCACGAACATACGACGCTTCTGGTGGTCAAGCAGCTTCAGTTCTTGCGTCAATTTACTATTGTAAGGATGAAGGCCAAGATTCGCCACAACGACGTCACAGAGATTCCCAACGCTTGAGAACGACGTGTGAGAGACATATTTGGGCTTTCTGCAACTGAAGCCTCAGCGGCAGCAATATTCTCGACACTATGGGCACTTCTTTGTTTCACTGGCACGGGAAAATTTTGTACTGTGCCTGTGGATTCAAATTTGGCTCAATTGTTGATCTGCTAGGACGATTATGACGACCATAAATTGGCCACTGACTCCGAATTTCGGTATTAAATTTAAATAATTTCGACTCGTTGTTCTCTCCATCATAAAATGGCAAACCTTACTGAAGAGAAATGTCAAAAGAGCGGCAAGAAATATGGCGTCGTTTGCTGTCCCTGTCGCTCTACTTTTGTAGCGTTCCTGTTGAAAAACCCTTTACTTTACATATCTGACCTGGCTGACATAAAAACAGCTTTAAGTCTTTCCTATTTTATCATTTTTCTCATTAACAAAAGCCAGCAGTATTCCTCTCCTTTATTACTTTCGTCGCAACACTTATCTTACCAGGATTCTGATCAGTTTCACCTCAAGGCAAGTTTCAGTCACAACATATCTAACAATTTGCAAAGTACTTGAACTACTTCGCGCCTAATCTTTTCCATTCGCGTTTCTCACAAGGACGTGGTCTCCCACTCGTTCTTGATTCGTCCTGAACTGCATCGGGCACAATAACTCTATCAAGCAGATTTTTTCCACTCTTTCTATCTTTCCGAAGATGGGACTTAGTATTTTTTATTTTTGTTTGACCTGTAAGTATGGGTTATAGTCAAAGTCTTTTAGCCTCCAAACATTTGTTTAGTCAGGTTGGAAAACAGATTTTTTTACATCCACGTATAAAAGAACTACTTACGTCTGAACTGTCCGCAATGATTCTAGCGTAATCTGCGTCTCTGGAAAAGTTTTACAATTATTTTTTAAATCGTTTTTTTCATTTATTTTTTTGAACTGCACTTATTTTCGAATGCAGTCCTACGTTAAGTTCTGCCTTAAGAAGGAACAGCTTTATATTCCAAGAATAAGAAAAAGAATAATAACCAAAATATGTGTTCTGCTTCAATTCTATTGATCGGAAAAAAAATGCTCCACACTTCGTATACCGCTGGCCACAGCCATTGAATTTTTCAAAACGATTCGCCTTCGCTAAATCAATAAAGATCCATTCAATCTGTTTCGCAGCTTCACATGTTTTGAATTCAATGGAAAAACTTTAATTACTTTCAGTTCAGTATCAACAAAGTTTCCACATTCCTATCGCGCCGAACTTTCACCATGGGAAAACTGTAGGGATTCTGCGGGGAATACTGTGGCGTATGCCTGTTCAACAAAAAAGAGTCGGTTGCGTATACTTAACTTTTTTTTTGCAGGGAAGTTATATCCTGCACCGATACATCGATTTCCATTCGTCCTGTGCACACATTCGACGAGTGTTCACCACTCGTGCATTTTCAATTTTCTTTTATATTGCGGAGTTAAATGGAAACCCCATATGGTACTATGGCATGGCGGGAAGGTGGGGGGAAAAGGATGGCAAATTAACTCACCATGCTTTTAGGCTAATAAACTCGAAATGAAATGGAACCGAGGAGCTAAGCAAAAAGAAAATATAAATCCCCACACAAAGAATTTTCGGTCCCATTGAAACCCAGAAGGGATCATTTAGAATGTAGCAGGGATTTGTGTTTTTTTTTTTAGATTGCACCGGTAGTTCGAGTGCTTTCAGTTTCCATCTAATATTTGGGATAGCTTTTGTTATGGAGTTATGACGAGAGTGTTTTTTTTTTTTTTTTTTAAATTGATGGCGACTGTGTTTTCGAGAGTCCACTTTAATGGACTAGCATGATGTTGGGGCTTTTGAAAAATGCTTAAGGCTCTTTGAAAGATTAGAGCGGCTTAAAATGTTGGACAAAGTTTTATGAGCTTAGAGTTTATGCATCAAAGGGGGTAGGCAAAAGAGAATCAGACCTGAGTCTATTAGAACGCCTGGAATAATTTCTTAAGTGGCTTGGATGTGATATGCTTAATACGATTTGTTCTTCTCATGCTTGATTTTGCGTAGGCCCTTAAAGTATACTTAAAGTCGTATTGCTTTTAAGGAGATGACGTAAAATCGTAGATTCCTCAAAGAGAGGGTTTGTTTCTCACACAAGCCGGAGGCATTTCTAAATGACAAATAAATGATTCATATTAAATGTAAGTATAGGATTCATTGTCAGCGAAAATGCTTCTTTTCTTAATCGCTCATTGGAGACCTGGCCTTTATTTAAAGACAAATTTTGGTTAAACGAGGGTATTTTTACAATATGGCCAAAAAAATATCACCTTATGAAAAGATGCTGTATTTCTTGCAGTTGACCGCCACCGTCACATTTGTGACGACATGGGTGACGAGGGCGATTCAGAGCCATGATCAGCAAGTTTCGAACTGAAGGACTCATAGCTTGCACGAGGAGGGACATTTTGAAAGATGCGTTTTTTTAGTCGTCTTTTATTCATCGATTTACACTGGCTGACAAGATCGTCAATTTTTTTCTGCACAACACTTCTTTCTTTGGGTTTTTTTTTAAAGCATGAGAGAACAAGCTGGACAAGAGAACTTAACGCCCAAAGAAGTACATAAACTCTTTTTTTCAAAAAAGCATGCAATTATATCAAAGATAAAGCAAAAGAACATCAGGTGAGCGTTTTTAAGCTGACCTGGCTGCCCCTGAAATAATTTAAGTCCTACTCGAATTTCGTTCCAAGCAGACTTTATGTGGTTCCTTTTTTTTTTATTTTTCTGTCATTTTTCAGTTGGTATATCAAAAGACCGGACTTTGGATCGTATAAATCTATGCTCTGACGATGTAAAGAAAAACACCCATGAAAACCGATCATACAACATCTTCTGAAGTGGGTGAAAAAATTTCCTCATAGAATTGGGTGAGGTCCTTAAACTCTACCACACTCTTTTGGTCATGGTCGTAAAGCAGCTCCCCAAAAAGTTGCTTGGATACTCTGCACCGTGTAAATATTTCGCCTGGAACGGGGCCATTGTGTTGAAACCGAGTACCAGTTTCAGCAAACACCCTGAAGTATTCCTTAAAATTAACAAGTAACGCCCTGAAGTATACCTTAAAATATACAAGTTGTTCGCCAATTGCGCTGATGGATATGCAATGAATCGTTTCAAGTTTATTAGAGTCAAGCATGAAATTGATTGCATATCTTTAGATGCCTTTCAAAGTGCTGCCAAAGCGCGTGACCTTCTGTAACAGGGTGCTCGGTTCCGAATTTATTTTTTCCTAAAAGTGTAAATAAAAAATATGTTTAAATGATGTTTTATTATTTAGTCATACAACAAGATATTAATGGTCAAACTTTCTTCAAAATTGACACATTTAGTTGGGCATACCATTCGAAAATGCAGTTCGCTTGGTTGGATGTCGTGAATTTCATGAATGGATATTCCTTCGGGTATGTAATAGACCAGAAATTTATAGCACAGACTTTCATCTTTAAGCTCACATAAAAAATCGAAAAGACTTTGGTAGTTTGCTGACGAGAAAAACTTAGTGGAAATTAATTAATGTTCTATTCTAGCAAAATGCTAAGAGAGGACACAAGTGTGTGACAATAATGATAGATTTGCTTGCAAATTTGCTTATGAAGCGTTCATGATTTTCAACACTTCTCTAGAATTGTATAATATATGGTCTAATGATTGCGGTCTCCTTTTTTGGTGGAAAGTAGATCCCTTGGTTTTGCACACGCTTATTACGTTTTCTTGGAACTGATACTCATTTATTTGGCTATTCAAGTGGTGGTAAATCTCGTCAGATGCAACAGTGAAGTGTAGTTTCCTTTGGTGCCAGACTGGCCGCGACGGTCTACCTCTATTTCCAATGGAGAATTTTTTTCAACTGAAAGCGGGCCTTTAACCAACTGTGTAACACATCCAATCGATAACATTGCAATGGATTATTGGTCGTGAGCAGAAGAAAACCTAGTTTTCCCGCCACTTAATACATCACAATACAGCGGCATGATTTTCATTTAAAACTATCGACTATTTTACAGTATTTATTTAATCTTTATTTGATATATACTTCATATTACAAAAATAATCAATGCAAACACATTAATAGATAATAAAGTTGACAAAATAATAAATTTTGCGATTACATTTTGTTATGGCGCAAATAAACGAAATATTATGCCTTTTTCTACGTACAATAATAATTATTTATAAAGAAAAAAAATAAAACGAAACAAATGCAAAAAAGGATTTTGTTTCGGGTTTGACTTTTCAAATACATAAGTACAATAATCTAAAAAAAAATCCTCACAAAAATATCTGCCAACAAACCCGAACAGAATTCTTTTTTTTCAATTTTCTCCTCCTAGCAGCTTGATTAATAAAACAATTATTGAGACATTTTCAACTTAAATCTAAAATTGCAAATTGTTTAACAATATTTTTATTTTATTCTCATTTAAACAAAAATTAACTCCAATCAAAGCCAAATTTAATTATAGTAATAATATTAATATTATTTTCAATTTTTTTTTATTTTTACAAACATTTGTGGAGAATTAAAATATTGAAAATAATAAAAATAACAATAAATAATAAATAAAAAAATAAATGAAATAATAAAACAAATCCAATTTTGAAAAAAAAATTGCACAAACCAATAAATATTTAACAAACATTTTTTATACTATTTTTAAATAACATTTTAAGAAGCCAAAAAGAAATGCAAATAATAATTTTACAAATGACAATAAACTCGTAGTTGCAGTTAGCCACTGCCGCGTTAGGAAACCTAATGGCAAGAGGTTGTTACTCTATTTTTTGTAAACACTGTTAGTTGTATAAGGAAAAAAAAATTACAAACTAAATAATTAATATAATAATTATGATTCAAGAGATAAGATTTGTTATTTAAATTGCAAAAAAATATAATCAAAAGTAAATAATATAATATTTAAAACAGAGATAAGAATTTTAAAAATATTTATATTTAATTTAAAACAATCTTGACTGGTCCCATTGGTAGCTGCTTCATGTAATTCCAGGCATCGACTCGTGTCATCTTCGCTGTAGACGCACCATTAATGGACAGAATCTCGTCACCGTTTTTAACTAGTCCCGATTTTTGCGCAGCACCACCTTCAAATTATTAATTTCCAAAGAAATGGATTTTTTATTTGTTAGTTCTTTTTTGAAATTTTGAAAGATGTGAAATATAATTACCCATGAAAACTTTCTTAATAATTAGGGGGCGATTGCCCAATGGCGAGTCAAAGCCACCTTCGATTGAGAAGCCAAGACCACAGCTGTCCTTGACTATTTCAACAGTCCTAGCACCGGTTGAAGTGTTCTCTTCTGCAAAGATTGAAAAGAAAATTCTTAAATTAAAAGGGCTTGAGTTCAAGGGTCTGAGAGGCTTTTAGACAAAAAGGTTGTGTAAGAATGAGCAGGGTAGCGAAGCTCCTTTCTGAGAAGGAAAACACTCAAATTCATTTGCAATGAATTCATCCATCCATCATCTTAGGTCGGAAAATTCTCTGGCCTATTGTTAAGTTTAACGTGGAAGGAAAAAGAGCCACATGACTTCTTCGTAGATGTCCAAAGAAGGGTGACAAAAGGTCAGAGAGCCCAAAAAAACCTAAAAAACGGTACCAGACGAGGACGAAAAAAGCTTTTCTCTATTCATATTGATACCCCGAAATTTTTGAGCTAAAAGGTTTTTAAAAAACGGCTCTATCAGACTTCTGGATGATTATGAACTGTTCAGAGCTCTGGAAGACCGACAGACTTTTGTCTGAGCATCTGTAAGTCTTTCAAGATAGCAAAAACTTTTGTTAAAGTGTTGGGCGAGTTCAGAAAAAAGGCGTCTATTTTAAAGGGTAGACCTTTTGCTTCTAAAAAATCATTTCGGAGCTACGTGGTTTCAAAAAAATTGCCGGACAAGCAGACATTACATCATTAAAACGCTGGAAGGCTTTATTCGACTTTTTGGCGATATTATTATAAGACTTTTTGGTCTTGCTGCAAAAATCTCCAGAAGGCCGAGTTTTCCTCGGCCTCAAACACGCCCGCGCCACACAGTAAAGTATTTTCAAGCGTAGAGTTGTCGAAAGCGTACGGGAAAATTTAACCGATGCTTTTCGAAAAAAACGCTTGATGGATTTCTCAGACTTCTGAGGGAGATTGTTGTCCGTTTCTATTGTTGAGTGCATTGGAAGACTGACAGAGCTTTCCATAAAGAAACTGACGGCGTAGTCTGATGTTCAACATCGTCAAAATGTAATTAAATGTTTGGGACTCAGACGACTTGAAAATTTTCGAGATACATTTTCTCCCAAAATTGGAAATTTAAAGCAGAAAAGATTAGTCAAAAATAATAAGAACTCACCTTGTGAACGAATTTCGGCAGCCAACAAGTTTCTTGTTTCGGCGGCACGTTCCAGCAACTCACTGGTGCTCAGCTTTGATGCATCGCCGCGCGATTGTTGTCTTCTTGTGCGGATCAATGATGCCGATGTAGCAGTCTTAGTTGTGGCTGTTAGTTCGGGACTAGCCAAAATTGGTTGCGGACTTGTCGAAGCACTTTGCTTTGGACTTGGATCCTCATTCGACACAATATCCAAATCAAGATCAAGTGATCGCGATGCTTTGTGATAATTGCGTTTCCTTTCTAGCTCCACACTCTCCACCGATGGTTTCTCTGTAAGCGATGACAAGGATCCGAGCGAGGACCGCTTCTTGGACAAAGGTTTGACTACAACCGATTCTGAGCGGGTGACCACCAGAACAACCTCAGGCCGTGGTGTCTAATAGAAAGGAAGCTTATTAGATCAAAATAGAAGTTCGTGATTTATATCACTTACCTTAAGAACGGAGATGGATTCTCGATGCGTCAGACCTCGCATGCTCATACCGTTTACGGCAAGAATTCGGTCGCCTTTCTTTAGACGTCCATCCTTCGCCGCTGGTGTATTAGTCAGGATTTTATGGATCTAGATGCATATGAAATGACAAATAAAAATATATAGATTAAGAAAATAGAGGAATATTTACCGTGATCTCCTTGGCTTCGTAGTCAGATCCACCGGCCAGGGTGACGCCGATGCTACTCTCTGGAGTCTCCCTTTGCAGGACGACTATAAAAGCCTCAGGGGTCTTCAGTGGAGGATCCGCTTCCTCGATGATCAGTTGAATGTCTTGTGCAGTAATCAGACTCTGATTGCTGCCAAGTGACGAGAAACTACCGAATTCGGTCGGCGTCTCTTGATTGGATGAGGTGAGATTTTGTGTGCTCGATGAAACTCCAGATGAAGAGGACGCAATGGAGTCCAACGATGAAAATCTCTCGTGATAATTTGACTTCTCTTTTGGCGATGGAGACTTTGCGTACGATGTTGTGGTTGGCGATGACGAATGCGACGATGTTTGGCTGAGGGATCGCTGTTCGAACTTTTCGCGAATCTCAGCTGTTGAGCTCTTGCTTTTGATCGATGAGAGCGGCGTGCTTTTTGGGGTGTCAATTGGTGAAGTATTGCTGATGATTTCCGTCCTCTTGACAATCTCTACCTTTGCTTTGGCCGCTTCGACTTTTACCCAATTGGCCAAGTCTGTGGTGTCGGAGGATTTTTTGTTGGCTGTCTTAACCGCAGCCTTACCTGTGGCAGGAGCTACCGTTGGGGTCTGCCTCTTGGTAGTAGCTTTCTGGTTGGGATCAGCCTTGAAACTCGCCTTGCGTTCCTCGTCAATAAACGTGGCGCTGACCTTTGATGGAGATGAGTCAGATTTGCGACTGCTGTCATCTGTGTCTGAGGTCACCTCCACATAGGCCGCAACGTTGATTACTTTGTCAACTAAATTGTCATCTTTGGAAGAGACAAGCTTATAGTTGATCGGCGACGAAGATGGGATCACCTTATTGGCAACAATCAAACTTGACCGAGGTTTCGATTTGGGTGCTCGTCGAACTTCCTCCTCGTCATATCCGTCTGTGCTGTCCTCGTCTTCATACCTGCGATTGCGAACGAGCGCTGATGAGTCATCACGACCACTGCGACATTTGGCTGAAGCAAGAATGTTCTTGCGATTGGAAGCCGAGTCTCCGGATCCAGATTTCAGAACGCGACGAGACATATCCACAGTTGGAGTACTGCCCACCGAACTGCAGCTGGCCTGAGATCCCGATCCAGAAGTCAGGGTAGAAGCAGTGGAACTGGCGATTGAAGTGTTTGTCTCCGAGCTGAGGGTTCTCGTTAGTGCGAATTTCTCCGGGACGATTGGCACACATGGCGACATCGGCGGCGATGATATTTTCGAACTGAAAACAGAGTCGCTATCACTTTCTTCTGGTTGCGTTGGTTTGGACATCGACAGGGACGTCCTCGGCGGCTTGACCGGAGGCAAGACTGGTGTTTCAACTTTTCTCGCATGGATGTTGTTCGACAACCGGTGATGATTGCCATTGCCAAAGATGCTCTTGTAGTTACTGTTCGCCACGATGTTTGCCGCATTGTTGCTCGTTGTGACAGTTAGAGGTCTCAGTGCTGGATTGCCGATCTCGGTTCGTTTTGCCGGCTTTGGCGCTGCGCCTACAATTGGAGTGGATAAATCTGTGCCATTGAGTTTAATCTTCTCACTGTCTCTGCTTTTGATTTCGGGCAAATCGAGGATAGGCTCAAGGTTGGATATAGGGATTTGGGGTCTTTCAGGGATGACTAGGCCTCGGAGTTTGGAAAACGAGCGACGCCGCTGCTCTAGAATGTTTGTGATAGCTGCTTTGCGGGTAGCCTCATCGGGTGCATATGGCTGCCCAGAAAAGCTAATACGTCTCTCCAGGTGGGGAACATGACGTCGTGGCAAAGAGGCATAGTTTTGATTGTAGTCGGTGTTAATGGTGTTTAGAGAGTACATAGAGTCGGACAAGTTTTGTGTGTTTGTGCGTGTGTAGTTTCTACTGACATCGTTGAGGTTCTCAACGCTCATAGCTCGCTTGGTAAGTGGCAGAGTTTGACTGTATCGACTTCCAGAGTCTAGCAAATTCTCTGTGCTAAGATTTAGTGGCTTCGGTGTTCGCGGGAGACTCGAGCTACTGATACTTCGATCTTGATCCTCATTCGAGAACATGGCGATCTTATCACGGACGCTTTTCTCAGATTTTTCATCTTTCCGCCAGTCACTTAGTTTGCGGCCAGTAGTGAAGGCTCGTTTATAGTCCACAGTATCGAGTGGCGGCGTGGGTGGTGTCGTCGGCGTCTTTTGAATGCGAGCTTCATACACGGACTTCGCTGTAACAGGAGGACTGGGTGGTTTTGTGTCGATGTGGATGTATTTTTTGTCCACCTTGTCTGGCCGAGTGTCATCCACATTAATGACCAAATCCTGCCGGTAGACTTTTCTAGGAACTGTTGGCGGAGGAACGGATTTCGGCAATGGTGGCCGCTGATCATCCCCACCATTGATCATCTTCTTTTGATCCTCCTGTACTGGGGGCGATGTCGTTGAGGAGGTTTGTGTTCGTGTTATAAGTTTTTCTGTGTATATTGTGCTACTATTGTTTGTGCCCGTCATTGTGGTTGTCGTTGTCATCGAAGTGAGCAGAGACGCCTTCATCATATTTGCCACCGGCATAATCAATGGTTCCGAGAAGTTTGGCGGAAACTCATGACCATCGGGCGGCAGGCGGGAATAGGTTGGCGGTGAACTAAGGGTTAAGTAATCGTTCACAATCAAAGGTGGAGGAACTATTTGTATACTGTTGCTGTCCATTTTCATTATTTGTGGACTGATGGGTTTATCAAGATCTGAAAAGGAAACAACACAAACAAACTCAACGTTAGTTACAACACAGGGAAAGGAGTGTTTTTTTTTTAGTAAACAAGTACTCGTATCATTCCACACGGCCTACTTAAAAATGTCTGAAACCAAATCACTTGGATCTGATTTTGTCTGCTAATAAATAACAGGCCCACTCACAATGACCAATTACCTCGCGAACCTCATGTTGGACACCCAAACCAAAGGTCCCCGAAAATTTATACATATCAACACCAAAGCCAGATTAATCAGGGCAGTCTTGTTGCATGCCCACTGTTCCGGATTTTAACAATTTAATTTGGCTGCACCACGCTCAGTTGGCAGCACAAGCACAAATTCCTTAGGCCGACCACGCGACATGTTTTTGTCGCCTCGAAAAATTTCCAAAAAAAAAAAACTAAAAAAAAAACAGCGTTTCAAGCACTCAAGTGAGTCAGTTGCAATAAGTTTTGAGTACAATTGGACAATTGACCAGATGACAAATGTCAACGGGGCTCATTGGGTCTCGCGGAAGTGGCACAACATTTAATTTGTGAATCAGTCTTTCGGTGGCCAGACAGCAGCAGCGAAACTGTTGAGAAATTTGCTTATGAGTAAACAATCACAAATTTACCAGGTTTCGGGGGATTTATGCTGTGCCAGAGAGTATCTGTGTGCACTATCTACACTTAGAGCTTACGATTTGTGCAGCTCAACCTAGAGAGGAAGTGGGTGTTGATTGATAGGACAATGTTGTTAGGAATAGATAAATGTGACTAAGTGGTTACAAATTGAAATGGTTCAGGTCGGTTGTGGTTATGACACAGAAAATGTGCGTTTTCTTAGAAGCATACATGAGTTGCGTCACACGGCGTAATTATAAGGCTATTCTTAGACGCTTACTGGAGATTTTTACGCGCGATAAAGATCACAAACAAAAACTTTTTTTGTAGATTTATATTTGTGACAATTTAAGAGAAAGCTCTGAATCATTTGAGTTGGTTTATGGTTCAATGAACTGTTGTTAAGCTCGTCACTAAGGGTTTCCGCTACAGAATTTTGTAGAAGATTAGGGAAGACATTTGGAAATCGATTGTGTTTTCGGGAAACTACAACTGTGCGATCGGGGAATTGTTTGAATCTCACCGTTTTTAAACAGTGACAGAGGACCAACCATAGTCTTCTTTCTTATCCCCGAAGCTGTGAAATATTACAATTTTGCTAACACCGCTACTGCGTATGCTAATGTGCCATAAACTGTCACACGATTAAGCGAAATTTGACGTTAAGCTTGTTTTTGCGCACGAGGTCTTATCTCGACCCTAATGAAAATTGGAAAAAATGTTTCTAAGGAATCCCCGAAATTCTGCGAAACGCAAACTTGTTGGAGGCTGAATGTAAAGTAAATTACGATTTTGTGCTTCCCAGACGCTAATCTTAGGGTTCCGACCCTCATAGTTATCCAGGAAGGCATTCTTTGTATAACTGAAGAAAATACGGATTCGAAAGGCACCTTTTTCAACAACTTCACAAAACTGCTCGAATATGAATCATCTTAAACGGCTGGTGTCATTGTATGAAAAATTCTAAGCTGCGAATTAAATCGTCGATTTCTTTTCCAATAAAAACGGAATCGAAAATCTTTTAAGGAATTTTTCATTTCGACTGGCTTCCCCGCTTTTAAGACTTAAAGCTCTTATATAGCAAATTAAAAATATTTTAAAAAAATACTCGAATCTAATTGTTCTACAAGTGATGTCATGCTGTGCGGATAGATTCCTTTTCTTTGAAGTTCTATGTCTGTTCCATGTCTGCAGTCTTTCTTGGTTCCTCAGTCAATAACCTTACAATTGTTTAACCAATTTGTTTACATATATTTTTTCCTATTACTTGTTCATTTTTTTTGCATTGCCAATTAAAAAATATTTTCACGCAATACTTCGTAATCAGATTCCAAAAAATAAGCTCATTTTTTTTTTGCCCTCTACCCACATGCTTTAATTCGGTATTTTGATTGAGCTTATTATTATTTTTTTTGTTGCTTGCAAAAATACATCAATAAATTCGAAAAGAATAATAATAAATAAACTGTTAAGACTTTTGAACTCATGTGAACGATGGATGGAAACCGAAGAGCAATTAAAGGAAACCCATCTACGCCGAAATATGAAATAACACTCTACTACTCCTTCACGCAGCGGTGTGCCAACAAAATTGCCGAAATTTCTTGGTAAATTTTTTAAAACTCAAAATGAAAAAAAATAGAAACAACATAAAAATCATTCATAGAAACGCTTTGGGTATACACCATGATGGATGCGTGGTGCTTTGAAGGAGTACAGGCTGCTTCTGACGGAGAGTGTGCCTTATTTGCACTTTAACGTGAAGCACACGAAAATTAGATACAATTTGCGTTTCAGAAGAGTCCGCAAGAAGAACCGAAAATGAAGCACCGCGAATTGGTGAAGGCTCGATTTCGATTATTCAAAATATTTGTTGCGGAAAGAAATATGTGAAGAGTCATCAATCGGTTGTCGGGGCAATTGTTGCGAGGTTAATTAACTTGTAACGTTGCCTTGGGCTCAATTGAGTACTGCTTTTCATTTTTTTTTCTATTTTTTGTTTAATAAAGTTGTATCTGGTTTATCTGGGAATATTGACATGCAAATTTATATAAAAAATGTTGGCTGAAGAGGTTGATAATTTCTGTTGGAAGTGAAGTGAGTCTTTGTTCAGTGAATTTTTGATTCTTATGTCGAATTGAAGATGAGTTTGAGATGAAACTGAAGTATCTGTGATGAGTGCAGAAAAAAAATTGGTCGCTCTAGTTCAAAGGCTTTGATGACATTTCGATGATGAAAGATACTTTGTAAAAGAACAAAGCCAATGAATGGATAAACATGAATCTATGGTGTCTAAGTTGGTTTGGATTGAGTGGATCTTGATGGGATTTACTTCAATCTAAAACCCCTTAGTGTAACTAATTGACTTAAAAGTGAAGTAGAGGAATAATATTGTCCCATCTGCTAAACAACTGATCCTATGTCTTTGAATTTTGAATTCGAGAAACTGATCGAGTTTATTTGGAATAAGAACATCCGAATTACGCCTTACAGACTGGAGTACGTTCAAGTAATGAGCTGAAATGCGGTTTCTTCAATTTCTTTTTTGAACAAATATTGCGACGAGCAGGTGTGGAAGGCAATATTGTTTTCATGTCTGTCCAGCTGTTTTTCATCCATCTAACATCATCTGTGATAAAACATCTCACTCGACAGCTATCATTGAGATAGTTAAGAAGCTCAGGACAAATATCAACTCCATACTTAATTGAGATCCGGCGAAGACTCATCGTAAGCAATCGATGCTACAAAGTCGATCAAAAAATCTAGCTCGAAGGACCAGAATCAGGCTCAACCAAAAGCTCATCTTGCCACCTCTTCTATATGGAGAAGAGTTTTGGACGATAAACAAGACAGCGGAACAGATTTTAAAAACCAAGGAAGGATAATTTCAAATATGCGGTCCTGTCTGAACGAAAATCAAGAAGACCAATCCTTTGGCTCAAGGGTTTCAAGGGTGCCATAACTCAGGTTCAGATCCGCCAAGAATCGATGGCCCCAAAGGCAAAAAAGTAACTTTATTTTACAAGTTTATGTGTACTTAAAATGCCGCGTTTCAGGCATTGCAAAAAAAAAAACTTTTGTTGCTTACATGAAAAATAATCAATTAGGCAAGTCAAAGTGTGGACGCTGATCGATGTTTTGAAGTATCATATTTACTTTAAGATTGCGTTATCGACACCTACTTTACAGTCAATTTTTATTATCTTTTCGAATAAGTCAGCACAATATTTTTTTACAATGACGTAGTCTTCCATTTCAGAAAACAATTGAAGCAAACTTTTATATCAGAGTGCTGAAACTCGTAAAAATTATTTTTTGCACTTAGGCAAATGATAAGACAAATGATTTCATTGGGCAGGGTTAACATTAAAGTTGGGGTCTTTTTGTACGCTGAAAACACTTTGGAATAAAGAGCCTGAAGATGGAAGAGCTGAGTATGGTATGATATTCGAAAACACTGCTAGCGACAACAGTTCTACGGTGCTCCCAGCCAGATCAAAGCTGAATAAATTTATCAATTGTTTTAGAGCCAAAACATAAAAATTTTGAAGAGCCTTAAGCTCACTCCCCGCCACTTTAAAGATTAATTCAAAGATACTGATGCTCATACAACAGCTTCTTCTTTGAATGTAACAAACACATTTTCATATTTTTCAACTTCAAAAAATTAAATTTTTTATTAAGTTAAACACAGAAATTGAAACTGTGAGATCTTAACTCTTAAAAAACCTTGTCTGATGTTAAAACGACTCTACGAAGGCAGTTTTTAAAGTCTTTTTGAAATGATTTTTTAAGGATGTAAATATTTTAATTCATTTAAATATTATCAAGCTGTAGAAACGTTATGACTTATTTTTTTCCATAAAATTTGATCCATATTAAAACCTCTACAAAACTTCCAATTTTTATACAATAAAAAGATCAAAATTAAATAGAAATTCCAAACTAAAACCAGTAGCATCTGCAAAAGACAAAAAAAAAAAACTAACCTCATAAATTATTCAAATTAAAAAAAAGAAATAAAACAAACAAAAATAAACAATCAGATAACATTTTTAGGACTCTAAATAATATCCACAGCTATACGCATCATACAAAAATGGCCATTACGCAAAACTACCCAAAGTCATTCAATTTGCCTAAACGGAATCTTAGGTCCATCCAAGCCAACCAAAAAAAAAAACAAAAAATTGTTCAACATGTTGTCACCATGGTTATTTATCGCCATGACATCTTTGCCAGAAAGAAAATGATAACATTTATAAATTATTCATTAAACATGATGTTTAATTCATAGATGCTGCAAACACTTTCACGTTACATGTAACCATAAGCGGCTTTAAATGTTTGGAACACATTCTTTGGATGAAATCAGATCAGATGGGGAGCACACGTCCAGTGAACCCGAGTGGATGAAGAATTCGCCATCAAGCGGAAGATGAGTTTTTTTTTCTTTTTAAAAAACATCCGCAGTTATGAATGTTTTTGAAAGGTTCATTATTTAAAAATATGAGCCCGGTACGTTCATGCGAATATATTTCCAATGACCACGAAATAAGGTTAGGTAAGGTTTTAGTGGATGATCTCGTCATCTGACTGACAACTGAAGAATATTTATTTGAAGACATGATTAGAAACCCAATTTTTTCGAAAACACTGCGTGTAATTTTAAGTTGAGCTACATACGAGTATAATGGAAAAGAAATTTGCTCTTCTTACTCTTGTGACTCACGAGAATTTCGAATTTACGAAGCGAATGATTGACGTTATCAGTGATAATTAACGTTATCAGAAGAACCATGCCCCTGTTTACTGTGTTCAACGTCGGGAACGGGATAATATAATGGAGTCATATTCAACAACGAAAAAGAAATTCGAAAAACTTTAAAAATCTTTCTATAAGCCTTCGTTCGAGCCAATTTTGAAGGTAGGTCAATCTGTATTTTTCCAGGAACATACCATCAATTTTTTTCTAAAATACACGAGGCAAGATTGGGCGAAAATAATGAGGACTCTCCTTGGAACCTATAAAAAAGCAGCAACCATTTTTGCAAACATTGGGATGATTGTTTAACTCTTACGCCGGCAGGAACAAATTAGCCGCCAAGTCTATCTTTAGCTGGGTTGGTAGTCATCAACTATTACTACTCCATTTCTATAGCCGAGAGAGTCAATTAAGGGAGATTTAGTAGGGAAGAGATCATTTACAAAATTTAAAAAGAGAGTTAGTGACAGAATGGAACCCTGAGGTACACCAGTATTTATATGGTGAATTGCAGGTCCGACAAGTTGTTTCTAATCCATTGAAGAATCAATTCGAAATTTCGTTGACCGACAAAGAAAACAAAGAGCCCGATGTCAGAATCTGTCAACTGAATTTGGAACATCAAGCCTTACAATCCGATTACCTCTGAAAGACGCCTATAGTGGTCTCATTATTTGGTGATTTTCTTGTTTTCTTTTCATGCTAGGAGTCTTTTGGGTGAACTTAAATAGCCTTGGCTAACCCATACAATGGCGGATGTGATATATTCAATTTCGGCAGAGTCTACTGCGGAGGTCTTAGCTTGTCCACTGTCGCGATGCATGAAGACTGTTTTCTTCGATAAAACGGGGCCGTTTTTTCTTCAACTCGTCGCAGAATCAACTGGTGAAGTCCACTATTTTGAATGCTGTTTGATCTCCCGTGCGTATAAGTAGAAGGTCCAAGCTCAGCTTTGAGACAGTTCTGGGAATGTATCTGGAATATTTCCTTCTACGTACAAAACATCATAGAGTCGGAACGATGCAATGACTGCAGTTTGGGAAACAGTATTTGACGTTAGGATAAAAAATGTCCATGATCTCTAAACGATGTCCGCCTGCAAATCTTTGCAAATTAAGTCTAAGAGCTAGTTTGACAGATAACCCTTAAAAAATCGTCTAAACAGTAACTTTAATAATTTTTATGTACCTCTTACAAGACTCACTTAACCAGGGTAAGGGGCATATTCACATAAAACTATTTTCGTTTCCTCATATGCGCCAAATTAGAGTTCATCACTCTCGAAATGGGTGTAATCACCCACCTTCTTCATTAAAATTATTTAGCAAACATTTGCGAGGCAATAACTTGTTTTGTTTCTTCTTCGTTTCTTCATTTTCTCGCACACACACACACATACACAAACACAGGCACGCATGGTGTCTAGCTCGCCGAGAAATGAACTAAATAATCTTCCATTAATCCACTGATTAATTCTCTCGCAATTTTCTTTGTTGCCTTTTTTTATATGTTTTTCTTGCGAAGCATTCAAGTTGAAGAGGAGTTGAAGTCGAGAGGCGCTTTACACACAAACACATTCAAGCATTTTTAACTATAAGAACAGAGGTGGAAAATGATACCCTTTTGCTAATTTCTTCCGGTCGTAGTTTTTTTTTTCCAAGAAGATTACCTGCTCAACGGGCGGAAATGACTGGAATTGATATGATGAGGAGTAAAGAATGAGTTAAGGCCAGGAATGTGTTTGGAGGTTGGTTCAGCTGTTGAGCTGAGTAGTAAAGGTACATTTTTTTTGTTTAAAGTTAATCTAGGCACCTGTGGATTGACGATAGAAGACGATCACATGAGAGAGCAATGCGGCATATGAACAATAACTCTGGAAACTTATGATGGAAGTTCGGAATGCAGAGTCACTCAAGTGGGAAATATGCCTGGCATCTTGTTCTATGTAGAATCTGAAGTTATTACTGAACGATGTGACTACATCATTTTCTTTGGTCTCTGGAAATTCTTAGATGCCCTTGTGAATCGATGAAGTTGTGAGGTTTTTGCTGGGAAGTCTAGAAAAACTCAAATAACTTGTGAAAAGCCATCGATTTCAGGCCAGAGTCATGTGTATAAGACCGGTCAACCAGAGCAAAGAAGACATTAGCCAGCTTAAGAACTACTCTTAACTCAATCATAGAGATCGCTGAAGGCAAGCAGGACTGCACTGTTTATATCCGAGGGCTTTTCAAAAAGCAACCGATCATAAATTGTGTAGGCAATATTATATAAGCTTTGGAGCGCGGAGTTTGTTGGCAATTAGTAGTCAAACGAGACGCGATCCAAAATTTATGATAATCGAAAATTTTCTGCATTCCTAAGACCTTTAAAAAAAAACACTCCGTGATCACTAGTAAAAAAAAGCCTGGCTATATAAGAACGGCCCAGAAACCCAGTTTCTCTTCTCACAATGGAAACAAGTGACATCATGGCCCAAAAAAACAAGACAAGGTCACATGAATGTTCCAGTGAGAACAAGTCAGATGGAATAGCTATCGCCAAGGAGCACTTTGGAGCGTTTTTGCCAACTCTTTGTGGCCAAACCCTGCCTCCGTACATTTCTAACAAGCTTAAAATATATTAATTTGCATTCGTTAAAATTCGCAGTATATTTTTTTCTATACATTTTTTTGTTAAAGAAAACCTGTGCGTTTGGTTTCAAAAATTGTGTCATCACTCTGGTGTCAGAGTTCTGCCTCCACAGCAGAACTTTTGGCTCTAATTTTACTAAATGTGCAGCTTGTTAAGAAAAGACTAAGAAGATCTTGGCTTTAAGTAACCGCAGCTATAAGGATAATTTTAGGTTGCGGGTTGAAGTAAAAAGGATTTTTTGTAACCGAGTAGGCACCAGGCTGACACAGAGGACATCAAGAGATCAAGTGACATAAGAATTTGAGAGGTTCATGGCTAGAGCTTCTTAACGTGGTGCACTTTACCTCCCTCGAAATAGTAATCAACTTCTCAAACGTCACCGTGGTGAGGTGGACTAATGGGTTCTCATGTAACCGACGGAACTGATTGAGCCAGAGTTTTTAAAAAAGCCCTTAACATCATTCATAGGTTAAATGACTACTTTAAGGTTCTCCAGAAATGAGGACAGAGGGATCAGGTACTGCGGGCCTTCAAAAAAATGTGGTGGATTTATGACAAATACAAGATAGATGAAAAGATTTTATTAAAGAGTTCAGAGAAGCTGCAGTTCTTGCGAAGATTTAAGTTTGAATCCAGATAGAATTGTTGTGAAAAATCAAGAAACACAGAGCTCTAGGAATTGAAGGGAATTGGTAAAGAATGCATAGCTGAGCCCAAAAAACTTTCACCTGCAACAACACTCTTCAATCCATGCTCATTACAATTTTTTCATATATTTTTTGTTTTAAAAATAAATTTATTTATCGATATTCGATTTCTTAAAACCGTTTTGCACTGCTTTTCTGCAAAATTCGAACTACAAGAAGAGTGATTCGAGAGTCTAAGCGGTTCAAATTGAGGACGGTTTCTTTAAGATTTAATTACCACGTTGAAAAATTTGCCAAAAAACAAAACGATCAACACTTTTTTTCATTTATATTTAAGGTATGCAAGAGCGTAAATAATATTTAATTACAATTTTGTATCTATAGCATTTTCCTGCTCCTTGTAATTAATAAGCATTTAATTTTATATTTATTTAAATTTTCACCTACATTTTTTCAACGGCAATTTTTTTAGTGCTTAAAAATTCAAGTTCTGGACAGTGCTGTGAACTAAAATTGCAATAAGACTCACTCATCGATGATATGCTGCGGAACAGATAACCTGTCCTGATATCTAAACGTTGATAAAGCTACGATACCTTCTCATAATGTCCCACGAGTCCATCAACCCATCAATTAGCCCAAGCTCATGAGCTAACTCTCAAGTACATTCTGTAATTACTTCTCATTGCCATACATATCCGTAAAAACGACTTCATCGCCTGCTAAACCTAATCTTAACACGAAAGGCGTGAAAGTCAGTCATTAATTTTCTGACTAAATGCAGTTTCCCATGAAAACAAAAGACCACAACAAAAACAAACTGCATTTAATTACAAAAAAAAAACAATTAAATCCACAGACCAAAAAAATAAAGAATACAATTCTATCAACAAAAAAAGAAATTACTAATAACATTTTAATTTTCAGTTTGTTTATTGTTTTTTTTTTTTTTTTTGCAAAACAAACTTTTTTTTTTTGTTTACCTGTGTCGGAAAGCCCATCGAAAAATTTCGAAAAGTTACTTTTTGGTTTCAAAAATATTATTCTCGGTTCCATAGCCATTCGGGCTGATTCTGCTGATATACTCCGTTGGCACTGCAGATAATGATGATGATGATGATCTGGACAAAAGATACTATCGTGCGGTCGTTTCACGAATTTCTTTCTTTCTTTTTTTTATTTCGGTTGGTTTTCGTTTTGTTTTTTAATTGTTCATCACTTTAAGCGGTCTCATCACAAACAACAACAACAAAAAAAAATCAGGATAACCTTTAAATTATATTTTCCTATAAAAAAAAAATTAAACTGTAGGGTCAAATTTTGGCCGTAAACTATTGAGGGGGTTTCACACATATTTTTTTTCTTCTTGTTCTCGAAATCGTTAAAACTGTAAAGAGATTGGGAATTCGGTGATATAAATGCCCCAAGGTGGTGGTGGAATTCTTTGATCTATCTTTCATTCTTAAGAAGAAAACCACAAAAAACGGGGAGAAAGAAAACTGTAACAACAGACCACAAACGGAATTTCAATGCACCATGGAGCACACACATTAATGTGCATGGTTTTAAGCCAATGGACTGCTCGAAGGAGACTAACTGCACTTAAGTGGAAATTTCAGTCACACGCATGTAGTCTTGAAAAGGAAATTACAATAAGGCAGCAAAAAAAAAACACTGCACCCCGAAGTAAAATGAGAGTTTCCTGAGCTCAATTTTAATGAATTTCAGGGAAAGAAGTGCAGAAAAAGACGAATAATTCCTGCGGCACCTGTTGGATGGTTTTCGACTTGGTAGGTAAGTGAAGTGGAAGTAACTTGTGCTGGTGTGGTGGGAAATGGGACCAAAAGTTCGCTGAATCTCGAAATGGAATCCATTAAACTGCTGCACATCGGTTTTGCAAAAGAAAAAAAAATTAAGTTTCGCCGGGATAATTGAAATTCAGGGTGCGCAATGCGAGTTTTAATGAAATTGGAAGGAGATATGTCGGGAAGTTTCAAGGATATTGGTATCAGAGAAGTTAACTGACTATCTTCTCGGCATTCGATTGCCAGTAGCCGATGTTAAGAGAAACTCGTTTTCTTATTAACATAAACTCTTTCTTAAATACCAGATAAAAATCTCACCATTTCACTCTAATATTTGCTGTGAGCCTTATGGAAAACAATGAGAGGCCTTTCCTCGACTTCAACTATACATACGAATATCCTCGTTTTTGGTTACCTCATACTTTTAAAGGGCAGGGTTTTATCGCACCGCAGTTGCTAGGATCGATTTTTCTGAATACCGCCTGCGTATGTCCGTAGAAAAATTAATAAATCATGAGACGGTTCGAAGACGTGAACTGAACTTTGCCAGTATTTAATCATTTAGGAATAAGGAATGTAATCTTCAAAAATATTTAAAGAATTCAATTTTATGATTGCATTCATTGCTACTTTTTTTACTTAACTTTGTTTTGCTCTCGTTCAAAAAAAAAATGCAATCATCAAAGAATACATGAGCTCTTGAGCATTCACATGCGTTTTTAAACCTTCATTTACAATCCTTGCATTCATTTGCATTCTTTGCACCTTTTTGCACATTTTAAATAATGTAAAATGAGACAACAGAATGAAATTGAATTCCAATGAATGGCGAGAAGAAGAATGCAATCTTTTTGATGGAAAGTGATTGAATTCCTTTTTTTGAAGTCTCACAGCACAATTTTGAATGCAATCATTTAGTTGAATTCGTCGAATTATGATTATGAAATGATCATTTACATTTTTTAGTAGCAAACTATCCAATGGCAAATAGGAACTCGTTTTTCAAAATGCTCTCCAGCCTATTTCAAAGTTTTTGGGCCAGTGTCAAAAACCCTATTCAATTGAAGGAATTAATACAATAGAGGAGTATCTTTTGAACATCAGCAGAACCTAAGAAATCAAAGGATTTTTTACGGTCGATATTCAAGAAGATGGAGAATAAGCTGGGTGGCGAAGTTGGTAGAGCGCCTGCATTTCAATTGATTCAATTGATAGGTCCCGGGTTCGATTCCTAGAGTAGTGGTCTAGTTTTTCAAATCTGGTCCTGTCGCCATTCGCCATTGGGATCAAGTTAATGGCACTATCACTGGTTTGGTCGACCAGTGATTTTAGTCTGACTAATGGGTGTCGTTGTTGTAGTGGTTGTTGTATCGGCTTAGTTCCTAATTCGTGTTTTCAAAATAGCGGTTTGTGTAGATTATGTGTAGATGGCTCTGCTGTGAAGGCATAACACTGACAGCGGGGTGTTTAAGCAAAATCTTCCAAACTTTCAAAGTTCATAGATCATAACTAATATCGTAAAAACTCCTGCGAATTAGGTTAAAGCAAATAGGTCGATATCAAAATCCTCCGTCCCGTTCCGGGCTCCACCCACCGAAGTAAGGAAACCAATTACATCTAAGTTTCTCAAAACACTAAACAATCTTTCATGCTTCTTCCGTTCGCTCTATGCTACATGCATTATAAGAGTTTTCATATCCTCTTGAAGAACAAGCAAATATTTAAAAAAAAAGAAACCAAGAGACTTAGAAAATCATATTATGTCTAGGTAAGAAGAACGATAGAACAGAGGTACCATGATAGACTTGAAAGCTGAACCGAAACATCGCAGATTGAATCTCTAGTTAAACATTGGCTCATATTAGTACTAACTGAACAAAGCTATTAAAGTCAATATCTTGTGGTCTTTCAAAATAACCTGTGAGCGCCGATCCAGGTACAAAAGATGTAATAGGGCAGAATGACTGCAACTCACTGTTTGTGCGGTTCTTAAGAAAAAAGAATGGGACATGAGCCTGTACTTTCATAAAAATTTATATTACAGACTAAAGGCTGTACTCCTGCATATAATAGAAAAGTAGCATCAGTTTCAGGTGAGGTAAAAGTCACTTAAAGGGTAACAAGAGAAGGGCATAAGAAAGTGAAACCACTAGCTTTGATAGGACCTAGGATACCACTCCAAATCAAGGAAGATTTTAACAAGGGATAGAAAGGAATAAACGACTAGGAGTTGTTAAATTCCTAAGATTTGCTTTTCGAAAGAACATTGCATGAGCACTAGATAAGACCTGCTTTCGAATGCTTCCGCATTAGATAGGCAATCAAGAATATGAAAAAAATATCAGCTAGACAAGGATATGTAGAAAAACTTTCAACACGAATTCAAAAATGAGCAACAATTTCTGTCAAACGTTTTAATTCTTGTCGAGTTATTGAGCTCCTCAAGCAGCCTAAAAATTAGAGTAATTGTGAAGTTCTACTAGGAAACAATCTCTTTTTTTTTTGGGCTTTTGATGTTTTTTTGATTCGTCTAGGAAGAATAGAAGTGATTCAAAGGAGGCCATAAGACATACTGTTTAAAAATAAAATTGCTTAAATGAAGGAAAATTTTGGTTAAAGGATACAAAATTGAATATGATGTATAAATTAACCGGAAGATTTTTTTAACTTGAAGAATTTAGATTTACAGTCTGATTGACGTACAAATGAACACCGAAAGAAAAAGAGATCTTAACAGCTAACAAAAGCTGAAATTTAGCCGCCGAATGATTCAAAACGTTTGAAAATTCAGCTAACCATATGTACATCTGCACTCGAGATTTGCAGCAGTCTAAAAAAATACTCCTCTTGTAAATCAAATGTCCCTCGTTTCTCGAAATTCACTTTTTTCTCAAAAAAAAAACAGTTGGTTAAACATTTTTTTAACAACAATATTTGCTCTTTACTCATGTTTATGCACAGCAGCTTCCATGTCAAATGTGAAGCCCTTTAGACTGCTCTAGAACTCGTAGAAAACCCATTCATGCATTAAAAAATCACGAAATTTAGACAGGCTCTTGACAAGTTTGGGAAACAGAGAAATTAACCCACTTAATTTGAGTTTGCAGAGTCAATATTTAACCATTGTTGTGCCTCTATTGCGTGGTTTATTTAGCCAAACAAACAAACGGACGTGTTTTCATTGTAAGACACAAAAAGTCAAGCAAATAAAAGATAACCCGGCAAAAGTCTTAAATTGCAAACCAAATATTTATCCTCCATTCGTTGGCTTTATCTTGAATACAATGAAATGACAAATAAAATTCACACCGGAATTGTATTTGTCAATTTGACAGATTGGCAAGTGTTCTTAAGTCTTATGAATTCATGTCTCCTTGAACTTTGTTCTAGTATCGATTTGAAGACCATATGTGACTAATACGACAGTTCTTTGTTTTGCCAACTTTCATTCGAAAGACCAAAGAAAAGAAGCTCGAAACAACTGTCAATTAGAAAGATTAGCCTTCTCGCCTTTGGTTGATTGATAACAGCAAGGTTGTCTTATCAAGCGCAGCCGCAATTAATTATCATGTTGGCTATTTTCGGTCGGGTTGGGTAACCAACAATCTGTGTTTTTTTTTTTGCTTTCTGTTAACTGGTTTGCAGATACGGCGGCCCAAAACATATACACACAAAGAAATCGGCTCTAAGAGGTGACTCTGTAACGTTGGTTCTGCTTTGGCGATTATTTGAAAGTAAAATTTTTACTGTGCGAAATTGCCAAAACGTGAGTGGATTGGACTCCGAGTCGGACACAACAGCCATTTAAGCAACAGCAGCAGCAGTACAGGTGTGCCAGTATGTATGTGTAAGTGGGGAAATCCATGCGATGAAAAAGAGCAACAAAATCTCTGAACTGAATTGACCCAAACTGGCACAAGTATGCATGCATCTGGTTAGCTTACTTTTGATTCTTACTCACAACACAAAAAAAAAACTGAAAATGAAAGCTGCAACACGCATTTAAATGAATCATTCTGACTCAAAATCCAGTCCAAATTATTCATCTGACACAGTCTTTCACATATTTTTTCCACTTAATTGGAATACTTCAAGTGATGTAAGCAAGTCTTTTATGCAGTTGTTGATCCCATAACAAAGAAGACACTTGGCGAAAAACAAAACGAAAAAAAAAACTATCAACATTCCACATGTAAGTCATCCAGAAAGTCGAAGTATCTAGCCATCCATAGATCCTATGTGAATGTGTGTTTGGCCCGAGAAAATCCGCACATTCTGTTGTTAAAAAAGCAGGCGAGTACGAGCACTTCTTGGGATTTTGTGACCCCCATGAGAACAGAATAAGAATCAAAACGAAAATTCCGACCACATACCAAGACTAGTACGAGTATTCCTCTGTCCACACTACTGTCCATCTACGGCATATGGAATACCAAATTGCAGTTCGATGGTTCAACAACAACTTCAAGTGACAAATTTAGTCCACATTTACATTGAAGAACAACACATAACATAAAAAGATACACGAAACCCCTCCATAGATACTTTTTGCTTTGCTTTCGATTGATTTTCAATGAAATTTGGGTTACACTACAAAAGTAATCACCATTTGCATTTCTCCCCACCCACTTTTAATATTTTTGGTGTGTTGCCCCCGCCACTGAATAACAAATTCAAAATCTCGATTAAACGAATGAATACAAAAACAAAAAAAATAAATAAATTCACAACAAAAGAGAAAAAGCAAAAAAAAAAAAGACGTAAGGCAAATAGTTAGTTATAGAGCGACGAAGAAGCTACCGCGTTGCCTTGCCTCGGATCTCTCAGCACCCAGCACGATGGAGTGTAAGTGTTCAACTGAATCAAAGTGGAATTGGCCAGAGTCTTAAGCCGGGTAGAGTCGTCGAGGCGTATGTAACAGCTGTAGCAGCGCAGCGATTTTGCGTCACACAATCTTGAGTGGAATGGTGTATAGCTAACGAGATAGCGATCAAACAAGTGAATTTTTTATTCGGGTTACGTTTTGAGTCTGATGAATTCATTTAAATCAAAAAAAACAACACACACAAAGTGCAGGGGTTCATGCAAAAGATGCATAGATACAAATATATTTTCTAACCATACTTCAACTACTTCTGATCAGAGCGCTACTGATCGTGCGTAAATGATCATAAGGAGTGCGGGTGAATATTGTACCCGGAATATCAATATTTCGAATTGAATTTGATTGAGTGATTTATGGATTTATGATTAGGGTTTTCCTGCACAAGTATCTGCAGTGTCAGTTTAGGTTAGGCAACAATCGTTTTGACTTTGTCGCGATCCATCGATCGATCGATCGATCGATATTTATCGACGGGCGGAAGATCAATTTTTGTGTGAAGAGAAAGTGTTAGAAGTGGGGAAGTGGAGCATTAGCCGTGAGAATTTTTTAGGGTAATTTAGTTTTTTTTTGCTTTGTTTTAATTCGGATCGCGTTTGAGGTCGATGGAAATCAAAATCAATTGAATGAAGTTAATCAGCCGGAAGGAGTTTATTGATTTGAGATTATTTTTCGCTTTTTATTCGCAGTAGACTGGATTGATTGCGATAATCTTATGGCGCCTTGGTTTTCAACTGAGTTGACAGTAATTGATGGTGCATATGTGCATTCATTCTACTTCAGGAGGAGAGCTTGTTTATTTCTTATAAAAAATTAAATAAATCTTAGCTGAGGCAAAGATAGCCGTTGATTTTTATGACGAATTCATAAATACTTCCCCCGCTTCAAAAATCTAGATAAAATAATTGCGAGAGGTCTTCTATCTGTATAGCGAAGAAGGGACGTAAAGATGATGTTCGAATTCCTGCTCCGATCCTGAGCAGCTCTCTTCAATTCCAAATGTCAGGAAAAGCTAATCTGTCTACAAAACAGCACAGTTTTAATAAGGAGAGATCGCAAATCTTATTTGTTGAATTCATTTTTAAAGTGTGCAGGAATATGTCGATTCTACAGATTTTCATAAAATTTGTTAAGTCAAAAACCCTTGAAATGACCCCGTCACTCAGCAACTGGATCAAGAGACATCTACAGCAATGTCTCTACAGGTTCCTTTCTCGTTCTTCACTATCCAGCTCTTGCACTATTCCTTAGGTGTTCCTAAAGGCAGTCACTTTGGTCCTATTCTCTTTATTTATATAAACACATATCGATGTCAACTAGATTGGAAGCAGTCCAGAGTATGTTTTTCATCTCGTGGACAATTTTAACATGCCACTTGTAGGTACTGATGCGGCGAAAGCCAAACCCCATTAACTCTCAAGGCGAGTAATTTAACTGACATCAGATGGTCTAACGTCCACTTCAAAGGTAATCTGGCCCGCAAAATACAACATAAGAAAAATGAAAATTATGATTATGAGCAGGGATGATCTTATAACAACAGTAGATTATCAGATGAAACTACATTTTAAGCGACTTGTAAAAAGATTGCTGCTCACTGAAGCGAAATTTTACAGGTACTACATTGATTCAGGTTTCATGGAGTTTTAGAACAAGTCATTCCTGCGCAGTTAAATATTGAAAAATTTTCGGAAGAAAGCGCGAAAGGGTTAGGTTTCTTTACAGGACGGTAACGCAGGTATCCCAAGTTATGGCATGGCTAGTTGACACAAAGAGTAATGGTTTCAAACCTCGCATGCAACGTAAAGATGTTTAAATATCTTGAAGTTGTGACCATGGAGATTCACGTTGCTATCATCGATCATTTATCGTGGAAAAAGGCCTTAAAGATGAAAATATAAATCATAGGCTTAATCTTAAGCAAGTAATAAAGGCCTTTCTACATAAGTCTTCGTGCAAAGTTGTCATAGTAGTTCAAAAATCTGACAAATCTGCAAGGTTAGATTCAAAGGCGGTTGCTGAACCTTTTTAACGACGAAGACATGAGATTGTTCATCTTCAACTTTCTTCCTTAAACTTCCATCGAAAGAATTCTTTAGATCAGCCAAAAACTATCATTTAAAAGGCTGTTAATAAGCATGAGAAAACGATCCTTTCAATTTTAATCCATGTAAGAAAGTAGAGAGACCGGGCCTTCCCTATGTAAGTAATTGCGAAGCATTTTACTTTGTGAATTTAAGTATCTGAACGTGTGTCTATGTATTTGCTCAGAATGGAAAAATGTTGTGAGCACAAAAAAAAGACACACAAGGTAATTTCCGTAATGTTGCGCCGCAGTGAAAAAATTATTTAAAATTTTTTAATCATGTTCTTCTTCGGCTTGTCGATTTTTTGAAAGATCGGAACTAGTATCTTCGTGATCAAGATTAAAACTTCAACCATTTTCTTCAAAACAACAGATCTACGTGTATTGATATCACCAAGCAACATTGTACGTCAATTGCTTATTCTATTGCGGGTGAAACCCACCGATAACCCCAAAAGCTGCAATAGGTACACTTTCTAAGTCATCACTTGAAAACCAAACGTAAAAGAAAAAAAAAAATAAATAAATTTTGCAAAATAAACAGACAAATGAACTAAGTAGCCACTTGTAGCCTTTATTGTTGGCCAATTTATTATGAAATGGCAATAAGTCACACTTGTCGAGCACACGTAAGCAATTCGTATCTTTGTTTGCTCTTTATTGGCAGCTATTTGAGCGACTTTAGCTGAGGCTCGCTGCTGGCAATAGCACAGTTGAAACCAGATCAAATAACAAAGGTGTCTTTGGTGTTTAATTTTTTTTTTTCGATAAATTGGATGATCCTGACCTTGCCGATTTTTGATGTAAATAATGTTAACTACTGTTGAACGATTGGATATTAGTGTAAGCAATATCTGCCGGTGAGGTCAGAGCCCTAAGGGGTGCTTTTTAAACGGAGGCTTTATGTACATTAAGCGAAAAAGAGTTCCAATTTCGTCGCGGCAAAATAATGGTATATGAGTTTGCTCTGCTATGAAAGCATAACAATAAATAGTAAAACTGCACTTGTAAATTTGAATTATTTGAAGTATATGAAAAAATACTGTGAATTGAGTTGTATGCAAATAAATCTATATCGAGTACGTCGTGCCCATTCAGACTCCAACCCAAGCGGATATCGAAAACAAAATAAGTCCGAGGTTCAATTGATAACAGAATCCTTCAAATCTTTGGTTGATTACATATCTTTATGAAATTTTTTAGTACTTTGAAATGTAGGCTGAAAATGGAAACAGTTAAAATACTTAAGTTCGTGTGCACTGTTGCGAATGCGTAACCTTTTCTTCATTTAACCCTTTTTATAAGTCTTTGAGTATGACAATTAAGTCTTTCTCCGTGTCTAGAATTTGGAACAGTTCTTGTCAGTTGCCCAGTATTGCTGTGTCTAAGGTTCGAGGTTCAACTTCAGAATACATTCGATGTCGACAATGTACTGTAAGCTAAATGTTCGACATTTAAAGGAACTGTGGGTTTATATGTGCCAAAACCATTGACGTAAGAGACTGCGTTTCACAATCTTCAGTTAAAATTAAGCAAACTCGCAAAGGTTTTTAAGCGTTAAAGGAAAAGTTCGAAATAGTTTGTGCGTCCTTATTCCAGTCTGCTACTTCAAAGTTATTATTTTCAGGTCAGATTTTTCCTTTGAAAAGTGACGTCTCTAACTTCGATCAAAAACACATGGGGCACGACGATAGAAATCGCATAGGAGTAAATGATGGGCCTGACATTTTGAATGTTCAGGAATATATGTATGAAGTATGTAAAGAAATATAACGATAGCTCCTATCTAGTGTAGAAAAAGGTATGAGGAGTTCACATCATGACGTCAGACTCGCGGATCTGAAGGAACAAAATCTCGGTTGGTATTCAGCACATGTGTTTCAAGCTGCGAGTCTAGAGGTTTTTTGAAAGAAATCATACAAAAGCCATCGGACTTTGAGATTGTTAAGACTTTAACAGCGCTCAGAAATTTAAGAGCATTGGCTAGACACCATCAATGTGCTTTGTGTTTAAACCGCATTTCTTAGCTTTATTATCCTTGCATCTTCCATTTTTTTGTACTTGATAAGTAAACAAGTTCCATCGCCTGGTGTTAACCCAATTAAACGGCACAGAATGGTGTTGACAGTATCTGTCAATTACCTGTATGTAGTCAATATGAGATCATTTGTATAAATTAAGAAGAAGTCGGGAGACATCACGGAGCCCTGCGGTACACCAACAATTGGAGGGAAAAAATATTTACAATTTTAAAAAGGATGGGGTGGACAAACCAAGTTTTCTACATACTTGTGAAGAAACCAGAATAGTAAGACTGGTTTTGTCAGTCAAAAAGAACCCCTTTTGGACCAGCAGATTCAAAATGTTTGCTTTACGAGCACAGAATTGAATCTGTCCAAATTTTGATCAGCATTTTGCTGGATATTCTTCAATGTATTATAGCGACCACTGAATTGTCATATTTGCATGCAGATATATTCTTCCATAAATGATATTCGTAATATAGATCTGTTTTCAATCTAATCAATACCTTGGGTGTGAAGTATCTGTCATGGAAGTACCATTAATTTTTTTACATAAATCTTATGCCACACTTCGATAAGCTATTGTTATAAATTCACATTGATCGTGTGATGTCATCATCTTCGCGAATATCTTTTCTCTTTACGGATTCGAAAAGTGAAAGCTGTCAGTTAATGTCTATTCTATTTCACTCAAAACAGCAATAAATGTAGTTACCGCAGATTCTGCAGTAAAATAACCACACTCCCTCATTAAGTATTGATATATTATTATTATTATTATTATTATTATTATTATTATTATTTTTATTATTATTATTATTATTATTATTATTATTATTATTATTATTATTATTATTATTATTATTATTATAATAATTATTATCACTATTATTATTATTATTATTATTATTATTATTATTATTATTATTATTATTATTATTATTATTATTATTATTATTATTATTATTATTATTATTATTATAATTATAATTATTATTATTATTATTATTTTTATTATTATTATTATTATTATTATTATTATTATTATTATTATTATTTTATTATTATTATTATTATTATCATTATAAAGCTAAATTTCTAAAAACAAATTTAAACGGAAACAAAGGCTTTGTAACATTTGAACATGGATTCGGAGTTCTCTAGTTATAGACTTCCCAAGCTACTGATTCTATGAATCATTAGCTTTCGTAAGGATCATGACCGGAAAACTAATGTTCAAATTATGACGCAATTTGAAGTACGCGTTTTTTTTGCAAATTTAAGCTATTCGTTCAATTCTGACATATCTGACTTCAGAATATTATAAGAAACACCTCATCGGATATGAATCGTTCGTATTTCTACATTATGGTGTCATGTAAAAAAGATACTCATATCATAGATTGAATTTGTTTTTTATGACGCACGTAAAATGTGTAACGAAACTGGGAACATCAATTTGAAGGCCGCATATTTGCACAGTGACACGACAACGCATTCAATTTAAATTAGTGTTCATTGTAAGACCTTGTTTCCTTATCGAATCTTTATATTAAAAAAATTAACTTCGGGCCCCTTTTTTCGCCACGGATTGTTTTCGATTGTTAACAAGCGTATTTTTGAGATACGAAATTATGTTTGTCATCGGGCAGCTGATAGGCTCAACAACATCATTCGATAAGAATTTCAATCGATAAATGGACACGGTTGGGAGCGACTGATTAAATGTTATCTCGATTTGGATATAAATTCCCAGATCGAATCTGGCTTAATGAAACCGTGTTTTATTGAATTATTTTTCAACTTTTAATCATTTGAATTGTTTCAGTTTAACGCAAGTTGTCGAAACAAATTGAATCGATCTTTTTTAATTAACACTCTTTGTTTTTTTTTAAGTAACCAGCAATCAGCAAAATAGATTCAAAGCTGTCTAAAAAAAACATTTCATAATCTCCAGAGCATTCGATTCGAATCGAGCCTGAGTTTGGCGGAATTCAATGCAATCGGAAAGGCATTTTAATTGAACACATCGAGTTCACAGCAAAGCAGGAAACATGCATTGAGGAATTAGGTGCCAACAATCACGGCAAATTGGCCGTAGTCACCTGAGCACCACGCCCACATTGTTCTTATTTTGGAGGTGTTCACGCCAGAGGTGCGAGTTTTACAAATTAAATGTTAGATAGATTTGGGTATACACGCAATATTTCCGAATGGATAAATTAGCCCTTGTTAAATTTGTGACCTCCACTGTATGCTCTAGGAGGGAAGGAAGGCATGTCAATGGCAAAACCACTTTTAGCCCACAAATCTGCACAAATTGGAGTGGTAAGACCCCACCCAGATTTGGCCACTGGTGTTGGGTACCAAGCAAACGTGACCTTTAAGCAAACGACAACCACAGAGGCGACGACGACGACGACGACGACGACGAGGATGTAGGCAAAGCCACACCGCCGCAAGCTGGGCTCTTTGAATGGGACTTGGATTTGGACTCTTTCAATTGTTCAATTATTTTCCAAGTTGTCGGGACATTAATTTGACATCGTGTTGTGCGGTTGTTTCTCCACTAGGCTGGGGTGGGCTGCTCCACCTTAGTGGAAAGCCTAATTAGAGACCAGCCGACCGATCGAACGGCATACAAGCTATCAACACTTGAGAGGATTTAGATTTTTATTTTGGTAATTTGATCCTGACATTTGCTCCGATTAACATTGATATCATTTAAGATGGTTATACTTGTATATCTATTTTTTCATTTTTTGAGAACAAAAAAAAATATCGTGCCTTGTCATAACCACACCTTAAGGCAACCATGGTTGCTTGTTAGGCAGCAGTGGTAATGTAGAGTACAACAGGTGGCCCCTTTGAGTGACTTTCCTTTTTAGAAGGGGCACTGAATTTTTAAATTCGACAGATATCCTTGGAGTTGTCAAAGTGCTTGCATGGAAAAGGGCAAGTGTCGGTGTGAAGTTGTGCCTTTGGTTTTTGCTAAGATTTTGACACAGAAGTGCTTTTTCTTTTGAAGCTCGTGGATTAGAAGGTCAATAAAATGAAATATTGGATCAACATAAAGGTTTTGTCATTCACATTAATAGGGTTTTCCCGATATATGAGTTACAAATTTAGCAGCCAATACTTGAAGCAAGGCTTGACGGTAAAGAAAGAGTCTTGTCTTAATGTTTTGTTGTCTTACATTGCTGACTTAAAGCAAGAGCAGCACAGGCCCAAAGTTAATATTGGCATGTAAACATTGACTCCCCGACAGAAGAAGCTTCATGTCCAACGTGACATTTTTAAGGGCTCATCTGATGGACTCAAATATAAAATGCTCATAGTAAGAATTGAGCTTGGAGTAGATTTAGTTAACAAAATACTTGTCAAATGAAGAAATTTATTTTTTTCCAAAAGCGGGTAGATGAAGGGACAATAGAGCAATCGGAAAAAAGCTAACCATGGTTTAACCACTCTTATAACGTGACGTAATGAAATTTTCAATACTCTTTTGGAAACAAGAGTAATTTAGTTTTTTTGGAAATGTTTAACCTTATTTGGAGCGCTGAGCGAAATATCGCAAGTTTTATCAGATCTCATGTAAAGCTGCCGGTTAAAAACTTTTGGGGCTTGACCAATAAATCGACTTCCAACCACGTCTACGCTTCATGATTTCTCATACTTTTATCCGCCTCTAAGACTCTTAAAAGAGCTCTGCAGTAAAGTAAGTGTTCTTCTTTTTTACCATGATTGGAGTCAGATATTTCTAACGGCTCCACCTTTTGTTATAACTATTCTCCAGAAGTATTTCTCTCATGAGAACGTTTTTAGGGCCAAGTGCAGTCCTACAGAGGGAGACCCATCCAATATTCGAAAAGTCTTGGAAAAAAGCACAAGATCAGTTTTGCTGGATTGATGTGGATTCTACTGCACTCACGCAAGAAGGATACAATTTCAGTGGCTTGGCTGTGAAAAAAACAGAATCTGCCATAAGCGTATGCTGCTGTTTAAGTGCACGTTTCGAACTACAGAAGAGTTTGAAGAGAAGAAAAGAACACATTAATTTCAAAGTCCGGCAAAGCGACTTTGTAGAGATATGCACAATTCTTGTATTCCTCCCCTGATCCTAACGTTCGCACTATGCAAATGCACTATAAGGGTTTTCAGAATCCCTAAAGGGGGGAAATCACAGTAAAATTTTCAATTTTTCAAAACAAAAATTTTTCGCTTAAAAGGTGCTTTAGGGTCTTAAAAATAATGTACCAAATGATTGAATATGGCAAAAGAGTCCGAGTGATCAAATTTTTCACTCTGCGGTAACGCCTCTCCGGTAAGGGTTCTCAGTACTTAAAACTTTAAACGCGTGTTTCTCGAAACCACTTTTTCGGAGCTCGCCGAAGACATAACTCGAGCAAATCTTTACCGATTGACTGTAGCTTCGAAATATCTTTCTCCAAAGAGCTACGTAGGATTTTTTATTTTTATGGCTAAAGTTTTTTTTTATCGACGATTTTATGGCGTTTTTTTGTTGTTAAAAAATTAATTTTATTTTCAAACATGCACGATTTTGTAAAAAATCAATATATCTAAAAAATCCTACGTAGCTCGCTAGCTGTTGTTAAATGAAAACTAAAAAATTTTGGTGTTTTCTTCCAGGTCAAAAATTTAGGAGTCTACGTCTTCGGCCATCGACAGGCTTTCAAAAATAGGTGCCTTGGGGCATATGCTGCGCAGCCGCTATTTTGAAATATTTTTTATTGAAAAAATTACATTTTGTACTTTTTTAGTTTTGCTATAAAACCTACTTTACAGATTTTCGATTGATACTTTTATTCAGCCAAAATTAATTCCCGAAAATAGGCCTATTTTTTTGTGTGCTACTGTGCAAGCCGTTCAAAAACTTAAAACAGCAAGGATTCCATTCAAAAAATAAATTCTTGGGTTGTTCAGGAATCGGTCAGGACCGCACTGAAGGATGATTTCCAGAAAAATAGCATCACTGACCTAACTTCGAAAGCTTACTGGAGTGTATGAAAGAAAGCTCTGAAAACTGACCAACCGCTGATTGACTGCAACCATGAAGGTAAAATTTCGTCAAAATGAAATCGATCAGTTACCGATCGTACTAAATTCAGTAAACTCTTCGATAAATTTTCCAAGTGTTGTTGTTTCTGGATCCATTCCCCAATTCTATCAAACCAACGTAGCATTTAAAAACACAACCCGTTGTGCTAAAAATAAAATACCTCAAAGAACTTTCCCACACTTCCGGATGTCAGCAACTCGTTGAAGTCTCAATACAAATACTTTCTCTGTCTGAAATTCTTTGACAAAATTAAGACCAAATTTATACACATTTGTTTTTTTTTATTTTTCTACTGTTTTCACACAAATAATTCTCGAGGCATATATTAACGATAATTGATCAGGTCTTTGGTCGGATTACTTTCTAAACGAAGCCATAATTCACCATCTTTCGCTCTTTCCAATGCAAATTAGCTTTAATTTCGTAAAGGTTAATAACTCAATCGTCAGTTGTAAATTATCAGCTACTCGACGATCCTAACCTGTCCCAATCAAATTGCAACAGGTCCAACTTGAAGGTTCTTCAACATAAAACTAAATTAATCAAACCGCCCACCTTCATTTGCATAATTTTGACACAAACGGGTTCATTACTTTTTTTTTTCTTTTTTGGCTGAAAAGAGCCTGTGTGTGTGTTTGTGCCCTAAACCGAAACTCGAGGAAGTTTATAGAACCAAAAACATTATTATAATAATTATCTATCGACATGAACCTATAAGCTACCGCCAAAGTCTATGCAGAACACCACCTCAGTCCGAGGTAATGGGCCTGATATTAAGGAAGCATTCGGGTTGATTTACTAAAACAATTTCAAGCCAGCCGGTTGGCAAAGAAAGACAGACAGACGTAGGCAAACAACGTTTGCTTTCTGCTCATTTAATCGACCGATTAAAATAGCGAATAGCGATAGAATGAGCCGCACAGCAAAAGATACAACTCGAAACCGGGAAGAAGATTCACTTGTAGATGGTTGGTTTGGCAGAGCTTCACATCTGCTGCCGGCTACCTTTTTTAAACCCACAAACAGAGGCAACAATCGTTATTGTTAAATTATAGTTTATTGTGTGGATATTCGTTCACATTGCAAATATTTTGCATAGATGCGGAACACTCAGTCGGTATCTTCCGATGATACTGCATTCGTCCGCGCATTGAACTTTGGTATAATAAATGGACAACTGTGTATCTATGACAGTTTGACTTCACGGAATGGCTCTACTTTCTAATGCAGGCTCGAGTACTTGTTCGTTCTGTTTATGATGTTTCCCACCTTGAAATGAAACAAGTATGCTGACGAGTTTTAAGAGGGGTTAATACTCTGGGACTTGATTAGCATGGGAGAGGCATTCCAGACACAGTGAACTGGATAATGAATGAATAAATGGATTCATCTTGTTGGCAATTTATCACTAAGCTGGGGGAAAAATTATCATAATTTGGCTTTCAGCTGGCTGCTGGCTTATAAGATGTCGAGTAGGATGTTGTAACGGGACAAGATATTTATTTATTTTAACATTGCTTAAAATAGCTAATTTTTGTTTATTAATTTTGTAATTCTTAAAGAATAGTTTTTAGAGAATGAAAAAGGGACCACCTACGGACTACAATAATTGAGTCGGCATTTCTTTAGTTGGACAAAGCTTAAATAGTTGGTGGATGAGATCATCAAAGCTCTAAGAACGTGCTATCTAAGGGATTGTTTTGCCATGTTGAGATGGAACAAGTTTTGCCAGATAAGAGGGCATGGATTTTCTTTTTTCAAAAGTCCACTGTCCAGTTTTCATATTCCTTCTTAAATCGCAAAGAAGAGACTGAACATTTTAGTTAAAGTTTGAAATAAGGCGAAATGGATAGTTTGAAAAAACTTGATCTGATTCGAATCTTTTTCATTATTACGTTCAACTCATGAAGGAATGGAAGCCAGCGGACCACGAAATGCAAGGAAGGTACGTCGATCTGGTTTGATTCTTAAACAACATTTTCTGCAGCGATGATGCTCAAGTTCGACGAGAAGACCATTGTACGAATATCTACCAAAAACAACTTTATTGGGTGCATTCTGGTCTGCTGGTGTCATTGGTTCAAACCTTTTCAAAAATGATGAAGGTGTAGATCTTTCTCAATACTCTTTCTCTATAACCAAATATTAAGCGAATTTTTTAAAGCCTGAAATCGAAGCTGTGGATGTGAACACATCTGATACAACATAACCCATTTTGGAATCACTTCTTGGGCGGTTTTTATTTGCATTATGATGATGTCGATTGGCCACCATGATCAGTTGGTTTGCAGTCGTAGATCGTATGTTTGTATACTTACTTTATACTCTTGATACTTTGAAAACGAATTTTTGGTCGATAAGTCATTGAAAACAACCCTGTCAGCGTCTTTTTGGGGGCATTTGAATGATATTCTTTTCCATGAGATCCAAGTGTTATATGGAAATCAAAATTTCATCCAATCCTCAATAATAAATGTAAATCGATGATTCGTAAAATCAGAACGGTTAGAGCGATCAATTCATTGGAGCGAATTTTCGTCCTTTTCCACAAGAATTGACCAGAACGTTGGCGATTTCGCATGAGCAATTTTCCTGAGCCACTTTTCAGAAATTTTAAGATAACTAAACTTTGTATGACTGATTTAGAGTCCATCAAATTCTGGCCAAAAATATTCTTCCAACATGGCGCACTGGCAATTTCGTTTGACCGCAACATGGCAAACATTTTTATCGACAAAAACGATGCTGACTGGAATCCATATCGATCTCTTTGTGGATGCAATGGAATCAGTTGAAGCATATACAGTGGATTACTGCTATCAAAAGTCGCATTTTTGATTTTCGACAAATCCGATATTTTCATTAAAAATTTGCAGAACCCAATTAGAAAGATTTTGGCGCTTCAAGTGATCAAGCGTTTAATCTTGTAAGGATGTAGGCTTTGAGATCTAAGATTTCCAGTTCCGGCGAACGGAATGTAGAATCACTGGATTTGAACATTATTTTCGTGACTTCGACCATCATCATTGGATATTGACAAACCTGATTGCATTTTTTTCATAGCTGACAGACCCCTAAAAACGTTTTTAAAAACCTTAGCTTCGTTCTCTGTACTTCGAAGCGGAAGCAGTCTCAGTTGAGGCGATTTATCTGCAAAAGATACGCTTACAATGTTTGAACGCTAATTTAAAGCAAAGATAAAAGATTGATGGTAAGCCGGGTTTTTTTATTACAAGATTTTATTTACGATGGAAT
Source organism: Orthonevra nobilis (assembly GCA_963555765.1). Classification (NCBI taxonomy): domain Eukaryota; kingdom Metazoa; phylum Arthropoda; class Insecta; order Diptera; family Syrphidae; genus Orthonevra; species Orthonevra nobilis. Next base: position 10,303,960 of record OY743227.1, on the reverse strand, counting down.
ACAAACAGTAAACACTTTTATTTAATCCGTTCCAAGATGAAAGTCTTCTTTAAACAGGAATATAATGAAATACACAAGGTAAGAGTTATTTTCAAGAGTGTCATTTACGAAGACGCGTTCAAAAAACATTTAGTTAACCAGCTCAATATCATTTCTCGTAACGTTGCCACAATCTAAGATCGGTAGGAATGACTAAAGCCAGGCTTCGATATCTAAGAAAATTGATTCCATTACCACTTAGAGATTGACTGTTGCATCAGAATATCATTGCGTTCGAGTGTTTGTACTTCAAGTTGCCATACTAGGTCGCATTTAAGTACCTTATCGGATTCTCGGTTGTGAGCTGTCCAAAGAGTTTCGATTGTTGCCATCGATCCAAGTTAAAAGCAGATACCTGTCAGCCGTTTAGTTAGTCTAAGTAACACGAAAATCTTTCAAAATTGGTCACAAATTTGGTGAACGATAAAATCCGCATCAGCTTCCTTCCGAAAAAAGATGGGATTCCATATATTTCCATTTCTCATCAATGATATCAAAAAAGAAACTTCGTAGATACGGCAAGAGTGCCAGAATAAGTGGCGGCTCCATGAAGTGGCACTTAAGTGTATCTTGGTCACTTGATAGTTTTTTTTTTTCTTTTATTTGTTAAAAAAACAAGCAATGAACGTTGTCAAGTGTTTATTTAGTCATTGGACATTTATTTTTCGTTGCATCTCAGTTATTAACGCTTGAGTAAAGGTAATAAGATGTGACCTCGAAAAAATGGCACAGACCCCGAGGCGTTGGTAATACAATCCTTCTTCAATGTCATTGACAACAATAATTGTAGTTGGTTGGACTCGAATAAAAGTGAAACGGAAAAGGGCACCATACAAGGTAATATCTTATCCAGTTTTCTATACAGACTTAGATTTGTTGATCGGGCTTAAAATTATAGTTTAAGGGCTCATTGGATTAGATACAAGTCATTCCAAAGATATCGCTTCATTATTTAATTAGCTTGAAAGTATTTTTTTTTTCGCTTCTTCGAAGCCCGACTTCGAATTACCCAATACAAGTTCGCACAGAACAAGTTAAAGTGGCTATTTAAAAATCAGGTGCATTTGAATGTTCAGAAAGGGATGGAAAATTTCATTATCGCATTTTTTGCATGAATTACAATTCGCGGTATTTTCTTTCGAATCACTCGTATTGCGTCATCACTCTTTTGTCAGTTCAGTGAAGCTAATTGAGCGACTTTCTTGTCCTTGACATTGTTATTTTATAATTTGCTCACTTTTAAGGGGAATGACTACCCTTACAATACATTCACAGAGTGAGCGGATGGACTTGAAGGAGTATCGGATGATTGTGTAGTATTTTGAATCTCAGATGTATTTTGGTTCCCATTTCGCCATCGATGGAATATAATCTATTAATTTTTTTCGGAAGCTCACAATTCGCAGTATTTTATTTGCTTTTTATTGAGTTGTTTTTATAGATCTGCTGTCAGTGTGACGAATTCAAATAATCATCTACACAAACAATTTGACGACACGAATTTGGAATTCCTTAGTCAGGTCGATATTTTTGGTGGTAGTGCCGGTAATCCTATCACACCAGTATACCTATGGTGATTGGAACAAGATAGTTCGAATATTCAAAAACTTCTAAGATTACTCTAGGATTCGAGTTGATCGAATTGAAGAGTAAAAGCGTGCTATTCAACCTGTATTTAAAATTTTACAATCCTTTCTTAGTGTTTCAGTAGTTTTTTACAAAAAAAAATAAACAGCCTGGTAATTTTTCCATGACGGAACAATATCGCGAATTCCAGCCTAAAACCTCGAATGACGAAACAAGGGTGGCCCTGGAAAGAATGTGATCGACGTAGATCGCAGGCTGACACAGGATGAGATGATAATGAATGAAAGGACTCCGTCACGATTCGTAGACGTGAAATGTTACAAAAAATCGACTCGATGGATTTAAAAAATTATCAATTGAGTTCAAGTCTCATATATGATAATTGTATCCTCAAAAACAATCTGCGGTGCACAACGCATCAGGCAACTTAGTTTCGACTTTCCCGACTGACTCTAGAAACACTCGCAGATCTGTCTGTATGTGGCATTGCCTTGTTGTACTAAGAAGAAGGGGTTGTAACCTTATTCACTTATACGCAAAACATCCTGTGTACAGCACACAAGAAATCAGGGCCAAAAATACTCACTCTAACATAATTGTACGTTTTGCTCAAATTTGAAATTTGAGTGACAAGCTACCATTGTGGCAGATGATGAATCATGGTTATAGAAATTTTACCAAGAAATCAATTATCAGTCAATCGTATGGAGTCCAGAATGTGTGAATCTTCCGATTTACCTCACTTGACAGACAGTGACAGTAAAAGCGAAAACAAGCTTAGCTGCTACGTTTTGAAAAAAAAAATCAACTTGGATATCGTCGAAATTCGTCCAGTACCTTGTTTCCCGAACACTTAAAACAAAAAACAACAAATTAGGGGAAGCGCTCTTCGCATCTCATGATGAATATTCCCTCTGTATTGGAGCATATGTTTTTTTTAATCGATTTCTGAAAACAATTTTTAAAAATAGAAATTAGAAAAATGCGTCGATTGTTAGTTTAAACCAAAAAAATTTATTGCCGGTCTCTAAACAATCGCCAAAAGGGATCAAACAACCTTAAATACTTTCGCTTGTAAATTATTCCATTTAGAAATTCCAATAATTAATCTAACATAAGTCCATTAAATGAAAACAACCCGCTGGGTATCATCTCGTACTACTGTCATTCACATTCGAATCGATGAATTGACTGCAAGCGCAATCCCCTCGCAGATACAAATTTACCAAAAACAAGATAAAGAAATCTTCTTTGATTTGTTTGCCGATAAAATACACGCACACCTCCCGCACACGCAGTCATCACAAAATAATTGGCGGATAATTTTTCAATGGCAATTTCGTTTGCTGCAATTATACGCAGTTGTAATTCAACTATAGACTTTCACTCAATAGATACATTCATCGTTTTGTTTGTACTAATTAATGAATTTCCCATAAAAGACGGCAAAATTTTTGTTAAAGCCAAACACCGCCCTCAAGGTAGAAATGTACATTCATATAGCCAAGGAGACGAGCTCAGCTCAAGTCTAAAAGCTCAATCCATAGACGACTAGGAGGAAATTGATTCCTAGCCAAGGGCCAACAAAAAAAAAACAAAAAACAAAAACTATCTTTTACGATATGGATTTGCATCTGAGTTCTTTGATTTCGGCATGACTTGTCCATAAAAAACAATAAAGTATGAACAAATGTTGAATGTATCTTTTGGAGGTTTGACTATGGTGCCCTTGTCTATCGCTTGGATCGGTACACATTCACTACCGTGACAGGGGTCAATCAACAGTTTATCGATTTCAGTTTTTGAATTGAATTTAGTTTTATTGCAAAAATGTTATAACGGATCCATTCATGGTATTGTTGTTTAATGACAAAGTCGTGTGTGTGATGCTGATGGGATTTGTTTGTTTGTTAACAATAAAAGACAACAAAACAAGAAAAAAAAACTATTGAAATGCAATATTCAAACAATTTGTTTTTTTTTTTTTTTTTTGATTGTGCGGAGAAGAATCATTTTTCTTTTCTGTTAATTCAAAAAGTGAAAGTTAAGTGGTTGGACAAGCCACTAGCGCTCAAGGCTGTGTGACACGAAGAGTTAAATTTTATTTGTTTAATTCCTTAATTTCATTGCGAACTGGAATGAATATTCAACGAGCTGCATTTGTCGCTGGCTGTGAACATTTTGTTTTTGAATGGTACATAAATTTAGAATCTTCAAATTAAGCGGATCTTTGGCGAGTGTGCACGTGCCTTATGCGTTAATTGGATTCACCTTTCCCCGATCTTTAGACAGTAGGCTGTTAAACATGTAACTAAATTATCATCTGCCTGATCACATTAGCGGTTTGAAGACAAATTTTATGGCAATTAAGTAGGCCCTATTTTCGATATGAATGGTGAGATGGTATGATGTGTTAAGTATGATACGGTTTTGCTGAGTTGGGTCGATGAACCTGCCAAAAATTTTACCATGACAAATTTCACTGGAAGCTACGATTTGTGCATGTCATTTGAATAAAGAGAAAGAAATAACTTTTTCGCAATGTTTATTCTAATTTCTAATTAACTTTAAGCAAGCAAAAATTAATGTTTGGAAGTCGGAAAAAAAACACCAATGAAAAACATAAACAGTGACAACTTCACAGAAGCTTCAAACGTACTTGCATTGGCATTAGGTCCTTTTTGTAAACGGGTATCATTTTGCGGACTCTTAGGTTTGTTGCATCCAATCGTTGTATGCCAGTAATACTGACGTATCTGACCTGAGATCGCTAGATCAGTTAGTGATCATACAAAGTACTTAAAATGCAAGTGCTTCACCTCGTGCATGTACGCTTATTCTTTTAAGCTGAGTTCCTTTAACCAACTTGTAGTTCTGGTAAAAAGGAGTAGACTGAAGTCACCGAGATCGATAAGATCACATCACCGCAGGATCTGTTTACCTTATTCGACTCATGACAAGACATTTTCATCCTCTTAAAGACAACTTTCACATAAGATCGAGTTTCTGATGACGATGGTTTCTTGATGCATCTTCAGGGGATTCAAATTCGGAACGAGACCTACTCTGGTTCTCAATTAAGGCCGCAGATATTTATTTGTTTGGTTTCAGGTGGCAAAACAGCTTCTATGAATATCAAAACCCAATGTTCAAGCTGTTGTACGAGGATCAGCCCTTTCATTCACCGTAGTTGCAGTGCGGTTCCGAACGACACTGAAAGAGTCCCCGACATCGGTACTGGAAAGTGTTCAAAATCCCAAAATTGAGTTCTACTTAACTCGTAATCCAGTACGCCTCTCCGATCGTAAACCTTGATCTGAGCACTACACTTTTGTAGTATAAGGGTTTTCTTGCTTCACATTCAATGTGGAACTGCCTTTTAATGTACCACCACGGAAATTGTTGAAACTTACGTGGTGGTTTCCTGATATAAAGTCTCGTGCAAAGAGCTTGTGCCCCTAATTTAACCTAAGATGGCTTGGTGTCCTAGGTTCTACTACTAGTGGAAATTTCTTACCTTTGAAACCGGATCACGATTTGCTTTTGGTATCTTAATACCGTCGCTGGAGCACTGGCCCATGGCGTTGAGGTTGTCATGATGAAGTTGCACGTTCCATTGATTGGTAAATATTCTATTTTTTTTTTTTTTTTAGAATTAACTTTGAAAAATTTGGAAAATTTAGCATGGAAAGATTCAGCACAAAACTAAGAACTAAAGTGGTTTAATTTTATTTTGAAAGTCGGCATTCAATTATTCAAGCACGAAGATTATATCCAAATTTCTATCATGTTCGAAATGCTCCCAATGCTCGAACTATTTACCGATTAGTCAAGCGTTTTTAATAACAACGGGCTGTCTGTGAACCTTGAAGTCCCCGTAGAGTTTGAAACGATCTGAACACTGCTCGGGTGCGAGCGGAAATTAACGAAAACCTCGAAACTTCCACCAGGTGACCTTCTCAGTAGTTGGTGATATCCAGGCGGACTGCATAGATTTTAAGGCAGTTACACCTTTTTCCATATAAGATTCAATAAGTTCATTAAAACAACATGATTCAAAAACAAATGATCCACAGATTCGCATTCAGTATGCTCGGCATGCACCCATTTAAATGCAGAGTAAGGTGTGGAATAATCTCAGAAAGAATCATTGAAGCATACTTGATGTGGATGGCTTTCAAAACCGAGCAATGATTGAACATTTTTTATGGCCAGAGGTCGACAACAATTCAGAATTTTCGTTCCAACAAGAAGGAGCTCTTCCAACCAGGGCTCCAATGAGGGAAATTTTAGGTGATCGAATAATATCGCATTATTCATTAGTCCTTTGGGGCTACCTTAAAAGGTTTGTGCCAAAAAACCAAGAATCATACAACAGCTTAAGGCCAGAATCCGAGAAGAAGTGAGTGCGCTGGGACCTGAAATTCTAAAAAAATTAATGGAAAATGTTCTGGAAAGAGCACGTCAGGTCGAAACATATAATGGGCTTTATTTGAGAGTTATTATCTTAAAAATATAAGGCGAACAGTTTTCCAAACCATAATCTGAATTTAAAATAAAAGCTGAAGTTTATATAAGAGCAGAAAGAAAAATGTTATTCATCAAAAAAAGCTCAACCTTTCTTTTGTGCCACCCTGTATATCGCCAATCTGCGAAAGAAATACTGCGAATTGTGAACGAATGAAAACAAATGGAAGGCGATCGCTCCATCCCAAATGGAATGAGAATCGAAACTTTTTACACTTTAAATTTAAACCAAACCACAATCTTCATCTGTGCAAAAGTATTTTAGGGCATTGCGAAGTTTACCGAACAGTCGAAGAGAATGCTGCAATTTCAAAGCTGCACGTGATCTCTTGCCTCCTGAAGAACTTAAGAAGAAACATTATTTCGAACTTAACTTAGAGATCAATGGAGTTGATTTTATTGGTTCAGAATACAGCAGATCAATGACTTTTACCACCCTTTAGCTGGAGTTATCCCATTCATCTTTAAATTGAAGAAGAAGGTAAACAATTTTAGGGCTTTGATTAAATTTCCACCTAAGCCTCAGCCTCAACATCGATTGAGATTAAGTCTTGTACCTTTTAAATTACTTTCGCATGAGTGCAAAATCCATGCTCACGCTTTAATCATTATTTTTGGTCACTGAGTTTAAATTGTTCATCAATCTTCTGTCTCGATCGTCACCAAATCGATCAGCCTCGATTTTTGGACTACAAATGCTATGAAAGACCTCAAATACGAGACTTCCCCCTCAAATGTTTTTTATTCCTAGTTTTCTGTATGGCTTTTCACTCCATTCATCGTAAGTGGCGATCAGTGAATGTGTTGCGTTACTTCTCAGCAGATAGTATCTTTTTTTCTTACGGAAGTTAAAGAATATAAAAACACTTTTTTCCAAACACCAATATTCATTTCACACTACACTCGTTCCTCACTGAGATACGCCTGGCTCGATGGATTCACGCTGACGCTTCACACGTTACCAAACATTCAAATCTAGTTAAACAGGGAAAACTCTTCGTTGCGTGAAAATGATCGCAATTAAAGTGTTTCACTACAACTCCAATTGTTCCCCCACAGAAGACTGAATTATACAATCAGTCGAGAGAAGGTGGGGTCCGTGGTTCGCTCCAAACGCAGAAAGTATCTACAGACACATAACTTAGATTCTTCGTGGGTGTGTCTAGTTGGTTTTGCCAGTTTCAATTCCGGAATGTGAATTTGCAAACTTTGCGACTTGAATTGTAGCTCAAGAAGAAAGGGTGACAAGGCGACTCACATGTTCCAGATTTTCCATTCTGACTTCTGATTCACATTCAGCAAGCGCACCCGCACAACAGACAGACCGACTTTCTTAGCCCCAAAAGACTAGTGTCAATTTACATACGATACCTCTTAGATACTTGTACATCTAAAGCTATTTGAAAAGTCCCAAAGAGCCTAATATGGCGAGAGATTAATAGTATCCGTCTTGTGTGGTGGTGAGAACTGATTCGTGCACATGTGTCATGGTGTGAGCACTGGTAAAGGGGGCGGCAATACGCCATTACGACTCATTATCGATCACTTGATGAGATCACTCTGCGTTGTTAGGTTAATATTTTTTTTTTTTTGTTCGTTTTTCATCCGATTTAGTAAGGAAATCGCACGGAACGTGCTTGGATCATGAAGTGCCTGTGGGCACTTACTTAGGACCAATTATGCTTTATTCATTCACTTTTCTTCCATGGCGCACTCTCCATCGACTGTCTCGAATTTGACACATTACTCTCTAGCCCAGAGAACGAATTGTGGTCATGCAATGAAAGTTAACCTATTTTTCGCTTACTTATCATTATCTTGTCAATTCAAAATCTGTAGACATTTTTCTTTGGCACGTTACATCCACAAGGAATAGGCACAGCCACAGAGATCAACTTTGTGAATGTTCGATTTTAAAATTGGCTTCTGGAAGGCTTAGCTATGCAAATGTGAAGATCTTTCTTTTTGGAGTTCTTTTGTATCTGTTGTGTGCTTTAGCTGGCCACATTGCGTGACGACTTTACATCTAAGAGACGTCGTTCGGTGGACGATTGGTTTCCAAAGGGAAAAGTGGCTTCAATTGAGAAATGGTCATTTGCATTCTTGCTAATGTCGGCGGCAATGGGATCCACTTCTGTGAAAGGGCCTGCGTTATCTGATTGTTACTTTGTTGCTAAATGAAATCGAAGCTGAACTGCCTAATTGGATGGGTGGCGGTGGATTATTAAAGGAATTAATTGCGTGGAGCTATTTGCATACAAGTAGCGTGATAAGAGACATTCAGGATTTACTTAGAGTCACAGACCTGGATGAAAGTTTCAAATGAAAATAAAGATTCTTGAATTCGAAATTCCTTAGCATTCACTTATTTTTATATGTGCGAGTATGTATTGGTTTCCTCTTAGCAATCTACCGATCTACTTTTTAGGTTTGATCCTCGACTTTATCCACACGATTCTTCACCCATCAATCCATAAGCTTATTTACAATCGCAAGACCTAATATTCGAGTCTTCCCACAAATCATCCAATCACTTAGCTTCATTTCGGTCGACACTTCCACCTAACTTCTGGCATCTGTCACTCGATCTTTTGGTTGATTAATAACGCCGACCCAAAGCAATCGGTGTGCAAGCGATCGTCTTTTTGCCGCCACCATTTGCCCATCACCATTAATCAGAATTATTAGAAACCATTTAGACAATTTTTCTTCCAGCTACCAACGAGATCCGTGCGCTATATTTTGGCTAGGGACCGATACTCTCGGGCGCGATCGCCTTCGTGATCTGGATGCAGATACTCGTACAGTTTTTTTTTTCTCGATTCAAAAGAAGTTTGACCTAAATTTTGATTTATTGATTTGAGATTCGCTTCCTTCAGTTGAAATTGAATCATCGGGCTTGGGCTTATTGTGGACTTACGTCAGACTGTCATAAGACTTTAATCAATTTTGATTATCGGAAATCAAAATGTGGATCTTTGGACAATCGGGGCAATGCTTGCTGATCCCTTTGATCTTCGGTTTTTGTATACGTTTTTTTTTCCGATCCGTATTACGCATTGTGTTGAGTATTAAAATGAAAAATCGATTTTTGCTTGGCTGTGGATTAAGATGTGCTGTGTTAAGATGAGACTGAATAAGCTTGAAGATTTTTGTTTTTTGAAAGCAGAGATATTAAACGACTCGAGTGACAAGAGTTTATTTGTTATGTCATTCTAGATAATGTCTTAAATCGATCGATTTAAGGATAAAAAATATTTTTTTTCAAGCTTTTGAATACTGCTAGTTAATGCATTGGCGATTTACGACATGAGCTCGAAAGCCATTTATTTGCACTAGAAAAAGAAGGTCTAACGAAGTCCTCACATAATAAGTACTTTTCGAAAATACTAAACGAATGGAACGTTGTTTTTGAAAGTTTTCATTGTTATAAAAGTGAAATAAGCTAGCTTATACTGTTGACAAAAAATGTTTGTTCCGATGTCAGACATGAGTACTTCTTTTGGACTACCATGGATGATTGAATTATCCCATAAAGGCGATCGATCGGTATTTTAACATCCACTTATAATCGAAAAATCAGAGATGGAGCCGATACATAACGCAAGACTGGTAAGACTACGATCTTTACCAGCATCAACGTCTTTTTTTTGGAAGAAAACGTTAAGTGGGACAGAGAATGAAGTACACGACATGTTTTTCCAATAGTGGCATTAATATGAGTCGTCGAGGTTAGGGTTTTATTAAAAATTATGCGTAGGTTTTTTGATGACTCAGCTTATTCAACAAAGCTTCCTCCAAGTTGGATAGATGGAAAAGAAGACAAATCCTAGATCTATTTGTAGATAACTAACTAGGACCCTCGATTTTTTAGGTTTTAAGGGTTTAAGCACAGGAAGGTCTCAAGTGACCATCTTCATTTTGGTGTTTAGCAGCTTGATTAACTGAATGGAGAGCACGAATTAAGAGAAGTTGGAGAAGTTGGAAGTGTCGCCTGCATACATAGGCACCGAGCAATGTTTAAGCAGGCGGGGAAGCTACATACAAAAAAATAGAAGCGGACAAATAAAAGATCCTTGTGGAACTCCACTCATTACTGGAAGAGTTATCGACATTATTCAACTTCACGTTGGTGTCGTTCATTCAAGTATGAAAAGTATGGTTTTAAGTTTGTTGCACAGTATTTAATAGTTCACGCTTTTGAAAAATCGAGTAGTGATAGACTTTTGACTGGTAAAAAGTTTTTGCTCTTCAAGGTGTTCATATATTTGCATCACTATAGAACTGAGACTAAAAAGATACATTAGCAACTGGCCTACACTCGGTTTCATTCGAATCAAGAGTATGAAAATCCCTCTCATCTCTCGTCTCCTCAACTGCTGCAGCAGGCCGGTTCACCAGCTCGTCAATTTTTTAACTTAAGAACCTTGCTATTGACAACGATTATTTCCTTTATGTGGTGGATGGATGGAGATGGTGCCTCGGACACGAACACTAAATTAAGTCTAATGCAATTTGAAATGCAAAATCTTTTGGTGAAGCATATTCCATAAAAGACTGTTGTAGTTAAGTACAAAAAATGTCCGTGGATCACTTCAGAGGTCAAATACGCAAGTAGGTTTTGCGAAAAATTAAATTCCAAATGGAAGCAATCCATTAAGTTTTGTACAACATCGTTAATTTCACCTTATCGCCTCAACAGCGAACTTAGATCCCATAAGAATTTCTTGAAAATTCTAGCCAGCTTTGCGAAAAAAGTACAAAGAGACATCAAATCCGGTGCAAGTATCAAGCAATCGCGCGTATTAAGAAGATTTCTCGTGAATCGTGAAAAATGAAATGGGAATTTAACTTAGCCTCAGATCATCCAACGGTCCATTGCTCAATTGCACTTATTAACCGCTTAGCTATTTAAATGTCTACCACATCAATAAGGCTGCCTGTAGATCGACATCTACAATACATTCTGATCATGTTTTTAAACGATAAACAAAATATATGATCGTTTCCAGTATACGATCTTTAAATCAAATACAAATTAGAGGTGATCGACATCGGAATCGGCAGATGCAATAACCGAAACGTAAATTATTGGCGATCACCCTTGGAACCTTTCACAAAATACACAGATGTAACATGATCCTCGTAGGGCACACCGTAAATAACAATTAGAAATTAAAGAAAAATGTTGGCATGCGGTTCAGGAATATGATCAAAAATAGCCGCGCGATCAAATTTCAAAACGCGAATTATGCCCTACGAAACTGATCTACCAAGCGATCGAAAACAATCGGATGCCGCGAATCTTATTGGTTTGTTCACATCCTAAGCACGAAGTCATAAAAAAACAGTTAGATTACTTTTAAAACGATCATAAACTGATCTTTCCTGATCGAAGAACTTGTCCAAGATGCAATTAAAGTCTGAGTATTGCAAATGAGTTCAATAAATGCGGAAACTGTTGACCAGGCAACTTGAATTGTTCCGTCTTTTCTGCTTACAACGAACAAACTCTCAAGTTCAACTGTCATTTTGGATGATGGCCAGCCATACGACCATAGTCATATTCGAGTCAATGATTTGGTAATAAAATAAATTCGAAAAAAATAACTTTAATTGGAACGAAGAGTCACAAGTTAACAACCTCATTATCGGTTCACATTTCATTCACCCCATATCCCCGCATTCGTATCGTATCCAATATCTGAACTTATGAACTCACCCAGCTGTCAATTGCATCGGGCACGAGTTCAGCGTACGTTTGAACCTCTTTTACGCCTCTCAGTCTTTTGTCATCGTCAGTGAAATACTTAAAGCGAAACAATTCCCGATATCTGCCAGCTTTGAAAGGTTCTCCCCACCAGTCTCCCCTCTTCAAAGCCATTAGAATGAAGGAATTTCAAAAGAGGAAATTCTATTGAAAGGTCACACATGCCTGGCATTTCTACGTGTAAAAGTTCAATGAGAAGAAATTTTCCTAGCCCATTACCAGAAATAAGCATTCAACGAGGCAGATGCATCTTCTCGAATGTATCTATCGATCTTTGCGCTCGTTTTTATCTGTCGCTGGATTCTTCATTTCTATCTTTTCTATCAATGTTTTGTTTGGTGTCGGCTGGAATGATCAATCAAAAAACAAAAAAATCGAATTGATCGAACCTTACGGTATATCTTCAGTCCCTGCCTGTATCTGTATCTATTATTCCATTTCGTATAATGCGCGCGTTTACGGTTAATTTCTTTTGAATGGCAATAAATGATTTGAATGCAGATTGCGTATCTATTCAGCAAAATAACAAGAACTCCGATTAAACAGCGGCCAAGGATTCACACGTTTCAATTCGATTGATACTGTTTGTAAAGCAAAGGGGGGACGGACGAGCATACCCCTCGTCATTGGAGATAATTGAATTCTGAAAATGCACTCGCATTTGAATTCTGTTGCTTAATGGGTGCATTCTATGTTATACAGATACAAGATACATCTTTTGGACGTTGTGGAATTTCCTTTATTGTTTGTTTGTGTTTCAGGGTGGGGTTCGTTTTTTTTTATCGAAATTTGTTTTTTTCTTTGTAAGGTTGACAATGTCCGGCATCTTATTATTTATTGATTTCTTGAGGATCCACTTGAGTGCGCTCACCTTTGGATTCACAAGTGGCAGATGTGTTTGCTTAGCTACCGGTCTTGTAGGGGTTTGAATCGAAATAATAGAATTAAGTACCGTCGAGGTAAACACCAATTAAATAAGGGACTTGGATCAAATTGTTATTGGACTTTCACAATAGATGAAGATGAGTTGAGGCTCTTAAGTTGGAGGTCTTTCTTGGCTGGGAAGGTGTGTGCGGGACAAAAATCAATAAACTATTTAAAAGTCAGGCTGAATAAGGCGAGAGGAGTTGCGTGAATATGAGGCTGAGAGCTTGAAGATGCAAAAAGGAACAAGAATTTTGTAAGTCGAAAAGAACTAAATAGCTCCGAACTGTTCCAAACATGCAGAATTTGCTAAAGGGATGCACTGTCATGTGTCTTCTTCAACCTTGTCTTGGAATAGAAAATCCGACAGGCAAGAATCTACGCGGAAGGTTCTATAATTTTTAAGTTCCCCCAGCTTCGGGAATACGCAGTCGTTATTGACATCATAGCTAAATCTTTCATGGTGATTGTAGAATAGGCAAACCGTGTTGGTCATAGTATCAATGAAGACAAAACTATTGACAGCCAAAGTTTTGAGTTAGTAAAAGTATGAAGATCTGATGCAGACTAAACCTAGGCAACCTTTGCTGCTTCAGTTTGGCGAAACAACTACGGTCTAAGCCCCTGACACGAAGGACGAAAGCCACTGCTCTTCAAGCCACTAATTTTGCAAGTCCTGCATAATGGAACTGAATGCTGGACGATGAGCAAAGTAGCTGAACAAATAATGGGATCTTTCGAAAGAAAAATCCTTCGTCAGATATTTAATTCTATCTGCGACGAGGGTGAGTGTAGGAGGAGCTTTATGGAGATGTGGATATAATAGGACTATCGGCTGAAAATGTCGTTATTGCAGACAACTTCATCTCTTTTACTCTGAGGTGAATTTTGACCACGACAGCTGTCACATCAGAAACTTCATGTCATTGTCTAATTATTTCAGTCTAGGTAATTGGTGATTAATGAAAATACACAAGTTTTTGTAAAGCCGTAAAATGTCTACGTTCGTGCCATCAAAACAACATTTGCGGGAAGCTTTAATATGCTTATTTCATTTAAAGGAAAGAGCAACCGCAAGCAAGCGCATCAATTGCTTACCGAAGCTTACCCGAGCTATACTATAGGCGTTAGAATGTGTCAGCGGTGGTTTAAGCGGTTCAAAGATGGTGATTTCGACACCGAACACAAAGAACGCCCCGGCCAGGTGAAAAAGTCTGAAGACCATGAATTGGAGGCATTGCTCGATCAAGATCCGTCACAAACGCAAGAAGAACTTGCAAAATCACTTGCCGTCGCTCAGCAAACCATTTCCGATCGTTTGAAAGCAATGGGAATGATCCGAAAGGTAAGGCATTGGGTGCCGTATGAATTGAAGCCACGAGACGTCGAACGCCGATTTTGCATGTCCGAAATGCTGCTTGAACGCCACAAAAAGAAGTCTTTTTTGCATCGAATCATCACTGGTGATGAAAAATGGGTACATTACGATAATCCAAAACGTCGGGCAACGATGGATATCCCGGAAAACTGTCAAAACTTTCCTTGAAACGCTCAAATGGACTGTCCTACCCCACCCGCCGTATAGTCCAGACCTTGCGCCATCCGATTACTATCTCTTCCGATCGATGCAACATGGCCTGGCTGACCAGCACTTCCGTCATTTCGATGATGTCAAAAAATGGATCGATTCGTGGATTGCGGCCAAACCGATCGAATTTTTCAGAACGGGAATCCATGAATTACCAGAAAACTGGGAAAAATGTGTGGCTAGTGATGGGCAATACTTTGAATATTAAATTTATATCTATTTTTCCTCAATAAAGCATTGATTTTTGAAAAAAAAAAACGACATTTTCAACCGGTAGTCCTATTAATTCGGAAGATAAAAATCAGTCGACTTTTCCGGCTCAGCCACATCGAGAAATTAGAAAATAACGCTCCAGCCAAGAGAGTCTTCGAATCCAACGCACCAGGTTCAAGAAGAATGAGATGGCCGAACCTCCAGTTCCAGGACTCGAAGTAGCGTGCTCAGGACCGTCAAACCTGGATAGCATTTCTATATCAGACTCTGCTCCTTCCAAGATCGCTGGCCGAATAAGTAAGTAAGCAAATAAGAACTCGCTTTAATAGAAACAACGTTCATGTGACTAAGTAACCATCCAAATCTTCTCCATAACTTCATAAGAGTCACAAAAATAAGTCGCAAACGTAAAGCTTTTCAGACTGTCCCAAAATTCTAAGTGCAAGAATTTAGCGATCAAACAAAACCAACAGAAGGACTTTGAACTTCTCTTTACGTTTAAACAACAGCTGTTCAATTCAGAGCTAAATAATGGCATTGCCGAGGAGAAAATTGGGGTAACAAATGCGATTATGATGATTTATCAAGTCATCATGATAAGCTCCACAGGAAGACCAATGGAACTAAGCACAGTGAGTGGAATACAATTCCACAGATCCAAAATTCAACCTCATGATAAAGACGAACAAGAAGATCATTAGAACTGCTTGGGCTGCCTCAAAATGACAAGGAATTCGTTTACGGAAAGATTTGATCAATGACAATCAGGGTAATCAATTAACCTCAAGGAAACGCACTCGCTAAAATTTTACTAGCGCTTGATTATCAAATCGGGTATCATGCTGGATATAATGGTAAGCTTGAGTCTAACCTGCTTACCATGAAAATTCGTAAGTTGCTTTGCCAAGCATCAATGCGGTCAGGGTCAACCCCGCCTTGTTATGTTTAAAAGCATTCGCATAAGGCGAGCAGATTAGCTGAACGAAGATGGTCCAGAATGAGCAATTCAACGATGTCCATCGAATTCGCAAGGTGAAAAATCCGTCGATTAAATGGCATCGGGCACATCAAGCCATTTGACAATTTAAGAAAAATTTTTTTTGGAAAAATTTTGACATTTGAAAAATCGTATGCAGTATTCTCTTCCATGCTCTGAATTTCGCACTCAGAACAATCTCAATTTATTTAAGAACAACGTGCATCGGTACCTCTTCCATCCTTTTAAGGAAGTAACAAAAAAAATATTTCAATCAATTCCAATGAGAAGAGTCAGCTTACAACAGTTGAGAGTATTGATCCTTGATTACATTGCATTGCATGAGAGTGTATTGTGAAAGTACATAACTTTCCAACTGGCTTCCTTACACAAAACTTGTTTCCATATTTAAAGGCGTGTCGCATGTGAACGAAATGCCAAATCTCATTCACCTATGATATCATTGTTTGAAAATACAAATGCATCAATCACACATACAAAAACAATAAAACCCACCTCAATATAGATTCGAAATAGGAATAAAAATGCTTGTTCTTATTTTATTTATTTTTTTTTTAAGCTTGTTCACCTTGAAAACTAGAAAATACAACCTAGCTTATACACCAAAGAGCCATTACAAATGTATCGCAAAACATGTCTCGAGATCCGATAATTTACATCGCCATAATACGGGCGAACGAACTTCATGTCCAGCAAAGTACAGAAAGAAGAAAAAAACAGGCAAAACATCATCGATCGGTAGCACCATACAAGAAACAACTGCAAGGCGAAAAAGTATCTGGATTCTGGATTCTTGATTCCTAGATTCATATAAAAACAAACACAAGGTATCCTTGCCGTGTCCAGCGGCTTATTGTGTTTTTTTGTATTTTTATTTATTTTGTTCTGCTTATTTTGGAATGCCTTACATTGCATTACAATTTCATTTAGAGTCCGTTCGTTCGCGTCTATTTTAAGCCTCACGAAGAGACAATCCACAAACGATGATGCTGCAACGACAGCAGGCGAAAGGCGCATATCCTATTAGAGATATATCCTCTATAGAAATTCACGTAGGTGAGATTAACACAATGTTCTTTAAGGCCTCTACGCAGGAATCTTTGAGTATAAGAATTCTCCAGAACACAGCCACGAAGCTAGAGCTGGTGGACTCGTGCCAGACACGCAACATGTACTACGGCCGAAAGATTGGGGTGCAACATGCAGCTCACGAGTGTACGGAAAAAATGTATTTCAATCGATCGAGCTAAAAGATCTATTTATAGGCTTTTGCTGGCCAAAGGGAGCAGGGGAAAAGTCAATGCTGAAGAATTCTTAATTCAAACCCTACTGATATGAAAGGATGGAATTTTCTTTAAGCTGTTTTTTTTTTTTTGTCTTTTTATTTCTTGTTTTGCGGTTTTGTTCAGGCTTGTTGATTGTTTCTTGTTGTTGAAAGACGACGAGGTTGGCATTCAGTATCGGAAATAAATTAAACTGGCAACGAAGAAAAGCGCAACGGATGTGGTTATATTCTGGCGTACACCGCAGGCCAAAAGTTCTGGCCCTATAAGTGAATATGCTATCAAATCTGTTATGCAGAGATTAAAATTGTTTTAAAGATCCTACACTTCCCTACTCCTGTCAAACAAAGGATAAGTGATACAACTCTTAATGAGCACTTCCTCGAAATAACAAGACCATAAGTCACAGCTTAGCTCTAAGGGAATCTTCACGCTTTTTGAGGCCTGGTCTAAAGAGTCAGGACATCGTTAAAAAAATGATGCAGTGGATTCAGATTCATTGCTGCGATCAGTGACGATCATCAGGAATGACTGTCAAACACAAACGCGTACTAAAGCGAGCTTCAAGTCAACCAACTCTAACGTCAAACAGAAATTATCCAGGATAACCCTTTCGCGGAACTGGAGAAGGAGACATCTTGATCTTGAAGCTAGAAAAAAAGGACGCTATGAGCGGGTACGAAATGATGACAGCAAAGCAAAAGCCTACATGCAGTAAACAAAGAGGCAACCTCCGACTAATTAATTTTTTTAAGAATTCCTCCTCAGCTAAAATGTGTACAAAAAGACATCCAAGTAAGAATCGAACATGCACACGAAGGGTTCCACTTCTTAAAGTAAATTGTGAAGTTGCGATTTTTAAGTGAAACGATTTATGAATGACGACCCTCTTTAATTTTTATCTTTTTATTTTTTTTATTTTTTATTGTTATAGTGACCATAGAAGTACATATTATGTGAAAATTGCAAGTATCTATCTTCAACGATGCAGAGGATACAAGCCTTGGGTTACATTGGCACCGTTTCGGTACGGAAGCCTTAAAAACCACAAACAGATATTCGTAAATTTTCGACGGATGGCACTTTGGACGCACTTGGACGTTATCATTTCTATCAAGTAAAGAAATTGCAAACACACCAGGCTTAACATTAAAATCTATTTGTATCGTTTTTTTGATGATGAAGTGATGAATGAAGCACTCTTCCGAAACAAACTGCTTTGGCTTCATTGAACATCAACTAATTAGGAACAAAATACTGCGAACTGAACGAATGCAAAAAAGTTGAAATAAAATTCTCATACCCTATTCGGACAACTTCCACGAATAAATCGAAACCGAAATGTGTCTCTGAGTTTCATATAACTTCACATTCTTTTAGTCTTCTCTTTATTTCTTCTCCTCTTCTGTGCAAATGTTTTCCAAGGGTGCGAGCAATTTTTTTAAAAAAAAATCAGCACAAGGTTGTTTATCAATTCGAGGTATCGAGGTATCGAGGTATCGAGGTTTTGCGTTCAACGTAACGCCAAAACTGGAGAATTAAAAGCTTTAGGGGTTAATCATGTCAGTGGCGGGCTTGTTCTATAAAGATCGCATTATTGTATCAACAAAAGCGGCTCCCGCAACCGTGGAGCTAGATTTTAAATCTGCTGGATTATTTGACCGAGTTCCTTTTCGAAAAGCCCTGTTCGGATCGCAAAACAAACAGAAATAGTTACAAGAGTCAAAGGTAAAATTAGGAAAAGCTGCGGTTCTCAGCGGAACAAATACTTTTATTAAATGTTTAAGTTCTGCAAGGTCTACAAAATTTTGAAGTGTCTTAAGTGCTTATAGCCGCATCATTCGAGAAATTCTCGACAATTATTCACCAAGTTGCATGTCATTAGGAAATTTAAAGATTGTTTTACTTGCATTTTATCGATTCCGGTTTTATAAAGGCTCATTCAACGAACGTCTCTGTTGAAAAATTTCAAAACATCTCAGCACGCACAACAATTTTATATCGTAAAGTCGAACCAGTGTCTTCAAGAAGAATGCCAAAAGAATCTCAAGGCCAATCCCATCGAAATTCATCGACACTTAATCCAATCACTAGACTACTAGAGCAATGACTGATTTGAGATCACCACGTTCAACAAGATGCCAGCTTACGCAAACACAATTTCGTCATCATCGCAACCAAACAATTTCAATGAAGATTTGTTGTCAAAATTTCTTGACTGAATTGTAGTCTCATTAAATGGTCCCGGATTTTATCGTTTTGTAAGTAAAATTATTAAAATAATTTCAAAAAAAATTCTTATTTGCATAATGATTGGTTTTAAATACTTTTTCAAATTAATATCGAAAGATAATTATTAAAACTCATCAAAAACAAGTGCCGCATGTCAAATAAAATCTTGGAATTAGAATATAGTATGTCTTAATTACACATTTACGAGTATTTGTGTACTTTTGATTGTGGGCCAAGGCCAAGTGCATTGAAAACTCAATTCAAAAAAAAATTATTTACAGAATTGGCGATGAGTAAACATAGCATAATTCGAGGTTGAGTCGGGTTTAAGTATGTTCAACTTCCAGCTTAGTTATACAGGCAGTTTCGAAAAAGTCTTCGTTATCTGGAAGTCTATCTAGCGCAGGTTGCCCTGCTATAGCACTAAGCTCGCGTCGTCAAATAAATCGATTGTAAAAATGATCAGTCATTTTACTTACTGTGTGTGCTTAGCACATTCCAAAAGACAATTTTCATAAATTTCGAATAAAATACTGTGAATTATTCGAATGCAAATCAAATTCTCAAACCCAATTTAGACACCACACACGCAACAATCGAAACAAAAATGTTTTCCTGATCCCTTGAGAGCGAGCTAACTTAAAATTATATCTTAACGTCTTTCACTCTGAAACTACAACCAGCCCGCAGGATGATGATTGATCATTAGGAATAATATTGTGAAGTTGGAAACAGGAAAACTGACGATCTTACAAAGTGATCTTCTTTGACAGTGTCAAACTGTAGCCGATCATCGACAGAAAAATTTCGCATGATCTCATTAATCTAAGGTTGCAATAGAGTCATTCTATCATCCACCAAAAGAAAGTGTATTCTACGTAAAAGGTTCTTCTTGGAACTAGAGGACCTCGAACACTCGACTTGTGGTCTAAGTGACTCCGATCAAAACCAATCGATAAAAGTGTACCTTTAGGGGGAGGCCACATCTCCAAGCTGTTGGCAGCCTGAATTTTAATGTCGGGAACTCATGTGGGCTTCATGTAGATTTGGGTTAACATATTCCTTCGAATACTGTCTGTCTAAATGAGAACATTTACCGGTCAAGTTTGGGTAGGATAATCTGTCGTCTTTCAAAAAGTCCTAGTATGGGAAAAATTTAATAATTTGACCGCTATTTTATGTTTGTTTATGCAGTTTTTTTTTTTGAGTCATTGAACCCTCTTGCGATGCCCCCAACTGGCAATCCACAAATCAAGAAAATTAATCTCGGAATCACATTCCAAAAGTGTCGCTAAATTTATTACATAACCGCATTCGGGTTTCCACCTGCAGCCAACATCCGATTACTCTGCAATGTACGCATTTCCTTGTTGCCCGAATGGCGACACACGACAATTAATCAAATAATTCTCAAACCCGCTTTTCATACACCAATTCTAGAGTGTAAAATCACAGCACTCAACCACTTGTTGCTTCTTGAATCTTGTGTCCAAAATGGAAGCAGCTCCTGACTTACAATGTGTTGTTAATAACTTCGGTTCTGGTTACCGTCTTTAGTTTCTTCCTTATCTGACATGACTTTATTAATGAATTTTTCGCAGCACTGCTGGGAAATTTGCAATAAAAAGACAACCAAATCAAGCTTGGCATATACATAGAAGTAACAGCGTTCCGTTATGATAATGTTCCCTTACACTCGTGTTCATTTTCACATTAATCATTTGCTCTGCAACGCATTGCAGGCACAAAACAAGCACTAGAACCAGCCCAACAACTTGACCATTGGCTGTCAATGCTTGTATCTATGGTCACTAATCTTGCGAGCCGGAACGTAATTTTCACCAAGCAAGCACACGCACTGCGGACACTTACGAGGTTAAGTTGTGTCGCGATCCCAGAACTGTCGTAACAATCCGTAAACGCAAGTAGGAACCGATAAATCTTCCAATAAACCAATAAAGAGAAACGTTTAGAGGTTGCCTTGCCTCTACAAGTCAATCCGATCTCATAGTCAAGGATCGTAGCTGTGTCGCTGGATCGCTGTGTGTTAATCATGCTGTAGTTCATGAATAAACAGATGTTTTGATTGGGCGTACAGAGGTTTCTTTCAAGTGCCAAGCAGGAGTGACTTGAAGAGTTCAAAACGTGGCTGATCGGCATTAAAATTAAATAGCTAGCTTTAAGAAGGCGAAGGCTGTGCCCCTGACTTTAAACTTTTCAATCACACGATCAGATCTAATTTTATAAAGATTTGCGGGGAATTGATCCGACTTTGGTGATCTTGTAAACATAATAATGAGAGGGGTTCATGACATTATGATTTCATAGAAATAGGACTTCTTTCGTCGCTTTTGACAGAGTACAGGAAAACAGTTGGCTATTCTGTCGATCTTGGCTTCCAGAACTTTATCAGTTTGGGTTTCAGCAAAGCTTTTGTATGTATCCTTAAGAAGTTATCAAGTTGCGGTTCGAAAGATCTCCATAGCCAAGCTAGTGGTCTATTTCCTAGTAAACTAACGTCGGTGAATTGAGTCCTTAGTTTCGGCTACTGTGAGCACGGGGAAGGCGCAGCTTCATGATCAGCTCTCGGCGTCAATCATTTCACACAAATAACTAGATTTGGGCTTAGGCATAAAGGGTTTGAATCGCTCCGTGCAGGATTATAATCAGCATTTCATCAATTGTATCATATTTCAAGTTTTCATACCGATAGTGGATAAACTGTGATGACTCAAAGAAACTGGCCCATACTCTCCAAAAGGAAGGAGGTCCTTTACGATATGATCGAGTTTCGAACAATTTCAGTCAACTTCTAGAGACTTTCGAAAATTCCAATCGCTGGAATATTGTTTTTAAAGGTTCAAGGGGTATCTCTATTCTTCGATCAGTTCACTTGATCAGTATGATTGCCGACGATCATCTCATAATCAAAGATCGTGAACCACGTTTTAAGCCAGAATTAATTTGCTATCCACCGGGATAAATAAGTTCCCGTCAATGATCTATAATTAAATACTTTGAGCAAGATAGATTACAGTGAGTAAAGCAATTAAGGGGTTAACAAAATTTCGACTACAAGATCGTTAACATTTTTTTTTGGCAAATATAAATATTTACTATTTTTGAAGATGAAATGCATCGACCTATGATAACTTCTACAGCGTTTAGCATGCAAGAATTAATAAGTTAATAAAACTAAAGATCCGAACGATTTATCTTTAAACAGGTCACAAGATCGCTGATCTTGGATTATATAATTCTGTTCAAAAGAACTTTTACTGAAGGACTTTTGAAATATATTATTTGAAATCACTTATTTGTTTAAATGAAAAATAAAACGATCGTTATGTTCTGCGATCAAGTGATCTTGCCATTTACTTTTCAATCGATCAAAGTGAAATTCAAAACGATCGTCTTATGCTTTCCGATACAAAAAAAATTGATTCGTGATCAAATTTTCAACGATCGTTTTTTAGCTTGAACGGATAAAAATCCTCGATCAGCCATGATCACCTTTGTCTTCTATCAAAAAATTAACATATTTTGGCTCTGTTTTCTCAATTTCTTGAATCCGTAACGATATTCCTTTCCAGTCGCCTTGCTAATGCTCTAGTTCAAGCTTAAAAATAGATTCCCCAACAAGGCAAACAGAGGAACGCTATTCCTATTTCATCTACACCCAATGTGGGATGCATTAAAAATAGAAATCACTTTAAAAATAGCTCAGAAACAACTGTCCTAAAGCTGGAGAAGATAGAAATCAAGAAACATCAGAAAAAAAGTAACAAAAGCAAGAGCAAACTCGGGTGCAGTTGGAATACCACGGGAAGCCCAAACGCATAAACTTCAACCAAGGAGAATTGACACGCAGATAAGAGACGGGTTGTTCCTTACATTTCATGGCATGGAAATTCCTTAGGAGTCAGACAGACAGAATTAAAGGGGAACAGAAGTTAAAAGGCGAAGTACACAACAAAAAAGTAATCAGGAACAGCTGCATTCTAAGGATATACTCATTCACGCATGCCGTACATGTGGAGGATGACCATGGACGTTGATGGAATAACAACACTGCGCCAAGGCAGGCTACGTTGAAGGTCTTTAAATTGAATAAACTGGAAGGAAATTGAGTAATAATGTATGCGGATCGGGTAATAGGCGATTGTAATTAATTAAACACTTTTGCGACACATAAATTTATCAACAATATACATATTATTATCTTTAATACTATAGGTTAGCCGGACAAGTGTTATAAGGGACTTGAGTGTGCAGATCGGTGAGGAAGTTTCTCCGAGGATTTAAAGCAATTGAAACGGTATCAGCATGGTAAAGGATTCAGGACCTCCTTCCCTTCTCGACTGGTATCCCAAGCGTAATAAAAATACTTCTGTTAATGATTTTAATTTCGAACTGAACAATTTGATCTTAAGGCAAAAAGTATCCGCCCCTAATCCGCCGTCGCTTTACTGAAATTTTACTTTTATTCTACCTGGCCTTATCATAATGCGACGCATTATTGTCAATATATTCGTTTGGTATTTATTTACCGGTTAAACAAACCACAAAGGCCAACTCGAAAGACGCAGACCCCACAGAAGGTCACCTAGCGCACAAAGAAGGTCGCTGCTCTTATCTGTGTGAACGTGAACGCACGACTGCTCCGCATCCAAGCGGCTAAGCGGCGTCTATCACACATCTTTGGGAATGCAATGAAAATACCAACTCAAACAAACATGAGTTAAGGTACACATAGAACTAAAAACCATTGCAACGTTTGCAGAGGACATTGGCGACAGTGCCGGCGATGGCGGCAGTAGTCCCCTCAAAACATAGTCGAGCTCTTCATGTGACAGCAACCGTTTCCAAGGCACACTATTTCTCGTACTTGGCATTCTTAATTGCAGAGATACACACGAGTAAACAACACGAGTTGCACCATACCGCGCGTCATTTTCCACGTTTTGAGCACCAAGTTTGCACCGATATAAGGAATTGCAAAAAAAACTGTGTGATCACAAGCGTATCTCACGTCGGTCACCGAGTCACATAAAGAGTCGTAATAGGCCAACAGCACTAGATGGCGTTCAGCGAACTGTAACCGCAGAGATAATAGACTTCACCAACACACGCTTGCACGCATTTAGATGGACACACTAGTACGGAGATCGTGAGAGCAGCCGTTTAATCAAAATCATATCATCAAACACGGCTCAGATTCAGATGCTCTGGCAGCTATTTTTAGATACACATTGTTGTTGCATGTATCTGCGCTAAGCCACGGTGCAACTACGGCCGCTACTGGTCATTAACTTTTGTTGCTGGGCCACAACAAGTGTGAAAGCAACTGACGGGACAATCAAAGTGCGTAGTACGCACTTCAAGTCACGACTTACTGGCAACGGTCCAATAAGACTGATCGTCGGCTTGTTGCTTGGATTTATAATAATAGTCTTGTAGCAATAATAATTGCAATTATTGTTGGGCATTGCAAGCCTGCACATTGTGGGCAATTGCTTATGTGGACAGTAGGGCTGGCAAAATGGGAGAAAGAGATTAAGCGATTTTGTTTAGTGATCGTTTGTAAGTAAGCCATAATTTTTCTGAGTGAAATAAATGCTTTAGTCTTCTTCAAAATGAGCACTATGCGAGGGTAAAAACCAGATCGAAATCGGTTCACTAGGTGTCGGGTTGTGGCCCCAAGCAAACATGATGCCAACTAAGCCAAGTATTAGATAATAGCCAGTTGAAGCATTTTAAGTGCGAAATTGATTCCTGACGACAAACGAAAGAAAAGGCTGATCAATTCCAGGATCATGTGTTTAAGTTCGACAAGATCAAATATACATTTATATGAGTTCTAGTATGCTGCGATCACTAAATTCCCTGAAAATGCATACTTTTTGATTTTCTGTGCCTTTTTTGATAGACATACGGTAATTCTATGTAAGGAAAGTACTCGCGTTTAAAGCGGCTTCATGACTTTGTTCAATTTGTATTCTTCAAGTCGGTGCCGCGTTCAATTCAGAGTTCAGAGATTGAAGTCATAAATGAAATGAATCAAGCGTCTGACTTTAGATTTCTCTTTGAACATATGCCTCCATTAAAACAACACACATTTCCCTTTCACATATCACTTCGACAACAAACTTGAAGTCGCTCGCCGCCTTCAGAAATAAGGCGACCACATGACAAGTATTTCACTCTTTCTTCAACGGTCTGAAAACAAACTGGAGGGCGTCACAGCTCACCACACAACACCAAAGAATTCCTTCAACATTGCAACGAAACAGAAAGAAAGAAAAAAAAACTCTTTTCCTCTCGACCGAAACCGAAAATAGTAATTCCAAATGAACCCCCAAAAGGAGAACAAGGGAACAAGATCGGAACACGATCATTTGGATCTTTGCATCCGAACACAGCAACAATGCGGCACATTGTTCCCGCGGGGGTTAATGATGATGATGAATCAGAATTTCTTTGGTCACTTGTATGCGTGCTACCGAATCATTAGGCACGGAGGATCCGTATCCGATTGGGTCAGAGGTTAGCTTAATGCTGTGATGTTGTTTATGGTTCTTAACGTTATCGCATCTTGTTAAGTAGAAAAAAAAACATCAACTAACAAACAACAGAGTCCGGGAAATTGGATTAAAATTTAGAGGAGCATGTCTGGTTGTGTTGACATAGGTCATGAGAAGATTTGTGACAATCAAGCTTCCATTTCACTCTTCTGAGGATACACAGTGGAATTAAAGTGTAAACAATCTGGCAGTGATGATAAGCTTGGGTGTGTGAATGGCGTGATGAGATACATTTTGATGTTTGTTTGTTTTTTTTTTTCTATTGTATTTTTCTTTAACGCCGAAAGAGGATTTGGCAATGAAAATGTTGCAATCAGAAAAGTCTTTGTCAGACAGAAAGACTTAGACTTTGTCTTATTTTGAAGCTCAAAAACATTCAGTTTTGAGATGACAGCTTTGAAAGACAACTGGACACCTTAATCCTGCTGCTAATATTTATTTGAAAAACATAGACTTATGGTATCTTGTGCGTTTCCAAAGTTTTAAAGACTTAAAAATACAGATAGGATTATATCATTGGATCGTTTTCTGACTTTGAAAAAAATACCGGAGCTTGTCGTAGTACTCACGCAGACTGGAAGACATTGAATTGCATTTTCTTAAGGAATAGCATGTTTCCATTTAATTGATTTTTCAAATCTTCCTCAATCTTATTCCAGCTCAATAATTGTTTATCTACAAATATAATTCTCAGTATGGCGTCCCACAAGGTTGCTTATTATAGTCACTGCCTTTTATTCAAGTCAGATTTTCGTTTCTCCGTAAACTGGAGAGCCTCACAGGTTTGGACCCGTGTTAGAAAGTTTAAAAAACCAAAATTCCCTCAAAAAAATTTGTCTCTTAATGTTCACTAAAATTCAAAGCACTATCTTCTGTGGCACAAAACTTTTATAACTGTCTGAAGGTTGTGGAAATCAGTGAGCAAAACAAGGATCATAGTAGAAGAAGTGTAGGGATACGAACAGAGACTCTAGGAATGGAAATAAATTGCCAACTGCGTTATAAATGACACGCTCAGTCAATTCTGTCCGCAAAACTCGAAAACCCTTTCAAAAACCCAATATTCCAACCTTCCCACAACAAATGTACAGTGGTGACTTGTCTCCTGCAGGCTTGAATCTATTCTCAAATGATGTTATATTCCACAATTGAATGACATCAAAGGGATTTCGGGGAGAGCTTTACATGATGCTCCAGAGAAGGCCTTTCAAGATGCCTACATATATATAGGCATTGTGCTTGAACATTATATTTTTATGACTGTTCTCGCCTAACCTTCCGGAAAAAGCCAAGAAGATCCAAATAGTGGACCAATCCTTTAGAGCCTTCCAGCAGAGACCAATCCACTAAGCGTTGAATGTTTTTACTCCGAAGCGAGAGCTATGGTGTTTTTTTTCTTCGAGAAACATTTCATAATTGTAATAAAAAAGTAAGCACCAGTTACACCAAGAAGTGGCTGACAAAACTTAGCCATTTACGACTTTTCATTCACGCATCGTGTGCCTTTCAAAACGCCTACAAAAAATATAGCATCTAAATTAGGTCAAACATTAAAATGGACCGCCCCGAGTTCCCTTTTATCCACACATTACAATTAAGAGCTGTTGAATGATTACATCGCGTGTTGCCTTAGGAAGTCGAAATCAAACTCAAAATAAGAAAAAATAAACAAAAAAACCCCAAAACAGAAATGAAGATACAACATCCGGCAAATGATACCGATTTCAAAATTCTTATGCAATATATTGCAACAAAAACAAAAATTGAATGATAAGAAATGGATAAAGACGAACAACGTCCGGAAAAAGGGATTTCACCAATAAATTCCTAGCTTAGCACCTTCGACGAATTCCCACAGGTGTAACGCAACATCCATGAGAATGCATCGCCATGATGGTCATATGGAATCGCGGTGTGAACACGGATCTCTTTTATCCGTGGGTGTTGTGCGAGTAAATGAGACTGAACCTAAATGTTTGTAGATATTTCTTTATAATTCACTGTGTTGACATAATCCCAAGGAGAGGGATACTTTCACAGAGAGATAAAGATACGGGTAGACCGACCGGCATGAGTTTCAGTTTTTTTTTTTTTAAGCTAATAGATTCGTCGATCGGCAGATAATTGGGAACCTCATATTACTAATTGTTTTTGGACCCTTTTAATTTATCCACTTAAGACGATTTTTTTTTTTAACAAGAAGAAAAAAAGTATGCTTGAGGGAGGGGAATTCAGGGATGTCTACTTACACAATTGATTTTAAAATACAAACGCCGGTTTTTATCCAAGACAGTCAGATGATAATACTTCACAAGATCATTTTCGAAAGAATTTTCTTCTATGAAAAAAAGTCAATGCACTTGGCGCTTGAAATAAAACATTCTACACAAAATACCCGCGGAAAAAACTATCTCGAACCGCCACCAAACCGAAAAGAATGTTCTGCTCGGTGGAAAAAAATAAGAAACAAGACCTCGCTGCAACGATCGCGATCGCACATTGAAACGGAACCGAACTAAACGATCGATGAAGAATTTTTTTTAACCTAACCACCGATCTACCAGCAGCGCCGCCTGCGTGAGATGCCGAAAACCAGAACAAAGAAAAAAACGAATAAATCTTGGAAAAAAAAATAAGGAAAACACAGAGCGCGGAAAATAAAATAACGCATACAATCTGAACGGAACGAACGACGCACGATCGACATTTACATCAAAGATTTTATTCCACCAGGCAAACAGCAGCAACGAGCAGCCTGTTTTGTTGCACTAAAAGATACTCAGTTCAGAAAAGATACTTTGCCGCGGCACTCGATGCACAATTAAACTAGATCGATGAGGCTGAAGTGTGCTTAAACGCACAAAATACGAAGTCGTTGGGCTGTGTGATCGGTGCAGTGAGCTGCGGTCACGCTGACGCGACAATGGTGACAGTTTCGGTGTAACTGAAAGTGCCTGTCGTATCTGTTGGATGGGAAATTCGGGGTTTTCCGTCATTTCACTGTTTTCACTTTGAGTGAATGTTACGCATGCGTAGGTAAAACAGAGTCATGTTGCGTGCAACATGTGTATAAACATAATGATCTCCAAATCATCTTTTTTGGTTTGTGTTTGTATCTTTTTAGGGCTAGGTGCGTTTTTGATTTATGGTTAAGCAGTGCACCGCTCGAGGAAATTAGTGTATTTAAAATTTAATGAGTAGAGAATTCGTGATAAAGTGACGCGAGATATCATGCGGTGTTATTTGGTGGTTATTACTGCACAGCGATTTCTGTTGTGCGTTTGGTAATTGAAGGCATCACAACAATAGTTGTGGTGGGCTGAAAGGGTTTCTGGTATTGTATAATTACATAACCGACCGCAAGTGAGTGGAAGAAGGCGTGTTAAGATTATGTGTTTCGCGGTTGCAAGTTCGTTATGATGTATCAAGGAAACCGAGATGACGACCCGAATCTTCTTCTCTGGCTGAAAAATGTCCGATCGGGACGGGATAAGTTGCTACTGCTTTTTTCTTCTAATATATTTAAACGGTGAGATTATACGAACAGGACAGTAAAATGTCCATAATCACACAAGCAAAAGTTCACACTGAAGAAGTTATCTAAAAGTTAGAGACCTGTGGAGTTGAACTGATAGAACCACAGTAAGAAGTTAAAAGAGAGATCCGCCTTGTCTGGATACTAACCTCAAAGATCATAAATCAATTCATGAAAATGAAAGTACTCCAAGAAAACACGGTACTTTCAAAATTGAGCTCAAGAGACTTGCTCTGGACAAGTGTCACCTTAGAAGGCAACATTTTTTAAAAATCAGCTTTGACAAAACATCCTGTTCAACGCGTTACACGTTTTTTCGTAAACTTATGGACGGAAGTCCAATTAAATTTATAAATTTCTATCTCAAATGTAATCTGCAGTTTATTCTTAGTATTTTTCCAACTTCAACCTACCCCAACGGCATGACATTCCCAATCTAGAACCACTAGAGTCCAGAATACAGCTAAATCCCACATGCAAAATGTTTACTAATTTTGATTAATAATGCATGCACGTAGAGTGCATAAAAATGGGTACGCGACTGGACGGTATCGACACACACAGTGCAGTCGCAAAATGTCAGAAACAATGACACGAATTAGTCAAAAACAAGAGACCGCTTCGTAAGGCGACTGTCAGCTAGACGACCACGTCATACCGCGTCGTGCACATTTCGAGTCGTGTTTGAAAGCAAAGCACACAAACTCAAAGTCTAAATCCAAACGGGGGCGTCAATATTAATATGAGTGAGGAGTATGTGCATTGCCCACGATCATAGCCATAAAAATGTGTAAGACGAATGACGAATGATTATGACACTCCGTGGACAGTGCGCCATAGAAGAAAGCAGACAGCTGTCAGAATGCTAGACGAATTAATAAAAAAAAAAATAGCTCAGTTCTTGGAATGTCAAATGCAGTTGCGCAATTTCATTGTGTCTTTGGAGATTGACACTTTGAGCAGAGATGCAGTCTTAAATTACAAGTTTATATGCGATCAAAGATAAGTAGGAATTTTTTTTAAGTGAGGTAATAAAATTTTAACATCTGCCACCATTCTGCTGCTATTCACTGACAATCTTGACAGATGGGAAAAAAGTCAACAAAGATCCCCAGAAAGTCACAGCTTAAAGTTCCGCCATTGATTCTAGGTTAAAAATGACGATTTATAATTATTTGCCAAATAAACATCCGCATGTAAAAAGCCCAGATAAAAGATACCAAGATTTCGGCTTCGAGTACTCGTTGTTTGTTGAAACCTCATTGATATTCAGCTAGCGCCATTCATGGTAAAAAAGTCTTTCGCATTCTACCTGAACTTTACTTTTGTTCTTAAATTACTTTTTCTTTTTTTTTTGTTAAATTTACAGCGAAACCCAAATTTCATTAATGTTAAACACGTAATTTAATGAATAAGAAGTGTCATCGTCTGTCATCAGTGT
The DNA here is from genome assembly GCA_963555765.1 of Orthonevra nobilis. NCBI lineage: Eukaryota > Metazoa > Arthropoda > Insecta > Diptera > Syrphidae > Orthonevra > Orthonevra nobilis. The sequence goes on along the minus strand of OY743227.1, from coordinate 10,273,240 downwards.
CAACATGTTTTTGGCACATCTAGATAGTGTGTTATGGGCTTGTTTAGACCTTAAAGAAGTTAACGTGCGGAATGATACTGGGGTACAAATACATACTTGGTTTTATTTGAGTTACGATTGCGATTTTTGTTCGAGTTACATACCTGGAAAGAGAAGAAAAAGAAATTTTAAAGGATTTTTATTTAATTTTATTTTAAAGGTTTAAATTTCTTGAATGTAGTTAAGGCTAACGAAATGCTGTCCAAGAGATATAGGTTTGAAAATTTAAAAAATCGTTAAATGATGATTAAAATCCGTTTTCCTCCTAAAGTCTTTGAAATGCTAAATTTGGCGCGTCTAAAACTACGAAATTCGTGCTTTCGCTGAACATCAATTTGGTTTTGGAAACAAATATTCCACGACTGACCAGGTTTAGAGAATATTTATTTCTCATCGTTTAAAGATATTGCCGTTTGAGTACCACAAGGAAGAGTTCTTAGGCCAGTAATGTTCTCCTTGAAAACGAGAGCTATTCAATCTATCGTTGAAGAAAGCACCAATATAGTCATTTTAGTTGCCGAAAAAATATTTAGGAATCCTTGTATATCAGTGAGACCATTATTAATTAGGTACAAACACAATAAGATAATGAAGCAAAGTATCCAGGAATTACGCTATATCCTAAGCTGAAATTGAAAGCCAAAGTGTTATGGTATTCAACCCTGGCGTTGTTCGAATACAAGTTATTTAATCTTTCGAAAAAAGAGTTCTTCAAGGTATCGAAAGCTGTCAGCACGAAGGGGTGCCATATTTCAATTCAATTTTTTCACACAAAATAATTTTGAACAATTAAGACATAGTCTCTTATGGTACAAGGCTTAAATAGATTAGCTTTGAGCGTTTATAAATAACAAAGATAATTTAAAAAAATAAAAAATAAATAAATAAAAGAGTTTTGGAAGTAAAAAGAAATAGAAATAGAATGGTAAGGCCAAAGATCGTGAAAAAAATAGGCGAGATGATTTCAAATACCAAAAACGTTAAGTGTTTATGTTAAATGTCCTACTAGATTTTGAAAAATCCAGTTTCGAATACAGGTACGGAGACAATTTACAAGTTTTGATGCTGTGGAGGAATACGCATGTCTAAGAGTGCAAACTTGAAAACTGAATGTTAAATCCGAGATGCTATCGAACCTCCGTTTTGCGTAAATATATCTGGCCGCATCGTTTTAGACAACTTCAAGCTTGCGGAAAGATAGTGAGTCCAGGTCGCTCTAGGCATATGTTAAAATAGGCATAATTAATGTCAGTCAAGGACTTGTGTGATATGTGCATGAAATGACTTTTTTTTCGGGTTCAAGACTGATCCATTTTTAGTCGCCCTGTAACTGATTGCATATACATAGGTCGTCATTTAAGTATGAAACTAAGAAATAGACTAGCTAGATTTTTAAGAGGCAAATAGAGTTTCACGTCGTCCTCATAAAGATGAATGAATGCATTTTTAAAATATTATTGTCAGATCGTTAGAATACATACAAATCAAAATGGGCCCCAATACTGCTCCCTGTGTTACACCTTGAATAAATGACTTTTTGGATGGTCGAAATGAAGAGGCTTCCTTGGAAAATAATCTCAACGAGCATCTTTGGAAACGCATAGAGAACGTTTTTGAAATTGCAATGGAGCCTTATAGACTTCTCGCTACAGACTTCTCAAACTGAAAGTAGTTTAAACTCATTTGCCTCATTCTGGATAGAAGAATTATCTGAAATTTGCGGTTGCGCAATTGTATGAAGCACAGATAAATAAAAGGTCAGGTTCCAAACTGGGCTCATCGCCAATCCTTTGAGGCATTCTTGATTCCTGAGTCACAGGTTTTGTCTCGTATCACATCACTTAATTTCTTTGCAATTCAAGAATCATTCTTTGGTCGGCTCTGACTTAAAACCAAAAACTTCATGTGAGCAGAAGTTTCTCATACAGTTTATGTAATAGAATTTGACAAACCTGTCTATTAATCTCAACACACACTTGTCATCGGACTCCTTAATTTTCTCAACATACAAGAGCTAGGAATTGTTTCTATGACAACATCTTCACCGTTGACAATTTCTTGCAGGGCCTGTAGTTTTCGAGGCTTCTTGCTACACACTCTCATCTTAAGGAATCCCCATAAAAACCACCTGTGACTGAGTTGCCCAAGATATGTTTTCGCATTGGTTGTTGAATCTCTTTGGGGAAACTACCCTCAGTCTATTTTAGAGCTTTCCTTGGTTGTCGAGGGACCAGTATCTCATTCACCGACAGGTTTTTCATAAAGAAAAATTCATTTTGTTGAAAAGAGTTGAATTTTTAAGAATAAAATTAAGTTCTTTACTTAAAATAACGTTTTGGTTGATTGATTCACCTCCGATGACGAGAAGAAAAAATATCGGCTCAACTTGACCCCGGCTCCGAAAAAAAACTGAATCGCCAAAAATTGTTATGTATTTGGTAAATACGCAACAACCGAGAAATAGTGGAGACTGTTTCTAATATGGCAATCTTCTTAAATCAGGAACCCTTATTAGAGCTACTCTGATATATTCGAGGCTCTATGCTGTAATGTTCAATTATACTGCAAATTACTGCTCAGGGATTAAAAAAATATGTCCTGGTCATTAGCGATTTGGAACACGGTAAAAGTGTAGCTGTTCGTAGGTGAGAGTGACAAGACTCCGATAGCACATCTCAAATGGAAACACGATCCGAATGGCAATGGGAGAAAGTTTTTGGTCCAGGAGAAAAGAGGAAGAGCAGGACAAGATCACAAATCATAAAAAATTAGCTGCCACATGAGACTGCAGTTCTAAGAATGCGAATTTATCGTAAGAAAGTCGTTTATTTTTCCATAACACTAGACTGCTCCAAGTGTCGCTTCAGAGGCATTTTAAACACTTTCGATATCGAAGTGGTTACCAGGCAGCTTTAATCCTCCACCACACAACATCAGATCATGGCAGGGGCTTGTAAAAAAAAGACTCCCATCTCCGAAATGTCTTCCAAAACTTTTGTAAATTGAAATTGACAAAAAGTTCATTCATCGATTTTTCGCCATCGCCCTACCACTTAAATTGGTCCAAACTCCCTTCCATGGTTTCGTTTTCATCTGAAAAAGCGCGCTCACCCGTAAAATTCCATCTTTAAACCCAAATCGTTCCTTATGAAGCTGTAAGTCAAATTCCAGGCGATAACTTATGTACACAAAAAAAAAAAAAAACAAGCTCATTCCTTTACACCAACATTTATAATCACGGACTTCCTTGTAGCCCCGGTGATGCCTCCACTTTTGCACGACTTGCGCCTAAAATTCTTCGCAAACAAATTTATTGTCTTAATTTCCTTTGAGAAATGACACAGCGGCATGCTTTTACACCACATCTTGCCGCATATCCGATAAGCCCGTTTGCCAACAGGCGATTTATCTTAAAACGGCACCGTCGTTGCCCCCGTTGTTGGCCGCACGGTCTTAACCCAAAGTAAACAAAAGACTTGAAGTTCACCTTAGATTCCGGAATTTAATCCGCCAAACGTTGGTAAATTGAAATCATGTGGGTTCATTGGTGACCATGTCACTCTCTCGTAGACTTTTTACCTTTTTTTGAACAGTGAAACCATCGCGTCGGAAGGAAAGATCCTGTTTATGAAAAAAAAACCTCAGGTAAGTACCACCTACACACGACGCGACGCGACGTCCGTCTCACAGCAAACCGGTGAAAGCAGGTTAAATGCAAATCTCACAAAATGTTGAATGAAATTGTTGCTGTTTTTGTTGTTGTTCTATCTGCTGTCGAATAAAACACACCAAAGACAGAGTAACCACTTTTAAGGTCGTTCGTTTTTTTGTTTCGCTTGTCTTGTTGCGTTTTCATTTCTCCGTTTCATCCTTTTGCAGAAAAAAAAAAGCAAAAATCTTTTCCTTTTCACTTCGAGGAAGAAATTCATCTTTATCCGAATCTCTGAATCCGTATTCGTGTTGTTTGGCTGGCGATTCATGGTGCCGGTTGCATGCTGTGTTGATCGAGTGACCTCCTTTTGTATGCGCTGGTCGCGCGCTGACCGATTTCCAACGCGACTTGGGGGGACAATCTCTCGACAGTCTCGACACAAAGCACCCAAACCACCGCTGGCTACAACAGTGACGGCCACATCCTTCAGATGGTGATAAATGGATTCGATTTCAGTTTCGGTGCTATTGGATTGGTTTGGATACGTACCTGCCATCGCCAAGAACGATATGATTCGCTCCATCAGTGGGGCATCACAGTGGCGATGGGGTTTCGTTTTTTTTTTTTTGTTAAAATATTTATTTGGTTCTGGAGTTTGTGGTGCTTGCGCATCTGAACGATGGCTATGATTTCTGGATCTGAAGTGGGACCCATTTTTCTGGAGAAATTCGACTTTTTTTTTGTTTTCTTCTACTTGAGTGCGAGAGGAGACAATGTCACCTACAGTGTTGTGCTACCGTGCGGTGGCAATGTTAAGGTTGACTTCTTCTTTTTCTTTTTTTGGAAACATAAGGCGACCGCATTTCAAGGCACACTCACTCGTGTGCTTCGACTTGCTGGTGGCTACCTTTGGAATGATCTTATGGATGGAAATGAGTTTTTTTTTTTTTTTGGTTTCACGCCAGTTGGCCAGGCTACAGAACGAGGCCAATGTGTGGTTTGTCTAAATCAATGGGTTTCTTTCTTCTGGTTGAGCATCGGCTAATTAAGGCGACGATAAGAGTTCCATTCTGTGGAAAGGTGAATTTGGATTGGGTACAAGGTTAGATAGGACCACGGCGATAGGTATCGTACAAGAGTTGAAGCGAGATAAGATCTAGAGAGCTTGTCAACGATAAACGACTTTAGAAGACCAACGAGATGGAAAAGCAAATAAAAAGATGGATTGTGATGGTGATTTGTTCAAGATCTAAGGAGGTCCTGCATTTTTGAAACGATACAAGAAGTATATTAACTTTAAAAAGGAAAGAAAAAAGAGACTGCAGATCTTCGAGCATGTATTGATTAGCTTAATGTGGGTCTTACAAACTTAACTTACTAACTGTTGAATTAAATAGGTTGAAGATTAAGGCTCGAAATAAGGAAACTTTACTTTTAAACTAGTGAAAATATAGGAAAAATATTTTGGAAAATTCGTACTTATTTTGGTCATCATCAGGCACTTCTTGGAGCACCAGCTTAAGTGAATCTTTTCGAAAAAATTGAAAATAACTCGGATTGATATTTGACTCTTGTCCTGCAAAGTCACACTCACACTATCACTGTCGTCATTTGGCGATGATCACTGAAATTGGATCTACATAGCCTGAACAATTTTTTTTGCAACTATGCTTGAACACCTAAAACCATTCGTCAACAACCTGATTGGTCCATATTTGTGATGTTTAAGAGTAGAAAAGTCAACAAATAATCATGGCTTCACAGTACGGCAAGTCTTGGAAAAAATATAGGAGCATGAAATCAGACGTCATCACTGATTTTAAGGCCGCGTATGACAGAATTTATAGAGACGAGCTGAACAGAGCCATGCATCCATACTGAACTCGTCCCAATGTGCAGGGTGACAATTGGAGATGCTCCGTTAAGGTAGGGAACGATCTTAGGCGACATCATTGTCAAAATCGTTTGGATCACACACGCCATCACTTGAGGTAATCTGACCAGCTGGTATACTATTGAGACAACTTCGAAGTAGTGAAGAGTTTCCAGATAGGATCCACAGTTAATCAAAGCAACAATACCAGTGCAAAGTTAAATGGAGGATCTCTCCCGTCACACGCTGTTTTTTGGCTATCCTGTCTTGGACGACCAAACTGACATCGTAAAAGACCCAGAGGCGGATGAAAATGTTGCTGTTCTCGAGAGATTTTCGGTTCTCTTTGCATAGATTGAGTGTGGAGGAGAAGATCCAACGATCTAGCCATAGAGACAGACTAACACTCCAAACTTATAATGAGTTTTCGAACCTTCATCAGAGGGATGGCGCCGTCGAGGACGACTTAACCAACAGAGTCGTACAAGACTGGAAACAAATTGCTATGCGTTATTATAGGCAGTTACCCAAGGATCGAACTTGGTGGAAGTATGTTGTTAGATCCATGTGCAACAGTGCCACATGTCCCAGAGCTGGTGAAACTTGGCTCTGTTGTGAACATGACATTTCTTGAAACCGAGACTTAAGATGGTCGCGAGTAATTCAGGCTGCCAGCTCAAAATATAAAAAAAAAAAAGTAAGATGCCTTCCGCAGCTACTTTAAGAAAAGTAAGTAGACAAGTATTTTTGCTAAGTGCCTGAAACATCCCTTCATTCCAAAAAAAGAGAAAAATAAAGTCAGGTTTCAGTTTCGTGGCGGCCAAGCAACATAATCAAGCTGACTGAAAACACTGCAATAAATAGCTGGAAATTTTTGGTCATAAAAAATCGGTTCGAAAATAAAAACATTTACGCGGAGTGGCTGCATTGGGCCTCCATGATTACGTTTGTTTCCGTACCACAAATATGACGATTTTACTTATTGACGCAGCCGGCGAAATGAAAATGTGTCTTTTCCGAAAAAGAACAGATTTTTTTAACTTATTTTGAGAAATTCCTGAGTCAGTTGAAACTTGTTAGCGAAAAATCCGAGAGCTTTACACAAAATTTTTCTTAAGCCAGTGCGAGTGGGTTTTGTTGTTAAGATCTTTTTCGCGCTGATTTTCTCGGGCGCAGGAGTGCAACGTTCGGCCACCGATTGGCAAACCAGTTCATCAGTATACCAGCTGCAGTTGATTAATAACTAAGGCTGAGATTTGTATTCAAATTTTCACTGTTTCGGGACAGTATCCACTTTGGATGTAACAAGTGCGATATTTTCCAGTTTTTTACTCGAAAATCAGACCATTTCGTATCGCAAAAAAAAAACACTATGATACATTTTTGTCAATAATTTAAGCGTATAATTCAAACAGAAAGCAACTGACGATCCACTCTGAATATAGGGCAAAGTGCACTTTTTAATTTTGATGTTAAGGAGTTTACACAATAACATTTCTGTCTTGATCCCTCTAGATCTTTTGCATCTTAGAATCTAGCAAATTTAATTATCTGTTCCGTGATGAAATTTATATGGAAACCGGAACTAGCCTCACGAATGTTGCGCTGTTAAATTTGTGATAGAAGTACAAATTACGGACATTGCTTCTTGCCAAATTTCATTATTCTAGGTCAACTGGAAGTACCTAAGTTTTAATTCCTTTTGCGAGTTTCAAAAAAGACGACAAGATGAGAGGTATCTTTGAACTACGTCGATTTAGAAGCTTGATATAACAGTTTTATGGGACCGCAGTTATAAGTATTAAGTAATAATTTTAACTTGATAATTTTAACTTGAAAAAATGTAATGAAAGACAAACGGACAAGAAAGTCATCATATTATGGTTCCGTTTTTTCTTTTGAGGTAAGGAACCCTAAAAATGAGTGAAAAGCTAAAACGAAAGCATAAATATGTGTAACATGAAGATTATGCTGTTCATTTGCAACTACATCGTTAAACTTAAAAGATCATCAAAACAATTCGCAGCATTTACAAAGCCAAGACCATCAAACACAAGCACTCCTCAGCCTTCTTTTCACCTTATTGCAAAAAAAATTGTCCATCTGCATATGCCCGAAAAAGCAATTTTCAACTCAATGCATACGGAAAAGACACAATGCCAATCTGGCAACATAAACTTCCTCAACCGTGAAATGGTTTCATGTACTCTTGCCCAGCCCAGCCAAGCTCAGCTGTGGTATCCTGCAACAAATTTCCCAAATCATCCGGATATCACGATGCATGTTCAATTCCTTTGATTCCCAAAACAACGGCACTGTGCAACTGACTCCTCCACCATACGCCACACACATGTTGCACATCCAGAGAACACCCCGGGCAAGGGAGTGAGTAACCTTGTTAGAGCAGTGATAACAGGTAATTACCTGCTCGTAAAATGTCCGAACGTGACTCCTGGCTGGAAGAGGAGATAAAAAAAAAGGAAAATGAAACCTCCCTGCCCCTAAAGTGTCTATAAAATAATGGCCTATGCAGTTAGAAACTGTTGCCATTGTCCATTTTTTCGAGGCTCTCGAATTCGGAACGCCGCCGCGCCGTCCGTGTGATCTACAATAATAAAATGTCAAAAGGACACAATTGTTCATTTGAGAATGTAGACCAAGGATACATTGTGAATGAACTGAGGATACGGGTGCTGGGATGTCGTGACATGGACGACAAGCTGTCTACATCGAAGATTGTGGTGCGGCTTGTGTAGTCACGTTGTTGTAATTATTTTGAAATTATGTTTGCTTGCTTTTGAATTCTAGACAAAAGGGACCACATGATGGAAGGAGACGTACGCGTACGTGATGCTGCGGAAAGAGTTTGATTTTTCAACTTTGATAGACTCACCATGATGATGCAATTTTGTACTATAGGAAGAAAAAGGTCTTTCGAAAACATCATGGGAAAAAAGTAGAGCAGACTATTTAAGCCTCTCTCTGCTACTTTGTTTAATTTGTTTGACAAAACTGTTTACAGAATTTGAACATGGATTGTTCATCATTAAATATGTTCAAATCACTTTTTTAAGTTTCCAGGAATCTGCTTGGAGATTTTTTTTAGAAATACACATCCCAATTAATTTCAGCATCGCAGCTTGACATTTGTGAAAAGCTACGCTGATGTATGAGGGTACATTTGACTTCGTGTATGTGACTTTGCAGCAACGAATTTGTATAAAATTTTGGATTCAACTTCGGAAGTATTTCGGAAACAAAACGAATCAAAAATATGAGTGACACAAAGATGATAGGCTTTGTACCACAAAACCGACGAAAACATTCATAAACGTCAAAAAATGTTGGCCGAAAATTTACAATAAGAAAACATCATAGACGGGTCGCTATAAAGCTGGTTTCAAAAGACCCAAAACACCTCGTATTTTTGAGAAAGTGAATTATTTGTCGTTTACAGACGTTTCTCTGAAGCAGTTCGCCAAAAAATGACAGGATTTGTGAACAATGCAACAGGATAACGCACTTCCCACAGTGTCATCTCTATTCGTTGGACTTAGTCCTTATCAGTCAGTGGAAGGTAGTTTGAAGGCGGGCAATATCTGATACGAAAAATAAGATACTGATTTGATCTTCCTTAAAGGAGTGTCCTGCCCTGTATTAAACTTAGTTGTACCCACTAAGCAAAAGATGTGAGGGAAGATTTTACTTGAAAGAAAATTGAACCTACAATACACTTCATCTTAAAAACGTAAAGCTTCTGTTCCGTTTTTCTCAAAGCAAAGTAGAGGTTATTACATATACAGCGATTAACAAGCTTATCTAAAAAGGCATTCGTATATTGGTTGTCTTAAAGACACGAATAAATACAAAAAAGTAGCCAAGTGAGAGTTGACTCTCATATGAAGGGCGCCCGTCCTGTCGAAATGTGTGAATATATGATTCTGACAACATTTTTTTTAGGCCAATTCTTGCAAAAAATTCATTTCAAACCGAGTGAAAATTTGTTCGGAATTCGTTGATGAACATTAAAAAATGTAGTGTTGTTTAGTGCGAACTCAAATTTCCCACCTTACCGCGTGTCACATCCGTGTACGTGTTTTGCTATCCCAACTAAAGATATTGATTAAAATGGTATTTTCTTCGAAATAAATTATTAAAGACAAGTGTATCATGTGATTCTGTAGCGGGTTTAAGTTTCAGTTGTCAATGTTTTCAAGAAATTTTGTTAAACAAAGGAATTGGAAAATATTGATAAATAAAGCAAAATGTTTTTAAACATTGAATAACTTTGTGTGCCTTAAATGCGTAATCAACTCACACAACGTCGTGCAATTCTTTCATTTTTCTTTATTTTTCAACCCTCTGTACGGGAAAATTCATAAGTCAAACAAACTTCAAAATCACATGAAATACATTTTTTTAATAATATAATTTTAGAAAACGTCATTGTAAGTATTTTTTTTTCGGATTGAGAATAATGCCACCAAGAAAGCAAAATAGGTATACACGTTTGATCGGTTAGAAACAGAAGAACGGACGGACATCGGAGGCTTAGCAATAGGGTTCCCCAGAAAAGACTATTCTTCCTTAAATAACTTAAAATTCAAATACCTCAAGGCAATCATATCGGACATTGTAAGCCGAATATAAGGAGCTCAAAATAGTATCATACAGATCCTTAATACTTTGAAGATTTTGACGTCTCAGGCAAAATAGCGACTGACCATTTTTGTAGACAGTTTACGGTTTACATCCTGTTTATTACTAGTCATTTTTATCAGAAAAGGGAGCGAATACAATGCTTTATACGATGAAGAGAATTTAAATCTAATTTCTGACAAGATATTTTTATACCTTAAACTGCAATTAAGGTCCTTTTTTTGTAATACTATGAATCTTGATATCTACAAAAAATTGTTCAGATGCCCGCCGACTTGTTGGCCACTTCCATACTTTAAAGTTAAGTTTGGAATTTTGACTTAAGAACCTTGAATGAAAAAAGCTATTGCAAAATAGGATCTCCCTGCACGAAATATTAAGTTGCTTCAAAAAATAATCCATTTTTTTTTTTAGCCCCGAAGAGCAGACACTTGAGACAGAGGAGGAAATTTAAACATGAGAACCACACCATCAGAATAAAAGCAAGAGGGATCGACCTACAGCTCTAGATATCAGTCCGTTCCAATAAAAATGCACCGACTTTCTGGAGGCTCGAGGGCAAAGTAGCTTTAGGAAAACCTTTCTTATGAAAGGGTCTAACGACTAGATTGGATATTAACCGACTGGTCGAAATTCGCTAAGTTTGGACAAGATCGGAGAGTCTACCGCGGGCAGTCTGCTGAAGCTCCATAGCTGTTTTGGTTGATAGTCCTTGACTACCTCAAGAAGTGCTATTTTTTGTTGGCGGCATGAATTTCATTGGGCTCATCCAAAACAACTTCTTCTAACTTTGCTTGGTTTAATACCACAGCAAGGCTCAGCATTACTATCAAGTGTCTGCGGTCAGCATCAATATTTCATTCTTCTTCTCCAAAAGTCGACAGGTTTCTTCTGAATTTCCATCAAATTAAGTCATATGCTGCGGTTGTAATTTTATTTTCGATTTTTTGATGCTGTAACCCAAGGAAGACATTTTTCTTCATCCAGCATTATTTTTAACCTTTAACGCGTGCTATACACCCGAAATCAATTTAAATTTAACTTTAGAGAAAAAGGTATCTTTGGTATTTGTTCATGAATAAATCCACCATTTACGCTATTTATTGCATGTCTCATAACTGACTACACGTAATCTTAAGCCCAAATCCGACATGCTGTAAAAAACTGTGACCATCCGACCTTCTCCGCTGTGCATAGCCATCAGACCATTTCCAAGCGCGCTCCATTTAAATCACATTGATCGTCACCAGCGATAACCATCTGGTTGGTTGACCAAATCAGATGATCTAAATTTCTTTAAGGCAATTCATCTCTTCCTCCTTTCCTTCTTGCCGCAAATGGTCATTCAACTTTCACAAAGGTCAACGCGTGTGCGACATTTCAGGAAAAAATACCATGCTTTCCCATGAGCTGACGAGAGTCCTATTTTCCTCACACACCATGTCCTTTTTACCCCGCTCTCCATCGACCATCTCCACTAAAAGGGAAAACCAAAAGCAATACACCAAATGAATGTGGCTCAAACTGAGCCAATTTAATCATCATCTTAACTCCCCTGCTACACTTTTCATTTTGCGCAGGGGGCCCGTAAGATGCTCGCAGTATTTTCGTTGTGGAAAAATTCCTGCTTACCTTTCTCCTTGGCGGCCGTGAGCTGTTGTCGTTGGTCACAAGGAGTGACTGAAGTACCTTAAAACCGATCACACACAGAAAGGCAGGTATATGGGTCAGTCCACAAAGGCTGTACGTGGTGGTCGATAATGATGATGATGATGATATCGGGCGAGGAGACGAAGGGGTGAAATCTGGGCCAGAATTGTTATATTTTTTTTGTTTTGTTGTGAATCGTAATTTATTTTGGTGCACTAACTTGGCTCAGTTAGCAGAGCGAAGAGAACACTAACATTTGGAGAATCTTCTTCTACGAGTGGCATGGAAAAATCGTGATTCTTCTTGGGGCACGATTTCAGTGAAAATTATTCCAGCATGGTATGCTGTGCAAAGTGTAGAAAGTGGATGATGATTGCATTGTAGGTGGACCAGGCAGTGGCAGAAAGAGGAGTGAAGCTAAACAAAAGGATGCTGCTAGACTTGGGCGATTTTTGACTTTTGGTACTCTGGGGGGATATGAAGGACACTAAGCGCAATGAAGGCTTTGACAACTTAATTTGAGGTGTCATTGATAACGTTTTTAAACCATCGCATCAGTAATTATAGGGAAGCTATTTGATGAGCAAGAATATTCTCGAGAGTTCGAGCGTAAGAAATTTCCATGATGGCAATTATTTTTTTAAGAAGGAAAATTCAAAATTAAGCCCCGCTGGACATAAATTCCAAAAGGTTTCTTGGAGTCTTATTTCGTAAAATGAACAAGGAACAATATGCTGTGTTTACTAAGATCAGGTTGCCCATCGTTTCGCAGGCTGAAACAGCCCTACTGAACCGAAGATTCTCTACTGAGCTGCGTACCGCATTTCATAGTATCTGAGTCGACTGTCCACTCCGGGAAACATGTATACAAAGAGGTAAAAATGTACTGCTGGGTTCATATTCGGGGAAATACATCTTCCAGAATTCATGTGATTAAGCTTATAGAAGCGTTTGGAGCTGGCAATAAACTTTAGGTCCGACCACCGTCATTTTTGAAAGAATTTAAAGGCGTACGGTGAATCTGGACCCAAGCTTTTGTTATTGGTTATAGGAAGGTGAATCTGCACATGGTCTAGTGATACATCTTGTGGGTGTGATAAGCGCAAAAGTCTCGGGACAAAGTAATCCAATCATAAGGAAAAGATTACGTTTGCTGAGACACTAAGTTCGATATAAATGGAGACAAGCATTTTCCAATTTTCCCTCGAAAATAAACGAGTTCTTTTCATAAAGCTTTCTTCAACGCTGAACTAGCTGGTATTTCAATATTTACAAGCACAGACCGGACGCTTCCCATGCAGCAGAATGTACTTAACTAGTTATCAGGTTGGCTACCATGAAACGCTTTGGCTTTGGCTGATTGAGCCATCCCTCGAGGTAACTGACTAAGCTTTGACTCACAAGTCGCTTCCCATTTTGTCCAAAAATAGCGGAACTTTCACAATTCTAGTCACAACTTAAGAAGTTGATTCAATCTGATCAGGACTTCTACAAGACAAAGTCCGGGCGAATGTTGCCAGTATTTGACAAAAATGTTGTCATCTTTAACTGCTCCTTGTGGATATCTTTAACTGCTGTCAACAGAAATCGTTCTTTAGTCGTATGACGGAAAAGAAATTAAGAAACGAAGCATGGTTGGTGAAGAGTCCTTCTGCTGGACACCGAATACCCTCTTTTTCTTGGCTTCTCATCAGCAATACAACTTTATCTACTGTGGTGAGAAACAGTAATCAAGATAGGTGCTCGGAATTTGTAGTCCTAGTGCACAGCAGAGCAGCCTGAAACGAACTAATCTTCTGAACCAAGAAGCCTCTATCCATTCCAAAACACAAGAAGAGATCAATTTTATTGCTCTCCAAAACAGAGCCATCTTCTTCGCGTCGACTTACATGGATTGGATTAAGGATTGGCAAGATATGACAAGGATAAGATTTGGTACTAGTTCGAAGGGACAAATCCATCAAGCTAATGTAGAGCAATGAACCAGCTAAGAATGCCTTCGAATCAGAAAAAGCAACTTCACGAAAAAAGGGAAGCTTGCACTCCTGGTCCAAGTACAAGCAATCGCCCTCAAGCTTGGTCTTTCAAACTTCAAACAGGATGCCTGGACCTCAGTTCAGACTCAATTCCTCCTATTCTCGGATGGTCTGATTATTTCATAACTAAACCTTTCCCTGAAATGCGATAATCGATTTTTTCACTTGCTTTATGCATCAACTTAACACCGCGTCAACATTTACATAATTTACAAATTAATCCATTAGGCCCCCATCAAGGTCTGATCCAACAACGCATCAACACAAACATCAAACAGTTATTTAAACCGTTACGCCCATTCACCGACCACATTACACCAAATAGAACCCTAAACAGCAAGCGAAGATCAATGAAGAAATCATTCAAAACGTTTCCATCTTTGGGGCGGCATCACAACAACAATGCCAAGAGATTCCCGTGTCCAACCCAAAAAAAAACATTAAGTGGCAGTTAATCCACTTCCAGAACACACCTACCCAACCTATAAAGGAGATAGGAGGCTGCATAGTGGAAACATATTCAAAGCGCAGTGTGCGCCGAAAAGCCGGGAAGACGGGAAGGCAAGGAGAACGGCCTGTCAAAAAGCAATCTCTCCATAAACAGTTATTAATTAAATCGCCTCAAAAAGGAGCCCAAGACTTGTCGACAGCGGGCAGCACAGCACAGCACTCCCAGGTGAAGCCCAACTGCAGCATATCATCTCGTCGATCACCAGCAGCAGCGTCATGATCAATATGCACAATGCACGTCCGTCGCGTCGATCACTGATCGAGCTGATCGCCATCAGCTATCGAAAGATGCTGTTCATTGGCAGGAGAAAGAAGCCTTACAAAAGGCAAATTTTTTTTTAGCCCATTGAGCGGCTCGGCCAGCTACACAGCTTCCCGCCGTCATTGTGTCTAACCGTTAGACTTCGTCGAGCCAAGATGATCGAACATGTGTCCGCTGCTGGGTGAGTGAGACGATCTTTTTTTTGTTGAACATGCGCATAGCGTAGAACATCTGCACCCAATTTAAGCGGGATGTTGTAGACGTGTGAGGAAAGAAAGAAGATCTAGCGGAACACACCTTTGCAACATACGGCAGCACCTCATTGGTGGCGATATGAAGAGAGAACCCTCAAAGCCGTTTAGGAAATTCCTTTTCCTGATTTGATTGCTGGCGGAGGGACAAGCTGTCGGCGGTACTAGGTTTGTATGTATATTGAAATTAACGGTTTCGCATGCATTCTTCCATCCGGGGTGTGAGGCGGGTCTTGTTGTTCCTGCAAAGGCATCAGAAAGCTGACTGACGAGACAAAGTCTTGACGTTTTGAATTTCCTTGAACCCATATCAAAGTCAAGATCATTGTCAAAGTTGTGTCTGAAGATGGCGCTGTTGATCAAAATCAATTGACGCGCTGCATCACCATCATCGGGAATGGTGTCGGAATGATGGACTTTGGTCTAATAACAATGGGCGGTCTGGACCGGCTATCAGGAATATTGTCATCGCGCGCCGCTGGACACATGACGTAATATGATCGCCAAATTGATTTCAGCGAACGTTTTCTCACATTTGTGTCCCGGAGGCTTTGCACATTCATGGGGATCATCAAAACGTAGGTCCATGTCAGGTAGGTGAGACCGACAGCTTGGAGCTTTACTTGCAACTGCACACCTTCTCGGCGGGCAGAAAGTGGGAAAAATCGTGAGTGGCCATTCCCAGGCATTTGGCGAGTGGGTCGCCTGGGATTTTGAAAACTCAGTGGGTTTTCATGAACATAATAAATACGAAACAATTTGGGATCTGTGTCAGGCTAGTGGTTATAGTTTTGTTTGCTTTATTTTTTTGGAAGCTGCCGGCATAAGTGGGCGCCTACACTTGTCTGATCGTTAAACGCGTTTTATGTTTCATTGAGGAGCGGTACTGGTTGAAAAGTTACGTAGTAATCCTCTTGAGATACAAACAAATATTTCCCAACACTATCAGGTGGGAAACGACAGCTCATATGCTAAGCTATTTTACCATCATTAACTAACATAAATTAAGTGGTAGAGATGGAGTTATGGTTTAGACTTGCAACACTCCAAAAAAACGTCTGCGAAACGTAGGATGGTATTCGAGAAACTCGAAATGTTCCAGTTTGAGTAGCTGACACCACTATTTGAAAGTCTCGAAGATACATCGAATTCACGCAGGAATTTTGCTTGAACTCAAACAAGGAGGCTTTCATTGAGTTTCAGAGCAAAAGAGCTGCATTGTGTCCGTGCGGGAAATGGTGCCCTTTTTTTCTTGTTTCAAAGCCGATAACAAGTTCTAACTTAATAACCTAAAAAATAATATTCCAGCCACAATATTGGTCCCTTTTTATCGCATCTATTGAAGGGACCCTCAGAAACAGCGTCGTAGTTTTTCAGAATAATTTTCTTGAACATTGAAAACCCGCATAAAAAAATTTTCTAACGAAATTCAGGCTTGAGAAAGGTTTAAGAATATGAGCTTCTGCCAGACCTTTTTTTCGTGGATTTTAAAGCCGTATTCGAAAGACAACTTCAGCGAGCAAAAATCTATAAGCTGTTATGTAAAGGCTAGTCCCTAAAATTAAGTTGGTCTATGCAAAGGATTTCTCTTACCTGCAGCGTGGGATGAGGATTTATATTCAAGTTGTCTTACTTGATCCACTGTTGCAACAAATGACGGAAATAGGTATAAAATTCCTACAAGCTGCTACATAAATGCTTTCAAAAAGGTTAGTCCTGAGAAAAATCCTGTATTCCCTCAAATTACAGACCCTTTAGTCTACTGGGTTCTCTGGGTAAATGCTCTGAAAATCTAGCTTAAAGCAAACTTGAATTTTTCAAGGACTTCTGTCATTTCCCCGGCTTTTGTACTTAAAATGAAGTGGAGGCTTCTGTAGAAGCACTTTGTGAGATCCAAGATTTGTATTTTGTCAAATGAGACCCTAGAGCCTGTATTTTTATGTTTCTTATATGAGCTAGATCATTCACACTTACATACATCGTTTTGAACCATCATGCCATTCTGAACTTTTGTGTACATACCTGCAAGAAGAAAGAGAATAAAAAAACATAAATAAATATAAACAAATTAATATAAACACAATAAAGCAATAATAATAATAAACAATGAAGAAGCTTTTTTTAATTAAATTATTGAAGAAAGAAAACAATAACAATGGTTGCACGGACGCTCATCGGACGGCCGAAGGCAGTGCGGCTCGCGGCGTCGTTCCATTCCATTAGCGAAGGAGTTCATTGTTGCGTTTGCGTGATCCTAACCATCCATCAGCTAACCACTGGCTATTGCGCCGCCACTGCCACTCAACGTTAATGTGAGACATGCAAGGCAATTAAGGCACTCGAATACGCACCGCCACACATTTTGTGTTAGACTTCATTCAGACAGACGGTTACATCAGTCGCTTTCGCTTTCGCAAATCCGCACTCATTTCGAAAATTTCGCTTGAAACAGGCGAAAGTGTTTCCCTTTCAAATTGAGGGATTTCCATTTTGTTCTTTTGTTGGTTTTTTTTTTTTAATTTCAAAAATTTCAAATGATTTTTTTTTGGTTGTTTTGTACCTTGAGGCAAAAACGTTGAACCTCTTCAAATGTTAAATGCATCACATAATTCATTTGAATCCGTTGTGGAGCAGCAGCACACTGTGCGTTCTTGCCATCTTCGTTGCGGTCCGTGTGACGTGCTAATGGCATCCACTTTGGATTCAATGATGTAACAAAATGTCGGACAACCGACTGTCATCATAATTTGAAATATTTTCGCTCATTAAATATCAATTTGGAACTTGTGTTTCTCTTACGGTTTGAGGAACACAATTCTGGGAATTGTGGCACATTGAGTGTCGTGTGGAGTGATGCAATCGATTCAACGAGGACAAGGAGGAACGCTGGACAGCAAACTGAAAGTACAACTTTCAAAGTGGAACTAATTTTTGAAGTGAAAATGGAGACGCTCTTGTCATGGGGTCAAGTTGAGATCGGACAAATTGAAATCCTTACTCCGATATTATTTCATAACTTTTGGCCAAAAAATAGTTCTCGAGCGATTTCATTAGGCAATAAGTCACCGCGAAAAAACGCACAACTCTCAAACTGTATGAATAAGTAAAGCAAAAATGTTTGTTTCTTAATAGCGTCGTAAAGATTAGCCCGATTTTATTGAAATTAAAAACCGAGGAACTTTGGGTGTATGGAAAGGACAAAGCACTTGTTTTTTTTCAGCCTAGAAATTTGATGCGCCACACGCATTCTAAAAATTCAAGTATTTTTTTTAACTAGAAACACAAAGATGCAAGGTTTTCCAAATTATCTAACCCCATCGGAAGGTGCTATAATTTTTGCAAATGGCGTCATCTGTCAGTTTGACAAGTGATAGGAGATGAAAATATCCCCACGAGTACTGCTCCTTCCAGACCGCCTATGAAAATTTTCGATAGCAATTCATCATGACCGACGACGCCTATCCAAAGATAGACAAAGTCTATACCAGAGCGTGACGTTTTTGACGCAAATCGGTGAATTTCGATCACCCGTGACCGTTTCAGACTTGTTTTTTGAAGTTTTTTGAAGTCACGAAGAACGAACAGATTCTTGGAAACTCTCAAAGAAAAAAGCAGACAAAGATACGAGATTTTGTCTCCGAAAGTGCCAAAGCTTCGGTAGAAAGAGACCAAATGATTTGCAACAATGGTTGTGGCAACTTGACCACCGATATCTTCTTCGAAAACGAACGGGTAGAGTTCTGGATTTTTTTTTAAGGAGGAATGTTATGACTCATTGTGCCAAGCTTACTGAGCCTTTGGGACTGCAGTACTAAAATCGATAGGGAAACATTTTTGCCATTGGAAAATGATTGAGAATCCGAACTAGCAAAGGATTCTTTGAACCGATGAATTCAAACTTGAGCTGTTTGACACAGAGAGAAAAGTTTCCATTCTATTTTAAGACGAATAAGTAAGCCCTACCATAAAACATTCATTCACATCTACATATTTTGATGGGTGGAGGCTCTCACTTCAGCGGAACCAGAGGTCCATGGAAGAACTATTTCTCTTTCAACATTCATAACATTTCAAGCTTCATGTTTCCTGCAGCTGTAAAAAGAAGAAGAGCTGTTAACAGACATGATTTGGACACCGATATCGCCAGATTTTAACCCAATTGAACTTTCATGGGATCACTTGGAGAGAAAGTTCCTCGAAATACCTTTTCCCAGACTTAAGCTTAGATATAGGTTTAGATAACTGCCATGAGAACGCGTTCAGAACTGGCAATTATTTGCAGGTCCAACTTTCCGTGGCTTCAGAGAGCTGTTGTGTTAAAAACTTCTGGGTTTTATTTGTTGAACTTGCGCACGAAGCACCGAGGTTTTCCTATAAATATCTTCATAGCGAGCTGTCTGTGTACTGTTTCTGAGTAGTAAAATCCTAACTGGGACGAAAAAAGTGACTTAGTTTTAAAAATTAAATCCTCCCACCTGGGCTCTTCGGGGCCATAGTTTGGACTCTATCTTTTGTATATGAAGACATGCTTGGGTGGTTCAAGTGAGACTCTCACGAGATGTACGAATCATCCCGGAGGGGCAGCAAGTTAAATAATAGGCCCGCCTTGGGTGGCGCGCACAGTATGGAGTGCACAACTGAAATATATGTAAGCTATTCGCTTTTATCGTATATATCTTTATAGGACCATTATCGTATCCAGAGAAATAATTTTTTCCAGACATCTGCACGGAAAAGTGATGTCAAAGAAGTTGACTCAAGATATTCTCCCAAAGCCGTCGACTTTCAATGCCCACACAATCAGTATGAATAAATTCCTCGCATTCTTTTGACCAAGAAATAAATTAAACAAAAAACAAGACCGCCTTCACGCATCTGTTTACCCTTATTGGCCATTCTTCTTCCACAGGCCAACTATGTAGGTCACCATTACGATCGGTTATGGGCCTGCGGCTTAAAAGCCTTTCATCGCTACCTTTCAGTTTTTAAATTATTTCAACTTATTCAATGGTAAGAGTCAACATTATCAGGACATTGACCGCATCGGTCAAAATACACAGACGCCCAGTTATTACCCAGAAACATACCAAAACCATCACGTTCTGCTATCTTCAAGCCACTACGCCAGCCCCGATTGTGTTGGCTTAAGTAAATGAAACCCAGTTCCACAGTAGCGCATTAATTAGACAACATCTTTCACTAATCAATCATTATTTTTCCAATTCCATTGAGTACGATGTGCGGCATACGAACGAGAATACCTTGCGTCCGGACGACCAATTCCTTTCCATGGCACTGAGCAGCTCTGATGATTTTAATGACTTACGGCTCTGTCTGTTCAGATGGAGACTACACTTTTTGCTTCTGTGTCCAGATTTAGACAAATTCCTGGCTTTAACGCACCTCATAATGTTCATCTGTCAGAGGTAATTAATTTCATAATAACGGTCGGAGTTACCGGATAGAAATAAGTGAATAACACGTGATTGACACGCCATTGAACATTGGGGTGTGTTGCCAAACCACTAACGAAATGCTACTGTTTGGATTGACGAGATGGCAGCTCTAAGCAGGTTCTTCAATTTGGGATTATGTTTCTAAATGTCATCGTTATGTCAAATTGAAATTTCTTATCAATTAATTTTAGGGGCTTCTTTTTTTGAACTTATTTTAAGATGGGCGAAACCTTTGGACATAAGATTGCTGAACCCTGCTGCTTTGAAGTTTTTCGGTGCTCCCGCTTTGCTTGGGCAGGGAATACCTGATAGCGTAAATTGGACTTAGCCTTCTTCCGGTCATGAGTTTAGTGATATTGGTTTAAAGATGCGAGTAGTACGAGAACATTTTACCTTATAAACATTAATCACATACAGTGGCGTTCGTAAAATGTCGGCCAAACCCTTTAAAGCCCTTTTCGGGTGCAGTTTTTGGGGGCTACGATGTTTTTTGTAACAAAATGTTATTCAAATAGTGCATTAAAGTCGATGTTATTGTTAATAAGAGGTAAATTTGCGTCGTGATAGCATTCCGAAACGAACAAAATGGTAAAAATCAGTTCGGAGTGCAAAGCTAATATTTTGTGTCTGTCACGTCTCAATTGTGAAATTTTCAAAAGGTAAAATTTTGCTCAACCTGCTGTGACCTGGAATTTAAAAAATGTGAGACCGCGACTACACACAGAAAGAAAGGCTCAGGGAAGTCAAAAATTGAGGGCCCAAGTGGGAATAGGTGAAAAACTTCTGTGTCGAGCTACAGGAAAAATAATTTCGTCAAGCGCCGTGAGTAAATTTCTCGTAAATGCTGGACTTAGAGCACTCAAGCCCATACTGATGCGAGATTTTCCAATAAGAGTCACAGAAAAACGATTACTCTAGGTTCAGGAGCATCATAATTGGACTCAAGACATAACAAGAGAAAGAGAACAATTAATCTATTCTGACGAATCAAATTTAAGCTGCATGTTGGAGATGGGACGGTTCTTGAGCGAAGAGAACCAAAGGAAAGATTGAGCCCTGTGTAATGGTCTGACATGTAGAAGGTAGAATGATCTTCAAATAATCGAAAGACATTACGGGAGTTTACCTACGGGTTCTGGAAAATTAATTTGAGACCTCTGCGCTGGAGCTTTTTGGTGTCACTTGCTAATTTCAGCAGGTCAAAGCGTGTTGCCATGCAGCCAAAAAAATAAGTATGAACTTGTTTTGTCGAGCTTTTCAATAAGCTACAACTTTTATGAATAAAAATAATATTTGAATTATTTTGGACCCGATCTCAATCCAATTGAGAATATCTAGTCAATAGTGAAACTTTATTTTGGGAAGACGCGTTGAAAACCTAGAAAATGTACTCATCTAGACCTGGTACACCATACGTGCATCCACATGGAATAAACTATCTGAGTCAATGTCTCCCCGATGTGCAGCTGTAATAAAAGCAAAAGGAGGTCAAAAAAAGTACTAAATAGATAGAGTATATTTTCTTGAAGCAACTCAAGTACAAAAGCATTTTTCTTTTATCCCTAAAAATGATCCTGGTACCCATAAAACCCATTTTTCGGTCTAACAACATTTTACTTACGTGTCCGCGTGTGAAAATTGTTTACACTCTAAATGTATCAAGTTAGGATTGAAAGCGCATCAGAAAACAAATCTTTAATAAAAAAATGTGCAGTTTTTGGAACAAATTAACAAAATTCGAAAATAAAAACTTTGACCAACATTTTCGAGCGGCACTTTATAGCAACTGTCTGCGTTTTACTCCAGTAGTCCAATCAGATGTGTTAAGATTTAGATCTAGTTAAGTCGTAGCCAATCCATAGGAAATGGAGAACGGAAATCCTCTTCCAATATTCTAGCATGACCAAAGTTCATCCTTCCAAAGTTATTTTATAGAATTGTCTGGTCCCTAAAAGCCTTTCTTCTTGTTTGAAAATAATGTCAGAAGGAAGCCAATGAAGAGACGTGTTGAGGGCTACGAATTTCTGACAAGACAGCTGCTCCGTGTATACGAAGATTTGAGGCGAGTTTCAGTCGCGAGCATTATGGTCTTTCTTTAACATAGAGGAGTCCTTTTAAACTTAAGGATAATCTGCCAGAAGTTCCAGATTCTTTGAATAATCTGGTGTAGCAAGGACAATTTCTAGTCAAAGGTTCACCACCGCAGTGGATTACAATACAGCAACAAAAAATCATTAGTCTATTTTATTTGGGCACGTTGAAACGAATTCAGAACGTATTAAACTACGGACTCTGGACTTCCTTTTAAAGAAGACCTTAACAGTTTCCGAACGTCATCTTATCATTGAAAAAATAGTGAGATAGCTGGAGATTTGCTAACTATCTTACGTGCTCTGTTTCTTACTAAAACACAGATAAATGTCAATGAAACTAATTTCGTATCTTCGACAGTCTTTTTTGATATTTAAATTTAAACATTGTAAAACGATGAGTTCCCCATTTTTGTCTCAAGCCCAGTCAAGAGCGTTAGTTCTCGAGATATCTACATAGCTCAAGGACTATGTTAAATGGCCAGCCCAAAATATCGTTAAATTGAATAACATTGAACTTTTCTCTTTGGTTTTAACTCAAAGCAAAGGAGCAACAAATCATGTGCTCAAGGTTACATAGAGGCATATTGGTGACAGAAATAAAGAGTGATCCCAAAACATCATCTTAAATTCGGCAAATAAAATGAGCGATCTACATTTGACTCTTATTGGCCAACTTTCACGCAAAATGTTTTATTGACAATAGTTTGTTCTTTTGGTGAAATAAATCTTGGACCACCCTTTGTAAGCTCCTTCCTAGATATATAAATTATTTCGGCACCGCAAAAAATTGTACAATCATAACGATACCAATAAATTTCATGTCAAGCCTTTTATCAATTGACGTGGTTTGTGAAAAAAACTGACTTAAGGAAACGTATTTAAAGGAGATCGATCTGTTCGCATGTTCTCATCGGACCCTTGTTAAGGCATTCACGGCTACGATACTTAATGATACGCCTGGCAAAACGGTTCACGCTTAGCCTCTCGAAAGACAACCATTAAGCTTCTCCGATTTTGACAAGGAGGAAATGTTCGAAGATCTTCAAATCAAAGCTTCCAATACAAAGGTATTTCGAATTTCGAATTAGAGCAACAAAAAAAAAACTAGATGCTTATGGAAAATGAAAAAAAAAACGCATTTCCCGGGTCTAGTGTCCTTGTACACTTTTCCACAGAATACTGGGCTATAGTTTTTTTTCCACAGCTTGCGATCCTTAAAAAGATGTGACACTCAAAAAAGACCATTCATTTAAAATGAATTTTCTAATTCTTTTTTTGGCTTTTTTTTCTATAACATCGAACCTAGGAAGCAGTGCCTGAAGGATACCCATTTAACGCCGAATTAATGGCCAAAGTAGCCAGAGTAACACAAAACGTTTCCTATTTATTCGAACCAACTGAAACTGGTACTACGTTTCCATATGGCAGGTGCTCCTGCTCCTTCTTTGCCATTCTTCTATTTCTATTTGAAACCCCGCCCCCCTGCACCTCTTTAGATATTCTTCTGGATGGTGCATTTGAGGTCGTTCATCGTTGTCATCACAGTCGTTGTATCCTCATCGATTCCACTGCACGATATGCGTCTTCCTCTCTGGTAATGGATACCAATATACACTGTGGTTATGGCCACTTCATGGTCCATGACTGCTTTTCTTTTTCCACTTTGCCTGCTTCCTTTAGTCGATGATTTTCCATGGCGTCGTGAGTTTTCCATTCCCCATCTTCGCCAGCTCTCATCAGATCTCTGTGCCCTTGCGCGCCGTTTCTGTTTCACGTTAATTTATTTTAATCCATATACGAGTACGAGTTGGTTCTGTTCTGGGTTCGGGAAGACTCGCTTGTCTATGTACACTTTATGATTCCCGAAGCTGAAAGACGGAAGAGCAAAGGAGAATGAGAAAAGGTGTATTCCTTATGGTCAATCTACCGCTGGAAATAATGTATTAACCAATGATCAGAGCAGCTGCATGGACATAGAAGAGAGTGTACCAAGTACGAGTACTTCTTAAACTGATAATTTTCCTTATAATTTTCTATTTTGTTATTTTTAGTTGCTCCATCCTCTTTGCTATTTTTCCTGTTTTCCAATCAAAGAAGCGCTAGAGAATGGTAGAGTTGGTTAGATGATCCTTCTCTTACAAGCTCGTTCGGTGTGTGTTTCCACTTAGACCAAACGCTGCTGCCGTTGCTGTGCTATTATTATTTTTATTGGCGACGACCACGACGACTATGACGATGCCATCATCTTCTTCGTTCTTGGATCAACTGCTTGCCGCGTCTCGACGCCTCGACGGGATCTCGAGAGTCAACCAAGTTCATTTCCCTCTTGCCGATTTACATATTGGCCGACCAATGTTTTTATTCCTCCTTTGCACTACTACATGGTTAAGGGCCATTTTCCTGACTTTTCCTTATGGATTCCTTTTTTTTCCGATATGGTGCACGGGGTGACTCTCGAGACTCCATACCTTCAGTTGGACTCCAAACTAAATAAATATCTTCCACCTAAACGCAGATATTTATGGATCCGAGTCAGCACAACAACAAAAATGGTGATTATATTGGTTCTTGCAGGTTGCCTTGCCAGAACAGCAAAGGAATTGGACATTGCATATTGGTCCGGTTCTCTATGTGGTTGGATGGGCCAGAAGAATACCAGTTCTTCTGTCCAGTTGAGGTCTGCTTGCATTCAGAGAGTTGTAGGAGTAGTTTCGAGTGTATACGTTCCTTCCTTTTTTTTTTTTGAACAATTTTTGTCCATTCTGTGTGGACGTTCGTTGGTTTTTTTTTTGCACAAGGCGGATGGATAGTGGTGTGCACTTATAGATCTAAACGCAGTTATTTATGGCCTAGGTACCTTGGCTTGGGTGATTACGGGTTCTATGCTCATGCGGTAATAAATCAAGTTCATTTCGTTTTACAGTTTTATGCTGATAAATAACATGTTTCGACTTGGACCATAAATGGGAAGTATTTTCGAAATGCTTCTTCCTTTAGACTTTGCTTGGACAAATACGAGTAGCAAGCCGCGATGCATGCAAGGGGAAAGAAGTCGGAGCATAATAAAAACGTTCTTATAAAATTGCGGTATTTGGAAGGAACATTTGAATTCGAACAGTGAGTTCAATGAACTAACCTGATTGGTTGAAATGAATTTTGAGATTCTATCGAGAAAGTTTTGCGATGGCTTTTTACTGGGAAAGGATACCAAAGTTGATATTGGAGTTCTTAAAAATCTTTCAAGCAGTCTAGAAATTCGACACCATTTTTGTTATGATTCCATCACTGATTGAGTTCTGAAGATTCTTTGCACTCTTTTGCATTCCTTTGAAGTCTTTTGAAGTCTTTTGCATTTTTTGCGTATATAAAGATTGAATTGATGAATAACGTAAGGGATATTCAAGCTGGGCTTCCTTAAGGAGTTCAACCATTGTCAGAAGAAAAGTCACAGCGTGTGCCGCCTTGAAATAAAAAAAGTGGTTGAGTAAATAGCATCGAAAATTACTTTCTGTTCATTTAAACATCGGTCAAGGGTTGATATAACCACGACCTAAGAGATCCGCTGCATACAAGGCTGCAGAAAATGTACTTGGAGGTTGGTTCGTAGTAAAAAGTCAGCTAAAACATCAGCGCTGAAAGCTGAAGGCTAACCAGGAGAACTTTTACTATATCTCAGAAAGAGGCTGTTCGGAGTTTAATATTAAAATTATTCTCGAGGACTTCAATGATGAAATCGGTACGATTCGACAATAAACAACGTCTTTCGCCTTTAATAAAAAGTAATAAGTAAAACTAGGTCTGCAAAACTCTCTTAGAAACAAAATCTTAAGCTATGTAGGCTGTCGAACCAACAACAAAATCGACCAATCGATCCAACATTCTGAACATTCAGACAAATTTTTTGTAACAGCCAAATACTGCGCTCCAGTGCGTGAGAACCAGTAAAAAGAAGTTACAAAGGGTGGTTGAGGGAGTGACTCTTGAATGAACTTCCCATTCCGTTCGGTTAGGTCAGGGAAAAGAAGATGGGTGATGAGAACACATCTCACTTCTACTGCAAGAGCGTACGGTCTAATATGACTTAACTCTGTTGTGTAATGAAATCCTCAAGTCCCATCTTCATATTCATATGTGCAGCTTCGAAATACCCAAGGTATTGAAGCTTGATATGATGTTTGATTTGACGTCATCATGATATAGGCAAACTAAAATAGATGGATAGCTCTTGCAACTTTTTCGATTGTATAGATTTTCGTCTCGAAAAAACTACATGCTACCGGCAATCTGATCAACTCAGACCCTCCCTTTAAATGCATTGAGATCTTTTTTCAGTCTCTCTTTTGAGAAAAGAATTAATTTGAGCACACCATTTCCATTAGAGTTTTGAATCAAGGTTTAAAAGCACTTAGCCTCAGTCGAAAGGTAGAAAGTCTTGCTTTTGAATATTGGGAAGGGTTCTGAATGTGATCTTTTTCCTTCTGGTAAAATGCCGTAGTTCGGTCTTAAAGGGAATCACATATTTTTCGTGTTTTGTTTTTTTTAATCGATAATAAAAAGCACTTAGCAGGTCTTCACGCTGGAGTTATTACAACTTCAAAATGAAATCCAGCGGATATCAACGGACTAGTTTAAAGCCCGCAGTAAAAATGCTCCAATGCTCCATAGCTGTGTTGTCAAAACAGACAAGCAAGTGGTTGTCTCCATAATTGTCTAAGGAAAATGGTGTTTCAGACCTTGCCCGTATCGGCGCACTTGATGCAAATTCCGAAAAAAGTGCCCAAACAGGAAAAACAAACTTTGAGAGATACTTCAGGTAGTCCGATTTATGCATCAAATGTTGTGGATTTTTGACGACAAAGAGTCCGAATTTTCGTTTAATACACAAGTCTTTGAATGTACAAGGCTTACTTGCTTCGTTCATTTGGTTTAATGACATTATATTGATAAATCTATTTACCAAAATATTTCACAGGAATTTCTCTGACAGAATGTATTGTTCGAAAGCTTATGAACGGCAGTGTCTATATTCATACAGATATTTTTATCTTATAAAGACGCTTGAAAACTGTTTGTTCGAAGTTTTTCGTTAGAAAACAAATTTGATTTCAAGTTAAATTGAACCTTTTTTTGGCAGTTTTTTTTTTGCCATAAAATTTAAACCACCAAAGAGGATTAAACCAAATCTTTTGTGTGCTCATTTAGCAAATTTGCTTCGACGAATGAATGGATTCGATAGCCTGATTTGTTCTCAAGACATACACCCACATACACATCCTTCTAAAACCAATGGTATCTGACTCCTGAGAAATGTGGAGGTATGTTAAAATTTTGAATTTCGAAAATCGGACCGATTCTGGAATTTCTGGAAGTAAATAAACGATAATAAACACCAGGTACCAGTGAAGCTTCTGGGCAACACAAATGGTAAAAAATACCAACGAATTCCAAAACCAGACTCTTCATCGCTTTCTCGACTTCAAAGCAAAAAGATTCCTCCAGGTGATTGCCGGTCGAATTCGGTATATCGCCAAAACGTATCCAGTTGTGCCATATGAAGCTGGGATACATACTGTGCAATTCGCAACTTGTATCTCGAAACTATTTTAAACATGTCGAGCTCTAAGATCGCATCAAGGGTCTGGCGAGGGGAATAGTGACTCTAAATAAAAAGTGTGTCTATGCGGGAGGAGGAAGATGTAAAGTGTAGTGATAATCTGGCTCTTGTCGACTCCAACAAGTGTTAATTGGATTTTATCAAAGATCATTCTTCAAATGTCTAGAAACTCTCCTGTTATCTGCATAGATAAACAAATCTGAGACAGTAATAATTATTGGTCCTAAATGACTACCCTGATGGACTCCAGAAGTAATCTAAATAGTCTTAAACACTGAGGATAGAAAGATAACCTTCTGCGGTTTATTTTCTTTGCTCGATTTTATCCAGGAGTTCAGGGAGGATAAAAAGTCAAAGGTCTCGAATTCAAAGAGAATAGTTTAATCTTGGTTTAAACCAGTAGTAATGGCATCATTTTTTTTTTATTGCTTCTATAGCAAAGTCTTTCGATACAAATGCGGTAAGGTTAGCGGCCGTAGATCTTCATTTTCGAAACCAGTGATGTTTGAAACGTGTTCCGATTGGCAGTGAAAGACCATTGGCCATACTTTTAAAGAGCTTGAATATCGTGGAGAGTTCCGCCTTCAGGTGGTTTTAGTGGATATGAATGATACGAACAAATACGTTTTTCCACATCTTTGGGCAAACGGAGTCGGTGAGACATACATATGTATATAATTGGAAAAGGGTTGCGAAAGCCAAAGAGGCAGGTCATTTGCACTACCATCTAAAGCTGCTTTCTTTTTCGACTAAATTTTGGATTTTTTTATAGTCGACTACGTCCTATTCGCGAAACTATTTTGCATTACATGGAAGGCGATTTAGTCAATCTTCAAAATGTTATAAGAACATTTACAACGGTTTTGCTGAAGATTGAGAAAGCTAACAACTAATTGATTCCTTGACATGATATAGAGCCTTTTTCAATCCTTGAATCTTCCCAGAATGAATTCATTGATTTGTATCCGATTCGGGTCGCCCACAAATGAAAAAAAAAAACCCTCCACCTTTTTTCCAAACATGCAAACGAAATTATCACTGTTTAAAAAGTTCCGCTTCACTTAACCTTCTTCAGAGCACACAAGATCTTTGTACCCATGCAAATAAGAAAAAAGTTAACTTTGCAACCACCTGTCGACATGGAATCTACACAAATGCTCCTTCTGTTAGTCATGCCACATTCCTGAATGCGTGCTCGTCTTTCTTCCTGAATGAACACCTTATGTGCCGCCATCTGCTTTGTGTCTTTCCCGTCCAAAGTCTATTTCTTTGTTCTGTTCTCAAAAAGCGATGCGACACGTTTCGTATTCCAACACTTACCACATTTTCTTCCAGATACACGAAACAGCCAAGACGTGTTAATTGGGGAAAAAGAAATAAAGGAACTTGTGAATGACATCCTTTTTTTTTTGGAATGCGGATTTGTGGTTATGCCTTTCGATTTAAAAGCTCACACATGTGATTGATTTTTCATGGAAACCAAAAAATCGGTGTCAAACCTTATCGAAGTCAGCTTTTCTTAATCTTCCCCCCCGATTATCATCTCACCTCTTTTCAATATTCTGACGAGAAAACCACAAACTCCTGACAAAGAAGCCACATGTCTCTTGAACATCTGAACATGCCCACGAGTTCAATTAACCTTAATAAGTCCAAGTGGCATGATCAAATCAAAATTTCTTCACATTTCTCCTCAAAAGGCCTCCTCAATGGTTTCTTAAACGTTCTATACTCGTTCAACATCATCGGGTTCAACAACAACAACGAAAACCGTCCTCAGAGTCAGGGGGCCATTAAAGCCAAAATGGAATTCCAATGCAGTGTGTGCATGCAAAAATTCCTCAAACAAGGAAGTTCAAAGTCGTGCCAAGTCGATTTGGCTGGCACGAAAAACAAAAAAAAAAAGGTCATGGACATATTTATGGGTACCTATCTTTCGATGGAGACGTTTTTCGTCGTCAGCGTTGTTGTTCTTGGCTGTTGTCTTGGTTATGCCTGATTTGCATTTCATTCATTCTTCTCCAGCGTCTGGTGTGCCTTTAGGTTTTGTGTGTGAAAATTGGTTACTTTTTGATTGATAGGGGGGCCCCTACATGCATGTGCTTTGGTGGTAATTGAATTTCAATCTAGATGCATGCTTGCGCTTGGCGTGATGAGTAAGGAAATATGACTTACTGGTGGAGCCCTGTGCGCTTACGAGTTGCTCGGAACGTGAAGGGATCAAGTGCAGTCGAGGTGAAATTCAACGCCTTTGGCCGGATATGAAATGAAAAACGCCAGGTGATTACGCAAGGTGTTTACTTTATGTGGTGTTTTGGCTTAACATAATTATTTTTTTCTGGAGCAGGGTTTGGCAAACTTTTTTTGCCAGGGGTATGGCACGCGAATTCAATTCTTTTAAAAAAAAAAACTAACCGCAGAATATTGTAAAATGGGTGAGAAACTGAAATGTGCAAGTATTTTGGGTATCTAATAAGTCAAGTAACTGGAGATTAACCTAATAGGTAAGAGTATGTGACCGTGGCCCGAAATAGTGCATGAATCTCAGATCCTTTAGTCTCAGGAAAAAGATACTACCCTATCTTCCTGTAATAAACGCAGGCATGTGTGAGCTTCTGCGAATATCGTGATGGGGAATCGATATTTGCCCAAAGCAGTACAGCGCATCGATATAACGTTTTGGATACCTTTTCCGTATCGAGTCAGTCATACCGATTATGCATTTCATATCCCACTCCCAACTTTGTGAGTTCCTCATCTCACCCTCGTCGGTTCGGAGTATATTTCTTTGTTTTTGAACTCAACAATTAGTCACCATGTTGACTGTTGATACATTCTTAAGTCATTAGGTGCACATTTTGATGAGAACGGAGCTGAGCCGAGCAGGATCAGGCGTTTTCCAAAACTGAGCGAACACAAAACGAGAACTCGTTAAAGATCCCAAGAAAGACATTACAAAACATTAGCACAAAAATTTCGAGCA
Organism: Orthonevra nobilis; assembly: GCA_963555765.1. Lineage (NCBI taxonomy): Eukaryota > Metazoa > Arthropoda > Insecta > Diptera > Syrphidae > Orthonevra > Orthonevra nobilis. The sequence continues at coordinate 10,242,162 of OY743227.1, read as the reverse complement.
TGTATGAAGACTGTTTTAAAGAGATTGAAGCGGCCTCAGACTTCATTTTTGTATGTCCTGCCGTCGCGAAAATAAGGAGAACTTTCTCAGCTAGACACCATCTGCAAGAAAATGAGCTAATCGGTTCTGTCTTGTTTTTGCGATGACTACTTACAATTTGAAAGGCTATGGCTTGCAGCAATTGCCAGATAACTTCTGAGATGTTACACTGATTTACCTCGACCTTTCCAGGCCATCGATGGTTAAGTCTAAGTGATCGTCTTCCATGGATGCCTCAACGACAAATAATACGAAAGACATTATATAATCTGAACCAGTCATTTTCGTGATCTGCAAGATATGAAAAGCAGTCGTCTACCCTGTCACTAGATTTTGGCGCCAGAATAGGCTGTGTCTTTTGTAAAACTATTGAATCATAAATAAGATTTGATCGTACAGCCGAAACGTATATGCAGTAGATCATAATGCACCAACACGATGATTTTTGAAACGATTTACTTATAAGCTAGGTCGATTATGGAAAGCATATGGTCATCCCTTAGGAGGCAACGACAAGCGTCAGGAACACTGCGGAGTCACCGAAGCGTTTCGAATCGTAGTTAGTGTGAGTGACGGACTCTTTAATGAATCAGCTTCTTCTAACTGACTCGAATCATCTTTAGAGGGAATCAAGCAGCCCTGCAACGACTACTTTAATAGTGGGCGGATGAAGAGGGAAATGGTTACCGCAGTAGACCAAAAAAATAAAAAACCGAGTATCTTTCCTGCCCCTGCCGCAATCCATTCCGTGAGTGCAATCATTACTCCGTCCGATGAACTCCGCAGGCGGACAAAAATTAGGAATGCGGTAGAATGGCAAAGATATGATTACTTTAGTTAAGATCAGAGTATAGTCTTAAAAGAAGATCAAGATATTTTTGGGTTTCCGTTTGTATTGTCCTAGTCGTCGGTCAGTATTTTTTTTTCCTTATTTTTTTTTTTTATTTAAAAAAATATATTTCCGCATTTGGCCCGCGTACTACCGATTGCCAATCCCTCCACAAAAGAACTCTTACTAAATTTTTTTTTTATTGAATTCAATCCAGCAGGTGCGAAAAGTGAGAACATTAAACCAAGTCGGTTTTATTTTTCAGTTTGTTCTTCATTTTTTTTATCGCGTTCTTGAAAACGTAGTTTTCATTTCAGTCGCGCTGAATCTATTTGTGTCATATGTCATGGAATGATGGGGGCATTTGCTTTCGATAACATGAATTCCGGTGAATGAGGTGTTTATCTTTGTTTTTTTTTGCATTTTTTTCGTTTGTTTTTTGTTAATATTTCGCTTTTGTGTCGTTAGTTTTTATGGCACACTGAATGGCCGATAGACAATTACCTGTAGGTACAGATACAATAACAAAACAGAACAAACCTGTAGTATGTTCTTTTTTATTGGCTTGAATTTCATAATGCCAGGGCCATTACCTGAAGGAATTTCAGGAGGATGTCGTTAAAAAAAAAAACGAATCGCTTATCTTTGTCTTTTCTTCCGCCAATTTTGTATTTTTTTTTTGTGTGGAAGAATTCAATGGAAAGTCCGAGGAGGTTTTCTGAATTAATTTCGGTTTTGCTTTTGTTGAATATTTTTGGCGGTTCGTGATGTGAATGGTGGGCCGGATCGGAGTTCTTGTATACAATTTTTGATTTTTAGGCAGATAGGGAGTCACAAGTTCGACACTTTTTCAAATCAACTACTTTTTAATGGTTTCGCTAGAGGAATAAGTTCTGTTAGTGGACACTAAGAGGGTTCAAAGTAAATGCCTTTTTACTGATCATGACCGATTTACAGGATCTTGAAAGAATCTGATGACCCAAATGTGCACAAAGATCGTTGAAAAGCATGTTGAAACCAAGTTTCATGAATGAGAGTGAGGCAATTCTTAGAAGCCAAATGTGGTCGCCGTCGCCGTCATTTAAAGCTCGTTTATTAAAATAAACAATCGCAGATGATCTTGCAAATGTTCGGTTTATCAAAGTGTGGGATTCTGCAGATGCTGGGTAAACGATCTTCTGCAGAGAAGAAAATAAAAAAGTCAGATTATGTCGCTTTGCTAAAACCCATGTGCCGATAATAATCAAACATAAACGTCAGATTCTCGCAGTCGGAGTGATGTCAACATTAGTGTCGTAATCGCTTGACCACTTCCAGATATTATCGCATGGATATTCCGATTGAGGACACTGCACGTTAATCGTTGACATAAAAGGGTCAAACCCCTTCCGTGGGCTGACTTGCGATTTTCAAAAGATGATTAAAAGAAGTCTTGTCAAATGTCAACTGCAAGAAAGGAAACGGTTTAATGAAAAAGACCTTAGACTTACCTTTTTTTTTGAAGACAGGAATAAGGTTTTATAATAAAAAGCTCTTTGCGTGTGACTAATAAAATGTGCATCCTTATCGCAGCGTTTTTAACTATGATGAACAGAAGGGGACCTAGATGGCTACCCTCAGGTACTCCTGATTTACTGAGTAATAGTTGATAAATTTCTCAAATCATGGGTTTATAAACTCAGCAAAAGGTTTAGGAAACAGGAAGCTTTTAAATTGTATAAAAAATACTTAAAACATTACCAAAAACACGGGTTTAATAAATCCATGTCAATCAGAGAAACTGGACATATCACGATCAGCACTTCTCAAAAATTCGTACAAAGTTTTTAAGATTCATAAGATGCAAAAATTGAAACTTGCGGATCAGCAGAAGAATTGCCGTACTTGAACCTAACGAAATTCCAAATTGTACAATAAGAACACACCAAGGTACGCAATTTCCCCGATTCAAAAAAGGATTTTTGCACAGAGATCAGCATGAGCCTGAAATTGTATCTGTCAAGTAACCTCGATCAATACTCTGCTCAATATATTCCGACTCATGAATTTGGCGGTCAAACAGCAGTATTGGATGTGAGATGACGCGTAATTTGCCACACCAAAATTTTCAAAAACCATTTCACAATGCTTTTTTAGCAACTCGTATAATCTTTGCCGTTTTCGTATTTGGCTTTAAAATCGAAATTCTATCAATAACTTCACTTTTGGTCAACTTCTCATCGAACTGTTTGGAAAATTCGGTTTACGAATCAAGCTTATCATCCTGATCGATTTAATATTCTGAATGAAAGTCTGGAAGACGATGAGTTCTTTCTTTGCACTGAAAATATATGTGCACTCATCCCACCTAACTGAAGATACCTTCAGACCTAAAGTCTCTTGATTCGTACGTCTGCGGAATGCAAATCAAGTCATGGTTCCTTCAATGAGTATTTGGTCAAAAAGACGACCGTTAAAGGATTGGAATAAATAAAAAGATCGCGACCACTGTGTACACGTACAAGAGCATATCCAGTGGGATCTGATCTTAATAAGAATAGTAGAAAAAGTTTAAACCTTTTTTGCAATACCATACTTTGAAAAGTCCTGAATCTAATAAGATGCGGTTTTCTGCTTTTGATCGATCTGACGATCTTGACGATCTTCTCTAAACATTATTCCTGTTTCCAAATCAAACAAAATATGTAAAGTCCTGACTTATACCCGACCTCTACAGCCTTAGTCATGAGTTGGAAAAAAAAAATTATGTCATTCGACACACTCATCGCCAAAATCCATCATTGACCGCAAAGTATCTCTTTTTTTTAACACTTTTTCTTAAATCAATATTAATCGTCTCATTACTCATTGCTTACATAACTCTGCTTACCCTCGAAAATTAACTCAAGTAGATAAAAGTAAATTAATTTACTAGAAAAAAAAGTACATATAAAAAATGTGATCATACCTGACTTGATATTTAGTGACGAAATCCTCATGCGGAACATTTATGTAAATTGAGATCTTTCAAACCAAATGCAACAATCCTTTCACGGTCGCAGTATATCCAATGTCCACTTTTGTTTCTGTTTCCTCCGCTTGAAGAACAACACCCGTACGCTTGAGCTTAATGGGATAACAAAGGAAACCAATTTTGCTAGCCACCAAGATGAACCACCGTGTAGCGTGTGTACAAATGAAGGTATAACAGGGGAAATAAAATAATGCAGAATTCTTAGTTCTGAATCATCAAAGTGGAAAGGTATGGTTATTTGTCCGTCCGCACACAATTGAAAAACTTATATGCTCAAACTTATATTAAGATATAGTCGTAGATACTTGTTCGAGCAGTTTGTGGGTTGAAAATATCGTACATTTTATTCACACCGATCACTGATCGTAAATACCGCGATCATGTTTATTTAATATTAAAAGAAACTATGGTGATCGTTATTACCGCGCGCTTTTGCAGTTAAAAGATTATGTTTTGAGAAACTAGCAACTTGCCCTTATTCCGATGATGATCAGTGTCCACTGATGGGTTCCGTTTGAACCATCGTTTTAAGCGTTAAAAAAATTTGCACCGATAAATTTAAAAAAAATAAATATTCAGAAGGTATAACATAAACAAAAAGCCGGGTCAATCGCTAAACAATTTAAACACTAAACATAGAACTTCTTGCCGACAACAACGACACGCGGAATGGGCAGCCTACATAAGTGACGATCGCTTTTTTACTGAAATCCATTTGGCGGAGGAGTCCAAGCTGTAGTCGCCGATCACCGGCTGTTATGATGTCGTCGTCGTCTCGTTTTCTGTACGATCGTGGTTAAAAAAAATAAAAAAAACAGCGTACTTACGTACTACAAACAATCCAAGAGATCCAACTTGAAGCGACGAACGACTACAACAACGACAACAACGACGACGTCCGCAAACCAAAGGCGATTTCGATGAGGATGGCGTCGTTGTTGGTATGTTGTTGTGTTGGTTGCTTGGTGCGGTGGCGTCTTTAAGTTTGAACTTTGTGTTTGCGAACATCAACCATCACCAGCAGCAACCACAGAATCAAAATTTTGTTCTTAAGTTTCCCCTTTTTTTCTTTTCTATGGTTTTAGTTTTCGCTTGTTTTTTTTTTTTGCAGAAGTTGTTGAGTTGCTGCTGAGAACTCAAAATGGTCGAACTGCAACGGACTCCTCCACGATCATGAGGAGCCTTTGGTCCACTCCAATCGGCTGCAGTTTTGTGTATCTTTTGCATCAGACTGCAGTGAGTTTTATGTATCTTTTGTTGTGTTTCTCACTCAACGCCCCATCGGGCGCATGTTTGAACACGGCCATCAACAGTCCCTCTCGATCGATGATTCAACAAGCCAGGCGCGCACTCGGGTAGGGTAGATGCGAGCGGAATAGGTAAACAAGAGTAATAAAAACGATCTTGGAGAGAAGGCAAAAAAAATAAAAATATATGGTGACTCGATGTTTGGTGTTGAATGTTGACGATCAGGGTTGAGGATCAAAGAGTTTTTTAAGTAAAGAGATTGCTTTTAGCATCTCTGTATTGGACTTGGATGGAGTGCAACATGCGATGATGGTGTACCAACAAACATCGGACATTTTGTTTTTGTTCTAAAGGTGATCTGCATTCAAATACGATCGCATTGATCGAGAGAATGATCTCTTGGGTTTCGAATACGAGCGATCTTCTTCGAACGGGTATGATCACAAAGTGCAGCGAACGGTTGAAGAATAAATTTCGGATTTTCGAATTGTGTTTAAAAATAATTTGTCCCTTAAACTGAGGAAGCAACGGCAGTTGAAGATCGTTCTATAAACCTAAGCATAAACCATAAAGATTTCACCTATTCTGTCCACAACTTTACAAACTACAGCAGTGGGGAAAAGGCTTTGTTACTCTAACTAGAAGAGATGCAAAGAAGATGATCGATGCTATCACCACACAATACTTTGGTTTTGATCGTAAATGTTAGATTTTTCTTTACAATTTGCACTTCGCAATCATTTTTCTACTCAAAAAAGTCCGGAAGTGAATACGCGATGAGATGGCATTCGGCCTTTATTAAGCCATTCGCTACCTTTTTCGCTTGAAAACCTTCCACAATAGATACGTAAAAAGTGATCCTCCGGGATATAGGATTAAAATACTAAACATGGAAATGCCAAATGAAGATTGAGATGAATTTCAAGATTTTAGCAACAGCATCATGGACCCAACAGATCAGATATAATATTTCTGATCAGAGAGCTTGCAAATGACAAGGATTTTGCAACCGATCGTGCTGAAGGTTTGTGGAAATATGAACTAACACTGGAAGAGTGCTTTCGTATCTGGACTTCAATTTTTTCGAAATATATGGAACTGATCAATTGGATAGAAAATGATGACCAGAGAGTTTGCAAATGACAAGCATTTTGCAACCGATCATGCTGAAGGTTTGTGAAAATATGAACTAACACGGGAAGAGTGCTTTCGTATCGAGACCTTCGAATCTGGATCAAAAATAATATTCCTGACCAGCTTCCTGAGAGCTTGCACATGAAAAGCATTTTGCAACCGATCATGCTGATCATACGAACAATTTAACGATGCAGCGGATTAAGTCTTGAGAACAGCGCTACATTATTTATAAAAATCCATACTTTCTTAATGGGTCCCGGTCTCATAAAACTGGATAGTAAGCCTTTCGATATATTTTTTAAGGCGAACCGGCAAAACTGGCCACGGATCCTCAGGGATATCCACGATCAACTGATCAATCAAAGGCAAAATCAGATCATTTCGTCCCTTTCCAGAAACGTTGTTAGGAAATACTCGATTCTTATTCCTAGCAGGAAAGGCCATATTACGAAATTTTATGTACCTAGCTGGTTGACTCCTAATTCTTATTTATGATGAATTCTTGGGCTATTTGAAAGCTTCTACTCGTACTTCAACTTCCATCTCTTAAAGCTCATTCAAAGATACTTGCGATATCGTACAACCAAATGTTTTTTTTTTTGTTTTGGATTACTCAACTTCTCCAACTGCCCTTGGTATGCAGCATTAAATGTTTCAACGATTAACATCTTACAAAAAAAAAACAAAAAAAAAAACAATCGATCCTCGATGTGTGTCATTCGATGACATGCACACTGAACCCTGAAGAGTAGAAACAGAGAAAGACAAGAAAAAAAAAAAACAAAGGAGGACATGACAACCAGTAAATGATACAAGCTGTACATTCCACTCCAACAATCAAAAAAAAAATGAAGAAGAAAATTATAAAACACGATACAATTGATCCTCGAAAAAAGCAGATCACAAGATCATTGAACTGATTTCGGTTGGCGGTTTTTTTTTTTCTCATGTACCTACTCATACTTGTATCCGCTGCCTGGTTCTTTCCTTTCAAATACGTCGAATCGAATTATTTATTACATAAGCATTCAAGTGCTCGATTGTCGGTGGTCCCCAGCAATCCCCCCCCCCCCCCGGGATATAATCACATAACAATAAATTCCCCATTAACAAAATGATCTAGCAAATAATCGACATAACAATCGCTAGAAGATACAGATACATCTCAAAGATACAAAGCTGAGCTTGGCTCTTAGTCTTAGCCAGGTCAACTTGACATGCCATGGAAGAAAATGGAATCCGCTCTTCATAATGAGTATGTCTTATTTTTTTTTGTTACCTTTGTATCTGCAGCTGTGTAAGTGTATCTTTGGATTGCGATTTGGATTGGGAGAGGGCTTTCTAAAGTGTCACATGTTGCTTTCCACTTGTATGCCGCCTGTTAACCAAAGCAACATGCAATTGAGAGAATGGATGACAGTTGGACAGCAGATAATGTAACAAGAAGATGAGAAACAAGCAACATAAAACAAGAAACAAACTGAAAAAATGTCATTTTGGTCCCGCAGTACGAAATTAATAACAATAACATTTCGGTTAATTGAAGTGGTCGCCTGTTCGTCCGTTCACATGATACTTGACCAGGAGGCGATCTTGAGGGCTCTGTGGTTACGCCGCGCCGCCCGTCGGCCAGCCAAATCGAAGTGAAGATCCAAATGATCCGCGAGCATTCAGATAAATTATCTTTTATTTTTGGGTGAATTGTGATACAACCAACCGATGCGACGTCTTGAAGTTTCGTACCAATTTATTGGCAGAACCTTGGTGCTGCGGATCAGTTCGCGGCTACGGTCACGGAATGCAGAACTGTATTTAAATTTTTTGGATTGTTTTTGTTTTTTTTTTGGAACCGGACCAAGTGGACGGCGGCAGATTTTTTGATCGACGATGAAGGTCGGGTTGTTTAAGAACAACATATACATTAGGACTGGCATCATACCATATGAAGGTTGCTCTAATAAAGTTCTTGGATTGCTCGTGTTTTTTTTTTTTTTGTTTTTGGTGCCGCAAGAACGTAGCATTAAAGGGTGAGCACGATCAGTTGAATTGAAGATGTCATCGGGGGTATTTCAATTGAAATTTATTACGGGTTTCTTTGAACAGGAACTCAAAAAATCAGATTTGACTTGTTTATACGCTCGAAGGGAGTTCGAAATTTATTAATGATTCCACGATTTATTTAATAAGCGCTAAATAATTGATGACATTGGAGAAAGGTGTATACGCTGGAATTTGGTCGTGGCCTCATTTGCGCATTCTTTGGAAAGGAATTTCGATGTCATGTTGACTCTACAATGTTTTACTGTATCAAGAAAGAGGCTTTTAAGTGGGAAAAATGTCTGAATTGTGAACATGCACTTTTTCCGAAATTGCAATTTCGGCTACTCGAGTATATTTTATGCTTAAGAACAAAGGCATTTCTGTTCAACCAGCGTTTGCAGCAAATTTCTTCAAAATTAAACATCTCCAAACCACTTCCTGTTCTAACAACTTTATTCAAACATTGCCCTCCAGTTTTTGTATGAACAGTCGGAGGTTTAAATTATTCATAATTTAAAATTATTCAAGTAATGCAAGTAGATTTTTGCAGAGACTATTATCAAAACTTCTTTCAGACATTACACTTGCCTTTTTGTATGATCTTGTATAATAGAAACTCGTTGGTAATGCTGCAATGTTCAATCCGACAATAGTAGGATTTCAGTACATCGCCACCAGGGAATATAGGAGCTGCTCCCTCTTCTCATAAAAATTTTACCAAAGCCTTCCTAGACCTCAATTCGCCAACTATTCATCGACTTCAATGCCGCATATGACAGCAGGATAAACGGATCCGGTTATGTCGCACATCATGTACCATACTGTGCAGTATGAACCAAGAATCACCGAATTTTTCCAGACTTGCTCCGGATGCCGACAAAGGGATGCGCTGTCAAGTGATTCCTTCAACCTAGTTCTTGAAAGTGAACATATCAGGCAATATATTTTCGTCCCAGTCAAGCTTTGTTGTCGGAGCTCTCAATGCGATCGCGGATGCTTAAAGAGTCGGTTTATGAGGAAAAAACAATCCATTTTTAAGTTCAATCTACTAAGATTTAAATTCGCAGTTCGAAGGACCAAAATCAAGCTCTACAAAGGCAGAAGAACAGATTTTCAACATAGTCTTTAGATGAATTCTCCGTCGGATATACTGTGTTGACCACGAAAAGGGCAAGGAAGGCTTTGGTAGAATTGAAGACTGCATCACTGGTTCACGGATAAAGAAATTGCGCATGCTAGGACGCAGCGTACTCGGACCGTGAAGAAACAAATCAACAAAGCTTAAACTCAGATCGTCCAAGGATCAGAAAGTAGGCCCTCATTTACCATATTTCAACCAATTAAAGGTTAAGCTGAGAGTGTTGAGTTTCAAGTTGAAAAACGACTGTTTTTCTTCTTAACAAGTGAAGGCAACCGACTTGAAGATTAAAGGGATCTGGAGAAGAAAAAAATACTTCTGTGTCTAAATAGAATGGTGAGAGATAAATTTTAAATCGCAAAGTTGCTTTAAGATAACACTTTCGCCTTTTAAGACTTTTCTTCTGTAGCAAAAGATAAGATCTTTTTTTTTACACAGATGAACCTTTCAAAGTCATTAAGTATCCCATTATCCTTAATGACTGCATGCCACACACAACCTCATGTTTTTAATCTTTAAAGTTCTCACTTTCGGTGAATTCTTTACTATCAGATAACACTTTGTGCATTAAATTACCCGACATGACCCTTTTTCGTCCGACCACAACGATACTTTCACTTTCGGCCTCTGCAGTGCCAACAGAAGTCCAATAAATTTAAATTTACTATCGCCAAATCCAAGTCCAGCTTGCATCAACGCAACGTCTTTGCTGTCTTATTAGTACAAAAGGAATTCCAACTCAAGCCCCCGAAATCTAAAAATGTTACCGTGACACGCTGAAGTGACAGATCAAATCTGTGAGATAAACAAACCAAAAAAAAAAAACAGAGATTGACTGATTAATCTTTGGATGTGAATAAATTTTCCAGACGCCTTGGATTAATTTTGTTGATTAATTGATCTGTGGTCAAGTTTCGCGGGCAATAAATGTCAATCACCACGGTGTTGTTTTTGAGCGTCTTTTTGGAGATTTTTTTCAAAAAAATAATAATTTATTTGCTAATTGAATTTCGTTTTTGTTTATTTTTTCTGAATTTCAGAAATGTTTATGTATATGTATTTGACCACAGGTTAACCCAGTGCCCCAGTGGGAAATATCCAGGCTTTGACCCCAAGTTCATTAGGCGCCTTTTGTTCTTTGTTTGTTGAATTATGAGTGAAAATATGCATAACGCCATGACGTTGGTATTTCCTTATTTACATAGACATGCAGGCTTTCATACTGTGAGCTTATTTGAAATATTGACAGAAGCTGAACAAAAGAAAGCGACGTGAACATTTTAGCTTCACGCTTCAGTAATGAAATATGAATATCCAAGGTGACCCTGGACTGCACAAAAACCTTCCCTCAAATTCATTTCTTATTTTCAAATAATTTCTGAGACCTTAAAAATGTCTCCATTACTATTTGGAGATGATATTGGTCAAGAAGAAGTCTACCTCCATTGGACCATTTGGGCTCTTTTTACTGCATTTTCAATTGTTTTGGCGAGGAATTCGGGCGGTACGCTCTCACATTAGAACTTCCAAAATCCCAGATGGCAGAAGGTCAAATTGAACGATCTTACGACTGGAGGAGGATTACTCTCGCCAACCGCTGTGTCTTTGGGCTAAGATGGCAATTGAAAAATAAAGCCCGCCCTCGAACAACTAAGCTGTCACTTTATAAGACTTTGATAGTCACAGTCTAAGTATGGCGCAAAAGCATGGACAATTCCTGGACGTTTCGAGAGGAAAATCATTCGAATTACACTCGGTCCCGTCTGCGCAGTGGGTGTTTCGAGGAGAAGACTGAACGACGAAATCTACGAGCTGTACAACGACATCGACCTAGTGAAATGAGTCTGAATGTCTCGACTCAGATGGCTAGGTCTCAAAGAACGAATGGACACCTACGTTCCGGCTCGAAAAGTCTTTGAGTCCAACTCCGAGGGACTACTTGGTAGAGGAAGACCACGCCTCCTATGGGGTTCTCAGCTGGAAAGGGGCCTCAATCAGCTAGGTGTACGAAACTGGAGTCGTCTGGCTCAAAGTCGTTCTAGATGGAGAGGCATGTTTACTGAAGCCCAGGTCAACCCCAGACTGTAGGGCCCGCTAAAGAAGAAGATATCCCACGTAAACACTGATCGGTTAAGGCTTAAGTAGGCACATTGATATTATCCATTGTTTTCGAAGTTTGACCGAACATTGTTATGAAAAAATTGTCTTTAGTGTTGACAAAAATAGGACTTTTCAAAAACCGTGGATTCAAGTGCGAGTGCGTTCATAAAGGGAGAGGTGAATCTTAATTTGTTCATGGATGAATCTTCTTAGAATGTAGCTCTCTGGTTTCACTGCTAGAACTCACCAATGTTCAGAATACTAGCGGATTCAATTTTATAAAGTGTTTCTACCAACTGTACTTCCTTCTGAAAAAGCACTTTTCGAGAAATACAAAGACGCTGAGCAAAAGAAAAACTCATCGAAATTGAAATTGTAGAATCAAACCACTTGCCAGAGTTGCAAAATAATGCATTCTTATTGCGGTACATTATTGCCCCACTTTCCAAAAGATTTCGAATTGTTTTTGATGAAGTCAACGACTTCCACTGATTTCAAATGAATTCACAGCGAGCTTCAGATAGAATAAAGTGAACTCAGTAATGTTACTCAAAAGAATGCAATTATTTGGCTTAATTCAATGATTTGTTAAAATAGAATTCACCAATTACTGACTTCAGAAGAATAAGTAAAAAGACTTCAAATCATTCTGGACGAATTCAATGGACTTTTCTGCCACTTGCACAATCCTCGCACAATCCATTACTCACATTACTAAAGGACCTTTTCTTATGAGACAACATCCTGTAGAACAATCGCCTTTAGACTACAGACAGACTAGTCTAGTTGTGTAACACAAACGAAGCTTTGTTAAATATTACGTGCTATTAAAATATTTTCCGGTTTATCTATAATCAACGTGACACTGCTTAACGAGTCAGTAATTGCAATGCTAAAAAAAATCCGGTCGAGTTCAAATACCTTTCAATTGAATCTGGCCAAGCCAGGGTATGTAAACTTTTTTCTGCAAAGTTCAAAGGTCCAAAACAAACGCAAAAAAAAATTGTATTGCCACTTGAATAGCCAGCAGGTGTGACTACGGCCACGAAAATGTATCTACATCTCATGGCGCGTGCATTCAACCCCTTTCGATTCTGTTAACTCGGCATGAAAAAAAAAACATAATACTAAACAAATTTAAAACGCGAAATTGAAAGCAAATATTTATACGCGTGTTTCCACATCACATTGCAAATTTAATTGGATCTCTGCACTGCTATGCGCTGCACTGCCCCCAGATACTTTGTTTTGTAAAATTGAAAATGGGAAAATAAATACGAGAGACTTCCCTCAGGACACAAATGTGTATTTTACGGTCTATGCACAGCGACATCGCCTGGGATGTATCCACAATATCACTGGTGATTAGTTACTTAATGGATACAGTTAATAGTTTTATTACGATGATCTATGCAGTTAGATTGTTTAAGAATTAAGGAATAATAATAAGGAAGTAAATTTAGCAAGACGAAGAACCGCCTAATGGTGTGGTACTTACGGCAGATAGCAAAATTTTATAATTGCAGAACTCACCTGAAAAGAGAAGAGAACACAAAATACATTAACACATTTAATGGAAAGAATAAATTGAGCAATATTGTAGCTCATAAATAGTAAGTAAAAAAAAAAAAAAAAAGTAAGAAACATGGTTGGGAACCCTGAGGTACGCCATCAGAAATTGATATTATTCAACTTAGCCAAATGAATCAGTGAAAAATTGCTCAATCTAGATGGCAAATTGAATTCCTCCAGGATGCCCAAATCTGAGCGATGACCGAGAAAATAACTACAGAGTCTTGCAGGATTAAAAACAACGAAAAAGCTGCGAAGGCCATCTGCTCCTGAAATCTCAGGCCTTAAAGGATATTATGGATATCGTAGACAGCCCAGGGCCACGTGGTATTTTCTACTCCCAATTTGCTCATCGATTCTAAGGCTTTTATGGCAACATGAACAACGATGGGCCGGATAGAGTTATGATAAGTTTTGGCATCTCTAACAAACTCGCTTATTTCGTTAAGGTTAATCTGACGAACTCATCGATACATTTGATGCACAACAATATTTAAACAAGGCGTCGACTCTTACACCGGAGGTATGAGTCTTTCAGAAATTTGACTATCTAGCGATTTCGAACCAAGAAATTTTTTTTTAATTTTTTTTTTAATTATTTGCTCGCTCTTCAAGAGGTTATTAAGACTCTTATAATGCGTGTAGCACAGAGCGAGCGGAAGAATTAGGAGAAGAATGAAAGATTGTTTAGTGGTTTGAGAAACTCAGGTGTAATTGGTTTCAACTCACTTCCGTGGGTGGAGCCCGAAACGGGACGGAGGATTTTGATATCGACCTATTGACTTTAACCTAATTCACAGGTTTTGTTCGACATTCGACAACTTTGAAAGTTTGGAAGATTAAGCTTAGACACCCCGCTGTCAGTGTTATGCCTTCACAGCAGAGCCATCTACACACAATCTACACAAACAGCTATTTTGAAAACACGAATTAGGAACAAAGCCGATACAACAACCACTATTCGAAAAACTAGACCACTACTCTAGGAATCGAACGTGGGACCTATCAATTGAATCAATTGAAAGGCAGGCGCTCTACCAACTTCGCCACCCAGCTTGTTAAACGTCAAGTCATGCAAGTCGAGCTGTTCGGTACAAAGGGAAGAACCTTATCAAAGCGACTTAAAATCTTGTTCGCAAATTTGAGAGAAGATTACTTCAGGAGATTTACGCCTTCCTAAGAGTTAAGATTTAACAGAGACTTGTACAATGTTATGAATCTAGCTAGAAGGTTCTGAGTACAACGACTCAGGTGTCTGAGGCATGTTAACTGAATGGACATCAACACTCATGCCCAAAGAGTCTTTAAGTCTCCAATAAAGGTTAGTTCTACCAACTTTCGGGGTTCATTCTTGCTTTAGGTCTGAAGTATAGCTCAGCTGACTTTAGGCAAAGTAAGAAAGCGCACGATTTAGTTATACTGAATGCACCCTTTTTATTTTAACCCTTAGGTGCTGACCAGTAAGTTTGTTCAACTAAGAAATAATGAGTGAACTTGAAGATTTAAATGGTGTCAGAACCCGCTGCTTCGAACTTCCGTCGGCAGTCCAAAATACCGAAACCAGTAGCATAATTATTTCACTTGATAGTTAACTCTCCGAAGATGGCAAGAACAAGGATTTATTCCTAGATTGGAAGTTTTGACACTTACTTAGAGAAGTCTTGAATGCATAGGGTTTAGGAGAGTGATAGCCTCGTTTGTAAACCGAAACAAGAGGAAAGTTCTAATTTACTTGATAGGTGTATTTCGAAAACTGCGTTTTCGAGACCTGAACTTGAATTTATGACTCCACAACATTCATTTGTATACGATTAGGTTTCTCGTAAACACAATCTAAGATGACACATCTTTTAAGGTTAACTAAACCCATCCTTCTCAATCTCGGCTACTTGGTGTTGGTCGGAAGCACACACAAAATGCTCTGGAAAGCTGAGGAAGACCATAAGCATGCTTGAGGACTGGAATATTAGCACTATTTGGTCCATCTTCAAAAAATTCTTTACTATCCCTGTGTACTGTGTGAACTTCTGAAGCTCTGATGCCACAGACAAATCGTCCATCATCTAGGATCAAGACTTCTACCTCGAATGACAAATATTATGCTATGCACAACTCTCGTGCTTCCTTTATGGAGACGAATGTTGAATAAGTCAGTAAAGCAGAAGTACGAGCGAATGAATAACATTACTTTAGCTAAGCTTGTCTACGAATCCTAGCCACCCAGGTAAGACCTCACTTCCAGTGCAAGGATGTAGCAATCGTATATACTAGGAACCTCCAAGACTCGATGGACTTTTAGGTAAGTACTCGCAAGCATCTTTAAGGTAACAAAATAACAGATGACCTAATAAAAATAATGTTTTACTGATCGTAAGCTTGATCAGAAAATTGGATAGCTGTTCCAGATCACTCGCATGAAGCCTGAGATACCCTGAAAGGACTTAAGCGCGCAAAGAAGACATGGCGCCGAAGACGACTTTATGAGATTTTTTTGCATGCAGAAAAGTTAGAAACTCGAGTACACAAAATTCGTCTCTCTTGTTTCAGGAATAAAATTTAGTAAGAATTCAGAAATCACTTAAAAATTGGTTGCCTTTCAATGCGTCATTATGCCGTTAAGAAACGAAAAAAAAATAAAAAAAAAACATGTCATTCAATATTGCAAAGAAGAAGCCACAATGAACCTAACCATGAAGATCACTTCTGACAGATCATTTTCTAGAACATTTAGAAAAGTATTAACTAATCAAAGCTGCGGGTTCAGTCACTCACGTGAGCTCATACGATGTAATCCGACAGCAAGCTGAAAATCTATTTCACCGGAAAGACCCAAGGAAACCACACCGCAACGCAAATAGATCTTCCCATACGCGATCGTCACTTGATTTCCGATCGGCTTACGAAGACGAATCTTCCCCTTTATTTTACCCACTCATCTGTTTGCGGTGATAAAGGTGCATCTTCGATGGTTCTCAGAATGCAGATGCACTTGCAGAAACTTTCATCATTTACGTGAACACACCCGCGAGGAGTGTGCGAAGCAGGTGAGCTATATCTATACGCAATTAGAGATCTATGAACGTCTGTCGCGTCAACTTGAACGTAGAGATACTAATGCTCATTGTGCGATTCCGGCTGGGGTGCATGATCGATTCAGAATCACACAAGTTCAATGTGCACCAAGGTGCCCGATGATGTAGATATGAAGATCCAAACCCATGCAATTCGTTAGAACTGGTTTGCGTTTCTATTTTCTTCATCACGACGCGACGGATGTGGTCGGTGTACGAGTTTTCATCGAGGAACCTGCTGATCCTAGTCATACTCATGTGTGTCTTTTCTTCCTCCTGTTTTTGAGGGGGACAGGGTATAAAAAGACATGGTTGCCTACACCCCAACCTTCCTCTAACACACGGTGTGTTAACATTCTCAAGTCGGATGATAAAATGTCGTGAATTTATAATTAATAAAGTGGCCAGAAGATGCTGATAGCTAAAATGCCAATTAGTAAGGTGGTGTTCTGCTCCACCCGCACAGGTCGCAGAAGGTTTCCAAACACAGCTCTGTTGCGCTGATGTGACCAAGCTTCGGGATGTGTTAGTAAATATGTTTGTGGCGTAATTATGAACACTTTTGTGGCGAAGTTTAGATGACATTTAACTGTTGTCACAAGGCTGGAGATAATATATTTCTCTTGCGGTTTAATCAGCTCTCAAGGAATTGCGAAATAGTTACGAGAAATTGAGAAACGCTTGGCCTAATGAACTCCAATAAGTGTTTTCTGGTGAATAATTTGTCGAGAGAAAGATAACATAAAAGCTTCCATGACATGAGTGATTTCGTTTCGAAATAAATTTCGTATGCACCTTTTTAATGAAACCGAGCTTCATTTCCAACTCACTGTAACGATAATTGCATTATCCACTTTACCAGTTCAAGTCCCAGAAATAACTTCTTGCAACTCTCGCGAGGAACTGGTACTCATCGGCAGCTTTCAGGATTTAGTTGGGGTCAACTCCACAAATCGAAAAGAAATTGTTTTCTAGCGTTCCAGATATCTTTTTATGACTCCCAATGACTTCAAACTGTGTCCTTCGATTCAGAAGGTTGGCAGTCTTCAGCCAGATTGATCCCCACTGACTGCACCCTAAGTCGGTTTGTTCTCCACTTCCACGGGTCATCAAAGAGATCCTCGTGTTCTAAGACCTTTCGGGCCGGAGTGTACACGCCCATCCACTCGAAATGTCCTTGACACCTCAGATAAATAAAATATCCTGGTTCGATCCATTTCGCTTTGCTGTACAGCCCTTCTAGCTCTGCGTTGAACCTTCTCCTCGTTACTCCACTATCGAAAAGGCGATGAAAATTTAACGTAGGATTATTCTCATTGTCGAGTCCAAGGACAATGACAGTCTTGTTAAACGGCAACTAAGCCATCTGGAATAGGGCTTGTCCTGGTGATGTCATTATTGATCTTGATGCGATGCCACTCCATAGTGTTGATTGAATAGAGGCTGAAAATTGACTAAGAATCCATCATGTTAGAAGGTAGAGGCGGGTGGGTCTAGTCAGAGAGGACGAAGGTACTATTATCAGACAATAGTCTGGAAGTCAAGATAATTATTTGCAGTGCGAAGCATTCTGGACATTGGCTCGAAGAAACCGTAGTTTGTACGATGATTTGAGAGACGAAAAAGAGGCACTGATCTGAGATTGCGGCGATTAGTGTTAAGGTGAATCAATTGCAGGAGAGACGAGGAATCAATACCACCGGAGAAAAGTTGATAAACAAATAAAGCATCGGCAGCACTCCGACGTGATTTAAGGGTTTGAAGGCTAATCAGTTTAATCCGGTTCACGTACGGTGGCAAGTTGTGCTCTTCATTCCACTGAAGACCGCGAAGGGGCAAAACCTATAAACCTACGTTGGACAGCTTCAATTCTGAGTGAATTGAACCAAACTTGACTGGCATATTCAAGAATTGGTCTTACGTACGTCAGATAAAGAGACTTTGTGACATAAGGGTTTGAGAATTCTTTCGCCCATCGTTTAATAAATCCAAGGGAAGAGTTAGCTTTACGAATTATGGAATCAATGTGGGAACGGAAAATGAGTTCTCTGTCACATAGGACTCCAAGGTCCAACACAAAATCAACTGAAGGAATAAGTTCGCCGGAGAAAAAGTATGACCATGAGGGTGGAGGAAGACGTTAACACGAGTAAGTGATGGTTTTGCATTTGGCAACATTTTAGTAAAAACTATTTAGATCGTTTTGCAGCTGTAAGTGATCAGAAGGCGAAGATATAAGTTTACTAATTCTCATATCATCAGCATAGTTGGAAAGATCGGAGTGATTGAAAATGCGTTCAACCTCATTAATCGTTAATATGAAGATGATAGGTCCTAAGTGACTGCCTTGTGGGACACCAGAGGTAGCAGTAAACGGGTCGGATAGTGAAGAACGAATGAGGACCCTGTATTGTCTAGAATTAAGATATGATATTATCCATTCAATGAAGGAGGGGGGAGGAAAGCCGAGGGATTTGAATTTAAGGCAGATGATTCGGTGAGAGATTTTATCGAATGCTTTACTGAAGTCGGTGGTAATTGCGTCAACTTCTTTGCCATCTTGCATAGCTTGAAATGCTTTAGATGTAAATTCGATAAGGTTTGTGGCTGTGGATCTGCCTTTTATAAATCCATGTTGCTTGGTGAAAGTATACTGAGTCGTAGACAATACTTTCAAAAAGCTTAGGAATGGAAGAGAGTTTAGCTGTAATAATATAGACCAACCGAGGTTGCAAGTGGCTCAAGACGTTCATGAAGATCACATACAAAGTATCTTTAGGGTGCAGTTAAGAAGGTCTTCCTTCCTTAGATTCGGGGAAAACGGTTTTGAGTTTCCATATATTGGAACTTCTAATAGAGGAGAGCTTTCCAAATCTCTGCAGCCTTTGTAAACTTGAATTTGGCTATTTGTGCTTTCACTTCATTGCAATCGGTTGTGTGGCATTGGTGTAGGACAGCACAAGTTTTGAATAGATCAGCAGTGTGCCTTTAAGCACAAGTGGCCGTTCTTTAGGTTCAGCAATGAAGGTGTCTATTATACAAGAAATTCCATGATTGAAGGTCTTAATTGGAGCTTGAGGAGCATCTAGAAAATATTTTTTTGTCTGAACATGCCCAGGGATAAGACTGATGTCGATGAGGTCAGCTTTTAAGGATAAAAGATGGCACAGTGTGGGATTTAAAGTAATGAAACTACGATGAATTAGATGCTGTTTGATTTTTAACTCCTTAAATTTTAGGCTGTCTCAAGTCTTTCGAAAGAAGTACACATCTGTCGGTCCGTAAAATCTTTGAATTTTACCGAATTTGATCTAAATTAGTTTTCAATCTAGCCTCACAATGAACCGCCATTGAAATCCAAACATCGTCACGTTCTTCGAAGAAAAACAAAAAATCAAATCAATTCCGATTTCGTGCTTCCTATCGAAATTGCAAAGATGTCGAGAAAATTGCACTTTGTTTTTGCCCAAGTTGACAACGAATCAAAACAACTTCATTGATTGACAGCAAGCCAACAACAGTATGTTGTACAACACGATCCACGACAACGATGAGGGCTTGTCTTCCGGTCGATAGTAATCATCAAAGTTGTCTTCAAATTCGCAAAAAAAAAACACACACACATTCCTCATCAAATCAAATCAATTCACGGAAGCAAACAACATGGTCGTTGTCGTCGTCGTCGTCGTCGCCTGCCTCGTTGTCTTTTAATTAGCCTTTTGACAAAGTCAACAATAAAGAGTCTGAGGGCAGCAGGGCGCAGGACGCCGCAAAATAAATAAATAAATCGATTCCGTGCCGTTGATTAACATGACGCATATGTCACTCGAATTGCCGTTGCTCAGCTCATGAAATAAACAAGCAAACACGGCTTCTTCCATTGTCCATGACTTTAAGAAATCCTCTAGACACGTCCTCTTAGCCAATCCATAATAAAACTTCAGACTTGAACGCACACAAAAAACCCACAAAAAAGAAAAAAAAAAAACTACTGTCATCGCGATCATAACTCAAAGTTTCAGGCTCTGTGTAAACTTGTGTCGCGACTTCCGAGATTAAATCTCCCTTCGCTATGATCAGCTCACGAAAAAGGGATTACCGCGCCGCCGCCGCAGCAGTTTGGAGCGGTAGGATGTGGGGTACGTCCGTGAGGTATATGACACCTTAAGTGGTACCCCACAACTGTTGGTTTAAGGTTTATTGCGTGTGTGTGTGTGTTGAGAGTAGGAGGGAGGCTTGAACTAACATCGTGGAGTTTAAAATCATACACATGCCTCAGGTCCTCATGTAAACACTGCTTATCCTCGTAATGCCTCGGAAGTACGGGATGCAATTGTTCGCCCTGCGACCCCAACCCACAAATACGGTGCTTGGCGAAAGGTAAATATTTGAACAGATCTTCTGGGCACTTGGATGTGAATTGCTACAGCAGCAGCAGAAAAGTGGTAGTCAGGAATGTGCATCTGTGGACAGGAGGAGACGCTGAATTGATACATTGTTGCGGCAAATAGGGAGTTGGCATTCACACCTTCGCTTCGCCTAAAACACATACAGCCTTTATTGACTTTGCATTCCCTGGAAATGTGCAAACGTTCTTGTGCGGAGCTCTGTGAGTTTATTTGGATGTAATTTGAATTTTAGTGTCCTTAGGACAGCACCATTCTGGTGTTCTGTACGCCCACCTTTAAGTCTGGCAGAATAAATTCACTTTGGGAATGAATCGAATATCGAAAGAAGGAGAAGGAGACCATTGCGCTACAGAAAAGTGGTTAGCTTGGAAAGAGTCACTCAAAGGCACTCGAAATAGAAGCTTTTTTAAGTCGATAAAGGGAAGATCATGACAAAAGTATCCTTTTGTCATCAGAGACATAACTTTATCAATGAGGTTGCTTCTCTTTCCAGTGCCTTCTATGGAGGCGATAAAGAAAACGGGACTGGATATGTGGGCAAGGATCTTCTTATCTTGTTAGAGGATATGTATAAGCCCAAACTTCGCACACTGATGCTGCTGTTTACTGAGACTCAATCTCTTAGTTTCAATCATTTTCAGATTCACCGACAAGGGAACTTAACGCCGAAACAAGACTCAACTTACGGCTTTCTTGTCAGCTTATTAGATTTGCTTGAAGATCATTTTATGATTAATTTTAGAGAGGATTTTCACAGGTGTGGGTGCTCGTGCCTCGTTCTGTTGAGGACACTTCTTGAGAGCGACTGACAATTCCTTGAGCGTATAACCGCAGTGAGACAGCTTCAGCCGTACGAAGTCAGTCAAACTTTTGCGTTCAACCCATATTTTTCTGACTCCTTGAATCTTTTGGTTTGACAAGAGTGCTGGCACTGCAAAGAAGGGCAAGATCTACTTGCGAGCTCCTCGAGAAGGCACAGGAACCTTCACTATAGGCGACATAACAACACCAACCTCTGAACGCTGACCGGAAGACTTATGCTACAGAACGAATCATCCAACGTTAGTGATCATCGAAGATGCAAAAATTGAAAAACATTCTACCTTTCCAAGGAATTGGAAGGAGAACAAATCATGCAAAATAATTTGAAAAATGGAGCCAGAAAAGAGTATGCCCGATGAATGTGAATTCAGCATCATTTACTTGATACTAAGGCAACGAGATCATCTTAAACTCGCCAACTGCAGCGGATAACTCTTCTTTACATCGCCTCGAAGACATTTTTTTTCATACCGTGTGAACGTTTTACTTGTCAAAGCCAGGATTGGTCCATATCAATTGAAATTAAAGCCGGAAAAAATAAAGTAAATATATATAACGACATATCTTGAGTCATATGTTTCGATAGTCACAACCTCTTCATCGGCTTAAAGCCGCGTATAGTAGCATTTATGGTCATGAGCTTTATTAAACCTGGCTTTTGGTTATGCGGAATGTTTTAGCTTTCGTTTAGTTTCGATAAGTTTATTTTAGTTCATTCAATTTCCATTTAAAAAAGTTAACAATTTCATTTAACAAAATAATGGTGTGAGGTTACAAACAATTAAATAAATAAGTAAAGAGTCTTCTAAAAGGGACTTCCGAACTTTGGCAGTTGACAGCGGCCGAATCAACGGATAAAGCATTCAACAACACGTGAAAAGAATAAATTGAATTTATCGCCTATTTTACGGTGGCCATAACCGTCCTTCTGAGAGGACTATTCGAAGTGTGTTGGTCGAAGAAACGCAAGATCTGACGGAAACATAACCGCTGTCTGTGAGAGTGTGCAGAACTCGGCCTTTCGCAGACCACAACTTGGCAAATTTTGCGTCGTGATTTGCGCCTGCACCCGTTCAAAATTCAACTGACCCAGGAGCTGAAGGTAAACAACGACGTGATTTCACGGAATGAGCTAGAGGAGCAGTTGAAAACTGACCCAAATTTTCATCGAAAAATCATCTACTGCGATGAGACCCAGTTCTGGATAAATGGGTACGTCAATAAACAAAATTATTTATGAGATCCAAGAGCCTCCAAAGCATCCTGAAAAAGTCACTGTTTGGTCTGGATTTTAGGCTTGCGGCCATATTTCTTTGCGAATGACGTTGGTCGGGCCATCGCCGTCAATGGCGAGCGTTAAAGGTTGCGATTTCCAACTTTTTTTGGCCTGAACTGAATCATAGGGACACCAACGAAATGTGGTTTTAAAACGATGGCGCTAAGTGCCACACAGCTAACGCCCCATTGGAAATTCTGCGCGAACGATTTGTTAGACTTTAGCTTATTGCGTTTTCTGAAGACGCAGTTTCTAGCTCGGTCAAATTCAGCCTGATTTATGCGCCAGATTTATGGAAAATTGGACATTTCGGATGCGCGAGAGAAGTAATGGTATCGATAGGCCTTCCACACACTTTATTTTATTTAACTTTAATGAAGACAATTTGTTAAGTAAAGTTAAAGTATGAAAATGAGATTAGATGTTTTTATGTGCAAAAGGAACATTTACTTGAGTTGAGCTGTTGATGCGTAGACTGTATATACTCAGGCTTCTGTTCGAAACAGTCCCACTTCGATTATAAAATTCTCTGAGAATCAGATGTCAAAGTGGAAAGCCTCGCAACTCCCGAAAAAGTGGCCAATTGTGGTGAAGATGATTTTTACCAGTTATAAGTTTAATTAAATGTTTTTGAGCGCCTCCCTAAATTGTAATACCATGTTGCGGTTTTGAGTTTGATAATCCATAGCACATCATAGTTATAACATGCCTAGAGCAATAACATTTAATTGGATACACCTTGCGTTAGGTAGGTTGGTAAAAGTGGTGCTTCAGTGAGAACCTAATTACTACCTTATTTATAGGGTGTGTTTGAGATATCTCTACATCCATCCTGAGGTATTTAAGAGGGACATTCATTCCTTAATATTCTTCGCAGAAAACGCATCAATTGAGTTGAAGAAGGGCTAAAGCAAGAGCCGGACAGGCGCAACGAAATGAGTTAGGGTTTCCCACTCAACTGTGTTGTTGCAGCTGCGACAATGTGATCTGTGTGAGATGCCTTGCTAAACGGCATAATCTCCAACCGGCCAGTGTCCTGTACAGCCTGCCACGAGTCTAGCAATATCATGACGGGTTCGCCGAAGGAGATCTTTTGTATTTAATTGTTTGTAATAAGTCCATATTTTCCTTGATGTTGCACAGTTTGTCAATCTGTATCATCTTATGTGAGAAGAATGGGAATAAATAAGCCTTAACTTCTTGTTTCCTACGTCCCCTGCAAGCGAGCGCTGAAGGGCAAATTCCTGCCTAGCAAGATCATCAGCCTTGTCATTTCTGTGACCGAGAGCCCACGAAAGGGAAATGAGCTGACTTTCTAGCGACGCTATCTCAGCTCAGCATTTCTGCACTTATTTTAAATGTGAAGTAAGGGAGGTAATATATATATACCTAATGGCTTGGCAGGATTTGATTTGATTTGACGACATGCTTCCCGGATTGCATAAAGTTCAGCTTGGAAAACTCTGGAATTGTCGGGCAGTATTCAAAGATTCTAAGAGCACACCCGCACCGACTCCACCGACCTTCATGTTCGAATTGTTTTCTTTCTCTTAATGGCTTACTAGTGACAGCAGCCTTATAGCATCCACAGACAGTTGAGCTTTAAACCGCTGCTCAAAACTTCTCAAATGGTCCAAACTTTATATGAGGAGAAGTCAAGATCCCTTTTATATTTAAAAAATGGACCAATATTATGTCAAAAAAAGGCTATAGACCCAATGCCCCCCCCCCCCCCCATTTGTTTAACGGATTTCTCGATGCATGGGAACCAAAAAACTGTCATTATTGGAAGAACCGCACAGGGACACATTGTCAATGAAGATATTTTTTTGGGTTGAAAGATGAATGAAAATGATCTTTGTTGTTTTCAGATCGAACCACTTTGTGTGGTTTTAAGTCTCTTTTTTGTTCGAGCAGTTTTTTAAAGCTATCAGTACTGCTTATAAAACAAGCATTGTAAGTGACAGTGTTACTCATAGAGTAATACCCATCTTTTCACAATCATCATTTAGCTTGGTGTTAGTTGTTAGTAGACATAAACAAATAAAGCCTAACACCATACACAAATACAAAGTTTAACAAATATTAAAAAAGAATATATATTTTAATAACAAATGTTAATTATAAAATAAATACAAATAAAAACAAGAGTACTGAAATAAAACGAAGCATGCAAATTAAGAATTGACACGTCCAAAAAGTTTTTGTTTGAGTGCCAGTTTACTGGATACAAAATCGAACATATGACAGTTTGTATTCGCTTCTATTGACATCCGAGTTATAGGTTCGTTGCATCCGTAATTCGTACGGTGGTATTTTATGTCAAAAATGTTTAGGTTTCTAAAATTGAAAGACTTTACACTAAAATTGACTTGGTTAAGAAGGGGTGGTGCGTCAATATTACCAGCAATAAGCTGATGTAAAAACACAATATCACAGACTTCCCGACGTTTTTGTAATGAATCAAGGCCGATAAGTAGAAGACGGTCCTAATAACGTGGAAGACGAAGAGGATCAATCCATGATAAATGCCGAAGTGCGAAACGAACAAATTTGCGTTGAACAGACTCGATACAGTCAATTTGTGTTAAGTAATACGGTGACCACACATTGGATGCATACTCAAGGTGTGGCCTTACGAATGTAGTGTACAGTGTACTCGTGATTAATTGGAGTTTGGTGATGAAGGTTCAAGGAAAAGTTATACGAGCTGTGCAGCGACATGAATCTATCCGGATTCATTGGTTAGTTGAGGTTGGTAGTGGTTTCATTTTCGCAATCCTAGATCATACTTGTTCTCTTTTCTATAAAAACAAATAACATTTAAATATAGATTGATGTCTCACAAGTAAGAACGAATGGTTAAGAGAATAATGATCAGCCTCGATATTCGCTACGAAAGTGAAAAGGAAATAAGGAAATCCAAATAAAAAATTCACGACCTCAATTTCTCAAATCTTCGACGTATGTGGTCATCAATCCAAATTTTCAAGCTCTGTCAAGGCAGCTTTTTAAAAAAATTATTCTACGACTGTGCAAAAGTTTTGCGATGCCCACGGGTGGTCCAAATTTTAACCACTGCTAAGAAGTTAAGTGGAATCCGCTCTTGCGTCAATTTGAGTGGCATGTTCACTGGGCTTATGCTTCCAATCGTTGATATTCTGAAGAGTTTGAAGAAGTTCCACAAAAAATTAGTTCAACGCGTGTGGTATTCGGCATCTTGACATAGAATCCTGGTATGATAAATAGCAGAATCATCTCAACGCATGTCGAGTGTTTGTAAAAAAAAATAACTCATTACTTTTAAACTTGTAAGGTCACTCCTCACAGTTCACTTCTTATTGCGATCTGT
This sequence comes from Orthonevra nobilis, assembly GCA_963555765.1. Taxonomy (NCBI): domain Eukaryota; kingdom Metazoa; phylum Arthropoda; class Insecta; order Diptera; family Syrphidae; genus Orthonevra; species Orthonevra nobilis. The sequence goes on along the minus strand of OY743227.1, from coordinate 10,216,116 downwards.
CAGTTCATTTTGACGGCACGCCTTTCCATTTCGTTGTTACAACAGTCCCAACCCAAATAACTTCATCAGTCACATTGAATTTACAACATTCAATCAGAGGGTTTCCCCAATCGTGTACAAGACACACTCTTTTATAGCCCAATTAAGACCAGACGCAGACATGTCCGAATCAATTAATCATCTTACAGAATTCACTTTCGATTTCGCAGAGTCCGGAGGCACAAAGCCTCCTGCGGAGCAATAACGCACTCATTTACCGAATTTCCATACGCGTCTGCTAACGTCGCGTCGTTGCATCAATTAATTCCACATCACCCCCGTGTCCGGGGGCCACGTCTACAAGGACCAGCGCAGTCATGTACCAGTAATTAACCTGGTCAGCAAAGTATCTTAAATGGACCGCAAAACATGTTTCCTTTAACCCGTAACACCAAAAGAACCTCCTGCAGCACGTTGCCTGGACGGTAGGTATGCGTCAGTCGGATCAACGTTGGTGGCTGGCTCCATTGCTACCATCAAATCGGGATACACACACTCATCTTGGCTACTTATATGGAAATGTGTTCAATCGAGTGATATCCGTTAAGAAGGATTAGGCCAAAAATCGTTTTTGACGAAATCCAACCAAGATACTGTACCGCCTTCTGCTAAGCACGACGAGCAAGGAACGAACTTGGCAGAGGTAGAGAGAACTCTGGAAACGTTCTTGGTGGTCTTTGAGGGTTCGGGTTTCGAAATTTAATGGCGATGCCTCGCCACCGGATTCCTGGTAGACCTGGCAGCCCACACAACGTGCCTGTGCAATATTGAAACGTAAATTGGGCGGAAAGAATCAATAGGTGTGAGATGAATGGAGAAAAAAAAAGGATTTTTGCTTTGCTAATTTTGTTTTTTTCTGTTGACTGTTCACGTGCCAGAGTTTTGTTTGACCGACAGTCGTCTAGACAGACGGAGACTGGCGATTGTCCGAACCAGTTCGGCTTATTGTTTGTTGGCAGTCACTGGTATCTGCTGTCTTATGTCTGGCGTCTCTGTGAGTTTCGCTGCAAACAAATACATTGTATCTTGAGTATCTGAGACAAGTATAACGTGAGTGATGGATTGTATGAGGGCTGTTTGCAATGGTTCTGAAACAAGATTGAAGAATGGCCTAAACTAGGTTGATGGGGAGACTTAACCTACGACAATCTTGAAAAGTGAAAATCTAAAGTGATTTAATATCGAAGAACAGGACAAACGCTTCGGTCCATTATTCAAGATTTTCGTTTAAGGGTTAATGACTACCCTTGCAATGAGTAAACATAACGCGAGTGGCAAATATCAAGTTAAATTTTCGTTTTAAGCAGCTGAGGACGGTAAAATGGACGAGAAACCTTATTTGGATGTCCGTTCCGCATTCGAGCTTTTCCCCAGGGACAACAAGAGCCTCTGATGCTAATAAAAGACAGAGAGAACATATTCGCATATTCTACAGACTTAAAACTTACACCGAAGATGAGGACAGAGAACCCTTCCTGCAAACTTGATCCGCCAGACGTCTTAATTTTGGTGGGATAGTCTTGACATTTGACACCTGTTCCGATTTGCAAACTGTCCTGATTATTCCCCGGCTTCTTTTTTTTTGCTTTATTTCGTTCGAAAATTTTCGAAAATAAGAAATGAATCTTCTTAAACACAGTAAAATAAATCTTACGCAGTTGATAACGCGGCGTTTAATTTTAGTGTACACCAAAGTGTATTAACAGAGTTAAGAAAAGTAAAATGAAGTAGGCTTAAATATCTTTGCGATTTGATGTAGAAGCTTTTATTATTATGTCGTTCAACGAATTTGGTTCTTCGATCAAAAATGTCACCAAACTTAAGGGTAAGTTAAGTTTTTAATTGCAAATTTTTTTTAGGTTTTGATTAATCACTTCAAATCCATCAGTTACGTGTCGCTAACGGAAGGAACCATGGCTACCTTCCTGACACACAAACGGCAATTTGTTTTTTTTTTCCGATTCGTCCTCTTTACCTTTTTGATATTTTCGTGCTTTTTTTCGTCTTTTGAGAACAAATTTTTTTCTACAATTTATTCAAAAAAAAATTTAGCTTACTCTGAATACATTTCTCCATAGCAACAACGAAAAAAACACGAAAACAGACTTTCCTCTTAATTTCAAAAACAAAAACGGGCTTTTACAAAAAAAAAAAGGTTCAACTTTAAAATTCTTAGTTCTCAATTCTAAGTGTGTAAACGACAAGTACCTGCAATTTTTCAAACGTAAGAAGACTCGCCATCCCACAATTTTCCTATGGGTTGATGATTGCCTTTGCAAAAGTTACTGAAATCTTAGGACATTGTTTAGGACTTTTTCTTGAAATCTTTTTCTTACTGTCTCTTTCTCAATATCCAGATAGAAGTTAGACTTTAAGCAGTTGTATGTACTTATAAATTTTGTACATGGTTTTAGAACTTGTGTCTTGCTACGGAGAAGAAGAGTGGAGTTTCTACTAGATTGTTTTTTTCATAAACTAGCAGTGGAAAGACTCCTGAAACATTTTGATGCAGTTAAAACATACATACCTCGAAAACAAGGAAAAAGGCCGAAATGATGTTCGGAAGTTTTTGGAAATGGAATTAGCGGAGGGTTTACCTTGGCTTTTTTTTAAATGTGGGAACTATAGTATATTCAATGATGTGATCAAACAATAGAAGTGTACCGATTCGTTAGTTTTGCACACACATAATAATATTAACAAACATTCAAATATCACATTAATCTGATTACAAAGTTTACTCAAATTACGGCAGTATATAACATAAAAGTTAGGAAATTGGGCTTAAAACAAGATAAAGTAGCGAGGCACAATGTTTTTTTTGGAAATTGGGATTACAATTTTGGAGGAGTATTATGATTTCTATAACATTAATATGAGATTAAGCTACTCTTACCATAAAGCATGGAAACGGCTCAAACATTTGACGAAATAACAAATAAATATTATGATTTCAATATTATAGACATTGATATGTTATTTGAAGAATTATTTCTTCTTAAAAAAAAACATTCAGAAGCAAACTGAAGACATTTCATGGTTAAAAAAAATGTGTCACTTTCTTTAATTGAAATGAGGTTGCAAATTTACAAAAAATATACGAGTTTCCATTTCCTTTGTCTGTATTTTTGTATCTAGTTTAATGACGGAAGCATCGCGAAGGAAAAAAGGATTTTAAGGATTTTTCAAGTTTCTTAAAAGAAGGTCCAATTGGTCTGAAAATTATTTCCAAATTAAGTTCAAATGACAAAGGGTAGTTTAACTAGTCTTTTATTGCGAAATCCCCAAAAGTATTTCTGTTTCGCTGCCATTATAAATGCACTAATTTAAAATAGTGAAAGGAATTTTTTAGTTTAACAAAACGGATGAATACAAATTGTTACGCATAACTTTATGTCTTCCATTTTTATTTTTTTTAGCTATTTTAGTTCCAGTTGTCCCGATTTGAGGGAAATTATATCTGGCAGTCCACTTACAGACACGAAATGGACATTTCTGGGAACACCAAAAATAAGTACATAAATTGTTCCTAGCTTTGAAGAGGTCGGTCTTAATATGAGAATAACAAAACCACAGGTCCTATAGGATATTTTCAGGAAGAACAATGATGCTAAAATAGGAAGCCTCATTTATTGCGTTGACAAGGTCCTTACAACTTAAAGTTTTGTATATCAAAGAATTGAACAAGAACGTAAGGTAAACATGCGGAAGGAGCGTGAATTCGACTTCTTGTGTAGTTCCCATGATCAAAGTCGGAGAGATTACGATTCATTTTAAAAACAAGGTTACTCACGGAGTTCACAGATTGAATCTCCGAATCTGCCATGAACACTTAAGGCAGATAGTTCGTCAGTCCATTTTTAACTGATAAATAAAAAAACCACAGCTTGAACTTCATTGCAAGCATAATAAGAATGAAGTATTTTAACATCTTTGTAAGGTCAACTTGAAGGCATTAATTTAATTTATAAAAAGAAGAGAATGGGACCCAAAATTGAACCTTGTGGAACACTCTTTGTACGATATCTTGAAAATGAAAAACGTTTATCTTTTACTCTTCATAAGCCTTACTGATTACGTAGAGCTTGATTAGAAAGCTCAGACCGATTATTGTAGCCTCACATAAACTAGGGTATCGGCGACAGGCGTAGAAAAACAAGGTTGTAAGCCTTGCTTAGTTAGAAATAGTAAGCAATTGTGACCACTATGAACTAGCTCGGAAAGAGTATTCTGAAAGACTAAAGAACAGGCTGGTAATATGCTTTTGGGCCAAGAATGAGCTGGATATGCGCATTAAGAAATCGCAGAGGGCTGTCCTGGTTATTGTTCCCGAACAGTTCAAGTCTGTAGTAAAACCGGAGTCTGTGTCCTGGCTTTGGAAGGAATCCTTGAGCGTATGAAGGTCGAGCAAACAATCACATTTAGAAAAAAAGCTTTTCAATTCTGTGCCGAAGCCGCATCCCTTCATCTTCGTTCGCTTGTTACATTCAGCGATCGCAGGTAAACACAATTAAAGCCTTTGAATGCATCTACCTTCGGAATAAGTTCAACTGAGAGTCCTTTACTATTATTATTTCATTTATGTGCAATCGTGTCAATCTTCAAAAAATTAATGGAATTTTCAGAAAACAAACAAACGAGTGAACACAAACAATCCGTGATCGTATCAGCATACAATGGAACAACAAGTAGGCCTCCACTCATCCAATCAACCAACAAAACAAACTAACTACACCTACCACTTAAGCACACACCATTAGAAAAATGTCACCTCCTTGAACAAGAGAGCCAAGAATGTTTCAGCCAAAATCAACAAATCAACAAACACCACCAACAACAGCAGCAGCAGCATCAGAATCGGCACCAGCAACAAGTAGCCCAACAATCGCGCCACCGCGCCATCAACCGAGAACTCCTTCTTGTGCTCGTATCTTGAATCCCTGGATGCTTGATGCCTGATTCCGCTGCCAAGATGATGGTGGTATGTGTTCCAATGTTTCAATATGTTGTTATGTTCGAATGTGCATCAGGCTCTTCGTATCGCAGCAAAGGCTTTAAAAAAAATAGCAAAAAAAACAAAAATATATTCGCAATCCCGGGGACGAACAACAATCCTGTCTGATCGGTTAGATAACTTTGGTACGCTGCTGTGTTTGTTGTCGCTTCTGTTCCTGTTGTGCGATCTCGTGTTCTGTCGGAGCCAGTAATGCCATGTTGTTGTCGTTGTTATTCCGTATCTCAACACAGAAAGCCAACTGTGTCACTAGCCAACCGTCAGCAAGCCGCACAACCGTAGACGCAGCCAAACCGACAACAAACATACCGATTCAACTGATTTGGTCAGAATGGTGGTTCTCGATTGTGGGCTCTGGCCCTGCGGCCATGCCACAACACGATGACAGTTCTACCCGCATTTAGATGGCATTAAAATCGATGTCTTAGAATTATTAACTGTTTGGAATGCCATGGCAGCATTTTTATCGACAATTTTTAAGAATTTATTAAGTTATAACCCTCTCGTGTGGTATGTGGGCCCGACTGTGCTCCATGGTTATTGAGAAGCACACTTGTTCTCGTATGTGGGATCGATCGCCGCTGCTGCAGACTTGGAATTAACTGCTTCCCTTCGAGAATGTTTGTTTCTGGTTAGACAGAAAAGGAACGTTTTTTTTTTGTTTTTGCTTTTGATTCGCCTGGTCAACTGGAATCGGAATCGGTGCATCTGGAGAGCTGACATCGGAATTATTTATGAATACCACGAAAGTCTATCATGAATCATTTGATTTTCGATAACTTGACGTTTTGGTCGTGTTTGGATCAAACCGGAGGAAGACTCATCCAGCGGAATGCACACACACTTGGATATCAGATGTTACGGGTGGCGTGTTGGCATCTGTTGTTTTCACTGCAAATTCTGTCGTAATCTGGATTTCTGTGGAATCGATCGAAGTAGACAATGCATGGGTCCGAATATCGTTTTGGCCAAGTACCTAAGCCCGATCGGTTACAACGGAAGATTGACAAGCACAGCATTGTGTAGCGTACTACTTAACGTAGACCGTAAATGGTGTTTAAACTCTTTTATGCGACGGCCCCTTTGGATGTTGTGACCTTATAAACCTGAGAGGCCAAAATGACAACTAGGATTTCATAATCACACTGGGGGCACTGCAGAAAGTAACTGAGAAAAAGAAGTTTCGGCTTTATCTCGATTTTGTGACAGCTTAGGAAACACAGATGGATGGATGCATGATCAAAATTCTGCAGATATTTTTTTAAGGATCACAATAGCTTTGATCTCTTAGGATAGGTGAAAATACTTACTTTTGAAGGAGACCAAGACCTAGACCAAGACCAAGACCAAGACCCGGACCAAGACCGAGACCAAGACCAAGACCAATACCGAGACCAAGACCAAAACCAAGACCAAGACCAAGACCAAGACCAAGACCAAGACCTAGACCAAGACCAAGACCAAGACCCAGACCAAGACCGAGACCAAGACCAAGACCAAGACCGAGACCAAGACCAAGACCAAGACCAAGACCAAGACCAAGACCAAGACCAAGACCAAGACCAAGACCGAGGCCAAGACCAAGACCAATACCAAGACCAAGACCAAGACCAAGACCAAGACCAAGACCAAGACCAAGACCAAGACCAAGACCAAGACCAAGACCAAGGCCAAGACCAAGACCAAGACCAAGACCAAGACCAAGACCAAGACCAAGACCAAGACCAAGACCAAGACCAAGACCAAGACCAAGACCAAGACCAAGACCAAGACCAAGACCAAGACCAAGACCAAGACCAAGACCAAGTCCAAGACCAAAAGCAAGACCATAACCAAGACAAAGACAGAGACCAAAACCAAGACCAAGACCAAGACCAAGACCAAGACCAAGACCAAGACCAAGACCAAGACCAAGACCAAGACCAAGACCAAGACCAAGACCAAGACCAAGACCAAGACCAAGACCAAGACCAAGACCAAGACCAAGACCAAGACCAAGACCAAGACCAAGACCAAGACCAAGACCAAGACCAAGACCAAGACCAAGACAAAGACCAAGACAAGGACCAAGACCAAGACCAAGACCAAGACCAAGACCAAGACAAAGACCAAGACAAGGACCAAGACCAAGACAGGGATTGAGACATGACGAATACCAAAAGGAGGAAAGAGCCTTCTAGAGCTCCCAGCTTTGAGACTATGGGGCTAAGGACATTTCAGGGACAGAGCAAACACCGAAGCAGTGTATAAGTTTGCCAGAGTCAGGGTGCAGTTATATTCCACTTTTACCATCCAATCAAAGCTGCATAAAATATGAGCCTTAATCAACTGGCAAATTTAAAGAAAATCTCTTTTATTTGGCTAACGTTACACTAAGGCGTAAGAGGATAAGACTACCGGGAACACTACCTTATCCACACAAAGCCATAATTCTCTTTGAGCTTTCGCAGCACAGTTTATGGCATGACTTGAGAATGTAATGCGAACTGGCAACGTCTGCATTACAGCCAATAACGAGTGGCTCGATGGAGAATCCGATATTGGCTTGTTTACATTCGTTCTCAATTCGCAGTATTTTATTCACCATTAGTGTACCATATGAAGCTACAAAATTGACTGTGATAGTCCACAAGCACACTGAGAAGAACTTGTCTTAAAGTGAAAATAACAAAAAAGAACTGAATAATAAAAAAACACTTGCCAATCAAAGTAAGAAAAATCTGACAGATTCAACATGTCTTATTTTTCTAGCTCCATAAATTCATGAAACACTCTTGCCATTGCTATTCTTCTGTTTATAGCACTCCCATACAAAGTTGCACTTCCATTTACGACTGTCTAAGCAAATCCACTCTATTCCATCAGAGAAACGATCACAGACCTAAACAAATCGCTTATTACTCACCGCCAATCACCACAAACGGACATCTCAGCCTGGTCTTATCGTGGATGCAATTAAAAACCCCTTTTCCCAATTTATCTCCTCAAAGGAGCCTATCTCCTCTAGCTGTCAAAAGTTTATCTATCTCCAGCCATTCACCAAAGCAGCCATAGCAAATCTCAAGGTCCATTATCGCCGATTCAAATCCACAACCTCTCAGCGCTAATTATTCCATTCAAAGTTCACAATCATCGCCACAAATGCAACCAAACACACTCACACTCAATCCAAAAGATCATCTCCACACACACAGATGTTAATTAAAGGTATCCGCACGAACCTCCACTGTCCTGTCCACATGAATAGACAAAGAAGCATCCTCCAATTCCTATATTGGAAATCAATTAAAAAACCCAGAGCTCTTCGAGCAAGGATCATTCACCCTATCATGGTGTATCAGGAGGCTGTTAGCCAAGCAGCAACAAAAGCAGAAGCTGACCAATTCATGAATAATAATCGAACATGGGCGATAATTAAGAAGGATTTCGCGCGCAGCTTTGCTTTTTCGTTCTTCGAACGAGCCTGGCCTGTCCCTTTGTCTTGGCCTGTCCATCTACAGTATGAACTGACTAAGGACGGAGCGCGAGACCACAGCAACTGTCATTTAAGCAACATACTACTGATGCTGCGGCCGCAACTGCCACATGTGGCCAATCAACAAATCATGTTAAAAAGTTTTGTTAACAATTGTTCGGCCTGTTCCCGTGGCCCTTCGCAGTGCTGCGCTCCATCCGATACGACAGTATCAATCCATTAGCCGGGACAAGACAAAACGAATCGGCGAACTAAAATAATAACTTCAATGGAACCTTTAAAAACCAAAAAAAAAACAAGAGTTGAGGTTCGTTCCCAAGTGATCAAGTATAACTGCCCCATGTCCATTTAGAATTCTAATGCACCCTATGATTTCCTTGTGGTTTAGTTTGACTACCTTCAAATTTCTGTGTATGGGAATACAAACCAAAGGCACACTATTCGGGAATCTTCTTTACTTTCGCCTGAAATGTGATTGCTCAGCGAAGAAGACAGAAGATTGTTGCGGCTGTCATCGCTGACCACAAAGAGATAATAAGTGCCCTAGCGCTGCAACAGGTAAGCCCTGGGATTGCTTTGTGCCAAGCGCTATGGGCCCGACTAGGCATGACGCCGCGCTTTGAGTGAGATAGATCTAAGGGAATATGTTATACTATGACGGGCGGCAGGTAGACAAACGGCCGACAAACGTAAACGGAATACCATTGCAGATGGGTTAACGTTTGGTCAAAGCACACTCTTGTCGCGTTCATTGTCCATCATGAGCATTGAGCGTCGCTCGTTGTACTCTGATCATAGCGCGAACAACACATAAAAAAATTATTGAAAATTTATCAAATTGCATGTACACGTGTGTACGAGTATGCGTGAAGTTTGAAGCCTTGAAAGTATTCCTTTTTTGTAAAATGACTTGTTGTGCCATCAGAAACAGGCATTCAATTTGGGATCGTGCAGCTGGTGCTGGCGTAAAAGCACCTTGTGCAACTGAATAAGGCGAGTAGCTACGTTTTGTTACGAATTTGACATTTTTAACATATTTTTTCGAACTTAAAATTTTCTAAGCTGTTGTATTTTTATGTTGAACTTGCCTTGACTGTCTTACGATCGGAATGAGAAGTGATTTTTTGTTGGCGGAAATTTGAGCAGAAAGCAAACCAATGAAGACTGGTAGACGCCCTCTATGGGTCTTATCTTGATAAATGCCATTTTTGTGAAGCTAGTAGCCAACGATCGAAAGAAGCCTACGCAAAGGAAGAGAATGACAAGAGACACAACTCTCCTGGAAGATTTTTATGTTTCAGGTAAAGACTGGACGAAAGTCGAATCAGAGAGCACCAGAAAAAATGAATGCAGTTCGACAGAGTTTTGTTGAATGTACGGCTACCTCCATTTGCATTTCTACTACTGACACAAAAGCTGCTTGAAAATCACCATCAATGACTGACTGACTGATGAATGAAATCAAAGTATTCGACTTTTAAAACTCAATTAAGACAGACAGGATTTTTTGGCCAAAATCATTTTGAGCGCCCAAGTAAAGTCTCATGCTACTTGGACACCGAAAATCTTCAATTGATATAGCAAAGGTTATTTCACTCTCGCGGAGTAATTGCATGGTATGACCAGCGCCAAATTTTACTCATGCCCGCTATTGGGATATGGCAGAAGGCTTTGTTGTGACCGAATAAGTTCACAATAAAGCTTATACCATCGCCAGAGTACTGCCACGTCAGGATTCAAATTTTGCCGGAAGATTTCAACTGGTCGCAACAATTTTACCTCACACGATTTCTTCCTTTGGTGCTACCTGAAGAAACAGCTCAAATTTTCGACAAATTCAGAGCTGGCAACATGACAGTCTTTTTATTCGAATTTCATTTCAATCAAAAGTTATCAAAAAGAAAACATAGGATTCAAAAGATTGACATCGGTCAACTATACCTTCTGGACGAGGTGTTTGTTTACCGATCGATTATAGCAATCTTCCGTCGATGTGTTCGGTAGGGCTTCATTCCAATGCCTTTGAAAAAGATAATAGTGTTCTAAAAAACTGAAGATAAGGATGGTCCACCCCACTGTTGAATGCAGTCCCATTTGACTAAGATCCTTTCAACTAATCCATGGAACCTCAATGGTGATATCAGTCAAAGTCAAGAAATTGCCTGTACCTATCTTCTATACTAAGATTATAAAGAGGTTATGCCTGTAAGTTTGTATGTATGAAGTTATCTTCGAAACTAACCATCCGATTTCAAAATTCTTTTACCAATTCTTACAGCAGACATTCAGAATGAACATAAGCTATAAATAATTTCATTTGAATAAAAGGTTCTTTCGTGGCGACCAATTATTTTTAGCAAAGTTGTTGAAAAAGCGGTCGTTTTTTGGAGACGCTGTTTAAACTGTAAGATGTATTTACTTGTCTTCTAAGGAAAAGCTTTAGAACTGAAAGGCGTCTATTAAAAAGTTCGAGACGACATATCTCTATATGTAAAGATCAATACACAAGTCATTAATACAGGACTAAAAATTTGTTTAAATTCATTTTAATTTATCAGGGTAATTGTAAGACGACAGGAAACTTGTAACATTTGTCACAGTGTGGTGAGTACACCTTTTTTAGTCCTACAACTTTTCTATGGTATGTACTTCGTGTAAACGAAAGAAGTCGCAGGACACGGCTTGTAATAGATAAAGAAGGAACACTTCAAAGAAGCTGTGTAGATTTGGATAAGGGACAAAATCATGAACATACTGGAGTGTCTCTGCCTCATCGTGCCAGTCTTCGCTGACGAAGCTTAAGTCTATCACTAACACATTCTTTAGCTGTCAAATGGAAGCGAGGCGTCATACTGACAAACTGAATCTAATGCTTGTCAATACTGTATCATCAAATCTATAAAGGCAACGTTAAGATTATAAATACAGGTCTCTGAATAGACCAGTTCCAAGGGTATGCGTTTACTTTTTCACAATGGAACTCCAAAAGAAGGTTGATTAAAACGAACTTCGTTTGACCCATGCCAAACAAATAAAAAGAAAACTGTTACATCAAGATGACAGGGAAGTTGAATTGAGATCAAGCCTACTCCAATGCAGAGCTGGCATTCCATACGGAAGGATCCAAGATGGCCATATGAATTGGTGTCTTCTAAAAATTCTTCAAAATCAAAGCCATCCATTTTTATGAAAAACGTTGACGGCCAGCTACTGGGAGTTGCAATCCGAACTTATCAAGATGTGTTTAAAAGACCAAAGATGTAGGTTAGCATGGGACCATAAATTGGTTGCCCTGCAGAGCTTCAATGTGAAAACAGCGTGCAGGGCTAGACGAACGCATCACAGCCAGACTACTCTTGCCAACAATCGACGGGAAAATGGTCCACTCAGTCTTAGTTTCAAAGTTGTCAGACTCGTATCAGACCACTATGCGATTGCTGTGCGGAGATTAGGGGAAATAGAGCTTGCTCCAGGGACCAGAGAACTTCGACCTCGCTAAGAAAAAGGTTACTTCTGATATTCGTACTCATACGAGTATCTGGTTGGAGCCGTACTCTTTTCCTTTTTTAAAGGTTCCATCCAAAGGCTATCTCCAATAAAGCTGATTGTGGTATAAGAGTGTAATAGGACACCCATACAAACCAATACCATCATTCAAATATGGAATTTAAGGCCTTTTAATTATTTTCAAAGCTGTTTTTACATTGACACTATGCCTTGATTTTTAATGGCTTCGAGATGTCCGTTTAAGGATATGAAGTTAGTTCCAGTCTTTAGATTGAGTCAACGCCAATGTTCTAGACTTTGTAGCTCGGTATTTTCACAATTTTTTTTTTAACTTACAGAACTATGTAAGATGTATGAGAGACAGAGCGAGGGCTGGGATCGGATTTGCAACGAGGAGCATTTCTCAACGTCTTAGGTGAATTCGTTGACCTGAAAATAGCGGAATCAAAAAAATCTCAAGACTTAGGAGTCCAAACGCGATACTTTTTTACAAAAATATTTCAAAGAATGAATTCGAGGAGAGAGAACTTTTTGCTTCAAGGGAGTTAACTGATGTGTGCATTGAATTGTTGGATGAAGGTGAGCAAAAGCTGGCGGTACTTGGGCCTTCATAAAACTGCCGAGCCCCGGAATTAGTGATCGCGGTATTTTTTTTTATCGCAATCTCGACAGTCGCTGAGCGATAACAGACTTTCTTTCAATGTTACCAGTGAAGATTAAGGACTTTTGGCTTGTCTCATGATTAAAGTCTTGTCCATAGTAGTTCTCAAGATTTGTTTTTGAAATTTCGATCGATGATCCAACTTATTGTTTGATGATCACTTTGATCGCCATCCTACAGAATGCGTCTTCTGTGGATGTTCTACTAAGAAAATGGGCTTCCACCAGTTGAATAAACTACGGGTTCTGTCGCTTCTTTGCTGCAATCTTTCTTGCCAGTTTGTCGAACCAAAGAGCTTTCAAGGATTGGCTTTTGGGTGCTCTGGTTAGTTCTTTCAACTTTGGCTTTGCTGGGAGCAACCTCAACCAGATTTCTCAATTGTGTGCCTCATTTAATTCGCACTCCTTCGTACTTTCCTTTTTCTTATAAAGATCACTGAATGTTCTCGGTGAAGGCTTAAGTGGCCATGCAGCTTCAATGGTCCGTTTTTTTATATCTTTTGGAGATGTTATGTTAATTTCATTTTTGTTATTAGTATATTTATGAAAAGATCTTCGTAAACGTTCCCCTTAATAATTCCAATCAAATTAAAGGGTGACACCTTTTTTGTGCATTTGACGAATTGACAATTTGACATTCGCCGAATGTAAAAAACCATAACTTGGGCGGCTCCCACGTTATATGCAAAAATCCTTCATCTTTCCGAGCATATCGCACCAACTTGTAGGGTGTGTCGTTCGTGTCATCAGCCATTAATTTTATAACCAAAAATTCGGCATAGTTGGAGGTGCGTTTATTTCTTCATAAGCAAGTTCCTCGCTCGATTGATGACATAACCGCCCGCCAAACAGATTACGTATGCCATTTTGATGAAACACTGCCGCATGAGCTTACACACTTTTGCAGCCAAAGACATTTGTTGCATTGGCAACTAGAAGCAGGACAACTGGACGCCAAGCAAACGACATACAGCGGCCTGTGCAAGCCTTAAATGGCCTCAGGAACTTAGGAACGCGACAGGTAAGGCGCCACTAAACTAAATTTTATTTCTTGCTCAAACCCCCGCCGACAGGCAAGAACTACTAGAACAGAGATTGCAATTCCTGTGTCCGCTGTTAGAGATGCTTCTTCACTCCTGGCGCTGGCTAGGCGATGAGAGACACTGTTAAATTAAATGTAAAAGGAAAAAAAAAAAAACAACCCAGCCAAAACAGATACGAACAGGAATGCCTGTTGCCTCTGGAATAGTTACATTTATCTCACTTTGGAGCCCAAGTCAAGTGGATGGCTAGCAATGGCCGCTCTTGATCCTGGTTTTGTTTATTGCACCCAAACCTAACACTAGACGCAAGCCGGCCGCATAGGGTGCATGTCGTGATGTCATTTAGTGTTCTATGCAGTTTGCCTCTCTCGTTTCCATTCGTCAATTGGGAATGGTAAACGGAACAGTTGTTGTAATCGTTTTCACACAATTCCATCGAAGTCGGGAGGAATGAGAGAGGATGGCGACCAAGCGTCGGAAGAGCTGCATTGGCAGTGGTAGTAATTAAAGATGAAGTTTTTCCCATTTAGAGATAAAAATGTTGTGACATTGGAGCTTCAATGAAATGACAACGTTACGTCTTCGTTGTACGTTGTAACGATGTACGATGACAAGACACGGAGGACACATTCCGCAAAGAGGTTGTTGATTCTAGACGTCCAAGCATCGGCAATAGACGTCGCCATCGTCGTCGTCAATGACGGACGGACCAGTCTGCAGACTCACAAGTAATGTCACCGTGAATGCAGCATGACTCTTGATAATGTTACCCAAGATGATAATCATCGTTATATTGGAATCTACTTAAGAGGTTTAATAGATTACAGAAAGTCGCGCACACCAGGAGCCCAATTGCTAATGGGACAGTAAAGCGATTGTCGCATGGTTGTTGTTTTTTTTTTTATCTGCGCTAAGGACGCGACTATCGGCATCTTTTCTCAATGGAGGAGGTATTCAGAATGTCCTTGGCTATAAGCAGGGTTACTTTCTCAGAATTTGATTTTCAAAATAAAAATGCGGGTAGGAGAAATGAGTATTTTGGCTCTCGACGTTTTAGAAAATAGAATGTTAGGAGGTGAGCTCAGGCATGACAATTTCGAAATATTTCGAATCAGAGAATTTGAAGCTCTTAAAAACGCTTACATTTATTGTCAAGCTCTAGTTCTGGCCGCGAAGATGACAGTCTGGTCCGACCAATACCTAACTGCTGCCAATCTTAGGCGATAAACAAGATGCTTCTTTGTTAACTGAGAGCATAATCTTAGTTCTCCTGGTTCTTGGTTCGCTTGTAAGACTCTATGAAAGCTCGCTTAGTGCAATCAGAAATATCGACATCGTTTCTTTATTCCAATTGAAGGTTATGCCTCCAGTCTGTTCCAGCACGAAATTGAAGAACTGTCAGGACAACACCTCCTTGCTGAAATCCGATTTATACTTGTAAAGAATCTAACGAACTATTTTCGAATGTCATCGCATGTTTGCCAGTGTCACAAGACAAACTTGGAGCAGTCTTGACGTGATCCCGAATTCGACCCTCAGTTTAAAGATCTCAGAACGATTAATGATGAAGTTGGAGAGATGGGGCGTCTCAAAAATGCTGTTCTTTGCCAGGATAAGAGCTTTTGTAAACATTTGGTCGTTCGTTGATTACCTCGGAACGTTTCTTTTAGTGCGTTACAAAATTTCTCACCAAAAAAGGGTCTTTTTTGGTTGCATATGGAAATGCCAGTTAAAGTTTTCCACAATTACTCGGTTGATGATTTGGCGCATGAACCCTACGAACCCCACATTTAATGTGGCTTGATAAGAAAAATGTCTTCAAATTCTTGATAGCCCACTTTTTGGAGACAAGAACCCAAGGTGACTTGTATCTTTCATATTTAGTGTTCACTTACGTCCAGCTGCTTACAGTTCAATTCTAACCTTCAAGCCACGTGGGCGTACATATGTGATGTGAGAAATATTTTTTTTTAATAAAATGGATAAAAAATCTTTCCTCCTATCTTAAAAATGATGGAGTTTATGGGAATGAAAATTGGCCCGGAAGCTCATTCATTCGCTGTGAAACGAGATAACGCCCGGATTGACCGCTCCGAGATACGAGCATCAAAGGAGGCCAGAGCTACTCGATATGAAGAGAGAAACGCGGAAAATAGATTTTTTCGAAGTATGAAGCAAGAATGGCAGATTGAATAAATGTTAGTCTACAATATCATTTCGCAGTTTTTCGCAGTCAACTTTACGCGAAACTTTTAACGCGTTTTTCTCGAAACTGTCTTTTTCAAAACAATACCCACGATTTCTCGGGTTCTTCTGGACCGATTTACCGATTTAGGGAGTCTTCTTTAAAGACTTGTCTATGTCTGGAACTATCCCCTTTCCCAAATTTCATTTTCATTTTTTTCAAATTTGAAACAGTAAAAAAAAGGGGTACAAAAATTGTTTTTTTTTCAGGCAGTCGTCATTTTGTGAAAAAAAAATCTTTCCAACTTTTCCGTAGTTCCAGACTTTGCGACATTATTCTAGATTGATTGAGGGTTGAAATCGTGGGTATGGTTACGCGTCAATTTTGTGAGACCCCCACTTCATCAACTGCTAATTTTTGAAATTTACAACTTTTTTATTTTTTGATTTTTCTCGGTATTCTTGTTATGTTAATTAATAACTAATAAAAAAATGGATACTAAAAATATTAATTGCCTTTTTTTATGACACTTCAAAAATTATATGAAATTCATGCCTCCAGACTAGAATACCCCCTTAAACTGCGGTAGCGGTCTAGGATACTGTTTCAGGAATAACTCCCAAGATTGGCTATCTTTTTGTACCAAATTTCCGGAATCGATATTTGAAATTGATCCTGTAAAAGGCCTTTCCCAGACAGAAAACGTATGAAACACGTCACTGAAATTGCAGATGCGCTCTTTAGACCACTGTACAGCGGACTCTCTTGGGAAGCAAATGTCAAAAATAGACAGCTCAAACCAAAGTATTTATTGAAAAAAAAGGACATTGGACTTGAAGTAAAGTACTGACGCGAAGTGCATGGAGTCCCTTTATTGGCACATGAAGGAAATATCTTCTTAAGTTGCGAATTCAAATCAAGTAGTAAGGCGACTTAAACAAGGACACAACCGCTTTAAGAACAACTGCTAAAGGAAGGAGAACTGATCAGAAGAAGTATCCGGCTGTTTATGAAGTTTTGGAAAACATTCAAAAATATTTCGTTTTGAAAAAATATGTTTGATATTGGGTCAAGCTGGTTCATGATTCTCATCTCCGTAGAGATAGAGAGTAAAGCGATCTAATGTCCATAATAGCAAATTTAAGGCAGCGAATTTGGTGAAGCCTTCACAACCCCATACACGCAAAGTCGAGTATGATCGACTGAGCCATATTCTGAGGAGAGGACCTACGAATGCATTCAGTTCCAATGTGATCGCCTTAAAAAAGGCAAGCCTGAGAATACCCGGATAAGCAGCGAAAATAAGTAAAAAACCAGCCATCCACATTGGCGCGTCAGTGTGTGATCCTGTATGATGTTCAGTGTATGATCCTAATCTACCTGATCAACCAAAGATTATCGAAACTCAGGTATCTCTGGACAACGTATTCATATAAGCATAAAACGATCAAGGTTACGAAGTTGACTCAAACTTTTTTGAGGTTAATTTGGATAATTTTAAGTCAGTAATGTGTGGGCATTTCCAATCAGCAGGGGTAAAGTGAGCTTTGGCTCTGATCGTCAGGCTATTCTTCGTCTTGGTCATAATAGACTAAGAAATATTTATACGAGTATATTTTTTTTTCTTTGAGGAATGAAAATAAAAAAATAATAAAATAATAATATTTACCAGCAGCTTCCTCTCATGATGGTTACACCTTGTCATGCGACTGAATTTCAATAAATCAAATTCTCCAAAGACGAATGACGACAATGGGACAAAACAAAGCAACACAACAAGATCACCTCGACTCCAATTCAAATGTCACAACAAAAGAGCACTTGAAAAGGCATTAAGGCGAATGCCCACAAGCCAACTCTTGTCTTCACTTAGTTCCAACTCATAAAAAGGATCAAAGAAACATTACTACATCAGCCATTGTAAATCCAAACTGATGTTTGCGCTGACAGGCAAAACCACAACAAAAAAAAGAAAAACAGGATGAAAAAAATAAAAACAGAAAAGAGAAACCTCCAACCACATAGGTCTTCTTCCTAGACAAGCGACTAACCAACCAGCGCATCAACAAAGATGCCTCCACAGATGCCCAACGACGACAATGGGCAAGGTAGTGTATGGTGATGGCACTTACCACTAATTACGCTCATCAAGGCAATTAAAATGAAGATAAATATGTATGTCCGGCGGAGTGTTTCGCACTTTAATAAATTGTACAGGTTATGGAATCGGTGCGGTGGCTGACTGGCTTTGAGTGGATTCTCCTCTGGCTGGCGGCGTTTTGTTCTCTTGATGAAATTGCACTATGCGACTCAATTCAGCAGGAGAGAATTATTATCCACTAGCACTTTGCCCCTCCTCGATGTTGGTGGAATGGAAACATTCCTTTCAATCGATTAAGAGAGTTTGACTTAGTTCTTTCTTTCACATTGAGCAGAGCTATTCCAACAATTGCTTCCAAGTCGTTACACAACAATTCGGAATGCATTTCTGGATCCATTAAACTAATTTCATGGCAATGCAGGAGATTATACGGTCGATGATGGACGAGGAAAACGTTGAGTGGTCATCCTTTTTTCATTGGGAGGCAGTTAGTTTAAAAGACAATTGTTGATAGACAAGCTTAAAGAATTTTCGAATTGCAGAAGGTTTTATGTCATATAAGGTTTTAGAAATCACATCTGCATATGTGACCATTTAGAGCTGCAGGCAGATGACCTCTCTGCTTTAATTCGGTCTTTTGTGGTTAGAATTTTTCTTAGGCGACAAAAAGACTTGATTGGTTTGATTTTTTTTTTCATATTTCAGGTGCGTTGAAGGGATGACGATTACCCTTACGCAGCTGAAAGGGATCAGGAGTTCACACAGTCTTTGCGTCGTTCTGCTAGAGAATAAGCCTCTGCACGACTTGAGCCAATCAGCATTATTTTTATTCCTTCAAGTTTTACCACTCGATTCTGAACCCGGTCGAGGTCAGTACTTTTGAAGGATCTATCCATGAGGTGAGTGATGGACCTGTGGACCGCTTTATAGAAATTAACCCTCTCGGTTCCAACCTTAGCATGACTCATGAAATAGAACCAATCATCAACGAGTGGCTTAGAATTATAATTTAAAGCTCACAAATCGCAGAGGGCACTTTTAAGACAACATATTGGAGATGCAGGCTACAAGGTGGAGTCATTTCACCTACCTCCCAGTACCTCCCTAATACCAGGTGCTTTATAGAAGCAGCCTAACGATAATCACCGAAAAATGTCCTCTTTCACAGAGACACCTCAATCGCATCCGCCTGAAACCTTTTTCAAAAACAAGGAGGAAGGACTCTAAAGACACCGTTATAAAACACTCAATTGAGACACATTTTTAGCTTTAGCTTTACTAGAAGAAGAAGAAAAATCATCTGTGCCAGGATATTTTGTAACATCAGTATACGCCTCATTATCACAGGAGCGACAAGATTATCAACGCAGTCGTTTATTGAGATTGTCCTACACAATTCCTTACATTTTTGAGTACTTAAAGTGAACCATAGAAAAGAGAGCAGTCTGTCTAAGGGAATGGCAGTTTTTTAAGGACTCATCCTATAGACTCACATCAGTATTTAAGACGAAAATAGCCTGTGCTGTTGCCATTTTAAAGACAATCAGTTTTATTATATTAAACAAGAGGAATACACTCGGTGGCAAAGCGTAGCCCTGAGGCACACCAGCATAAAATTGACATTCAAAAAGGGTGACTTTATGTCATATCTTGTTGCAATTCTGGACTTCAAATTGGATAATCTTAATATCGAAAAAAGACAACAGAGCTGCGCGCTTTCTTAGTGCACAAAGAGATGTTTGGCAAGACAAAGCATTTGGATCCAAAAGTTATGTACAAGTGCCAATCTTAGATCCACTTTGAAGAAGGTTTACATTATCGGGCGGAAGGCAGTAATATCATCTTGCAAGCGTTATAAAGACTGAAAGACTTGGCTGCTCTGCATCTACATCTAAATTGGTGAGTCCAGACGGCCAGTTAATGAGAAACGGGACGTCAAAGGTTACCATTTAAGTGGTCCAATTTACAGGCTATGAGGAAGATCCAACGTCAAATAATTTTTGCGAAATGACTTCAGCTCTCGCGCCAGCGCTCGATAATAATTTCTTTCGTACTGTCTTCAATTTCCCTCTAAGTAAGCAACTAAAACTTCGATAGGCGTAATTTACCATATTCCGATTCCTGGAAAGAGTTCTGATTCATGTGAGGCAAAATTAAGTGTCCTCATGATGGCATTCATCATGAACAATGCGGGACTCCGGAAAAAAATAAGAAATCGTCCCTCGACCGATATGTAAGTACCCGGGGCTGGTTAGAGAAGATGAGTTGATATCCTTCACTCAAGCTTTTTCCGGAGTCAAAGAGAGCTGGCCCGTTTTATCATGGCAGAAGTTCTTTTAAGGTTTATTTGAAAATACGCAGGTTGAGCAAAGCCTGCAGAAATAATAAATTCCATCCGAAGGACAAACTTTGCCAGCAGTATACCTCAAGAAGAGCTCATCATACCTCCTGTAATATGTAATATGTAATATGTAATATGTAATATGTAATATGTAATATGTGATATAAAGACTTTTTTAAAAACCATATAACGTTTATGTCCATTGGATGTCTTTTACCAGAACAAATTTGAGTTTCAAGGAGAGAAGAGAAATGGGGAGAAGGATGTTTATTTGGAATGCCTCTGAGTGTGTTTCATCACTTTTCATGGTGGAATAGCCAACAGCATTCCTGCTATCAAAGAATTCTGCTGAAGTACACAGAAGTCTTCACCAATTTCCACATGAGCCGAGCAGCAGACTTCCTGGTATAGTTTTTTCTTGAACCAAAGTTCCTCAGAATCTCTCCTATAACAATTTTGATCCTTTCCGCTCACGGTAGGTGTAGTCAGAAACCCTTGAATGCGAGCATATCATTCAAAAGAAAAGGTTTTATTGCAAAGCGATTTTGTTGCACCAACTCTGACTTTTTTATCCTAGCCCTGATTCATGACTCTGAATCGCATAACCTAACAAAGACATGTAGTGAGGACCGTAAAAATACCTCACGTATCGAAGCCATAACATGGACCCACCTTGATTTCTAGCTTGTTTCGGAAACTAAAAACCTGTGTCCGAAAATAAAACACACTCAACTGTTTTGCTTGTTCCATGCATTCTTAAATGACTTGACTCCCTCAAACGGTCTCTAATTTATTCCTTAATCACAGCAGCCTAATCTTATTCTGCAACATTGTTTCACATTTACTATACCGAACCCACACACGAGTTGCCCCTCTCCTTGGCCAAGGTTTTAATTGATCTTATCGCCCCCTCGCACATGAACAAGCCTAAAATTTTCAATTGATGTCCACCTCAAATGGGGGGAGTGCAACGAAAAGGATTTCGACTAATGAAAGACCGGTACCACAAACTGTAGGCAAACTCAATCGCGCAGCATGCTACATGTGTCCATTAGATCGATCTTCTTATTGTAACCGATCTCAATTGCAATCATGGCTTACAATGTTGCCATGCAAGTGCTGAGCGACACTGGCTTGCATTGAAGGCATACTGACCCTGACCCTTTAAGTTTAAATTGAATCCGAATTAGTTGTTGCTCTGGTCATATCCTGGTAATCAACGAACGAACGTATGCATACGAGTATTGTACGGGTACATCGAATCGTACTAAAGACGAAATCAATTCAATTTTCTTTGGTCTTAACAATGAGGACGCGACGGTGCAATGGGGTAGCATGCTTGTGATTGAGCGTAATGTCTTAACTGCGAACAGTCTGTCCCACAGAGTAGCAGACAAGAGAATATTATCCGATATAAATGCACGTCCTGTATGTGTGTAATTCTATCAAGGACTTAAAACTTAGCAATCATTTGCGCACTTCATCAATCGATTTTGAAGACATAAGTTTGGCAAACACGAGGTTTTTTGTAACGAGAAGGCTCATAAATTTCTTAGTGCTCAAGATCGGCTCCATAAAAACCGTACCAATATTTTTGAATTTCAACCTCATAGCGAGAGTTACAGGATTGTTTGTTTCAGTTGGTATAGCTCCCGAATTCGTATTCAGGCCCATCGGATCCATGTACGAATTGGCTCTGGAAATCCGAAGAAAAGAGTTCGCGGTTAATGATAGTCCCACCCAGATATGAGTATTAGACTCGCGAGCAGCTTAAGCTTAGAGTTACAGAGATCATTTAGTAACTAAAAGAAGCTTCCATCTAGAGCATTCCTTCATTTCGCATATGTAGTTTATGATGGGGGTATTCGTTTTTGAGGTAGATCCCGAGTCGTTTCGCATTCAGCGATATCAGCCGAAAAATGGCCGGTTTAAATATCTGATAAAAATGTGAACTTTTGAGACCTTTGTTTGATTAGAGGACATGAACTTTTTCTGTGGCTCTGGCTCAAGAGAATACTGCTTCTCATGAAAGCCAAAAAGGCCAAAAAGGAGATAAGGCCAAAATTCCAGTGAGTTACATTCATTTGAATATGAGCCGTCAAGACAATATAAATCTGGAAAAAAACGAAATTAGAATCGTCATTAAGTAGCTCTGTTTGAAAAAAATGGCTACCAAAGATATACACGGCGACTTGACGGAAACATAAGGGAACTGTGCTCCTCCGTACTCCACCGTTGCATGCTGGGCCAAGGAGTTAAAGCTGGGAAAAACATCCACTAAAGATGAACACCGCGAAAGACATCCATCAACGTCTCTCTCTGAAGACATGTAAAAAAACAAGTCGAAGACTTCTTATTAGCAGGCCAAAACGTGACCATAAGGCATGTAGCTGATGTCACAGCAATCTAGTATGGCAGTGTTCAAAGCATCATTGCCAAAGAGCTACATATGAAGAAAGTCTCTGCGCGTTGGTTATCGAAAATGTTTACCGACGAGCAACCTAAGACACGAGTCGACATTCGAGTAAGGAGAGTTTCAGATCAGGGAAATATTTTGTCATGATCTGAGCCGCAGCTCAGTTGCCCTTGACGGTCGTGGGCACGATGCTTCCAGTTGCCAAGGCAAGTCGTCTTGTATCCGCGATTATTTGGCCTTTATACCGGAGGGGGCTCGAATTGGAAAACACTTTTTACTAGTTGGTATTCATCTGTTCAATTTGGCTGAGCCAATGTAGTCTATGGAATTTTGTCTTCCGGTATATGTTCACATCGTTGTACAGATCGCGGTTATGTCTTCTTCTCCATTTGGCTTCCTCGCAGTTAGGGTCGAATATCTGACGCAAGATTTTTCTTTCGACAGAGCCAAGAATCAGCTTTGCCATCCTGCTTATCGTCCAGCCTTGTCCAGGTTTTTTAGACCATGATTTTGGTCCTTCGAATGAGGTTGTTTCGACGTACCGAAGTATCAACAGTTGCCAAGGGTTATTCTGTGTCGGATCCCCATTGTGGTGTCATTTGTGGAGTTAACATTTACGTAACCACTTCGATGTAGCTGTCGACCTTAACGTTCATGACCATGAACGAGATCGTGCTCTCTTCTGTTGACATATAAAATACCATTGACATGATATTCACAAACTGGAAAATGGTAAGAGGGCCTTAAAAACAACAATTTCCATTCAGTTGAATTTGAAATAAGACCAAAACTTAGACGAATTGACCGATTTGTAAGGCAGGCATTGAACCAACTTTTCCAATGTTCGAGTCGTACCGAAGAGAGTAACTTAAATCGTTACTGACAAGTGGTTCCTCCAAGTTAATCAGTTAAATTTTTACTGACGAGCTGGAATAGGTATCGTTTCAGTCCAAAGAAGTCTGAATGCTTATACAGAATTCTATAATCGAACAGCGTCTATGCCATGACTGTTCGAATTCATGTGAATAAATTTTCTAGAGATAAATTAAAATGTTGTTTTTTACTGATTGAGAAGCACTAAAAATAGCCGGTAATTCTTGTACAGTAAAATTTGTGCTTTCGAAGTATCAGGAAACATACTCAAAATTAATTAAATCATGTTCAAGTTCCATGAAGCAGTCTTGAGGTAACGACGGGGTACTCAAATTAATGCATGATAAATTGACTACTTAGAAGATTGGGAATATTTACAGTGAGACATTAATCGCCCTTTTTAACAATGTTCTTGAAGCAATTTCAAAATGATATTTTTTAACAGCACAAGAGGACTGATTTTATCTTCAAAACCCAAATCAACTATCATCTAATTCGACAAAAAGTTGTCGAATTAACTTAAGTCTTCCTTGCAACACACACTGTACTTGTGAACAAAGCTTCGAATCACATGTACACTCAGCATTCAACCGTAAAGCCTCCATATAGACACGTTTGCTTATGTGCACTTCCAATGAAATAAAGACCTTCCTGGGAATCGGCTCCGTGTCTTTAGATCCACAATAAAATTTCATCCTCACGGCCATTGCATCGTCCGGCTCGTTCACAGAGCACATCTCATCAAGATAAAGCATTCTGCAACTGCAACAATGTTGCGACATTAAATTCGATTCCACAGCGAAAGGGTTCTTGTATCTTTCTGGTCATTTCCTACTCGCAGATACTCTACACCCATGTATCTAATCACATATTAACGGGTGTAAAACAGCATCCAGTTCCTAGATTGGGGTGACGATGCTGGAGGAACGATTCGAAAAAAAGAAAACCTTTGACGAGGCGAATAAAATCTGAACTGGTCAGAAACAGAAACCCAGAACTCCAGCAGCAGCAGCAGCTCATGGTCGGTCCCCCGATTCAGAAGTTAAATTGAAGAAAAAAAAAAAACGGCTAAAGATATACAATTTTATGGTCAGTGACGATCGTCGTCGACACTTTACTGCGTCGTCGTCGCTGCTGTTGATGATGACGTGATGCAATGTTGTGGTTTTTATTCGGATCAAATTGTCTGCCACTTTGACCACTTTTACATGCGCAACATTGTGAAGCAGTCGAAGGTACTTGTACCAAAAAGTGTGAACTCCTCGGATTGGAGAACCGCGGCGGGAGACTCTGGCATGGTTTCGAGTTTTGTTTTTTGGTTTTCCGAATAAAAAAATAGACCACAAGCCTGATGCGGAGCAAATGGAAGGTTACTGGTCATACATTTTCACATCATCATGAATGCAGCTGTCGCCGAGACGCACACCAGTCAACAACCATTCGGGAATTCTATTCGGGCCAAGTGGGTAGAAAGTGGCATTGTTTTGTTTTGATGACTCCAGGGCGACCAGAATGGTGGCGGTGGGCAGCAGAGAGGCTCGCGTCTGAGTTTTGAAACGGTGTGACAATGCAATTAAAATTCTGTTAAAATTTTATGTGAGACACTTCGTGGAATCATGCAGTTGCATAGAGAGTCGGCGGAACGAGTATCTCCCTCGCCATTCGAAAAGGGCAGGACGAAAACGAAACATGGTCGCCCAAAAACAATTGTGCAATATTTTATGTGTGTCCATGACTTCAATGAATTGTAAGGAACGCACTTGCGAGGGAGTAGAGCGTTTGAAATGCGTTGATAAAGCGGGACGCGCGATTTACCTCGCTGGGAATGTGGCAAATTGAAATTTTACACTTACGAAAGTCGGCTATGGAATGACTTGGGAAGGTTCAAACATAAATACATTTTACGATGCATTTTTACAGGAACAGGAACACTTTTAAGAGGACCTTTTGCTCAAAGGTTGGACAGGTTTGTGTTTTTAAAGCCACTTAATTAAGGCGGAAATAAAGGAATCATCTAGGAGAATGCAATATATTTTATTTTATTTTTAAAGGTTCCATACCGAAAGCGTATCAACGGAACCCCCTTACTGAATCTACGCTGTCCGTCATTCCGCTTACAACAGCACTGTATCTTTCTTACCGTAATAGGTAAACACAATTTTCATAGAATGTGAATTACCTTGGCCGCTAAAACATCAAATAATAAAAACAACAAGAAAGAGGCTCCCGACACGAAAATCACGTTTTTAAAAAACGCCACCAAAATGAAGTGTTTCTGAGAAGAAGTATTTTTCGTTGTTTTTTAATTTCTCAAAAACTAAGACACCTTTTTGGCATACGATTTGGCTAATGATGAACAAGAGCACTGAATATAAGACAAAAATTGCATTTATATTAAAAATGCAAAAAGTTTGTAAAAATTCGATTTGAAGAAAAAAAAAACTTTAATTTTTCCAATATTTTTAATAAGAATCTTTTTTTATCAAAAATTATTTACTGAACAAACTTTAGTCAAACATAAGATTAAAGGAAGGTAGTTTGGCTTTCGGTTAGGCTATACTACTTTATCGTTTGAGCTTTTGTTGATTTTGAATAATTTTCTTTCCCGCCTAACCGGGATAGAAAGACTCCCACATTCCCATACGACTTTTCTCTTGTTTGGGCGTTACCTACTCGCTCTAGTCTTTTGTCGCAAGTCACCCTATCCAGCGTATTGTACAGTGGCACGGAACCTTTCGTGTGCATTTTTGACTCAGATGCATGGTCAGTTCAAGACTGGCCTACTTTTGTCCTCGAGGAACACTCAACTCAACCTCTGGAAAGCATTTTACACAGCCAATTCAGTCAATCAGTCTAAGTCTAACCTACAAAAGAGGAGGAGGAAAGGGTTTCAATGGGTGATCGTTATAATCGGTATCAGTAAACAACGTAGTACCACAGCGCTCGATTATTGGTTCACTGCTTTTCTCGCAGTGAGGGTAAGGGAACAATCCATGACTGTTAAACTCAGAACATGTTTTTAAATGACGACCTCATGCAATTAAGCTTTACCTTGAATCGTTGGTAGGAATCACCTTAGTTGATGCATGAAGACTCTAAGCGTGTATGAAATTAGTCAAGCAGGTATGAGCCCAGTTAGCCTCGTTGTCTTTGAAAGTGGAATACGCTAAAAATTTGGTAAGGTAATGTTTATGTTGGTCCATTTGTTCTCTTGGCACTGAAACGCTTAAGCCCTAGGCGAGCAAGAATTTTACTGGCGAAACCCTCTAGAATTGCTTAAATGGCGCCCCAACAAGGACGAAGATTAGTTTTGTGGCATGATAAATACATAAAATTTTGTTAGAAATTGCTTTTTTTAGGATAATGAATACAAATAAGTCGATATCAAATTTTGCGTCTTTATTTATTACTTCCCCATTGAGAAATCGAAACCTAAACACATCTGAGTTTCAAATTTTACTGGCGAAAACCCTCTAGTATTGCTTAAATGGCGCCCCAACAAGGACGAAGATAAGTTTTGTGGGTTGATAAATACATAAAATTTTGGTAGAAATTGCTTTTCTTTAGCATTATAATAATTATAGGAGCTGAGTCAATACAAATCAGTCGTAAACACATCTGAATTTCAAGCCACTAAGCTATCTTTCAATTCTTTTCATAAAGCCTCCGTCCATTTTGTACTAAGGGTACTCATAATCGCCTAAGAACATTACAAAAAAATGTTAAAAAAAATTGATCCTCTCCATCAAGTCAAATGAGTGTCCAACTGACGTTTTTCGGAAGATTATCATTTTAAAAATGGTTGAGGATTGTTGCCTCCTTTTTAAAACGTCCTCTCAACTCCGTGTCTTGTATGTTAAATAAAACGTACCTAGCCTCGCATTATGTTTGCAAGGACATAGGCTATAACGAATAGGTTATAATAAAATCCATTCCACGAAACATGAGTTCGCTTTACATGTCAAAATCATAATTTAAAATTCATTAATCAACCAAGAGGTGTCAATCGTCTAAAAGGTGTGGTCTGGGTCATGCCTCAACCATAAAAGATCTCCATCACCACTCAACTCAATTCCACTTTAATTTCTTCGTTATTTTTGCAAAAACAAAAAAAAACAAAAAAAAAAATTGATTGACATTGAAGCTCGCGTTGATTGTGGGATTTCCACGAAAAAGAGTCCTTGCTGCATTTAATTTATTATCTGGTCTCAACACTTACGACCATTTCATGGCCACACGAGTGAAAAAAAGCCCAAAACCAAATTGTAAGCGGCTCTGTGAATATTAAACAATTTAGCCTACCCATTTTGAGGGCGTCACACAGTCTCAGGTGGGTACTCGGTAAGAGCACATAATAACTGCACCCAGGTTGGAGCTTGAAATGCTAAATAATCATGATTTATGTATTACAGTGGCAATGACAACCCTTCACAGCACTCACTGGCAGATCAAAACATGTGAAAGCCCTTTTTTTTGATTAAAATGCTTTTTGGTAAGCAATAAGTTGCATTCAGACGTGATTGAGTTTAATTTTAATTAACATTTAATGGCTTGTTTCAATTAGCCTAATAGGAACGTGATACACTGCCCGTTGGACTTGTTATTTTGATAATGAAAATGTGTCCGATAATTGTACAGCATGAGTCTGATTTATTTGGTGTGACTTCACGTGGCCTATTATTCATTCAATTAGACATTGACTTCACGCGGGCTGATTAAATCAAGCGGTTAAGCACCTCACGGCTTAGTCCTGATAACGTTGTTTACGTTTAGTTTACGACTTGGAATATTAATATTTGATATCGTAAAATGTTTGCATTGTTATAAAACCAAAAGGCGTTTGTCATTCGGTAAACGATGAAGTTTTATTTCAACTTTTGTGGAAACTACCGAGCGGTGATGTTCGGATCTATAAAGATTCTTATTAAATGGTTTATTTTAGACCTAAATCAATACCATTTGCCGGTGATAAGGAAAATGTAAGTTTTTCGACCTAAAGCCTAATTTTTTCAAATAGATAATAATGCTCTATAAAACGATTTATGATCTTCCAAGTTCTGCTTGAAAGAAGGAAAACTAGCCCTTAATCAATACAATCAAGAAAAGGTATATAATGGACAATAAGGCACCAGCTTAAAGAGTCTGCGAGACCAAAAGCCCACAATGACGAAGGCAAAAAAGACTCATTCTTCATTAAGTGGATTAAGATACTGCGCACGATATGAAACATTGTTCAAACAACTGAAAATAGCCTCGTCAGGGTCATCGATAATGAAACGTACCTATAGCCTCAAAGGTCTCGGAGAGATGAATACAGTAAAATTCGATTCGACTGAGAACTACTGGCATCAAACCTTCTTCTTCACACGGACCCAAAGCATGCAGTCAAGCCTTTCGCACAATCACTGCGGCGAGTTTTTTCCAACCTCTAGTGAACGGACTGAGTCCGAAATTTTTTCCCACCACAGAAGATCAATAGTTTGCCAGTTTTAGGGGACTTATGCGATCTTTACAGTAAAATCTTTTCAAGACAAAAGCTGCTCTCCGTTAATTCCCCAGGACATTTAGCAAGTTGATGCCACCTACCAAACAGTAACACATGGCTCGAGAATGTTCAGCTGACCAGTTTCTTGAAATTTCGACGCCCAATTGGAAAAGATACAACGCTGCTGATAGTCGACAGGCTTAAGCTTTTGTAGATGGCAGAAGGCCTTAAATATAATTCGATTTACTTTTGCTTGTGAGTGCTGAAACTGACATGAAATCGGCAAAGCCGGGTTTTCAGAAGCACTTAAACATTTTTCGAATGTGCAGCAATCCGACGTAAGCCTTCGATACCGTGATAGCTCTCTAAGGATCCAAGGCTAAGCTACACCATAGTGCGTTACATTTTTGATAAAAATGACGGAGGTTAAACATACACACTTGAAAGCGGTCGGGTCATGAAAAATGCTCAAGAATTTAAGCTCAACATTCCGATACTCCTACCACTAAAATTCTGGACACTTACATAACTAAATTGGCGCAATATCTCAAAGTCAATTGCATCAAATGCTTCGAAGTTCTTGGAAACGCTTTTGACTCTCTTTTATGAGGAACCTTCCTAGACCTGCATAGCTATCGTTTAATTTCTCCGTCAAATTGTAAAGCAACCAGTGACCTACTAGAATTCTGACAGTAATTTTGAGTTGTTCCTTTCTCAGCATCAAACATTTTCTCGTTTCTTAAAAATATGTCATGCAGCCAGTGAGGGGTTTGCTCTAGAGTCAGGCAGCAAGCTTAAGCAATGACTATGAAGGCCCAGCAAGCTCTCTGTCAATAGAGCCTCTTTAGAGCACTTGCTACAGAACCCAAGCTAGAGGACTGGCTTAGGAGCTACAGCTAGATAGCTGAGTACGGAACTCCAAATACGGCACTGATTATACAGGTCCATCTGGCTATTAAGACCCATCTACAGCACTGGCTTAAGAGCCAACCAGCTTCGGCACTGACTTTGGAGACCGAGCTCCAGCTTAAAGCGATTCGTTTATCTGTCTCACGTTTTTTAAAGGTGCTTTTCGATCCATTCCTCACTGGATTTCATTCTTAAAATATCAACTATGTAGACCAAGTCCGCAAATAATTGTGTACACCAGCATGACCTATCATTTTGTCACTTCGTAGCTTCCTCATATCAGTGAATCACACAACTCCACCCAAGACAGCTTCTCGTGATACTTGTAATTACTCTGATGGTTATGAGCAATAAAACGGTTCCACCCCCAAGGCCAAATGATAGCTTCGTGTCAGTGATCCCTTAATAAATCTCAATTATTGATATAAACGCCCAATCTTGATAGTCAAGTTTGACTGCGGTCGTCGAGTTTCAATTTCAACAGCTCCAATACCCCTTCACCACCTCCAATCGATCGCAATCAACCGAACAATCATCCACCGCACTGGAACCGTCATGAGTTGCGCCAAAGCAGTTATAAAAAAAAAATCAAAAAAAAAGGTTCACGACTTTCATTCGCTGCATCTCCTATGCGCACCATAACTCTGGTCGAATATATTATGACAGTTGGGGCTACCTGGAGTACGCCCAGATTCTGAGACCAGATCGACCAATGCCTAGTAGGACTTATCGTTGCTCTTTCATCTGGCTCACATATCATCTCTGAGGCTAGGATAATGTTGTTGCACGAGTTGGTATCCCGACAACCCAGAGAGCTACCGTGGTCCGTGACAAAATGACTTGTGGTAATTGAAAAATGTTTGTGCGCCGAACTTGGGTTGGGCTGGGGTTGTTTGAAGGAAGTATTCTGCGAAGCAAAGCGCAATTGCTACTGCATTTGGGTAAACGTGTCGGTGATGCAATTTCCAAAGCATCATTGAGTGTGCTACCAGAGTTTACCAGGAAACCTCAGTTTACTGGAAAAAACAAAACCAACAACAATCTTGACAACAATTATTATGTGAAGCGGTTGGTTGAGCTCAAGTCTAGCGCGGTGTGGCTCAGAGAATCTTGCGAGGCTGGCTTGTGCTTTGTTAAATGAGACATCAGCTTGAATCTTGTTTTTTCTAGTGCTCTAGAAAAAAAGAAGTTGTTCAGGTAACATTCGACACCTGTCCTTTTTGACATTTAAGTCACATGTGCTATTGCCTCAGACCTATCGTCCACCTGAGTCTAAAAAAAGGACTATCTCCACTTATGTGTCTGCCAAATAAAAATGAGTTACTAACAAGTGAGCCTTCAAACCAAGCCATGGGATAGCTTCCACGTTTTGGTAGAGAGTTGAGAGTACTTCTCCAGCTGACTTTTCTTACTGAACAGCTCTGGACTTGGTCCTGATTTCGGTCTCTTAGATTTTCTTGAGCTGGCAATGCACAATGAAAGCTGCGCAAAAGATATTCGTAATTCTGTGCTATCAATTGAAGAAGGCCTGAGGAAGCTCCTTTCTAAGGATATTAACGTTTTTTCCTACATAAGAAGTAATAATGATAATCATTCTGATTTAAAAGACTCCTGCAGGAAAGCTTTAGAGGCTTGAGATAGAGGCTGATTTAAGGGCAATAATTTCAAGCTTCAATCAGGGTTCGAGCTGAAATGGTCTTGCGACAATATGAACAACCCAAGCCCAATCTGTGGGTGGCCATGATTCAGTGATTTTTACGTCAGCTGAGCAAGATGTACCGCGTGGGAATCTATGATGATACTCCTGGAACTCATCAGAGTCGCCAATAAACTGTAGGTCCAACCCGCGCCATTTGTGCACAAGAATAAGATATGAAGATATTTTTAAAAAGCCCCGATTAACCTGTTCGGGAGATTAATCTTAACGCCTTCTTCCTTATGATGAGACTGACGTCCATAGAAGAAGAAAAGTATCATCACACATCGGCCAAGCTTAATCGAGAGTTCTTAGGTCTCTAAGAGTGTACACAAGACTACAGAGATGCAAGAAAGGACTAGTTTGGAAACGTCAAATTATCAAGGACAACTGCACAGGGTCTGACGATATTTTCGTGAGGCTTATTCACAAGCGAACCAGAGTCACCTGAGCTTAATCGGCCAGAATTATACAATAAGGCATGGGATAGGAATAGGAACCAGAATAGGTGTTCGCTTGTTAAGGCATGTTATATCAACAGAAGGCGCTTGTGGCTCTTCTTTAGCTATATGAGGTCGGTCTGAAAAGTCTTCCGACACGTAGCATCCTTGAAAATAGACACCTGAGATTGAACAAGATTCCATCGGTCCTAAAGCAGTCCTTAAACTACGACAAACGCAAGACACTAAACCAGAGAGCTCGTGTGTAATTGCTAGTTACGATAATGTCCCGCAGAGGTTGCTCGAAAGTTTTTGACAATCAGAAAGGAGACTTTTAACAGTCGCTAAAATATAACAATAATAAGCAATATTTTCCATTTAGTCAGTTTTTCTGCTAACAGTTTTCATGGTTTTGCAAGTGGAACGATAGTGGATGCATGAACTCGAAAACTGGCATTTTCCAAGCTGGTTCGTCTGCTTTTTCGTTGATCTTAGATCCAATGCGTCCTCGTAAATGATAAAAGTTCAAGGCAGTATTTATTTCAAGCAATGTTATTGCATTCCCTTGCCAAGGAGATGCAGAGCTCTTGGCCTTTGATCTAGCTGAAGATGTTCAATAATCCCATGTTTGAAAAGAAGTCATCAGAGTTCGTTTGATTGCAAATCAGTGTCTGAAGAGGTTGATTCGTCATCAAATCCGTCAAAGCTCAATCTTTCGTTGAGAAGTGATTTCATGAAATCACATCAAACTGCATTGCCGGTTTGATAATTAAGCCAGACACTTGAGGCTTTGCAAGTACAAGGACTTGCCTATGCAAATGCTTCGAAAATAAATCATCTTCTTCCAAATAAGGTCGACAATAAGGCGATTAAATATCCAAATATAATCTGAAACATTTCGACACCTATGTTTAATATACAGGCTCAGATTACGCCTTATCTCCGCCTGCAGCCGTCAAGGCTCAGCACACATCAATCAAATATTTATCGGCAACCACGAATGCAAATACGGTCACCCATGAGGATACCATTCCAAGCCTAATTAGCATGTTTTCTGCAAAGGATAACACTCCCGATGAATATTAATATTAATTCCATTAAATCACTCTGCGTGCGCTCAATTGGAATCCAATCCTATCTCCGCACAAAGGAAGCATACAACCCATCATGGGCCACACCTCAATACGCCAAAC
Organism: Orthonevra nobilis; assembly: GCA_963555765.1. NCBI lineage: Eukaryota > Metazoa > Arthropoda > Insecta > Diptera > Syrphidae > Orthonevra > Orthonevra nobilis. Next base: position 10,182,739 of record OY743227.1, on the reverse strand, counting down.
TCGAATGCAAATGGACAACGAGCGACGACGCCTGATTGACGGATTGGAAACGCGTATTTCTTTTTCAAATGGGAACATTCGCAGGCACAACATGGCATGTCAATAGGTTTTAGGTTCCAAGGATGCAGTCGTCAAGTCAGTAAGTCCATCTGTAGGTTTGCATTCCTAATGGCAATGTTATGTTATGCAGAAAGTGCTCCCATCTGTCTGTGCGCAGATTCATAAATAATGGGTCAGTGGAGCGGCAACGGATTGCCGGACGCTAGACGGATAATTATGCCCGATGAATTCGAATGAGCATTCACTGAATATTGAATACGGAAACTCTTTCGGAAGAAGGATGCACCACCATGGAGCAATTTGAGAAAAGTGCGATTGCATGTTGCGAGGTTGAGGTTTGAATTCCAACTGCTTACTCTATCGCTCTATTGTCGGAAGCTTAAGAGGTGGATGATGGGCATCCCTAATGGAATCGACAATGTATTTCAAAAGTAATAACCCTCAGGTAAGTTTGTGATGTGGAGTAATGCATTTTGCTGTTGAATTTTTAATGATGCTCCTAAGTGAACTGGAGGATTTGTTTGTTGCTTTCCAGATAAAGGAGGTTTAGTTTTTAAGTTGAAATCTACACTGGAGTTCAAAAGTTTTCAATCGCAATGAATTCGAAATTCAATGAATCGAAAATCTGATGGGAGTTCAGCAAGAAACGCAGCGAATTATTTTGATGAATAACAGAGTATCCGGAATAAGATTCCAAGCGACATCTTTGTTTGGATGGAAAACCAATTCAAGACTCTGTGATTAGAAGAATTAAAAATGGGTTTACTTGTCCATGGTACCAGATCCACGATCGGCAAATTTGAGCGTTAAACCGGAGGGAAGTGAGACTGCCAGAATAGATTCTTTGCTAAGAAAAAGGAAAACTTTAAGCTCAATCCTTGCTTGGAAAAATTCTTTGGGAACTTAAAGAGGCCATTATGCTTCTTTCCTTCCACATGCTTACAAACTTCTCTCTTCTCCTTGGCATGATGATCAATACTCTAAAAGAGAAACCTTTGTATGAATCGAGCTGCAAGAAGACGCCTTTGTTAGGCCAATCCAATAAGGTGTACAATCTGTTCTTAAAAAGAATAAAGCTTTATGATTGTCTTTAATTCAGAACCTCGTTTTACTCCACACTTCCTGTACGGTGCTCATCTTTTATTATCACCAGTTTCCTTGTGGAGCAGACTCTCGAAATGTTGGTCAGAAAATCAGTCATCAACAGAGTTTGCCTCTGACATGAATTTATAGTCTTACCGTAACAGTCTTTAAGAGGGAGCTGTTATCTTTTAGTCTCGAAAGGGTAGGAATACCACACGCAGGGGCTTCAAATTCCTTAATAATATAACAGGTGGGCCAACCTCAAGAATCAGAGCTTAAGAAGGCAGACCAGTTGCGTGAAGGTTATTCCAAAATTCAACGCGATAGTTCACAGTATCATCAGTATTTTTGACAGGATCCACGAATTTATAATGTCCCTTTTCAACTTCAAATGACATCATAACATTAATGCCTACTGCTTTATGATTTGTTGCAGTAACAAAACCTCGCTCGTATAGCCACTCTGTCTTGGTAAATTTTTGTAACAAGCTCTTGAAAGCCTGGCCACATTTACTAAAGTGAAAGTGGCCTCGAAGATGTTGCGTAAAAAAATAATCTTTTTAGATGAGATGCATTTCCAGCTCGGCAGCTGTTTAATTATGCAAAACTGTCATATTCAAGATTAAGAAAATCCACATGTCATAACAGAAAATCCTATCGTGAGACTATTGGTCTAATTTTTCAGCCAAAGACGAAGGTGCAAAATTCCCGTCAAAGAATAACGCTATAGGCATTAAACCCAATTTTTAATGACCATAAATTGAGAATTTGGTCATAGTTCCAGTTAATTAAGGAAACGTGCCACACAAGCCGTCCAACAATCAAATTATGGCACACAGAGCTGCGATTGGAACAGCCCTTGTCTCGGACATGATAACCGCTAAACAAGAATGGCGGAAGAGCCATGTCGACGAGCGAACGAGGCATGTCAAAATCTCTATGAATTCGTGCGGTTCTACGAGCGACAGATCTTGGATCTTCCCAATCCAATAATCAGAGCGTTCAGAGCACACTATTAGAGAGAGAGTGTACTGAGAGCTGCACCTGTTTGACACAATTTTTTATTGTTTTTTTTACCGAGAAATGCAAAAGGGACATTGGTGCAAGTTTTGTCCAAATTTTCGCCTGTAGAAAATTTGTACTTGACGAAAAGATCGAAATAGTTCTAGATTATTTTTGTATATATAGGGATGGCCACCTGTTCATTTCTTTCAAAATACTACTACAGCTAAGAAATTAAAAAAAAAATCAGGAAGTTCTCTTTTGGTAGATATTCAAGCTGAGCTTTTTCACTACCTTTTTTTTTTAGGAGCGCACGCAGCAGCATGTTGACAAAAGTTAACGCCATGAAAAGTAAACGTTTCTGTTTTAAACGCAATTCATTTTTCATGATTAAGTACTACTGTGTCCAAAAAATAAGGTGACATATGAATTTAAACTGCGCGCATCGAAGGATTTGGAAATTTTTCTTTCTTTTTAGGTTGGTAGTACTGTCAGTGACATCTATGTGAAATTTCATGTCAAAATATATTCATAGTGTTTGAGATACGCGTCGTTTTGTGAGCTGCTAAAAGTGAGTTTTTCGTTTTTTGCGATGTCGAAATTTATTGAGCAAAGAATTTACATTAAATTTTGTTTGCGGAATCAATTTTCTGCTGCGGATACGTTGAGGATGGCGCAGAAAGCCTTTGATGATGAGGCTATGTCTAAAAAAAATGTTTACAAGTGGTATAGTGATTTCCAAGCCGACCGTGAACGTGTCGAAGACGAAGAGCGTTCTGGGCGACCATACACCTCAACCGATGAAGCTCATCGGTATATTATTTGAACGTTATGCGTCGTTTGCGTAACGCTATCCGCCTAAAAAGGCCGGAATTTTGGAAAGACAATTCTGACCGCATGACCGCACTCGTAATTCGTGATCATTTCGCCAAAAACTCAACCAATATCGTTCCGCAACCACCGTATTCACCTGATCTGGCGGCGTACGACTTCTGGCTGTTCAACAAGCTCAAAAGACCGCTCCGGGGACACCGTTTTGATACGATAGAGGAGATTCAAGCCGCAGCGAAGACGGAACTGAAGGCCATTCCGGAAAGTGACTACAACCAGTGTTTTAAAGATTGGAAAATCCGTTGGCAAAAGTGCATTGCATCGGGAGGGGATTACTTTGAAGGGGATGAAATTGATTTGAAAGAATAAATAAAGAATTTTCAAAATAAATACAATGTCACCTTATTTTTTGGACACAGTAGTATGTTTGTTAATCGAATCGAAAAGCAACTGAAAAAAACTAATTAAGTAAAAAAACTTTAAACGCGATTTTCAAAAAAAAAAAATTTTCCATGGCGGACAATTTATTCTCAGGTTTGACTGAACCGATTTTAATAAATTTTGGTGCGTTTTTTTATGTTCACGTATCCTGATAGGGGATTAACCACAGTTAAAACAAAACAGCTTTTACCAAGAAAATAAAGTAAAAAAAACGTAGACTTTTTTTAATCAATTGATAAATTCTCACGTTAAAAACCTTCCTTAATAAGATCCTTTTGGAAATTTTTGTTTCAGATACCACAAAACTTAGTCCTTATCTAATCAGTTAATCTGCCATGCGACGAAGATCACTCGATGTTTCAACTTTGATGTCCTCTGCAGATCCCGCAAAAAGTGAATAGTTTAATAAGATTCTAAAAAGAAGCTGAGAAGTTTTCTTCAAAAGTATGCCTTCTAAAGTGTAGAAGTACCTTAAAAAAGGTTATAAAAATCACTGTTCGATATTTTTTCAACGGTCGTAGTTTAATACCCCAAATTATTTACAACCCACTCAAATGACTGCTTCCGCAGCTCATCAGTAGACTATCCTGTCAATCCAATTTTTCAACACATATTGTATGATTTCGGCTTTTAAATCATGAACAGCTTGATAATCCAGAGACGATTGACGTTCAAAGCCAATATTTCTTGAGTTCCTGAATCATTTCTGAATCATTGGCGTAACCTCAGGCTTTAATGACATCTCACAAAAAAAAAATCAACAGTGTCAAATCTGAGCTTCAATGAGACCAACCCCATTCTCCAAAATAATTGATTACAGAATAGAAAATATTGCTTCAAAATTGAACCTCGCTAGCGAATAATCCCAAATTCGATGCAAAATTCTCCTCAGGCTAGTGCGACTGAAGCTTTGGGGTTCTGCGTTGAAGGCGCATACTTCTGCTATCATCTGCAGTATTTTGCGTTGAAGGTACAAGAAAACCACAGGAATGTTTGATTTTCGATTGGAATTTTTTTTTTCAAAATTTGGAAGAGATTCGTTGTTAAGGATGAAGCTCTGGAATTTCATAATTTTCGAAAGCAGCAACCTTAAAAAGACTTAATAAACCTGATTTCGTCAAGACTTATCGGCCGAAGCTTATTCACCCCTTAAAGGCTAACTTTCGACGAGATCTTTGGACTTTTAACACAAAAAGGGAGCAAGATTTGAACACGATTCATTTCCTTCTACTTCAAAGTATTTCACGCAAAAAGCCGCAGCGATGAATACTGAAAAGTTTAAAATTTACAATCCAGTCAAAACTGACTGAGTCAAGAGCTTCGGCAATAGTTCAAGCAAAAGTCTATTTAAATAAGATCTAGAATTATCACACCACCCACAGCACAGATGTGTCACCTGCCTTCATAAATATTTTCCAGACCTATCTTATCTCTTATTCCACGAACAGCATTTCTTGAAACGATGATAAAATTGAAAATGCAAATATTTAATCTAGTTCACCTACCCACTTCCCGCTCCGACATAGTCACAACGCAGCCAGTATGCCATTGCCCACCTACAAGGCGCTCAATCTTCACTGAAAACGAGACTCTCAGTTATTAAAGAAGCAACTTCATTTCTAGTGGGCTTCCTACACACACTGACCCGCATTACATTCAAAACTTACGATTAATCTGACCGAACTCATTTTCATAGGTACATCATATATCACTCACCTGGTATGTCGTCGTGGTGACTTCCTTTCCCGTCGCTGGTGCCAGCTGGAATTGCCGATGATGATGGACTTGCTGCGGATGCTGCTGGAGCCGGTGGCGCTGACAATGATGATCCTGTGGACTTTGATGGAACTGACGCCTCCGGATCGATATTGTGGTGCAGCGATGGACTTTCACTGGCCGGTTTCACTTTTGATTGAAGTTCAGTGGACGACGACGACGACGCTGGCGTCGCTTGTCCGTCTGCATTGTGCTCAACACCCAAGATTATTCGTTCCATTGGTTTGGGTTTCACTGGAGCGCTGGTGACAGTTGCAGCTGCAGCTGAAGCCATTATTGCGTTGCATTCTAATCCATTTGGATCGGTGCGGGCTTCAGCTGGTGGTGGTGGGGTTGGGTTGGACTTTACAATCGATTTCACTCGAGTGTCCTTCGTGTCGAGTGGAGCCTTCTTCATGACATCGATTACTTTGGCCGTGAATTCACGAGGAGGTTTCGCTTCGGTCTTCGGAACTGGAGAGTGCTTTGGCTCTGCGTCCGGTTTGGATGTCGAGTGTTTTGATGGCGTCAATTCATTTGATTTCAGGTCCGCTTTTGGAGTGGATGTTTGCTCTTTGGTGAAACCTGAGATGGATTGTGAACTCGGAACGAGTTCTGGTGGTGTTGTGGTGTCTTTCGGTAATCTAGGCTCATCAATTTGAGCCTCCATTTTCAAGTCGATGACTTTGGACGAGTCGATTGGTTCTGGAAGTTGATTTGTCAGACTCGTGGGTGGATCGCAATGAATGATATTCTTGCGTAAGACATACACCGGTGCAGAGTCCTTAAATATCTTCTCAATACCTTTGAGATCCTCTTTGGGTGAATCGATTTTGGTGGTCAGATTTTCATCGACCTTTCGAATTTCTCCAACCAACACAGGAGCTGTCGGAACGGCTGGCGCTACTGGCACATCATTTTGAACCTCAACTATGGTTATGACTTCGGAAAGTTCTAAAACGGGCTGATCTTCTGCCTCCGGAGGAGTCTCGGCCTCCACAGACACAGATAATATTTCGGTTGATTCTGTTGGCTTTGCATCGATTAAAGATTCAATGGAATCAGACATTGTGGCAATCTCTGGAGACTTGATAGGTTCATCAGGATCCTTAGCAACTTCTGTGGTCTTCTTAGATACTTCGACCTCGGGCTCAAGGGGCACTAGTAATTGTTGGGGTTTATCCTCGGTATCATCTTTCTTGACTAGACTGTCATCCTCTAATTCATCTAGCATAATATCCTCAGGCATCTTTTCCTCAGAGAGCAAAAAATCCGATTCATTTGCAATAAGGTCCATTTGAGGGTTCTCCAACGAAAGCCTCTTCTCACATTCAACCTTCGTGCCAGCCTCATTCTTCTTCAAATCTTTCACCATGTCCAGCTCGGCGAATCCTTCGCGCTTCTCACGAACACACTCCACCATCTCAATTGCATTCGCAGTTTGCCTCGTCCTGAGACCGCTCTCCGATAAACTCAAAATACCCGTAACAATACTTTGCCTATCATCAGGATCCCCGGATTTGTTTTCACCGCCGTCATCGATTTCGATAAGACGCGTCTCAGTTGACACTGTGACGGTTATCCCATCGTTGGTCGGCGTACTCGCTGTCATCGTTTCGTTGGAATTCTCCTTCACCAATGCCTTGATGGCTGCTCGTTCGGATTGACAGTCCACCGATTGATGAACGTGCACTTTGTCATCTTCGCGGACTATGGTTTGTGTGCTGGCTTGTTGGTCACTTTGGAACGTCTCTTCCAGTTTGCTCACTTTGGTGGCTTCAATTGGTTTGGTGCTCAGGATCGACGACAGCGATTCGCCTCGTCCAGAGGGACTCTTGAGTTTTTCCTCCTCCACCAGCTGCATAGAGCTGCTTGTCTCCTCGTTGGACTCACTCTTCTTAATCACACTTATCTCGGGCACATCTGGGCTGTTCCTATCAATCTGTTCAAAGCTCTCGATTCTCTGACTGGACTTGACGATCTTGCGGGTGGTTGTTGTTTTTGTTGTTTTCGTGATGGTTCGGTTCACTGTCGCACAATTATTGGCGTCACCATCACAATCCTCGCTTGAATTCATCTTGTTCGGGTTTATTTCCGGCGCGTCAGCGTTAGGTTCACCTATGCCAGGGACACTATCACGAATACTGAAGTCTATATCAGCGGCGTTTGTGGCGCTTACTTGCGCTTGGAAGGGCTTTTTTGCGATTACGCCGGTGTCGTTTGTGCCGGTGTGCTTGACGCTGGTATTGTTGTTGTTATCGTGTGTGCTCGGGGGTGTTGTTATTGCAGCCAAATCAATATCATTAAGCGGTGTTATCTTATCGTTTGCATTTTTAGCGTTTCCATCTATGGATGGAGGGGGTTTGTTTTTTTGTTCGTCATCAGTCACGATGTGACTGAAGTCGGGGGTTCCGATGATGGTCGTGTTGACGGCGCGAATTGGGTTCTCGTTCTTATCGCTTTTGAGGCTTTTCGCTTCGGTTCCATTGAAATTGTCTTTAGCCTCTACAGAAGCAATCGGTTTCTTTTGTTGTTTTGTTGTTAAAATCTCGAAGGTTGATTTGACTTGTTGCTCATGAGGAGGCTGTTGGTGTCGTTGCTGTTGGTGTCGTTGCTGTTGGCTAACGTCGTTCACAATGACAATTGGTCTAGAAAAATAAGAAAATAAAAATTGAGCCTCTTTAGGAATATGAAGTTGAAGGAAATTTAAAAACGAGTTTGAAGACTTGATTATGGTTGGACGAACGAAAACGAGTTGAGAACTCCAAAAAATTAGGACACTGTCCAAATACTTAAAATAGTATCTAGACAGCTTCATATGAAATAAAACAATACTTTTATGGTAGAAAAAAAAAATTTAGGAAGAGTTACGAGGGCGAAAAAATGTTTCGAAAAACTTAGAATTTTCGATTTTTGAAATTCTCCTTTTGTACCAGTTTTTTTATTAAATGTTTGTGGATTTGTGTTCAGTTTGAATCACAAATAAAAACAAAAGGCACAGTTCATCTAGAATTTGACTTTAAAAAAAAAATTGTTTTTTTTTCGATATTTTCAAATGGGGCAGCGGCGGCGAAAAAACATTTGATTTTTTTTTTCAATATCTTCAGATTTCGCCAAAATTTTTATAATTCGATTCAGATGCTCTCCAAGAATATTGTGAAACGTCGGCTTCGAAATTGTGCTTTCAAACCTTAAAGGGCATCATTGGCTAACGATTTCTGTAGTAGTCGCCACTAAGAGGAGGAAAAGAAGACCATCACCTGACCCACTTCCTAGCTGAGGCAAAATACCTCGAAAACCCACTCGGCTCAAAGCGAAACTGGAAACGAAATGTAAAAAAGAGGTCGAGAAAAGGACTCAATAGTCTCTCCGCTAAAAGTCGAATTAAAGATTAGGAAACCTAAGCAATCAGGGTTTCTGGACAGAGAAATACCGAAGGGAAGGAAGCACCACTTCAAATGGCAAAACAATGTTGGCGTTAACAATCTTATGATTTAAAATTTGAAAAATTTAATTTGATCAAGTAAGAGTGTCTGCGACTTTGATGTTTCTGGGTCAGACTGCAGAGCGTAAACTCTCAACATTAAATCGGGAGAAAGTGACAACTGCGACGAAAAAGCTTCTATAGCTTTTTGCAGTCGGTAATAAGGATAGACTAGAGGCCTAACTCCACAAAGGATTGACATCGATACTGTCCCTCCAGAAATGATGATTATTAAATGCATATGAAGACAGGATCGTATTCCAAATAGCAGCAAACAGCTTTAAGTTTTACCAACCATACGAGGCACACTTTTCCGACCGGAAAAGAATGCATCAGTCTTTTCAATCTATACTTTCAATGAGCTGAAAAATGTTTGTTTCAAGCAATTAAAACTGACATTGATTTTATATCAAATATTTTGGTATCAAACTAAGGCATATGGCTTGGATGAAATTTTACGAAGTGCATCGTGCCGTTCTATTGCTAATTTTTGACCCAATCTCATCAATGAAGCCCTGAAAATTTGGCTTCCAAAACCTCAGTAGATTGCAATTTTTCAACATAGACTAAATGCTTTAAATGTTCTTACAAGACGTAATGGAATGGCTTCAAATCTCGAGATCTCGGCGGCCAGCTGAGTCTTCGAGTCCTTTGTTTTTCAGTGGAAACATAGGGAGCTTGGAACCACATTCGCCCAGTCTATATTTTCAATAATCAATGATCATTGTGCGATAAGTAAAGCCTCAATTGCATAAAAATTAACAACCGATTCGTCACCTGCGAGAAGAGCAATTTTAGGAATATTCTCGCTTGCCTTACTACAAATTGTATCTTCTTATCCATTACGCCGAAATAAACCTCATTACTGAACACGTAAAGTAACGCGATTATAAAAGGGGAATAGCTCGTTTACGGGCCCCTCTCGATGAGGACTATAGTCTCTAAGTTGGTGTTTGTCGTCAACCAATATTGACTATAAATGTCAAGCGACTGCAAAAAGTTACATTAATTCGGATTGGTAGTAATTCCTTTGGAAAGATAATTGTTGCGAAGGTGGAGACCTAGCCAAAACGCGTGCTTGATGGATGCCTTCTCCCATGCAAGACAAATTTTCTTTAGATACATATTTTTTAAACATCCTCAAAGTTCAACCTTAGAAATTTCACTCAAATTGATTTGGTCTTCTTTGAGTTAAAAGCGAACAAACAGACAAAAACACTCCAAATGCAATCAATTTAATTCAAAAATCAGTTGTTTAACTTTACTGCTGCTGTCTGTTCTAGAGTCAAACTTTAAAATTACATTTTTTAAATACACCACTGAAAAGCAATCACCACAAATGAGAACGTTGAAACAATGGGGAAATTCCGGGAATACTTTAAATTGATTTTGCGAGGCTCTAAGTTGAAATTGTTTTCGTTATCACTTCAACCAGTAACACAACAACGTGATTAATTCATCACAATTGGTGTTGAATTTCTGCAACACCTCTTCCCACAACTAAATTAAATGCCAACTCGTTCGCAGTCGTATCGGATCGAATGAAGGCCAAAACCAATCCCCCTAAAACGAATCTCATTTAGACAAGTTTTTTGTCGTGTACTCGTTTGTAGATACAAATAAACTGAACCGCAGAACCATTTCAATTAATTGATTTTATGTTTTATCTCTTGATAAGGCGGTTCGTTGTAGGTGTTAAACATTTCGTATTAAAATGGCGCTACGAATATAAGGTACGAGTATCTATTAAATTGCTTAAGTCCGTAAGCTTTCGAAAGTGACGTCAATGGTAATTGGGATTAACATTGTGAATGGGCTCAGAAACGCACTTTAAAAAAACAAAAAATTTTGTTTAAACTCACTCGCATTCTTTGCATTCATTTGAATTCAATTGAAAATCAGTTGCATTTTTTGCAGTCTTTTGCATTCGTTTGAATTTAATTGATGACGGAAATTAAGTGAGGACCGTTTTTGTGCCTTCAAACCGTCTGATTTGTTAAAGCGAATTCAAAATGGGCTTTCTTTTGTCGCAGTTTTTGGTCACTTTAGTGCATCAAGAATGTTTTTGACGTTGTCAGTTGGACTGCTTTTAATTAATTTTCAAAAAACGGGTCAATTTTTGACTCTTTAAGTTCCGAAAGCGGTTGTGCGAAAAAGACATGTTTCTTGATCATTTAAGAAGGCCAACATCGGTTCATTGTTCTTGTGTAAAGTGCCCATTTTATTGTTGTTTTTATAATAGAAATGAATGCAAAAGAATGCAAATGATTGCAAATGAATACAAAAGAATGCCGATCGATTATTAAAAAGAAGAATGCATAAGAACCTTATCCTTAATAAATTGAAGCATATTTTGCTCGAAGCCTACCGATGCCCGATTTAGATTGCTAGAATATGTCAAGGATTGGACACTAGTTCTCTGCAGCGAAGAGTCTTCGAAAATACATAAGAGGGACACACGAGTCAAGGAACACCTAACCTTCGGTGGTGAACACAAGTGATTGAATTGATCAAAAACAGAGGCAGCTAGCTTAGCCTGCCGGTAAGACGTGTTGATCGAGGCACTGTTCAAACCCAGACTATAGCACCATGGACAGAAAAAAGAAGATCTAGCTTTTCTAGATGTTCAATTCACTAACTACAGAAACACGTAGGCGGAGTCTAGACGAAGTACACGTCTAAAAAGTGCAAAAATTTCAAGCGAAAAAAACAACAACTCACCCATTCGATACCGTTTGCAGTTCCATGGACGAGAACTCCTCCTCCACCTCTCCAATAGTTGGCAGCATATTTGAGTGCCAATACATATTGAAGTACGCCTCCGATGGTCCCGGTCCATTGACAACCTCTGGTGGCCCCAATTTTTCACCATCCTCGATCTCGTACTCCTTCTCATCGCCACAGCCATCATCATCGTCGTCATCGCTTCCACTCGAACTGGACGAATAGTATGTGTCCATGTCAAGGTCCGCATCAGAGATTTTGATGCATTTTTTTACTACAACCGGGCTCTCCGGGATCTTCTCGTCGTTTTTTGACTCCTGATCAATTTGTAGAACCAATGCAGGTGGCTCATCCTTTCGCGGACTCTGGGGACTGTTCTTCCTCACCAAATCAAACAAGCTTGGCATTTTTACTTCCTCATTGCCATTCACATCAGTGAACAGGTCCTTGTCGCGTTCTTTTTCCTTCTCTAGCTTGCTGCTCTCGTAGGTTTGGATCTTGAAGCGTATCTCGCGGTTTTGTGGTGGTGGGCTTGGCGAAGACTGTTTAAAGGTTTGCATTGTGGGTGTCGGTGGTGTCGAAGGGACTAGCGATGACTCCACGTTGTTGAGAACGACAACCTGGGTTGTGTGACTTGGACTGCTGGGCACGTGGTGCAGCTTTGGAATGAATGTCTTGCCGAGAGACTGTACGCGCTCTGGGGGCTTCGGTTTGGGTCCTTTGATCTTTGTTGGAGTGCCTGCCTCCGTTGGTGAATTTAGGACCGGTATCAGAGTCCTTTCGGGTGTTTTCGGTGACGGAGAATCCCTCGATTTGGAGTCCGCCGAATTCGAGCGATGCAGGGAAGCCTTCGTTGGACTGCTGGGCTTCAAGATGGGTAGATTAGTAGGTCGCTGATCCTTTGGACGGTATGAAGTCAGTTTAAGATCTGTTTCGGACTTTTGCTTTTGAACCATTGTTCGTGGTTTAATGACTATTGTCTCGATTTTTGGTGGCACTTCCGTCGCACCTTCCAGAGACTTTTTCGGCGACAAAACAACAGGGATTTTCGACTTGCCAGCCTTGATGTCTTCTGTCTGTTTGTCTATCGTGAGATTCTCCTGCGAACTCCTGACTTCTGATTCAATAAACAGTTCACACTGCTTCCTCAGGTCAGAGGTGCTTTTTGCTAAATGGTTAACTTTAAGCTCGCTTTCCGTCTTGGAGCGCTCCATTGACTTGGGCGACGATGTTGTTCCAAAAACTGCAGCAATCGCTTTAGGGATCTTCGTGATCAACTTGACATCCTGAGACTCGGTTTGTTCGTTCTGCGACTCTGGCTTGACGCCGTTCATCTTCCTTGGGGTTGGGATAATCGAACGCTTCTTTGGCTCGACGATGGACGATTGCCTTGGCTTTGGCTTCGGAGCTGTATCGGGGACATCTTTAGACCTTAGTTCAACATTTTCATATGTGTTCCTCTTTTCGACCTTTAATTCGATGTTTTCGTAGTTATTTGCCGGAAGTGATGGATTCTTTTTCGCTCCCTCATCCACAAGCATAAATTCCTTCTCCAGCATTGTAAACGGTTTCAGAACCTTAGCCAGCTCGGTCTTATTCAAAGCAGAAGTACCATTCATGCTGGCATAGCTGGACAAGTCAGTTTCCGATGAGTAGTTTGAGCCAATCGAGAACTTATCGATCACTGTGGATATTGTAGAGATGGTGCTGGCTGTGTCGTCACTCTCTGAACCTGTAGCCCTCAACGAATTCTCATCCGAAAAGAGGTTAATGTAATATTCAGCGTCTGGTGGTGGTGTGAATGGTTTGTCGTCCACAGTTGTCATTTTTCCATCCTTCATCTGCTTTCGTTTGATCAGTTTCCTTGGTGGCACTGGCGGTGGCGGTGGTGGATTCATTTTTGAACTCCTAGACTCTTCTTCACTGCTTCCATCACTTGCGGGCAGTTGCCCATATCCATTGCGAACTACCAACTTAATGGCAACGTTATCCTTCAAGCAGCGCACACAATCGATGCGAGTCAACTCGCACACTGCTCTGTCGTCGATCGACACGATCTCATCCCCTTCACGTAGGAAGCCCCAACTGGCCTCGACACGAGATGCGGGGCTGTCTTTGGCGCACGACTGTATGAACAAACGCTGAACCTTTTCACTGCTTCTGGTGCCACCTTGGAATTTAAGGCCAAATCCCAAACGCTCGCCAGGCAATCGATAAACGTGAACAGTTTCCATTTCCGGTGGCTCTGATGGGTTGGCGTCTGTGGTGGCGTTTGTGTGAATTATTGATGGTGGCGCCGGTGCTGGCGACGGCACATCGTTGATCGATAAAACTGTTATAAACGACGAGTCTTGGATAGAATTACTACGCTTCATGGGTTGGTGGTGTCCCATGTGGTTTGTGTCTTTGGATGTCGGATCGTCGACTTCCACCACGGTGATGTAGTCATCCATGGTGGGTTTTGATCAAGTAGCTTGTGGTAGAAGATCGATTGTGGTTGTTGGATTTGATCGAGGTGGTTTGTTTTCTTGCTACATCGATATGTGGTAGCGCTGTAATAGACAAAGAGAATTCGGCGGTTAAATTTGAAATGGAATGAGGCAATGAAATGGATTAATTAAAAGTTTGGTGATTTTCATCTTCAAGATTCTGATAAATGAATGTAGTTATTTAAAAATTTTTGAAGCATTCCTATGCAAATTGGCGATCATGTGGTACAGTTTACCTTTTTCAGCCCTTAGTCCCTTAACCATCAAGATTTTTTGCAACGTTTTTGGTGGTTAATAAACGTGCATTTCGAGAACCATCAACATACAAACACATTATTTGCTTGAAACTCTTAATTTCGGATATGAAGTGGTTGTTGGCATAATTCTAACATGAGCAAAAAATAAGGAGTGGTCGGTGGAATGTTCAATAATTTTTCGACCGCTCGTATTTCCCGACGTAGAACATTTTGGATTTACAAAGAGCCGCAAAATCTTAGAACTTACTTCTAGGGGAAACATGGGCGGGTTAGTTTTCCGAACACGTTGAAAGTCCCTATTTCAAGATATTTCTACAGCCTACTCCTCGTGGTAGGAAATGAAGAATGTCCTCGAATGTACTCATGACGATAAAAGTGTAAGCCTTTTATTTCTTAAACACATTTCGGCTCGTGGAATCAGAAGCATCCGGGCTTGAAATCATTCAGCAAATCAAATCCCTAAGTCAACTCACTCATACTATTTCTGATTCTTGCAGCTAAAGGTACCGAAAAGTCTTGAAAAAGACATCTTTAACTTAATTTGTACAAAAAAGGCAGAAGCCTAGCTTTCTCCGAACAATTAGGATCAAAAATCCTTACTCGAAGGACAAAAATCATGCCCTAAAAACACTCTTCTTGCCAAAACAATAGCAAAGCAGCAGTACAGATTTTAAGGATCTATAGAATTTGTATAAGCCTTGTCTGTGAGAAGAACGTTTGGAGAAGAATGCGCATCCTGGAACTTTACGAGCTGTGTAAAGATTTAGATCTAGACCAGAAGTCAACATTGACTCGATCACATTGCTACGTTGCACGTTAAATGGAAAGCCTGAACTTTCAAGGTCCACGGATCCAGCGAACGCGGACACCAGGAAGCGTGTCTGCGACCATAGAAGATCGAAAGCAGCTTTAGCTCAAGCTTGGATCCTCCAAGATTCGTAAAGTAAAACCTTTAGTAAAACAGTACAAAATTCAACATTTTTCCGTAACAATCTTGAGAATTCCTTCTTCTTTAGGAGAGACCCATTTAAGCAGTCCTCACACTGCGGCCTTAATAGTTTCATCACCTTTAATGCGTTCCTGAATTTGAATATGTAAATAATAGCAACGAAAAACAAAAGGCTTGTTCACATGCTGCACACACGGCATAATAAAATTATCATAAATGTCCAACTGAGGGGAAAGGGGTCTTCCAAACACACCAAAACTGTTCATGTTAACATAATCATCATTTAGATGGTATTTTTCCGCCATTGTTTTGCTGGAAATGCAGGACGAGGCAGTTTCCATTGCGGTGCGACTTCGCGTATAAGGCCTGTGCATCAAAGGCGAGAGGCGAGAAATTCAATGGCAACTGCAAGTCGCGCCGCGTCGCACCGTCATCTTGAATTCAATGCGAATTCTCTGGCATCACATCGCACAGATTGCTGCCGTGGGTTCTTGCGATAAAGAAGCAATTGTCTTGTTAAATGTTCCTCGGGGTACCTCTAGTGGTAGCCTTGATGTTGGAAAGATAATTAGCAATTCGAGGCTGCTGTGGCACAGTAGTTGAAAACCAACAACAACAAAAAAAAGGGGTCCTCTCCTCTGCTTTGCAAATTACCGTCCATCCATGGAACTGCCGCAAATCTTTTGCATGGGAATAATTGGACAGGTGGCCTGTAAATGTTACCTCTGGAGAAGGTGGGGCAACCCGCACACCAAAATGAATGTAATTTTAGCTTTCTGATAATTCCATCTGAATTAGGAGGCAAATGGTTTGTTTTTTTTTTTTGTTTTTTTAGTCATGGGTAATTTTTGTGTAAAGTATGAGGCTTCAAATGGAGTAGAGAAAGTTAAAGATTCTTTACTGAGCTTGCAACTGAGTGTTCACATGGAAAAGCTACTGTTTTAGATAAGAATTCAGATTGAAGCTTCTATGCTTCAAATCGTTTTCGGGTTCTATATTAAATTAAAATCAGAAGATCAAATTCATAGTTACTATTGCCATAAAATCGCCAAAACTTCAAGGAAGGTTCAACAGTAGAGGGCTTTACTCAGTAGTCTGACTGACATCCATCTTGATTGTGGACTTTCAGCACTCAGACCCACACCCTAGGCGGTCGTGCTCATGAAAGGTTGGCATATTACTACTGAGATTACCAAGATTGACAGCACGCAAAGTTGCTAGGCCGTAGCGTAATGTCCTATAAGGAAACCAAAAAGACTTCTCAACATCGGAAAGGATCAGTTTGGCATGCCTTCAAATATAAGAGACAAGAGACATCAGCGACAGTATCAATGGTAAGCCCAGTCGATTAAAGAAATATTTACTGAAGAAACAGGCAAATTGAGGTCCTAAAACAGGCAGCTGTTCTAGTGAACATAGTATTAACCCATCCAAACATGGCAGGAACCAGTTAAGAGCAAGGCTTTTAATCAGACGCATTCAATTTGACTTATACAATCTTTCGCCCAACAATGAAGATTGTAGCCATCAGAATAGCGTATACTTTTGCCATAGTAATATTGACCTGTGAAAAGGCGGTTTGGCATCATCGCATGTCGCAAAGATTCTGCAGCTTGTCCAATATCGGTTTTTTGGAACAATCTAATAACTTTTAAAAGCTGCACATTTTATTTGCTGCCTCCATCTGCGTCATTTTTTGCTGAGAGCTGATAAAGAAAGAGACGTATCCGCTGATATTTCTAGTTGAGCTCAAGAGGACAAAGGTAGCTTGTATCCTTCGGATGTAGGGGAAATTCTTGGAGAGACTTGGAGCGATAGGTTTTGGGATAAAAACTTTGAGTCAGCACAAGCCGTCCTTACCTTTTAAGTTTTCTTCTATTCAATAATGAATTCAGAATATTTTCATTGTGAACCTGCGCATGAGATTTCTAAAATTATAATTTCAATCAAAGCATCAAGTTCAACATCTACAGACAATATTTCAAGTCGTGAATTGAAACAAATTGCATTTAATTTTTGATGTCCTTTCATATATTTTCAACAGTTGTGTGCATGAAAAAGATTTTCCTGAAAGTCTGAAATCCGCAAGGGTTCTACCGTTCATAAAAAATGCGATTAAAAGGTTTTTTGAAAAAGGTATAACATCTAGAATATTATCTAGTGTTTGTCAGTTTGAGTAAAGAAGTGGCAAATGGACTAAAACTGCTTTATTAAAAGTAACCAGTGAAATATTTAATAGTTTAAACACTTCTCAAAAACCATCAACATTATTTATTGTTATAAACAAGGCCTTCGATATGGTTAATCATATTTTGCTACTTGATAAGCATTATAAAGCGGGTTTTAAAGGCTCCATTTATAAATGGTTTTCTTACTTTTTATCTAACCGTAATCAAGTTGTAAAAATTAGAAATGCTTACAGTTTTAAAGCCTAATTAAATGTGAGTGTTTTTTAAGGAACAGTATTGGGTCCAATCGTTTTTTAATTTATGTAAACTCTTTTATCATTTTAAAAACTAAGCGCAGGATTTGAACGATTCAAATGTCTTGATTTTCACCTAAGCATCTTTATTATTACAAAATTCTTCTTGTGATTCTGGCTACTTAGAAGCTAAAGTGCAAGACAACTTTGAGAATCAACTTAAGAAATTTTCGTAACTATACCTATCATCAAAAACTTAGTTTTCTCATAGTAATTATGTTGTTCCGCGATTGGCAATAAAAAATTACATTTTTCATTCAACCATTCCAAAATTGATGCTGTATTAAATCCAATAATGTACATTAAAATTTCCGAACTAATGAAAAAAAAAAATACGGCAGGGGACCATCATTTGTCATACCAGAAACTCTGCTGTAAACTCCATGCAGTAATGCTTTTATGAGAGAAAAAAATTTTGATTTATCGAGTACTGCGACTTGAGCTCTACCAAGCGATTCCTCACTAGGGCGACAATTAAGACATTATATTTGGAGATTATGAACTTTCCATTGAGATTGTTGAAATAAGTCCGATTTGCTTGTTTGTACAGAGAAAATCTCTACAAAAATTCGCACTGGTGCCACCCAAAATAGAGTAATTTCACCACTTTTAAGGATTCTTATCATGAACCAAACGTGCGAGGATGACGATTAGTGAAGTCACGAAATTGAGCGGTTTCAGTTATCTCCAACCGCAGGGATTATCAATGGACTTTGTTTGGGTGGAATCGATGATATGCACTTCTCACACACCCTCTTCAAACCTAATCCAATCGATGATGGCGTGGCCAGGCCGAATTATGCCTAAACCATTATTTTTTTGTAATGCTGAGTAATGACCTTCAATGACACCCACTCTGTTTGTTTCTATCAATACATGGCCCAATATACCAAGACAAAGCTCAAGACCAAGCTTTTCACACTTAAACAGTCTCTTTTGTAAGCGCATCGTTTTACACGGGGCTGTCATCACGTTCCGCAAACCATGCCAAATGCTTACAAACGCTTACGCAATGACCTGACCACGTACGCGATTGGGCGTAACGTCTCAATTAATTTAACCGAACAAACGTAATCCATTTCGCAATGAACCATCCGTTTTACCGCACAATTGATATTCATAACAGTCTACCTTGAACAGTCGCGTCTAACGCATTCAGACCCACATTCCTCTTCTCACGTGATCGTATTTGACTTTTAGCGAGCTAAGCAGAGTAAAATTCTTTTCCTACGCTTTCGATAGAAATTCTTTTAGACAATTAGCATCCAACATCAAATTGGAAAATATTCGATCACAACAAAGCCAATGACCACCCAAAGTGTTTCAGGACAAGAACGCGCGCACTCGCTGTCATTATGACATCATCTGTCAGTTATTTCCTTTTATGGCCGCCTGACAATTCTGACGCAAAGAAACCAACCCAGCTGAATTAATAACTGGTTGACATTCACTTTTATCGATACTCTTCGAGGCATACAAACGACTCGCTTGCATTAGAAATGTCAGAGTGACAGCAAAGGGCACCTCGCTTGGCTTGAACTCAATGAGGAAGTGAAGTAAAATCTTGCTTATAATAATTATTGATTGCATTTGTGCTGCGGCAGAAATGGAACCGGCCTAAGCAATCGCGGCCATGCTTGGTTTTCGAATTTCTAATAAAGTCACAGTCGTAATTATTTATGCTTTCTGGTGAGGCGACTTAAGAAGGCTTATTTATGTAAGACGGCTGGCCGTTTAATCGATCCGTGACACGTTCCAGCCTTTGCTTTGCCTCTGCTTCAGCTGGACAGGCAATAGATGGCCAAGCTCAGATGTTTGCAGTAGTTTTCACCGTCTACTGCGTTCCCATATTGAGAGGAGGTTGTGGCCGGTTTGTGTAACCAAATATGTAAGCCAAGATGCGGTCGGTATCTACGAACGCGTTGTTTTTTTGTTTGTTTTCCAATAAATATTTATAAAAAAAAAAGCGCGCAGCGATGATCATTGCGGAATGGAAAGTGAGAAATGCTAACCGTTATGAAAAGCGCAACGCAAGAATGTGGAAATATTTGTTTTTCTTTTTTTTGCGTACCAATCGACCTTCCCGATGATGAAGGCATGAAGCGTGGTTTATTTCAATTGTTGTTGGGTTTGTAATTATGGGATGATGGGAAGCATGAACTTTGAGCTTCACTGTGTACAGAACCGAGACGAGAAGCCTACTCATGATTGCTTTTATGGCGTAAGTTTTAAAGTCATTACCTCATTTAAGGACAGAAATTTGAGTGGTTTTTGACAATGACTTTGTGGTTGCCTTCATTCGTTAATTTGCTAATTTTTTTACCTATTTTTTGGAAGCGGGTGTTTCCAGGGTGCTTAAAGTTAGCACAACTGAACCATTGCTGCAAGGTCTGCAAAAGTATCTTGTATTGAGATCTATACATCTTCCAAGGTAACAACTCTAGTTCGAGCGAGGAAAAAACATTTGAGAAATAAAGCTGTCGCCAAATCCCTAAAGACCAATGACAGTGATGCAGGCAAAGATCATATGACCCATCAGCTCTGCAGCTCAGAAGAGGAGCAACAGTTGGTGAAAAGCAAAAAGATAAAGACAGGAACTACATTTATGTTCGTTAAATCTTGTATAAGACAGATTACGCAACGATGTCTGCTAATCTGCAACCAAGACTCATACATCCATTGTGACCGTCCGTAACTCAGGTTTAAGTTCTCATGAACACTTACAGAGACAAAGATTCGTATTCGTACCCATCATTGCTTTTGAGTTGCTGATAACAATTGGTATGTTCATAAACTCTTACTCTTCTGGAATTGAGTATGCCTCGGAAAGGAGCTGCACTACAAGCAGTACCCGTGGCCAAGATACCTCAAACAAGAAGTCCTTCTCAATACTTGAAAAATTTTACGTTTCTTAGTTGATGTTTTGGAACACTTATTTCCTAAAAACATTTTTTTCTTTGGTATTTCCCGATGCACTTAATGTGCTAATATTTTACCAATTTTTCAGTGATTACAGACCGATCTTACTCTTAACTTCAGTCAGCGAAATTTGTGAAAAAGTCGGAAGAAATAGAATTGTGAGATTTTTGAATAAATACAACTTTTTCAGCGAACCCGATTTGGATTCCAGAAAAGAAAGTCTACAGAAGACACTTTGTGACATTTTTGCTTGCTGACCTGTTTGTTGATATAACAAAAGATTTTGACATTGTAAACACCGTCATATTACTATTCAAACTTGAAAAAATTGGGTTTCGGGGACTTTGACTTGAAAATAGGTCGCAGAGAGTGAAAATTGATGGATATATGGTAGTGCTTTTGAACATGGGAGTACCTCAAGGATCTGTGTAAGGACTTACGCTGTTCTTGATACACATAGGGTGTACAAACAGTGCTCTGGATCTTGGTTCAGATATGAATTGGGATCTGAACTTATTAAGAATTTGAGCGCCAAGGGTAAGATTATGTTTTTCCATTTATACAATATTTTATATTTACACCGCAGTATTCTCGATTTTTAATAATTTAAACTTTTGAACAAGATTAACTATGGTATTTTTCAGTATACTATAGTTCAGTACAATTACAACAAAATCCAACCTATTTCGAACCTTCGAAAACACTTCATAAGGAGAATATGTCGGAAACCTCGCCTACACCACAGTTTTCTTCTTTTCAGAAATCTGAAAATTCTTCAAGTCCGTCAAATTTTTTGCTATAAGGTGCTAAAAATGTACTTCCGCAGATAAGGAAATCTTTATTTTAAACATCGAAAATTATTATTAACGTGGTATTCTGGCAAAAATTGTAGCTGTTCCGAATTTTCGCACTGCCGTATATCTTCAAACACTGGTGGGCTTTTATATTACTTTGAGATTCTGGTTGATAAATAAGTTCTTTTTTTCTATTGAAACGTATCCGTGCATCTTTGTTTATTTTTTATTACCTTAAGCATGTGTAAGTACAATTTTTTGTTTTTTTTAAGGGTCACCCCACTAATTTACTTCCATATTTTTGAAATTAACCTTTTTTTTTTTTGAAATGACAAAAAAGTATTTTTTTGTTTTTTAAGCCATTTGAGCGTTTCAAGGTAAGTTTTGACGACATTTGCAATATGTGGCCGAGCATTGCCATGTTGCAAAACAACTTTATCGTGTCTTGCGACCGTTTCCGGCCGTTTTTCCTTCAGTGCTCGGCTCAAACGCATCAATTGTCGTCGGTATACCTCGCCTGTGATTGTTTCATTCGGTTTTAGCAGCTCGTAATACACAACACCCTTCTGGTCCCACCAAATGCACAGCATAACCTTTAGGCCATGAATATTCTGAACCGCCGTCGATGTTGAGGCATGTCTGGGGTAACCATACGTTGCCCGTCGTTTTGGATCATCGTTATGTACCCATTTTTCATCACCAGTGACGATTCGATGCAAAAAAGGTGTTCAAGCAGCATTTCGGACATGCAAAATCGGCGTTCGACGTCTTGTGGCTTCAATTCATACGGCACTCAATGTCCTACCTTTGGGATCATTCCCATTGCTTTCAAACGATCGGAAATGGTTTGCTGAGCGACGCCAAGTGATTTAGCAAGTTCTTCTTGCGTTTCTGACGGATCTTGATCAAGCAATGCCTGCAATTCGTGGTCTTCAAACTTTTTCACCTGGCCGGGGAGTTCTTTGTCTTCGGTATCGAAATCATCATCTTTGAACCGCTTAAACCACCGCTGACACATTCTAACGTCTATAATATAGCCCGGGTAAGCTTCGGTTGCTTTTTTCTTTAAATGAAAGAAGCATATTAAAACATCCCGCAAATGTTGTTTTGATGGCACGAATGTAGACATTTTACGGCTTTACAAAACTTTGTGTGTTTTCACTAAAGACCAATAACCTAGACTGAAATAATTAGACAATGACATGAAGTTTCTGATGTGACAGCTATCATGGTCAAAATTCACCTCAGAGTAATAGATATGAAGTTGTCTGCAATAACGACATTTTCAACCGGTAGTCCTATTAATTATTAAGGTACGATCTAATACCGGCACTACGGTAACGAGTCCCACTAAAGTTCTCAAATAACGTCTGTCAAGTCCAAATCCAGCTTGTTTAAACCAATATTCAGGGCGCTGCCGACGACCTTAGTAGCTCAGTAGTTCCATTTCCAGTTCCAACTTTATGAGTTTATAAAGCTGACTGATGAGTTAATTCTTACAAAACTTCCCAATGCTAATAAGTCAACAAATGTGACTCAGCGTCACAGAGTTGCAAGGCCGCAGAAGGTTAAGTTGGTATTTTCAACAATTTAAGAGGTTATCGTAAATGCGTGTTAATGTCCTCTAGTTTGAAGTCAGCCCACGGCTAAGTGACTCTATGATATTTGGAGGGCAACTTCAAAACTGACTCTTAAAGAAGTATCACTGAGTTGGAAAAACAAGTCAGTAAGAAACTCCAACATCTTTCCACCCTTGCGCCGCTCTAAGCAACGCGAATTTTGAGGCTAAAAATGAACAAAATGTCGACTTAAAATAAGTTTTATTGTACGAAGGTACCTCGGATGACCAGAATCGGAAAATCATTGGCCATAGCCCAGGTGAATTGTGAGCCAAAAACAAAAAACATTTTTGTCTTATTATGGCCATCAAATTGAAGACAGAGCATCTTTCATAGGCTTAGTCACTAGGTACTTATAAATAAAGGAGGGGTCTATTTTCACAAAGTAAAAGACAAACAGTTTGCAGTATGAATAGATTGATTCATGAATGAGGATGAATGATGATAATGAATGTTTTGTGTCAAGCTAATAATTGAACGATTTAAAACACATTTGATAACTGCCACCATGAACTTCCCATAAAATGATAAAAAAATTATTACGGTTCGGTTTTTGTCATGTGCCAGTGTTGCAGACGTCATTCGGAATAGATTTTTGGAATTCACATTTTTGAAAAAAAAATGTCGTGGGAACGCGGACCAAGAAATAGACAAAGAGACACCTTAAAACATGAAATGACATCAACAATACTGTTTTGGGAGGAACTTATGATAGACAGGTTCATTGAACAGTGTCCAACATCGAGAGATAAGCTTAGAGAAATCTTGCAAGAAGTCTTAGGATTTCTATAAGTAGATTTTGAACATTTTTCATAAGAAAACTAACTTGATTTTAATTGAAAAAGTAAAATTGCCCGTTTTGTTTTTGTTATATGATTTAAAACTTTTCAGCTGTTCATTCTGAACATACGTTTCGAATAAAACTAATTTGGATTCGACAGTTTGATTTGTTTTCGAGTTATGCGAGGCGAAAAAATTCGCACAAAAGTACAAAGACACAAACAGACATCTTTTTAAAAACAACGAAGTCCGACTCCTGGGACCTCGAAACGTTGAGATATGTAAAAAGAATGTTGAATCGGACAGATGGGATTTTAACTATATATGTACACCTTTCCCCGCTGATATGATGGCGAAAACAGGAGCAAAAGGTCCGAACTGAGGATTGGAATGAGCAATGTTTTCCAGTTTTTTTACAAATTCGAAACTTGTTCTATGCAGATCGAATTTATGCTTAGCACAAATAAGAAGTTTCAGTTTAAGCAGCTCATAAGAAAGATAAAACAAGTCATGCTCCGACCGAAAGACGTTCACGTTGATCCAAGATTAGATGTAAAACATTGGGTCGCTAAACAACTCATTAAATTTTTTTGCAATTCAAAATAAATATAATTAAAAGAGCGTTTCATTCTGTGACCACAAAAATTCGGCCATGTTTCTTCTTCTCACTCAACCCCGATCTAAAAGAAACCACTTGGTGGAATTCCAAACCAGCATCAAATACCAACTATTTATTCGACGCTTTTAAAATTGTATCTTTCCAGTTTGAAAAAAGTACTCCCCCTTTCGTATACCTGATGAGAAAACCGCCTTAAATACAACTCACCGTTGTGCACGAGGCGTATCGCTGCACATCGATACGTCAGACGTCGCGTCGGTCGTCGTTAACTTGTTTTGCTTTTTTCCACCTTCATTTTGGTCAGTAAAGTATTGCAAACCGCCATCGCCCCACAGTCACCCCCAACTAACAGAACAACATACAAGTAACAGTAACAGGTTTAGTTTGCTCATACAAGCGTGCATTTTGCTATCCACGTTTCGGCCCAGAGATGCCGATGACAGACCTACAAGGCAAAACATGTTAGCCTTTAAGCAAAGCCTCAGAACACGCGAACCACCGCATCGACTAGACATTCCGGTTTCCCACACCAAAATCCATTTCACTGACTAAACTTTGTCATTCAAAACAGGCACCAGTGGAAGGATCAAAAAGTAAGCAGATTTTTTTGTTTGTTTTTATGAAGGACCTTTGTTTCCCGTAGCATTGCGGATTCGGCAAATTTATCCAATTCCGATTTCGCCAGTTCGTTTTGATGACGACTATGATGATGATGGATGTCGCCATCGAGCAGCGGTTTAACGAATAGTCGCGACAATGGCATTTTGTCACCGTCATCAATTTGAAAGGCCGCGGGAAGGTAGGACTGAGTAAACATTTTGATTGGAAAAATCTGGGCAAAAAATAAAAGATTTAGAAAAGCAGGCATGATTGGCGACGGACGGCTTAATTGGTCGCTGTCGCTGTTGGCCATCGCGCATTGTGTACGAATGTTGTTGGATTGTTGTACAACGGCGGATGGCTGGTGTAACTAACTGGTGACCTAGTTAGGAACAAGTGGATTTTTTTTTTTTAGTTTTGTATGGAAAAGTGGAAACGATAAACCAAATGGAACGGTTCAGACTGCACCTCAAGGCATTACTGTGACGAAAGTGATAAAGAGATGTTTTGTGGAATTGTGTGAGCCAAAAATAATAGCCAAAAATTGGTGAAACGCGTAATGTATTTGTTTGGATTTGCGTTTAGATACATAATTAGGTACTTAACCGTCAAAGACATAAATTTTTTCTACACTGCCGGCCATAAGTTTCCGGACGGCAAACTTTTTATACGTTCATAGTAAATGAACACAAATTTTGAAAGCACTGATGACATTACAGTTGTCTGTTTGGTTTACAGGATCAAAAACTCCTGGCCCGAGGAAAAAGCTAGAGTGGATCAAGCTTACAATTGATGGCCAAGAAACCATAGCGAACCATCTCGATGCAAGGCCCCAATTTACAACACATTCAAAAATTGCCTGCAAAAATTTGAAAAAAGTTGAAACTAGGACCCATCAATTGAAGATTTTAAAGAACAGCCATTCTACCAACTGCGCCACCCAGTCCCGAATTGCAATTCCTTGGTACGGCCTTGGAACCTAGCCTAAAATAACCTCGAACCAACCCCCGGCTAGAAATTCATATTCAGCCGATACTTGAACCAGATCGAAAAACATAGGGTATTTGCCCTGCTCGATGGATCAGAAATCGAGGACCTCAGATCCGGTACTAGTCAAACTCATAATAAACGAACCTCAAATGTTAAATGTATATTCACCCAAAGTCATCATAATTATCTTCGGACTTCAGTAGTTCGTGGAGGATTCGCATGTAAGATGACCTGTCAAAACGATTAAGACGTTTCGTATTGAAACGTTTGTGACATCTGATAGGTAAATATATGCATCCAGGTACGGGAACGCTTCTTGGGGAATATTTTCTCCACAAAACAAGTTTCTGAAATACCCACGTTTCGACTATAACAAGCCCGAAATGAGGTCTTTCTCTTTACCGTCTGCTCAAAATGATTCCTCGCAAGGTTTAGAATGACATTGGCGATTCTGGGCACACCGAAAGCATCCAGTAGTTTCTTGTTCATTTTCCTTCGAATATTCGAATTTAATCCATGTAAACTGAACTTATTCTCCACCCTAACTGATTCGAATGTGCATGTCAAGAAGCGTTAAAGCTTGGCAACCTTCATATCGGACTTAAAAACGTTGGAAAAGAAAACGACTTTGAGAGACGTTAATGGAGCAAGGACATTAACAACTTCATGGTCGCAAATAGCATTAAGTAAAGAGCTGAATGAGAAGCCATCATTAGGGACCTATTCTTAAAATTCTTAACATCTCTGCTTAGAAAGGTTATTTTTATGAGGAATTAAACTTTTAGGTTATCTGTTATAAGACAGATTTTATGGAGAATTACCAATTCTTCCTGTTCTTTGTGCCAAATTTCTAAAGCACTACGCGCCCTAAAAGAAGATCAGAATCATCTTTCTGAGCAGCTTATACGGCAAACCATGGATCGATTGATTTATGTCAAGGTTTATCTTATAACAACAGGTCACATTTAAGGCTCCAAGGAGGCCACCGCTACTGTAGAGGTAAGTGTGGCTTAGACCCAACACTATTCATGCGACGAGTTCCTCAGCAACTCAGCCTCTGCCAGTTTACAACGTGAACAATTTTAAAGAAAGGTCTTAGCCCAAAAGAGTATAAAATCTGAAAGACCCGAAACTCGGAAGACCCAACTGGTTCCCAAAAAATCCACTGTTCGGTGATGTTTTTTTTTTTAAAAAAAAGTGCTCAAGTGCTCAAGGGATTTGAAGTACCCTTAAAGTGTTTTTTTACACAGCACGAGCAGAAGTGGAAGGGAGAGAGAGAGGTACCAGTGCACATTGGTTTTAAATTGTTGTAGGTTGCAGTTGCATTCCACATGCGCATTGTGCGGCTTATAAAAGAATTTCTAAATTTCACAGTGCACCCGAAAGTAGGCTTTAGGGTAAACTGATGAGCATTCGATGATGTTAGGGTGTTGGTAGTGAATTTCTGGAAGGGCGGAATGCAATTAGCTATTTCGACGGAGCATTGGTGGTAGAAATAGTGATAAAACAAAGTCAAGCAAGACACATTTCGACGGTTGTCATCGTCTATGAGTTTTATCACTCGCTTTTGAATTTTATCTAGGAGTTGCAAGATGGTCTTGGATGCACCTGCCCAGATGTGAGCGTTCCTAAGAAATCCACTGTTCGGTGATGTTGCATGACGTTGGTATGATTGGACTATTTTTTTATATTCGAAAATGGAGCGTATGCAGGGTCTTCAGGCAAATGATTCGTCATTTGTCTAAGAAACAAATGCCATCCAGCAAGTCTTGGGACAAAAATTTGGCGAGTGCTTCATCTCACGAGCTGAGCCTGTCAAGTGGAAACCTAGGCGGTGACTCAAGTCACTCGTATGTGGTGATAAACCAGCTAAAAAAGCCAAAAATTGAGAGCTTTATTGCCGAAATAAAGCCGGCTACGCTGGAAAGAGAAGTGCGAAAATCGAACCGAAATGTTTGCCTTTCAAACGCATCCACGTGGCGATAAGCCCAAACTTATTTTTCAACACCGAATGGCCTGCGATGTGTTTTCATTTTTCTCTTTGGATCTTGTCTTTGGAGGATTTCTAAA
Source organism: Orthonevra nobilis (assembly GCA_963555765.1). NCBI lineage: Eukaryota > Metazoa > Arthropoda > Insecta > Diptera > Syrphidae > Orthonevra > Orthonevra nobilis. Next base: position 10,154,791 of record OY743227.1, on the reverse strand, counting down.
TCACCCAGATTCCATTTTTTTTGTTTAAACAAAGGCGGGATAAAAGCAAACCGCTTTTTCCAAATAAAATATTCTGTGTGCTTCTTAAATTTTTTTTCATTTCTTTCTATCAATGAACCTCCACCAGAATCATTTTGTAAATTTCTCCTCAACAAGACATAATCCCTCTCATCCAATTAACCAAGCCGAACTAATCTGTGAATTTCATTTCTCATGATGAGTTGACATCTGGTTGATAATTTCTTCTTCCGAAGAAATAGAAACCAGGGAAATCATGTTAACCATAATTGAATCAAGAGACCAACGACCATTTCCTCCAGTGGCCACTTCCACTTTGTCTAAGTACACACTCAGTCCGCATTATCTTCACCATTATTAGCGTGCTCTTTTTGTCAGGAATAAATAAGAAAAACAAAAATTACCTCAATCAAAACATAACTGAATGCAATCACGCATTCATTAAGTGGCCAATCTGATACACCCACTTGTGAACTGTTTCTTGAGTGGATACATATTTGGATAGTTAAAAATCAGGACCGAAGATCAAAGCTAAATGCAATTTTGCCCCAAACCTTCGTCAAGAGTGACACGTCGAAGGTATTTATGTCGAAGAAAACAAAAAAGCAAGTGACCTTCTTTTACGATCAATTGCCCTCCATCTTGGGATGAAAAAAAACAAAAAAAAACCCAACAACAACAGCATCTGGAGTTATACAATCTTTTTTATAAATAAAAAAAGGTGAAAGATACATTCTCGTACTCGTATATCTAGGTATCTATATCTGCATCCAGCCGCCAAGTGGACACTTTTTATGCATAAAAACTGGTTCTTGGTTTCGTTCTCTATAAGTATCTAGATATTGTATCCAGCGATACTTAAGTACTTGTTTGTGTATTCATTCTTCCAAAAAAAAAAAGCCACAAAGAAACATCGAAGACAGACTCTAAAACAGATTTTATGTACGAGTATCTTCAACACGGCGCGGAGCGTCGCGGCATCGAAGTTATTGTTGTTTTATTCAGATGATGACGATAGGATGCCAAGAGGTGAGGAGGAGGCCTACCTTGTACTCCTAAGTAGGTTCGAGTCCGATGTGTTCCCTTGGATTTAGGTCAGGAGATCATTAGAACTTCTCATGGTCATGTCGGAGCTGAGCAGCGTTATCGTCAGTTGATATCCGACGAGTAATCTTTTACCGGTACAGGTGGAGTTGTACGATAAAATGAAACAGACTCGTCGTGGGCTTTCTTTTTTCTTTCAGGTTTTGGCATTTAAATGATAAATTATAATTTAATGGTTTAGGCCGAGTTATTCATGTTTAGAGTAGAGTTTTGGGGTTTAAGTTGTTTTTTCTTTTTGATTTTATTGCTTAGATTTGAAAGTTCACTTTGCCTTTGTATTTATGGGAAAATTGAGAGATTTGGGAATGGAAATGGGGGTCTTCGAATTATAAGAACGGCGCTTTAGGGCTAAAATAAAAAGTAAAAGCTTGAGATACTTAAAATTATTTGATATCCCGCAGAGAGTACTTTAATTATATCTGGATCAGCTTTCACTGCACGATTTTTCAAAACCATAAACCAATTGGAAATATCTCTGGCTCGATTCTGAAATGGATCAAGAGATCTAAAGGCGAACGATTTTGATGAATCGATTGCAAAACGTGCCAACTTTCGAATAAATACTGTGAGCCTTATCAAATTTTGTCAAGTGAAAATTTAAAAAATTCCACGGCTCATCCTCAAGGATGAGTCAAGGAGCCAAAGAAATCTTTAGTAAAATACTTCAATATGATAACCGACGTGATAAGGTTGCATCGCATTCAATCATGGAAACCGGGTAAATCACCAAACGATTAAATGACTTACATTCCAAAATAGCTTTCGCAAATTATGACGGAAGAATTTGGAAGAAGTAATTTTGAATATCGAAACAAGCGCCTTTTTCTGATCTCCATTTTATTATTTTTTTTTAGTTTTTTCGAATGTCCAACAAGCGTAGTACGTGACTTAACGTCTCTCAAGCCTTTGTTGAAGTTAAGCATCGAGATAAATAGAATTTTACCTTGAAAAAAGCATCAGCTCTTGGAAGTAACTCTTTATACATTTTTTACGTTTTTAATAGAATTCCAGACACTTAAGGTCCGAGCGGTTTAATTTTTCTACCAAAATAAAAAATCGTAGAAGAAAGTCCGTGCTGTCAGATGGACGTCGAAGCTAAGACGACATCGGTGAGTCAATTGATTGCGTGAATAAAGCTTCAAGCCCGAATAAGATGCTCGTGAAAGTCTCATCATTTGTCCTGAAAATGCTAGAGCCGAATACTAGTCCTTTATGCTTAAGAAAATATGAATCGACAGCACACCACTATCCAATTTTGAACGAGAGTTCATTAAAGATCAAAGGGGTTAGATTTGCAGCCTTCCTTGATATAGAAAGGCCTTTAACAAACAGTTAAGAACACTGGTACGCAACAATCACTCTCCAAATCCAAATATAGGTGACTGAGTACAACATCAAGTTGCTTTTAGGACCTCAGACAAAGCTTGAAATTACACTTAATTTTTTTCCTCAAAACATGTTCATAAAGGGGGCTGCTGCAAGCCTATGGGAGCATTGAGTTAGAATTACTTAAAGTCTACAGAATAGTCAGTCAAGCCACATTTCAATTGTTCAAAAACTGTGAAGTCAAGACGCACGCTGCAACATTGGCCAACATGATGACGTCTGTGTTACTTGATAAATCAAAAGTTTGTATAGAGCAGCATGCAAAATGACGAAGGTCGCCGAACACAGCTTCAGAAGCAGACAACTTTAACGACAGTTTCCGAATTTGTTGAATCAAATCGCTAACTCACTGACTTACTTATGGCTTACGATCCAGAGCTTAAAAAAGAGCTGCTCTCCAGCTCTGACGGTGCTGAGCACGTTGCTTTCATTTGGATGGACCAAGATTTCTGACGTCCGCATTTACTTGAACCTTGAAATCGATGTTCGCTCTTCCCGTTCTTCCTGAGCTAGATTAACACAAGCTAGTGAAGTCGATGGATTTTCGCCTCCGAACTATACCCACATTTTTGTACAGCTCGTAGAGTTCGAAAAAATGCCTTCTCCTCCATGCGCCCTCCTTGCAGATAAAACCGAAAAAAGGATTTTTTTCGAAGGATCCCGATATCATTCATTCGGCTCATTACTATCATAAATTAAATCAAGTCAAGGCGTAACCTCAACCAAAAAACAAATATGTTTTCAGCCGTTTCAACGATACACAACGCTGCACAACGACGCTTTCATGCATTACGAAGGATGTCCTTTAAGGGATTAGCATAGAACATTCTTAACTCGTAAGGATCACAAGCTGATTCATTATTCAGGAACTAGTTCTAAGAGGAGCTGTTTTAGGTAATGCTTCGGTTCAAAATTGACCTAACCTTCTGCGAGTGGAATTAATGATGTGTATTCACCCTCCTTCGGCCGAACATGAATATTTATTCACAATCAAAGGGACCGTTATTGGTCTGGATGCACTAAATCGAACCAAAACAAATTTTACCTTTTGGGACAACTTACTCGTGGGCAGTCTGAGCTCAATAAAACTCAGGCTTCCCCTTATTATTCAATTGCACAGAGCAAACAGAAGACAGGGCAGTTAAAAACTTTTATTTGCATTCGCTCTCAATTCACAGTAGTAAATTCGCCATTCGTTAATAAAGGTCATTTATTTGCATTCGCTCTCAATTCACAGTAGTAAATTCGCCATTCGTTAATAAAGGTCAGAGTACTCACTTATTGATTTTCAAAGATTGCTTTTTGCTTGCGTTGCTACACCTTCCAATCGGACAAAATGACATCACTTTGCGGAGCGACTGGCACTTTGGGATAAAGAAAGAGACGCTCCAAACTTAGCAGCTTAGATCTTGAAGCAATTTATATACATTTTTTTTTGTTGTCTAACGTCAGAACGCTTGAGGGAGATTCCATCTAGTTCAGCACTCATAATCATTGGCAGGATGTTCCCATTTCTCGGGGTCCACTACAATTTCAAGTACGTGCCGACAAATGTCATGCTAATTGACTTCAGCAATTCCCCACCACTTGTGACTCGTCAGTTCGCAATTCCTTTTACATAATTCATAATGCGACCGAATACCACAACGAATTATTCTCCACTCAACATTTTAACATCCAGAAATGCCAATCCAACCGGCCACAAAGCCAAGGAACGGGAGAAAAAACAAACTCAACCGTAAAGAATCATTGCCCGACGACAATCGAACCGCTACATCGCTTCAGAATTCAATCAAGTTCCAATAAATTGATCCAGATACGTGCCAACGCACATCTTACAGAAAAAAAAGTAATAATATCGTAACCACCAGTCGTGGCTAAAAATGTTCATATGTGCCCAGTGCTCCATTTATGGCTGCGACGGGTATCTGAAAGATACTTCAGCCAACCAGCGGTACCATCATCCTCGCAATCTTCGTCATCGTTGTGTTTTGTCTATTTTTTTTGTAGATGCCTTTTGGATGGTAAGGCATCAAGAACAAATTGCTTAGCTCGCGTCCGCTTTTTGAATCACGCGAAACGTGAAGTATCAGTGGGGAGGTGGAGTCTTAAGCAATCACAGACTGATCTAAACATTGGAAGTCGATTTGTTGGGTTCGTTCTTAAGATATTGTATCGTCTGCAGAAGCATATTTTTTTTATTTAGATCTGCTCGTGGTTTGGTCTTCTTCTCCTACTTTTACTGACGACATTTCTGGAAAATACGGGTCAATAGGAATTTACGGTTATTTCTTCTGGTTCTCTAGGTGAACAGAGTCTGTCTAGGTGGACATCCAATATGCAAACTGCCGACAAGTTGTTTACTCGTATCCTGCTTGGGCGAAGATGTGCGGGTAAATGCAGTTTTCATGTAACCACACTTAATGAGGGTTTACCAGTTTAAGGCTTTTTATTACCGGGTTTTTCTTTTTTTTTGGAACTTATAAAACCTTTTCACACCACGATGTGACGACCATCGTTCGGCGGTTAATGACCTGTTTCGTCTGTTGTGTCTAAATATGAGAAATATCTCACATAACAGCAGCCTTATATAATTACACTTTCAGACCTCGTCGTCTGCTTTAGTTGAGGGAAAAGTACTGAAATAAACATAAAGAAAATCCAGTAACCGTTTGCTGTTGCATAATGAGACATTAAACGGACGAACATTGTGGACGTGTCTCGTTCAATTTTAATGAGACCATGATGGAGGGCATTTGGAGGGTACACAGCTGGGTAGTATGTTGGACAGCTTGGTAGTTCGGTTGCAAGGTGTAAAGTTCTGGTATTCTAATTGATGCAGTTGGAAGAATATCTATTAACTCAGTGTCGACAGACTATGCAAGATCAGATCATCCTCCATTAGGAACCCTGTATCACAGCAGATATTAACGTGTGCAATTCTCGGTTAGCTTTGACGAACGAATTGGAAGTAGAGTGTCACTTTTTTAGATTTTATCACAGGCTGGCGTTAAAACACTCAATTTTTTTTTTTCCTATATTAATCTGGTTTGAGTTTTGATTAGTTTCCATTACTTTCTGAGGATAAAACCGGCCGAGCGGTCTGCACCAAAGTTGATGCACTTTTGGGCTCATTTTACCGCATTTCAAGTCGTTTTGAAAACTAAACTTTTGGAGCTTTTTGAGTCTTTTTTTTTATTCTAATAGATCCCACACTTCCAAAATATCCACAAACAAGGAGTCTTGAATGGTCAAAACTTTTCCATAATATTTTCGTCACGAGTAATCCGCGAACTTGACGTGTTCGTCGAGGTGATTTTTGCATCTTGTTACTTCACAAATGTTAAAAACAGAAAATAAGATCAACTTCGGGAATAAATTGGCATATCGAAGACATCTTAAACAACGTGAGCAATGAAACCATTCTTAATAGCCTGCAATGAATTCGCTTGGATAAGGGACGGCGTAAGACTGGATTGGGCGAGTATTTGGCACCTAGAGAGTTGTTCCAAAAATCAAAGAGATACTGAACTTGCAAGGCTTCAAAGCTTACGATGTTGCCAATTTGGAAACAGGGCGATTGGTATCTGACTTAACTCTACATCACATGCAAGAAAATTTGTTTTTCAACAGAAGGAGTTCATAACTTGGTGCCATTTTGGACTCCAAATGGGGTTAAAAAATCAACATCACTGATTGAAGACATGCGTATAAGCAGGAGGATGTTCTCCAGAACCATCTTTCCCTCGATTTTCGGGTTAGTTTTTAAGGGCTTAAAAAGAAACCTTTTTTGCAAGTGCCACAAAAATTCAAAGACAGGTTTATGGGGGTGAATAAACCGGTAATCCAAATTTTGTAATAGATTTTTTCAAAAAGGTTGACAAAAACATGCTACATCTTACAACTTTATTCTTGTGCAGATTTGGTCTTCTGCGATCCAGCTCCTTCGGGATAGAAGATAGTTGCAACATCCTTCAAAATGCATTTAGGATCAATAGGGATACAATTTCGAGTGTATTTTAAGCGTCGATAGCTAAGTGGCCCTGGAGTTAATATGAATTAAGTCCGAAAGTATCCCGATGTGCACCTCAAAAGAACACAGAAGGAAGCAGTACTTTAGGCACTGATTTCTTGAATGGAACCATAATAACGAGAATTTTCGACAATCTTTGATATTGACACCGATGAAGACCGAACTGCAACATTTGAAAGGTCATTAGTTGATATCAAAGGATAGTCAAACAATGTCAAATTAAAGTTCAATAACCAGTAAATGGATACATTGATAAATTCACTCAAAAGGAAACTGACAATAAATTGCAGAGATCACCGTCCAAGAGGACGTGACAAAAAAGGGGACATTTCACATTTGTTGTGGCTCCTTTTGATAAATTAACGAAGTAACCCTTCAAGGAAAAGTCACTTCAAATAAGCAGACTTCTCGCTTCGGTTGCCTTTTTGAATCGATACTAAAACAAATTCAGACAAAACGAAAGGTCTAGAAGAACGTTCTAATCCCAGAAAAATTAATTTTAATTGCCTTCATGAGAAATAGGAATAGTGAAAGATTTTACGTCTCGAAGTTTCGAGGAAGTACCTTAAAAAACTTTGTTTCGTTCTAGATCCAAATTTCAAAAGCCCATAACGAAAAAGTCATAAAGGCCCTCACTTTCTCCACTTATTCAAAAAAATCTTTCGAAAAAGCTGGGATGTATTCGGACGCAGTCGAAAATGTCAGCCAAATGCAAAACTGAATAAACAATGTTGACTTTAGTAATGAATCAGCCATGACCATCGTAGTTTTTGTGGTATTCCCCCTAAGAAGACCCGCCAAAATTCAAAAATATCGATGTTCCTTCATATTTAAAAAAAAGATATATCGTAGTCCCTTTTTTACAATGTTTAACAGTCAATGCAAGAAGAAGGCCTTCTTTCGGCACCACTTCTTAATGTTTCTTTTGATTTCCAGTCGATCGTTTGTTTGTTAATCCCAATGTAAGAAGTCTCCCTTAAATCCTTAAGTCATTGGCAGTGAGGTCTTGTTCAGCTTCATAATAAAGAAAGAAGCCTCTTCTTCATTAGTACAAATATTAAGAAAAAATATAAAAAAAATGAAGGCAATTTTTTAAGTCTTGCCAGTTCAAAACTAAGAACAAGTCTTTGAATAACGGAATTGCACAGCTTAATGTCTTGAAGCCAGTTAAACCTGTCAATCGCCAGAAAGCTGAAAAATTTTTTCCAAACCGCAATCCAATGACACGGAAGCAAAACCACAAACAAGTCCGAGCCATCAAAGCCACGAGTAATTAAAAATGTCATAATCCGACTATGCACTGTCTTAAGCTTAAAAGTCATCGTAAATGTGACTTGAGTCCGCCACGCAGCAAATACTTAAAATAATCAAAATGGATGCACGTTAAACTATGAATAAATCCCCAAAATCCAATGCCAATATAAACGTCACTTGTGGTTTATCAACGATGCGGATGTGTTATTCAAAAAAAAAAAACAGCCGAATCAGCTTTGATTTGCATTTAGATTTCATGTTCAAAACAAAACAAAAAAAAAGAAAGTAAAAACTCCGACTGGATTAGGAACAACACAAGTCTTATGCAAATCTAACCTCGAAGTGTGTCAGTTAATTTTTTGTCTTCAAGATATATTGATCTGTCAGTGTTACGAGGCGCTAAACACTTTCAAGCGTAACCAAATGTCAAAAGTAAAAAGTGAATATTATTAATGGCAAGTTGAGTTGATTGCTCAATACGATGCCGGGCTTAAAGAGGTCTAAGCTTGGGACACCATCTCGAATGTGACCGACAATAAAGCGACGTTATTGAATTTGAATTTTGAGACAAAATTTTGTGGTTCACGAGATGCACTAAGGAAACAGGCACATCTCATTTTAACCCATTTAGGATGTTAACAATAATTGACTGCGGACTTAAAGATCAGACTTAAGAAAAGCATCAATCTATACCTTTTTTGCTGGCGAGGGGCTTCCTCTTTGTACGAAGACGAATGACTGCGTCCCTTCTCTTTCTGTTAACCACCAAAACTGCGTCGGTGCATCCTCTTAAGCCGTAAAGGCGATTTATTCCGATACATGTGATTAAGGCTTTAAGCCAATAGGTTATGACTTGAGGTCATTACTCTGGCAATATGTCTTCGAACCCGATACCCGACTCAATAGAAGAAAAATTTTTCTACACAGACTCTCGAGATCTTTTTGAAGGCAAGCTATAAGTCTCACGACAAAAAACGAATCTTTTTCATAAAGCTTGTCCTGGGTGCCTGGCTGCAGATCAGGTTGCTTAGCAGATCACCTAACCACGCATCGGATGTTATTAAAGAGACCCTTTGTCGTGGTAAATTTTGCCTTGGCTTTGTAGGCAGCAACATCTAAGTGGTCGTTCAAATAGTTATATTGATCTCTGGCTAGATGTTCGACAGTAGCTGCCAACGTTGTCCCAGACAAGAGAAGTATCGAACAGAATTGTATCTTACGTTTGGATTCTTCCAAAGACCTCAATCTTTGAACCTAACCTAACCTAGGATTGTAAATAAAATCAGCTTACCAGCTACATCCAATTGCAGACTTTTTTTTACGTCAAACGTTACAGCATCTTTCACAACAAACTGTCTTACTTGTGATTCTAGAGGTGGTGTGCTTAAATGCATCGAAAGTGCCCAAAAAAACTGAACGCCAAAATCGATAGAAACTGCTTTTTGTCTGAAAAGTACCATTTGAAAAATCGGAATCATTTTTTTAAGCACTCTCTCTAAGGCTGGTATACCCAAATAATTTTAATTATAGCCTCATTGGCAACCTTCTGTCACATGGCTTATACCCCCTCTCGTGGTAACAGACTTTGTTTGAAAGTTTCAACACTGATTTTGAAACAAATACCACCATGCAGTGTTAAACTACTGTATCTTCAAGTTTCTGTGTGACCCTTGAATAAACATTTTGACGTGATGATTCAACTATTTACGGCACAAAAACATTTTGTCAGCCAGGTTCAATCAACAGTTCGTTGCCAGCTCCGAATGCCACAGATCCTTAATCTTGACAGTTGTACTTTTTAGACCATTTTTCAGTTTTCATCGTACTTTTGGCTATCAGTTATTGACAGTGTAACAAAGACTGTGACGTCTGTGGATTAAAAGGTTTCGAGATGGAACTACCACTTTCCATAGTTCACTCATGGGGTTTTAGCTTGAGATGCTCAGAATATTTCTATGAGTTGGAATTACTCGTCGACTTCTACAATGAAAAAGCTTATAAGCTACCAACAAAGCAGTTAGTCAACATGCGAAGACTTCAACAAAAATAATGAAACCCTTGATATTGGAAGGAGTATGGGCGAAAAAAGGATGAAGTATCAGTGCCAACTATTTTGAACGTGTTTCCAAATATGTATCGCAACCTAAGCAAAAACAAGTCAGAAAATGTTGGCTGGAAATCTATAGGAAAAATTACAAGTCTATAGGATCACTTTCGTTGTCCGTCTGTCTGTTTGCCAAGAGATTTTTCTTTTCAAACTTTTAAGACGACGCAGTCAAGAGATACGACTGCTTATGATGGTTATTTCGATACTCTCAGGGCTATCAAAACTAGCTTCCCCTTTGACCTAGACTCATGAAATTTCGCATGCATGTATCTAGTTTGTTGAACGGTGCTACGGAACCCTCCACGTGTGTATTCGTCTCACAATTGACCACTTTTTTATGATTTTCATCGACTGGAATGTACAGGTTGTGTTAAGATAATAATTAATAACAACATATAAATGGCTAATTCAAAACACATGACTTCCGACGCCCAACTAAAATAATAATAAAAAAAAAAACAAGAACGAAATAATTGAGTATACGGCAGAGACACTTCGTGGCGACAAAATTTCACCAATTGCGCAACCAAAACTATAAATGGTAAACAATTTAGATTAGGTTTAAATTACCGATTAACATTTAAAGGCAGTCAGCATTAAGCGCGTTTGATTTGACACAAACGAACCGATTTGCGAAATTGATTTCAAAATTATATACGCCGCCTTATTTGCTTCACTCTCTGCACGTAAATTTTTTTATTAAACAACAATCACATAATTTTTTTTCCTTTTTTATGGAACTCCAAATACATCGAGGATGTCTGGACATACATTTTTTTGTTGTGTTGTAAATCGAGTTAAAATTTCTAATTTATCCATAAACGTTTATCGAGCTCAGAGCTGACGCAATGCTCCGCAACAATAAAACAAAAATCGGAATTATTTTGCGCCAATTTTAGAAAAAAGAAAATATTTAAAAAAAATTCTGTGAAATATCAAACAATTTAAGCGGGATGGAATTTCATTGCGCTATCAAGAGTGTGCCGCGTCTATGAAGCTGTCACAAATGATTTAACTTGAGAATTTTCCAGCTATGGAAATGAGGCTTCTTCTTTCAGTCATTCTGATGCGCAGTTCTGTATGACTCACATGCTACAGAGAACGATGGCATGACGTCAATGTCAAGGTCGCTTTAACGCAAGCAAAACAAAAAGCACGCGGATGAGCGCCGATGTGGAATGTCAAATGAATTCAAATGACAGGTGTTTGCAGTGGGAGTGAGAACATTTACTAGAGGTTTGTCATGTTTTGTTTTCAGCAGCGCGATAACATGGTTGGTTGCTTTTCAATTTACTGCAGGTTTAGGGTAAGTCTGCTGGGTTTTGAATGACAAAATGAATGAATTTTGTTGGTCTTCAGAGAAATATATTCGTGAGAACCTTGCGTATCATTTTAGGGAAGGGTACATTTCCAGTCCAGCCCTATTCACCACTTTCAGTACAAATCAGCCAGCAAATGAACCACAAATGAAAACGTTTGTTTTATGCAGACGACTCGTAAATGTACATCATTGCAGCGTGAAGGATGTTGAAAAAGGACGCTCTGTGAATACTAAATAAAATGGGTACTGAAAATCAACAGAAAAACAATCGAGCTCAAATTGTTTACGACAAACGACTTTGAACAGAGAAAGGCGCAAATTTGTAAAACGGATCAAAATAATGCACTCGGACAATACGGAGATTCCAAGTCAGCATTCCACCTGGGCATTCATGCATCCTGGAAAAAAAAAAACAACTTTGGATTACATCTGGTTATCCAACTGATAAAGCAGAGAAATGGACAAAGCAAAAACATAAAATTATTGGTCTGTACGCATCTTGTAAGGCCAGATATCCCATACGGCTTTACAGCAAAGCACACAGTGTCCCCAACCACGATGAAAAAAACAGCTTTCGAAATGAGGATACTTCGGTCATTCATCGGACTTTTGTGGAACCCAGAAACGCTTAAAATTCTACAAAACCATCAACCAAATGCGAGCTGCTTTGTAACAGGCATGACAGAGAGGTTCGAAAATAGTGTCTCACATCGAAATACAAATCTTTGGGTAAACCATTAAGAAGCTTAGAGATCAATAATATTCAAATCTATCAAGAAGTTGATCGGTTTTGAATGCCTAGATTGATTTAATAAGGTCCGCTTTATTTGGTCACTTGGTAAGAAAAAATAATACTTCCAATAAAAAGACAGAGGGCAAAATTTGCTGTCCGGAAACTTATGGACGGCAGAGTTTCTTTAGAAATATTACAGGATTCTGCTTTCTTTGTGTAGACCTTGTGAGAGCATGACAGGCGCACAACATGTGGTTTGGGGCTCCAGTTTTTGAAGAAGAAACCATTCAGGACCAAAGCTCTTGTATTGATAGTTTGCTGACAGATAGATAGTTATATACCATTTGGATTGCGAATTTCATTCCAAAGATAGGTCAGACTCTCCGACATTGGCCCATGATTTTACCACAAGAATCTAGTTTTCCTGTTCTTTGTACAATTTATATGAATACGAAAAGTGAGAAAGATTGCGAATGACTTCAAAATATGTCAAAGAATGCAAATACTTCAGATGAGACGTTATGGGTTTCAAAATCAGTGCATTCAATTGAATGGTTCCAAAAGCAATAATGCAATTTTCTTGAAGTCTCAAAATGCAATAATGAATGCATTCACAAAAATTATAACATTGACTTGTTGTTGATGAATAATCCGTTTTTAAGATCATGGTGATTCCAAAGGGTTTCATAGTCAACTGCAAAACGAATGGAATATTTAGATACGACGTTTATTCACCATCCTAACTTTAGTTACTCCTTACTCAACGCATTTATAACCGCAATAGTGCAAGCCACTGAACAACTGCTTGAGGAAATCCTCGTTACTCAAACTCCACTACATTGAGACAGATCTTTTCAATATTATGTGAAAGCCACGGTATTTGAGTAACATTTAACTGCAACATGTTCTACGAGGACATGGGCACTACCGATAAGTTAGTCATCGAGCTAATGATGGGGCCTTCATAAAAAAGGCCATTGCAAGAGCACCGCATGTATGGGTGGAATAATCTTAACATACGGCGGCTATAAAGCTTTCATATCTATCATTTAAAAATTAAGAGTCTAAGCACAAACTAATCAAACAAACAACACTTAACAATACAACATCAACAAGTGAGCAAAAAAACGCTGAATAGGGACCAAAATCGTGTCTTCGAAATAGGACTCTCCCTGCTAAGCGATTTAACGTACTTACAACGATTCAAAAAATGAGGAATTCAAAAACTTCTGGGTTAAACTGACAGCATGTCTGAAGCGGAAGCATCAAAAGCATCCACTCATCCAGACTCGGTTAAACAGAAACCAAATTATGCGACATTGGTGAAGTATAACAAGAAACCAGCACTGACAACAGATTTAATCCAACACAAAAAGAAAGGAGTATTGATCTTTCTTTTATGATCTTTCCAAAAAGAATAAAAAGAATTACCCGACCACATGAACCGCATGAACACTCTATCCCTTTCACTCGAAAAGAAATCCCGTAACCAAACCCTTTTTTTCATACCCAGAAAATAGGGAAACACAGAGAGCCCAATCGGAAGCCAAGCTGACGAGCAATACAAAGACAAACCAATCAACTATAAATGGACGTTTTGGAGGCGAATGGGTACTGCCCATTCTCAAATCCACTCCAGTTTATTTCAGAAATTTATTAGAATGAACAAGTTCTTCACAAATCTGGAATGAAGCAAATTCTGACGGAACTTTGCTATTTTCTGTGACCGAGAAAATTACCTCCAAAATGAAAGGAAGGAAGTTGTACCGCGGCGAAGATTCCTTGCATGGCAGCAGAAGTAACTAAGCTTGATCGAAAAAGAAGTTCAGAGATTCGATACAGCCTTCAAGCCAAACAACTCATCTCGAGCATTAAATTGGTCTGGTGGTTGGCAAGTAATCAGTTGCTACCCTTTCCTTGGGCTTTAGACTGCTAAAAGTCGTGTTCCCCATCCATCTTAATCTATTTCGAAAAAGTTTCGTCACACCATTAGACTACTATAAAAGAAAATCACGAACTGTCTCTGAATCTTCTTAAGTGAAGCCCAACTAAAAAAGGTCTTGTAAAACAGGTCCCTATCAGATCAACGTTTTGGAGTATTAATTAATTCCAGCATCAACCTACTCAAACCAACCTTCAGACATAAAAACAAAACAAAAATCCAGAACTGGGAACACAAGATTCCAATTGCTATCCAAATCGAACCTGTCTCTTTTTTGGAATTAAAACAAGGAAACCCATTGAAAGGAATTAAGTCACCAGTGACCAGTGTTCCCAGTAATAAACTTAACACAGTAAAAAAAATAAAACACCACTCCAAAACGAAACGAAACTACTTAAATCGACACACAACACTTCTGGAACCAGGCTTACATAACAACCGTGAAGCTGGAGAACAGTAGTGGCTACACATCGACATGTTTCCCCCATCACCGTCGACAGATAATCAAATTACCTCTCTTTTTTACGATCTTATGCGTCCATGTTGCGAAGGGGGCAAGGAAGGAACCATACTCACAAGAAACAGGATATGGAGTATTCCACCAGCCACACATTGAAAATACCCTCAGTCGCGTCGTCGTCGTCGGTTGTCGGTCGTCGGAAGACTCGTTGCATTGGAATGCACAAGCCGAAATCCGGTAGCCACAAGGTCCAAAGAAGGTCTCTCTTGGACGAAGCAAAAGAGTTTCGTGAATTTAAGCATTTATAAAGATTTCCGCAAAAATCTGGCGTGTGAGTTTGTGAGGTTTTTAAATCAAGTTGGCAGTTTTATGAAACAGGTTGATCATGATTTTGTCCCAGAAAGAAGCAGCGAGACAAGTGTTCCAAGTGTGCGAAGAGGAAGTTGGCCGACGCAGCGCACCTAAATGAATACTTTGAGACGATTACTCGTGTCTTGTCGATTGCTCGGCCTACACTTACACGTCCTAGAAAGTTATAGAAGAGGATTTGGGATTTTGTTGGCTTGAAAGTGGAACTCGTTTGATGCAAATGACTGGGAGATCTTTTTATGACCAGAAATAAGAAAATTGGTTTATTAATTCTTATTGCTTTAAGCTGGTCGTCGTTCGTTTGTAAAAAAAATTAAATTCGAATAGCTTAAGTTTAACACTAATGAAAAGTATCTTATGAGACTAAAACTAGTGGTCTCGATTTACCACTAAGGTAGACTAGAATTGGCTTAATCAAATCTACAAAACTGTATCTGAATATGGTATGGCAAACTTTGAGTGATTAGAGTAGAAAAGTAGGGATTAGAGAAAGACTTGCGCTATAGCCTTTGTTGATCTAATTCATAACCGATGCTAAGCAAAATAAATAAAGAGGCAAAAAAACGGAGATAAAGTCAACCTGAAGACTTTCGTTTTGTCAAATTGAAGACTCAGCAAGCTCTCCTCAAGCCTGTTAAACGATTTACTAAGACATTTTCCGATTTGAGCAAAATAAAGACACAAAACCAAATGCTTCAGGTGAAGTGTATGACTTGTTTAGTTCTTGGATACAGGCTCGTAACATCTGGAGTCATTCCATGTATTTTCCGAATATTGCTGATACACTCATTTCCGAATCCAGGTTTTTCACCGTGTTTTCTTCTCAATTCGCTCAAGTGTCTTTCAAACTTTTTGCAGATCAGCTGTCTCGATGCAAAATATTGATTTAAGGTAGCAATTATAGTCCGGCCTACTTAACAGTTCTGTCTGTTTTTGGGTGCCAAAGGTTTATTATTTTAAGAAAACATCATAAGCTCTCTACATTCCTACTAAGGACTATTGAGGAGCCAACACTTTGCCTCATGTGCTACAAAGACTAGGAAGTAGCTCTTTTTGAAGTCGTCAAGAGGAGAGGCCAATCTTCTTTATGATGTAGCTGGAAAAATTAATCAGTCATCCAAGTTATCCCTTTTGGATTCTAAGGTAGCCGTCATATGTTTCCGTAACCGCGGGTGATTGTTTAAGTATTACTGTACCTCTATAGCCTATTTCAGATGGACTCCTAGATATTCTAGAACAAGTTCTGTTCTTTTTTGTTTTTAGTTGGACCCTTATAGTGCGTTTACACAGCACGAGTAGAAGGAAAGTTAGAAGGGAGAGAAAGAAAGTAGCGGTGCACATTGGTCTTAAATTGCTGTAGGTTGCGGAGGAAATCAAGCCCATGGATTCGGACCAAGTATGAATGGATGGCGGCGTGTCGATAACTTCGCTTTCGGCTCTTTATGGCATATCTTCAATAAGAACTATCGAAAGACTCAAAAAAAACTCAGGTTCCATGGTGAATTCCGACTCGGCAGATAGTAGATCTTCCAAATTATTCCAAGAAAGCACATCTCTAACAAATCGGTACTTCTGCTGGAAAATGCAGACAACATGGACGTGACCAGTCGTTCACGATGCGCCCTATCAAATGTGTTGCCAACAAAAAATTTAAAGAGGCTTAAGAACGCGCCCAGCTCGGAGTAAATGACGGCCTAAAAGAGAATCAGCGAAGACTTACCCTATGGGGAAAAACTCCGATTTTAAGATTCCTTACTATGAAGATGAAATGCGTTGAGCCTGCCGATTCTGTAATTTTGATAAGCATGACCGCAGAGCAATTATTGAACACCTTCCAAAAACAAAATTTCATCGATATCTCGGTACCGTATGCAACCAGGATTAATCGAGGAGAAGATACATCCTGTATGATGAGCTAGACAAAAATATGCATATGCAAGCCGCAAACACTGCGTTTGCACTTGATTGGTCCGATCGAGCTAAAGATCAACAGTGTACTAGACGGGAGGATTCACAGCTTCCAAGTGGGAGACGACCAGGAAAACCTAACCTCGGTTATGTCTATTGCGGTAACAAGTATTTTGACTAGACAGCTTCCTCTCAAATGGCAACCATCGCAGCTCATCTTCCGAACATACTCTTTCCAACTTAGAGTTCTTGCACCAGCGTTCATGTAGTATTCGGAGGATCGGAACTCCACAATAATGACGAACATGGCCTAGGTAAACATTCTTTCAAACAAAGATCCTTAATGACAGTTTTGCTTAAGAGAGGTAAATGTTGTTGACAGGCTTGATGTTGTATTTATGTGATTTTGTCTCCCGGAACGAGTGATGATATTTGAAAAACCCCAACTTTAAGTTCTTACTTGATCCTTAATTTTTCTCCGAAATCTAACTCATTCCCAAACCAACAATATACCCCTCCGATTTTGGTTCAATTTTAACCTTCAAATGTTCTTAAATTCAAATCAGGTGGCCTTAAATAAACAACTTTGTTATCCGTTTTTTTTTTTGTAAAAATATTCCCGCTGAACTTGAACAACAAATCAATTGTTTGCGAAAGAACTCAACTATTTTGATTTCGAATTGACTGTTTGCTTCTTTTTTTTAACACTTCAACATCCGTAACGAGGTTTTGTGTAAAGAGTGGTTTATCTTCAAAGCGTAGAACTTTTCACGAGAATCTATGAAGCCCTTAACTTGATTCCAAGAACTATTTATGAACTATAAATAAATATTTACAATGACTTCACCTACATACCTTGGGTTCCATTCACTTTCTTCTTCAATCCAGAACAAGTTTCTGCAGCTATTCCAAATTATAATTATTATTATTATTATGTTTAATCAATTTTATCACAATCACATTAGATATTCACTTTCTCTGGGAATCTAGAATATTTTTGTCACAATTTTTTTTTCTTTCCTTTATCTTCAGTGAAACTGAAAACAAAATAGAATTTTTAATTTTTGAATCTCATTCGTGAAGATCGTTAAGTGATTTTTTTTTCTTTCAAATTGGGACACGATCGTAGAATTATTTAAAAAAAAAAAAATATTAATCACTGCGCGAGGATCACTTTAAGGATCACTAATGGGCTAAACACAATAACGATTCTCTACTAGTGAACTGAAGGATGTCAGTGATCCAACAAGATACAAGATCACTGCCTCCAATGAAAATAGTGAATAAAAAAAATCGGAAGAAAAAAAAAATTTTAAATCCAACGCATTCTCGATTGTGGTTTGTTTTTTGTTTTTGTTTTTATTTTTATTGTTGTTGTTGTCGATCGTATTTTATCGCGCTATTTATTTGTTTTATCTTCATTTCTTTTTGCAATTCCAATACGAAAATAACATGTTCCGGGTGCTATTCCTGTTGTGCGATCGATCGATCGTGGTGATCGTGCAATAATAAAAATAATTCGCAACCGATCGCGCGATTGGAGGGCAACCAACAATGAAAGCCAAGAATATGTATCTTTTAGACTATCTGTCAAACTTCACTTTTAGGCTATCCATGAGTATTATTTTTAGTTTGGAATTTTGTTTTTGTATGATCGACGGTGCACTTTGATGACGATCGTTATTAATTAATTGGGCCAATTCAATGCAAATTACGTGTATGTACCGACGACGCGAGGAACGGTAGCGGGCCTAAGCACACATGACACAACGACACGGTCTTGTTTACGTATGAAAATTTGTATTGTTTTGTGTCTCGTTCTAACTACTATCTGCACATACTTGACTAAATTTTCGGTGTTTTGTGGTACACAGTGGGTACCCCTTCGACGGACTGCTCGCGTATCGGACTAAACTCTGACTGAGCGTCGGATTATTGGAGTATCACGTCACTACCGTCAGCCGAATGGACGACTGTGTAGCTGGAACTGGCGCGGCGTAAGCCATGCGAGAATATGAGAGTCTCTTGCGAGAAACTTTGTATTGGTTTGGTAGTGTGATGTGTGGTGTTGTTGGTTCGTGGAGTGGTTTTGAGCCGAGCCTCTGCGCACTGTGCTTTGAGCGCTTGGGGTCTTGCGTCTTGGTGTTCTTTATTGTTGTTGTCGCCGGTTTTGTTGTTGATGTTAGCGTTTGATCTCTCTTGTGGGTCTTAGAATTCGGTTTGGATTCATATTTTGTATATTAATGTTAGTCGGGGTGATGGGAGCTCGTGTTAAATGTTCCAACTTAAAGTCGAACTTTAAACTATATATACGGACACAAAAATAGCACAAAAAGAAAGAAAAATAAGTAAAATTCAAAATATTATTTCAAATGTTTCTGTTTCACCTTTAAGCCAGAATTTTCTATTCCTGCAAAACATCTACGACCCATACTTTCAACAAGTCTATGACACCTTTCTCTTGGGATAGAATACCAAGCTTCTGTTATGCCACCCCAAAGTTTGTACTTATCTTTAAAATTTTGCTGGCCAATTTTTACCTTTACATGATTCCACAAATTTTTAAGTGAGTTAAGGTCGGGACTCTGCGATGGCCAATCGAAAACATGGATGTTTTCTTGCGAGAACTAATCTTTCACTATTGGGGCGGTGTGCTTAGGGTCATTGTCCTGCATGAATATGCAATTAACTGGCATAAATTCAAAAGTAAAGAGATCCATCGTATTTTTCAATATATCCAAATATTGATATTTGTCCGTTTTCCCTTCTATTTTAACAATAGGCCCTACTCCATGACAGGAAAAAGCACCTCAGACCATAACACTGCCGCCAGGATGTTTAATCATCTTCTGAGTGTATCTGGGATTCAGAACTTGGCCTTTTGGACGGTGAACAATTGTTCTGCCATCTGGTCCAATTCTATTCACTTTGGTTTCATCACTCCATATTAAACGTTTCCTGAACTGTAGGTCCTTATTCTGGTGGTCTCTTGCGAAACTCAGGCGTTTTTGAATATTTTTTTTGACAGGAGTGGCGTTTTCCTTCTTACACGTCCAAACAGCTGGGCCTCGTTTATTCACCTTCGGACTAATCGGTTCGATATGTCAACACTAAATTCTTCTTTTATTTCATTTTCAATTTGCCGAGATGACTTAAAAGGATCCTTCTTGCATGTTCGGACAATGGCTCTATCAACTGAAGCGGTCGTTTTCCTTGGTTTCAGTTTCCTTTTTTTGTTTTCATTGCCCCGGGAATCTAAAGGGTGATTTTTGAGCTATTATCTTTTTGGCAACACTGGTTTAAACAGCTGACGCACATTTCGTGTTTTGTTTCACTGTCAAACATATTCAGTTTGGTCTATAATTTAATCATGAATCGTCGAACGACCTACCGCAATGTAAAATTTTTGTTGAATGGGCTCTTGGAAAGTTTGCTGAAGATCCACTTTTTTACCGAAAAATTGTGTTCAGCGAGCTCATTTTTGGCTCAATGGGTACGTAGATAAGCAGAATTGTCGATTTTGCAGTGAATATCAGCCAGAAGCATTGCAAGAGCTACCAATGCATCCAGAAAAAGTCACTGTTGGGTGCGGTTTATGGACTGGTGGCATCATTGGACCGTACTTCTTCAAAGATGATGAGAATCGTAACGTAACGTTACCAACTTTTTTTTGCCCAAAATGCAAGAGCTTGACTTGCGTGACATGTGGTTACAACAAGACGGTACCACATGCCACACAGCACGCGCAACAATGGACTTATTGAGAGGCGAGTTCGGTGAACATTTTATTTCACGTTCGGGACCGGTCAATTGGCCACCCAGATCATGCGATTTAAAGCCTTTAGACTATTTTTTGTGGGGCTATGTTAAAGCTCATGTCTATACAGACAAGCCCGCTTCAATTGTCGCATTGGAAGCATTTATTCGTGAGATACCGGCCGAAATGTTGGAAAGAGTATGCCAAAATTGGACTAAGCGGATGGACCATTTGAGGCGCAGTCAAGGTCAACATTTGCATGAAATAATCTTTAAACATTTAATTATATGGACCGTACTATCGATTCAAATAAAGATTTCATGCATGTTTTTTTTTAAAAACTTTCCTATAGCTTTTAAAAAATCACCCTTCACAACACAATTTTTTCGTGCTTTGGTAATTTAAGGATAAAGTGAAGTAATCAAACCATAACCTTGAGAATAGATTAACTTCTTACCTAATTAACTTATTTTGAATCTCTGCCTCATCCTAGAAATCTTTCTGTTGTTTGCAGATGCGCGATCAGAGTCTTATGATTTTTTCTTGACTTACATTTTACCCTATATTTTGGAAGAAAGTCTTACAACTACGTCTTCCTTTGTCAAAGCCTTGAACGATTGTTAGCCCCATATTTTAATCCACATATGAAAAAAAGGAAGCGACTTGGATAGCTGATATTTAGATTCAAAAGACGGGTGTGAAAAATCTAGGGAAACAGAAGAACCCAAAAAAAACCTTCTGACATAAACTAATTTAAAAATTTATATAAAAAAAACTACATGAGGATTAGGACTTCAACAAATAGTTTTCTTCCGCATCAACTGCTGCACATTGCACAATCATCAAGTTTAAGCCCTTTGTACAAAGGTCCTGAACCTCAAAAGGTGGTGGCACAGCAGCTATTTTGAGTACCAGGGCCTAGGTTCACCATTTATGTGTGCGTCTTAAATTTTTTTTCAAATAGCGAACGTTGGATCTCCAGTTTTTTGCCGACTCCGAACGGCCCCAGAAACTTCTTCTTGACAGGTTGTTCTCGTTGGTGTTATAGTAAGTCACTCGCGATCGGTGGAGCCGTTTAAAAATGCCAGGAGGAGGTCAGGAGCAGACGCAGTGGGTGCCGTGGGTCAGTGGTGAATGCGTCTGCTCCTGAGACCCGGGTTCAAATCTGGTTTAGAACATCTGGCATTTTTTTTTATTTTATGAAGAATTTTGCTCACAGTGGACCCAAACTTATGACCTTCAAACTTATGATCTTCCTTGTCAGCAGTGATTGCCGAACATTTTCAGCCCAGTAAATCCACAAAGTACAACTCCTCTCTCGATCGTTATTACGAACCAAACGCAAAAGATACACAGCACAGGAGAAAAAAAAAAGATCTTGTCTACATTTACTCGAACTAAAATGAAACCGAATAAAACAAGATACAAAAAAAAAAAAAAAAAAACGAAGAAATAAATAAAATGTAAATACCGGTCGTAGTGTGGTTATTATCTGAAAGTTGTTGTAAACTCAGGAATTCATTCGAAAACAAAAAAAAAAACACAAGACACACATTGCGGTCGGAGAGATACAAAAGATACAAGATACAAAACCTAAGCACAGTGGAATACAGCGTCTAATGCTCGCTCAGTGGCCACTTTGGTGAATGAAAGCCACATCCATGGTATGGGCATTTTGGGGCCAAACAGTTCTGTTATGATCACCATGATCATGGTTATTATT
This sequence comes from Orthonevra nobilis, assembly GCA_963555765.1. NCBI lineage: Eukaryota > Metazoa > Arthropoda > Insecta > Diptera > Syrphidae > Orthonevra > Orthonevra nobilis. The sequence continues at coordinate 10,132,676 of OY743227.1, read as the reverse complement.
GTCTGCCACCAATGATGGCATCCAACAACAATTAGCATATTATAATGTTGCTTTCATTCGCGCTTTGGTAGAGTGTCACAAAAAGTATCAGCTTAACAGCTTCATTACAGCCATTTGAATTATTTGCCTCCAAGTCCCGCACAGACCAGCGAAAGCCTCGCTAATTAAGTGGCAAAAATGGAATTCATACGCTGGCGCTGATAGGTTAAATTTGTCCATAAAATTGCAACTAAAGAGAAACCTTTGAAATAATCATCGTCATCATCATCATCATCAATCATCCAATTGAACATTGTTGGGGCGTAAGGTAAATTTTGTTTGATATTTATGCACATGTATGTTAATGAAGATGGTTTGGGTAAAAAATATAAATATTTTTGTATACAGGGTGGTGTTGGAACATCGACTCTGGTGACTTTTACTTTCAGTGTCATGGGGTGTCATGATGAAGCTCTTGAGATATCGAAGAGCGAGTTAAAAAAAGGTTAGAAGACGAGTTAAAATCCGGGAAAACCCCCGCTAGAGGAACCTCTGAGGCCTCTTTAACAGGCACACCCAAATGGAAGCGCTGTACCCATGGCTTTCAAAAGAACCAATTTCCAGAATGCACATCTGGAGCAGTTACATGAGAGGGAAGGACTTCATCGCCTAATCAAATGAGGCATCTTCAATGCTTAATTAAAATCATTTTCAAGTACATAAACAATAAGTTTGAGTTCCAATAAGGAAGCAGCAACTTGATGCAGAAGAGAGTTCATTTCGATGGCGTTACAGTGCGAGATAAACCTAAGTCTCAACAGATAAGGCTCTTCAAACAGCCTCATCTAGGCACTTCTGATTGTAGTCTTTAAGTTGGTTGAAATTCGTTTCCAGTTTAGTGTACGATATAACGAATTAGAATACTCTTTGGGCTGAATCGATCTACGCGGAACCTTCCTGTTAAATTTATGCTGGAGAAACAATAGGTGAGCTTCGATTTGGAAACTATTGCGCTTTTTCCTAGGCCTATCTTAATGGGGATATTTAGTCAATTGAGGAATTTCATATTCAAAAAACGTTCTCGGAGTGTTGAAAAGGAGTTTTAAGTTTAAGTTATGTAAGGGACTGTTCCTTTTTTAATGACGCAGTTAAGAGAGTTTTTATTCCTTAGGATTGTGCAACTGAAGCTGAGGTTCCATTCATCAGACAGACTTTTGTTCGATCATAGTTTATGTTATGATAAGATGAACGGCCGGTCATAGAAGCCTTGCTGGTCGGAATCTGACATCTACATGACAGGGGCATGTTATTCATCAACATCAGGTTAATATCAAGAAATGCGCTTCTCGTGGTCTTTATTTTTCCGTCTGAGAAGCCAAAGTTATCATAACTCTGCTTATTTGCCTGCGAGTAGCTTTCATCCTTCTCAGCAAGACCTTTGTACGCTATCTGATTAGTTACATGCGCTCCCTGAACGTAATTCGGAATTGTATTGCTTCCTGACGGTTTTGGTGGTTTGTCTGGTAAATCCTCATTCGAACTTTGGCTGCAAGTAAGAAGCAATCGGATTCGAAGTTGGCTCCTGAGGGAAAGAATGTTCAGAATTTTTAAAGAATGTCTTGCATCCATCTTAATATTATCGGTTTGTTGTTCTGGATATCGCCTGTTCTCTCAGCCTACGTTGGCTTACGAGTGCTTATTTCACTAAGATTTCTTCGTGTACCTAAACTTATCATCTTATTCCGAAAACTATTTCTTAACCGATCTTCACGAAAAAAATCGCCGAGTAAATTTTGTACGCCATCTCTTTATTCAGCTGGAGCATGTGCACAGATGTTGCTGATGTTTTTGAATTAAGCCTTAATGCGGATTGTTATCCCACGTGTGAGTCCACATGCCTAAAGCTATTAACTTCTTGGCTACGTCTAGCATTGATGATGAATCCCCATCAATTCCCCACGATGTCTTTGATTGCTTTTATGTCAGATCTTTGGCGCTTCAAAGCCTTAGATTATTTCAGTCCAATCTTCATATGCATGTCCGAAAACCATTTTCGATATGTGCGTTTGATCTTGTGAGCCTAGGGTCAGATACTTAACGTAATCGGCGAAGCCTCATCTGATGAATACGTGCTAAGAATATTTGAAACAAACATTTCAGCTCATTGCATGCCAAGAAGAAACTGTTTCACTTATTCTTGCTGACAGACAAACCAGAGAGTAGAGGGACCATGATCTTAAACCTAGTTATGATTCTGTCGACCAGGGAACATTAAACAGAGCATAAAATATAGTGGTCGTCTGATTTCCAGTGGACAAAACTTTTCGACTGAGTTAATCCTGTACGAACCCATGAAAAATTCAAGAAACTTGCAATAGAGATAAGGCTAATTACTAGTGATCCATCGGCGGTAGCAATAAAAAGGACAACCTTGATCATTAGAACTTTGCATTACAATGAACCGATCTGCTTGTACAAGTGCAGGACAATTCTGCCTTCAACTCTTAGCAACGAATTATAATGTTTTGACAACTTTTCTAAGAAAGAAACACCCTGTTCACTTGCAAAGCTCAACGTCAATGCCACACGATTTGAATTTAAATTCATTAATAATTCGATTTATTCCACTCGAATTCGTACCTCAACACTTTTCCACTTCACCTGTGTGCATTACTTGATCCTCAATTTGGCTTACAGCACTCATTTTCTGGATTATAAATTAATGTATTATTATTTTTTATAGCTCATTATGCATTTTATTTCATTATCTTATTTTCACTTTCTTTCTTGTGCCGCCACAATAGCCCACTGAGTACCCGCAATTACATAAGCCGATTCATTATGTGAGTGGATTTATTGTTTTTCCATTAAGGTCGCCACAATTGCTGCACATGATTCGAATTTTTAAATAAACAAAATATAACTTTTGACTTGTCTTGAAGCTAGGCAATTATTTAAATTCCCATAGTGTGTATGTGACTTGAAAATTTGATTGGGGAATTTTAAGAATTTCATCATGAGGGCGTTAAATAAAATAAAAAAAAAGAATATAAAAGAGTTCACGAGCGAACTTTATGGTGGGTTCAGTGAAAAGTAATAAATTTGAGTTTGAATTTTTAGATTCAATTCTTTTTAGGAAACGTTCTAATTTGAAGTATCTTACAGTTATTTTTTTAATGATCTCTCTGTGGTATTTTTATGATACATCCACGTTCGGAAGGTGGTCATTTGATTTAAAGTTCAGTCGATTACGTAATCCATTGTATTGGCACATCTTATGCTGTGGGATGGGAAACATTCTCGCATGAGTCATATTTCTGACTTAATAATTGTTGAAAATAATTATTTTATCGATTCAATGAGTTCACAGGGAGTACGCGTATTTAAGTGTTTTGTCTGAGCTTCGTGTCGATGATTAGAAGACAAAAGGTGGAGAGGGTGATAATGTAGTCATCACGTACCGTAAAAAAGTGGCGTCACGGCTATTAGTAGATTAATTGTGATAAACTATCTGATTTTCTACCATAAGAACGGATTCATGAGCCAGCTTATCAGCCAAGTGTGAATTGACTTCCCGCACTATTAAAGTTCGTCCGGTTTGAAAACGAATTCATTCAAGAGACATTTCGGCTGAAAATGTCAGCGATCCATAAACAAATTTGGATATTGCATTTTCTGAAGTTTTGAATAAAATTTTAAGTGAGCGATGAGAAATCTGCATTTTTTTGTTTTTGGTTGCGCAGTTAATATTTTAAAATGTGTGCCAATTTCTGAACTTATATATTTTACAAGGTTGCACAATTTTTGAGAACTGCACATAAGACGGAGCGAAGTATTTTTGAAAATTAAAAAAAAAATTAAATCACTTTAATAGGAATTTAGGCTTTTTATCAACTTGGCCATAACCTTTGCACGATCTTTTGGATAGACCAACAAAAAGAAATCAAACGAACACAAATTTTTTGAACTTTGCTGGGTAGTTCACATTTCAAAATACGAAATTGCTCATTCGGAATTTTTGACATAAAGCCAAAACAGGTCTTATTGTATGAGGTGTAACATCTCCGTGTTGAAACATAACAAAATTGGTTAAATTATGGCTAGAGCGATAAGAGTATACGATGGTCAGCAGGCTTGATTTTTTGAGTGAGTGCATAGAGGTATAGATGCAAACTCCATTATGAGCCATAAGAATACTTAATGCTGTTTTCGTCATGAGATAAACAGTAGACTTTTTAAAAGACCACTCTTGTAAACTAAAAATTTACAATCTCGAATGACAGTTGAAATTGACGTGCAACATTAGTAGAAGGATGTCGAATCAGGACTATGATTTTGGAGACCCTTTATCAGATCAAGTTGAAAGAGAATTAATAGTTGTAGATTTATTTACATTAGCAGATGAAGAGATTTGCGTTTCTGGGGCAAACAGAGTTGACTCAAAAGCAAGAGTGTTGAATCATCTTTATTCAAATAAATAAATCATTATTCTTAATCAGAAGATTCGACTCTTCTGACCCCTTAACTAATGCTAATTGAATGTCACAAAGACTTGATCATCTCACCCTCCAGGGATCACTTTTAGAAAAAAGAAGAAAAGGATGTGAAACTAATGCAACGAGATTCTTTCGGCCATGCAGGCTTAAGTACGGGCTGTTTATGGTTGTCCATGTACATCCATGTATCCAAATTCATAGAAATGAGTGTCATAAATATTCAGCGTTCATATTATTTCGCAGCGGCTTTTTTTTCACCTTAAAAATCGGATCTATGTTATTTTAGCTTGATAGTCATGGAATATGGATGAAAAGTTCTTAATTTAAACAACACGAGAATGTATGATTTCGTTCTTTGTGATTTACGCTGCTATACAATGGCCGGAAGCCGGGATATCTTACGTTATTTGTAAGGTCAATGTTGAGATTTTTAGAAAAAGAAAAGATGAACAATTCCGAAGTAGAAATGATGATTGTTTTAATTTTCATAAGATTGAGGATACTTAAGCTGAAATTTAGGTTGTTCTACTAATTGGGGAAGAAGAATTCGGTCACAAAGCATTGACTTTTGGGAATATATGTCCACCTGGAAAGGGTAAATCATAAGACTAAAATGATTCAATCACTCTCTTATTTGGGATGCCGTTCAGGGATAGAAATGAGTTAACACATTGCTTTTTAGCCATATTTCCAAGTTTCAAGACATTCCAAATATTATATCTGAATGTAAAAGGGACTGTTGTTAAAAAAGGGCAACTTATAGTGTTCTAAAAAGACAAAGGTTTTCTTGAATTTGAATTAACTTGAAGCATACTTTTACAAGGCAATAGAAAGTAAATACTTCAAATGTCGCTATCATTGTGACTTGACATTCATATTGTAAACAGATAGATAATAACTTGACTTCAATAATACACCTGAAGACCATGGACCTATTGTGACTGCTTATTTAAACAATTTTCAATTTGCTTTTGTTTTAGCGTGTGAATGTGAGCCTGTGGACAAGAGTTGTGGGATGAAATGTGGCCAAGGGACGTTCTAAAAAGACTTTAATTCGTTGCATTAAAGTTCAGGGAAAGGTCAGGATAGCTTTGTATCTAAAATTAAAGCAAGCAACGCAGTCCATTTCTTATATCTACTCAAAGTGACTTTACGATGTAGCATTTGTGGTAAAAAAGTGGTTGGTCCTTATATTTTTGAGGAAGCCGATAGAACTAAGAAAACTGTTAGTGGTGAACACCACACACAGGAGTTTCACATTATTATTTTGCTGAATTCGTTTTCAAGTATTGTTGGTTTCAGCAAGACGGAACCAGCTCGACACTGAAGGAGATTTTGAAGCAACAATATCCGAGCCATTTTTTCTCGCATTTGGACGATTTTAATTGGCTACCCAGACCGACAGACTTGACTGCGCCTGCATTTGGTAACCGGTGCTGTAACAACAATCAATTTTACGATGATCATAAAGAATTTGTCTGTTTAAGATCTTTTCAACATTCTTCTCGATAAACTTTGCATTTGGATAAAGCTGGTTCATAACAGCATCTCCAAAAGTTGTGCTCCTCTATTTTTACCTTGAATGCATAAACGAGAAAACGTCCCTATTCGCCCGGCAGCCGGATTTCGAATAAAGTAATTTATTCGCCCTTAAATGAAACTGTCTAACTTTGTGTCAAAACTCTGTTTTCTATAAAAAAAATTAAACATTAATTAAGAACTCTGCAGGCACAGTTCAAATGCAAAGAGGATAAAATATCACGACATTTTTTTTAAATCTTTCGCTGGTTTAAATAAAACTCTTGAAATAATTAAAAAATCCAGGCCTTTACTCTTAGTTATAGACAAGATAGTTCCGGTTAATGGAAGACACATTAAATAAGTAGGCAACTTATAAATACTTTCTTCCTATTCAGCACAGATTGCTTGCTAAGAGAGATTTTCTAAAGAACCATCAATTTTCATTTCATCTCTCAAATCATTTAACATCGACTTGAATGGCACATTTCTTTGACATACAATGGCAGTTGCCTTGGCACTCATTTCTTAATTACTTCTGCTTGTGGTCTTTAAAAATTACCCATCTCATTACATCTGCGATTTCAGATCTTTCTAATTAACGTAAGTATGGTTGAGATTACTTGCTATTCCACTCGTTCATGTTTTATTCAATGCATCACCCAGGCACATTTTTCCTTCGTTCATGCAACACCACCACGAAGAACAAATTTTTCTCCTGCCAAGAAGATACCAGTACACGAAGCCAACCATTACTCTGTGTACAAGTAAACTTTCAACTTCCCGTTAGAATGTACGAAAAAGCGAAAAAATAAATTATCAGAAAAGAGCCAAAGAGGAGAGAAAATATAATAGAGATACGAGAATGACTCCTAGGTAGGTAGGTACTAGCAGTCACCTTGCAGCAGTCTTTTAAAAAAACAGGTACTGGACTATCGCACACCTGCAAATACTCTTGGTGGTGAAGGTAGAATACCGAACACTTCATCACCTTCGGATCACGATTGCAGCAGCAACTCGTAATGATCATTAAAATGGAGGCATAAAAGATCCCCGCGAACCTCATTATGAGCATCGACCGCAATGTGCCGCATCATCTTGATCACACTACTGACCTCAAAACCGAAGGTAACTGAAGAACAAACGCTGTCTGAATGGATTGCCCAGGATGATGAAGAGCAAGGTACTATAGAAAAACAAACGAAAGACGTTCCATGATCAATGATCACCAATCGACCGTCCATCGCCGTCGTCGTGGTTTATTATGCTGTTGCTTGTTTCTTTGCCATTCTCCCTAAACGCATTCACTGTGCCACGGCATGGTCAGGGGAATTGCTGTTCCCTTTGTGAATGAGTATATTATGAATCCCTGTTGCTAGGGAATACAACAGGGAAAAACGATTGCAGTTTTATTCACCATTTTCTTAGGCTTAACTTTTAAGCTTGGCTATCGAGTTTGCTGCTCAACTCTTTTGTTTTCTTACGCACTCCTAGATGGTTCCTCTTGAATGACTGTTTTATGTCTGTCTATTGACACACTTTTAGGAGTTTACAGTCTTTTTTGGAGAATTATCACATTCCCTCAACCCCGAAAGCGAAACAATCTTTGATCTTGTGTTGATTTAAATTGTTAGATCGTGTGTCGGTGGTATTTTCTCAAATCCATCACAGGTCATTCCACTACTAGATGCAGCTAATTGTTGCTAACTATTGAATAATTTACTCACAAGCAACCGTCAAAATCAATATCTTAACTACACAATTGGGTGTGGGATGCTGATGACCTTTCAATTTTAAATCGGAAAGTGAATATCAGAGACGAGGGAGATGATGATAAGCTTTTACCGATGACAGACAAAGTGAAAAAGTAAAGGTGGGAGAGAAGAGATCAACTTTTTTTTCCACCAAAACAAGTTTTGTTTTTGTTTTTTTTTTCTATTTTCTTCTGATCGGTTTTATGTGAGGAATTGGGGACAACAAAGTTGGTGAGTGATTTCAGAACACGATCCAGTCAAACTGCTTTTACATGGTCAGCATGTTCTCGATCTGGAAACATGAAATATTCTATCTTTAGTCGTAGTTGTAGTGGCAACGATGGCCTAAAGCAAACTGTTTAGTCATAACTATATGTATGTTCGAAGTACTAACTGTTTTGTGAGTTTGCAACTGTAAGCCAATAAATCTTACAACAATCGAGTGTTTTTTTTTTCGTGAGTGAAAAACAAAAACTCCCAACTAGATGAGTGAGTGGTCAGTTGGTAAGACCAAGCTTCCTGGCGTCCACGAATTCTTGATCTTTAACCGAGACTTGATCGAAATTTGTGTGCCAACATCTAAACTTGATGACCAACCGCCCAAGTTCTTTCAAAATACATTAACCAAAGTCGAAAGACATCAGATTCAAACTGCGAATGTATAACGTAAATTGATGTCGATAACAGTGTAGAAGATGTCGCCGAGAAAATTGTCATTGGAATGCAGACTGATATAAAAAGACAAGAATGTGCAGTTACATCAAAGGGCGGAGCTTCCATAACGTGTCACTCAAACCCAGCTTCGTCCATATCCAAATCGAGTATTTATAATAAAGTGCTAGTAGGACGCACAGAGAAAGAATTTTGTGTCACCGACTTTAAAAAAAAAATTTTTTATGGTGACTTTTTATAACTTGATATTATTTCTATTATTTGTTCATTATACTAATACACATTCTGTGAAAATTGAAGTGTCTTTTCGGAGTTCAAGGGATACAGCTCTGTGACAGACGGTCGGACGCACAGACAGTGTAGTCATGGTAATAGGGTTCCTTTTGTACTGAACCCCTTAAAATGATCAAATCTCCTTAAGAAAAGAATGCTTAACACAAAGCTTTAGAACTTTGCCACTGATGTCTATGCTATACACTAGAACAAACAAAATAAAAAACAAAAAGGTTGAAATCTGGCAAAGAGTTGTATTTTGAAGCCCTGCTACTTTTGGTAAAGAGCTTTTGGAGACATCTTTTCAAATTACTATTGTTTCTCTACGCAACATTCTCTACTTTTAGCACAATTCTTCCCTTTTTACCAGGAGGAGTGGTACCAGATTACAGAACGAGAATTGTAGCAAGACAAGGCTCATATTGGAACCACGCTACCTCCAGCTTTTGCTTCGTCAAAGGTTGATAGTTGAGCTTAGAAGGTCATGCCAGATTTCCATATAATGAAGACAAGGAATGCAGCAAGGACCACCCTCTATCATATTTTTTGTCCAAGCTAACTCTTGAACAAAATTTCAATTGTTGACTGTAACATTCGTACAGTTTTGATGCAGAATCTGAACACCCTGATTTTGATAGTCTAGACCGAAACTTATTGTGAGGTGAATCGTGTCACGGAACCGTTTGCAATTGTGCATGATTTGAAGATGGTCTGACCTGAAACCGTTGGATCATAAATCCACAAAAGACACCTTGGTGGAGACCCAAAGAAGATATATCAAGGCAACCAATGCTACCTCTCTTGGTCAAATTACAACAATTAGGATCAAAACCTTAGAATAACCTCGTAGAATAAAAAGCACTGTATGAGTCAGGAATAGTTCGAGTATCACATCCACCAAGCTTACAAAAAAAATTTTGAACAAGGATCAAGCATTGGTTAAAGCTGCAAGGCTTGGTCTAACCAGCTGAAATGGGCATTCCTGGGATCGTTTGGCTAACACTCACCAAATTTCGATGGCCTGATGTATAAGCAAGGAACTAATATAGCTTATTTATAGGCCTAGGTCCCATCCTCTTACTAGGCCACACTGGTACTACAGTTTGCAGATCTTACCTTTAGCTGGAGCAAAACCTTCCTTATCGATATTTTGCATTCTTCTGCTGCAAACATCATACCGCTATGCGCAGCATGATTACAGACCACAAGAATTCCTTCTTCAGGTTGAAACTACTTCTTTGTATTTTTATTTTTATTTGATTTGATCACTTATGAAGATTGCACAATGAACCTCTGGTTTGGCGGCTGGCCATGCGGTTACACATCACTTGCGAAGATTTGCTGATGATCTCTTTGGTGATTTCTGCACATGATAACTCGCCAAAGATAGATTCGGATACAAGTATCTGTTGACTTACCTCATGTGGAGGACAAGTATTTTTGCATCAACGAGTACTTCACAAGCAGTGAAAGTTCAGCTTCATGTGGTGAGCTGAGTTTAATTACGTTGCGGCACTCAACTGCGAGGCACTATGAAATTTACTCTCGGTGTTGCTATTTGAATGTGAGATGATAATTGTTGGATGCCACTTGGATCGCAGTGTTTTGGCTGTCAAATTTCTGATTTTCGAGGTGATAGGGTCAGATTGAAACCGTTGAGACTTTGCAAGTGGAAAGTGTGCCAGATTGCAGATCGCTGGCTCCGAGCGCTTTTGCACTTTTCCCGTGAAAAATCTACGTGCAAATGGGAGAGAGAAGCTCGAAGAAAGGTGCAAGTCGATTAAAGAATTCGTTATAACAGCAGCAAGGAACATGTAATAAGCAATTAAAAGAACGCAGATGTATCACAGGTCTCATGGTAAAGCTTAGAGTTTCAAACTCCCTTCTTTTCAATATTCAATTATGCCGAAAATTCAGTCGTTGTCCTCTCAGTCTTTTTAATACGCAAGTTAATTCAGAGCTGGACGTTGTTTCTATTTGAAGATCTGCTTACAGATGCATGCCGCACGGTGGCATCATAAACTCATCCTGGAAACAACGTTGACGTTCTTGAAGCAGTATAAAGGAAACATCTGAGCACAGTAAGAGATCTCCTACAAAAAAAAACATTCCTAAAAATGGCCAATTGGACATACGAGTGCGGGCATATCTGGCACGAAAAAATTGGTCTTGTACTCGTAGCTCGGAAGACCAAACGCATTAATTGTATCGATTTTCACTGCATGAAGCCGAGGGCTGGAAAGCCACAAGAGATCTGAAAAGAAGCTGTCAAGTTGAGAGAGATGGATTTACGGTGTTATAAAGCTTCCCTCCAGAGGAACACCGGAAAAAGTTTCACCGAGTCCGCAATGAGCGTAATGCTCTTCTACAACGGACGAAGTTATACCATGGACTAAAAACTGTACTATAAAGTACTATAAAGTACATCGTTTTCCCAGTAAACTATTTTGGTCCTTCGTCAAAAATATTAATAACTCTACTTCGTTATCGATACCAACGCACATTCGGAATGATACTCCTATTTTTAATTACCAAGACAAAGCCTATCTGCTTGCTGCACAATTCACGGCCAGTACCACACTTCCAGATAGCGCTTTGCCACCGCCTGTGCACGAGAGCGTACAAAATTCTATGGGACAAATATATTTTAGTACTCCCACAGTCGCAAGTTTTCTGAAAGACTAGATGTACACAAATCCGCTGGTCCAGATGGTATTTTCTCTATAATTATGAAGCGTTGTTTTTCATATGTCTTACTCATCGGCTCTCTTTCCGAGAATATGGAAAACAGCATTTGTCCAGTAAGTCCCTAAAAAAGGCGAATATCTTGAATCGCAGAAACTCCTTAATGAACAGCAGTATGGTTTTAGTAGTAGTTTAACAGTTCCACAGGTGTTTTGATGACCTCGCTCACCGAAAAGTGGAACCAATCTTTACATAATTTCGACAAATCAAAGATGGTTCCACTTGATATTTGAAAGAGTTTTGACAGAGTTTGGCATCCGGCTCTTTTTTCGAAAATGCTCGGTGAGTCTCTTTTCGACAGATTTGAAACTACCTTTCGAATTATATTGGACGGCTTCAAGTCCAAAATTCACCATATTAGTGCTGGTGTTCCGCAAGGCTCAGTTTTGTCTCCAACTCTCTTTTAAATTTTCATTTTCCATCTCTTGTCTATCACATCTAATCCAATATATTCCTTTGCAGATGACAGTACCCTCAGTTTCACATGTGCGTTTAATGACTCATGCCCCTGCTCTTCGGATGTACATAAATATTGAACACCAACAGAATAGAACTTAATGCTTCCAAAACACAATGCTGCCTATTGTCATTTAATTGAAACCCTAATACCCAGCCATTGTTTATGGATCGCACTTGCTTTCAATACTCGGGATGCGCGTTAATTCGAACCTACGCTGGAATGAACACATCCAATCTGTGTAAATAAAATCACTTTAAGGGTACTTTCAATCCCTTGAGCACTATTTAAAAAAAATAACAAACAAAAACTTACTGATGGGAAGTAAGTTTAGGGAGGTGAAATCAGAGAAAATCCAAAGTCAAAACCCGTCGAATACACTGGCTCGTCCGGGTCGATAGAATGGAAAATAAGGGTACTGTAAAGGGGGATCTTCGAATAACCGAACAGACCCGAAATTCTTTTATCCTGAATCGAATTTTCGTGTATGTAAAACGGCTCGGTCGCGGTAGCTCGAAGCAGCCTGCCTGCGTTCGAAGAGATTTGAAGGCTAGAATTAGCTGCGAAGATATTTTGAAAACTTCTGAACTGAGGAAGGGCGATTTGTGTGCGATTTGTTCATTAAAAGTGAGGAGAACGATGCCTTATTGAAGTCACGGTTAACTGTTCAAAATCGAAAGAAAACCATTACCAGAGCAAAGCTATGCTGTCAGTGTGGTAAGATTTTAAAGGCATGGTGTTTTTTCAGCTCCTGCCAAATTATGAAACAATCGATTTTGATACTTTCTAAAGCGAGTTGGTAAGTTTGAAGGAATCCATCATCCAGATACACGTCCAGAACTTGTTAATCGTGTTCTTCATGACAATTCGAGGCCACACAAACGTATGTTCATGGCTTTTGGAGTTTTAATGAGATGTGGTTAATAATGCAGTCGAGACTGTATTCCCCCTTCTTCTTCAGTTTTCCATCACAAAAGTCAGGTCCTTTGTATGCTTTTAGAAACTAAGAGCTTCAAAAATTGAGACATTTGTCCAAGTCATGATCAGTTGTCTTTTTTTAAGCAAACCATAAGTTTCCGAAACGGTCAAGTTCTGATAAAAAAAAATATCGTAGAAATCACCTCATCTTAATCATTTTTTTTTATCCCAGGTCAACTCTGGCATCACAACAATGTCTGACTCCGAAAATAGAAAAAAAAATAATACAAACAAATAAAAATAAATATTTATATCCACCCAACGACTTGTCACTCTCCATCCTGATATTTAGAGCATAGAGAAAGTGTGGCCCAATTCCATATCAAACAAACATTCTTCTACTAGACCAAAAACATCTCCAATCCAACAAAATATTTGCCAAGCATTCCCGAAGCACACACACCTGATCTTCCAAAGTGTAATTAACATAATGAATGAATCTCTTTTAAGCACTCTCTGCAGAGGCATCAGGCAGGTCGGCAGTATTCAATGACGTTGCTGGTCAGAACCAGATTGAAATGACCCACATCGCTGGCTTCGGAGTGATGTAGCCTTTACATTTTCGTTTTCTTTTCAGAAAACGATGGTATAGCATCCGAACCATTCCAGACGTGACCCCGTTTCCATCTTATCGGACGATGTTTATCGATGCGTTTAGGTTCTCGTTTTCTAAACTAGAATTTATTATGGAATTAATCAGCATCCGTCCAGATATGGAAGAGCTATTGCTGGGGCGCACCTACATTCGTTCATGCCGAAGATCTTGCGTCATGTTGAGGGCAATAACACCAAGAGTACGCGTTTGGTTTATGTGATGATGCCAAGAACTGCCAGTCGCAGTTAGGTTTATAAATTCTTAAGACCATGTTGTGCGACTTCTTGGTGGGCACAATGTCATGAGACTTGTGCAATTAGAAAAGGTTTCTGAGGGTACACTGTGCTGCTGACCACACAACATAACGTTCTATGTTGAGCCGGCAGTTTAAGCAGATTTGTTGATTGCAAACGGAAGAGGCAAAAGCATGTTAAGAAGTTGTTTATGGCTTTTACGTTATGTCATCCGTTAATTGCCACCGAATGAACTAATAAATGGATAATGAGCAAAGGAATTGCGGCTCTTAAGCTAGTTTTCACTTTAATCAGAGTTTTGCCAGACGAAAGATGCGATTCCATCCGTCCTCTCGTTTTCCACGTTGTCCCGGCAAGTGTGTCCCGATAAAGTGGATAAATTCACTGCTCCGTATACTCCGCTAACAACGTCGGATGTGTTCACTTACAAGTCTTCCAGCTAATATGTGTTATTTGGAGGATTCTTGAGGATAATCATGCGAATTGAACCCCTCGGTCATTTACATTATTCATCCGCGTCTCAAACAAAGTTTGCTGTGAGATTTTGAATTGAGATGAGCAAGTTTCGCAGGAGTTCAGATCACATTGTCTGGAATTCATCAAGGACTAAAGATTTCGCATCGATATCTTCCTCAGAATCTAGGGAATCCAATAATTGCTACCAGTTCCGTTCTTCATCACTGTTAGAATAGTATAAATTTTGAACGCGTTATCGCCAGGAAAATGGCTTTACGGGAAGATCAGCAGATTCGTGCGGGATGAGTGTAGTAGTTTGGACGTTAACCCGTAAAAGTCGCGCTTTCTAAAGTCAATTCAACATTCGATGTCACTTCTTTTATGCCTTCAAAAATTATCCTTGAAGGATACAGTATTATTCTTCTTTTTTTTCTTATTGTGGTGCTATAGACCGGGGTGGACCAACAACCCTAATTTCACATGTGTGCGTCACCTGATACACGGTCTTTCTCTTCCCCCTCAGTCGTTGGACTTTTATCCTTTGAGCTAGGTCGATGTCACTGTACAGCTTACTACAGTTCGTCGTTGAATCTTTTCCTCGACTCTGCGTCTATGCAGAATAGATCATAGATACGCATAGAATTTTCCTCTGGAAACAACCGAGGGCGCTCTCATCAGTTTTTCAGAGCATCCACATGACTCTATCCTGCTGGATGGTGCATGTTGTCATGCAGGATTTTAAAATCAGTGAAAGATGGTGAATGTCGATTTGGAGCTCATGGGTTTTTTCCAAGATCTGCAGCAATGACAATATTTGTTCTATGGTGGACTTTTCTCATTTCCTATCAAGTTGTTGCCGAACATCTTCAGATTCATAATTCATAATTCAGGAAAATATAACCAGTGAACTTGAGGCCATTGAACCTTTGCTTGGCTTCCGCATACTTGGAAAAAAAACATAATCGTCAATAAGCTCTTTTGTCTTGAAATTAAAAATTTCAGCAGGCAATTCTCGAGATTCCTCTTATAGAAAAGTCGGTTTAACATCTGTACATTGCAGATTTTGCTTGATTAATACAAAATCCATTTTCCTTAACACAAAATAAGCAGTTTACTGGACAGAAGAACAATCCACACAGCACGGCAAAAGCGAACTCGTGTTGGCAGGAGCTCTTGAAAATGATACAGCTCCAAAACAAACCTTTCTCAAAGTTTATATTTAAACGAAAAAAATAATATTCTTTTAAATAAATTGTACAAAATTGTATATTCTCTTTTTATTAAGTTTCTTTCGTTTGTTAATTGATCACAAGTATTCTGTTTTTAGGTCTTAGTTCATCCTTAAATGTTTAACATTTACATATATAATTATCTTTAAAAGAAAAATTAAACTAATTCGCATTAACATATATTTCGTTACTTAATTTATCTACACATACTTCAGTTAAGTACAAATCAAATATACAATTTCTTTTCCCTTAAATAAAGTTAACGACGCTTGCCAACTTCCCCTCATCCGCCGTCTATAGTATATAATAACAACAACAGCAACGATCAGGCACTTAATTTTTTTTTTTCTCTTATTTTATAAGACTTTAAAAAAAAAACACAAAACTTAACATCAAAACAAAACAATGACATTGATTTGGTTTTTCATTGTCGTCGCGGATTTAAAATAGTTTTCTTTTTTTTTAGTTTATTGTTAAATACAGGAGTCGGTGGTGACTCTTTGCGTGTGCATTTACCTGTCTCACGCTGTACGGCATGCATTGGCGTAGACGACAGCGTCGTGTAGGGTGGGAAACACTTCAAATGGTCCCTCGCTAAGGGCCATGCTGTGCACGATTGTATCGTAGACCCGATCCGATGGACTGGCAATAAAAACTCTAACTCCAAGGATGCTCAATTCTTTCTTGATCTCGCTAAGCGTGCGGCAACCTGCCACATCGATGTGCCCCAAAGATGAGAAGTCCAGGATAAGGACACGGAACTGATTTAGCATGTGAACGTCTCCATTCGCGGCGAGTGACATCAGAGACGCCTTGCATAGTTTCTCACAGTTTACGTTTATGGCTTCGTATAGGGATTTTTTGTAGAAGTTTCTTGTGGCAAAATTTAAGGAACCGGCATAGCGGAAGATTTTTGTTTCGGGCACCTCTCGGGCGTCACTGTGATTACCAATGTCGACGTAGATTCCTTCGTTACCGGAAACGGTTCCCAGCAGGCAATTGTACGGTTTGAGGCCTTTAACGTAGAGAGTCATCAGGGACACGCAAATACCGACCAGTAAACTGAAAAAAAGATTAAATGGAACATTTTTGTTAGTAGTACGAAAAATTAACATTCATAAATGCATCTGTCTCTTTCATCACTCGCTTACTGAACATACATATATCTGGTCCAGTTTCATTCACACACATTCGGTCCTATCTTGAGTTTTTTTTTTTTTTGTTAAACGTATCCTAGGTGACCGTATGATGTCCTATTCTGTGCGCAATCCCCAGAGACGAATTCTTAACTAGTTTTTCTCAAAATTTTGATATATAATCCCGCTCCTTCAAAAATAACATTGAAAAGCAACGTAAGAGGTCATTCTTGATCCAATGAGATACTTAATGGATGGTTCTCCTTCCTAGTTTCCCGGTGTTTCGAACGCATGGGTGTTTGGAGGAAGGAGTAACGGAAAATCTCTTGCCAAGGTTGAAGATTTATTTCTTACCTATGGACAGGAGGCTGTGGGTTTTTCCTTTTTTGATACAGGGTCAAGCACTAAGATATGGATAAACGAGTACGTAACGTTTTCGGGGATATTGGTCTGAAGATCTTTTTATGAGAAGATGTTGCGAGTCGCCCGAAAAAAACCGGATCCAGGGCTGATACTTTTCCCTTTCGGTTTTTTCGATAATAAAGATCTCAGCTTGGAAATTGTTACACACATCGGAAAGGTTGTATGACTTGTCTATGCTGTGCTCATGTTACAGAACTTTCCTGACAGGTAATCCGAATAGTTTCAATAATTTGAATTGAATTAAATTTAAGAAGTGGAATCGAATATTTTGATTTGAAGATGTGTACTATCGAGGTGTCCTGCACGTTCTGTGACGTTAATAAAAATGGTTTGCGCTCTTAGCTCGTCCTCATTAAATGGATTCCTGCAGCTTTGTCTTTAGGCTTGCATGTAGACAGGTAGGTTTTACAGATACCGAAGTTAAGTTTTTGAATTTATCAAGCATGTGTAAGGGTCGTATTAAGGCGATTAAGATTCAGTGGGTTTTCTGGCATGTGTAGAGAGTACTTAGTGTTAGTTTTCATATTTTCTCTTAACGTTATTTCAATTTTAGTTTTATTTCAGGGATTTTACCGAGGAGTATGCAGTTCTTCAATTTTCCATTTCCATTATCTCGAGATTTGTTTAGAAATTAATTGACTCCGCGTAAGGGTTCAGAATTGCGTACACTTTGTTTACTGAGGATCCTTGCTAATTTCGACAGCAATCGCGAGTAATCGGGGCTTTCCTAAGGTTTGAATTCATACACACTACATCCTAGCACCTTGAGTTATTGCATTTCGAAACTTCTTACTATCTTCATGTTTTTAATCTTTTCCTCGCGAATAAGCTGGTACTCGATTGGAAAACTACTTTGCAGACGATACTTAAAAGGGTTATCCGCCTCTATAAATACTTTCAAGTCATCTGCTGTACAAAATCAACTGCTCAATCAGCATTGATGTCCGTCCATCGCTCCGTTCACGTATTTATCGACACTTAAAGAATAGTGTCTTAACATAATAGTATTCGATTTTAATCTTAACATACCCCACAAATATTAAAATTTTTTAATGTGTAAGATATTTGTTAAAGTAAACATAAAAATTAGATTGACGAACAATTATTTCTAAACAATTTGATACACGTTCTTCACTTTCTATATGTCATCACAAAAAACCGAGTAATAATTTCAGTTTTCAAACACTTTTTCAATAATCCGACGTCGCACTTTGAGCAACAATAAATTTATTGACTGCCAAAGGCACGGTCGTTTTTCTGCATACGCATCAAAATGATGTCAAGTGTTTCTTGTTGTTTTTGTAAGTGCTCGCATAGTTATGGATTCTCATTTTGAAACTCAAAAATTTCATCTGATTTGAATTCTCATCAGTTGTCTGAGAGTACAAGAAGGAAATTTCGGAACCATAGATGCTTTCACTTTTCAACTGATTTCATAACAAACCTGACACGGAAAAAAAACTTCAGGAACATTATAAAACTAAACGACTAAAATTTAAATTAGTCCGACCATTTCTCAACAATGAAATTATACCTACGTTCATCTATTCGTGGAAACAAAAAAAAAAAATAAGAACGGTTTTCTTCGGAATATTTCACTCCAGACTGTTGTACGGCTTTTCGCTAACAAGAGTTTCAATCTTATAAAGGTAAAGGAGTGGCCTTTCAAATACATAATCATAAATTGTGCAGGTATTATTAATTCGAATAAATAAAAATCTTACACTTATATTCTTAAAGAAGTCCATTTTACGTATGAGTTTCTCTTACAGAATCTTCTATTTCTCAATTATGGAGGTTAAAACGTCGGAACATGGTATTACTCCCACTTCCAGAATATGTAACCTGTTTCTACAGTTCTGTTGGCGGTTTTTCGTACCGAGAGCCATAAAATAAACAGTAAGTTCAAATGACTTAACATTTGTTCTAGTTTTGGAAGACATTTTCTCTTTAGTTAATTTTTCTTTCATTCCATTCACCCACATTTTCTACTATGCATGGTCACACTGAACTTCGCACAAAATCTAGACTCGGAATATTACAAAAATATATAACATACTTTTGGGCGGTTCCAGATATTTAAAATATATATAAGACTACTTAAAGGGCAATAAAAAGCGTGTACGTAAATCATAAGCCTTATTTGGTACTTACCCAAGATCTATATCAATGAAGACGACACACGTAAATGTCAGGAACCATGTCAGAAGCTCCAACTTGCCCTGTTGCGAGAATTTCTTCAATTCGCTGGCTTGCGTTAACATCGGTTTAAGGGCCACAATGATGACCCCGGCCAAAACACACTAAAAGAAAAGAATCAAATCTTTAACAATCAATCGAAACATTGCCACCTTCTCTACTCACTCTTGGCAAAGTACTGAAAAACGGTCCGAGCCACAGAACCGTGGCGAGCAGGATCATCGCTGAAATGGACGAGGCAATTTGTGTCACACCGCCCGTCTGATCTTGAATCACAGATCGTGATAATGAACAAGCCATTGGAATGCATGAAAAGCAACCGCCAACAATATTGCCCACGCCCAGCGCGAGCAACTCCTGATTAGCTCTGACCTCATACGAGTGCTTCTTGGCAAAGGTTAGACCCATTGACATAACAATCGAGTAACTGACTACAGCTATCGCAATTGAGTCGACAGCAACCATCGGCAACAGTTCGAAAGGTGGAAATTTAGGCGCTGGCAAGCCCAATGGAATGTCTCCGAGCAAATTAACTCCATATTTGGCATGCAAGTCAATATACTTAGATGCGAGTGTGCCTCCTACTACAGCCATCAGTTCGGCAGGTATGGGAAAACGTGTGCGCTTAGCCACGAGTGGCTTAATAAACTCATTCATAATGACCATGAAGACCACAATAATCAAAAACACTATGAACGCGGCTATATTGGTCGATGGGATGGATCTTCCCAAATCGATGAAGGTGTAAATAACTTTAAAGGCACTCTTGTGACGAGGAATTGATACTCCGAGGGCATCCTTCAACTGGCTTGTTATCACATGGATGGCAGCACCGGTTGTGAAGCCATTCACTAAAGGCTCACTAAGCAGCGAAGAGAGTGTACCTAACCGCATGATTGCCATAAGGAGCTACAATCAAAAAGAAAATATTAAGGAATATTACATTTTTTGAAATCCGAGAACTTACATGAACGACTCCAGTCATTATGGCCGTCGCAGTGACAACCTCTAACGGCGTGTAACCTTCTTCGCCTGGCTGCAAATCTTCCGTCGCATAAGTCTGCACAACCTTGAAAGTCATGATACTGACGATCGCAAACGTACCAATCGATATATGTTTCGAGGTACCTAAGAATAAGTACACTAATACTGGAAAAATGGCCATATACAGTCCGTTGCTGACACCGACACCTGCTAGAATGCCATACGCCATGCCATGGGGTATATTCATGACGGCCACCGTGATGCCAGCAATGAAATCCCCAATAAAGTCCCTTCGCAGCGAGTATTTTGGCAGCCATTGAAATATTGGAACGATGCCCGTAAACAGGCTAAGGAAGCACCAGCTTTTCCAATACGAACGCATCCCATAGAAGATGCTCTTGTCGCGCGCCGTATAACGCGTCTGCTTGATGAGCCCCTCTTGATCGAGGACATCTCGTTGTATGCTGATTTTTGGCTTACCCTTGGGTCGTTGGTCCAAGAAGGATTTGGTTAAAGCTTCGCTTCTATGCAAATTAAAAAGAGAAGAGAGAAAAAATTTACAATTTCAAACAGAACTATATTCCAAGATGGTTTATACATTGCCTACTCAGTCTTTTGGTCCTCGGGCATGTTTTTCATTTCCAATTGATGCACATTTGTTGTTTTGTTGGCTTTTTGATTCACTGGCGATTTTTGAAAATTACTGTCGCTGGCCGTGACGGAGGGACCTTGTTGGATCTTCTTGATGTGTTCTACAGCAAATTTGCGCACATGCTTAAAGTCGAACGGTGGGGGTTTCTATAAACAGAAAAAAAAAAATACATCATACATTTTTATTTGAGAACAAAAACCCAAAAACCAATTTTTTGACAACAGCCTACTCAATGACAAAAGCTTCTACCTACTACTAGACTACCCAAAAACTCAATCAATCTAACTCAATAGCGATACCTCAGTTCGTAGTATTTACCCGTCCATGAGAAGCATGTTTCTCCATCATGACAAGTCCTCGAGAGTAGAAAGATCGATTGATAGCGTGACCTGTTTTTTCTGGAGCAAACATTTATTTAATTAGAAATTTATTTGTGCAATTTAATACTTGTAGCCGCAATATCGTTTTTCATTCCGATGATTGCCCTCGCAGTTTCCTACAAAAGAGAATAGACTGATTACCGTGAATATGGGATAGCTCAGCCTTAATAAGGCTCAAGCGACTACAGAAGATTTGAAAGCAAACATTCTCACAGCGAAAGATTATATCAACCCAACTGGTTGTATTTAAAAAAAAATAGAATGTTCCAAATAGGGCGGTTTCTTTTGCACTTTGACCACCTGATTGCCATGTCGGAAGCCTTCAGATTAGCCGATAAGTCTGATAGATAAGAACTTATCTTCCAAAATAACAATGATCGGAGAAACAAATCACCTTTGTGAAAGGAAGGAAAACTCTATTCTCCAATGACCAGCCTCTTTCTGATTACTTCTGAAAAACCAGAACATTTACAGGCATGAAAACGATCAATCATCAATCAATGGATTCACTTTTCTTCGTTTTCATGCAATCATTTGAGAACGCATGAATTTTTTTTGCATTCATTTGCATTTCTCGTATTTTTCACCAAAAACAGGTCGCTTTTTTGAAAAACAAGGTGTCGGAAAATGGAATACCATTTTCGAAAAATAATTGAATCGCATTCCAAATAAGAATCTTCGATATATGATGAATGGCATTATGGAAACACATCTTGAACAAGCCTTGATCTTAAGTCGCTGAGAGAATGCAAAGAATGCAAAGAATTAAATGAATACACAAGAATGCAAAAGAATGCACGCTTTAAGCATACTTAAATATTTGAATTAAATCGTACTATATGAAAATGAACGAAATCCTTTCTTTGCTTAATGAATGGTGAATGCACTTACATATTTCTTTAAGTCGCAAAATGCAATAATGAATACAATCGACAAATTTAATTCATTGAATGCTTTTCAAAAAATGCATTCAATAAAATGTTTGCGTGATTTTGCGGAACTATCAGCCCAATCATGAATGAAAATTCCTCGACAATTTTTTCACTTTTCTCTACTCTCTAATTCTGAATGATATGACAGCGGGAAATTTTTCCTTTTTCACTTTCCTCCTATCCTAAACGAACTTCGAAAAAGGGAAAAATTCCTAAGGGAAAAGTAGGTATCACAAACGTCAAAATAATAGCGGAATGTGATCGCATTTTTCAAAAGTTTTTCTCCAACAATTCAAGCGAGAAATTTGATGAAATGTGAGTTTTATATTTGTAAATGAACATTTGAGCAGTAAAAATATAATTAATTTAAATTAAATTAAGGTCGAAAACTGTCGACAAAGAGCAGCAGAAAGGATTTTGATAAATCTATTGGACATTGCGTGCGGTTTTCATAGGGGAAACAAGGAAGAAGTGGTACGATTTTGGAAGAGGGTAGAGGCAGAACTTAACTCAGCAGGGCCGTCTTTGAAACCTATTTGCGAGTGGAAAAAGGTATGGGCCGATAAAAAAAGTATGTACGCCAAAAAGCAGCAGTGAATAAGAAAAATAAAACCGACACCGGCGGCGGTGGGTCAAATACTGACTACAATTTTTCCACTCTGGAACGTGCTGTTCCTCCTAATTTTTCGACAGTTTTGCTGTTCAATAGCTGCTGATTCCTCCGCCATCATTCTGAATGCGACACTTATCATTTTTACACGAATTTCAACAACAAAGCAACAATCAGAAATAACTTGAATTATATTTATTAGTGAACTTATGAAAACAATTATTTTTTGTTCTTTCGACAGAATTCACAAAATGACTCTTAATTCTCTTAAACACCTGATTTCGAAACTTCATGAATTCCTCCTCCCGGATTCGAAGTGAAATATTTGTCACCCTTGATTCAGAATAGGAGGATTTAATTCTCGAGAAAAATAAAATTCTTGAGGAAAAATTCCCCGGGAATATTCATGATTGGGCTGTACTACATCTCGCATGTTGTCACGCAAATAAAATGATATGATTCTCGTTCCAGGCACAAATTTTGAACAAAATCATTGACATCTGTTGGTCTTTTTGAATCATAGTTTATTCTGACACCGTTAGTTTTTATGCGTCCAAAAAATTGATACGAACTCAGTATCATGTGGATCAGTGCACGAAGTGGGTCAAAAGCCGCTGGAGCAACGTGAAATATTGGAAAGTTATTTCCAATTTTTGGTGTAAATTAACCATCCACTTACTAAGGTTTCGCTTCTCTTTTGGGAATTTGAGCAGCGATCGAAATTTGCACCTCGGCGGCATTAAAGAAAAAAATTGTTCAATTTTGAAGATCGGAAAATCCGTACACAGTCACTAAGAAGCCAATGCATCCTGGCTGTTCGGTTCTTCTTTTTTTTTGAAGTAGCGACATTTGCAATGGGGGAGAAGTTACAGTAATTGGAGAACGATACCACGACATGTCGAAAGTCGAAATTGAGAATTTGAACTTGGACGGACTATAGTTCCAGGAAGATGGAGCGACGTGCCCCACAATTGTGTCATTGTGGCGTTGTTCCAATAAAGCTCGATGCTATGCAAACCAAGAAAAGTTTTGGCACTCGGGTACGAAATTGATAGACCTAGAGCCAAGCACGTTGATGCAGTCAATTTATAGAGTTGTGCCAGCCTCTGTATTAAAACGCCTCCAGATTTCAAAAAGGTGCGTCCTTCATCAATTGCGAAAGAAATTACGTGCAACTAAAGGACATTGAAACGTTCATGGAACACATCACGCACGAGGTAAGGAACTTGGATTGTAAGTCTCTCGATTAAGATGGAATCACATTTAAGACTTTAGTCGGAAACACTGAAGTACAATACCGAGTACAAAATTTGAAACTTAAAACTTTGAAAAATCGCAATATTGAGATAAAGAATATGGAGATTGCTTTAAGAAAAAAAACTTAAATAATCGAATGCAGAACATGAAATACAACACCACCCGAGGCAGCAGCTTACTCACCCTGAATAGCAACTAACTTATGACTGGAAAACAATAAACAATTACTTTACGAAAATTCCTTTAAAAAAAATAAATAAAACAATAAACAACAGTCAACGTTTATCATTCTGTTCTGTATAGACGCGAAATTGTTATAAGCACGCTATATCAGGGGGAACTGAAGCTTCACGACTCACTCTTCACTTCAAAAAAATAAAAGGCATACGGAACGTCTTAACCCCACCACATTTTACACATTCGACAATCGATGGGCTATCATAATTTATTGACGTTCTACACTTGAAGGGGATATGATTTAATTTGCGATTAGATTTGTTATCTTTTTTTTTTACTGCAAAAATCCTCTAAAACGCCCCGAGAAGCTTTTGTTGTTTGTTTGATATTTTTAACAGCATACTCGACATACGATTGTGGCACGATAATTGTTTTATTTGATGAATTGAATGCATGCGGATCGTTGGAGCATGGCAACAGTTGGATTGCAATGAGAATGCAAAGTTGAGGAATTTTAATGCTCTTTGGAACTACTCGAAATGTGTGACTACATAAAAATGGATTCACTGCCGTCGTAAGTCTTTTATGGAAAATCACTCACTTCTATTCAGTCAATATTTTTGTTGTTATGCAACTAACAAAAATAAGTGAGACAGTCATGGTGAGCATGATTCTTCCTAATGCAGTTCAATCAGCACCCAGAACTTGATCGCCTTAAGCAGTATATTAGCTAAAAAGCTTGTTGGTATTTTTGAAATTCGTACATTGGTTCCGATTTTAAGCGAGCAGACTTAGTTGGGAGAGTTAAGGATTTTTTTCTTTGGCCATAGCCTAAAATATTTAATGAAAAATTGAAGAAAATATAATAAATTACTCAAGACTATACAATGAGAAATACCAGGGGTAAAAAAAGGGGTTTTGCGTGATCACTGCAGCTCCAAATGGATGAAAGAATTTGATTTTTCAAAAAAATAGCGAATGTTGGAATTCAAAGTTATTTATTCGACGTCTAAAATGTTCAAAGAATACTTTTAAAATTTACTTCTTTTAGAAAATGGAAAAAAAAGAAATCGTTTTTTTTCAAAATTCTAACAGGGTCTTCCCGCTCAAGAAATCCAATTTTTGAAGCACTACTTACAGTCCATGAAGTGCCTTACCTGAAATTTAGACGGAAATTATTATTTAAAAGGAACGCCAATGATAGGAAGGAACACATTATTAAGCTTAGATTCGACTTTACGTTATTTGCAATTTGCTTGGCAGCCATAAATAGTGAAGCGACTTTCTCAACAAGGATAAGAGTTGTAAAAGACAAAAAAATGTGGGGAGATATTGATTCTATTAAATTCATCCACATTGATTGGAAGTGACCAAAGTCACCAATATTCTGTAGTGAGTAATTGAAGCATCTATTTTAATAAGTCATTGAATTAAGTCAAATGATTGCATTCTTTTGAATTGAATTACCGAATTCGTTTAATGTTATCTAAAGTCCGAAGTGCATTCACATAAAATCAGTTGAAGTCAGTGAATTCATAAAAACAATTTTCGGTGGAGGAATAATGTAAACCAATTATTTTTCAATGGGATCCACTGAGCCGAGATGAATTTTTTGGCAAGACTAGCTAAGGAAATTAAATGTGTTGCGAAAAAAGTTGTCGGTACACTGTTATGAATTCAATTTTATGGCATGGGTCTGATGCGCAAAACCATTAAACCATGACCCACAACAGACGCCCGAATTCAATGGCTGATCTCCGTTGGGGGGCAAGCCGCATTTGAACTTAATTTTATTTTTTATTAATTTTTTAAATCGGCAAAATCGGCAAACCGGCGAGCCCAACAGGCGGACCAGAATGGATGTAGAAAAGTAGGAATGTAGTGATCGTGCTTGTCTTGATCACAACCTCACTACTAAAAGGAGGACAAAGAACCATACTTATTGTAAAACCATAGACTGAAAGCAGGCGAGTTGCAGAAACGAAAGGAATCTCAAAAAATGGTACAGCTTTTTTTATTATCTTCAGAAAAGAAAAAGTGAGAAATGGAGAATATTATGCGAGCTTTTTGTAGTATTTGAGTATCAAGAAGTTAAAATCCTAATTGTATCGCCAAGCGCCATATTCTATACATCCCTTCGGAGTATAATTTTTTTTTAAACTGGAAAAATGAATCGATTTCATTTGAAGACACGAGGAGGTCGGGTACTTTAAGGACTTTTTGTAACTCCATTTTTTGGTGGTTCTAGAATTAAATTAGAGTAGAGTTTCCCTTCGTACTTGTGTGCACGTACTCGTATATATAATCAATGATTGCGGCACATCTGTGAAATCTAGATTCTGATCTTTAATTTAAATCTATTCTCTTCGAATTTAAGTCGATACTCTCAACTGTTTTTCACAACTCTGAACAAAGCCTCAAAGGAACAAAATCAGAACAGATTTTAAGGACATTCGAAAGATGAGTTGTACGTCGGAAATGCAATTCTGTTTGCGAGGAGGGCGAATTGAGGTGAAGATACAACGGTTGACCAATGTTTCAGCTAAAAGTGTCATCGAATCACAGTCACAAGATTCGCGCGAAAGAATAACGATCCCAGGAAGCTTGTTCGAACCAACAAGAAGGACCATGAAAAATAGAAACTTCTGTCAGCTTTTCTATTCAATTCAAACAAAAACATTCTTAAAGCACTTTCCACATGACCACTCCGATATCCAATTTTACGCAACTGTTTAAAGTGCAACAGCCCTTTTTTCTGTACAAGAACAACACCCTACGCACATCCATAACCAGCTTATTATGTACAAACTAGAAATAAAAAGTGCGAGAAACCTTACATTGCAAAAAAAAAAAAAAAACCTTAGCTGGTCGATTGAGTAATAGTCTGAACTTTATCTAAGCAAAGCAAACACTGTATTCTATATCTGTAGGTCATTCTATACGCAAGACCAGCTGCTATCTTGTAAGAGGCTCTAATAAGGGATACCACTTGCGTAAACCGATAAGGAACTTCCAATTCACTTATCTATTTGCGTGACATTCATTCGACTTTGATTTTAAATCCAAGGTTCCGATTCAGCTAATAAACCTACTCGACTACACATGTTTAATTTAATAGTTTTTTAATTAAAAAAAGAAAAAATAAAACTTCTTCTGGAATGTCTTCGCAAAAGATTAGATATTTACACCAAAATGACGTCATAAAAGGATTGTTTGGTTTAATTAATGCGATACCCACTGGCAACTTCCGGTCCAACATTTTGCTGCTTGAAAATTAATTTTCGTCCAAACAAAAGTTCACTTCAAAAAACCTTACTTGACTGAGAAATATTTTCGAGTCTTGGTATCTAAAAAATAAGAGAAATTCCGTCTGCTCTTATCGGGGAAGCTTAAGTTATAAATCAAACCGTCTTAGAACAGATCAAGGGTAACAATTTGCAAATTTATCTCGGAAACGATTAATAAACTGCTCTTAACGCAATAAGGGTAATAACAATTTAGTGAGCTTAGTCGTGACTGATATCGAATGCGAAAAGTGCACGTTCTTGAGCCGTTTAAGGTCAGTCGAATGTTAATTCAACTGCATGTGCACTATGGCACGTGAATTCACATAAATTCATGACTGAAATTAGCACGAATTTGCGAGTAGAATATGCGTTAATACAAATGTTTAAATGGTTAAAACTAGCTTGAATATGTAAACAATGTTAATTTAGCTTACTGGCCCTATAAGGTCCTCTAACCTTCAACTTAATCGAGGGCCGTCTTATTCGGGGTCAGGTTTTGACATCACTTTTTCAATCACATTCATCAAACCGAACTGTTATCTGTGACCGCGTATTCTAAGGTGGGATTTGCCAATATGGCTCATTTGAGAATATTCGAATGCGTTGCCGACACAACCGTCAATCTGAGCGTACTTAAGACTGAAGAAGATCTAATTCCATCGATTTCTACGCGGGCACAGTAATTGGACTTGTCTTACAGAACATTTTGGAGTATTTTGCTTTTAAATTAAGGCTTAACTTACTCAAGAAATGAAATCAACTGGCCACAGAATGAGCAAAATATAGTTCGTTTGGGTGACCAACATTTTCCTCAGCGATGAGGCTTATTCTTCACTTGGTCGCTGCCTTTAAAAAAAAAAAAAAAAAATGGTTGCATATGGGAATGTGAAAAAATTAAAGTCGAAAGACATTCACAAAAAGTCATTGCTATTTGGTCTGATGCTAACATAAGTCCATACTTTTTCAAAAATGAGGAAGGTGGAAACCTAACCTTTAATTCTTCTCACTGCGAACGATTTTGGCTTTATTCGAAAAAAAAAATTCCTGGACGAGTTATTTCGCATTTTGGTGATGTGAACTGGCTACCGAGATCGCGTAATTTGTTTCGAATGTCTTCTTTTTTTTGGGGGGGCTATACAAAGATATTTTTTGGGCACACAATTTGCAAATTTTTTGACGGTTTAAAAATCAATATTCGACAGTTTATGGCCGAGTTATTGATCAATATCACCGAAAATTACCTCGACCCTGTATTTAACCGATGTCTATTAACGATAAAATAGAATTTAGCCTTTCAAACGCGTCTGCTTGTATAGCGCTGAAAGAGCGCTTAATTTTATGATTGGCAATTGGCCCAAAGATCAATTGAATGGTCCAGTTCATTGTTCTTACAAATTTTTTGTGTCGAATCTCTTCCAACTAGCCTTCTCTCAAGTTGGAATATCTCTACTCTAACAGGATTGCCAATTCTTTCCAATATTTCAAGAGCTCACAGAAGAGTTTCACACTTTTGGAAGTTGGTCTTCATTTTATAATTGGTGCAATTAAGCTGAATCTTATCGAAACCAAATTGAAAAAGGCTGAAAATAACCCCTTGCTTTACGCGATCAAGTCATCTAACTTATAAACTATACGCTTTAGGGTTGTGAGGAGAACTTTCAAAATAGCTCTTGGTGTTGAAGACCGTTTGCAATTCAACCGTTCCACCTAAAGTCGCATTGTCGGTCTTCACAATCAAGTGTTTTTGGGTGAGTAAAGGGTCCGCCATCTAACGTTTTTTTTTTCAACTAGTGCTTATTTCGTGAATGGTAACACTTAGCTCATGTCTGATTTGACAGATAATTAGTTTTATCCTTCCGCTGAACGAATATTGTTGTGTATACGGTTGAACAACGCTGGGAAATATTGCGACATTAATTTGAAAATCATGGTAATGTTGCAGACTGTGTGCGAAAATTGCGTACGGATTTTGGAAGAAGAAGTTATCTTGTGAAAAAAGTGAAAGAAACTGGCATCCTCATCGATAAGCCAAAGCGTGGAAAGCCAAAAACAGTGCGTTTACCCGAAAATATTGCTGCTGTGGCAGAAAGTGTGCGTGAAGCGCCATCAACATCAATTCACCATCGTTCTCAACAATTGAACATTTCGGAGACATCATTGAGACGAATTTTGCATAAAGACCTTGGTATGACGCCATACAAAGTCCAATTGGTTCAGGAGTTGAAGTCAACTGACCATCCAATGCGTTTTCGCTTCGCTAAGTGGGCCTGCGATCGACTTACAGAAGATGCCGATTTTGCCAAAAAAAATCATCTTTTCAGATTAAGCTCATTTTGATCTTGGCGGGTATGTAAACAAGCAAAATTGTCGCAGTTGGGGCACAGAAAACCCGCACGCGTACATTAAAAAGCCGACGCACCCAAAACGAGTCACTATTTGGTGCAGATTTTTGTCCAGAGGCATAATTGGGCTATTTTTCTTCGAAAATGAGCAAGGTGTGGCCGTTACAGTCAATGGCGATCGTTATCGGGCCATGTTGAACGAATTTTTGTTCACAAAAATTTAAGAGGAGGATATTGGCAACATTTGGTTTTAACAGGACGGCGCTACGTGCCACACAGCCGAAGCTACACTCGTTGTTTTGCGCCCTGTTTTTGAAGATCGCATTATCAGCCGCAGAGCTGATGTCGTTTGGCCACCTCGGAGCTGCGATTTGACACCGTTGGAATATTATTTGTGGGGTGCCCTTAAAGATAAGTGGTACGCCGACAAGCCAGAGACAATTGACGCTTTAAAGGACAATATTCGTGAAGCCATTGGTGAAATACAGCTCCACACAATCGATAATGTGCTTAAAAATTTGACCGATCGTGTAGGCTACTGCATGGCCAGCCGAGGCAGCCATTTGAATGAAATTATTTTCTATTATTAACCGGAAGGATTGTACTTTCAAATAAAAAAAGAAATTTGAGAAAATATTCAGCAGTTTTTTTTTTATAGCATTTTCAAAAAAAAAGTTATTTGGCGGACTCTTTATTTATGTCCTGAACCCAATGAGTCAGGGCTCTATTGATACATTTTCTAAATAGCTTGCTGATGATCGGGCCGTGTTTTTATTCTTTTTAGGAACAGGTTGCGCAACATCTCTCTTACACTGTGCCGAATCATATGCACTCTGTAGTGAACAGGATGATAAAAATGTCTACTTGTAGAAAATGGTTTTTAAAAAGAAGGTTTGTGATGCCGTCAATTTCAACAAATTTCTAACTTCAAACAAAGTTTAAACGTGTCAATCAAATCGTGACCCAGTTAGTGAGCAAATAATCGTTTTTCAGAAATTGCCTGGTATCAGATTTATCAAAAATCGAAAGTACCATTCTTATCCTTACAACGCCTACAAAAAATCGATTTTCACATCAAAATCCTTTACGTGCGTAGAGCTCATTAACGAATCTCCCTAATTAAAGGTTCATTAACCTAAAAAAAAAAAGCCGAAACAATTTCTGTTTTATTATATAGCTCCGACAGTATCGGCTTGGGAATAGCTTTACGACTTATTTATTTAAAAAAAATATATAAGGCCGTTGCAAATTCACATCGACATTTTGAAAGACTTTAATGGATTTGTGGTTCTTGTAAAGATAAGCCTTAAATGAGTCTGTTCGAGTTTTGCAAATAAGCGGAACAATCCGAAATGCTAACATTCGACTAAGACTCTTGCACAAGAAATAAATAAACGGAAATTTATTGTCTTTTTTTGAAGGGGAAATATAGAATCAAAATGCTTTTCAGAATATCTGAAAAGATCATGAAAGGTGATCTGATAATCGGTCATAAAAAGTTCCACTAATTATTGACATTCAGATAATGTGGCTCAAACTATTGTCAGTAAGATCTCGCTTTAGATGTATCTTTTAGGAGCCGAAGTAGTCGTAGCGAAGGAATTGCATCCGGACTGTTTGATGTTTTGGAATTGATGGCATTCTTCAATGAAGGAAGTGTTACTATCAATAGAAAGCGCTACCGAAGCATGATAACCGATTTTTATGGCTCGAAAATAAGGATTTGGACTTGGCTATTGATCCAGTGAGACGGAAAAGCCGTCCAACAAGTGATATTTTGCACTCGTAGTTCATTGATCGCGTAATCAGTCGTTTTGGTTATGTTGCTTGGCCGACACGACAGTTTTTGTGGGATACCATTACTTGTCGATGCTATGGATGGAATTTACACAGAAGAAGCCCGAAGCCTTTTGGACAAGATGAAGTGGGGTGACTGTGACAATTCATCTGACTTTATACTTCGATTTATCACCGAGAGAGAAAGTGTATTTCGTAGAAATTCTAAGTCATTTCTACTCGTTTTTGAGTTAAATTTTCGAAATTTAGTGTGACTGTGAATCGAGTTAAAACGAGTTAACACGTCTCTTTTCGAAAACTCTTGATACTAAGTTCGTCAAATATAAAGCGATAGTCATATTGCCGACTGGGCTTAACATTCCCTCCAAAAACTATCAAAGCGCAAAGAGAATCAACTTTTTTAACAACAATTTTACATCAAATTTGTTCATAAAAAAAAATAAAAAACGTTGGAAAAATCTTTCGAAAACAATGCTTTAGGAAATTAGGAGTGAATTACATTTACCCAAGGAGATGAAAGTGAAAAAGGAGACAGATTACATTTGGATTTTGAATTTTCTGATTTTCTGAACAAGTTCCTTAAACTTTGGATAAAGTGTAATGAAGGAAACAACGGATTCATAATACCACAACCAGTCAGTCATGCGTTCCTGACAATTTTTATGGCAACTGCAATCAAAGAATTAACAAACAAGAAGTATACAATTTAAAGTAATAAAAATTAACTAAATTACAATGCAAACAGTTTATTTTTATATAATGTCTGACCTCACGTTGAAATACTCGCTGTGTAACGTGATGACTGACGATCTTTGTAACAAGCTAGATATGCTTTCATGACTCTAGTTTGCCAAGCTTATCCACTCAAAAAGCTAACAATCACTGAGAACTTACATTGACCCTAAACAGGCAGGCTTCCGTACTGTAGAAGTAGTTATCGCTGCGAATCAATTAGAGCCATTACCTCGCCTGTGTCATATTTTGGTTTGCCTTGGAGACAAAAATAGATTAATATTGATCATGCTAAAGCGTTAGGCTTTCAAATTTTTCCCATCATATAGACACAAATTTAAATCACTTAACACTATTAAAAAAAATTGTGAAATTTATCGCGAAATTCAGCGCATGTGAACAATTTATTAATCCTCTGAAATTCACAGCTTTCTGCTGAAATTTTTTCAAAAGCAAATATATTTTCACAACAAATTTTAACTCGAGTATGTCAGGTGAATTGCAATTTAGATAATTTCATCATCAATTGATAAAGTTTCAATGGGGTTGAAAAAAAAAATCGTATCTAATTGCTTTGATGGTGTGAAGAAATAAAGCCTCTCTAAGGAAAGACTGAAACGTTAAAAAAATCGACTTCTTTTTTCTAAAACTAGAGAGATTTTCCAAGCATGGGAAATAAAATACATAATTTCAAGACACTTAAGCTGAAGTTTTGAAAAAAATCATTCGTATTTTGATTGCTTTGTGCGCGATCTTCATGCATTTAACCTTTTTCTCTTGGAATAATTTTAATTTTCAAAAACTCATTTGAGAGCGTGTAACTCCAATTTCACCACGGTTCCCGGCACCGTTTTTTAATTCTCTTCCTACCAGAACCGTCAAACTTGAAGAGTCATCTATCTTGTATCTTGTAACTCGACTCTGTGTTAAAAGTGCTTAGCTTGAATCGATCTATAAAGCGTCAAAAGCGCGCGAATAACGTTAGAATCGTCATTGTATTACTTTCTATCGTATCGCCCAGAAAAGCTTTGAAATTATAACAGACGATACGTTTTTTATAACCGTACTCAAAACCACATATGAAAAAGGAGACAGCATCTCCCACGAAAGTGCATCCGTCAGTCATTCAAAATGCAGAATGTTCAAATAGTTTTCCAAGTTGTCTTGTTTCGAAAACTTCAAAAATAAGTACAATAAAACTGCACCTAGAATTTAGGTTATAATTCAAAGGTTTCAAACTTTAAACCCAAGATTAATATTCATTACATAAATTTAACTTAGGTAAGCCAAGCATGTGCGATGGATGTCACTTTCATCACTTTCACTCGGAAAGAGTTTTGTCCTTTATGAATCAGTTTGTAGTTGGAAACACCTGAAGGTGCTCTCATAAAGAAGAAGAACTTGTTGCCTAATGCATTCAGGCGTCGCTTCGTTCCTGCAGGACGAGATAGTGACGGAGTAGGTTTTATACAGTCTAATCAGTACAGTTTCACCAGATCAGTCTTTGGATAACTTCTGTTAACATGCGCATTAAATGCTTATCATGAAAGTGATTCTTCAGTCCCCAAAATAGTCTTGGATTAGAACTGTCTTAGTAAAAATAGTCACTGTTCATGGTGGCAGGATGATGCCTTCAACATACCACTGAACTGTGGGCTCAAACCCAAAATCATGAGGATAAACCACGGTCAACTCCGAGCTATAAGTTAACAATGCCCCTGTTTTTTCAAAAACGAAGGATCAAAGAGTATGTTTCGTAAATGGAATAAACACCCGCAATGTTCACTGCAAAGGACGAGTGCAAAAGACATATCAGTAAGTGTGCTAAAGATTTCGAAGATCATCGACGAATGGCGACAATAAGTGAAGAAAGTGATTTTGGAAATTATTGTAAATCGTCTAAGAGCTGAAGAAGTACTGAATAAAATCAAGAGAGATCCGGAACTTTTTGAAATAATAGAACAACATTGGGCTACAGTTGACGTCGAAACCAAAGACCAAAACTCAATAGAATCTGTCTGAATGATTTTCGTAGGGTATCAAGAGTTCCTGTCATAACGTGATGTGGTCAATAAGGAACACTACTTGGAAATAATATGGCTCTGGAAAACTCTGGTTCACCGGATTCAATGAAAATTTACTTCTTTCTATTTTCAAGGCATGTGTCCGCTGAAATTTTAGAACATTTAACCAAAAATTGACGTTCCAGATATACTACTGTGTCCAAAAAATAAGGTGACATTGTATTTATTTTGCAAATCAATTTTTTTTTCCAAATCAATTTCATCCCCTTCAAAGTAATCCCCTCCCGATGCAATGCACTTATGCCAACGGATTTTCCAATCTTTGAAACACTGGTTGTAGTCACTTTCCGGGATGGCCTTCAGTTCCGTCTTCGCTGCGGCTTGAATCTCCTCTATCGTATCAAAACGGTGTCCCCGGAGCGGTCTTTTGAGCTTGTTGAACAGCCAGAAGTCGTACGGCGCCAGATTAGGTGAATACGGTGGTTGCGGAACGATATGAGTTGAGTTTTTGGCGAAATGATCACGAATTACGAGTGCGGTATGGGATGGTGCATTATCGTGGTGTAAAAACCAAGAATTGTCTTTCCACAATTCCGGCCTTTTTAGGCGGATAGCGTTACGCAAACGTCGCATTACGTCCAAATAATATTCCTTGTTGACTGTTTGGCCGGTTGGAAGGAATTCATAGAGTACAACACCACGATAATCGAAGAAAACAGTCAACATGACCTTGATTTTTGAGCGACTTTGGCGCGGTTTTTTTGGTCTCGGCTCTCCTTTGGCACGATATTCGCTCGATTGATCAGTTGTTTCGGGGACGAATGCATAGATCCAAGTCTCATCGCCAGTTATAATGCGTTTCATGACATCCTGTTAGTCGGAAAGCATTGTTTCACACACTTCAATGCGACGCCTTTTTTCCAAAAAATTCAATGTTTTCGGTACCAGTCGAGATTTGACGCGCTTGAGGCCCAAAGCATCCTTCAAAATGGTATTGACTGAGCCTTTCGATAAGCCAACTTCATCAGCAAGGTCTCTTATCGTTAATTGATGGTTTTTCAACACCAAATCTTTGATTTGTTGGACGTGAGCTTCATCGGTTGAGGTTGATGGTCGCCCAGAACGCTCTTCGTCTTCGACACGTTCACGGCCGGCTTGGAAATCACTATACCACTTGTTAACATTTTTTTTAGACATAGCCTCATCATCAAAGGCTTTCTGCACCATCCTCAACGTATCCGCAGCAGAAAATTGATAACGCAAACAAAATTAAATGCAAATTCTTTGCTCAATAAATTTCGACATCGCAAAAAACGAAAAACTCACTTTTAGCAGCTCACAAAACTACGCGTATCTCAAACACTATGAATATATTTTGACATGAAATTTCACATAGATGTCACTGACAGTACTACCAACCTAAAATGAAAGAAAAATTTCCAAATCCTTCGACGCGCGCAGTTTAAATTCATATGTCACCTTATTTTTTGGACACAGTAGTATGTACTTCCAAGAATGAAAAAGCCATGGCACAAGTACCTGATGGAAGCGAGCAGAAGGATTATGAAAATATGATAGAGCCATTAGCTAATGTACTGGCAGGCACAATTTTTATATTTTGAGTTGAGTGTGCGTTTTTTGAAATAGCGAAATCCCTCTGCCACTTTTAATACCAACCATTTAAACCTTGCAACAAAAAATCTACCTAAGGAACATAATCTTACCGAACATATTCAAAGCCTTGAACTATAAGTTCACTTACAACAGCATGATAAAGATTGTGAATTTTAACCAAATCATATACTGGCTTATCTGGATATCGCTAACTAGTACCTTCAGAGATAAGACAGTCCAGGTTCATGCTCTGAAAAAAAATTATAATCTAATCAACTGAAACACGCGTTTCGTCTCAAAAAAAAAAAAAAACTCTGCAAGTTTCTTTTGCTATTTCTTTTGATTTTTACGAATGTCAACTGTTTTATCGCACTGATTAACAATAAACGGCGAGGCGATAAGAGTCTACAAATTAATAAATTGTTTTACATTTTATAGCTACCATTGAGAGTCTAGCCGGCCTGTAGTAAATCAAATGAGCCCCAAATTAAGGTGTAAAATTAACGAGCCTCGTACAACAAAGTCCCATTATGTACCTGAAGTCAAGCTTGTTTTTAGACAGTCTAGCAATTTGTAGCGTTTTATTTAAGGCAAGTGATTTTCGCCTGGCTTGCAAATTGACTGTATGTTGGATGGGACTGATTAACGACCCCGATAATTGTCAACCATTTCGAGAGAGTTGCGTTAATTGACAACCAACGCACTGGATTTGAATTCCATTTGTATCAATTTATGAAAGGCTTGGCGCGATTCCATTGAATGCCATCCGCTTGATGATAGAATTTGTGGTCGATTTATTGATTCTAATATGTTGCGCAGAGCAAGCGTCAATTGTGACTGGCTGGCCAATCAAAGTGCAATTCAGTCGTTTTGTGATGAAATACTCGTTCGTATCTAACACATTTGGTAAAACATGTCAAGCTGCTTTTTCTGTAAAGAATATGATTTCCTAATCTTGGCCAATGTAAACGGCTTCAGACTTGTGGAGGAGCCAGTTTTTTATTCGGCGAGGGGACTTTTAACTCATGCTACGTAAGGGGATTCCCTGATGAGTTTTTGTTGGATATAGAGACGGAGACGCTATCTAAAGCCGTTTGCTTGGATGTTGTTGTTTACAATTCTGCGCAGATTTGCATTTGGATTAAATTATGTTTCGTTGAGTTGAGTCTGTTTGCCAGACAAGCTGCGGGTCAAAACAGATGAAGAAACAGGTGTTTAGGAGAAGCTTGGCAAGATATTGTTATCGTATGAAATTGCACAACCTCGTGGCGTATTTATTTAATTAAAGTGCCAAAGTGACTTCTTTTTTAATAAAATAATAAATTTAGATATTTTTTTAAGTATTTCTTCTTGAAATAAGGCTGTATTGGGCTTGATTTGGAACAAGCAATACCTTTTTCGTCACAGCTTCAGATTCAAATGTCCTTATGAATTAAGATTACGAGAATGGCTCAGATGTATTTTGGTTGCGATTATTTCATGGGGTCCGAAAAGGGACTGAGAATACTATGTTTACTTATTTGCATTCGTTTAATTTGCAGTATTTTATTCGCTATCAGTTGATACTAATATTTGTTCTTATATGTGGAAGGACGGCCAACAGCCCACAGCGGATAAAATATAAAAGAAGTTGAAAGCATTTAAGTGTGATTTAGAACAATGACGAGACCTGGATCCAAAATTTTTATTATGAGGCTCAAAATTATAAAGTTCAGACGCAGAACAAATCGGAAGATCTTAAGCTATCAAGTCAAATAGTTGGGATAGTATTCGAGCTGAAGTGCTATTTCACCAAGACAACGAAAGTTACTATGGCTGCCATTTAAGGACCCGGTTTTGAATCGTTTCCACACGCACACTATTTTAAGGAACAGACCCTAACGACTTCTATGGCTTTCAGCAAATTAAGCTATTTAAAGTTTATAGTACTTTCCGATCACTCCGCTGTTTTTTTCTGTGCTTAAATTAAACCTGCAAATTAATTACCGAATCCATAGGATGCATGAAGTGATCGTCGTAGAATGACTTTATGAATTGACTGTCTTTGGTTTTTTTAAATTCTTAAATTCAAACGACGAACTACGAAATGCCCTGTTTTGGGGGGAAGTGCGAACAGACCTACTCTTGTGGCAGTTGGCGTTAAACACAGGGTGTTATGAGAGCCACGCATGCATACCGGACGTAGAATTCCAAGCAAGAAACCGGAATCAAGCTGCATTAATGGGCACAATCGAAGTAATTTGAAGCATCTTATTAATGGAACCGAAGCTAAAGAAATCGAAAGCAAATGTGTTTCTGTTCCGAGAAAGCAAAAATATTGACGGGACTGAAGTTGAAGGTTTCTTTAAATAAGCAATATAGTAAATATTTGTGATTTCGGGAAAAAAGTGCATTTTGAAATCATGGGCTATAGTCCAGCAGAATTTTGCAAAAATGCCTCGGATTTCATATCTCAATATTTTCGTCATTTAATGGTTCTCAGAGCTTAAATTTGGATTTTGTATTCAGTTTGATATCTTTGTAGATATCCATATCTCAGAAATAAATATTTGTGATTTCGGGAAAAAAGTGCATTTTGAAATCATGGGCTATAGTCCAGCAGAATTTTGCAAAAATGCCTCGGATTTCATATCTCAATATTTTCGTCGTTTAATGGTTCTCAGAGCTTAAATTTGGAATTCGTATTCAGTTTGACATCCTTGTAGATATCCAGATCTCAGAAATAAATATTTGTGATTTCGGGAAAAAAGTGCATTTTGAAATCATGGGCTATAGTCCAGCAGAATTTTGCAAAAATGCCTCGGATTTCATATCTCAATATTTTCGTCAGTAAATCGTTCTCAGAGCTTAAATTTGGAATTTTCGTTAAGTTTCATATCCTTGTAGGTATCCATATCTCAGAAATAAATATTTGTGATTTCGGGAAAAAAGTGCATTTTGAAATCATGGGCTATAGTCCAGCAGAATTTTGCAAAAATGCCTCGGATTTCATATCTCAATATTTTCGTCATTAAATGGTTCTCAGAGCTTAAATTTGGAATTCGTATTCAATTTGATATCCTTGTAGATATCCATATCTCAGAAATAAATATTTGTGATTTCGGGAAAAAAGTGCATTTTGAAATCATGGGCTATAGTCCAGCAGAATTTTGCAAAAATGCCTCGGATTTCATATCTCAATATTTTCGTCATTTAATGGTTCTCAGAGCTTAAATTTGGAATTTTCGTTAAGTTTCATATCCTTGTAGGTATCCATATCTCAGAAATAAATATTTGTGATTTCGGGAAAAAAGTGCATTTTGAAATCATGGGCTATAGTCCAGCAGAATTTTGCAAAAATGCCTCGGATTTCATATCTCAATATTTTCGTCAGTAAATCGTTCTCAGAGCTTAAATTTGGAATTTGCGTTAAGTTTGATAAGCACCATCCATATCCATATGTCAGAAATATAGTATATCCTAAAAGAACGCATTTGGCTTTAAATTTTGTATTATTGTAAATTGCCGAACTAAATTCTGAAACTGTCTAGAAAAACATTGACAAGATTTTTTACAAGGCTCTGTAGAGTTGGACAACCCTCCTAGATTTTAATTGGTTACTTTTTAAAATCAATTTCTTTTAGTAAATCAGCTAAAAGAGTTTTAAAAATGATGTCCAGAACTTGCAAATCAATACGAAACAGTGTTGAATTAAATAAGTCTCACCTGATCTTGAACATTTCAGGTTAGAAGCTGATGAAGTTCTCGTTTACAGCGTAAATTCAAATGAAATGCATCAGTTAATGAGCTTTAAAAAATTCCAGTACCGAAACACGATATATTTTTTTATTGAAATTATAATCACGTACAAGCCAGAGTATAACTAAACAGTCTAATAATATACTGATCGGCGATAAGTCATTACAGCTGTAGTTTTGGCTATAAAAATCAAATGTAATAGACTGACTGTGTAGAGAATAAAATAGTTTAATGGCAAAGCAACGTGTCGCACATGACAAAACTAAGCTTCTGTAAATTTGATGAATGAAAATGCAAGTAGGCAGAAAACCTAAAGGCCGGTACTGATACGGCATGCCTCATTTTGGGTTACATGATATTTTATAACTTCAATTAAAATGCAATTGATACGAGTCGGCGGTTGTGAGACTAGAGATTCAATCGAATTTTGAGGTTTGCGGCTATTTAATTATCGTTAAATCCACGTTAGGTAAGACTTAATCTATTTGTAAAGTGAATGACTGGTGTCGATTTTAGTTCAAGTCACGAGTAGTCGGTTTTTATTTGACCAGAATTGCATTATGAAGGAAGGCCCAGCTTCACTTAGTTGTCTGGCAAGGGATTGGAGTGCATTGTAACAACATTTGCCATTTTTGGACACCATTTGGTTGGATGATTATGCCGTAAGTATTGCCTGACTGCCTGAAAATTTGAATTCTAGCGCCTGAAACACCCTTGAGGTGATTAAGTCTGGCGCAGATCTCAATGGCGTGAATTTCAGCTTGAAACACTTTAGTTCCTCAACCCATTGGTACAGAGATCCTTCTGTTGGTTACAAAGCCTTCAGATCCAATTCTTGGATCCATTTTTGATTCGCCTGTGATTCGCCATGCCAGGCTTTTAGCAGTCTTCAAACTCAATTGGATAAATAAGTTCCGAACATTTATTGGAGCCACTGTACAACAATTCTAATTGTACTTTGCTTTCTGATTGATTAAGTCATTGGGTGACAATTCAATCCTGCGACAAGTTTTCAAGATAAGAAAAAAAAATAAAACAAAAAAGGTCAAACGCGATTCTCATACGACTGATAAAAGCAAAACTTACTAAGCTGCTAATCAAGTAGTTCAAGGTAATCGCGACCGAGCCTAGCAATACTCTGTTTGATGAATCAATTCGCACCGACCCTTCGCACAGTTGCGCCTAAAAAAAAGTCAACAAAATGATGAGCACACGTTCTGTTTCTGTATTTTCTGCCACCAGTAATAATTCGAATGTCAAATACATTAATACTTAAGTATGTATGTTGTGATCCTACTGAAACAGAGTGCCAATGACTCAGGTAAGCGCCAAATTTTATGCCCATTCCCATTGTGTCGATAAGTAAAATAGAGCAACGTCAAGAATCGACGACGATACCAATCCGATGTGGCAACAATAAATAAAAATCAGCAAAAAATAGCATTTTATGATTGCATTGCGCGCCTTACAACGCAATTACGGTAAGGGCAAGCGAACTTAACAAAATTAGTCCACCCAGAGTGGATAATATTTTCGTGACTCTCTGAGCCGAATGAATCAAAACGAATATGTTGTGTCGTTAGATAATAGTTTATGCCACAAACTGACCTTGAGGCAACTATTTTAAGGCCAATGCTGATTGAATCCCTCTAAGGTCAAAGACGTACAAAATCGATTCACGAACGTTCGCACTCAAAAAATTTGTAAAAATTAATAAATTACAAAAAAAAAAAACTCACGCTAATTAATCATATGACTTGTATCCAGTTGCCCGGGTGACGACACGACAAGAAGCATATGAAATTCAAAATAATATATTATATTTTGGTCCACTACTTGGAGTATTTCTAGTTTCGTTTCGACAATTCGTTTTAAGTACACACGCGGGGATCACTTGTGTTTTGTTTTGTTTTCTTTTAAGTACGGAAACGTGCGATTTGAGGTAGTCTGGTTTTTTTTATTGCGATATTATTTGTCGAATCGTTTGTTTAGGAAGCTACGCGAAACTATTCCAAATCGAACCGAAGTATCACCGCCGAACTATCCACAGGGCATTTTATTCACTAATGACAGTGCAAAGCTGTTGACAGGCGAACCAAGAGATTCCGCGAATTTTGCCATCAAACCAGCTGTTTATGGCGTTTTAATTTATGACAGGTGGATTTGTTTGCTTTTGGTTCGTCTGGACAGGCTTAAGTCGATAGCGCAATGAAAATTGAGAGTTAGAATTTAAGTTATAATGTTAAAATAATTTATGGTAAATTTTACACACAAGCTTTGTATACAAATTTACTAAGAAAATCAAGCAGAAGAATATTTGCGTATATTTAAGTGCAGCGGATGATTCCATATTGTCAATTCCCATAAATCACAAGTGAAGAAACGTAAATTGTCATTTTTGTAGTATGACAAGTCCAAAAAAGTCCACAGTTTCGTTACCTTCTTATCGTCAATGATTTTTGTTTTAAAAAATGAGCCAAACTCTACCAGACAAATTCTTCGAAAACATGGACGTTTTTGGTTCAAACGATTTGTGGTTCATACTGGAAGCAGTGAAACCATGAGACTCAGTTAAAGGAGCATTTTATTACATACTCGAATCTTTCTTTTCTAATTTGCCTAGAAAACAGATCAAAATTTGAAACGGGAAGATGCGCTTGATTAAAAGGAATCGAGGAATTGTTCGTCTGAAGTTCTTTCAACAATAACACAATAATATAGCTCCACGTTTCAATTTATTATTTACATATTTTTAAAGAGAACTCAAGCTTATCGACCTGAAGAATTTTTTCATAGCTGCAAAAGCATTGTGATAGCATGCACTTAGAAGTGTTGGCTTTGTGACTGTAGACATCGCGCATTTCCCCTATATCGGCATCTAAAATAATCAATTAAACTACGAGGAGGCTTAAACAAACAAATAAATTCATATATTTAAATAAAAATTTATTTCAATGGCTGAACGCTGCCATCGTAAGTTCCTTCAACCGCTTTGTTTTTGATTATTTTTTGAACAGATTTTTCTTTTCCTAAATTATTAATATTCACTTCGTTGGAAATCATTTTAAAACCTTAATTTCTTTTAAAAATTAATTTAATTAAAAAAAAAAAAAACATTCAACAAAGTGCAGCTGAAGAGATGTTTACAATTCATTCGAGACTCGACCGAATGGATTGTTTTGACAGTTCTTTACAGAGTATACTCCAACTAGCTGAAATGCGGCACATCGTAGCAACTCAATTTATTTATATCCCAATTGTAGTGCTCCATCGATCAAACAAATAAAACTTGTCGACGAAAAAAAGTCTATATTTAAGAATGGACAAGCCTCAAATAATAGAACACCTCGTTCATCCGCTAAACTATACAATTTTCGATGTCAAATGGATACCGTGCTCGGCCAAGTTCGTCGTTATCGGTTCGAAGCCCAATGGGACTGGAATCGTGGAGATCTACGAGCTTAACGAAGCGAAGTTGGAGAAGGTCAAGGAAATCGAAAAGAAAAACTCATTTAAATGTGGAACATTTGGTGCGTCGAGCTTAAGGAATCGTCATCTGGCTGTGGGAGACTTTAATGGGCGACTCCAAGTGTTGTAAATATCTGTGATGTTTAGTTTATTTATTGTGTATAATGTATCCAGCTCTTTTGTAGGGATTTAGAGAGACCAGAAATTCCTGTGTACAGTGTCGAGGCACATCGCAGCATCATCAATTCAATTGACGCCGTCGGAGGGAAGCAGGTCGACTGTGGTGCTCCAGAGATTGTGACTGGCAGTCGAGATGGATCTGTCAAGGTTTGGGACACCCGTCAGGGAAAATCTCCGGTTATCGATATGACACCAGAAGGGTCGGAAGGCACGGACGAAGGTCCGCCAGCCAGAGACTGCTGGGCTGTGACATTCGGGGATTCGTATACCGATCAAGAGCGTTGCGTTGCGGCTGGTTACGATAATGGCGATCTTAGGCTGTTTGATCTGAAAACTCTATCAGTGCGATGGGAGAAAACGGAGAAAAATGGTATAGTCTCGATAGAATTTGACCGAAGGGATATTCCGATGAATAAAATGGTGGTGACCACACTTGAGGGCGGCCTGATTGTCTATGACATGCGAACTCAGCACCAGACGAAAGGATTCGCTTCGGTCATGGAGAAAAACGCTGGAAGATCGGTGGGATCAAATGGAATCATAAGCGGGCCAAAGTCGACAGTGTGGAGTGTTAAACATTTGCCTCAGAATCGTGACGTTTTCATCACTTGTGGAGGCACGGGCTCGATCCGCCTGTGGGAGTACGAGTATCCTGACAAGAGGCGTAAAG
Source organism: Orthonevra nobilis (assembly GCA_963555765.1). Classification (NCBI taxonomy): domain Eukaryota; kingdom Metazoa; phylum Arthropoda; class Insecta; order Diptera; family Syrphidae; genus Orthonevra; species Orthonevra nobilis. The sequence continues at coordinate 10,088,668 of OY743227.1, read as the reverse complement.
ACGCAGGTGATGGACAAGAGATGGGCGTTGCTGGTACGCTCAATATGATTAACGCAACCACAGTGTCGAGTCAGCCGGTGCACTGCTTCGACTGGAGTCCCGACAAGAAGGGTTTGGGCCTCTGTGGATCTTTTGATCAGACCGTGCGTGTTTTGGTCACGACCAAAATGAATTTATATTAATGTCGTCATATTTTTCTGTCTTCTGTTAATGCTCTTTGTTTTGTTTATATAAATTAATAAAATTAAATTGAAATTTGAAAATTTATTGTGCTCTTTAAAAATTCACGAACATAACCAACGAGACTCGAATGAACATGTGCGAGGATAGAAGATTGTGTGCTTGAACTGTCATTGAACATTTGTTGCTTTCATGCACTCAGATTGGAAAAATGTTAATCGACGTGTTTTCCCCGAATTTTCTATTCAATTTCAACGATGCTTTGGACTTAAATGGTAAGGGAGAAACTTTGATTCAAAAGAGCCGGATTGTCATTTAGAATTTTCCACAGAAATCACAAATAATGACAATAAACAGCTGTGGACATGCGACTGGGATATGGCCAAGTTCGAGGCAATTCTCAAAGACTTCTTCAACACGGACGGCAACAGCAATGAGGACCCAGATAGGGGGTTGATCTCTGCTATTACTCTTGCATTAGCTTTTGTCCAGAATAATTTCACCGGCCCATTCGGCCACTTGGATGCCTTTAAAGAAGTCGTCGCGAAAACGGTTCCAGACAACTTTGATTGCTCCAAGAAGATCATGGTCAATGGGGAGGAAATCAATCCGAATGTTCAACTAGCCGAGTTTTTGTATGTTGCAGAGGAACTATTGCAGTGCGTTGCAGAGAAATTTCCCGATTCCATCGTAAGTCTGTCCAACTTTCACATAAATTGTGTTTGGTGTAAAACTTATTTTTTTCTAGATAGTAAACTGGTGGAAATTGCGTCTTATTTGTATCCATCAGAACGTCATAGATGAGCTGGCCAATGATTTGTATGTGAATCTTAAGACCACATCTGAATTCCTTCTGAAAAGAGTGGAAGAACTGCGCAGTACTGAACTGGAGTCATTGTTGCTCTTAGAAGTCGCTTATGGATATTTGTTGTTCCACCGCACGCAGAAGTGTGACGAAGTGTTGACGGCTCTCTGCACAAAACTGAATGTGGAACTTGACGTTGAAGGTAAGCCGCGGTATCTTTAATTCTTCTTAGAATGACCTCTTTTCCCATCCCTTCAGGAATTCTTGGACTAAGAACGAAATTCCAGCAAAAACCACTGCCACAGCTCTGCCTTAAGGTAAAGACATTGGCTGAGCTGGATCTGCCACCGTCTCCAACTACAAACGGAAAGATAGCACTTCCAAGGCTGCTGAAACTGGACGACGATACTCGGCTTGAAAAAGTACGTTTCCTTACTGAGGAAGATAACCACGTGATGTTACTGCCAAGCATCCTCCAAGTACTGGTCCTCGCTAAAGTGTAAGTCAAGTAGATCTCTTTTCATTTCCACCTGAAGTCAGTTGTATTTCATTTCGCAGCAAACTGGTGAAGCGATCTCAGCCAACCGACCGCCTAGCGAAGGAAGAACTCGAACCATACATCACAACGCTTCTTTACCAAGATCACGGTCCGCTTCCTGTCCGTCTGGCCACTCTTCTCCTCAACATAAGCCAAGAAGCAAAACATCGCCGAACTGTGGATCGGAGCCTCAAGCAATGCGACGAGGTTCTCGGCATCATAAACGGTTCCACATATACGCTTCCCGAAAGGCTTTCCTACGGGTTTGCCTCATTCATTCCACCCAAATGGGAAGTCCAGATGCAATTAGGCGAGTTGATGGTTAGCCTGGGTATGACCAAATCAGCTCTAGACCTCTATCTCGCTATCCAAGCTTGGGAGAAGGTCATCGAGTGTTACACGAAGCTTGATTTGCGCCACAAGGCTGGGGAAATCATCCGTCAGGAACTAGAGAAGAAGCCTACTGTTCTGCTGCACTGTCTCCTTGGAGACGCCACCGACGACGTAAACTGCTATGAAACCGCCTGGAAATTCAGTAAAGAAACCAGCGCCAAGGCTCAGGCATACTGGGGAAACTATTTCTTCGCTCGAAAGGAATATGAACGGGCTCTCCCGCACTTGGAGAAATCCGTGGAGATCAACCCGTTGCAAGAGAGAATCTGGCTGCGATTCGGCTTTGCGGCAATCATGCTGGAAAAATGGGAACTTGCCGTCCATGCGTATATCACCTACACTCACCTCGAACCACTCGGCTACGAGTCGTGGAACAATCTAGCAAAGGCGCTCATAAAACTGGGCAACAAGACCCGTGCCCACCGAGTCCTTGGAGAAGCTCTCAAGTGCAACTACCACAACTGGAAGGTTTGGGAGAACTTCATGCTTGTCAGCGTGGATACGGGTAATTTTGAGGACGTCCTCAACGCCTACAACCGTCTGAGTGAGCTGAAAGACCGCTACCTAGACCTCGAAGTACTGTCAATAGTCATCAGAGCTATTGCAAGCGACACTCCCGATGCTCAGGGCAGGTCCCCAAAACGTCTGGTAAAGAAGGCAAACACTCTGCTGGGACACCAGTGCGTCAAGCACGGATCGGAGTGGGAATTGTGGGAGTTATCCTCCCTATTGGCAGACACACCCCTGAAAAAGGCACAGAAACTCCAGCGGGCTCATAGAGCATTCTTACAGAAAGATACCGCTTGGGCAAGCAAACAGCCTTCGTCGCTGAAAGTTCTCAACCTATGCAAAGCATTGGGCGAGTATAGCTTGGAAGCTATTGATAAGCATGAGGAGACAGAAAAGTCCAGTGTCACGTCGCAGTTGTCGTCGGCTCGACTGAGTGCCCAAGGCTGTGTACGCTCGGTGGAGAAGGACATGGAGAAATGGGATGAGAACGAGAAGGTTCTGGCTGAGTTGAAAGTGTTGCTGGAGCAACTTACGGCTGCCCTCAAGCAAAGGATGCCATGATCTGTTTAAACTAAATATAAGGCTTAAAATCGGTACCATTATTGTTTCATTTTATAAGGTCGAGTTCGCGCCCAAAATGGAGTTGTAAGACACCCATTTTAGTGGTCGTTGAGGAAATCAGAATGGCAATTAATAAAAATCATGCTACAATCCAAGCTTTACTGAACTTCTCCCAAGCATTCGGCATAGTCAATCACTTTATTCTTTGCACCAGGCTTAGGAAATAGTTTAAGTTTTCTATGCTCCTACCTTCAAGGGATAAACCAAGGAGATGTAGTGGGTGAAGAGTATTCCCAACCCTTGCCAGTAAAACATGGAAAGCCACAATGCTTGATACTTGCTATACTGCTATTCTTACTCTAAGTGAACTAGCTGACAAATATTGTTAAGCACACTACAATCTACTTGTTTGCAAATGACGCGCAGATCAAACTAAGCCTTCCCTTACATTACTCCGAATGCTCCATTTCAGAGATCATAAAATATTTCCTTGACAATGTTGTTAGGAACACCAATATGGAAAGTAAATATACGGCTAACAGCCACTGGATTGAAAGGTTTCTGCTACTGCTGTTGTAGACCATTCTCGACCACCATATTGCTCATGCTTGCTTTAATCTTATTATTTTCAAGGCTTGCAGCTTACCGTTTACGAAAAATAAGTACGCCTTCATTCACCAGTTCTAGAAACGTTTAGATACAACAAGAACTTAGAACTATGGGACCACCCTGTTCAAGCAAAACCGCTCAATTGCTGCCAACCAACCGATATTTTGTCGAAGAGAAGGAGGCTGGAGAACGCAGACCTCTTAGCCTACCATTACGCCTCAAAAAGAGCAATGGACTTGAAAGATCATCATTGCTTGCCGAAAGTAAAAATCCTTGTTGCACAAAGGCAGGGTGATGTGCAAATCCATTTTCAGGCGAGTGTTTAGGGAACGGCAGACCCGCGCCTCTTTTCAGTTAAAGCAGATGCTTCACTCTGCCAGACTAAAATCCATCTAAATTAACATGTTACAAGTTGTTGAGCACTTTGTTGCAGGACATCCAGCTGCGAACAAAGAATGAATATCATGAATGTTTACCCATTTTCCAGGCCCGTTTACAAGCACAAGAATGGGCGCACCATCTTAAAACTGTTCGGAATATCGTACAAAGTCTTCCTTTGTTCAGGGATGATGCAACCTAAGTCTTAGTAACTAGCCATATCAGTATTTGCTAAATACCCTCATCCCCAGCAGACTTGAAGTGAGCTAAGGCCTATTAATTCTCCTGTTGGACAGCACTCCTCTTAGCTTGGGAAGTGCGACACCATTTCCTGTTGAATTCCCAGTTGAAGTACCTCTCGAGAATTGGTCAAAGTTCCGTCAAGCTTTCAAATAATCAGAGAGGTTTTTCTGTAGTCACGAGGCTGTAAGAACATCCTGCAAAAATTCTGCCAAGATAGTTGAATAGATTCATTTATGTATATTGTGCGCTTACTCGTGATAACCTGTGCTCCACCCTTGTGAGCTAAGAATCATCAACATAATCTTCAAGGTAAGCAGTTTCAAAAGCTATTAAAAAACAGTCGTGTAGTTTCATCTCCGCCTTCTATTGGTTATAGAACAAAGCTGGTACTCCACACCTCTCGAGTGTTTGGAAGTCCTCTAAAGACTAGAAAACTGTGTATCCAACCGCCGCGCTGCTTTTCCCAAACAAATTGTGTATTTATTGCAAAGGCGTCACAGTCAGAACGATTTACATTTATTGAATCTGATCTGTCAGTATAAAATTCGAAGATGATGGCAGATGACAGAGTTGGGGTCCCCACGATTGTTAAGTATCACGAGCTGGGTGATAGCAAGTAACTTAAACAGGAACTCCTCGCTTCCATTCGTAACATGAGTTTTCCAAACGCGTTAAAGCTCATTTGCCTCCATACCAATTTCAAATGTTTGGTTTGGTAGTGTAGCCGATGATCCTTACATGGTCCACCAACAAGTCCGCAATTTGTACTTCTTCTGATCTTAAAGAGTAAAGTGCGCCAAGGCTGTTCTTGCTTAGATGGAGCCATGGGACAGGTTCAAGGTACAACCACATCCTGAAAGTTTTTTTTAGCTTCACTTTCTTTACTCTATTTGCAGTACCAACTTATGTCATTACAACACTCGAAAACAACTTGCGTTTTTGAACCGTTTTTATTGAGTTAATACGTATGCCTTGTGCGCGTCACGTTACTCCTTCCTCTCAGTCAATCTTCTGCCACAGCACTTGCGACGCAAATAATAATCCTTTTTTGAACTTGAAAAGAAAAATATTTTTTTTACGCCTGAGCTCTTCAGATGTCATCCGCCGGTTACACGTGCCCCCCCCCACACACACACACACATACATACAAACATTTTCCGAACTTTTACTGTCTGCATCCTCATCCTATTGTGTCCTCTAAAAAAATTGTTGTTGCTATTTGGGGAGGTTAGGGCCGACAATCCCTTAAATGGTTTTGTTTTCTCATCTCCACGTGGCCTATGCGCGTGTGTGTGTGTTTGTGTGCGGTTACCTTTGGATGCCCTTACGAGAGCTTTCTAAAGGACAAGGTCACGGATTGTGTACAATGTTCGTTCTCAATGCCAGATCAAGGTGAAACTTAAGGTTCTTCTTTGCACGTTTTCAAGGGTGGAAGTGCTGCTTTGGTACACATTTCTGTGAACTGATTACGTCCAGCAACTCGTGGCCTTGCATGTCTTTTGTGTGTGTTTTTTCAGTTAAGATTGAAGGAGGCCGGTGAGGAAGGGTTAGGGTTTCTGTTTAAGCCGTCTATACAGAGAAGAGGTATTGTGTCCTTACTTGGTTTGCAGGACGCTGTGACGAAGATGTGTAAAGAGTTTCTTCGATGTTGCTACAGCATCACTCGAAGAACTGTGCAGTTTGGACCAAAAACGATCTGAACTATTCCAATTTCCTCAATTCAAATATTGAACGAATGGTGGCCTTTAGATCCTGCACGGTCCTTGGGTGGTTGCCATTGCGAGGGATTTAAAAAATCTCAAAAAATAGTTGCAAGGTGCCAAATCGGGGGAGCGAAAGTCTTTAGTTAAAACAGTCATCGATGGTCTTGAATTGAGAGTCGGTCCACTCTTCTCTTGAGTCCACTGCATCAAGACGTGAAAAAAAAAATTCTCCAACAAGTTCACCTGGCTGTTTAATTTCACTGTCACTAAGACCACGGACCAATATTCCCAGCTGAGGTTAATGCAAAGGCATCCTTGGGTATTCAAGTCAGTTCTGTAGTGCGTGTTCCATATGTTGACGCATCCACTCAAATCAAAATGGATTACTGATGATCTAATTGGCCGAGAGATTACAGATTTCACACTCGTTGTTTATCTGCTTGTTTAATTGACTTTCGGCACAGGATAGGGACAAGGCAGGACTACAAAGATGAAGAGATTTCAGAAGCCGCGCTTTGTTGTGATCAGAGAAAATTCGTTCGAAAACAGGACCTCGGCGGAAAACGTCATGTTCCAATGCCTGACAATGGCTGTTCCAGAAAAAACCCAACCCTCTACAGCTTGATTGGCTCCGATTTTTAAAAAAATAAGTTATAATGCGCATTCTGTATGTGGTGTCGAATGATGTGGCAGCGGAGCAGATGAGGACTTCCGAAGCAAAAGCTATCCATGGAGAAGAAGGTGAAACCGCACACTTTACGAGCGGTGCAATTATGTGAATCTTGTCTAAAAAAAACTTGGTGGCACTACAGCTCCTTTGAGCGCAATCGTCTACCTTCACCATTTGTGTGTACGTCTTAGATATTGGAAGTGGCGGGGGTTAGACCTACAGTTTATTGCCGACTCCGAACGGTCACAAAAGCTTTTCTAGACGATTTCTACTGATCGGAGCCGTGAAAAGTGCTGAATGTTCTTACCCGGATTTGGACTGACAATGAGACACGGCACCCTGATGTGGATCTTGTCTAGAATGCAAAAATCCGTCGGCTGCAATGGCTTGGCTACAGTGAGCGAAAGGAATTGCTCTCATGAAGAGGGTCTTCGAAAGCCAACCACTAGGTTCACCGAATATCCGGCTCAAATATCAAGTTATAGTGGGTACCAGGAAGCAAATTGTCCGTGACCGTGAAGGATGGAAAGCGTCATAAGTTCCCACGACCGATGACGTTATAAGCAAGGCAAGGATTTTTCTCCATCAAATATGAATGTGATGATGTGAATAGGCCCAGTTGCACCCAAGACAGGCGTAAAGCCCTGGCAGCTTGTATTTTCCTTCAAGTTGCAATTTATAAATAAATCCAAATCTTATAATCAATCAGTATTTGGATCATCGCGTCCTTCGATCGTCTGCATTTATGTATCTAAACAATTAGCATAGCATTGATCCAAAAGGTTACCAGAAAAACATCCAAAATTGATCGAGCGTGCTATTTTCATCGGAACGTGTCAGTGGGGCCGAATGCCGTCCCAACATAGTTAAGCAACGAAATTCGAGATGCAAATCTACTATAGTCATGTTCCTCTCTTCACCATTCAATTCAAATCCATATCTAAGTCCCCGTGTACTCGTATACAAAACAATGAGACTTTATTTCCGCATATTAAATTTAAATTTAGAGCTTAATTTTCGGTCTTGTTTTTTCGTTTTTTTTTTCGCTGTTTTTTTTTTTCATTAAAGCCCGCCACTTAAATGATCTGCTTCAGCACGTATCCGACGCGAGCTATAATTTTGATGCATGTGAATGTTGTCTAAGCGATTAGGGCGAAGGGGTGCGACTGCATGTGTTTAAGATGAAGCACCAAGAAAATAAGGGAAGCATAGAGCTTTATGTTGCTCGGATTTGTGTTTTGACTTCTCAAGGCCGTAAACTTGAAGTGAATTGCGCGATCTTGGTTTCGCAATGTTCGCAATGTTTTGTTAATTGCATGCTCGCGTTCTTAATCAAGAAATGAAATCTTTTAATTTTGCTCTGAAACGCATTGCAATGTCCGAGTGGGATGATGTGATTTCCTACATTCAGATCGAGAGAGTTATTCGAGGAAGAGATGTTTATTGTATTGGAAATAGAAATAGAAGGGTTTTGAAATTATGAATCACTAAGTGTACCAATTGACAATGATAAGATGAGAAAAATAAGTCAATCGCCAAAGCATGTCCCAAAGGCTGCCCAGCAAAAGTTCCAATTAAGATTCTTAAAGAAAGTCGTGAGTTTTTATGAATAGGTTGGCTCAAAAATACTCACTCGATGTTGTTGTACTGTATCTTCAAAAGGATATGACTCAGTTTCATTATATTTTTTTCAATATTTACTTGCACTTTAATTTTATATTTTTTCATTGCTTATGACTATTTGGGCTCTTTTTGAATTATTTTAAATCGTTTTAGCGAGAAGTCCTCGCAATCTCGTCGAATATTCTCTTCGAGAGTTTTCAGAGTCTGTGAACTTGAGACTTTCAAGAACTGTGGATTAGTCAAATTGGGTGATCATTCCAAGCAGTGAAAATTGGTAAAACGAGGTGGCCCTGAAAATCATCATTAAAAATGTCCATTCCTGCGCGAGCTGCATGTGCGTTTGCGACCGCATCTTCTTGGAACAATGTCTCGTCGATTTGTAGTTAAAACAGCTTTTACAACATCAAAGTTCTGTAGAACTCACTACTCACAGTTACCGCGTCTTAACCAAGGCTTCGTCGAAAAAATGAGGCAGGATAACACCTCCCGGCGTAACACCTCCCGGCGCCTCTTGCAGTGACTTTGAAGAGTGGTAATAATGACTCAAGGTGGATTTTAAGTGACCCTGAATCCCTTATTTTATTTGTTTCTTTTTTTCAGGAATTAAGCCTCGTCGCTTTTTACGCCATTTGATCGAAAATAGTTCACCACGTCCTTGGGTCTTTGCAGAGCTTGTGAGCGTAGTTCAGACGAGATTGACGGTCTGCATGCAGAAGTTGGAGGATTTTTTTCACTTTGCATGGGAACAATTTTAACTCTTTTTCAACAATTCGCTGCAGGGAAGAACTTGTCATCTAATTGAATAGAACGTCTGATCGACATTGACGGATCTTTTGCGCAATTCTCATATGAACGAGCACAAAGAGTCATTTCTGCGCCTATTCTATCACATATTGTTCCAGCATCGTTGATTTGATCAGCTTTAAGTTTTAGCAATTCACCTGTTACCATATCTGTGCAAATTTCCGCGGCAAATTCATTGAAGAAATGTTTACCTAAAAAGAAATTGTCACATGTATTCCCTAATTTCGAGGAACATAGACTTGAATTCTGCGTCTGTTTACTGCAGCGATATCGAAACAATACTGACAGTTGACAGAGGCAACCAAATAAGCTTCGGAAATCCAATCGCTTCCGAAGTTAGGTCTTCAGATTCATTGCCACATTCCAACGCTTAGTTCCACAGCTACTCAATCTCTAGCATCAATATCAAATATTTTTGGGAATAGGAGTTCGCCAGATAGTGAAAAACGGAACAAGATGAAGTTTTGAAACTAAAAAGAGATAAACAACGAAGCAAGCTTAGAGATATGGACCTCGATTTCAAGAAAATGTTATAGGGAAATGGTTCATTAATTTTTGAAGTGTCCTAAAAAAAGACAATTAATATTTTTACTTTCCATTTTTTTATAAGTTATTTATTAACATAACAAGAATACAGAAAAAAATCAAAAAAAGCTGAAAATTTGATGACGATTTCAACCCTCCTAGCAATCTGAACCAAAAAAAAAAATTAAGATTATTAATCTAAAATAATGTCGCAATGTCTGGAACTACGGAAAAACTGGAAAGATTTTTTTTTTAACAAAATGGCGACTGCTTGAAAAAAAAATAATTTCCGTACCACCTTTTTTGACTGTTTCGAATTTTCAAAAAAATTCTGAGAAATCGTGGGTATTGTTTTGAAAAAGACAGTTTCGAGAAAAAACGCTTTTAAAGTTTCGCGTAAAGTTTTTCGCAGTTTAAGTCATGAAATGATATAGTAGACTTACATTTATTCAATCTGCCATTCCTGCTTCATACATCGGACCTTCCTCGACATAAAAAAAAAACTATTTTCTGCGTTTCTCTCTTTATATCGAGCAGTTCTGTCCTCTTTTGATGCGTTGGATGCTCGTATCTCGGAGCGGTCAATCCGGGCGTTGTCTTGTTTCACAGCAAATGAATGAGCTTTCAGGCCAATTTTCATTCCCATAAGCTCCATCATTTTTAAAATAGGAATGAGCCTTCATTAAAAATTCAAACAGCAATAAATGTCGCTATCTCAATCATCTTAGGTCCGGAATGAATATGTTTTGAATCGAAAGTCCAAATCAAAGAGTAAGAGTTTGTTCCGGCTGAACCAGTTTGGATGCCGGGTCAGCAAAATACCGATATCTCCGAAAATAATCTGAATTTTGAAAAATTCTTAAATAGTTAAACTTTGAAAATATAAAAAAATGTCTAGACTTGAATACCCCCTTAACCACATTAAGTAAAAATAAAGTTGTCATCTGAACGGACAAACTGTGGGACTTTGTTGAAGCAGATATTGAAAGCTCGTCTTTTGATAAGCAGTTTAGTTAGTTAAGGGCTCCAGAAGTGTCGAATTTTCTTTTCCAAAGTTTTGAGCCAGCAAAACTCTTCCCCAGGAAAAAAAAACTTAGCCATTTTCAAGCCCAAATCATGATCAAATATTCAAAAAATCATCTCATTATTTTAAGTTTGCCATGTCCTTCTTATAAGGCTAAAAATATTGGATGATCTGAGCCTGAGCTAAAGTTTTTCCAATCCTTTGCTTGTATCCACGATTGCATGATCCTTGAATTGAAGATGCGTTACCCTGATTGCTTGGACACGAATACACTCTCAGCTGAAATACTGGCAATCGATTTTTGCTTTATTGACTGGATCCACATATTTTTTACGCCCCAAAGAGTTCGTAGTTGTATCTTTTCCTTCATTTGCCCACCCCTCGGTACATTTGACCGAGGCAGAATTTCTCCTTCAAAGGTCCTTAAAATTTATTCTGTTGTCTTGATGGCGAAACCAGGGTTAGGAATTTTAATCCAAGACGTTTGAAATGAGTTTTCGTCGGATCTCTACCAAGGTATTAATGGTGGAGTTTACATTTAGTCCATTCAGCTAAACGAAATCTTGCGTGCCATTTGTCCAGTCAATTGCCAAGTCAATTATTCATTTTCTTCCAATTTCTCGCCATTGCTCTGATGCCATTATAGCTAATTTTGAGCCCAACTGTGACCGGCAACGCTTAACCTTGTCCCCAATCGTTGAATCTAGCTCTTTCAAATTCACAGACGAATTTCTCATGGTTTCACGAAAAAAAAATGTTTATATAAATGTATGTCCTTCAGGAGAATGTGTTAAAGAAATAGACTGCCCCAACCCACCCTTTGCGCAAATGATTAATACAAAAATTCTTTCAATATAATAGAAGTCACCCATCGTTTACCCCACAACACGTTAACCCTGATTGAAACTAGGAAAGTAGGACGAGGTGAAAAGCTCCTTGGCTGTATTGTACCACTAAACAGATCGCATCCCCCGTAAAACGAACCGAAAGCATTCGACAAAGAAAATAGAAACAAATACGAGGGCACAGACGGCCACCTTGGAGGACATTGGGTAAGCGAAAATTCCTGTGCTATGAATTCCAGTTCTAATCACAGCGAGTCCACATAATTCTTTTGGCACAGTCCATTTGAATTCATCTCCACAAGGATATACTATAGTTTACATACACACATGCACACATGGAGTCGCATAAAGTTCAGTGTCATTTTCAGTACGAGGACAAGGATCGAGGACGCCCGCTTTCAGACACCCAATTCAAATGAGTACGTTTGTACATAGGTACAATGCCACTCAATGAGACTGTCCTTGTCCTTCGGAGCGAACAAACGATACGGATAAAGTATCCTTTCCAATGAAGTGGGTTAAGCTTTTGTTTAATTGACTACGTGGCGGAGGGCCATGTTGTACCTAGTTTCTTGGAGTTTGCGATTTGAATTCAATAATGTGTCAAGATTACGCGATTCTATGGTCGTACACCCTCTCAACATGTTTGCGTATTGTGTCAAGGCTTTCGTCTACACACAGACGAATATCTGTCTCAAGGAAAATCAAATTGCCAACCGACATGACATCAAAGTTTATTGTTTGGAGATTTGTTGTTCTGTACGAGTGTAGCAGGACAGCTGGGACTACATCCATCCATTTCGTCCACCTCCGACTTCAGCTCTGACAAGAGCTACAGCAGGAATATCAGTTTGGTTAACAGTTTATTTGAAAGTCTGAAGGACATGCAAATAAGTGCGGGGGTTATTATGATTGTTGAATTTGACTGTAGTGGATTCTTTGAGCGTTTGGTGAGGTCGTGAAGTGGAAACTTGGAATTGGGTCACTGGGGCGTATGTGGATTATTTGTTATTTGCTGTTGTCGGGGTCATGCAAGGTTCGGATTAAAATTTTCGTTAATGGAAGTTAGGGGGAATCTAATGGAGATGGAGGTGATTGACGCCAACTCTTGCTCTGGCCTAAATCTGTTCGATATAAATAAATAAATTCTTTTCTCTCCGGTAGGTCTTTTAAGACTGATAAATGGTTGATAATTTTTTCGGACGTCTTCGTTATTTTTTTTAGAATAAGTTGCGGATTTTATAGTTCAAAAAGCGGAGTTTTCCATTTACCAGGATTTTTGTGTGTATCGGAGCAAGGTCTTGGAAAATTTTCAACCCTCAAATAATTAACAAATTATTGATATCACGACTTTAATCTGTCTCCTGTTGCCTTTTGTGGACGAAGCTTCCTTTGTCATAAATAAAAAAAAGTTCGTTCCCAACTTCATTGACTGAGAAATATGACGAGAATATTCCCGAATAGCCCTTATTTGGCGTTCCTTATTAACCATCTAAGTAGACGCCGAATAGTGCATTAAGGTATACAGCGTTTGTGCTCATCGAAATGGCGGTTGTGCGTCGCTTTTCTAGATGATAGGACTCTCTACCTGCCATCCCTACGTCCGCAGAGGGTAAAAATACGCCATGGTTTAATTGCTGCATACGGGTTTCATCTTTTGAGGCTCCGTCCAATTTCTCCTTAAAATTATAATTATAGACGATATTGCTTGGTCATCGTCTTTACCAAGCTTCAATTTAGAATGATGTTCGTTGATTGCCAAGTTTCTTCTTCCAAAACATGCGCTTGGGTCTGCTCATGCAGCGATGTCACCGGTTTTCATGGTTGACGTTACAGGAACAACGATAACAGCAAGGCAGGGAAGGAAAAAATGACAAAGATGATAACGTAAACCTTTTTTTTCGTTATGAATAAGTAAATTGTCTCTCCTACAAATAGACCCTTAAAAAGGAGAAGGATTTTATTGCGATCCAGGAATGGATTGGGTACGGTACGCTAAAGGGTAAGGAACGTGACATACTATATAGTATATTTCAGTAACAGAAGCCTGCAAGTATGATATAAGGAGTTGGATTTCGAGCTGATTAATGATCACCGGGCTGGGTTGTGCACACGGCCCCACCAAAGAAGCTTGAAAAAATAAATTGGTTGCGCAACAAGCTCTTGAAGGCCTGGACCTAGCTTCACCATTTATGTGTGCATTTTTCCGTAAACGGCGGGGGTTGGAACTGCAACTTATTGCCGACATCGAACGACCCAGACAGTTTTGTACTCATCGGTTGATTGTCGAGAGGTGGTGACGTAAAAAAAAAGCTTGGACGGAGCCTATGGAGCCTGACCGAAGAACCATTTCAAAATCATGCGATGCTTAAATCGGTAAAGAAAACATTTTTGTCGGAAAGTACAGCCACACAAAATGAAAAAGGCTCCACATTCAAAGTCGCTGCGGCAGCTTATAATAGCATATCGTTTCCTCAAAAAAATCTACATAATCGGTAACTGCCAACCAAATCAAGGACTTTCTGATTTATGGTTCTTACGTCGACTCTGACCGCTTTTCAGTAGTAGTATATGTAACGTATCAGAAGATACTTCAAAGACTTAAAGAGAACAGAGCTCAACGTGGAGAAGTGGGAAAATGAATGCGCACAAATAAAAGAGCATACGTAGTTTCCCAGCTCAAGGATGTCAAAGAGCTTGGGAACAGAAATATAACACGTAATTTCTACAAAAAAAATAAGCCTTACTGCAGGCTACAAAACAGCCGCGCAGTCTCTACGTAATTTTCATGGAAATTTACTCAAGGATCCGCAGGGAATTGTGGAAGTATTAAAGCAGAATAAAAGACAGTTGTTAAACGACAATGGCCAAGAGATGGAGTAGTTCTTCAACCACTGTGGAAACAGGAAAGCTGCGTATTCAATAAGTCTACAAGACTATTTGACTTATTCAAATATAGCGGAGATGCTAATTTAGGTTAAGGAGAATGGAAGCATCACCAATGACCCGTCCCATTGTCTTACAATAATTGCTGGGTTATTTTACAAACATCGTTTACTAGATCCCGTCCAGTTTCAATGCGCAAATCGTTCAATACCACCGTAGATTCCCGGCCCAGTACACCGAAAAATCCTGTCAAAGATCAGCGAATTTTATGGCGATTGTAAAGTTTGGGATCCGAAGAAAACTGATTTAGCCACGTAGCACAGTGCTCGAAAAAACACAATGTACTTTGTAGTAAGTCCTAGAAAATTGGTGCTGCTTCGCTTTATCCAAACAACAGGGATCGGAACTCCAGATCCAGAGGAAAAAAATCTTACCCCACGAAAATACTGATTTTGGTTGTTGTTGTTTATGTAACTGAATATTGAACGCCGAGCAAAGGACTCGAAATCTCAATTCTCTGTCCAATCTACGGTCTTGTCTGCGAGGAGGGTGAATGAAGGAGGAGATACAACTGCGAGTTAGTAAATGATTTGGGTCTATAGTTGGCAAGGGAAAAGTCCGTCGAATGCAAAGCAATGACTCTGAATTTCAGGAACCAGGCTTACGACAAAAAGCGAAAGTTCAAAGATCAAAAAATCCATCCGTGAAGAAAAGCAGTCCAGGTTCAGGGTTCAGTTCCTCCAGCAGTCAAAGCTGGCTATGCCGACTCATTTCAATCGAAATAATGCGCGATAATACAAAGTTTGCCCTTAAAAAAAAACTACCCTTCAAAGCAGCAAAACTTTTAGCCCTACACCCCCACTTATTATTATCATTGTCTGCCCAAGCAACCCTTATAAGGCCAGAACCCAACAAATCACGTAAAAAATTCTAAAAACACATTTGCGCAGTTTGTTTCGTGGGTGGCGGCCAGAAGGGTGACGATAATTTAAATGGCATTACAAACGTCATCCATAGATACTGAGCCGACTCCTACCCACCTTCATTGCCGCACAATCTTTTCATAACACGGAAATGCCACACTCAAGCCGGTAAACACAAAAACGTACGAGTACACATAACCCAACTATTTGTACCCTATTTGACTTGCACTACTCGCAAGCTCTATCAAGCAGCCTACAAGCGAGCCATGTGGAAGGGGAGTGTGCGGCTGTGTAGCTCTGCCTGTAATTCACCCTTGTGAATTATTTCATTGTACATGGCGTCGTCGTCTAAAATTAAATTCACGGTCAAGGTCTGAAAGCTAGTCGCATTTAAATCGAGTCGAATATCGTATCCGATGTTGGCGGCGATATTTGTGGAAGAGGCAGCGGAACTATACTGTTCCGTGAGAGCGGAGGGGCTGTACACTTAGTATTTGCGTACTTACGTATATAAAAACTAGCGAAAGGGTAGTTGACTTGAAGCTTTTTAAGAGAAGCAAACCACGAGAACGTTTGAAAAAGACACAAGTGAGAGTCTCTTGAAATATGAACTCACCTCGCTCTTTAAACATATTCTTCTCTTATATTTTTTTCTTTTTTGTCGAGCGGGAGAGACTGGTAGCTTTCGTGTGTTTTTTTTAAGAGAATTCAAAAGCTATTTGTGTACAAGTATGTTTGGATTTTTTGGCGCGTAAATAAAGTGTTGGCTCTACTTGTGGTTGGAGTTCCCCGGGCCGGGTTTACTTATGATATTCAAACACCATGTGCCACAGCGACGACGCTACAGAAAGAACATGAGGCAAACGACTGACTGTTGTGTTTTTTCTCATCGAGTCATTCGCTCTTTTTTTACATTTTTTTTTTGTTTTTTTTTTGTTTTAAAGAACCTGAAGTAGTGCTGAAAAGTGCGTGGCAGGCGAATTTCGTTTGATTCCACCCAAAAAAAAAAAAAAAAAGTATCTACAAGGTCTACAAATAAACAGAGAGACCAACCACGCTTAGAATAAAAAAGAATAAGGAACAACCACCACAAGCGCATGTTATTTCAATACTAGTGTGTTGACCTTGGGTTGCTGGTGTTTCTATTAAGAGGGTTGTCCATGTTAGGCTATCGAATCTAGTAGTTTTTTGCTTCATAATAATTAGAACCTTTTAACAGATAGTCAACAATTTGTCAATGGAATAGAGTGTGCGAGAAAGGGGAGTAGAGATACGACATCTAGAATTAAGCAAGGCATTAGCAAAACTGGCTTCAACGCTAGCCTTAGATAAATTTGTTTACCAGACCTTGAACAAATGATATTAAAAAAAAAATAAAAAAATTATTATAAATATTTTCAGATAAATTTCGTATACGACTCGAGCACGTGTCAGTTCTGACTATGACTACGGCATTGAGATACATTTGTGCTTTTTTTTTTATTGTTTCAGCGCTTAACGGACAGGAGGATTCAATAATTAATTGAATGAATCATTGGCAAACTCGATTGATGATCAGATCGCTTTGATTTGGCTATAAAGTCTTTGGAAGTCTTTATTGTAGGTCTTGAGAGATATCTAGGCATTGAACTCGAGCGCGTTTTTTTTGTTTTTGTTGTTTCCTCAGGAGTGATGTCATTTTTGTATTTCTAGAGAGTTTTGGCGGTTGCTATAGTTTTGCCTCTGTCGAAGGTCATCTGTCCAAGAACAGAACACATACGTAAGGTTCTGATTATTATTACAATGTTGTTGTTTTTTTTTTGAGTGGGGTTTTTTTGGGATAATAAAAAAAGAGCGTGGCAGTAGTTCGGTTGGAAACAAAAGCAACCTTGAGTTTTACGACTGACCTCTTGGGAGAACAACTCTACATGGAAAAATGGGGGATGGATATTTTATAGCCACCCCACAAAAAAAACACACACACTTGATGTTCGAATGACATAAGACTTGACCCGGTTAGAACTTTGTCTATTTTGCTGTGATGAGATGAGCGGAAGTCGCACTAGAATCTATAATCTTTAAATGGTGGCCATGGACCGATATGGTGGATATGAGAATATTTTTTTTTCTTGGAAACCAACTTTTTGGTCGCGATTGGAAGATACGAATGCGCGATTGTTTATTTGACTTTGTTTACAAAACGTGAGCATTCAGTTTAAATGACGACGTTATCAATTTGATTGGACAAATATTTACTTGGAGTTATGCGCCTGCAGAAACGATTAAATTAAATGCTTATATTATTAATTTGAGAGGAATTTCAACACAACAATGTGGTACTGCAAATTTTCGAAATGATTTCGGATGCGCATGGACAAAATATAATTCAAGGCAATTCATCTTTATGGAAGATTTTTTGATAAAAATTTTGTTTACAATTTGACTGTACTAAATCTTATTGTTGTCTCGAAAACACGGATAGTATCAATCTATTTATTATTCAGAACACGAAACAACAAAGTTGCTTGCTTCAAATGCATGTGGTTTGTTTACGCTTGGCGTTATTAATACATCTAATGTTGATTGTAGGCGGTAGGTATGAATAACAAAAAAATTATCTGTTTACTTACTTATCAGGTTATCGATCCCTGGAGCCAGGCTTTAACCCAGGCTAGACGAAACTTGCTGGCAATCGCGAATGCTTGAACTTTAGACCGGATGTTCAATCATAGCTTTTTGTATGAGTCTGGTGGCTGGAATATGCAGACTTTTTTAGTTAGTCTTCCGAACTATTACTCTATTTGACCTCCTCGCAAACAGGATCTTCTCTCATGTTTTCCAACAGCTGGAAAGACTCAAAAGATATAGTGCCTTACGTCGCAATATCTGTTTAAGAATAATGTTGAGCAAATCCGGGAAGCATGTCGTCAAATCAAATTACATGCAAATATCCTGCCAAGCCAGAAGGTTGCCGTATGCATTGATAGTCAATACTCATGTCGTGGGGACTGGTATTCACCGGCCCGTCAATTGCTAGTTTACAAAGTTTGGTTATTGGGCGAGTAAGACATCCACTTGCTTGTTTTACTGATGCGACACGTATTTGCCCATCTTTTCCTGGATGCGTTTCCTAAATTCTCCCCATACACCATTTAAATGGGGCAACGTTTTCTTCCCGTATGAGGACTAAGTCTCCTTTTATGATATTATCTTCGCGTTTCAACCATTTTGGCCGTTGCTGTAACCTGGTGATATATTCTGATGACCGTTTCTTCCAGAATTGCTGTTGTAACTTGTTTAATAATTCCCATCGAGTCAGTCGATTTTCATTTATGTTTAACAAGTCTTCTGTTTTTCTTTCAAACATGTTGGCCCCAATGAGGAAATGTGCTGGTGTTAAAAATCCTAGATCATCGGCATAAAGGTCTTGAATTTAGGCAGGCCTCTATTTTAGTAAGTAGTGTCGAAAATTTCTCGTATGTGAGATGGGTGTCTCCAATTGTTTTCTTAAGGTGGAGCTTTACAGATTTTACACCAGCTGCCCAGAGTCCACCAAAATGGGGGGAAGCGGGTGGTATGAAATGCCATGTGACTCCTCTGTTTGTCGTTTCCGTATTAAGCTGCAGATTATTACTGACATATTGTTGCTTCATTTTTGAACATGCGCCTATAAAATTTGTTGCATTATCACTGTAGAGATGACTTACAAGGCCACGTCGGATACAGCCTCTAGATGAAAAGCCTTAGTTGCAAGACACACGAAAACAGCTATATATAACCTTTAGTAAGTTTAGCTTGGCGTAGTTTGCTTGTTTTCATCATAAACGGCCCGGCGTAGTCCACACCTGTGTGGGTGAATGGTCTTGATATCGTGACCCTTGCTGATGGTAGATCTCCCATTAATTTAGATTGTTGTCTCGTGTTAAATACTCATGCCATCAAAGCTATTGCCTCCTTTACTTCACATTCAAAATTACTAAAGGAATGCCGAGCTGAAATAGCGTCGTTAGAAGGTCAGTTCATTTCCCTTATATGGGTTACCGGCCACAGTGCCATCCCAGGTAGGCCGGTGAACTTGCTAGAAAGGGATCTGCCCTTCAGCGCTCGCGTGCAGGTGAGGTTTTCATCTCACTACAAGCAGTTAAAGCTAATATATCCTCATACTTCCTTGAAGTAGCAAATCTAAGATGGGTCAGACTTACGAACTGTGCAACATCAAGGAAAATATGGCTGGAATACAAACAATAAAAAACAAAAGATCTTCTTCGTCGAGCCCGTCTTAATATTGCTAGATTAGTGGCGGTCTGCACAGGACACTGGCCGATTGGAGATCATGCCATTAAGCTGGTATCCCACACAACTCACATTGTCGTAGCTGCAAAAACACAGCTGAAAGGGAGACCCTAACACACTTCTTTTGCGACTGTCTGGCTCTTGCTAGAGCCAGACAACGGGCGCTTGGTAGACCCTTCTTCAACTCAATTAATGAGATTTCTGCTAAGGATATTAAGGAACTAATGTCCGTCTTAAATATCTCGGGCTGGATTTAGAGATATCTCAAATACACCAAAATAACATCATAAATAAGGTTACAGAGCTGTGGTATTAAAACGGCACTTAGTGCTAATTAGGTTCTCACTGAACCACCACTTTTACCTACCTACCTGAGCAAATTAAACGACAGTGGATCTCCTCACCGGTACAAGTCTGGAATAAGTTCGAGTTTCTTGGTCCAAACTGTACACATTGTACCCGGGATACTGAATTCGGTCACCGCCTCAGACGCTTACACATGGGAGAGGATCTTGCAAGTGAATCTAGTTATAGATATGCCTTTGAAGTAGTTGTAGATATCTTCAGGCTTCTTTCTTTGGGGTGAATTAAGTCACGGGACTGTGAGAAGAGTCTAGAAGAATACATAACTTCAAATAATCATACATAAATCGCCCCAAAGAAAGAAGCCTGAAGTGGTCAAATCTAGCGATCGTGCTGCCCAGTATAAATTGCCAAAGTCAGACAAACAGCGACCCGAAAATGCATCCTTCAAAATGTTGATTACCGCGCGAACAGTGTGTGCGTTTAAACCATTTTCTTGGACCCACATCATCACTTTCCGTTCATAAAAACTACAATAGTTGATCACGCGTCGCTCAGAGTCACAGTAACAACCTTATCCAGGGTGTTCTCAAAAGAATAAGGGCACATGACATATTTGACGGAAAAGGCCCAAACAGTATTGACTTTGAGTCGATGTTAGGGTTTATCGAGAATAACTTGAATGAATCAATGAATTAAAATAAATGAATCGCTCGTGATGAACTTCGACTGAAAATCGTCCAATGCGTCTTTGAGGTTCTGGAGAACATAAGTGTAGTTTAGACTTGATTGACAGTGGTTTTTCCTGGGTGTGGTACTAAATGCCTTAAACCCCAATTCGTCATCAGTTCTCTGTTTGGTCAAATAATCATCTTTTCAGAGGAGTCACTTTCTCAAAGCTCGGTGGCTAGTATTTGGGGTTCGGAAAGTTTACACGTAGGCATAGAGAATCATATTCAAGATGAAAACGCTTTAAACGTTCAAAAATTAAGGAAGGGGCCAAAACACTAGAAAACGTATTGAAATCAGCTGAAAGGCTCCTTTCAATAAAAATAATACATTTTTATTACAGTCTTTTTTAAAACAGGAAGTACACCCTTTGAAGGTAAGGTCGAAGCAACCAAATCGTACAAACTCATTTCACGTAATTAAACTGTGTCCAGTAAAAGCATGGTTTCCATGTTCAAACCAAGAAAATACTGAAAAACTTCGGTAAAAAAAAACTCATTTGGAAGCTCTGCAAATATTGAATTTTACAGAAAAAGTCTGGAGAATTGAAAAACTTTTCATCTGAATCGGTGCCCAACAGTGAACAGAATGTTTGCTATTAATTCGGAGAATCAATTAATTTCCACCGCCCTCAGCGCTAAAATCAAAAAGCAACTTCGGCGCCTTAGTTCCACGAATTCGTTCGTGCTCGCTCACCAACAATGCAACACGTTGCCATTTACATCGTTGGACGAGCATTAATATATTGAAGAAAAGTGAATTTCACTTTCTCCGGAGAACGTTTCAGATTCGGCAGGGCGCACGAAAATGCGCTTTTGAACTTGACTTGACTCCAATTTCCAGTTTTCAAACTAAGACTTCGAGCACCTACCTTTCCTTTTTAAATAAAAAATAAAATCTTACAACAACCCACCGCATTCCGATGACAATACCCGAGCGAGCTCGTCGAATACATGCTCCAAGATGCAGATACTGTATTCGTGCCCCCTTTCGCCGTGTCATAGTCAGTCAGGGCGAGCGTCAACGCTCCACCAACGACCGTCGTCGTACTCGTAGATACATTTTGCATACAATTTTCTTTCTTCTGTTTTTTTTTTTTACACTTTCGCTTAGGTCTTGAGAAAAGTTTCACCGGTACGCTGACCTCTGTGCCTCACGTTGTCTTGTCTTTTGTCATGTCGAGCATGTAGATGGAAATGGAAATGGACATTTTCGGATCGGTTCCCATCGAGGAAGACTCCACACTCTCGACCAATTAAGAATCTTGACCAGAGTGATGAGACAAATTATGACAGGATGAGTGGTGAGAATACGCTGAAAAATGGTCATAATGATGAAGATGTCTCATGCCGGAACCATTGACCCTGGAGTGACAGTGCCATTGAACGAGTGTCTTGTCCATCAGCGTGAGGGCGTGAGTGCTGCTGCTGCTACTGCTGTGTGAAGTGATGTAGCCGGGGTGAACATACGTGCTGTTATCTGTTTTTTTACCGGCCGCGGCGTACGGACAACAAAAGTTCATCGATGTCATAAATTATTGTTCAGCGGGGAGAAGAGGCGGTTACATGGTGTTGAATGGGCCAGCAGATTGTTGTAAAATGGAATACTACACGGCGACTGTATGATTAAGATGTAGTTCTGTGTTCCTATTAAAAGCATGGAAGATTCTGCGATTAAGTGTCTGCAGAGTGTTTTTTGGTGTGCAATCACCTTCTCGTGGTTGTCAGCTGGATAAAAGGAGATCGTATACAAATTCTGTCTATTCATTAAGTGGCATGTAAGTCAAACTATGGTCCATACTCAGCTCACATCATGGTGACAGTTTGCCCCGAGATGTTACTCCAATGAAGATTTCCGTGAAGGTGTGTAGTCACTTCTTATGGATCTGTACGGCTAAACAATTTGTCTAAGATATCAGACATCACCGGGATGAAGAAAGGCTGAAAACTTAAGCACGATTCGAGCACACAATGAAGCCGTGATAAATTTAAACAAAACTCGAGGTCGGGTGGTTGCTGCCGACCCATTTAAACTGGTCAACGACTTCGGGTCAACCTGTTTATTAATTGCAGCCGAACAAATCATGTAGGTCCTAGAAAGCACCACCATTTTAGAAATGCAATAGAATGGTCCAGAGGTTGGACAAAAATTTAAAGGTTCTAATAAATCACAGTTTCAGAGTTAATTCGGGAGGATCAGCCTCATCTGAGCGCGCATCTAAGAGCATCACTTCCATTAAAGAATCACAATCGTCCCATCTCACTGTTACCGATGCAAGATGCTCTTCAAGAATTCTAAGTTCGTAAGAGCACAGACCTTGAGCACTTTTAAGTTGCCGCCTGGATTTGAAAGAAGGCTTGATAGACACTAAAACTACTTATAGTCGATTCGTGTCTTTTTCTGCAATGAAAGGGGTTGAAAACCTTTTGCAAAAATAAAAGAATGATAAATGTAGCCTGGCAAGGACTTAAGCTGCTCGCAAAGTCGGCTTCTTAGAATGATAAACATTCTGCCGTAGTTAAGAAGAATAAGTTATTCAATAACATTCGTGGTGACCGACAATAATAAAACATCAAACCCAACTTAAAGACACATCAGCATCCTATAGAAAACGAGATTCTAAGAGATCCTTACCTGAATTTTTTTTTTTCGGTCAGACTACGTAAACGCCTGAAGCCTCTTAAAACCTAGAACGGAGAATTTTAGCGCAGTATCAAGCTTGAAATGTTCACAATCGATGAAAATATCAATAGAATATCGTGAAAAGAAGCTCAAGAGATTCAAATCGATACTCGCCTTTTCATTGTCTTTCTAAAAATCGCGTTTGGCAGCATCTCAAAAAACCCATCTGATTGTGCAAAATGGTGATGAGAAGGGCTCGCTGCTTCACCAAGGTTGGAAACGGCCAAAATATGTTTTTGAAAATTTTATCCAATTTATTTTTAACATCGTTTAAAGCTTACACTCCAACGCCATAGATAGGACATAGGAGGAATAGGAAATTTCCATTTTTGAAAGACAAAATGTATTGGACAATAAGCCGTACAAGGACCTGAAACAGGACGGGGTCTAGAATCTTCGCCTTAACTTTAGACATTGGTTTAGACTCAGTGAAATCGTTACAGGACTCGACTTGAGAATCACATCAGACTCTGAAGGATATCGGGTTACCCCGGCATCATAATGAAAGGGCTGACAAATGATGAGCTCGCAAAAGTTGGAAACGACTTGCAAAGCTTAGATGCCGCTCATGTCTGGCTTGTGCGGAAGAAAATTATTCGCATGAATAAATGGAAATGGTTTCACGTTGTCAAAAGCCATGCGGACTTAAAAAAGTTGTGATGATGAGTGTTGTCCTATGAGAACACTGTTTTTGACACAGATATTTGCAGGTATTGTCACGAAGGGAATTGCTGGCAAGAACGCACGAAACTCGTAAGCAACTATGCCTTTGAAAACCTTGACGGGGTACAATGAGTTGACTCGAGACTATTTCTGAATTTCTGTACGGTAATAGGACGTGATGAAGAAAAAAAGCCTTGTTTAAGGTTTTTTCTGATTGTTAAAAAAATTTGTATTGTCCCCGTCAGGCAATGCTACGCAAAAGCATATGCGTTATCAGGACAAATACTTTTGGTTAGAGCAGGTTTTACGAAGAGCTGAGCAGCTAGTATATGAACTAGAAAAAAAGACCTTAATCAATTAAGTCGCAAATGAAGCAGCTTGCTAAATTCGAAGGACTCTAGCGAACAAAACAATCCTTAAATTGTAAGAGAATTTCCGGCCAAACTGAAAATATGCAAAAAGCTAGAAATGAATAAGTTTAGAGGCTACAAAAAAAAAATAAACTGAATTAGTTCAATGCAAACAGAATAACTTTGCGGAAGTTGGTTTTGTTTCCATCTTCAAGGCCGATAGATAGAAAATCTCAAACTAAAAGAACAACATTCGTTTGATTCCAAGGAAGCCCTGAGCCTCTGTGAATATATGTGTATGCACGAGTATATCCGTACCAAACCGCCAAATAGTTGCGGAAGCGGTTTGAATCTGAATATTAATGAAATGAATCACAAAACCGAAACTGGACCGCATCTTTTGGCTTACAATCGCAAGCGCGGCACCTTGTCTACGACGCCAAATGCCGGCTAAGCCATCTTACCCCAAAAGCCGTCAGACCTTTTCCATTGTCAAGAGGCTAAATGGTAGACGGTAAACGGCAAACAACCGACGCCAAGCAATTTATCATTTTACCAATTTCAAAAAGTGATGAATATACACCAACACACTCGGCATTCCTCCAACAGAGATACGACTCACTTAGCGATCGCCTTGATCTTGTCTCTACTCGATAACCCTAACCTTGAAGTGTGCTTTGATTTGGTTGTTTTGTGTTTGTTTTTTTTTTGGTTCCTTGTCTAAAAAAAAATTTAGTCTGAATATGAGACACAATATCTGTGTGTTCGCATATAGCGTCGTTGCAGCGCGTTTCGTCTACTCAAACAACAACAAGTAAGGGTCATAAATAAACGCCTCAAAATATATTTTGCTCAAGCTAAAGTAAACGCCGCGCTACGCGACGCCGGCTGTGTTGTCAGCCGGTACTGCATATTTGTAGCACACCCTCTCTAGCCCACCCGTTTCCCAGAGACTTTATACTATATCGGCAGCAGTTGAACAACAATAATAATAATATGAAAAAAAAACATAAATAAATAGCTTTGACAAAACAAAAAAAACGAAACGAAAACGAAACGAAAACGAAAAAAAATGTATAAATTTGTTGTGGTCTTTTGACAAATTTTTTGAACCTTGACCATCACCGGTCGCATTGACATTGAAATTGACGCTTATACTGAAATCGTTCGCATCGGAATCGGAGTCTTGGCAAGCCCGCCCGTTGCCACAGTACAGCGATCGTTTTAGTACCCCCAGACTGTTTACTGTGTGTATCTAGATGTATGTTGTGTTTCGCATATGAGTTTGATTAACAAAAGAAAAACGCAAGCGAATTTGTACTCAAAAATATAATCAGAATGACGTCTCCCCGACAGCTTACTGTCAATGGCGTGTCAACACCAGCAGCAGCAGCAGCACCACAGACCGACACAATTAATGCCTCGAGATTGTATTCGCGCGGATTGGGCAAACAGTAATTTAACTTTTTAATTGATTATTCGGGGGAGGGGCGCAGTCTGGATTGATTTTTTGCCCATTTTTTTGTTTTTGGATTTTCATTCGAGTGGTACTTATTTGCATACGAGGGGCTCTTGGTTCGGCTCAGCCGACTGACTCAGCTGATCGTGATCTTGGTTTTTGAATTTTTTTCAATATCATCGAAGCACCTTCGTCGCCCCAAAAAATAATAAAATCAAAACAAAAACAAGAAATACAATAATAATGTAGGAAGTGTATTTGCCGGACCGACGAAATCAGGAAACGGAACCAAATCAGTTGGGTCATCCTTGAGAAGTATTCTGGGACACTTGGTTTGCTTGCGAGTAGATATATGACAAAACTGCATCTCAAGAGTGGGTGCATCCACTTGATAGGTCGTTCAACTAGAAAAACTATTAAGATGAGATTCATGTTCGATGGACGACAACAACAGGGAGCAAAGAATTGCGATCAATTTATCTCCAAGGCTAATTGCATTTGGCTTCCAATTGCACTATCGCCAAGGCAATGGATGCTTTGTCATGGATGCTGAGATCGTTCAGAATGCGAAAATAAGCCACCGATTTCTTTGGTAAAGCGAGATAATAAGGGACTTGAACAATATAAGCTTGATTTTCCGCGAAAGGTTCCTTTTAACTAGCGATTGACTGGGGTGATTCTTCAATCAATTGCGGTTCTGGTCTCGTAATGTCAAGAAATCGCGCATCGGTAGACAAAAGTCTGCACCAGGCAGGGACTGGGAAGCCAAGGGACTTTCTCAAAACACCCAATTTCCCTTTGAAACTAATTATCCATAAACTTCCTGGCTAAAAAATGAGGCTAGAGACTATCTCCGGTGAAATTGCGCACGCGAGACTTGACTTTCAGGGTGATACGTGGATTATCAGGAGAGCCTCAAATTCAACTTGTTTATAAAAAAAAAGAGGACAACTTTATCCCATAGCGAGACCTGACATTGAAGTTTAACATCTGCAAACATACGCGCCGTCTCGACTATCGCTTGTCTATACTTGAACGGGTGACCCGCCTTACTAACTTACTTATTTATAAAGCCTTAACACCCTTGAATCTGAGCTTGGGCTTGGGCCTATGGAAACCGCGATTGCTTGTTCCATGAACCGGAGTGACGTTCTTCCCTTTTTTCGTGAGTGTAAGTGTAGTTGATGGATTTTTGCTTCCGGACTTCATCCACAACTTTGTACAGCTTGTCCCTTCTCTCTCATTCGTCTGCCTCGCAGAAAGAACTTCATATCCAATGGAAAATTCTCCGTCAGAAGGTCCTTTAAATCTGCTCTTATCGTCCAACATTTTGCAATGCCAGACTACTCTACATAAACCTCTTTTAATCGAAGTACCTCTAGAGAAACAAAGCCGACAGATCGTAGGTCACAGGACACAAATCATCAACTTGATAAGATCAGAAGAGGTAACGATGCACATTGTTCTTGAATTGCTCCAGATTGTTATGAATTGGAAACAGAGCTCTTGCAAGCTTTCCACATTCACAAGATGAAAGAGGAAAAAGAAATACTTAATAGCTCGTCCGAAAGTGGGCTTAAAGGTAAACTTGTGGGGGCTCATGAAGGGGCGGGTATTGGGCTAAAAAGTTGAAATGGGTTTCGGAGAGAAAATAAAGACAAGGTTGCGACAATGTTGAAGTGGTCTCCTGTAAAATGCTCTCAAGCAGACAAAATCAACCAGACAGGCTTAAGTCCGTAAAGACCATATTAATTCTTAGCATTAATTGTAAAATTTTTGATTGAAGAGAGGAACAGTCTTGATATGTGACGCATCAACTTTTTTACATTCGATCTAAAAGCCTTGATTTTCAAGAATCTCATTTTTGTCATATCTTTTTCCGCACACCAATCTGACCCTGTCTAAACACCGGTAGCAAATACACGTGTCAAAAATGTCTAGTTCCTTATCGTCGGCCAAAAAAAAAAAAAAAAAAACACAAACTCATTTACAACGTCACTTCATGGTAAGACAATCGATCATTGTTTCTCGATGATTTTTTTTAGCCACGCTTCAATCAATTATTGCTATCTTCCGCCTTAATAATAGTATTGTAGCGCACAAGGCGCCCATCACATTACTATTTTACGTGCCTCCCATAGAAGCCCCCCCTTGAAGCTAACATCTTTCAGTTGGTATGCGTACAAGTGCTTCCATAAAATTTAGACCGATCGCGATCATGCATACGAAAACGTTTGGCACAACTAAAAGCCAAATTGTTCTGAAATTAGACTTCCGGAAAGTGTGTATGCGTGCTCATAGCCGATCAAGTCGGGCCACAGATATTTCATTCAAGTCTTCCGTAGCGCGATCAGCACAAACATGTGTCCGCAACAACGTCACCAGCTAAGCTATGCTAATGCTAATCGAATGCCTAGAGATTGTCTGAGGAGGTGTTGTTTTATTTTATTTTTTTTTCGACTTTTATTAGACATTAGTTGAATATTTTATTCAAGCTTATGACCTCTGTGTAGAAAATGGCCTCAGGGCGTAATGAACGTCATAGGAGGTAACGCAATTCGTATTGATACAAAAATGTATATACAGACATAACAGCTGTACGAAGGAAGTTGATTCGATTTCAAGAAAGGCGAGGATTTGAGTTCTGAGATGATTTATGTTCTTCCATTTTGCAGAAGCTTTGATAGAATATGTCACAAAATGTTTTGTTTCTCGCTCCGATTTGTACTTGTTGGTTATGGCATGGGTTAATAGAAACCTTCAGTGATCTTCATTTAAATCGAAAAAAGCATTGCTAAATGGTTATGCGGATATATAATAGTCTCTAGTCATAAAAATCCGCGGTAATTTAAAAAAAAAGGCACGAGAGTCGCATATTTCTTCGCATTGTTTGATGAAATCACCTAATGAACGCCTCGAGCTATGACCACGGGAAGGAGTTTCCTAAACAGGCCTTGTCGAAAGCGGTTTTCATACAGACGACTTTGATACAAAATCCGATTTAATAGAGGATGTTTTTGCTTCCGTAGTCCTCTTCGCCGAAAGTAGAACACCAAAAAAGTTGAGCCTAGATTTCGAGGAATCGTTGGTTTGATGTTTGTTCAAAGTACAATTTTCGTCAGTTTATTGCACGAGCAGTCTCAACAAAAATCTGTCAACGGCTAAGGAGTTTAACAATGCATAGGTGTGTCTGAAAAATCGGTAACAAATACATTAACAGAAAAAATGCACAACTTAAATAAAAAAAATCGGCATAATTCCAACAAATTCCGATTTTTTAGGCTGAAAAAACAAAAGCTCCGTGCTCGAGGACGAAGAAGCCAGCAATTTTTACAACGCCAACTAGGCAATCATAGTCTCCAAGAACTACCATGTCACAAAGTTTTGCTAGTTGGCGATTAGCGCAGATTCCAATTCCTTTTTTTACAGAAACTTGGAGTGACAGATCTCTCACGAGTGCGTGTCTTGCTTTCGACAAAGAAGGACCACGGCCAAGCAAATGATGGGAAATCTGCCTTCTTCACGAATCCGTATAGGCAGGCCATTAAGTCATAACGAATGCAATTATGTTGGTCCGATCGCCATAAGAATCAAGTTTTTTGTAAAATCGGACGCCACCAAGAGACATAGAGCTGCCCTAGCTTGAGCTGGCACTCTATTCCCCCGCATAAAAACCTATATTTTTGGTTATCTGTAGGAGGCCAGTGTAAGATCCTTCGAAAACTCTACATGAGTCTAACCCATGTCCAAGCTATACTCAATTCGAGGCTTTTGGGTCGTGTGTCCACGCACACTACTTTCTAGGTTAAACCTTTTCTTTTAGTCTTGCCTACGTGGCAGTCAAAACAAGCTTAGGTGCAATTTTATTGAAGGAGATGGAACATGTAGTACAAGTATCTTACCTCATTTCAAAATCAACCGAAGAAATTAGTGGCACCCGACAAACTAATACAGAGTGAGCAAAAGAATAGAAAGATTTGATTGATATCGATTGATTTGCATTCGCTTGATTCACAGTATTTCATTTGATTTTAACTGATGTACCTGGAAACTGTGTTTTTGTTAGATTGGTTATGCTTCAGGGTTACGCCTTCATAGCAGAGTCCATGGCAGATAATTTATGCAAATTTATTTTGATGAAGTTGATATTTGATCTCCAGGATGACAAGTTGTCAATACTGCATGGCCAATCCCTTATCTGAACCATGCACATCGATAATGACCTGATTGGCTTCTCCACTGATCCAAACGGCAAATGGTGACGGAACCAGATTCGAAAGCTAGATACAATTTCAAGATTAACTCAACGCCTCGAACCGGGGACCTATCAATTAATTTTAATCGAAAGGCGCGTCTGCGACTGGCAGTCGCAGAATGGTGTTTCAGGGACATCGGAATATTTACAAATCCATCTCCAATTAGTTTTGATGTTCTTATTTGCATCTTCTTTGCTCTGAAAATCGTTGCCCCTGGCTTATGGGTTAGTGCATCGGCTGCTGAGTGTAAGAACCCGAGCTCAGTGAAGTAGCATCCGGGTTTTTTTTTCACGAGCGACTTACAATTCTCCGAAGAGTGCAGCTATTAAGATAGAGTTCTGAGACCGATCAAAGTCGCAAAGTTTTGATTTCCAATGAAAGTTGTAGGGTCCAAAGAATCCGTTGAGTTATATAATTTTAAGTTTAAAAGAATTCATTTTTTTTTTTTATATATTTTTTGAAGGAGAGAAAGTAAAGTCTTAAAACCCTTAGCTTAATAACAGCTCATAACATTTGTTTGTTTGCCATTAATTGAAATTTATGACGCTCAAAATCGAAGATACCTTAAAATCTTACCGCTTCCTAGAAGGGGTGCCCATGGATACTCCTTGAAGGACACACGAAATGAAACAGAGCCTACCTTGGTGTTTTTCGAACAAATGATTCTTTGGGCGGAGATACTTATGCTAATTGATTTAATTTGAGCACGTGGGGGTCACAAAAGAATACGCGGAGGATGCCGCTAATTAGTGTTAACAGATTTTTTGATTTGTTTATTTTGATACACTCGTATAAGTAAAAAAAAGTGCCCATAATTAAGTGGAGTGTTACATGCGCGTGTAGCACCTACCTAAGTGGAATTTACTGCGCCGAATGTTTGGCTACAAAACAAACGAAAAATTTGTTTAACCTTTAAAAATTCATAGAGAACTCCCAAAGGCTATAGTCAATGATTCCAAAAAGGAGTTGAGGTAGCCACCATTCCATGTCTCTTAAGCTGGTGTTGCAAGCTGATATGAGCTGTATTTTTGCAAAATTTTCACAACTTAAACATGAACATACAAGAAGTAGAGGTTTTTTTCGCTGACGGAAATTTGAAGGCACATATTTGAAATTCAGAGAAAACTATGAACTGTCTTCGTAGAGACTCTCTGATCGTCCTAATTACCATGTTTGTCAAAATGAAAGCCCTGACTGACTACCAGTTTCACGACACCAGACTCCGAGGAAGAGTACTTTTTAAAGTAAGCAAAGGTGACTAAAAAATCAAAAGGGGTAGACTGAATAAAGGAAATGGTGAAGCATTTAATGAAAAATATATGCTGGCCTTTACCAAGGCTCGGTAATAAGTCATGTTTTGTACAATGTCTACACGTCTGATTTTCCAAAATTTCCAAACTGTTATGTGCAATATTTTGCTCGCATCAATTTAGTCTAAAAATTAAGACAAATTTGCAGAAAACTTAAAGCCTTTTTAAACTTGCGGAAGATAGAATTGAACGATGAAAAAATGCAAGCTGTCTATTTTGGCAGGAAAAGAAAGCATTGTTACACTCCAAACAGCGCCAATAACTTAAGCGGAGTCGAAATAAACTGGGATGGCATCATCAAATGTCCTGTGATCCATTTCCACAAGAAGCTAAATTTTAAGCACCATGTTGCCAAGTAATATTGCCACCAAGATGCTCTACCCTCCCATTCATAGGAAGTCCTTACTTAGTAAAGGTAATAAATTATAAATTAGATTAAAGTTATATTCCAATCGATTCTACTCTTCGAATTGGACTGATTGTCAACGTTTCATTCTACTCGTGATGTACACTACACTAGCTCACGTATAATTGATCGCCGACCGCATCTTCAAGCTTAAGGAAAACTTTTTGAACAAAAGCGGCTTTTTCCCTGACCATAATGCCCTGGTTTCTTGATCCTGTTTTTATTCAATCACTATACACTTTCTTCTTGTAAAATTTAAATTAATTATTACTGATGTCATTTTTAAGTGTGTGTAAATCTATTTAACTATATATATATTTATTTATTTATTATTTATTGAACATAATTATTTATACATATTTATTCTTAAATATGATAGATATTTATTTATTTATATACACATTTTCTAATACATTTTATATATGCTCGTAAGTTAGAGTATATTTTGACTTGTTAATATAATTTATTACATACTTTGTGTTTTTGTCTAATTTATTCATTTATTTGTCAATCACAGAAATTTTGTATTTATTTCTTTAATTATTTCTTTGTGTCTATTTTTTTTTTATTAATTTTGCAGAATACTTTAAATTATTTTAATTTTAAATTGAATTCAGATTCTGTTGCTTTTTTCAATCGACTTGTAAAAAAATATATAACACTTGAAAGTCATAATATATATTTTGAATCTCTATGTAATTTGTTTGACAAAAGTCATGTAAAATAAAAATATATATCTATCTATCTTTATTGGAAATATGAAAAAACTTCCTCATCTATGAAGCTGCAGATGAAGAGTTTTGGAAGTAGGCTATAAACTGAATGTCCAACACTCGCCATATCTGCGAAAAATATAATACGCACACACAAATTGTGAATCCAGGCCCTTAACCTCAAATGAGCCATCGCGCCACGGTTTTATTTATTTATTTATTAATAAATGGTTATGTACAGATGCTGAGGACGAGATCTTAGAAAAGTTATGGTGCCCTCAAGTGCGCTGAAATTGAAGGAAAAGCTATTGAAAGGCTGTATGGGGAGTAAGAGCAATTATCTTCGTCGACTGTTGGTACAAACCATGAACAAGGGCCAGCAAACCAACCAACTTCTAAATAGAATCGTTCGTCACTCAAGCAGATGTAGTCTTGATATCGTGGCTCTTTCAGATATCAAGCTGTGATGTTAAAATGACAGGAGAGGGAAATGTTTATGTCGATCAGATGACTGAAAGTACAGAAGAGTGGTCAGTTATAACAACCCTTCCTAATTTGATAGTACACTAGTTTTCTTGAGAACTTGCAAAGCCGCGGATTGAGACTTCAAAAATTTAAGCTCTCACTCATTTTATAGAAATATGTAAGGACATTCGAAGTATTCGGTAATAAGGAAATTAAAGTAGGATTCCTGATTCCGTTGTCAAAATAAAGACATTTAAACGACTCTAGCTACCTATGTTTGTATTTAGTGCTTCGATTAATAGACGCTGTCAATAGGTCTACATATTTCAAGTAGTCATATTCGCAAACACTTCCGGCATTGACTATTTATAAAACCATAAAAAACCTGCACGACCATCCCAAAGATTCAACCTAATCCTTTTCCTGAAGTCACTTACAAATCTAAGAAAAAATTCGTCACATCTAGAGCCCAATCACAAAAGCCACGTACCCACTGCAAGACCAACAAATATTCATAATCAGTTAACCACGAACGACCGCAAAATGACCATGACTCCCAAACCTCCAGCAAGCGGCAAAACAACAACAGGGAGATACGTTCGCGATCCCCCATTCCACTAATTTATTCTGGGCCATACGTCGCGTCTTCTTCAATTTGGTCGACGCCTTTTTGTCATCACCGTCAAAACATGGCAAATCATTGCCATCGCTCTTAATTACACGAGTCGTGCTCCGTCAGCTCTTCGGTGCGCGACAGCAATTCCAGATTTGCATGATTAACTTGGTGCTGCGATGCGCCAAAACTGAGGCTGTCAAAGGTGATGCTCGGCCTCATATAGGTTGAA
Source organism: Orthonevra nobilis (assembly GCA_963555765.1). NCBI lineage: Eukaryota > Metazoa > Arthropoda > Insecta > Diptera > Syrphidae > Orthonevra > Orthonevra nobilis. The sequence continues at coordinate 10,054,995 of OY743227.1, read as the reverse complement.
TCATCGCCGAATTCTTGGAACTGGAATATCTGGAATGACATTGGCAGTGACTCCTTAATAATACTGTGATGACATTGAAAACGGTCCTTAGGTTTTTTCTTTCTATCAAGACAAAGTCAGTGCGGAATGAAATTGGCTGGAGATTTGGATTAAGCATGGGAGAAGAGCAACCATAAATCTCCTCGAAAAATAAAGGTGAAGTGGGTCAAGAACACATCTCATTGCCGCTGTTTGGTGAGTTATAACAACATGCTTATTGGTCGGAAAGACGGAAAGACTGAACAGAGTTACAAATTGGATGTCTGAGGTGAGATTGATAGATCTGAAGAGCTAGCGGAATCACACCACAAGGGAACTGGTGGGTTTTGTTGAAGTAGCTTCTTCAGATGTATGTACATTAAGGCCAATTTATTTTGACCTATTAACCAATGGGCGATTTTTGTCTTCGTGTGACGGACAGAAGATGGGGATACAATATGTGTCCATGTTTGAACTGATCAGGTTGTTCCTCTTAGTTTACAAATGTTTTTCCTTCTGCCGGTGTTGGAGATCTCATCCGTATCGATGGAGTCACAAGTTAAGGGAAGAATATAGTACACCATTTCATTAGTAAGACATGAACACTTCCAAGCTTTGACGAGGATATGTGAAAAAAAACAAAACAAAACGGCACTTTGAAAAATATGGCACGACACCAACTCAATAGATCTGGTTTGAAATCGACTTGGCTTGACTTCGAGAGGCTCAGAAGCAGTGTCCAACATCGAGAAATAATTTTTGGGCGGTTCTTCATGTAGCCTGGAGATTGAAAATATTGGATATTTTCAAGTTGATCGAGAGAATGGAAAAGTGCAGCGAAGAAAAAGAGGGTTCCGTACCGAAAAGGTGCCATCCTGTCTGTCACAGGTTTGTATTTTCTGAACCGTTATATGAACACTCTTGCGATAAATAAAAAAATACTCAAAAGCAAAGAATAAGGGGGTGTTCCCATACAGATGACTTACTTTTTAAAGCCTTTTAAAGTCTTTTAAAGTGTACGTCTCATTATTCATTGTTCAAAATCTCCAAATAGGCCTGGTAGCCTCGATAAGTAGACTTAACATTATCAGCTTAAAAATAAAGAAATATGGTATCTTTATTTTCGTACAGAAGGAGGTTCATTCTAAAGTAATCAGAATAACATCAAACCTAGAATTGACGCCTAAGAAAGTTCTGCCTGATTGCATCGCATTTCAGAAGAATTTTGCCCACAACAACTCTTTCAGAACAATTCGGCAAAAGGTTTCAATAAGACGAGCTGTTCTTATGCTACATAAAAAATAAAGCTTACATATTATTTCGTTATTTACCTCGTTTAAGGCTTTGGGACAGATATTCAAACCTTGATCAAAGTTCTGACTTGTTTTATCAAAAATCTTATCCAATGCGGTTGTTAAAACTAAGGCGACTCATAATTAAGCCTGCCAATAATCTCTCAAAAATCTTTGCCCAGCTTGGTCAGATGCTTGTGGATAGATAATCCCACCGTAACTCAATTTTACGCGAAGAAGTAAGCTTTGAGAATTATAATGTTTTATTATATTAAAAGTTAAATCGTGGTACCGAGACTTTCGTGTGCGTGTCTGACTCGTTTGAGTTTTGAATCAATACCGAAGTCGTGTTAAGCCAATTCTTGGTCTTTTGAAATGATTTCAGGATGTAATCCAAGGGAGGTGTGAAAAAAAGTATCCTTGGACTTCCCTCTTTGATTCTTTCGAAAATCTTGACCAGCAATGCTGATAGTCCTTAGGTCACTCGTTGATCCGTGCCATCACTTGGGGATATACGGATGTGCGAGACACGTTTCAAATATAGTTTAGAGTCACCTCAGGAGCAGTTGCTATTTAGCAGGCATCATTCCGTCTGGGACTGCAGATTTTATTGATTAAAAGGATTAAATTATCCCTGGGAGTTGAACTTCATTGTTTGGAAGAGGATGCCGAGTACAAAGTCTAAGAGAAGAAAGTCCAGTTGTCAACGGACCTTCAAATCAAATAAATACTTGATGGAGTACCTGACATTCGTTCTCAGGTCCATATGAGACATAGATTTGGAGCAATTCTGCTAGAGGTTTATTTCGGCTCAAGATATTTGAAAAAATGAAGTAGGCATAGGAAGGAAACCACGACAAACTTCTAAATACGTGTATATGCATCGAAGGAACATCTCTTTGCCCCTGGACAACTTTTTCAGAAAACTTCGGAAAACCCTTATTCACTAGTTTGGAGTACTCGAGGATTGTTTTACAAATTACTCACCGTAATCGTATGAACTCGTAGGGTAGGATAAATGGTCTTCAGATAGAAGTTTCTGATTTGCATACTCGTTTGGAGCATAAAAGGCGTCGAAGAATTGGATTACCTCGTAGAGCATCTCCTTTAATAGGGCTGTTTCTTACTTCAACGTTAATGGGCAATGATCTATATAACCAGGTCAACCATAAATAGTTCATTTTAGCCTGAATCGATTGCTGGACGAAAGGCCGAATTTGAGCAAATACCAACTTGTCACTGATACGGTTCAACCTTAGAGTCCTCAGTGCCCTCAAATCCAAGCCAACAATTTCACGAAGGAGCCAAAAACCGAACTCACGGACAACTAGAGCAAATAGAAGCAGTATTTTCATGACCATGAGAGACGGAACGCAGCTCAAGTTCAAGCTACGAACCTCTTGCGAGTAAGTACATTAGCTAGTTAAATAAGTTAAAGAAGACAAAGTTTCCAGCACAATTTCTTGAATCAAAGTATAAAAAGAATTATTACAAATCCATCATTTTTCAAGACGTTCTTTAGTTCCATTGCGAGGTCCTTGTTTGCACTTATTTGCATTCTCGGATTTGCATTGTTTTCACATGCCAAGTTCGAACTCACTGAAGTCCGTTGAAAATGATTTTATTGATTTTGTATCAAAACCATATCCACAGCCACGCAAGTCCTTGACTGAAGATCCTTAATCTCCCACATTTAGCAACAAAACGTATAATCCTCTCAATCAAATCAATCCGACTGGAATGACAGAAAGAGAATAACGCCTCCACTGTCGGGTAATTTATTAGCAGTCTTCAGCGCGCGTGTTGACCTTCCAATTAAGTTGGGCAGCAGCGTTATCAAATCAACGCTCAGAGAAATGTGTAGGTAGAAAATCCTTGTGCAGGCTAAATTGCTGGAATCCAATTTGATGTCCTTGAAAAGCTTTTATTATCAACTCGGGTAGACAATTTTGTTTATCGAGAGGCGAATTATGGGGGTGCTTTACTCCTACGCACACTTCTACCACATCATCCTTAAATGTCCTTTAAAAAAAGGACATATGTATATGACCGACCGAGTGCTTTTATTGTGTTGGTATATAAGCTTCGATTGCATCCTGTGGGTGGGTAGTAACAGAGAAAAGAGTCACCCACTGGATATTGCCATGAAACATTGACAACCCTTGCACTTGAACTGTCAGTCGAGGGTTGGCGGCGGCAATAAACGGGCCTCGTGGCAACCTTCACATTGACGAAGCGCAAAAGCTCTCTCTCTCTCTCTCCTTGTCCTTCAATCGTTTCGTCCTTCTTCATAAATGAAATCTATTTTTAAAATTTGATTGTGAAATGATGTTTGTGGAAATTCATGCAAATATCGAAAAGGATGTTGCGTGTGATCCTCCAGAGATGCTCAAAAAAAAGGAAGTGAATCATTTTCTTCTAACATAAAGTGATAGTTTGCATCCGAACTTCCAAACCTACAAAAATATCTGAATATGGAGTTTTCGCATTTCTAAGAAGCACAAGGTCATGCGATGATGATGAGTTAAAGGGAACAATGACGATGCACATGACCAGGAATACCACGAAGTCATCAAGGTCAACAATGGAAGCCCGTCGTCTGTGTGACTCGACGAGTGCCTGAGCTCCTCCAGATTTCTTGTTGTTCTCTTTCTTTCAATCTGAAGATAAATTAAATCAGAGGACGTCTGGGAATGTATAAATACATAAATAGGTATGTGTGTACGCCAGACGAGGGCTACTCGCTCCAGAATTTAATTTTTATCTTGACTCCATGGATTACGTTTCTCAATTCGTTCGTTCGATCGTATTTATTTACTTATACATTTTTTTTCTTTTTCTCTTTTCTTTGCTTACTTTCTTTTGTTATTAATCAATTACCAGGCGAGGAGCACTCAGGGCGTCCAATTAAATTATCATACCCGATGATGATATAAAAATGCAAAGCAGTCCATTGCCGAGTACACTTATGCGTCTATCTTGGAAGACAGACGATTGAGGGAGGCCCTCAAATGCATTGCGAAGGGCACACTCACTGACCGTGCTCAGGGCGCACAATATACAAGTATTGCCATTGATTAAATGGTCATTGATCTGGACGGATCGAGCGGATCGGACTCCAGTACTCCGGCACAATGGTGTGCAGTGAGTGATAAAACGAAGAACAAAATAGATAATGGATGTCGTTTTGTTGACGTAGGCGGTTGTTCTCAGACAGAGTCCGATGAGTCATGAAAGATCGATTTACATTGTTGGAACAAAGCAATGATAACTCTTCAATGGAATGCTTTATCTTTACAATGTTTAGGGCATATGACTTCATTGTCATTCGCAATAGATTGGAAGGCTAAATTGGTTAATAAAGTCGCCTTGTTTCTAGGAAATGTTCTATGTGAAAATTAATGATTGTCTTATGAAGGTTTGCAGTTGTTTTGATTACAGTTTTGGAGGTTAGGGGAAATGTTCACTATGTGATTATTTTGATGTTTTCTTTTCTGTAGAATTTATTATCTTTTGTTTGTTTTTAAAGCGTTCGCAAAGGTTTTATTCTGCTTTCCCATTGGAACAAGAGACTTGGAAAAACACTGTGAAGTCACTTCCAAGCTGTCAGATGGAAATAAGGATACTCTTCTAATTCAAAAGCGGGAAAATAGGCAGAACTACAATCCTACCAGGCCAATAAGCTTTAATTCATTTCTATGATCAACTCATGAGGGGGAGAGCTTCTTAATCGCAAACCATTTCGTTCAAATCTTTTTCTGAAACTGCAATAAGTTACCCTACAAGCTTTATTGATAGATTGCAACAAAATGGCTCTCTACGCCATTTTAAATACAGTAACTTAGCGCTGAAAGAACCCTTTATACTCCTATTGTAAACTGAGTTCTGCTTTAAGCTTTCAAACCTTAAAGCAAACAATTTTGCCGGGCATCTGGAGATCTGCTTTGCTCAAGAAAATAAAATAAAATACAATACATTTACAATTTAATCTTTACTGCTCAGAATAATTTTAGTATAGGTCTTCCCTTTGTAAATGAACTTGGCGACTCGGACACGATCAACTCGTAGTTGGACCATTTTTGTTCATTCGCTCAATGTGGCGGAGCCATTGTAGTCGACAAGCTTGTCTATTCCTCGTAGACAAGGAAACAGAAATATATTTCAAGCGGAATTGTAAGCTGTTCCGGTATGTACTTTTGAATGCACTCATTAAATGGTGGTCGCATAGTTATTCCCTTTGACAGCCAAGCAAAGAGAGGATTGATCCTTAGATCGAAAGGCAGTGAATCTAAAGAACCTGACATATGAAGTTTATCAAAGGCTTAATCTAACTGCACGGAGTTAAAGAACCAGAACTATCGACCTATGAAGACGATGCATGCACAAAAAGGGTGATTTTTCTGCAGAGTACTATGAAGCAAATCAAGAGGGTCAGCGCTCGGAGTATTAGAACTTTTGAAACCACAACCTGCAAATGCTGGCCAGGTATTTTAAGCTATAAAGTTAGTTGGAAGTTGGCCAGTTTAAAGCAGACTCTTCGTAACTATTCGGTAACTGGCTGTATAGCTACTTGGAAGCTGGCTCTGTTCCTGTTCATAACGAAAGGCAACGAAAGTCGGTAGCTCTCGAAGTCTTAGGTCCCGATTACTCTAATAACAATAGACTCGTATATTATTACAAATAGTTAATCAGCTTTTATCATCATTTACAACAACTGTACGCGTACTCCACTGTCGACCTTCCATATCGAACCATAATTGGATTCCATCCAATCTCCTGCTTGTCCACGTCTACATCGCATCTATTCCACCGCACCACTCATCGAAGCCCCATAAAATACGTGTCTTCCAGCTGTAGGTGATCCTTATTACGCCTCCAATTTCATTTGCACTGCCATTATTTTTATTATTATTATCATCATTATCCTTGTTATTTGTTGGCTCTTTCTTTTTTTTCTATTTCTATCTTTTTTTCATGTTTTTTTTATACTCATCCACTTCAGGGACACCGAATAAATAAAAAGGCAAACCTCACCGAAGGACACTATCATCGTATTTGCCTCTGGCTGTTTTACACAGTGAGCCGTTTAAAGTACTTCACTTCTAGGTGCCGGCACGAAAGCAAGGAGCAAGGTTAACCAACGGCAAAGGAGGCAAAACATTTCCTCCCACTGCTGTTGGCCAAGGCTAAGCCGCACCAAAAACTGCTTTTGCGTCATTGCCACATTTGTTGTACGAGCAAGAGTATTATTTGACTAGCTGAGTGACTGACTGGCTGGCGAGCTGACTGTGGCAACGCGACGGCGGGCGGTGGTGGAGCCTTGGCTATGTCGTTATGGCATTCAATGAAGGACAAGGACACGAACTCACTCACTCGTTCATTCATGGGCCTGTAAATGTCTCCACGAGCCGGCTACAAAAATCCTTACACACTCCCAGCGGGAACATACGATTACGAATGAGAGGACAAATATCATGCGTTTGGGGATAGAAGGTTTTTCGTTTTTTTGATTCCACAACGCACCGAACCTGATCCAATCAAACTTTGGATGTACTTGTATCATTGACTGTATAGCTGCCAGGACATCGCTTCCTCATCAAAGTGATGAATGTTGGAAATTTCACTTCAAACTTCGCGTTCAGAAGTCCGACGCAATAGCCTCTGAGCCCAAAAGAATCTATAAAATCCGATTTCGAGAAAAATAAAATGAGCGATACACATACACACACAATCATGATCACACCGAGGACGAGAAGTAAAAAGTAAAAAAAAAAAAATTAAATACTTAAATCCTTTCTGTAGCCTTGAACTTAACCAAGCTTCAAGTTTGTGTCCTTGCCCAATGCTCAAGTACACATCGTCCGGTTGCCTGTCAATTTTATGTTTTATTTTTAAGTTCGTTGTTTTTGTTTTGTGCTGGCCCTGGTGTATTTTTCCTCTTCCATTGTGTTTGGCGTGTCCTGAAAGTAAGTGTAGGTTGGCAATTGAAGGATGGGGGGACAGCACGGGAGGTCTTGGACAGATATTGAGTTTCGTTGGAAGGTCGACTGTCATCCGAGGAGAATCTTTCGTGGGTTGGTTGGTTCTTTCACGAGAGTCCTTGCTGGTGTTGTTTATTTGTGTGTGTATGAGAGAGAGAGAGAGAGTGAGGGGGTTCTTGAATATTTTCCACCAACTTTTTTTCTGTAGTTGCTTTCCTAGTAGAATTCTGCCGGAACACTTTCACGGTGCCGAAAGTAACTGTTGCATCAGCATCAAAGAGAAACAAAAGAGTCCTGACAACACACTCTTTTCTCTTAATCCTGAGCTTTTTATCGAAGCTCGAGAGAGTTCCATTGGGGAATTCTTGTGTTTATAGTTACAGCTACCTTGCTTGTCCGGGGTTTGTTGACGTTTGCCATTGAACAGGGTCGTGGGTGGAGAGTGTCAGACCTAACCAGCATGAGGTTTGCATCATCCTCAACCAACACAAGTGTGTGTATATGCATGTATGTGATAGAGTATGAGGCGCGTTGCCGGGAGTTTTAGTAAATATTGGCCCGTGTTCGCCTACAACTTTGTGCGTCATTTGAAAAGCGGTATATTATGAAACGTGTAAACGGCAGGCAACACAATAGAAACAAATAAAAAGTAAAAAAAATGTCCAGGGGTAGATGAACTAATTATTTACGTTCTGTTGTACCTCTTCAAGGGGGGTAGCCAGTGGCCAGTGGACAGTTGGAATACAAAAGGATTTCATGGCTACCTGTAGGAAACAGAGGCTTGCTTCTGCCTGTTAGAGAAATGAATGGAAATTCAAAAAATTATTTACATAGAAACTTGAGAGCTTACTCCAATGGCCCAAGAGTTAGCCACACATTGTTTTATTGATATTTTACAGGCAAGAGTTATTTTGGGAAATGCCGAAACACATTGTGACGTAAATGTTTGGCTAAAGTGGGTTCTCGTGCATTAAAACACTGAAATATTGATCGTGTAGCGTGAGTCTCTCGTCCACTTGTTGCCCAATAATAAATTGGTGAACCCATAGCAAAATTAGACACGGAGAAGCAAGTTGTTTTACAAGATAAGAATTATTAAGAGTCTTATCAGACCTTGAAAAAAAAACACAAATATAGTAATGCAAGTCACAATCGACAAGCTGATTTATGTGGACTTAAGGGTAATACACGACTTTACTGAAAATAGTCACGATCGAATGAAGAATAATTACAGTACAACTAAAATGAAAAGGAAAAATAAAAAATCATTCACCTACTGACGGTCATATTCCGAAAAATAATCAAAGTTTAGACTCCTTAAGGGGGGACATCACAGCAGCACACAAAAAAATAGGCATATTTTCGGGAATTAATTTTGGCTGAATAAAAGTAACAATCCAAAATCTGTAAAGTAGGTTTTATAGCAATACTAAAAAAATACAAAATGTAATTTTTTCAATAAAAAATATTTAAAAATGGCGGCTGCGCAGCTTATGCCCAAAGGCGCCTATTTTTGAAAGCATGTCGATGGCCGAAGACGTAGACTCCTTAATTTTTGACCTGGAAGAAAACACCAAAATTTTTTAGTTTTCATATAACAACAGCTAGCGAGCTACGTAGGTTTTTTTCGATATATTGATTTTTTACAAAATGGTGCATCTTAAAAAATATAATATAAAATAAAAAATCCTACGTAGCTCCTTGGAGAAAGATATTTCGAAAATACTGTCAAAATTTCAAGTCGATCAGTAAAGATTTGCTCGAGTTATGTCTTCGGCGAGCTCAAAAAAAGTGGTTTCGAGAAAAATGCGTTTAAAGTTTTAAGTACTGAGAAACCATTTGAAAATATGTGAGCATACCGGAGAGGCGTTACCGCAGAGTGAAAAATTTGGTCACTCGGAGACTTTTGCCGTATTCCATCATTTGGTATATTATTTTTAAGGCCCTAAAGCACCTTTAAGCCCAAAATTTTTTTTTCGAAAAATTTAAAATTTTACTGTGATTTCCCCCCTTAATATTCTTTAGTTTACCCATGCGATTTTTTAGGTTTAGTTCTTTGCTGCAACCTCCAAAAAGTATTGGGAGCTATGAAATTCAAAACGAAAATATTTATTCTAGCGAAAGCTTTACTTCACCTTTACACTCGTGAGAAGGATCAGTTTTGTTATGGACATCATTTATGACATTTTTCTTAGTTTGCCACTTCGAAGGCGAGGTTATGATCCGAATTAATTCTATTGCAACAAAGTGGGCCCCCCGGAGGAGTTTTCTTTTATGGCCGCAACAAAAAATCGACAGGCCATCCGTTTTCTGTGGGCACCTGAAGTCACTCAAATGCCGATTTTGCTGAATTTTCCGTGGTCTTAGTGGAGTCTATCACTCTTAAGAGTCCCTCACTTTTTGTGTAAGCATATAATCAGTGATGGATGAATTAATGGCAATGACTTAATGAGAAGCATATTTTTTCCATCTTAATTGCACCAGCTACAGCAAGATGCGTCCTCTTAACGTCTATTGGGCTATATCAGTGAGGCTTAGGCAGGGATAGTCCGCAATATATGAAATTTTTACAGTGCGGTAAATCTTGGAAAAAATTCAGGAGTTCCGTATCAATACTGATAGTATTTTTTTTATCGACGAGCTGCGTAGAGCCATGCTAAGTTTGGCATCGTTATCAAACTCGTCGGACTTACAGTAAACAGGAGAAGACGAAAAGTTAAAATTCCTTTTCTACAAGCTAAGAGAATCCACAGAATTTCTCACGACCTTTTATGTCAAACACCAAGGCTTGTTCACCAAAGCGTTGCAGAAGAGGCACCGGAAGGCATGGAAGTGTTCGCTCGTTGCGGCATAAGTTTTTCGAATGGGACATGTGAAAGAGTTGAAGATGTTCCTTTACAAAGTGCAGATAGTTCATCAGCTATAGTGACTGCCTTCCTAAATTAAGTAATCACTTGAATTTTGTAGAGATGTGAACATCATAACATTCATAACATCTTTTTCTATTGTGATATTTAAAGTTTTATTTATTTATTTATTTTATTATTATTTATTTATTTACTAATTTAAAATTTTTTTTATGTACTACTGTGTCCAAAAAATAAGGTGACATTGTATTTATTTTGAAAATTCTTTATTTATTCTTCCAAATCAATTTCTTCCCTTTCAAAGTAATCCCCTCCCGATGCAAAGCACTTATGCCAACGGATTTTCCAATCTTTGAAACACTGGTTGTAGTCACTTTCCGGGATGGCCTACAGTTCCGTCTTCGCTGCGGCTTGAATCTCCTCTATCGTATCAAAACGGTGTCCCCGGAGCGGTCTTTTGAGCTTGTTGAACAGCCAGAAGTCACACGACGCCAGATCAGGTGAATACGGTGGTTGCGGAACGATATGGGTTGAGTTTTTGGCGAAATGATCACGAATTACGAGTGCGGTATGGGATGGTGCATTATCGTGGTGTAAAAACCAAGAATTGTCTTTCCACCATTCCGGCCTTTTTAGGCGGATAGCGTTACGCAAACGACGCATAACGTTCAAATTATATTCCTTGTTGACTGTTTGGCCGGTTGGAAGGAATTCATAAAGCACAACACACGATAATCGAAGAAAACAGTCAACATGACCTTGATTTTTGAGCGACTTTCGCGCGGTTTTTTTGGTCTCGGCTCTCCTTTGGCACGATATTCGCTCGATTGATCGGTTGTTTCGGGGTCGTAAGCATAGATCCAAGTCTCATCGCCAGTTATAATGCGTTTCATGACATCCTGGTAGCCGGAAAGCATTGTTTCACACACTTCAACGCGACGCTTTTTTTCCAAAAAATGTTTTCGGTACCAGTCGAGATTTGACGCGCTTGAGGCCCAAAGCATCCTTCAAAATGGTATTGACTGAGCCTTTCGATAAGCCAACTTCATCAGCAAGGTCTCTAATCGTAAATCGATGGTTTTTCAACACCAAATCTTTGATTTGTTGGACGTGAGCTTCATCGGTTGAGGTTGATGGTCGCCCAGAACGCTCTTCGTCTTCGACACGTTCACGGCCGGCTTGGAAATCACTATACCACTTGTAAACATTTATTTTAGACAAAGCCTCATCATCAAAGGCTTTCTGCACCATCCTCAACGTATCCGCAGCAGAAAATTGATTCCGCAAACAAAATTTAATGCAAATTCTTTGCTCAATAAATTTCGACATCGCAAAAAACGAAAAACTCACTTTTAGCAGCTTACCAATCGACGCGTATCTCAAACACTATGAATATATTTTGACATGAAATTTCACATAGATGTCACTGACAGTACTACCAACCTAAAAAGAAAGAAAAATTTCCAAATCCTTCGATGCGCGCAGTTTAAATTCATATGTCACCTTATTTTGTGGACACAGTAGTATATATTAACGCAATTATTTAGGTTTTAATTTATTTATTTATTTATTTATTTATTAATTTATTTACCATTATTGAATTCAACAATATTGCTTTACTTATTGACATCAATTTACTCGTCTTTTTAAGCTTAAACATTATTTAATATAAAAATGTTTATGTAATATTATTATACCTAATGTTTTTTGTTTTGGTTTATTTTTGCTGCTTTAATTGGTAAAATATTTATCCTCATCTCTCTGTATGCAAAATTTATGGTAACAAACAAGGTTTTATAATACCAAATAAAATATCTATGCATCTCCCTGATACGGAGAACATGTTCATGTGATTGAGAACTTCCCGCAGCTGAAATTGGTAACCATATTATTCCCTATAGATCACCTTGAGTTTCGTTTTCTGCGTTGATAAGAGTGACGACTTTCCCCAAGCTAAGTTACCATATCTCAGATGAGACTCTATTAGACCAAAATAGCATTTGTCCTGGGACTGAAGCTGGACGGAAGTTGATCAAGTGATAGAGGACATAGCTGGATGCAGTTTTTTTTTTCATCAGCATTTCAGTTTGGTAATTCCATTTGAGATTCTTGTTCACATGGTTACCAAGACGTAACCTTCGTTTTATTGACGTTTATGACTAGGCCATGATAATGACACCACGCAGTGATTGCATTGAATTTTGTTGTGTTAATAATGGCTGCATCGTCTGTATAGGCATATGCAAGGATTAGTGGTCCCAACACTTTCTTCATGACTGTATTTTGTGAATAAATTTTTCCGAAGACTAAATGCAGGACCATCATAAACATATCAATGAATTGGAACCGAAAGGCATGTGGCTCCAAAAACAAACTAAGCTCGCACTACAGCTTACATTTGGAAGGATGCAGTTCCTGCTCACCTAGTGTCTCTTTTGGGTGTTTTGCACTAGCCGACAAGATCACCCGATATGAAAATCACAGGTCTTTGAGAACAAGCCATAGAATGTAAAAGCTCTCTGAGAAGATGTCCGACAATAGTGCGAGAACTGAAAAGAGTGCTGAAAAGAGCCCAAAAAAAATTACACAGGTACTATTTCATTTAAAAAATATACCAAAATAATTTCGGGTGGGTGTTTTTCGGTGACATGATAAGGTAGGATTTCTGCATAAGCTTGTTCATGGTCAGGCTCTACTTGTAGTTAGCACAGTGAAAGGACGAGTAACCGAAATTCGCCACAGTTATTTTTTGTTCATTTTCATGAATTCTGTCTAGAGTGTTTGTATTTTCCAAAATTGCGCAGTGATTTCGGAAACGTCTTACGTTTTAGAGGTTAAATTTTGGTTCTTCCAAAAACACTTAATCACCTCGTATAAATGAGAACGATGACTTAATCAACTGCGGGGCAGTAGAAGCTCAAGTGCTTTAGAAAAAAAAAAACTGCAAACAGCATTAAATATCTGACGGCGTTTTGGGTCAACAGTCGAGTCCAACTTTAAATGACTAAGTCAAAAATCAGTCCAAAGTTTGTTTACTTTGTTGAACTGTAAAAAACGAAAACCAAAAAAAAAAACAAAAAAAAATTATTATAATAAACAAATTTTATTGAGTAAATGCACAACGCCCTATTTGCCTTGAAGATTTGTTTTCGCCCGTGATCGCAAATCACTCAATGCAATCGTCCGGACAGTGGAGGCCTTGAACTGTGTTCCCATGAATATGAAATATTGTACGTTCACACATGTAGAACCGATAGCCTGATGAAACAAAGGTGCTGCAATCCAGTGCAGTGTAAATGAATCCATTACAAAAAAAAAAACAAAAAAGAATTAAATAAATAAATAAATATTTCTATATATGTAGGTAGGTGCATGGACGTAAAATGATTCCATTGTTGACAGTGGAATCTGTGACTGATCTGCGCGGGTTTCAGTGTCGTCTTCTTGGAAATTCTAATCCCTGTTCCATTGTGTCGTCAAAGCAATGACTATGATGCATTGAATTCTAAAAACAAAACAAAAAATTAAATGCGATTGCAGTTGTCGAAAAGGTACGTTGTTGACGAAATGAAGTGTTGTCATAAGGCAATGCAATATGAGCATTGTTTTGTGTAAATAGGACGCGGCTGCTTTGGGTGTCGTGGGAGATTTTTAGTTAATGAACCTGTTCAAGGCCAGATTATTGTTGAAACAAGTGCTGAGTTGGCAGTTTATTGGAAGTTTCAGTTGGCACCAATTCTCAAATGTCAATATGTGGTGGTTTTCTGGTGAACTGAGAGATGCATTGCGAAAATAAATAAAATAAATCTTACCCACCCCGCCAGGATTTGTCACACCTCAAGTCTGTTACAAACAATTCTCATTTTTCGAAGGCTATCCATTCCTTGGCCTAGACAATTCGATTTCAAGTGGCATTGATGTTAACCTTAATATTATATTCTGAGCCTGCGAGTTCGACTGTCTTGGTAACCGTGCAGTGACGAGCAGGGCCCCTTAAAATGAATGTCGGTTTAAAAAAGGACCTAAGAGATTAGCCTATCGACATAAGTACTTTATTCATTACTTACCTACTTTTATCGATTACACTACATTTCAAGACTTATTTGAGGCTCCATCCATTAAGTTTCTCCAGTCAGCTCCATCGTGAGGTTCATCTTGGTCACTCGTTCCACTGATGTAGATTCCAAGAGTCTTCGGGCCGGGCGCAATAATCCTTCAGCTCCACATGTTCGTTGTTTTAACCAGAATTTTCTTCTTAAATCCAATTCGATCGTCCATAAATTACCCGAAGCGACCAAGAGCATTTCGTCAACTCTCGATAAGGGGCATGCTTCTGCGCCATATAACACGACCATAATGATAAGGGTCTTCTGTAAAATAAGCTTATTCATTCGAGATAGAGATTTTTTACTCAATAGCCTTCTTACCCAAAAGTCCTTGTTCGTAATTACTCCGAACCTGTGGAAAACGAAGGTAAAGATCATCAAAATTCTATCTAAGATATTTTTACGTTATGATATTGCGTGGCAAATTTTGCTGACTATGCGTAATTAGTTTTAGTGGCATAAAATAACCTGAAAAAGGCCCCAACCATCGCCGAGTTATCTGCTCGGCTCGGTGTGAAATGTGCAGGACACTCGCTCTTCAATGTTCATCAATGCTTCACAGTTGGCCAAAGCATTGTGAAAGACCTTTAACTAAACAATTTGGCTGGCTATAGTTTCCAAAAGCCGCTTCGATATCCGAAATAACAGTCGATAAATTCAGAATTCGGAGTTTTCAAAAAAGCCCAGGCGACCCAGGAGGTCTAGAAAGTTCAGAAGTAATATTATTGACAAAGGAAAGAAATGGTAGATAGTAACCTTAACAATATATGTTCCAAGTTCCTGGGGTTAGGGTAATCAACAGTTCTTATATGAGTGGTGCTACGAAAACGAGGAGCTTCAAAAACCTGCTTACATGTAATTATGGACAATTGTTAAATAATTTTTAAGCAAGGACAGGAGTGTGGTGGCCACCGAAGAGTTCCTTACCAAAGTTGGTATTATTGATTACCAGATCATAATCGTCGCTATCTTCCGTAACCGAAGAGATCCCTGAGCTGAAAAGCAGACTCACCCATGATTAAAAATATTGAAGAGTGCTAAAAATGCAATTGATTGGCCAAAACCGAGAAGCTTGTCATTTTTAAGAGGAATAGAAAGCTACGCTTTTCTTTAATATCAAAGCAATTTTCAACAAAACCAATTAAAATCTAGAACCTTAATAATTCAGTGTCCTTTTTATTGCACACTTCAATTCAATTTCAGAAAAGCTGATTTCGTAAAATTATGTTTCAGTTCAATAATCAATAATCAATCAATAATCTTTAGTGCTCGAAGTAAGTTCTAATGTATTTTAATCCTATAACGTTTTATTTGACTGTTTTTTTTAACAATTCGTTCCGATTATTTTTTTTTTAATTATTTTTTAATTATTTGCACGCTCTTAAGAGTATATTAAGACTCTTATAATGCGGGTAGCACAGAGCGAGCTGAAGAATTAGGAAAAGAATGAAAGATTGTGTAGTGGTTTTGAGAAACTCAGGTGTAATTGGTTTCAACTCACTTCTGTGGGTGGAGCCCGAAACGGGACGGAGGTTTTTGATATCGACCAATTGACCTTAACCTAATTCACAGGATTTTATTCGACATTCAACAACTTTGAAAGTTTGGAAGACTTAGCTTAAACACCCCGCTGTCAGTGATATGCCTTCTCAGCAGAGCCATCTAAACACAATCTAACCAAACAGCTATTTTGAAAACACGAACTAAGAACTAAGCCGATACAACAACCATTTCAACAACGCCACCCATTAGTCAGACTACTATCACTGGTCGACCAACCCAGTGATAGTGCCATAAACTTCATCCCAATGGCAAATGGTGACTGGACCAGATTCGAAAAACTAGACCACTACTCTAGGAATCGAACCTGGGACCTATCAATTGAATCAATTGAAAGGCAGGCGCTCTACCAACTTCGCCACCGAGCTGTTTTTAATAAAAAAATCAAACTTTATCCAGCTTGGTAAGATAAAGAATTGGAAAAATCGTAGGAACAAATTCTGGTCTGCTTTAAGCTTCTTAAGTGCAAACATTTTTTTCATAAGAGCATCGATTTTTAAATACTTCAATTTAATTCAGGGAATTCAAAGTGTCTTAAAAATAAATTCATAGAATTTTTGGAATCCGTCTGTTCTTAGTTATAATGATAACTCTACTCAGAGCTCTCTAGTCTGTTTTATGGCTTTATTAAATCTGCCTGAACAAACTGTGATATTCCTTGACCAACATTTATTTTAATATAATTACTGACACTATAGCGACAAATATGTCCAACCGTCATGACAACAAAGCATCAGGTCCACCTATTGTCTTAAAACAATTTTCTGATCATTTTTCCAGTCCACTTGCAGTTTTGTTTGATCAGTCTTTTTATTTTTGTTAAATTCCTAAAATGTTTGAATCCGTTTTGTTTGAATCAAACAGATTGTATACTCACTAATTTTCTTAAAGTTTTTGATGATCTTTCTCAGCGCATCTTATTTTTATAGTTTAACAAAATTGGCTTCATCACAAAGTTCTTCAATATTATTCTTCATATTTGTCAAATAGATAATATTCTGTTACTTTTTATGATTATAACTCGAGCAAATTTACTTTCATCTCGGGTTAACAACAAGGTAGCGACTTGTGTCCGTAATTGTTCATTTTGTTTAAAAATGATTTGCCTTACATTTTAAACACCACAAAATGTTTTTGTATGCTGACGATGTTACTATTTTTAATAAAATACATAATATCGGAAACTGTTTTGATCTGCAGAGTGATTTTGATGATTTAAATTTGTGGTATACAAATAATTGTTTATTTTTAAAAGGCAAAAAGAGTAAGTCAATAAATTTTATACGAAAAAGTTCGCTTGAGCTTGAGCAGCACATCAAAATAATTTCCCATGAAGCGATGGAAGGATTTCAAAAAAAGATTTTTGAGATTTGCCTTGAGAGGTTTGGGATGGCAAGATCCGTAGAACCTCCCACCTTATAAAAAGAGATTTAATCCAATTGGTTTGCCTTTCCTTGAGACCAGACGATTGTTTCTGTGTTTTTCTTTGATGGCAAAATTGATTCTTTGTACATCTTTTCTCGTCTCAATGTACTACAAAAGGTTTTTTTCAGAGATTTACCTAAAAAGTTCTCTGTATCTTTTAATAATATATGACTTATCTTAAATAAATATTCACACTTTAAGAATTAAAAATATATTCTTTTTGTATACTTGTAAATGCTAGATCATTAGTATTGTATTGTAAATAAATAAACTTTGATCCTTTAAGCGAACTCTTTGAGTATAACGTTGGAAGTATTTCTAC
Source organism: Orthonevra nobilis (assembly GCA_963555765.1). NCBI lineage: Eukaryota > Metazoa > Arthropoda > Insecta > Diptera > Syrphidae > Orthonevra > Orthonevra nobilis. Next base: position 10,037,424 of record OY743227.1, on the reverse strand, counting down.
AACCTTAGTGAGTCTGTTTGACAAGCCAAAGGCTGTTTTCGAAAACTCCATTTGCATTAAAAAATAATACTTCTTTAAATGTTTAATTCAAAAATGGCAAAAATTCGAATATGCAAACTTAAATTTCAAAATCGATTCAAGAAATAAAGCATGTTGAGAAGTTCATTTGTATCTTTGACGATTGTCAATTCATAAAATGAAAATTGTTGACGTTTTCGAAAACGGCCAGACATTTTTGTGATTAATTAATGTTAAAATAAGTTGATCGCAAAGCTGATCATCTCTTCTTGAACTTGGTCCGACGTACTGCCATGATTTTTCAAAAATGAACCAAATTTAGCTCTCCATGTGCGTCTCATTTCTGAGTAGCAGTTTGGACGCGTTCCGAGCAAAAATTTAAGGACGATACAGTCCTTAATCAGTAAAAACAATTTTCCAAGTTCTTCTTTTACCACTCTTATGAATATGCGAAAGCAATATCATGTCATTTATTTGCCTTCAACCAAGGCCTCTGCATGTGGCATACAGAAAACGTTTTGACACCTTTAGCGTGCCATAAAAACACCTAAGTACTTGCCACGCGCTTACAACTCATTCCGCCAAAAAATAAGAAGAAGCAAAAAAAGCATTTAATTGTGACTTCCAATACTAAAGCCCGCAGATGTGGACAATCTTTGAGTATTTGTATCTCACCAACCAAACACACGTACACAATCCTTCCTTGGATTCCTTTATCGCACACATTCACACAATAAGGATTCCATTTTCATCACTTAATTGGGAAAATTTGAACTGAAGCGTGCAGTACGGCGACCTTCGATGTTCAGCATAAAATGTTCGCTTGGAAGCATAACCTATTGTTGCTCTTAGGATTATGGAGCCACGCTCCACTCAAACCCTACAAGAGTCCATGTGTAAATTCCTACTTCCTACCTTCAACAGCTGAATGCCAAAAACTTGCTTAACGCTCCGCAAAACGTAAATGAAATTCAGAAAAGTAATGAAAAATTTAAGTTGAAATCTCTCTCATCTGCGCAAAGGATATGCCACCCCAAAAACACCCACCCCCATGCAATCCAACACCCCTAAAGCCTAGCAGCACTGCAAACCACCCGACTGGCATCGTTCAATGAAGCAACGAGCATTGCCCACTTGTATGCATGAAGTTCTAGGTCGAGGTACTGTTTGCACTGGTGTTGGTTTGCGAAACACGAGCGATAACGGTACCTGTATGAATGGCGGAACTTTAGAATAATCAGAGTAAAAAGCTCCTACGACCCACCACCCACTTTAGCCCAAGCGAAACCCAAGCGGGAACCAACGAGTGGGTGGGTGTGGGGTTCGCCTTTTCCATTGTGTTCTTGTCGGTATAGCTTTTACATACACAACGGTTTGTTTGAAAGTATAGGTGGGGATGATTGCGCTGGTAGTTGTACGTGTGCGAGGCTATGACATTTTACGGGGTGAATGTAACCTTGACCGGATTCGACCTTGAACACAAATTATATTTCGTGCTCCTTTTGTGCTATATTGACACTCAATAGGAGGCAATATATACATACAGATGTGTGTGTTTGTGTTTGTGTATATACATTTGTGTGGGAGATGTTGATGACAACTGAGGGATACAAATGCGCAGCACATTTTAGTTTTTTTTTTGCAGCTTTTTCAGCCCGACGGCTTTATATAGATACTCTTATCAATGGAAAAGATATTATTTGAGCGGTGACTTAATTAATTTTATTGTGAATTATCATTTGTGGGAGTAATACTATCACCACATTCTTAGAGCAGTGATGTCAGGGAGGTTTTGGCATTTTGATGACAACAATTTCAACTGAGCTTCGAAAACACAAGGGGTCCAACAAGCTTCGAATATTTTTGTTCCGTGAACAGTTTAGAGAGATTTCAGGAAAGATTTGAAATTAAATTTTAATTCTGTTTGTGAGTCAAAGGATTCCAAGAAGCAAATGCTTTTTGGCAATATTTAAAAAAAAAAATCTGAAAATTATGTTGATTAATATTTTTTTAAAGCTTATCCTTTGGGTCTTGTTTTTCTATTGCTTTTATAGATAATATCAGTCAAGTGGGCCCCTCCATTTTTGATGACATATTGGGTCATTTTACAGCCGATAAGATCTCGCACTCTTGTGAGGTACTTGCAATCAGGGCTTCCAGAGTCTGTGGCATAGATCCATGACTTCGAAAGTGCAGTGCTGCAGTTAAATCGGGTTATCTTGTCCGTCAGCATTATCGTTATAACGCCCATTGTCGGCCGAGTTGGGTTGGTATGGTTCTGTATCGCTCAATAGTTACCGAAATAATGTCGCCTATGGGGTCCTCGACGAAGTAAAGACACCTCTTGCTTGAATGTCATATCATGCAGCGACTTTGAGTGGATGCAATGACTCTGCCAGAACGATAGGTGAATTTTCAGGATAGCGAAAGGCTCAAATTTTGTTTATAAACGTATCCAATCAGAAAAAAAGGACACTGTCGCTCATGTTACCCCAAATCGTAGAGTATGTCGTTTAGGAGAGTGTAAACTTAGCTTAGACGCTATTGGCGGTTTATAGGCATAGAAGGAATGGCCACCAAAGCCTCAGGAAAGTTTCTTTTGATGAAATTCGAAAGCTAAATTTTAGAGCTTCAATCGATTGCGTAGAAATACAGACATATATTTTTTTTCCATTTTGTTCGAAAGAACAGAAATCACCCAACCCAGGCAGAGTCGTTCATCATTTCGGTGTCTTGCACCAGCATTGTCTTGCTGAAAATAAGAAAAGGACTCTTTCAGTTCGGGCAAGCTTTCATGGTCTATGCATTGGTTTTTCACTGAATAAAATTTTCGGTTGAAAAGTGTGGATGTTTTTGAATTCTTTAAATACTTCTGAGTGCTTTGTTCTCTTTCGCACTGGTAGAGCAGTTGGAGTACTCTTTTATCTTAACGAGTCCGCTAATCAGGATGGTCTTATTATAAACTCCTTAAACAATCGTTAATTTTTCCCAACCTCCCGAAAATGCTGATGTATTGTAATCTAGCGATGACAGAAATATTCTACCTGATCAAACCAGGTACTTTAAAGACCATTCTGCTCGGTGTAAGGCTAATCGAATCCAAAAGCCACGACATTTTGATTTTTTCTTGTGTCACAAATATACAAAGCTCTTTTGCTTTTTTGCAAATTCTGCAGGATTGCACTCTGGATAATTTTCCGGAGGTTCCTTAAATCTTAAAGATTGCAGCGCCAAAAAATTTACCAAATTCACTACTCTTGTGCTACGTCTACAATTCTCACTGGAAAAGTCGAGCCAGGTATTCGCATGTTTGTATAAAGACAACCCATCAAACTGTCAAATTGAAGTACAATAATGCACGTTTTTTTATGTGCTTCGAGTCCTATTTGAAGCAGCTTCAAACATTCAAATTGTATCCTGACTATTTACGAGCAAACTATTTCTTTGTTGCGTAGAAATTCACTCATTCGCTGTAAAATTGAAATGTACTACGAATCTACTGCCAGATCCGCACCCTACTCCTGCCGCAACATTTTAGCAAGTCCCCGTGGCAGTGGTTTTAATCGGATTTTCGTCGTGCTTTTTTTTTCCTTTCTCGATTTCTTCCATTGACCTCGAATTTTATAGCTCGTACGCCGATGAATATCCTTCGAAAACATACGCTTACCCACACGAACAGCCGCCTCCAACGAGACACTTATGTACATTTGGATGTTATTTAAGGTGCGTGTGGAGTGCGTATCTTTGGAAAATATGTGTCTCCTACGTCGTCCTCCTCAAGTGTTGAGCTTTCCTCAAAAAACCTTTTTTCATAGGGTTGGTAGCTGCTTTCTCGCAGAGCCGAGCAATGTGCGACCAATTTTCCATTTGCTACGCATTATGCGCCCGCAAGTTGTTTATGGGCTTAAAAAGATTGCGTGTGCGTTAAATGAATTTATCCTCGCAATAAAGACTGCCATGAGTGTCATTCTATTTCCTGGAAAACTCTGCCCGAACACGCACACAAACTCACTATTAAATAATATTTTCGGTGCTGCGGCGTGGGTTTTACTTCTGAAATGAAACAGCTCCACGTGTAAGGCGTTTTGGCGTTTATAGGTCTCATCTGAAAGAGATGAGGATGATGCCGATGCTAGGAACTGGATTGCATGTTTACTGCTTATGGTGATGAGAATATGGTTACTTGACGCAGTGCGCAGTTACCGATGCTGGAGCGTCAAATTCTTGGGAATACTTCTGGTTTCGAGCAGGTCAATCCAAGGGTAAAAATTAGCTTCACATAGGAATGAGCCTTATGAATGGCAAAGCAAGAGACAAGAAGTGCGTTGGCGGCGGAGTAGTTACCTATACACAAGGCACCAGCTTAGCTGTGACAGTGTGCGGAAGTCGATCTGTGGTATATTTTGTAAATTTGAAGAGGGATGAATATTGTTTACACGTGCCTGGATTTTCCCATCAAGAAAGCCGTTGAACCCGAAGGAAATTTCACCATCGAATGACTTTGTCCATCTCATGCCTGTGTTCGAGAGCTGTTGAGAAGATAAGTTATGTAAGGAACATTTTAAAGGCGATCAGCTTTTCTTTTGCTTCAGTGAGTTCCTATTTTTTTTTATGTTTAAGGGTGGTTATGCAATTGCGATTTGTCATTCCAGTGTTAGTATGATTGATGAGATAATAGAAGGCAACGAATTGAGACCGCATTTAAACCAAAGATAAGCAACCTTCGGCGAAATTTGACAAAAGCTTAAGACCACTAAATTAATGGGTTTGAAATGCCCCTCGAGTGGGGGAGAAGGTTCATCACGCTTCAGGAGCTTTGATACGAGTATCAAGTGTTGTTTTTTTCATTTTTCAAAAATTCTAAAAATATGTAAGGCGCACTATGTTCGGTGATTGGTGTCCTAATCTGTGATGTGAAAGCAGACTAATTTCTCATTCCCTTCAAATAACCCCTTTTTTACTCAAGCGACTCGTGAAGATTTAATTACTGTGAATTTTTAATGAATGTAAAAAAGGGGTGAACAATAATCATCCCCTCTATTGAAAAAAAAACATTGAGACCAAAGAAAAGTGTTGTTCAAACCTCATCAAAAAATCTTTCACTCCCCACGTCTGCTCGGTTTTAAGGGTAGTTCTAGTCCTCTGAGAGGTGATTACTGTCAGTTGATTTTGTTCGCTTCGTCTCTTTTTGGCTTATTCTCGAACAAAAAAAGAGAAAGAAGCAGCAATGCTGCGGGTTCCGGTAAACTTTTCGAATATAGCGAAGATGTTTTGATAGGAGTATGCTGCAGGTCATCTGTCATGCATGGGAGTTTATTTGTCCACAAGCCGAAATACAAAACTTCTACACTGCGCCAAAGCCCGGAAAATGCATATAAATTTAAAGTCGATTCTTATCATCTATTTATAGAATTCAGAGCCACATAAAACATCACTCATTGCACTGAACTCTACAAAACGATGCCGGAATACCACGAAAACTGATCGCAGAGCAAATTCAAACACAAAGGGGTACCGGAAGGCATGAGGCACGTTTCGATGAGAATATTGTCGATTTAGTTGACGATATCGGGGACGAGACTTTTAATTCAACCAAAAGACGTGCCATGTAATTGGATTATAGGTTGTCTTTGGAGCGCCTTTTAGTTAAAAGGTTGAAGATGTTTCCTTACAGTCAATAAGTCGTTGCCCGCATGCTTCTTAACCTCCACGACATACAAACAAATATGCTGTGGCGATAAGAATTCATGTATCATTCATGAAGAGCCATTTCATCTACTCAAAGTCACTGTAGGCTGCGCTACAAGCGCCAAATGTATCATCATTCCAAATTTTTCGAAGACACCGTGCGTTAGATATTTTCTTTGACTGTTGCGCGATACACAACCATAGTCAACGAGGTTTTATACCCGCAGATTAATGATGTGCTTCCAAGAAGATGGTTCAAACGTACACACAGCTTGCGAGGCAGTGGAACTTTGGAATGATGTGTTTCCGGTTTTGGTCTCGTTTTGGCAATATGCAATAATTGGCAAGATCGCCCGATTTTACTGCTCCAGATTGCTTGCTTTGGGCATTTTTTAAAATCATGAGTCACAAGCCACAGACTATGGAAGCTCTCAAAACCAATACCCGACAAAAGCTTGAGAATTTATCGCCCGAAGTTCTTAAAAAACTATTGGCCGAATATATGGTGTAAGAAAACTTCGGGTTAGAGCTCTGGAACTTCACAAGCGACATCTTAAAGTAGATCGAGAAAAGAGAGATTGCGCGATATACAAACGAAAAATGTTGGTCAAAGTTTTTTTATTCGAATTTTGCTCATGTTCCATGATACATCTAGAGTGTTCAAATTTTTCACACGCGGTCACGGGATCAAAAAATTGTAAGACCGAAAAATAGGATTTTTGGGTATCTGGCTTATTTTTAGAAAGTAAAGAAAAATGCTTTATTGGGCAGGATATTTGTCTTTTATTGCTTCTCAGAATGGTGCCGAATGAGAAGCTTGTTGGACCTCTTCTTGCTTTTATGACAGCTGCACATCGGAAAGATATGGACTCAGATAGGTTTTTCTATGTGGATGCAGGAATGGTGTTCCAGGGCTGGATTAGTAATTTTTTTAGGTTTTCAATTGGCTCTGGAAGTGCAATTGTCACCAAAAAGCTCCAGCGCAGAGTGCTTAAATTAATTTTCCAAAACCCGTAAGCTAACTTCTATTTTGACTTTGGATTTTTTTTTTATTTCCAAAGAAGAATCCTCAGACCATCAAACCTTCAGTTCTAGGGAGTATCCGTAACATGGATTCAGAGGTCTGTCTTTCTTTGGCTCTATTCGCGCATGAAACCTCCCATCTCTATTGTTCCACATGTCTTGAGGCAAATTAAGATGCTCCTGAGCCCAAAGCAAACGTTTTGCTCTGACTCTTAATGAAAAATCGGACTTCAATCACCGTTTGAGTGCTCTAAGTCCAGCTTTCGCGAGCCTTTTTCTCACTGCGCTTGATGAAATCATTTTTCCTGTAGCTAAACTCAGATCGTTTTTAAGATATACCAAAATCTTGAAACGATGCCGACGGCTTTGGAGCACGTAATAACAATCTTCCACTGGCGGCCTCCCGGAGCCTTTCTTTCTGTCGGTAGTCCCGGTCTCACGATATTTTTCTAAATTTTATGCCACAGTCTGTTGAGCATCATTAAGTATTTTAAAAATTTCACGTGTTTTCGAAATGAGACGTGACAGACACAAAATAATAGCTTTGCACTCCAAACTGCTTTTTCCATTTTTTTCCCTAATTTACTTCGGTTCGTTTCGGACTGCTATCTTCCAAGAACTGCGCTCGAAAAGTATAGTAAAGGGTTTGAGCAAAATTTTTCGAACGACACAGTGTGTGCTTTTCGCCCCTAATTGCAGGTCCAAGTGTGAAGTAACCCCATGTATTCGAGGGAACATAATTGAATGTTGAGCAGTTTGAAAAATTGGAACTGAATTGGAGTAAGACTCTAGAAACACAACTTTAAGCTGAGGATTTTTTGTTTGGATAACAGAAAAATGTTGCTACTGAGTTTAATTTAAGTTCGTTGGCTTTTCAACCAGTTATAAAAATTTTACCTTAATAAATGAGAAAGAATTCCCGCATCTTTGTGCGTTCGCGGTGATTTGTTCATTTATTTGGATTATCACTCGCTACAGTTTTCATAGCCGTCATTACATTATTGCGCGCCGCTAGATAAAGCTCCTGGCGCAAAATGCTTAAACTCGTAAATGAAAAGTGTAATAAACTGTGTACATCCTCATCCTCATCAACCTTTAACCTTTCGTACACTTACATCTCGACGTAAACCACCACTAAGGGAGCAACTCGGGAGCGCGTTTCCTTATAATGTAGGGTGATTCAAGGACATCCTTTAAGTACAACCAATCCCAGGATTTTTATTCATTCTGATTGCCTACACGTGTCTGCACAATTTCTCCCAAGCTCTCCTTTATGTCAAAGGCAAAAAAAAAAGGACTGCCAAAGTACCCACCAGTACAACCTCACACCGGCACACACACTTGTACAACTCTCAGCACCTGAAAGCCATTTGTAGACTTATCTCAACTGAACAACTTTTGCCAGCCTACATCCCTTTAGAGACCCAACTCCCTCCCCTCAAGTTAGGGAGATTTTGTATCCGCATCCGGTATCTATTTTCCGTGTTAACCGAAATCCAACGCTCTGCATACGTACTCGTACACTCCAGCAAGTCCCCTAAATCATTTTGTGTTCCGAGCAGAACCCTTAACTTTCGCCCAAATAAATGATCCCAAAACACCAACGGTCCGCAAAGGTTTGCCAACCACCCGCCACCCACTGCCACATTTGGTGGTTAACTTAAGCAAATTTCATTGGATTTCTTTACTCCTGTTGGAACTTGGTCCTTGGCGACGCTGCCGCGTGCCAACATTTCAGATTTAAGTATCGGGACACGTGTTCATTATGATTTGACGAAAATTGGAGTGCGGGCGTGGGACCAAACACTGCTCTAGATTAGCCCCCAGCAGCATCGTTTATGGCGAACGTGTGCGTTGCTCACTCATTCCTCGAGTCCAATTGCCTACAGGCTAAATCCTTTTCAATGTCAGAGAATACTCCACAACAGAACAATGGCAGCAACTCCAAAGCCACCCTTGAATACCATTCCCACAAAAATTCAAAAGAATATATAGATTCAAGGGATGTGCTCCTTGAAGGGAATTTTTGTAGGTATTGTTTTTTTGCTGGAAGGAATTTTACGGCAAAATGTAAAATTCATCGCTCAAAACGAGAAAGGTTCTCAAATTTTTGGCGCGAAAATTAATTTCTTTCTTGTTATTTATGAGACTCTTGGTTTTTGGGGATTCAGTACCAGTAGAGGCTTCCTTGTTGTTGAATGAGCATTTGTTGTTTATGTTGATTATAAGGATTATAACCGTTGAGTGAATGAGTATATAAGGAGCCACCCTCAACCTTGAAATTAATGGACAGGCTCATTTTTGGGTTGGCCTACTTTTTTTTACGCTTTGAATTTTGTAGGGTAAATTGTGAGTTACATGAATTACGATTGGAAGGATTTAACGACTTTCAGGTCGTTTCTTCTTAAAAAAAAAACACAAGTCCCCGAGTCCACAAAAGACAGAATGCGGATTCGTCGTAGGTTATGTGCTTCGTTCAATGTCTGTAGCCGAAGAGTCATCACCATGCTGTTATAACAATCCAAGACATCAGCGTAATATGTGCAAATGACTTTACTCCCGATGCTTTGGACTCCATTTAGGAGGATCTTTATGACAGGGTAGCTGGAGCAGATGAAACAGAAAACACGAAACGCATTCAAAATTCTTTATGTGTCGGCAAACGTCGACTCCGACAATTTTTTTGGCACAACCAAATGCGGAGTTCTACTGCAAGGAAAGCGAAGCAATGAGCAGCTCAAGTCCAGAACCCAGACTTATGAAAGAAATAAGGGAAAGGCAATCACCGAATGCGAGTAGAAGGTGCGTTAAGAACAATTTCCAGCGTCTTCTTGAGCAGCAATAGAAACGGTGAAAGGAACCATCTGCAATTCATTTTTCAAGAGATTGGCTCAGCTATCAAAAGCTGAAGCCGAAAAGTAAAGGCTGTCGTCTTTCAAGAGCGGAAATGCACCAACCATCACCGAGTATGGGATGATAAAGTCAAGCTTGATGACTGGGCTAGCAGCTCTAGTAGCCCACTTTTCAAGAAAGGATAACGTCTGAAGCTTTCCTGGTATTAAATTATCGGCCATGACCCAATTCGTAATTCCGGCAACATTGATCCACTTCTGTCCAAAACACTTGTGTACTTTGCAGCTTCAACAAAAAACCAAGGACCGAGGAGACGCGTTGTCAAATCGTTGAACCTAAATTTTGAACAGACATTTGACACATTTCATGCCATCATTGACATCATTGCTCGCAATTGAAGAAGAGGTCAGAAAATTAATACTTCAAATAAAACAAAATACATGCTGTCAAAAACAAATCGATCTGTGGACTCATCCTAGACAATCGAAGCTAATTCAGCTTGTTCAAAGAATAAGGATCAAATGACAAAAATATTTCTCTTTAAATCACTTATCCTGCCTATTCCTCAAAATAGCAAAAGGTCGGATTTCAGTGACCATCGAAAGAAAAATCTCCGTCAAATATTTCGCCCTGTCTACGAGAAGAACAAGTGGAGAGAAAATATTGTCGCCAATAGTTTTGGAGGCAAAAATTTGTCGACTACAATGGCTCGGCCAGGTTAAGCCAGTAGATTGCGACAACTTATTGGCAGTAGCGTGCCCATAAAGCTCGGGAAGCAGATTTAGCTTAGGCTCAGATTGTCATCGGAACAATGGCCTGATATGACAATAAGTAAGTGTGGCGTTTCCGCTTAGGTTTAACGTCGCCCCCTCAATTGATTCGTCTGGGTTCAAGAGCTCATCGAAGCTAAATTCTTAACCCGGCGTGAATGTTTATAACCATTGATTCCTTTTTTTTTTTAGAAATTAATAGTAGTATCTATTCAACAAGGTGTTTAAATAAAATACTACCCTAACCTCCAGCTACTGAGACTACGAGAGGAGCTTAAAAACTTCTCAAGTGTGATAAACCTCAATCACGACGTGCAAACTTATGGCAATGAAATTTCGGTTTACGAGGCTTGGTTGCGTTTCTTCCGTTGCCATCTTGGAAGAAACGTCAGCCAATAATGCCGCCACTCCAAAACCACAACAAACCGTCACACGGCCAAGATAAATTTGCAGCTCTTTTGACTAAGTTTTGAATTTCTACAAATATTATTTTGAATTTATATATAGGTATAAATATATTTTCAAAATAACGACATATTCAAAAATGAGTCCACAAATGGCACACCCAATATAAGTATATACGTCTTTTTTTTGCTCTAGGATCTCCTTGGAGACTCGAAAGCATTGCTCGATTCCCCGATCTATATGCAACTAGTTGGAACTTCTTCAAAGCACTTCTAATGCCTTACGCCGACGGCGACAGTCCATTCCCAACTTTGATTCGTCTTCGGTTATCACAGTTCATTGAACATTACATCTTGGTCTCATTGAGCGACTCCTTGTTTGTTTTCCGACCAACCACTTCCTTCCGAAGCTATGTTCCGGGTGCCATTTCAATTCATTTTACTGCCGAACATTTGTGGCGCACAAAATGTGCGTAATATTCTATCGTGGCAAACGCTGAGGCCTTCACAGCGCCCGCCCTCGCAATTGACAATGCCAAATGTTATATGGCAACTGTGTGCACACACATAAGCCTCCTTCACGTTGCAAGGGAGGACGGAATCTAAGGCAGCACCGTTCCGAATATAAATACGATACGACTATTCACTTTGACCTTGAGCTGTGCGTTGTATACAAAACAAGCCGAGGGTGTATATGGTATTTCACCATAACGGTAAACACTGATAAGATATTCCCAAAAAAAGCTCTTCCATGGCGTCGTCGTCGTCGTCGTCACCATCCACCAGTCCCCTTGGAGCTCCGCTTGTTCCCACAAATCGTACACGTGGCAAGGGCAACCTGCTAAAAACCAACCCCATGGCAAATACGATTGTGCGAGTCAAGTAAATGTTTCCTCAGGTCCAAGAGCGCCTACAGAACTTTTGTCCTTGCTTCCCTCCTTGGAGATCAAGTTTGTGCTGGAGCCATGGATTCGGTTACCGACGCAAAATGCGTGTGTTTGGTGTTCAGTGAAATTCCCGCGCAAAATGTCCTCCAAAACAAATTGCCCTCAAACACCATCACAGTGAGCAACTGTATATAGATAGCACATAGTTGATTCTGTATACAAGGGGTGGACTTGAGGACACGCATACGAGAGTGCCTATATTTTCGGGTTAACTACATGTGTCAAGGACGCTCAGTTCTTCCTACGAAAGCCTATGCTTTGTTGAGTGTTAAAATGGAATGAGGCGGGGGGTTGGAGAAACGAAATTTCATTTCATCCCCGGGCATAAGAATGAAATATTAGCTCGTCTCATCCTGCCCTGCTGAAGACGGATACGAGGACTACGATTGTATTCTTAAGGTACAGCCTCGAAGAATTTGCGTCGTATTTGTGCTATTTATGAACACACAACGGAACAACCGAAAAAGAATCTTTAAATTAAGTATCGCATTCGGCGGAGCCTACGAATATTTAAGAGGGTGGCTCGCAGTTAGATTGTTTTTGTTGTTTTTTTTTTGTTGATTCTAGAATTTCTTATTCGAAATGCGTCGCACTTCAGTTGGCGCTCAGAGAATTTATCGCGGGAAGGCGGCGAGCTAGGGTTTTGTTTTCTTTCGGGCCATTGTGGGGGTGGCACGACCCTGAAAGTTCGGATTGTACGTGTATATGCGTCTTGGAGCAAAAATTACCAGAATTGAGGAATAAATTTCAACACGGTGGCGACGGGCGTTATTGTGGAGTCAGTGGGATGACCGAGATGTAGATGGTAGTGCGGGTTGGGATGGAAGAATCAACATCACGGCTTTGAGGATATAAATCAACCGCGCTATTCAGTTGGAAGGATATTTTATTCTTCTTTTTATATAGCTAAGGACAAAGTTTAATAACAGGGTATTCCGTATGATGGAAGAAAAATGAAAGAAAGCTTAAAAGTTCGATCGCTTATAAATGCGGTTTCTGAATATAGGTAATTTATAATATTAGAGGACAGACAATGTATGATGCTCTTCCCAACTAAGACTATTGCACAATTTTAAGGTAGAAGGTGGATACAAAAGGCTTTCGGAATTTCGGCCCACCGGCAGGCTTCGCCATTGAAGGGAATTAGACGCGCTTTTGAAAACTTTGATGATCTCAGCCTTGCTCAACCGAAGGTGCCGGTTTTCAGACTTTTTTGAACCCCAATAGAATGAGAGTTTAATGTGTAGATGCGGCTCGCAGGGTTTCAGCTTACAATTCGTTAAAATAAATGCCAAAACCTCATATGCTACGGCGAATATTTTTTTTGTTTACTTGCTGAACAAAAGTCTTCCATACTTTCGATATCAAGCACTTTTTTTCCCATTTTACTAGACGCATCAGCGATCATGTCTTCGCTGACTTGGTTTCGGATACCTTCAAAGCTGAAGCATTATTATTCATTCCAGATGCGGACAGCCAGTAAAGTCTCCGGATTCTTGTTCGTCGAGCTACATCGTTGTACAAAGCCTTATTACTCCTATTGTTATGAGTTATCTGTCAGTGACTGTAACTTGAGCTCTGAAAACAATTTTGAGAACACATCATAAGATTCCTTCCCATTTTATTGTGTTTATATAATCACTGTTGTTGAATGTGTTTTTCAAAAAAAATAGTCTTTCTATAGGACTTGATGGTCTTCGCACAGACTTTATTAAAATGGTTTTCCCGTTTATCATATCACTTTTGGGACCGTCACTTTTCCGTCAAGAAAATAATCACGGATAACAATTAATAGAAAAGTACCTAAGACACTCCCCTGGTGTACACCGAATTTGAAAGGCTACCGTACAGAAACTCCTGTGAAGCATTTTACTCTTGTCTTTGTACCCTCATACATGGTTTTTAATTCCACCATTTTACATCTCTTGATTACATATCAAATTCGTAGTGTAAATCCTTTAAGGAGTCACGATATATTTTATGCTTGAGACTGCAACTGGGGTTTTAAGTGTACCTCATGATGTCAAAGAACGCTTGTTGCCAAAGTTATATCCATTATGTAGCGGAATAAGATCACTTTCCTTCCAATGTTTGGAGAAACGAAACAAACAGTTTTCAAAACTGTGAGGATATCACCTCTAGAGTATGTGACCGATCTCCGATCGGATCGAAATTAAAGCTGGCATCATTGTTCATCTCAACGCACTTCGCAATACTGGATGGCCCAAATTTCCGTTTCATCGGCTTTTAAAACAAACGCTATTTGCTTGAAGGGCGCTGCAGTAATATTCCAAGACTGTCATTGCAAGGATTATTGGATGGATGACAAGATTATCCTCACAATTTCAAAGAGCCTGATTGGCAGCTCTTTAGCCTGTGAGCAATTGCCTTTTTTATGAAGGCTTTTCGCATGCTAGAACTAGACTAGTATTTCTTGCCGGGTTTGACTGGAAGCATAAAGTGATCTCCTCTTATTCTTGTTACTTCATATTAAATTTAGGAGAATCCTTCGATCAGTCAATTGCTGTAGTCTCTGGCTATAGATTAAGCGCTTAGTCATCCAATGTTGAACATCCTTTTGTTGGTTGATAAAGCGTTATTGTATGGGATAAATAAACTCCGAATCGACCCTCTTCAGAGAAGTGTTTTAAGTCTATATTCACCCCTTTCAAATTTTGCTCGTCGAGTATGTTTGACTCCATGGCGAGAACCATGTAGCTGTGAGCATTTTTTATATGTAATCTTGTGGTTTTTCAACCCAAGTATTGAGCCGTAATTTGTTGTTTTGCGATCGCTGGGAAATATTGCCGAAGAAATCAAATTTCCACCATCATGTCTTCAGTAAATTCTGCTCGATCTACCAAAAAAAAACTGATCCTCAAACGTCGAATGGTAGATGGATGGAATATGGAGTAAAAGTGAAGCTCACTGGTCCTCATAATAGAACCAAGCCTAACTTCTATAAGTAAGAAATAAGAACTGCAAAAAACCTTCTGTGAATCCATTAAAAATACCAACGGATGAACCCACAACTCCTTAATTTCTAACGAGTTGAGATTCATTTCATCACTTGATGGAAAATCTTTTTCCTGGTTTTCCTGAACATATTCCCGAGCACATTATAACTAACCACCCACACGTCGTCTATGTAACTAGAACTTAATCTGAGAAGCCTTCTTAATGAGCAAACAACTTGCAACACAAAACATGCCTTAAAGGTAAATTCATGGTCATTATTGACATCACTGAAAAAGGCACACCAAGGCAGCTTTTGTCAAATCAGGGTCCTCAAAGAAGGTTCTAAGAAAAATTAAGCCGAAAACATGATCTACGCTGTTAAGAAATACTCACGTTCAGGCATGCCACAAGGTTGACTAATTTCAACCTTGTAATGGTTCTTTCTTAAGGTCTTAGCCACACAAATGTTCAAAAATATGAGTATACGCCGATGATGTAATTATGGGGTAGCTTTCTGTTACCAATAGCCTTATGGAAGCAGCTTTGAGCTTGGCATCTTGCTGTCTTGACAGGACCTTGCACCATTGTTCCAATGATGGCCAAATGCGGCAACATATCAAATGACTCAACTAGAGCAGGAGCTGACAAAACGCAGAGGAGCCTGATACCATCAAACACCTTCTGTGAGAATAAACAGATTATTTGAAGAACTGGCTTACTTGGTTTGCTAAACAAACTTACTGTCCTTTTTAACGAGCTGTGTCTAACTCGCAGGATACACCTGCTGATATACTTCATAGATACCCCGAAACACCCTGTCCCAACATCCATTTCCATTTGTATTCGGATTGAATTTATGTTTTGCCTTTTGTCCTTGGCAAAGTGGTATTCATTTTCTCGGTCAATAGCATTTCCGAAATGGATTACAAAAGAAGGAAAGCTTTTTTAAAATTGTTATCACATAATCAGTAAGCTACTTTACATATAAATTAGAAGCATAGATATTCATCTTGTCACTGGCTTTCTGCTAAGAATGAGTAATTTAATTTCTAAACAACTTTCACCATTAGTACAGGAATAAAAAGCCCAAGGAGTCTTATCGAACAACATTTCTCGTGGCACGTTTGCTGTAAGTTTCTGTGATTAGGGACCGATGAAAATTGTATGGGTCGATTTATGGTGGAAGGCGCAAAAAGGATTTGACCTTTGATTCGGTTTTGAATAATTAACTCTAATGGAACTAATTAAGTCCTGTGGAGCTAAAGGTTACTGAACCGATGGGAAAATCCACACAGGACTTGGTCTTGGTCCTAATGGAATTCGAGTTTCGATATTGTTTCCCTTCATATTGAAATTAACTTTCAAGAAACTTTGGTTAAGATTTGCTTAAATCGAGAAATGTTTTTTTTTCTCAGTTTAGTGGTAAGTTGTAAGTTGAACTTACGTTCTGCTTGTGTGCTCGCTTCCGGATTTAGTCTGAGATTCAATTACAGCATCCATCCAAAGTGGGCGAATAGTGGATGTAAGTTGATTCGAACAGATTTAACTGGTTTTGGAATTAGTCTAGGTTTTGGTTAAATTAGGTTGCAGGGGGATATTCTCGTAAAAAAGGGTAGTGAAAACTTGAGCCTGGTACTACCACATAAGATGCTTTAGAAATAGATTCTTGGCAATTAAGCGTTGCAAAGAGATGGCGTCTGAAGGCTCCTTTTTATCTTGATAACTCATACTATCGTCTTAAGAGGATATGCCCAGTCCGAAGGCCATTTGACAGTTATTAGACTGTTAGTTTGTGGCCAAGGACAACGAAACATTCGTATCGTTGTCAGTCTCTTTTTTCGCGATAAAGTGGCGAATCCCAAAAGGTACAACATTCATCTTGAAGTCTTCATTTATGTTTAAAGCTCCTCCTGTTTCTGTTTACATCTCCAATCCATCGGATCGTTTTTCCTTCTTGGTATTCGGAAAGAATATTTTCACATAAAATTGTGGAAAGTGCGTTCTCAAAAGAATTGATCTGCATGCGTGGGAGACGTCCTTCCAAAGAGTACCTTTATGACTATTTCTTCAAACGTCTTTTTCCATGTGAGCCTATTGTTCTGTATGGTTTTTAGATTCTTGTCTTCTTACGCAAGTTAAAGAAGGATTTCTTAGGGCTTTGATGTGATGACACTTTAAATTTTAGTCCATGTGCAAATGATGGGTTCTGTCTTAATTTCTTCCTTTCCTCTTTCCTCTTCATAACTTCCTTTTAGTGATGGCACTTTTCAAAGACGCCAGTAGCCTCATAAAGTTTTTTCTCTACGGATTGATTAGAAAGGTATCCGTGATGTAGGTCACTGAGATTCTGCTTATAAGTAAGGCTCCCCACATGTAAGTCTAGTAACTCTCCATTGTCCTTAATAGAAAAGAGAAAGGAGCAAGCCTTGGGAATTAAAACTACTTTCAACGCTCGCTTACTTAAGGCTACGTATAAATCGCTTTCCTCAATTTGGTGAAAAGAAACAGTTTTTGAAGAAGAACCAAGTTTTCGTTAATACTATATGACTAAATATGGTATCAGCAGCAGAATCTGTATTTCAGGCAGCCAAATCAACAGCAAATGCATGAAATGAAAGGTAGTTTAAAAATTAATTTACAGAAATTAGGAAGTGCAACAGTCCCACTAATGATCCTTGCTAAACGCCAATTGTGACACTCAGCAGAGACTTAGAACTAAAACGTAAAACTAAGAGGATGGAGATTTGGCGAGTAAAGGGAACTTTTGAGAGAGGCTTTCGAGAGATGGAAGTCAAATGAGATATTGGCTGTCCGCCAATTCTTGACATTGGTTCAAAGTAGCTGTAGTTTGTGCGGTGGAGAGTCCCACGAAAGAGTGAGGAGACCTAAGGTTACGTGGATTGGTGTTTTAAAGGACAATTTGTAATAGGGAAGGGGAGTCAATTGCAGTGGCACACAATTGAAGTATGAAGAGTATACCGGTAACTTCAAGTTGTTTTGCAAGGGTTTGTAAATTGATCAATTTTAGTCGATTTTCGTACGGAGGCAAGTTGTATTTATCAAAGCAGAGTAAGCTGGGTAAATCAAAAAGGATATAACGTATCTGCGTTGGACTACTACGATTCTGAGTGAATCTGCGTCATAATAAAGATACCTACACAAACACAGACTTACACAAAGTTTCATTTGCTACATTTTTTTTTTTTTGGAATAAGACGCAAGCCCTAAGCTTCAATGTCTCAAGTGTCTTGAGATTTATTTTAAGCCAAACGCCTTTCTAAGTTTATACAAGAGGGCAGCAAATTCGAGGCTTGTTGAAAATTCTGACTGTAGATAAATAGCCCCATTATTGTTAGAATCAATTTTCTTATCCTGTTTTAGCGTAGGTGCTTTTAAAGTTGATTGTTGATACTCCTGAAAAGTCCACCTTTTGAAGTTTTGATTCATTTAACAAAGAAGCGGATTGATGATAATACTGAATTTTGACCGAAAGTGAATGCTCGTTCACTGCAACGATTTTACCATCATACCGAGCACTTGTACCTCTTTTTACGTGTGTTATTCAAGCTTTTTAAAGGCGAGCAGCTTTATGCATAAGTAGTTATTTGACCAGTTGATGCCAAAGACCTGCGACTAAATTCGTTTTTCTCCAAAGTCACCGACGAATTGATGTAGAATTAGCTCGTGGTCAATGGAAAGAGATCTAAGATTGATTTTTGA
Organism: Orthonevra nobilis; assembly: GCA_963555765.1. NCBI lineage: Eukaryota > Metazoa > Arthropoda > Insecta > Diptera > Syrphidae > Orthonevra > Orthonevra nobilis. The sequence continues at coordinate 10,019,043 of OY743227.1, read as the reverse complement.
TTAGAAAAACTGGATGAAATGAAATGAATGAAAAATTCTCGGCTTCGCAACATCTTCGTTCTTCTTTTTTTATGCCTTCTTTTCTTCTGTTTTAAATTTGGTACGAGGTAATCGTTTTAAGGATTTAAGGATTATTTAAGAAATGTACAGATTAAGCATTCCGCGGCTTTCGAAAATTGCTGCCATTTGCTTAAGTTTAAGTATCTTCCTAAATTCCCTCCCAGATTTGAAGCATTATCTTATAACGGGTCCGCCAAATAACTTTTTTTTTGAAAATGCTATAAAAAAACTGCTGAATATTTTCTCAAATTTCTTGTTTTATTTGAAAGGACAATCCTTCCGGTTAATAATGAAATGTAATTTCATTCAAATGGCTGCCTCGGCTGGCCATGCAGTAGCCTACACGATCGGTCCAATTTTTAAGCACATTATCGATTGTGTGCAGCTGTATTTCACCAATGGCTTCACGAATATTGTCCTTTAAAGCGTCATTTGTCTCAGCGTAACACTTATCTTTGAGGGCACCCCACAAATAATAGTCCAACGGTGTCAAATCGCAGCTCCGAGGTGGCCAAACGACATCAGCTCTGCGGCTGATAATGCGATCTTCAAAAACAGGGCGCAAGACATCGAGTGTAGCTTCGGCTATGTGGCACGTAGCGCCGTGCTGCTGAAACCAAATGTTGCCAATATCCTCCACTTTAATTTTTGTCAACAAAAATTCGTTCAACATGGACCGATAACGATCGCCATTGACTGTTACGGCCACTCCTTGCTCTGGACCAAAATCCGCACCAAACAGTGACTCGTTTTGGGTGCATCGGCTTTTCAATGTATGCGTGCGGGTTTTCTGTGCGAAAATTTTGCTTGTTTACATACCCGCCAAGATCAAAATGAGCTTCATCTGAAAAGATGATTTTTTTGGCAAAATCGACATCTTCTGTAAGTCGATCGCAGGCCCACTTAGCGAAACGCATTGGATGGTCAGTTGGCTTCAACTCCTGAACCAATTGGACTTTGTATGGCGTCATACCAAGGTCTTTATGCAAAATTCGTCTCAATGATGTCTCCGAAATGTTCAATTGTTGAGAACGACAGTGAATTGATGTTGATGGCGCTTCACTCACACCTTCTGCCACAGCAGCAATATTCTCGGGTATACGAACTGTTTTTGGCTTTTCCCGCTTTGACTTATCGATACGGAGCTGACGGTGCTTCTCTCCTTCCAAAATCCATACGCAATTTTCTCACACATTCTGCAACATTACCATGATTTTCAAAGTAATGTCGCAATATTTTCCAGCGTTTATAAAGCGTATACACAACCATAATCATTCAGCGGAAGGATAAGACTAATTATCTGTCAAATCAGACATGAGCTAAGTGTTACCAATCACGAAATAAGCACTAGTTGAAAAAAAAAAACGTTAGATGGCGGACCCTTTACTTAATAGTCAAAAACCAAGCCAACCCGCCTTTCGGTAGAAAAAGCTTAGAAAACGGATACAGATTGATCAACCTAGAATTTATTCAAAACGTAGGCGTCCCACAGGACTCAAAGTTCGGACCATTCTTATTTTATACTCTTTGCAAACAATCTGCTTGAAATACTAATACGAACGCCTTGCAGCAGCATCTTGCCACGATAAGGAGTATTCGGATGACCAGTTTCATCAAAAGCCGTGTGCAAGGATTCCTTGAAAACCTGAAAATTTTCATTGTTTTCGGAAGGCGATAACCCGGCCATAAAATCCAACAATTTTCAACCATATTAAAGGTATTTAAGTTATTAAATAAGTTAGTTTTTCGTTAGATCCTTAGAAAAAAGTTGAAGTAAGCTGCATTAAAATTTACAAACCTTAAAACTAAAAGCTTACCACCACAAGATAATCTACAAGCCTCACTGGTAGGGAAAAGTAAAAATTTGAAGTCGGCATAATTTTCCACTGAGTTCATAAGAAAGTTTCCAACTTTCTCGATCAGCGATAATTTTAAATCCACAATCCGCAGTTTCTCTAATAGATTTCCATCAAATCAAAGATCGGTTCATTTACCATTGAGCTTCAAATGAAATGTTCTACCTGCCACATTTCTAACAATTAACCAAAAGAATAGTCATCCAGCACCTTCAATCTCATAAGCTCGCTTATAACCTCATTTCTCTTGTCTAAAAAAAAAACATACAACAAAATTGCAAATCATTATCGTGTGCATTCAAAATTTGGGGCCCACAAAACCGTCGAGGAGTCAACGCCAAAGAACTTATAACTACTCAAAGTTTCACTTTAGATAAACTATCTGTACATTTGTCTTTCTATCGGTTTGTCATAAGATAATGAATTACGGGCCAATCAATAAAGCGCTAGAAATCTAGATCAGCACTGTCAGCTGAATAGAGCATACTATAACCCATTGCCTCGCTGTATGCTCACCGAGCACAAAAGACCAAAAATAAAGAAAAGCATTTTATCCATAAAATTCATGTTCATTGTCTTTTGGCGCAGCACAGTTCTTCACGCTTTTAGTCCAAATTTCCCTACAAGCAATTTAGAAATTGGTCAGACTCTACTTGAGTTCGTTTGTTTATATGGCACCTCGGCCTAGGCCCGGTGTACCCAATTGCCCCTCTTAGGCCCAAAGCTCACACACAGACTGACGCAGTAATCGAACCAAACCAAGTAAGGTCCAATAGGCGTCGAGACAAACCACTGACACGGATTGGATGCTCGCTTATGACCGTTCTTTAAATCGCGACCACATCCGGAAGTTCTGTGCCTTAAAATCGTTCATCAGCAAAAGATCAAAAAAGAGAGAGGATGAAGACCTCGATAAGCTGGCAGCGCCATCATCACAGTTGTCATGTGGAAGAAAACCTCCAGCGCCAGCGCCAGCGCCATCAGCCGACTTCACACCGAAAGGCGAAAACGAAACTGGAACACTAGGTTGCTGGAGAAAGACTCAAACCTGAATTCGTCTGTGTGTATGGGTACGTGCGGCAGTGCGGCGGCACGCAGGCGTGATGTAGAAACCGTGTTAACTGATTTTCACTTTTACTCGACATAATTACTTTGGCCTGACCTACATTTGGGCCAAATTCACTTTCTTCGCCGACGTCGACGACGACGACGGCTACGCTAACGACAATCGTCACTACTCGCAGATCGACGATCACGTGAGACGCCGCGCCACGCCGCGCCGAGCAGATGACTGGCGATGGCAGCGGCATTAATCGCTATTCAGGTTGAATAGTGTGGTAGATGACGACGCGACGCACTGGGTACAGAGTATGAGCTGCGGACTAATGTATCTGGAGCTTAGAGAAGGTATAGGCACAGCGTATAGAGTCAACCAACCAGCTGGTTACGAACCATACTATACAAACGACACGACGCGAGGACTGGGGGAAGACAATCTTTTTTTTTCTGCGTTTCTTTTGTTACTGTATTTGCTTAGTAAAAGCGTCAAGCTTTTGACGCGGATTATAGCGTTCAGCGTCTCGAGGTTATTGTACTCCATTGTGTTTCTTTGGAATTGTTTGGTTCGATGGTGGGCTGGAGCCACTGGAGTGCCAGTGAAGAAAAATAACACCAGAGGCTTTTCTCGTAAAAGTGTGCTCGTTATTGCCGTTATGCGACAATCGCTTAAAATTATTTTGAATTAATTAAATTAACGGCACCGATGTGTGAAGACAAATCATTTCACTTTTCATACAGCTGATAAGCGTTACCGTTGTTGTTGATTTTTAATTCAAATTTGTTTTGTTTTTTCTTCGTGCAATTCTGGGTCAACGCGGTTGATAGTGAGTGGACGCTACAAAAGAGAAAATACTAGCTGTAGTTGCTCTCATTTTGCATACTGTTTTTTTTTTTTATGCAAAGAGGGAAATTTTGGAAAATTTGGGGTCAATTTGAACGGGGAGAAAATGAAGCATACTTATTAATTTATCGGGCCATAGTCTCCTTGTAACTTTTCACACTTCTCCCAGCGATGCTTCCATTTCTGAAACTCGTCCAAATAGTACTCGGAGTTTTTCTCTGCAAAACAGTTGTTCACGAAGGGGATTGCCTTCTCACTTGACGAAAATCTTAATCCTCCGAGCTCAGTTTTTAGATGACGGATCGAAAAGATGTCCCTTGGGGCTAGACATGGGGAGTAAGGCGGAGAAAGAAAAAATAAAAACAACAACAACGGCAACACTTACAATGAAGTACTATACCGACTTTGAAAGCAAGAAACATGTTCTTTAATCCTGGGTTTAAATTAAATAGTAAATTTTAATAGTTTTTGAAAAATTCGCATGCAAACTCAAAATTTTGTTAAAAAAAAATTTAAAAAAACAAGCTTAGACCAATTTTTTTCAAAATTGTGAAATGAAGTGCTTAATTTGCTTTTTGTAGTCAATGCTTGTATTAATTATGAATAGAACACAAAAAACCGATTGGTTTCATGTCTTCTAGTTTTTGAGAAAATTGAAAATTACTATTTTGGTTTTGTGACGTTTAAGTGGTCTTCTTTTAAGGTAACCGAATGAATAATCGATTAAATATCCGGCATGCGTCTTAATCAATAGTTTTTTTTTTATACCAACGATGCGTAGTATGCTCCTGTAATGTGTTTTGCTTTTTGAAGATTAACGATTAAGATAACTCCAAGACTATACCAAAAAACAGTCGGATTTATTGCGCCTAAGCTGCGCCAACAGAGCGTTGGAAATGTTCATTCGAACACTTTTTTTGTCTAACGTGAGCAACACGCGGACAGCTTTCTCATGCCTTAATTTTGAGTTAATATGTGCCAAATAATTCGGCGGTCGTCTAACGCCATTTGGTGAATTTTTAGCGATATTATCGTCAGGAGTTGCAGGTTTTGGATGTCCCGAAAGTTCATCGTCTCTCAAGCTCTTACGGCCACGCTGAAATTCAGCAGCCCAAAATTTCCCAGTGGTAAATGATGGTGCAGAGTCCCCACACACAGAGTTCTACTCGTCTTTAATTCGCATAGGTGTATTGCCTTTCAAAATCTAAAATTTAATGGCAGCTCGACACTCAATTTTTTTCCACACCCTCACATCGACTCACTCAAACAACTGTGAACTAAAAACTGTGTGTCCAAAATGGTACTGTAAGAGTTACAAACTCACTGTACTATAATAAGTAAATTGAATTGAATTGAAATGTGATTTGAACTACATACACTAGCTTTTATTGACGAGTGGTGCTATATTCACGTTGAGGTCGGAAACTTTTCAGACCACTTGTACCTTGGCGACTCTCTTAGCTGGAGCTGTGTTGCCCATTATTTCAATGTGTCCAGATTTTTATTCAGAGACACACACATGACAGAGAATTTTTCTTTCGAAAATGTCTAAATCTTTTCTGTTGTCCTCATTCTCGTCCAACATTTGACTCCAAATCGATTTTTTCATCTGATCTCCGCAAAGTTGTCGTTTCTGGAGTTGATATTTGTCTCAAGGATGAATTTCTTATCGACAACATGCCGCGAAGATAGCGATAACGTCAATGTCGTCAGCTTATGCATACCAGACAATCTTGAAAAAGATATTACCTTAAATATCGACATCTGCTTGCCACAATATCCGTCAAAAAATGATGTTGAAGAAATCACATCATATCCTGCTGGAATCCGATGCAAGTGTGGAATAATTCAGAGATTCCTTCTTCACAGTATATCGCATGGTTTCGAGTAGCTTCAGAAGAAACAAAGGCCTAGTGAAACAATAACAAGCCTCGTACCGGGATGATACTACTAAAAAGACACCAAAGGAATTGCAAGTGAATCGTTAGGCCGAAAAACACGCGAAGAGATGTAATACTGTAAAAAGGGTGAAAAATTTCGACATATATTGTAGCGAAACATACACGAATTGTGATCTGAGGCGGACTTTGACAAGAAGTCTTGAAGTGACCGATCATTTCCGGCGAGTCGCCAACAACAGTCTCATAAAAATACTCCAACTCCTTCAGCAAGATCCTCGACAAGATGGAGAAGTAAATCTATGAAATCGTTATAAATATTTTGGATGCCCGAATGTCCCAAGGATCTACCATCGACTTGGACTACTCCTTTTCCATGAGGATTTCCAATGCAGCCAACACTTAACACAAAAGATCAGAGATTGCCAGAGAGCAATTCGAGACTCCACCATTGATCCTAAAGATTCTAGTGCCGCACTATACATCTTCCGCAAAAAAGAATCGGATGACCTACAACCAAGCCCAATTTAAACATTCACTCTTTCTAAAATATTCATCATTATCGCACCCAAGACCGAAAAATCTAAAAAAAGACACAAAAACTGTGTTAAAAGTCACAGTTTATAACTCCTTAAGTCATTTTCTTTGGCCAAAAAGAAGCACATGAAAACGCACAAAGCGCAGCTAACAAAGAAACAAAAAAACCGAAACGAACAAATTAAGCCTTCTTTTTGTTGTGAAAAGTTTCTCTCTATGTTGTGCACCTCACCGCCTCTACACCTCTCCGACCTAAGCCAAAGAACATTCACCAAAATAATAATAATAATAATATAATTATTTTTTTTACTACGTCACTGCGGCTGTATTAACTATTAACTCTCTCAATTTTCATTTGCATACCTGAACATGGCTGTGCGTACATTTTGTTGCTGTAGGGAAATTATAACATGAAACTCACTAGCGCACACAGTAACAGTTAATGTAGCCTCATTTTTGACCTCAAAAGATGCCTGAAAACAGCGCAGAGGTACAAATGAAGACGAAAACGAAGACGACGAAGACGACGATATGCCTACTTTCGCTCATGAAATCGAAAGTCATCGCACTTTCGTTGTAAATGAAAGAATGGGCGCTTGGGCGCTTAGGCGCTTATTGGAGCGGGGACTGATGGCTTCGCTCAAACAGGGCCGACGCATGCTCTAAAGTTGGTCTCTAGGATGTTGAGCTGAAGGTGGCTATACGCAGTAGGTGAAGCTTGATTGGCCGTCTAATCGCTTAAGAGTTTTTTTTTTTTTTGTGGAAGATGATAGCTTTAAGTGCCCAGTGGCAGTGGTGGAGCAAAAGATATTGAAGACTTATTGATCTAGAGAAATTAGTTGTGCACTTGAATGGAGCGCACACGTTTTGTTTGTATGAAATGAATGGCTCTGGTCCACTAAGTAGCATCTCTTGAAAAAGCGGGATTTTTTCTATACAATATTGAGATTGACAGCATATCAGTAGACGGCAGACTGAACGATAGCTTGACTTTGGATATGATTCCGAACCTGAGTTTGGGAAGTAGGAGGACTTAGAGAATTTTACTGTCACGAAGAAGCCTTGAGACATTTTAGAGTCGGTATGATACAAATAGCGGAGCTATTCGCCGAGTAGAGTACGGTAGCTACTTCTGTCATCTAGAAAGGTGATTTCTATTCCAGAACTCTCTGACAATATTTCAATATTTACAAAGATCATGATGGGGCTCTCTTTGCCTTCTCGTACCTGTTTTGGTACTGGTTTCGCGATGCTAGCCATATTTTGACCTGTCGAATCTCTATCCGTATGTTTAGTGCTTAGAAACGATTGGCCTTTTCGCATACAATCAACTTTGTCGGCGAAAAAATTTCATTGTCGTTCAGTCAGATGAGGCTTGAAAAACCTACAGTTGGGGATACATAAAAATACTCCCTTTAACCAACTAATTTATGAACTTGTGTCTGCTTCGCGAATATTCTGGATAATTGCATTGATCCTTGTCCAGTCATTTTATCTTCCACTTCGTTCCAGCTGATATGTTCCAAAAACGGGTAAAATATTAGAACGCTTTGACATTTCTCCACAGACTTTGATACAATTGTGAGTGTTTAATATAGTTAAGGGTGAATTGATTGCTTTCGAAACTAGTGCTCTTTGAAGAAGACTGAAGGACTCAGACCCCATCTTGTTCCGAAGGTTTTTTAACGAAATGGAAAATAATTTATCCATTTTTTGACCTCTCTTGCATGAAATTTGGAAATCAAAGTGTTTCCAATTCCGAAAGCACAATTCGTACGAAGGTGAGCCCCATCTGATAAGAAATTAATACGGGCCCCTCTCAGAGAATGTAGTAAAGGAATGTCCGGACTGCCAGTGAGGCTTTATTTGGAAGGCAAAAAAAAAACAAAAATTCGATTCCACTCGATGTTTTTTCAACCCATTTTCATACTAAGGAAAAAAACAAGAAATTTGAAGGCCAAACATTCAAAACCAATGAGGATCCAAACCTCCTACAATGTTTTAGTTTTTTCCTTAAATATTCCCTGCTTTCGTTCTGTTTTTCTTCTCACCTTTGTTAAGCTAAACATGCAAGCCCAAGGTCAGATCCCAAGGCCTAATATCTCTTCAAGGAGGCGCAAGCGCATTTTTTTGACACCTTTCAATCAAAATTAATCATCAAATTACCATGAAAATTGACATCCGAATATCTAGCTGCAGACCTCTTCAAAGTTCCCCATCACTCACTAGAAGTCCTCGCATTAGTTTCATTCGTGACGGTCTAAGTCTAATCCAATAATGACAAAAAAAAAAAACCAGGGGCATACCCGATTTATTCATGTCATACTACATCACACCCTACCCACAATAGATCAGTTCAAAAATTACCGCTATCAAATAGCAAGCAAACTTAAAAAAAAAAAAACTGCCTTCAATGAGCTCATTGTTCGCCATTGCCATCATCATCATCAGCAGTGAGCGCATGGGTTCGCCTCAAACCAACCTTACATAAGAGAAACCAATCAACTAAATACTAATTTGCAAAGTAACTATTTACTAAAGCTTCACCTCGTGCGAAACGCCCTGACCCTCGCCCAATTCAACGCATTCGTCGACCACTTTAAACTGAGGTCTCTGCCCGTACACCGCGTATCTATGGACCATACTTGGTCAACTTGCCTTGAACGCGAAACGAAATAAAAACAGCGTTTCGACGCGGGCCATCAAATTTAGGTCATTTGTCAAAATTCGAGTTGAACGGTTAGGTTCCTGCTCGTAGATGAATTCGAAGGACTCAAAGGGTCGGTGGGACCTATGTGCCTATGTGCCTATGCGCAATTCACCCAATCGATGACGATCGATTGCTTGAGTATGATTCAAGTTCGTCTAGATACCAGATGTTTTGATGAATTATTGCCGTCGTTTCGGACAAAAAAAAAATAGGGTCATGGAGAAGGCAGCGCATTACACCTCATGGCGTTAAGTCAACATTGAAACAAGATAAATTGCCTTAAAGTGTCTGTACGCCACTCAGTTTGGCCAATAATAATAATCGATCCGGAGATAGGTACTTTTTGACCCTACCCTCGCCCCAGAAAGATATTTACCCAACCGTTTAGCGTGTTTATTTACAAAAACACTTCGGCGATCATTGTAACCAAACAACACCATTTACTTGGGTCACTTTGGCCCTAATTAAGTGGACCTCTCGAGCGCAATTGATACTATACCCATACTCGTGCGTGCGTGCGTGCTTGTATCTAGCTTTTTCTTCGATGCGTCCGGCGCAGGCCTCTGAGCAGCAAACGAAGTATGGAGGTCAGTGAAGAAAATCGAAAGCTACCGCTACACCAAATGCAAAGTGTGAGATCTCTTCGGTGCGTAGCTCTCCAAAGATTCAAAAAAAAAGTATCTGTATCGCCTGATTACGTACCGAGAGATTGGGGTCCCATCGTGTGAAATGTTTACTTCAGTTTGTCGGCTTCACTTCACTTCCCCGTATTCATACAACTTTCCATGCGTTCACTTTAAGGTTATAATTTCGACTGCGCATGCGCACGCCGTACCTAAATAGAAAAGTATCTTTGAATATTATTTCGGTTATGATTGCCATTTACTTTAAGTGGTTGATAGTCATTAAGAGGCACACCACTTGCGAGAAGAAAGCCCGAAGGTGAACTAATTTTATAACTTTTTATCTTAAGATCTCGAGTAAGTGCTGAACTAGAGCTACTGGCTATATTTACGAGTGTGGGGTCAGTCTGCTAAAACTTTCAGACATTAATGTTGAAAAAAGTTCAGTGATGTCAAACCGAAAACGTCCTGACGGAGAAAAGTCTCAATAAAGAGTTTAGTTGTACTTAGTAAGAGGCTAGCGAGCGTTTCTTAGATACAGAGCAGTTCAAAGACAATACAGTTTTTCACGTCTACTTCTTGGCATAAAGAGAAATCGTTGACTGCGTCTGAATGTCTGTTTGACTCAGCTGATCTCATCAGCCGTCCAAAGGATTTGCTTGCGCTTCTCTCTGTTACGAAATGCATCTGTGGAGTAAAATTTGTATGCCACTATGCTTCTTTTTAAATGCAAACTTCGTAAGCTTTAATCAGTTACCAGCCTCAGATACGTCGGTGGCTGCAGATTTAATGTATGGGTGGAATTGATCCAATTGAGAGAGAGAGAAATACACAACTGCAAAGTTTGCAACACAAAGTCGACGGCAGTATGGGAAGAAGATCCTATAAAAAGAAGGGAAGATAAGAAGACACTGTTCATGCAACCCGCAGGTGCTCCTACAAAATTTTGATCCTGTATTCTTAATAGTGGCATGAACTGTGAGGCATGCTCTCTAATTTCTTGGTCCCGTGTGTGATCAAAAGAAGATAAACCGTAGAGGCCTATGAATTGAGTCAAAAATGACAAAACCAGCTGAGCACACTGCTTTAATGAAAGATCTTCGAGGCGGCTTTTCTGTTTCAAGGAACAAGCAATCGTCCAAGTGCTTTATTAGTAGACAAAATAGAACCAGACAGGGTCTATTCATGGATTTTGAGCTCATTGAGGACCTCAGTCGATTTGAAAGCACAACTCAATCTCCTATTTCGTAGAAGATGGAAAGGACCACCATTGACCCAGTTATTATGCGTCGCGCTCCCATATTATCAACAGATCACTCAGAAAACATTTGCAATCATCCAGGTAACTATCCCATGATCACAAGCAGGTCCAGTATCAACTGAGCTTTTCAAAAGTAGCCCTCGAATCTAACCTTTGCCTCTTAAATTGAAAGGTTTTGCCTTGTGACATTTATGAAGCCTTCTAATTACTTTGGGGACCCTTTTTAGTTGTGTTTTTAAGACACTCATAATTTTTGATGAACCAACTTTAACTGTTAATTGATATTAACGTGAATAAAAATTCCAGAATTTATCTGCGATTTCAAAACTCAGACGATATAATAATATAAATAAAGAGATTTGCGTGTTTTTTTTGTCTGTTTGTAACGCTTCCTTTTGTGACAGGCTTCATCGATTTTAATACAAACTAATTAGAAGGATAAACATAACGTCCTGGATGATTTTTCTCGGGCTTTATTTTAACTCGAAGATTGAAAAAGACAAGTATTTGTTTATAACATCAGCATCTTAATTCAAAGGAAGTGGAGCCGTGAAAAAATTGGGATTGTCGTAGATCAGAAAATTCGATCGCTAAACTAAATCATAATACTTGTGCATAAGTACTTTTCGAGAAGCCATCAGCCCATATCTTTCGCCACTTTAAAGATCAAGTAGAGCTTAGCTAACCTGCAAGTTCTTTAAAAGAAAATATTTCTTCTTTCGCCAAATTTGCAACCAAAAAAAAAAAACATCCCACAAAACTTTGTTAAACAGTTATGCATATCCATTTCAGTCCTAAGAAAACTTCAGAAGGACGTTCATTTCACTTTTTTTCCTTCAGTATCTCATTTTCATCTGCCCATGACTGTCTTTCTTTGTTTACAGCTGCAATTTTATGTCAAAAACAAGATCCACAACATCAGATTACAACTGCTTGGGAACGCAATAAGTTCATGAAATTCCAAGATACATGCATTCCCATGGTATGCTGAAAGCTCCCCAACTTCACATTCATTGATTCAAGTTTAAATTTCTCGTGTACAACACGAACAGGAAGAATTCGATTAAAATGACACTTTCACCTGCCCCATTGATACGAAAATCCTCTTCGCCCAACTGACCAACTACCACAACTCTTCCTTTCCACAGGAAACAAATGATGGACGACATTGTCGACGACTTTCACATACTCTTGGCATTTTCATCAGCTCACTTGCCAACGCAAAGCCTTCATCACCTCGTCCAAATTACAATTTCTACACCAATCGCGCGTCCAGTTCAATTCAAAGCGCGCTTCCTCAAAATCTCTCTGCCACCACAGTGCACCCAACTCCTCAATGGATATGTACATTCATTTTCACCATTCGGCCGTTTCGCCTTCAATCAACTCTCAACGTTCACTGACCTCGACGTCAAGCATACATAAGTCTTTGAAGACCAAAAAAAAAAAAAACACGGCTACTTTCAAAAGCCTATAAATTGAGTTTTGTGCCAACGCGCCGCATACTACCCGCCCTTATCAACTCTCTCTCTATGCTTCGCACAGCCCAAACAACAACACTGCCCAGCTGTTCAGGCCATACCCAATTAAAAAAATATATACCATACATATACATATAACCAGAGCAGCAGCGGCTTTGGCAGCTGAATCCAACAACACAGCATCACATTCGAGAGCGGTGGTAACACTAGGAGGGGGCGGCAGCGGAATATCGAATTTTCACTCTCAACAGCCACGGCTAGGCTGGGGAGGTTTAACAAACCTGATGAACTCAATTCCGATCATTGACTTCGACCCTAGCCCGCTCTTACTACAGATACATATACAGTGCTGCGCTAGAGCTTAGTTGCTCCCTGATGACTTACTAACAATCAGAGGCGATATTATTTTGTCGGCTGGATGGATTTCATATTCGCCCAACAGTCTGTCCACAAAGTCGCGATACGAAGTGTTTTTCAAGATTTCTTAGCATGTCTCTAAGGCACATCTTTTAAGAACAAGAACAATAAATGTGATGACTGATCTCGAGATGTACTTCAAAAAGACTACGAAACCCGTTGTAAGTCGAATTTTAAACACAAATGTAGGAAATCATGTTTTTAATTTAAAAAATTTCCTGAATTCCTTAATTTTTTACCAAGGACCGAAAATTGTTGTTACCTTGAGGGAGATAATTGTTTTCATAACAATGAGGCTATTAACAGCGCTGTCAAGGAAATATAGCAACCTGGTAAGACTCCTAAAGAAATGGCTCAAATCGAATCACTTGACTTTCTCGTATAACCAAGCTAGTCTCGTTGGATAAGCTTCTTAAACTTGTGGTTGAGTTCAAATAGGATTGAAGTGCCGTAAAAAGGCGATACTGTTTTCAGTTTCTCGTCCTTTATGAATTGTCCGTTTCTCCAACCACTTCGTTAATGGCTCCGGTCCAGCACGCCGTAGCGCAGATCCGCTACGCTAAAAATGTACTGAGATGACAGTTTTTCCCGTAGCGAAAGGTAGCGAAGGGTAGCGAGTCGCTACGGAGAAATTTAAGGGATATTTGAGGGAAATTCAGCAAAGATTTCTTCGATACGCAAGGAAAGCTGTCAAAGCCCATTTGATTTGCTGGTAATCGTGATGTCATATTTTTGTTACTCTAAATGCGTTCCAGAGGAATTTCCCCGTAGCGGAGCAGTATACCAGTTTAGCAAAGGCGTGCTGGAACGGGGCCAATGTTTCGTCTAGCCCTAGCATCTCTTATCCCTCAATGTCTTTCTGCCTGCCTACACATGTCCCTCAGCTCGTGAAAGTTCCTTATCTTAGGGCTTTGCTTTATGATGGTGACTAGGTCACTCTCACTTGGCCTCATCCTCATTTGTAATATGAGTGTCCGCATGTCCTCGTGGAATTCGTCAAATGTTTCATGGGGCAGTTGTCTTCTGTTCATTATTCGTCGTAGGATGTCCGGCTCAGGCTGGTTATTTGTGAAGCGGTCAGCCAGCTCGGTCTTAAGGTCGACTAGAGTAATGAGCTCGCAAAACCTTATCTCTTCCCTAAATTCCCAATACCGTTTCTGGGCCTTTCCGTGCAGCAAGTTTGTTTTTCAGTTTCTTCAGCACACTATTTTAGGAGTTCTGACGCATTTAAGGCACGGTCCATCGGAACCTTTCACAGAACAACAGCAATTCTTTCGGAATCATCTCGTACGCGTTGTCATTTAAGTTTCGCCTGTCGCACCTACTGTCCCTAGCTACACAATGTTTCTCCCCCTTCAAGTTGCAACAAACAAAACATAAGAAAAAACGCAAGCAACAACAACAGCAACAGCGACTTTTGAATTTTTCGGCAACTTTTACTTGTTGCACGACATTCGGTTTAAAAATGAAAACGAAAACGAAACCAAGAGACTCTTGGCGCACACAAATGAAATCGAAAAGAAATTTCCAGGTGAAACCGAGAGTTTTTTTTTGTTTTGTGTTTTGTTTTTTGTTTTGCTTCCTTCCCTTCGCGTCTTTTCTTGACAGCTTGAGTTAGCCGATTCAGATTCATAATAGGTTTTATCGTGTGAATAGATACAGATACATAGATCGATTTAGTTTTTTCTGTCTTCTATTTTCGGGGGGACTTTCCTTTTTATGAAGTTCGCGCCGTGAGGTGGCAAGCTGTAACGTACGAAACCTCCTCAAGAAGGCAGGTACTGGCGCAGCAGTTCAGTCGGACAAAACGGGCTTGCTGAAGGGGGGGGGGGGGGGTTCCGGGTGTTTTTATGTGCATGGAATGAAGCCACTGCATACGAAACGAGGAAAGAAAAAGTGAAAACGAAAATGAATTACACTTTCGATTAATACGTCTATTATGACGACAACGAGAGTGTGCCACAAGGCAGGGGTGGCTATGGTGGCTGTTTTTTTTGGGGGGGTGTGTGGGGATTGATTTTTATGTTTATGCTTCGGCCGCTGCTTATGTTCGTGTGCGAAACCAATTGAGGTCAATCTACAGAGGCACAAGGGGAGCGCCTCCTGGTCTATGGGGCAATGACTTCTCGGCTTGCTTGTCATGACAGTTTGGCTTCAATTTGGACTCGGATTCAGATTGAGATTCGGAGCTACAGTGACTAGAGGAGAAACCGAGCATTCGACTTGGTTGGTTGGAGGGATCGGTCATCTGTATAAGTGCACGATGTCGATGGCCTTTCGAAAATTTCTTTTTTCCAACACATTTTAGTCTTATGTTATTTTTTTGCTTCTTCTCTTTTATCACAGCATAGATTTTTACTTTCTTTCGGGAGGTTTATTGGAGTGAAGTTGGCTTTTGATTTTTGTTTTTTTTTTTTTGCAAGAGTCGGGTGCATAATTTGTACGAGCTTGTTACTGTTTTTATTTTATTTTTTTGTTGATGGTAGGTCTGTAGAAATCTGGACTTGAGGGGCATTGATTTGGTTGGTAGAGTAGGTTCCAAAGAAAGTTGGTTACAACAGTAGTGGTCTTGGAAGGTATGTACACTGAAATGGCACTTGTTTTGCCTTAGTAATGCGGAGCGGAATGGTCGATGAACTCTTTGGTAATTTCTAGAAACTTAAAATTGATGTTTTCTGTTAATTTTTGAGCTCGATTTGGTTGAGGCTTGAGCCGTTGCTGGAGGGTATGATTTGATTTCTTTTTTGTTTAAATTGCTTCTTTTCGGGGGGATTGTGTGTGGTTTATTAAAAGAATTTTATAATTAAAATCGTGTGAAGTGGTTTCTTGTGTGAAAGTTTAATCGACAAGAGCGCATTTGGACTTTTCGTTGTGGGTCAAATATAGAGGGAGGAAACCAAATGCGGTTAGGTAAGGTTGGGCTAAGAAAGGAAATTTAGTATCATAGAAGAGGCTTTAAAGTTCATTGAACTACGCATGAGAAAGTCATAGATAAAGATTTAACCCAGATCAATGTACTTTAAGGCATGTTTGCTATGAAATTCAGTAGGGACTAATAAAAATTGATAATTTGTGGGTCGCAGGCAAGGCTCTCTTAAGCAAACTTAAAAAGAATGAAAACGGATAAAAGAAAGGCTGGAATTCAATCAAACTCTCAAATTATTCATTTTTGTCTTTACCCTCAAAGGTGCCGATTCATTGTAGTCGACAGATTTTTGACTTCCGAACTAGATCCATACTATTGATAAGCTCCATTCGCCCTCCTGGCAGGACCGTTTATACGGTGGAGAATTTTTTTTAAGAGTCCCTTGAATCTGTTATTCTATCTAACTTCTCGAACAGAATACAGCTCCACAAGGAAGAACTTGCAGAATGAGTGATTTTTCTAGAGTATGATTTTGGTCCTTGAGGTTAGAATTTTGATCCTGGTCACCGTGAAACTTTCAATGGCGGTACATTGTTTCCACATCAGTTTTTCCAGAATCCTAAATCCAGTATCGATTTGATGATTGCGGTTAATTTCAGTTTCAAAGTCGATGAAGAGGTGATGGAGTCGACTCGGAATTCATTGCTCATTTCCAGGAATTCTTGCATAAAATTTTATGATTTCGAAATTCGGTACTGGGTTGAAAATGAACAACGTAAACTTTTTTAAAATGTGGGATTTTAAATTTTCATTTTCAAGCATAGTAAATATCAGTGAACACGCATAAGAACCCTGAAGAATTCAATTACTTAATGGTTTCTATTCTGAACATGCAAAAGCTCTTTGAAACCTGTTTTCAAAATAACTTTTTATGAGCTTGATTTTTCTTCCTTTTGAACCGAAGCAGTGAGCAAGCTTTTTGTATTGAATATTGCCAAAAACTTTTGCATATGAAGCAAAAAAAAGTCGAGCTTAACTGATGGACTCCAAAACACTGTGGAATTCAATCCAGGGAGCTGCTACAGAGACAAGAAGGACCTATTTTGGTGGTTAATTTTAAATTGCACCGAGTCTCGGTCCACTGTCCATAATGCAGCTTATAAGAAGAAGTTCGGGTTCTTCAAATGGTTCACCACTTGGAAATTGTAGATTAAGAAGCTGGATTAAGAAAATGCACCGGACTCCAATTCGACGAATTCTGCGAAATTTATCAGCATGAAATAACTCTGCTTGGAAGAAAGAAAAGCGCATTTGGCAATTTTTTCAAGAAGATCCAGATGGGAAGTTCAAAATACAATCCAACGGATCGCTCTGGAAATCCCTGTAAGGATGTGCAAAAAGTGTTCTTTGACTTTGAAGAAAACTATCTCTTAACCGGAAACATACCAACAGTTGATTATGGGCTTTTATGGGTAAGCAAAGAGGTGTGCATGAAACTTTGCGTCGTATCCAAAAATTGTGCTCTCCTTTCCCTGATTCACGTCGTCGTTTTCCAGATATTGACACGTAATGGCATGTTCAAGGGAAAAATAACGCAGTTGGTTAAGCGCCTGCCTTTCAATTGGATCCCTTGTTTTGTTATACGTCCGGATCCAAGAGAAAATCTTTAATTTTTATCTAGTTTTCGAATATATGAGAATCCATTAGTTTTCATTGGCGCTATCACTGAAGTGATCGACAGCGGTTACTAACTGTAGTACGTACTAAGTTCGTGTTGTAAAAAATAGTGGTTTTTGTATATGATGATATGATAGCAAAGTGTTGAACCAATCTGGCCAAAACTCAATTCGTGACCGTGGATCTTCATCAGTGCGGAAAAATATTACCACTCAAACAAAAATACTGATTCTAAGCTCTCAAAAGATTGTCTCGCCAATAAAAAAAAATGTCTACTCTGATTTCTAGCCTCGCAAAATTTACCACAGAAAAAAACCACAACTCCACTTCAAAGCCGGTTTTCCCTTTCATAAAATCAAAGATCATTCCAATTTCGACACATTAAAGTAACACTTCCAAGAATTTCCACTCCCAAATATCTCGCATCTGTTAGCATTCAATATAAGGCAATTAATTAATACAAAAAAGCAAGAACGAGATGGAAAATAATCACAAATAGAAAAGTAACAATTTCCTAACGGAAGAACGAAAGTATAAGTGAAAACGAAAGTCTTTCACTCTATTGTTGGCCGCATGAACTGATAGATTATTACTTTCTCTTGTGCTCTCAAAAAACCTCTAAAAGTCTACAAGCGACCAAACGGAAAGAAAGAACACCAAAATTTACCTTAAACGACCGTAAGCAAAAGCAACAGCAACAGCAACAAAGCCAGACATAAAGAAGAAAAAAAAAACAAAAAAACAGAAACGAAAACACAACAGAAAGAAAACGACAACAAACTTTCGATTTTTCTTCTTCGAATCGACGGCACTATGGTATCCAAAAAATGCATAACAAAATAAATGTATGCTAGTTACCCGAACCCCCTGCAGATACACCCGCCCGCCGCCGATGAAGCGATCCGGAAATTCTGTCCGCAAACATCAATAAACTAATTTGTTCTGCGCAACAATGAATAATTTAACAACCAGATACAAAAGAGCCGAATATCTAGAACCACCAAGGTCAGAATTTGCAAAAAAAAAAAAAAAAAACAAGTAAAAAAATGTATCTACATATGTACCTATCTAGATGTTGGTCGGTTGATGGTTTAAACATTGACTAAACGACTGTTTAGAGTGATCAAGTAACGGGGGTAGAACCCGGGGCAGCGTGAAACCAACCCGAGATACAAAAATTTCCATAGTTTCTAATTCCGTTGATGTGTGGCGGCTTAGAATTTTACGCCGCCGCCGCCGTGAGAGTGCAAAAGGCATACACGACCTTCAGCCATCTGTGCGATGATCCATTTGGAAATACATACATCCATAGAATAGACTTCCTTAAGAGTCAGCCGGTCTCACTAAGCTACACATGGAAATAAGTCTCCCAAAATCTGTCAATGTGTTTGACATTACTCAGCGAACAACATCTTGTTTCGTGAAAGACTGATGAAAACGAAGCACGACTAATTTTGTATTTCAGGGTTTCACCTTGGACATGCAAATATGGACGTGGGGTAACGAAATAAATTCTAGTTCCGCAGTTGAATTGCGGTCTTATGTCACATATTGACATATTTAATGCGTTTGGCAACAGCGCCATCTTTTGTCTTCAATCGAATGACAAACAACCTTCGCCAAGGGGGATGTGAGACCTTGTTTCGGTGCCTCATTAGCATACATATTATTTTTGTTTGCTGATTCTCTTTGGCGGGATGAAGTCTCGTTAGTCGTTGTTGTCATCTAGGAGGTCACCTTGTGACAAACGATTTTTTTTTTTTCAATTTGAATGAATTTTGAACTGCTTTAAATTTTGGCGGGGGATAGAATTGAGAAAATATGTGACACCCTGGACCTGTTTGAAGGTTACATTTTCAGACAGGAATTCGATTAACAAAAAAAAAGCCTTGCAGACGAACAGACTGTCTGGAGGACGTAAGAAAATTGCCCAGATTCGCTTTGAAAAGTAATGAAGGCACGTCTTGATTTGGTTGGACCAATTTTTTGTGGGTGTAATGGAAAATTTTTTTTGTTTTCCAGTTAATAAATACAATCTCAACCCAAGTGGTGTTTTTTGAAAATTCTTCACATGGCTACTGTCAAATTCCATGGAAACTAGACTGTATATTCTTATTTTTTATAATCCATGTTGCACAGAGCCTGTAGAAGAATGGAAAGATTATGTAGTGGTTTGAAACTCAAATGAGTGGTTGAAGTCCGAATAGGGACGTAGAATTTTATATCGACTTTTTTTCATTCGCGTAGTTCGCAGTATTTTCATCGAAAGTAGTTGAAGTACTTGAAAGTTATGCTTTTTGAAGATTGGTCTTCACAGTAAACCAATTGGCAGATCATCTGCATTAATCATTATATTTTGACAAACTGTCACCAACAAGGTCCAACTACTATCGTAAATGGTGACTGGACCAGATTGGAAAAAGAGGCATAATCGCAAGACTTACTCCAGGATTCGTTCATGTGAACTAATAAGGTCTCCGTGAAAACGTTTAATACAACACGCTTGAGGGTGATATGTCTGATATAAATTTGATACAAATTTTACTCCATGTTTCCCATTAGATTCAATGCTCCAGTTAACACCCTATTTTGTTGCATATTTGCTCAGTAGCGAGCGGAGTCTCCTGGGCTCCATATGCACTATCTTAGCCCATCTGTAAGGCTTTCAATGAAATTAGTGACATCCAACAATACACTTTAAATAAGTATAAAAACTCTCGTTTAGTGTTGAAATGGATGTGACTCTCTTTGAGGCTTCTTTTCAATCGGTCCCTGGCAAAAACGAAATATTGGCGTCAGGAAAAGTTCTTTGTTTTAAAAGGTTATACCGTTTTAACGTAGTTACCGGTATTTATGAAACTCTCATTCAGAACAATGAGCTCTGTTCTGCCTTACAAGCTTATTTCTGCCCAAACAATGGCCCCAAAGGGACCCTTATAAGGTACACTAACCAGAATCACTGATCTACTGGCCTTAGTAGATTTCCGCAATTAATTTTGCAAGGCAATTATGATACGTTCTCGAAGTTACAATTAAATGATTCGGCTCAATAATGTTAACCAATTGAGTAATTCTCGAAATTCGAAATAAATCTTCCTATTCTCTCTTTGAGTTTTGCTTTGTCATCTATGCATATGACACACTTGAATAAGTTAACAAAAATCCATAATCGACCCCATCCGAACCGTCATCAATGTCAAACCAGAAAAAAGGAAAAGCAATCAAATAGAGTTACGCCACGTAAAATAACTTTTGTCAATATAAACTTCTAATTTGACACCAATCTGTTTCCAGTCAAAATCACTTCGAATTGGTAACGCCAAGGGTTTTTGACCTCTTCTCTCCCCCTTAAATGGAAAATCAAATAAATTTCTAAGAAATTTCTCCACCGCCGCCACGGATCGCTATCGAAAAAAAAAGGTGAACACAAAAAATTGTAGGCGCATTAAAAGACGGTACGAGTACTCTTATTGTGTATTATGTATCTGGTATTTTGGATTTTGTATTTCTTGGTTCAATGAATCCATAAAACAAAAGAAGAAGAAGAAACGAAACAACAATCAAAAGAAATTGAAGTGCATGTTTGGCACCGGAACGAAAGAAATGAAATTTTGCCACTCGCTTTCGCTTTTAACAATAAAAGTTACAAAAAAAAAAAAACACTATAGTTGAATTTACATATTTTCGGATTAAAACTAATTTTTCAATTTGTTAGTTTCTCGATTTGATTGATCCCGATGGGTTTGGGAATCATCATAATTAATCAGCTTGGGTTTGTTTTGGAAACCATGAATTCTCATTGGGGTGTTAAATCAATCATTTTAATCATTATTATTGAGGAATGGAAGCGATTTTCGGATAATTTTGACCCAAATTGAGGCAATTCCTTTGAGTTGATTGCCCTCGGCGTATTTTTATTGATTTTTTCGACCTCGGATTGAATACAAATATGTGCGGTCTGTTTTTGGTACTCGTAATCATCATCAAAAGCTTTCGAAAAAATTGCAAGATAGGTTCACACGAAAAAGTTACTACTGTTTTG
The DNA here is from genome assembly GCA_963555765.1 of Orthonevra nobilis. Lineage (NCBI taxonomy): Eukaryota > Metazoa > Arthropoda > Insecta > Diptera > Syrphidae > Orthonevra > Orthonevra nobilis. The sequence goes on along the minus strand of OY743227.1, from coordinate 9,997,715 downwards.
AGGACCATGTGCAACTAAAGGACTTCATGGGCTTCATTGTCGGAACAATGCGAATTTGGAAAGAAATTCTTGTCTATCTGACATATTCTCGTGTATGTCTTCTGTTCCATCAATAGATAATATTGCAGCTCTTGCCGACAATGTTAACCTAAGCCCGAGAACCCTAACTTGCCTAAGTGGTCAGCTAGTGAAAGTGCGTCTCTTAAAAGGTCCAATGACTCCAGCTTTGAGGTGAAATGATCGTCCTCTCGTCTTTTCGGGCTTTCGGCCAGCAGAAAACGACAATTTTGCTAGAAAACGTCAAGGGATTATGAATACCCTTAAAAAATAAGCGCATTTCTATCCCGGCACGTGCACAAAGAAGCGAGAAAAGACATCAGGTTATAGAGAAACGCATGCATCTTGAACATGAGATCCTTTGGTGTGGTTTTTTGGACCTACGGTATTATTTACCCGCTTTTCTACCAAGAAGTAACGTAATAGCCAATGGAGAGCCCTACTAAGGCCTGAGATTGTCCAAAGTCTCTTGTTATTCCAGGTAATCCTAAATTATCTGTTTTGGAAGAGAAGTGGTGGACTCGAAAGTTCACCACTTATCTTAAAATGGGGCCGTATATAATTGGGAGATCAAATTTTCATGCAACGAACACATTATGTATCGGTGGATCTGTGAAGGTATCAAATCTGTCCAGCCATTTATTTTATTGGGAAAGCTTTAAAAAAGGAATTCATGACCAACTGTGAAGCATGCAGTGATGGGAAAAATGCCCCCCAAACTGAACGCCCTTAATCTGCGAATATTTTCTGGCAGTAACCATGCCGTCTCAAGCTTCCTTCTACCTTCATTGAATGTTCCTTTGAAAGGATACTCTAGTAATTTGCACCGATGCATAGCCCGGTAAAGCAATTCTTGAAGGTTTTGCTATTTACGGACTACGTTTATTTCAAGGCAAGTTTTTTTCTCCACTCACGTCATGTGTGATAAAAAAAACGTTTGCAAGTGTTTGGAAGTCCGTGTGGGCACCGAAACGTCAGATTTAACAGCTTTCATACAACAAAGCGGCTTCGATTTTCGGAAAACGAAAAGGGAATGTACCAACCTTATTTGTATATTAAGTATAATCAAAGGTTTCTTGCTTTGTTTTCATTTTTCCACCTTTAAATACTTAAGAGCATTTTGCGCACAATGCGTTTGCAGTAGTACACCTCGAAACATTTCGTGAAAACGCTCTAGAAAAGGTTTCTTATGAAATTGTCATGTTTATAATTTTTGAATGAAAAATCGTTTTATATGAAATAAGAACTGAAATACGTTGGGCCCCTATTGTTGAGCCAACAATTTTTAAATTGTATTTGAAAATCAACATTGCTTGCTGAAATACAAAAATTTTCTTTCGACAGTTATTCATCTGTAGACATTTTTGTAATTTATTCTTAAATGCACTTTCCGTCGTTCTAAATACCATAAACTCGACTCCCTGCTATACTCCGTGCTTTTAAGAGCACTGAGACTTTATGATCATATAAAAGGTGGATTCCAGTCCACTAATAAAAACAATTCTCTTCATAAAAAGATTCTGTTTTTAGCTTGTTTAAATTAAGGGGTTTCTCATCTTAAAAATCCTCTAGCTTATCCAGTTGCCCATCATCCAGGTTTGACTGTCTTTCATGAACAAATAGATGCGAATGTTCTTAAGTTTCTAATATTTTGAACTTACATAATCTACGAAACCCTGTTAAGCCAGCGGACTAATCATGTTAATGTTATGTCGCAGTGTCAACTTTTTCGTCTTATTTCGGTGCACGCGATATTTGAAGCCCACTGCTGTTGTAAGTTAGTTCCGAGAAATTCTAAAAAAGTTTTGGGATGCTTGCTGACATTGACAGCTTCGTTTTGGGTCTAAAATGAAGTTTCACTTGTGATTAGAATAAGTCGAAAATATTACTTTTTAGTACTTGAGCAAGTTTTTATAGGAATTCAAACTTTTAGCGACAGTTTTTGAGGTTCAATCCTCCTAATTTTTTTTTTGTTGTCTTTCCGACAATGGTCATCTCGGTTGTACTTAAACAATAAATCCCATTTGTACTCCCGCGTCTCGGATCCGAAGCCAATTTACTGAAACCATCCAAACCTTTCGTAATGACCGCACTAAATCGACCCTCTGTTGCTTCTTTCTTGTGGCCCAAAAAATAATTCCATAAATTCAACCCCATTCCGCCACAATAAACAAAACTGCCTCTTCCAAAGAGGCGGAGAAAACGCGTGCGCCATCATGCCCCCACCGCTCCACGCTCCCGCTCCCCGCTCCCCGCTCGACCACAAACAAAATTGGCCATTAACTTCCTCATCTCTTGTAAAACTATTGTGATTTTCCAGTGACGTAGTTAAAGCCAATGAAAGGTCAATGATTATAATATACATATTTTAAGTTAAGCGGTCAAATGACGTAACCCAAATATTTATTGCCAGTCATATAATTAGTTTAACTGTTTGTCGTTTTTGGTTTAGAGAATTTTCTATTCTTATGAAAAAGGGAAATAAAAAAAAAATAAGCACCCTCGTCCTCGTGACTTGCCATAATGGAGATTAGTCACCCCCGACAATGTGACTACAAATAGAGGCCCCCGTGTTGTTTTGTGTGGTTGTCCTGTCGTTGGCAGTGTATAGTTATGGAACAGTTTTCCTGTGTGTGTGCACTTGAGTAAGGTTAAGTGACATTGAACGTGGCCCCACGTGAACCCCTGTACCATGGTCAAAGGTCAGGGCGTGCACAGAACACACCATCCGCAACGTTCGGTGTTCACGAGTGTGGGTATTTCGGGACCGTGGATATCATTTATTTTTTTTATCCTCGATTTTAGTTTCGAGTTGAACATGGACGAGGAACGTGCCCAGGAAAATTCGCCATTAGTCATTGAACACAAGCGAATTGGTGGCTCAGCGAAAAATTCCCAGAATAATAAATATGTAGATACGAGTAGTAGCAGGACAAATTCGGCGGGGAGGGTGTGTATATTCCGGGAATGAAACATCAGTGGGCCGATGATTCAATGAATTTGTCAGCTTATTCAGTTAGCAGAAGCTAGAAATAAATAAATAGCACAGGCACGCATATTAAAGTGGAACTGGCTGTTGCTTCGGTAATAAATATGTACAGGGTGTTGCAAGCAACTTGATACTCCTAAAAGTCTTTGAAATGTGGCTTAAATCGTCTGATAGATCAGAACAAACTGGATTAGTGCTCGTTCTCAAGAGATCGTTCTCTCCATTTTGCGCAGAGCGAGAAGAAGAATTAGGAGAAGGATTGAAAGATGTATTTTGGTTTTGATTGCTCAATGGCTAGAGTCCGAATATTTGCATTCGTTTAATTCACAGTATATAATTTTTAATTGAATCTTGCGTCAGCAACCTGTTGACAATGTTATACCTTGACAGCAAAGCCAACAACATGATCTGCATCTATAACTAAATATATGAACTTGAAAGAAGCGGATAGAAATCACCATCAGTAAATGGTTACTGGATTTAGTTCGAAAACTAGATCTAAATTCAAGTTTTATTCTAGGTTTCGAACTTGAGGTTTATCAATTGATCCAACTGAAAGGCAGGCGCTTAACCAACTAAGCCATCGAGCTTCAAAAGATCTGAGATTGAGCTTAAAGTGTGATTAAGCACCGTGGCATTAGTGATCGTAGAAGGTTTGATCTTTTTTTTAATGAGGAATGTAGTTTGGATTCGAAGACGCTCTTTTCCCATTCGCATTGTTTCCCATTCCCATTATAGTCGACGGAACCACACCTACATAGGTACAGCCGTACAGCTCTTAGTGATCGCGGCTTCACGGATGTTTCTTCGTTATTGTTCTTTCGAAAGTCTGTAAAATCTGTACTGCTGCGTGGCTTCACATGAGTGTTTTTTTGAGCATGTTATTTGTCATCGATTAATTAAAATCTTCCTTATTTTGGCAATGTTGTTGGTATTAGGGATCGATTTCTGTTCGACAGAATGCAAAAAAAATTAACGCGCAAACAAACGCGCTTTTGCTCCCTACCAAGTCTCGGACGTCCCTTATTTTAAAAAAATTAAAAAGTATCTGGAGAAATTGAGAATTCCCAAAAAAAAACTCATTTCCAATCAATTCTAGAAATCAAATGAATACCCGCTAACATTTATTGCAGGCAACACGTGCCGCACTTCAATAAATCATGCTTAACATGGCTTTATCGCTGCGGAAGGCAAAAGATAGGGCTAACTCGCGAGGCGATATTTCCCACAATCTTTTTTTCATTCAAACGTATTTACATAAAAATAATTTCAAGGTCTCGTAAAAATGAAAAAACACTCCCAATTCGATTACAAATAGTTTTGCGACGCACGACCTTTATACGAGTTAAAACAAATTTTGATTTTTTAAAACTATGATGGTCCTTCTTCCACTCAAGTTGGTTCGCATAATTTCGGTTCTCTTAAGTGATAAAGATTATCCAATTGGACTGAAGTCCTCCATTTGAAACTATTCAGAGAACTCATTCAACCATCCACAAGTCCAGTCACATTTCAATTCGCAATCAGAAGAGATAAGTTAAAAAAACAACTCATTCGATTCACGACACCGGAATTCCCAATAACGTCTATTCATAAATCTGTGACAAACTGGGTACTTCACACGCCCATTCAGTACCTCTCGAGCAATAAAACATCTCACGAGAAGGTCTAGAAAAAAGCTGAGAAAGTAGGAAACACAAGGGCTTGCGTCACGGTCTGACTGTTTTTGCTTCCGTACCCAGTAGTTGCATTTACGTAAGCGTCATTTGCGACTGTAAAGCGCATCAACCTCGCCATTGTTCTGAGGTGCAGCCCTATTCCATTAGTCATTCCGGAGGAGGGGGTGGTTTAGTAACTAGTACCACTGACTTCGTGACGTTAGATAATTGATTTTTACAGGCAATCTGTTTGCCCGCAGATAGCAAGAAGGTAGAACATTCGTCAGTAGCGGATGTGATAAGATGAGCTTCGCCCCAAAGTCAATGTCAAGTTTAGTTTCGAATAAGTGTGTTTTGGAACTTAGTGGCTGGGTGGGCAATCGCTATTGTCGCTATCAATGTCATGTGAGTGGACGGTGACGCTTGACATTCATTCATTCATTTTCAAAAATTTCGATAAGGCAATGTTTTCATAAGAGTGGAGGGCCTTTAAGTTTTTAGACTTTCTAGAAGAGACGAGTTATTCGTACAGCAGCAGACGTTAGCAAAACATACGTCAGCAAATTCTTCTTCATCTTGTTCATCGAGAAAATGTTGTTAAGCTTTTTAAGACGAGGTCTTGATAAGAGATTAAAGGATCATAAGCTTCAAAAACTGCTTTATCCATAGGTTCGCTGACGTTGCCTCACTAAATATCAACTGGTCATACGTTTTTAGACCAAATGGTAGTGTTGCTGCATTTTTGTACTCAAGGTTTTCTTTGGACTGCTATTTTTCGCGATCACTTTGACATGGGTCAATATCAGCGTTGAGTCGGCCACACTCCACTTTTATCGAGACTGGTTGTAAGACCTAAGGATTTCCTTGGAGCCTTTGAAGTTCTGATTCAATCAAGCAAGATTCGCAATTTATGGATCGCATACCTTTGAGCTTATCAAATGAATGTCCTGAAGAGATTGCAGCAAAAACATCGGGTGCTCGTTATGAATAATTTATGATTCCTTCAAGCAGACAATCTATGACAACAAAAAACAACAAGGGATAATCAAACTCCGCTGGTATACACCATTCGATGACTCCCAAGGGTCTTTATTCCCACATATGTACGTGTCTAAAGTCATCTTAAGATTGATTTCTGGAACTTCTCCTTTTCTTAGCGCCAGCAAAATCAGATCATTTATCTGTAGGACTTTTCTGTAGAAATTTATGACAAAGAACGGATTCGTGTTTCGTGTTCCCAGATGGAAGTCCTTAGCAATCATTTTCCACAACACAGAGGGTATCTCATATGACCCCATTAGCGCATATACCAGTGATAAAACCAGGCTCTGACTCCCAAAAGAGCTGTCAAGCTGGGAATAACTTTATTTTAAATAAAACATACTTTACAAGCCTATCCAAGCAACGAGTGTTTTATATTTTTAGAGTCTAGTGTTCAGACTAGATACGTTTCTTAAACATTTTTGCATACTTCCGTCCGTCTGAGACGACGTGAAGCTCTCAGCAAGTCGGCCTCTTAATTAATGAATATGTTCACAAGCAAATTTAAATGAGCATAATCGTCGCGAAACTCTTGTCAACGGAGGCATATTTTGTCCATTTTTTTTTTTTTCAATTTTGAAGATGGAGCCAACAGGGTATGGCATTCGTCATCCATCAGTTTATTGCAGCAAATATTTGGCGAGCTCCAAGAACTGGACCGGTCCATTGACCACGTGGATCATGTGCTTTGGCGACTTTGGACTATGGGTTGCGATGGTTAGGTCACTCGTACGCTGGCGCTGATAAGCAAGCTAATGTTGATGACTTATTTAGAAGCCGAAAAAAGGCTAGCTGTGTTGGAATAAGTGCAAAAATTACACCTTTACGATGGCCTTGATAAGACGCATCCTTAGAAGCCAAACGTCCGAATTAGCCTTTTTTATTATTTCCTTGATTTTTCTGCGTTCCTAAAATTTAATATAACTATGGCGCCGATTTCATTTAAATATGCCTACATAGTATGCTTCCTTAGCCAAGAACACGCTGACAACATCTAGAACAGTCCTTCGTCTTCATACTGATGCAATATTTGAAGAAAATTTCATCAATGTCAATGACAAAACAACAATACAATACGCTAGATCAAGGCCAACCCATACTGCAATTGTTATCTTAAAGTGTTCCTTCACTCCAAAGTGCCAAGCCAACAAACAAACAAGCAGCAACAACATGAACACATCTGCCACCAGCCATCTGCCAATTCTGTCGAACAACAGTGATTGACATTGAATGACAAAACTTCACCTAATCACCAGAAGAAAAAAAACACAAACACCAATGGTTTTCTAAAAATATTCTAATTACCCCTAAATCACAGAGCGCACCCCAAGTCCCCAACCCCCAATCTACTCAACCTACAACACCCACCCCGAAAGCTTTTCAAGCAACCATGCTACGCTTTTTTTTTTTAATCCCCGAAGAATAAGATAGAGCCAACGAAAACAAAAAAAAAAAAACATTCCATGCGATAAGGGAACCAGAGCCGATAAACTGGGCAAACTTTTTTGGCAAGTGTGCGATAAAAATGTGCGTAAAATATTTCATAATTCCCCCGATTTCAGGGTCGCGTTCTGTTGTTGGTTCTGTGTGTTCCCCGTGCGCCGGTCCTCCGTCTGTCCGCTCAAAACTTTATACATTTATTTCAATGCCATTGCTAAAGCACACACAAACTGATTAGAACAAAGTGATAAACAAAAATAAATTATCAACAAATACAGTGACAGTAGGAAGCAATAATGAGCGGCACAGACCGATCGAGCACAACACGACCACAAAAACGCTTACGAATACTCGTACTCGTACGTCAGCGACGGATACGAAAATAAAAATTTTCGCAAATTGAAGTTCAATGTGAAGGAGAGTGAAAAAAAAGAGCGGCGCGTACGCGTAGCAGCCGGCATACGTTGAGTGGATACGGGTGTGAGTGCGCGCGTGTTTTCATCCGCATCCCCCAACCCTCTAGGAAAGCGGCAGCAAAGCTTTCGCATTTTCATATCAGTGACAGTGCTAGTGCCAGAGCAACAGCGTTATTACATTACTTTCAATTATTCAGGAACTTTAATCAATTTGTTTAACAGGTTCATCAAATTTGAAAACCCAAGCCCTGGACGGGAATTGTCTATTGGCCGGGTGGGCAAAAGAATACCAAATTCGATAGATGGTTGTATTTTGGACGACCTATAAAAGAAGTACATACCTGAAGGGGCTAAAGCTTTAATTCAAAAAATATTTTAGGTATAAATTTTGAAATTACTGTTTTGAGTGGCATCCCTAAGCGGGTGATGAATGTATTAATTTTGAGCTTTGATCGCAACCCCTCGCACATCTGTCTTGATAGAAACGTTAACTGAAGCACTTGCCTTGAACCGTTTGATTTCTGCACAAAATTTGAGAATAAATTTACTCTGCCTGATCATGACAATGCCTGAGCATTCTGGAAGCGGCAGGCTTCTTTCATTTGGTTTTCCAGAATTTTCCTAAGTGTAAAATTGTGCTCGACCGCCGATCTGGGTTCAGTCATTCACATGATACGGAATTGTCTCGGAAGTAGTCCTAACGAGATAAAGGACCGCCTTTTAATGAGGCATGACTTTATTATAGACCAACTTCTCCTCTAGGTAACGACGGTGCTTGAACTTTCTGCCTAAAAACATGATTTATCGATCTCTGGAGAAAAGACACTTATGGAAGAGAATTCCTATCATTCGAACCAATTCTCTCTCCCTGCCAAGTTATGTTTTAAGGTTTGAGAACAAAAAGAAGACGCATTAAACTGTTGAAGACTCGAAAACCACTTCTTAATGGATTGCTTTTGTACCCCTTCAAGTATTTGTCTCACCGACCCTCTCAAGTCCAGCACAGGAAAAAAGTCTTGACACCATGATCGTTGGTGTTGGCAAGTTCTGCCATTAATTTTTGAACCGGTTTGTTTTGATATCTATGACAAATGATGCAGCTTTTTGGAACTCCTCGAAGACTCTTTCGGTTTGGAAGATCCAATAACTTGCTTTCATGTACTCGATCATTATCTGAATCCCTCCGTGAAGTCTCATTGGATCTGCATCTCGACCGATGAGTTTTGTGAAGTGATAAATCTTAAACTGGTACACTACTACTAGGCAATCAGTAGGCCATGAATGAAGATGACATCAGAGAAGTAAGCTGAGAACTTCGTTCACCGGGGGGAGGATTTTGGAGACCCGAAGCAACTTAATTCCTCTACCTGCAACGATACCCCTTCACACACACAACATTCAAATGTCAGTTTGAATTTAAAAAACTGAACGAAAGGGCGCTATTGATCGAAGTGAAAGGTTGTTTTTTTAATAGTTCATAATTCAATTTACAGTCCAAATCGTAGTGCGATTCGATCAAATTGCCGGTTTTTTTTGTCAACTACGGGTTAAATTAATCCAATAGTGTCCTCTTTTCCAGAATCCTAGTAGAATTGAGAAGTGAGATGCCTGACATTTCAGCTTAACCATTTTTTTCACATTTCTATCCTGGATCAGACCGCAAAGATCGAAAAAAAAGAAAGCATCCGAAGGAATGATGGCGTGTAAGCGCACTGTCTCTTGATACTTGTAGTTCGCTGTAATAAGCCCCGAAGATGAGGTAAGTTCATTACCCTTGCTAATTGCCTCTTAACAAGTGTAATCCAGTGTAGGTTGACCCTGTTGTGCAGGACTAAATTAGGATATAATTGTTCGTTCTGCGACTCTGGAGCTCTATTTACATGGAGACAAACACTAAAACATTGCAACTTGAAAATCAGAATCTTTTCCATTAATCTTGCTCCCACGTTGAACCACATAGGACATTATTTGCAAGCGTAGGTCAGATAGGGCCCATGTAGCAGACCACCTTTAACCTGTTATCGAGTTGGTTGCCATGAAACAATCTCATTTTTAGGTAGCTTTGGCTCTGGCTAGAGCAGCATTTTTATGTTTGTTAGAATAAAGATAATGGTCAAGACAGACCCCAAGGTATAGGACTACGCTTCGACTCGCCGGTGTTTGGCCGTTTTTGCAACAATAGAGAGATTTGTGAATTTTTTCTTCTGTCCGTAGACGTCCCAAACAGCTGCATCCTTACCGAAATGTTTTTAAATTTTTGGCAGTTGATCTTCGGTGCAGTCACACTGAATCTTATCGAAGTCACTCTGCAAATGTCTAACAATGCTATGGCTTGATGAAGAGAACCTACAAGATCGCTTGTGAAATTTGCTATTTAAATCGACGAATAAACTACACCCTGTTGCAGACCGATTTTATTTCAAAGGTTCCAAAAAAAGGCATTGCCATTTTTCACAGTAAACTTTTTACTGTTGAGCCCCGCTCTGAAACCGAATTGATTATCCAGGATAATATTTTTGTCCTTAATCCACTAAGTCAGCGCTCCATTGATCAGATTTTCGAAAATTTGACTGATGTTCGAAAGGAGAATTCCAGAATCCATCCTTGTATTTACAAGTTGGTGGCTCTTTGGTCCCATGTTCAAGCCCAAGTAATAATATCGGGGATCATTTACGGATTCATCTCTCGCAATGGTAAGGATGGCTCATCCTATAAGTTCATATCCTGCATCATACTTTTATCGTGGCAGAATCTCTGAAAACATCTCTTCATCTCTTCTTCCCCATTTTGCTTTGATTTCTCGCCGACCAAAGGTAAACCCCCTATTTTTTTTAAATCAAAATCAAAAGGTTCGTATCGACCAATAAGCCTCGGATCGCGACCCTCGTTAGATTACTAAGAGACTTCTTGAATACAGTTTTGTAAAATCGCATTCAGTTGGCTTTAAAATTGAAGTCCTTGTTCGAGAAAATTCTAGATGAGTTGAATATCTGCACACATTTATGCTTTATCTGCAAATTAATGAAATCCGATAGGAAAGGAATTCAATTACATAGTATTTCAAAGCTTGCTTCAAAAATGTAGGCCAACGTCTTCTCAGCCACTTCTTTATGAGCTCAGTGTAGTTTTCAAACCTATTGAGTTGACTGTTTGGAGCGGCCCTAAATTAAAGCATAAACAAACAAATATTTGTTTAAATAGCAACACCAGTCGCTGCCGCTGTCGGCGCCGCCGCCGTCTTCCTCGGAAATTGTCCAACATAAGCAATTATTATTAAACGTATCACATTTCGAAAAACGTCTACAGACATGGAGAGGCTCCTCCTGCTTACGTTTCTGTTTATCTTTCTTTATGTTGCCTTCCATCGGATGGATAGTGTGCCCCTTTTGCAGCTAAGCCGATTATCAGTATTAAACGCAAAGTGTGCATAAGAAATTTCACACACACATATGTAGATATGTAGGTATATGAATTCAAGAGTTCCTGACCTAGATTCCGTAATGATGACTTCAAGGTACAAAGATAAATACCCGACACAAATGTGTGCACACAAGGTTGACTTGGACTCCGTTCATTATTTTCATCCTCAAGCGCTCGCTGACACAGTGTGTGCTCTACTGACTGTATTGCTAATGTTTGTCTCCCTTTCGTGGAACAATGAGCTTGATGATGTCTAGATTTGAAAGGGAACGTTATTTTTGAGGAATTATGTAAATTAAATTTAATATCGGCTAAAGAAGCAATTAATAAGCAAGGTTGGCATTAGTTCCTCTTTACCAGAGATTCCATTGTTTCCTACAATATAACTGGATTTTTTCAGTTTGAAAGAAGTCTAAGAAAGCCCTCCTCGAAGTAGAGTTAGAACAAGTTTGAAACTCGATTCCGAAAGAGGAGTCATTCAAATCAAATATAACATCGCTTAAATGTCCGCCACCGGCTTCTCTGGGTGGCACGCATCCGGAATGTCCAATTTTCCATGTCTCGGGGTCATAAATCAGGCTAAATTTGACCGGTGACATGGGTTATGTTGGCTTGAGGGCCGCTCTGGTTTGTGACTTATTCGCATGGACCTATGACTTCAGAAAACCAAATCGAACGATCTCGGTGTCCAGTTCACATCACCTTCACGTGATATGACTACGCCCTCGAATCGCCCGTGCAGAATTTCCAATGTGGCGTGAGCTGTGTGGCACGTAGCGCCATCCTGTTGAAACCACATGTCATTGGTGTCTATATGATCCAATTCATTCCAAAAGATGCTTTGAATCATCGACCTAAAGGGAACGCCGTTGACGGTGATGGCCTGACTAACGTTGTTCTGACCAACGTTGGACCGATGACGCCGCCAGCCCAAAATCCACACCAGTGTCTTTTTCGGGATGCATCCGATGCTCTTGGATATCATGTGGATTGGTATCGTCCCTAATTCTACAATTTGTTTGTAGCCTCATCGCTGAAGCTGATTTTTCGATGAAAATTAGGTTCATTTTCCAACTGCTCCAGACCCCACTCAGCGAACACACGTCGTTGTCTATGGTCGTTTACCTTCAGCTCCTGGGCCAGTTGAATTTTGTCTGCGTGCAGGCCCTTATCAATACGCAAGTTGTGGTCGCGACGCGAAATTGACTGCCTCGGATTCTCTTGCACACTCTCACGTCTACGTAAGAGTGTTAGTTGACGGTTTACAGAACCAGTGGACTCAAATTTATCCATCATACTGCGAATGAGGGCTGTGGATGGACGATTATGGTGATATGGCCACTAACAAATGTCAAAGTTCGGAAGTCTCTCTTGGAAGACTCTTTATAAGAACTTTCAAGACGAGTATTTTGTAGATTATGAATTTGTGACTGGGTGAGTCTTTATTTCCATAAGCAAGTGCGCCTTTTCAGGTACACTAAGGCTGAATCCAACCACAAACGAGCAGATATTCTTTGGAGACCCAGCCGAGCATTTCTGGCGGGTCAAAATGTCACAACAGACAGATGTCCTCGTTATTTGAATAAAGTCAAGGAATTCTTCTACCAGCATCCATGCAGCAGATAAAAAATTAAATATCACTCCTTTCATCCGTTGTTTCTTTGGGCTAAAAGGCCAATTCGTAATAAAGAGCCTTTCTCGAATGACCAAGCTAATATGGTACCAGTGACTTTTCATCCCCAGTCAATTCTATGGCAAAAAAGAATGGATCTTTTGAAAGAGGTTGAAAATGCGCTTAGTTTTTGCAAAAGAAAAATCCGTCGGCTTAGTTTTGCAAAAATGGAGTGTGGAGAAAATGGTTCATGAAAGATCTGTACAGCGAAATGGTTCTAGCCAAAAGTTTAACATAAATTCCACTACGTTTGATATCTTCTGTCAAAGAAAGTGTATCATTTAAACGACACCGTTAAGCTCAACAAAATACCAAGTCGAGACCGTTTTTTTTTTTAATTGTTTGCTTAGAAAAATTAAAAAAAAAAACTCCTTTGGACTTTTCGAAAATGATTGGAATTTCATTCGTAATTCGCATACGCTTTGATTTGTTCGATGTAAACAAATAGAAAAACGGAGCACAACGTGCTCAACATTTTTAATTATTTGCTTTCTTCGAAATTGCCAAAATTCGTTTTGCTAAGTAAACAGAGGGAAATAAATTCAAACGACGAGTTTTCGAATTTACGAGAATTCACTGTGTGGGACTGGAATTGCTTTTGATTAATAGGAACAAAAAAAAAAACAGAACTCACAGGACCTGTGGAGGATTCCAAATTGATGTTTGTGTTTATTGCTTTGCTCGAATGTGTGTGATAACCTTCGCTTGATATTTATTGACATTTTTTTTTTCTCGTAAAATGCTTTTACCATTCTAAGAAGGCAAAGGTATCTTGTTCTAGAATGGGGAAATTTGACGAAATGTTTGGTGTAGGAGTAATTCAAGGTACGATTTTTTGTTTTGTTTAGATGGAAATTGGCAAGACCTTATTATACAAATAACGTGAGAAATAATTAAATTCTGAGACACGAGGATGTATAGTATGAAAGAGAACCCGTGTTTAAAGTCGTCTGACCATTTTCGACGCATGAAATAGTTAAATGGAGAAAGGAACCTAAGACGTTGCATATGGAGACCTTTTAATGTCTTTTTTTGCCACTAATAATGGTTTAAAGATAACTTCGATGATGCTTAAGTGAAGGGTGAACCATGGCCGCATCCAACTGGTCTCTCAAGGCGACTCGATTTAGAGCTAGCTACTCCTAATTGAAGTAACATGAATGCTCGACGGAAGGAGAGTTCTTGCATTACTTCGCTTCTCCCTTGGTACAGGCTGAGTAACTCTAGAGCGTGGCTTCCCGAGTCGTAATACTTTAAGCCGTCAGCCCTTTAAGCTTTTCAGTTAACTTCTTCGGTTAATATAAAATGTTCCAGAAATCACAAGACTGTTTCCTCTCTAAATGCAACCAAGAGAATTTTTTTAATCGCTTTTATTAAGGTCTATGCTTCCGCGACTTTCAGGCTCTTGTATAATGGCAGTTTGCTTTGCCTCGATTTTGAGGATAAAGCCATCGTAGATGCCAGAACGATTTGTTTAGACAACTGGAAGTGGCGTTCTTATTAGCTTCTATGTCGCAAGCAGAAACTCTTCACGAGTCGGGAGCTTCCTAAGTGTGTAGGAGGTGCTATTCTAAATTTTTTCAACTATCACTACTCGCTGGTTATATTTTTGCTGTAGCTGAGACGAACACAGGAATTGATTGGGAACTGAATGTTAATGAACAAGATCACAAGAACTTATTATCATTTAACTAGTTTCAGAAACAAACTAAACTCAACAGTAATTGTGGCATCCACAGCGAGCGATAGTTTGGTCCCTTTTTTGAAACCTGTCATGGAGTGGATTGCTCTAGCGAATGATTTTGACTGTAATTTTTTTTTCTTGCCTTTGGACTTGGACGATGCTAATTTTTAGAAGAACAGATCTTCATGGCGCACAGCTGGTGAAACAATAGATCTGTAGGGCACCTTTTCGTTGACCTTTGATTTGTCTAAACGAACAAACAAACAACTGCAGAAATTCGACAAATAAATACAAAAATAGTTTTCCTTTTTCCATTGATTAGATATAATAACTTTCGCTGGAAACTTCTATGTTTTGGAATTATGCTTACCCTTAATCTTTTTCAACATGAAAGTCTCCACAGTCCAACAGCTAAAGCCACATAAACACATTTAGACAAAGGAAAACTCAAGTGCATTTATTTTTTTTAAACAAAAATTTGTTTCTCTTTATTTACGATAAATTTTTGTTGTTTTATTTATTAAATATGTTCATACATATACATATATCTATAAATATACAGATATCTATTAATATATATATGCGCATATTCCACTATTCCACTCGTTCATTCATATTTTTTTTTGTAAGTTTTATGTTCATTGTAATTGTCTTCATTTTCTGCATTTTATAAGTAAATAATTTTATTATTTTATATTTGTATGTTTTTAATTTTAATTTTAAATTACGGACAAAATGCATACACTTTTTTCTCGTGTGTTTACTTTGCTTTTAAAATGTTATTTATAATTTAAATACTTATGTTTTTTAATAAACTTTACAATTGTTTATGTTTTTGTAATTCAAATTTCCAATTTGAGTTTTTGAGTTACTTTTTCTGATGGGGGCGCTGGCTACACTGTGAGTTTATAATTTTATATATATATATATAAATATATATATTTATACAGTAATTATGCACTTTGATATACATCGTATAATATAAATATAATTTGAAAAATAAAATGTGTGTGTTTTTTTTAATTTTGTTTTAACATTAAGGAATTACATTTTATTTTTACACTCATGCAGACATCCAAACTACTACGCTAATCGCTACTAAAAAAATACTACCACAATCGGTGTTGAATTTTTTTCCAATTGGTTTTATTTTTGTTTGTATTTTATTTTCTGAAATTGTTTAGAAAAATATCTGGAAAACAAAACAATAAACGAGAAAGAAATAAAAAAAAAAACTGAAAACCAAAGAATCAGCATGCGAAACGATACGAAAGAAGCGGAACGAAACAAAATGAAATAAACAAAACGGTTGTGTTTTTTTTTTCAATAAAAATGAAACATTTCTCTTTTTATTTCTGTTTATAATAATAATTATAGTAATTATAATAATAATAATAATAATGATATAATATATTGTATGTATTTATCTTTAAATTTATAGTTTTTTTTTTTTTGTTTTATTTTTTTACTTTTTGATAACAAGAGTAAATTCTAAGAATACACAAGAATAAGAAAATTGTTACTTTTTGTGTTTTTTTGCTTTTATATAATAATTTTATATTTACAACAGAATATAATAAAATTTAAAATATAGTAATGTTTTTGTTTGAAAGAAAAATTTTAGTTTTTCTATTTGAATTAAATATAAATCAACTTTCACAATAAAATTAGAAAACAAATTTATTTCTCGTTCATACTTATTACAAATAAGAAAATCAAAACAAAATATATTTTTTTTAATAAAAAAAAAACTTATAACGTGTGTTTTTCTTTCTTTTTTTGGGAGGGGCGTGTTTTTCTCTTCACTTCATTCACACATAAGATGATGCAAAAAAAAAAAATAATAATAAAATATAAAACAAAATTAAAAAAGAGATCTCTTAAAATAATGTTTTTTTTTTTGTTGTAATTTTCTTCCTTCATTAATAAAATTGTAATTTGTGTGTGTGTTTTTTTTATAAATTATATTGTTTTTTTTTTTTTGTTTACTTTCTTAAGACATGTATGTAGTTTTACTTTATTCAAATGAAGTAGTTTTGCTTATTTTTATTTACAGCTTATAATTAAAAACGTAATTAAATGTTTTTATGTTGTTGTTGTTGTTTAGCTTAGAGCTATTTCTTGTTTTGTAATTTCAAAAAAACTCAGTTTGATTTGTGTTTATGTTTTTAACTTGTTCTGATCTTATTTATTGATTATCTCACCGAGATTAAGTTTTTATTTTTTATACTTATTAAAAAAAAACATTTAGAGTTATTGTTAATACATTAAATTGTTAAATTTACTTATTTTGTGTTTTTTTTTCAAAATCTCACTTAAATTTTAAGGACATTTGTTTACTTGTCGGTTTATATTAATTTAATTTCCTTTTTTAAATACAATTTGTACAACTTTCAATGTAATGTCACCATCTATCCGACGACTTTGTTTGTTTTTGTTTTATCCCCAGTTTTGTCGGGCGTAAATGAAAATAAATATTTTCGCTGTGTGTGTGTGTGTGTTGCAATTTTGTTGTCCCCCGTTGTCAAAATTGTCACCCCTTCCCAAATCCCAATGCCTAAATGTAATTCAGTCTCGCTCTTTTTTGTTTAATCATTTGTTTTTGTTTAGTCTGTAATTTGTCAATAAATCGATGTCTCTATTTCCATCTCTTTCACTTAAACGTTAGATGTATAAGTGCCTCTCGCTCTTTTAGCCGCTGGAGCACCACCATGTTTGTAGAAGTGTTTTCATATGCATATATTTTTTTTGTCTGTACAGGGAAACAGGATATTAACAAAAAAACAAAATGACACTATTTACAGGACGCGTGATCGTGATGCTGCGCGTGTCACATGCGTGCGTGCTACTCTCTGTGGTATTGTTTGACAGTTGTTGGCGCACGGTGTTCGTTGTCTCTCGGTGTGTAGCGTGCGACCACAGGTTACGCTTCGAGGAGAACTTTATGCACCTGCGTTGTGGGTGGTTGCGGCGTTGCAGATGTTGTCGCTGTCACGGTAACATCGGCTGACATTGTTGGATACTTGTGCGCGACCATTGCTTGGATTTTTGACGGCGGGGGTGTTGGGGACTTTTTGGATAGATTCAGCGGTTGCTGGGAATCGGCGATGTCAACTTGCAGCTCAAGGAGACGGGGTGAGTGGGCCGATGGTGATGGACGCGGAGGTGAAACTGATGTTGAGTGGGGGGATTGGAAATAGTTACTGCTGCTGCCGCCGCTGCTGCTGCTGCCATTAGAGTTCGGTGAGACTGATTGCTGCCTTATGGTGGTGGTGGTGATGACAGAATGTCCCTGCCATCGCATGCCATTTGGTGTAACAGCTGCTGGTGGTGGATGCAACGTCGACGAAGACGCCGCAGTTGAGGATGGCGGTGGGGAGGCCAAAGTCACTGTCGTCGTTGAAGGCGATGAGCAATTGGAGTTCGAACTTGAACTTGGTGATCCTGAGCTCGCGTAGTTGTGTTGAGATGCCGGCGAGCTTTCTGCACAAACTAACAAACCGTTTGATGGCGTTGCACTCTGGTCGCGCATAATATAATTTTGAATGATATCGGAGCGCTTCATTTGTTCGGGCGTCATCCGCGGCTCGGCCATCAAACTCTTCGCCAGCACTGAGTGCGTGCTAGACAGTGATGAGTGTTGTGGGTAATTGCCGTTGCTGGCACTTCTGTCGCGGCTACTGCAGCCATTCGAGGCGAAGTTGTTGCGCGAAAAATGCATATGCAGTTGGCTTTGATGTTGTTGCGGTTGTAGGGAGTGGTGTTGTGGTGACGGTGATGCTGTTGATGATGATGCTGGTGGTGGGCTTTGTCGAACTATCGCCGATGCTACTGATGATTGTGCAGGACTGGCATTAGCTGATGCTGTTGCCGATGTTGTTGAACCCGCTGTGCTGGTCGCATCGGCTTCGGCTGTATCGAACTCACGATGACGGAGAGCGCGGAATTTCTTGTGCGGCTTGTAGGCTTCATCCATCAGAGAGTTTGTATCGTAGAGTGGAGGCGCTTGTAAAACACGCTTCAAAACTGGCATGTCTTCGACTATTTGCCTTTTGATTGCCGCACTAGATGTGCACGATGGCGATGATGAGGAAGAACTAGCCATCGCAGTCGATGGGGATGCCGATGAGGCTACAGTAGCACTGCTGCTCGTTGCCGATGCAGCCGCTGTCGCTAGACTTTGTGCGGCGGTTTCTGCGTCCAAAGCGTCATCCACACTGGACCGAGGGCTGGAGCATGATGAACTACCACCACTGCTGACCGTTTTCGATGATTCATTCTTCTCATTGCCACTCTCGATGCCCGAGTCAGTTGGTGAATCCAACTTCCGATAGCGATGATGATGCGCGGTGCCCGATGTCAAGTGATGATGCAATTGATTGTGGGAATGCGATCGAATAATCGGTGTGATTGTCAGACCGTTTTGAGTGAGATGTGCATGGGGGCCCACAATGTCGATATCTTCGCCCGACGAACCCGAATTGGCACGATTACGCAGCGGGCATGTACCAGACAATGTCGCTGCCAACAATGGAGCTGACGACGCCAGCGATGATTGCGATGAATACTCCAAATCTCCAGACTCTGTGCTCGAAACGGAACCCAACGGTGATTTCGCCACATCGTCCATGCGCGCATCGTCCCACGACGATACCGGACTCTTCGACGGCTGTTCATCCTCCATTGACCACATCTGTTGGCGCAACAACTCCTTATGCTCAGTTCGGAATACAACCAACTTCTCCGTATGCAATGTACTCAGCGTACGCAAATCGGGCATTGTCTCCAATAGCTTCGCCATAAACTCTGGCTGATCAGGCCGATTCTGATTGATGATTGTCTGCAGACATGCCTTTAATCTTGTATACATCTTCTCAATCAGCTCGGTATTCCTTAAGCCCGGCCGATCAGGCGTTATCAACACAATTGCACAAAACAAACCGATCTCGGCATCGCTCAAATTCATGGAATTCATCCTTTCGGCAAAGTTAAATGTTGAATCGACCAAAAAGCGCGCGTTCGCTCCATTCTGTATAGCGTCACGACGCATCACCTGCCCATTCAAACAGATAATACTATTGATCGATGAGTCGAACATGCAAATCAATCGCACGAACAGCGCATCGAATAGGCCCGCCTTAAGCAGTGTGAATTTGTCGTCTTGCGTCAACAGCTGGAAGCCGGGTATCATACCCGCGAAATCGATTACACCGCGGATAACATGTGCGAAACGCTGCGAAAATTCCTGCTCCGACTGCAATTCCGGTGCAGGATTAAGGGGGCATGCCTAAGAGAAAAGAAAAATAAAAAAAATATAAAAAAAATTATTCAAAATTAAAGAAAATAATAATTATAGCAGAAAAGTTCACGCGAAGGTCAAACCGAGTAACGCAACCCATCAGGGAAATCAATAAATTCAAAACCAACCCTCCTCACACCCCCATAGCGCCCATACACACTCAAACAAGTCTTCTTCCTATTCTAGACTAGCGCCAAGAAAAGCTCTCTCGCCCGGCTAAAAGACATCAGCCAAAAAGCTCTCCAACTCGGAAGAGCAAAAACACATCACATCTGATGAAACTATTGTCGCTGTGGGCGAATAGAGGAAGAAAATTCCATTGTACGAGTATGTGTGTGTGTTTATAGTAAACGGCAGAATAGAGTAGAATGACATTAACGTCAAGGTCGACGAACTAGAGTTCAAGGTTCTCGAACGGTATGCTTTTGCGAACAAACTATCCCAACACGACACAACGCAAAAGGGAAGGAAAATCATCATCATTAGAGTGTATTGGTGTGGGGGGAAAACTATGTGTACGAGTGGCCCAATCACACTACCGGGTTTTTACGAAATGTGTTTTCTGTTTTAATTTATTCGGCCATGTGACACCACGCTTAAGATGTTACCTCGCATGCTATTTTTTGAATTTTAAAAAAAAAATCCACGTGGTTCGTCGAAATTCACCACACTAATGTCAGAATTAGCTTCCGACTTACATATGTATATATGTCGGCCATCTGCGCCGCCATTGATTATTTTTAGATGGTTTTTTTTTTGCGCTCGAGATAACCTTGAATTGTGATTAATTTGAGAAACCAAAACCATTAACCGGCATAGCTTTTTATATGTATTTGACAGATCAAGCTTCAAGGTGGACACTACACCTTCTTCGCAAGTCTGGACTCGACTCATGAAATCCGCCACAAGTCACAATATGGCACGTTATCTTAAATGCGCAAAACGAATTACGCGCAATGATTGCTTGACCTTCACAACGCTGCTACCACCTCAAAGTGACAGATGGGATGAAGGCAAGGGGGAAAACAGGAAAAACAATTTACATATATAAACCATATATGGTGCGCTATTTCATTGCAAAATAAAAGAAAACAACAATGATATACATACGAATAGTAGTTATTAGACTAGTATTAACTAGGAAATAGTCTAGGTGCAAATAACTGTCAATGTCAAACTTTGATGTATTTCAAACAAGCCGACGACACTGTCTCCCTCTAGCGTTAACTCGCGCTCATATACACAGATGGCAAGTGACATTGAAATGAATACAATGTACTTCATCGAGCAAGCAGCGCATTCTATTGACTTAGCCACTGATTTAATTCAGCTTAAACTTTTTTTGAAGGCTTTGTCGTCTCTTTCCAGCTATCCAGCGCACGTGTATAAATACTGTCAATGTCAATAGCAATATTGCGCTTTGTACTTTCTTCTGATCGCAAATGCGCTTTGTTATCGCCAGATAAACCAACCAACTCTTTATCTGTTTTTTTTTTGTGTTAGATGTCAATGTCAGATTCGCCATAACCTTAACCTTAACTCAATTTAAGGTCCAACTCATATGAGACGAACTTTTTCGGTCAACTTACTTAACTCAGTCGCGCTATTAAGACACATAGAAATAATAATTATTGTCACTAATACAAAGATTGAGATTCCGACGACGAACCACAGAGTCAGACACGGTATTGGTGAGACGTCAAATCAAAAACGATTTCCTCGTATTTTACAAGGTCGTTCACAAATGACGTCGTCCGTCTAGAAGCTTAGCGCAAACGGCGACAACAATTGTGTTGATGATGATGAAGTTGGATTTTATACAAATTTTTTTATGTATGTATGTTTTTTGTTTTTTGCGTTTATTTTCGCGCTTTACTTTTTTTAGGGATTTTTTTTTCTTGTTCTTTGGTTCTTTTGCGGGGAAGAATATGTGTGCACACGAAATTTTTACACAAGTATAGATACAATAAAAATATAATTATAAACATTGTGTTTTATTTTTTTTATTTTTAGAGGCACACGTGTGTTTACGTAGCATTTGGAATTCTCTTCCCTCTTTCACATTCTTTGGAGAAGGAGCGAAAACTCGGAAAGAGTAAAAGCCAACATTGTTGCGTCGTTACGGTGCATTTTTCGACGCATACACTAGTTTGCTATCGGTGATCAAATGACATTTCATCCCTTTTTTTTTTAAGTGCACGGGTAGGGTAAATTGACGTCAAGTAGACGGGTGGTTTTTGTATTGTGTTGTACATGTCATCGGGTGATCTCTATGGAAATGGTGGTGGTGAAATTTTAGGGGGTTGTCACCACAATCAACACCACCGGTCACTAACACATTAGAATCTTTTCTTTTCTGCTTGTTTTTTTTTTTTTTTGGATTATATTAGTCGGAGTGTATGGTAGATTTTCTGATTCGTTTTATTATTAGCTGTTGCTTTGCTCGTTTATAATTTCAAGGTTGAAAAATAACTCGATACAAGGTCGTGTGTAGTTTTTGCTCGTTGTTCGCTATTTCTCTTTCTGTCTGTCTTTTATGTTCTGTTTCTGTTTTTTCTCATTTTTGTCTTGCCTTTATTTGAATAAGTTCTGTCTGTCATATTCCTGTTAAATTTTGGTGTAAGAACTAACTCTTTTGGTTTTTTTTTTTTGACAACTAGCATGATCATCTCACATGACACTATTGATCCGGAAATATTAGAGGTGTTTGCTATTCTCCAACAATTTTTGTTTATTTTTGACAGAAACCTTGACATTTGTTGCAGTGCAAAAAGAAACGTCAAACGCTATTGATAAGTTATGACAGAATGAGCTTTCATCAGGGACTTTACACTTCTTGAACTTTTTTCATTGTTTTTCTGCGACGACCTTGAATTTTGATTTTGACAGGATGATTTTATTTTGTCGTTTATTTATTATTTTTTTTATATCAAAATGCGTGTGTGGGTGAAGGCACGTTTTCTTATCATCATATGATGCGTGCTAATGTGTGTTCTTTTTTTCTGTTTGAATGGTTTTATACATACACATGTAGTATATTCTCGATCTTACTTATGGCTGGGATGTGAGTCAAACGAGTAAGAAAAAAAAAAAAACTGTTAAGTTATTGCTGTTTTGACATTGAACAAAGGTGTAGAGCGTGCTTGTGATAAGTACCATGTAAGGCAAAGGAAATGATAAAATAATCAGGCGTTCTATTGCTGCTTATGCTCTCGCTGTTAATTGATACAAATAATGACAAATGAATTGTGTCAGAGGCTGTATAAATATGCATATAAAGATTCACAGAATGGTGAAATTAAGGTGGGTGTTTTGCAACATGTGTATCTTTTTAATGCACAATTGGCGCCCGACTGTTGACCTGAACGTTATGTTTTCTCGAAAATTAACATCTTTACGATAAAGTATAACATAATCAAATACGTGTTTCTTCATTTATTTGGCTGATAGATGTCTTCTATTTCTCTATGTTGTTTTAAATGGCGCCCAACTAAAACCCACATAAAAATATAAATAACATTTCAGTGTTTTACATGACATTTACATGCTCATTACTTAGGCGGATATTTATTCAACCCCGCTGTCACACCAAATCAATAACAAGTCTTTAGTGAGGAGCAATATGGAGATAACAACAGACAACTTAAAAAAAAAAGAGTAGCGTACAGAAATCGCCTCGAATGTGATAATGTCAGTCTAACCTTTTCCCTGTCGCATTTATGCATTCATTATCATTTCAAGTACAATTTATAGCAATTTGAATAAATAACTATAAACATTTCCTAGTTTTTTTTTTAACTGTATTATTCGCACGCAATAGCACAACATTCCACTATCACCTGCAACAGCGAAAGGCATTTTATGAGAGAACCTGAGTATGACAAATCGATTTTAATACTTTCGCAATACAGAAATCTTAGAACAAAGTAATAGAGGGCGTTCTGGAACACACGTATGGAGTAGATTTCATTGTCTTTTTCTTATTTAACATAACTGACGCGACGGACACAACAATAATAAAATCAAGAATCGAGAAGAAGACGAAGAAAAAAATAATAAAAAAAAGCAGTAGAAACAAGAAACGTCAAGGCTGTTTGAATATTTTATTGTTAACAAGAATCAGTTATATCAATAAAAAGCGAGAGTTGTTCGATTCATGTATCACATTGTCAATTGCACAAACGTCAGGTCAGCTATATAGGTAATTGTCCGAAAACCACGATAGTAATAGAATTGTTGTTAAGGCAGTTCACCTTCGTCTAACAATCGTCTAGAGATCAAATGAAACGAATAACAAATAAAAGGTCGATTGAAGAAAAGGCAAAATGTAGCCGGAAATGAAGCCATAAGCAAGCAAACAAACAGACAGGCACCTTCGCACGAACTCGCTCAATGTTGAGGACAAACTGTCTTTACGACGAAGAGGCGACGAAGGACGACACACTATAAAGGGCTGTGTGTGGGAGTGACAATGGATTTCAGTAGACAGACAAGACTTAACCTTGACGTTCAGCGGGAATACATATGAATGAATAATTGCACTACTCGGTTTGTTGCATCTTGCGAATATGAGTCATATAAATTGAGCATGAATTTTTGTACTCACCAAAAGTGTTGGCATTGAATATGAAGGGCATTCTCGTGCCCTTTGACGCATTGCGGCGACTTTTTCCTTGGTGAACTCGCACGTTTCCAAATGAGCGCGCAATACAGCTGCCAGTAGGCGTGGCTGATCGTCAAGCTCCGTGGCTAACGCTCTCTGTTGGCCTCTATTTTGTGTACTCTGTTGCATGGCAGCCAAAATGCGCGCCTTTTCACGTTTCGGCACCCGACCAAATCGCACCGCTGTAAATAGAAAAACAAAAAACATATTTCATCAAAATGAGTTCGTAAAAAAAAGTTTCAAAAAATGTACATTAAAAACATAAGGAAGATCTTAAGACAGGTGGCATTGTTGGCCAGGTGTCGGAAGCTACTATATACGTGTGTTCCATTTTCCACACACAACGCCGTCGGGAAGGACATGAATTTTTTGTTTTTTTTTGTTCACTGCTTAATCGATCTCTCCGGACGCACAGCACTGACCGACAAGAGGAAACAACAACGAGCAAGCCAATAAAAACAAAAATGTGTGAAAATGTACAAAGAGCCATGAGCAAGCCCTAAAGTAGGTCATTGTCTTTACGTATTTTTTGGGTGCGCGCATAATGATATTTTTATTTGCTCTTGAGTCGATTTGTAGATATTTTTTTTTTTTTTACTCAAGGTGGTTGTTACACTTTCTCCGCATCTCGGTCTAGAGCCGAACAGAGTAGTATACGTATACCAGCATATATATCATAAAGTTCCAACAGAAGACGAAAAAAAAAAAAAAATACCAATGTGGGTGAACTTTCTCGCGCCCATAACATTATTCGAAAAAGAACAAAGTAAGAAAGACGCACCTCACGATCATGAACTCTAATGAAATCGTTCCTCATCGGCGTCATCATCACCGTCGTCGTCGTCTCCCACTCATCAAGACGACTTTGAGTTCAAAGAGAAATCCGAACAGTTGTCAGAACTGTAACACTTTTAAGTCCACCTCGAGCTCAAGCTCACTATGTTCGGCCGCGTTGAAAGTCAATCAAAGAGCCACCAACTATACAACCAAAGCAGCAACCAACAAGCACCAGAAACAGCAAACTTCAGTTTAACTTCAAACTCCTATTAATTTCACTTTGAGAGTATCTGAGATGGTTAAACTGTTGGCCGCCTATCTCTTTCTAATTTGAGCACAATCTAAGAGGTCATGACCTACAAAACAACATAAAAGAGAGTGCGCGCACGAGGAGGCAACAAATTGTGACAGTAGCATACTTCTTCTTATTTAAGGAAATAAACAAAAAACAAATAAAAGAAAAAGAAAATTTGCCACAAAAAAGAAAACAAAACGAAGCCATCAATGAAAGAGAAAGCCACAGTTACAGCCATTGCACTACAAAGTGACAGCTAAACAGGCCTATTTATATTGATTCGTCGATTGATAACAACAGACCGGCACGGCGACAAGACTCAACACTTGGGACGCGTCTGTCATTGCGATTGTCACCGTCAGTATTTCGCGCAGCCATTACCAATGGATCCGTCATTGCAATTGCGATTGGAATGGATAAGCGTTTTTTTTTTGCCACAAAAACCAAAATGAAAACGAAAATGAGAGCGCCACCTATTTGCCTCATTTTTTTATACGAAAGAAATTAGAGAACGACAGCAACGGGCCACTAATAATGGTCCAAAAGACAAGCTTCAAGCCGCGTCGCTTTGCGCATTATCATCGGAATCTCTTGTTTGAATGATCATTTCATTTAAGCCCCCACAGAGAAAGGAGGAAACACAAACACGACGAAAGAGAGAATATCTTTCACAAAAAGAGGTCGCCAAGATACGAAACATATCGCATAGAAGAACAAAAAGTATTTTGTGCAAAATGAAATTGATTTCAGAACGGAGAAGAGTAGAACAAAGCCAGGTTTGGAAAAATTATTGGTGCATGAGGCCAACTGCATAAATTATGAGCTCTAATTTTTTATTTTTTATTTAAACTGGTGGTAGGAAGGTAGCTGCTATTTGCCGCTCTGTTAAAACGAAAATCGAAAGCAAAAGCAACCATGGAGAGGCGCAGCAACAGCTTGAAAAAGAAAGTGCAACTACTTTTTTTTTGTGTACGCTTTTGCCCGGTTGAACTGTGGAGTGAAACAGTGGAGAGTTGATGTGGATTTGTAGGATGATGGTTGTGTTGTAGGGAAATTTCGGACGCATTGCCGTGGGATTTTTGACAGACGAATTGACAAATGCGCTGATAAGGAGCACACATAGAGGTTTGTTTGAAAGTTGGATGGATAACGACGTGAGTATCTAGGTTGTAGGCTGGGAGGTGTTTTTAGGTCAAAATTGGGATGTGCAACAATCGTTGACAGTGGAAAAATGAGAGCAATTTTTTATAAAGAATTTTTTGTTAAAAGTTCCATCTTCCGTGTGAATTAAGTTGAATTGAGTTCGTTTTTTTAAGCAAGCAATTCTTATAGAAGAATGATTTTTGAGATTTCGAAGAGGTCAAAAACGCTAGTTTTCGAAAGCATCTATAAAGCTCAATTGACTGAAAGGAAAAATTAAGCTGATTATAAAAGGAGTACTGAAATTTTTTAAACTTCTCGGAGAACAAATCATACATTTGGAATCTTACAACCTCTTTTGTTTTTTATTTTCATTTTTGAAGGATTTAATTTTTGAAAATTAGCCTATTTCTATGCCAGCAACATTTGGCTTACATTTTTCACCTTTCTCATTAATATAATGATAATGGATACCATTATTTTTAGAACTCGCTCTCTTCTGAGATCGTTGATGAGGTCAAAAACGCAAAAAAAAAATATCAATTTTTGAATAAATGGAGTAATTTTTTTAATGACTCTCCTGACTTCATTTTTCCCATTTAATTCTAGCAATAAACAATTTCTGGATTTTTTTAATGCTCTTTCTAATTCGATGACAAAGTCTCTTGATTAAAATTTTCAAACCAATTTATTTAACAAAATATTCAAAAACCTTTCAAAACATCGTTTCCAATAAAGAAAAAAAAATATAGCACATTCGCGACTTTGAAAAATCATATTCATCATATTCTAAAGCTTCTCCTCTAAATGAAACAATTTTTACTTCCTAGACAATCGTACTGACTCAACCTTTGCAAAAGCTGCGGTCACTGAAAAAAATGTTTCTATGTACGTTTTGAGTATGATAATTCAGAATGACATTGACATTGAAAATTAATTAGTATTCCCAGACTTTTCACATTTACGTTCAGTCAAACAATAAGTATCCGCAATTGTTAGTGCTTTAAGAATTTCAACAACCAAGCGCATTTAAGTTGAGCAAATTTAGATATGCGATAGGAGGCCAGACGGTTGGGAGTGAAAGTCATTTAGAAATGTGAGTCACTTTCCAAGTTAATTCTGAAAATTTTACTGGCAAAGAAATATTGTGTTATCATATTTTGTTGGGCTTTTTACTGAAAATAGATATGCCTTAATAAAATGGATTTATTCTTTGGAAAACAAGAAACAAAGTGTTACCCGGCTTTGCAAACATTTCTATATAATTTTGTCAATTTGCATTTTTTGTTTTTGAACGAGACGAAAACCCGAAGATACGTACGTGCATTGTGATAGTTAACATTTCCTTTAAGTATTCCTTTTAAAATTGGTAATTCCTCTGCCATTTTTGTTTTTGTTGATTATGGTTTGTTTTTATTATATAATTTATTTATTTTTTGTATTATTTAGAAATAAATTAAAATCATATATAATCCACAAATTGTTTGATTTTAATTTGTTTATGTGACGGCATCAAAGGTACTGCGACTTTTTTTTTATGTTTTGGTATCAATAGTACGGCAAGTTGTTAAGTTTAGTTATAATCCAAAAACATGAGTTTTGTTGTTTTTTTTTGGCACATAAATGCACTGTTTTATTTAAAAATATTTTTTCTTTTATTTGTTATAAGGAAA
The DNA here is from genome assembly GCA_963555765.1 of Orthonevra nobilis. Lineage (NCBI taxonomy): Eukaryota > Metazoa > Arthropoda > Insecta > Diptera > Syrphidae > Orthonevra > Orthonevra nobilis. The sequence continues at coordinate 9,969,491 of OY743227.1, read as the reverse complement.
CAAGCAACAAAAAAAAACTTAAACAAAATCACAGGTGAAAAAAAACAACAATTATAATTTAATCTTTTATTTTTATATTTATATATAAATTATATTATTTTTGTTTTTTAATTTATTTATTTGTTTCAGGTACAAGCGGTTTGTTTGTTTTTTTTGTGTATATTTTAATTTTTTAAACTTGTTATATTTAATAAATTTGTATTTATTGACCACCACTTTTTGTTGTATTCACTTGGAAAATCACAAATATTATGCATTTTATTTGTTGTAGTAAAACTTTTTAAATTTTCTCTTTATTTTTTTTTTTTTGTTTAGAAAAATTAAAACTTGTTGAAGGAACTTTCTTTACATCACATAATATTTTTGTTTTTTTATTACATATTTTTCTTTTGTAGAAATTTCGCGTTATAAACTTTTGGTATAAACAATAAATAATTATTTTTTCCGGTTAATCCTTTTTTTTTGTATGTAGGTTTTGTCGAAAATTATTTTCTTGTTTTCAATTGTGTTGAATAAGATTTTTCAAAAAACTTTATTTATATTTTTTTTTTGTAAATTCACTACACCGTCGATTCTGTACGATAGGCAGATTGTTGTCAGCACGGTGGATGAATGATGAATATTTGTTGTGGTTTTCTTCTGTTTAATTGCAAATGCAAACATGACAAAACTCGACAAGGTCTTGAACGCGACTAACTGTAAAATTTGCTAGCACGTTACGAATATAGGTAGTAATCAGACGGAATAATACTGTGTGTACAATATACACACATTTGAGAGATATCGTTTTTCAACACAATACAAGACACAAGAGACACTCCACAACAACTCTACCGCACTGGCCATACAATGAACGAGTGTGCTCGCCAATTTGAGCGCTGCTCGCTCACAGTTCTGTGCTTTTTTTACCGAGCTGTTTATTGTTTTTTTCTGTAACCCGCGCTTTGAAAATAAAGCACAAGAGAAGAAAAAAGATACGCAAGCCAAACGAAGAGAATGCAAAAGATACATGACAAAAACTAAGATACATTTTCGAAAGAGAACCGTGGTAGTCTTTGGTCTCTTACACACTCGGGGGAGCTTTCATGAATGAATACTCAGCGCTTTTGCGGAGAAGTTCGGCGTTTTACCATCCAGAGGACTCTGGCGTATACGTAACATTTGTTTCTATCAATAATTTTCCGCATTTTATTTTTACACAGAGAGAACCGGGAAGCCTTCGTTCTCTTTACACTATTCATTTTCTCTTAATTTAAATGTGCTTTTCACCTCAACTCTTATTTTCGTGGTGAGATAAGCTACTCTTTACTCAAAAGCTCACTTTGTAAAGAGAATTCATTTCTCTGACCTGCACTAACTGCAACGAATTTAACTAAAAGGAAAGCAAGAAAAAATGCACCTACACCCAGAAAAGCAATGCACTAACCTTGAACTTCAAATGAACCAGAATATTCAAATAATTGCGTCGTGTTTACGAAAAATTACTGACAACGAGTACAAAAATACAATCAAATTATTTCCAAGCATTTTAAAATGCAAATCTCAGTTTTTGTCTTTCTGTTTAAATTTTATTTTTATATCTCAATATGACACTGACAAGCGAGACATTAAATACATTAGATCTGTCGTGTGTACACAACGTCAAAAGGAATGTTTGCCTTTTATTTTTGGCGAAATTTGATGCCATTAGACAAACAAATGACGAGTGAATCACACTTGAAGGACTATTTTCGTTGTTTCACTGAGAGGGAAACTAAAAGAAAAACAACTAAAAATTGTGAGTAAGTTTTCTGTTGTTATTTTTGACAACTGCTCGCATTTCAATATGGCGACAAGTTGATTAATCTACCAATGCGTTCTGTGACTCTCGGAATGTGTCATGGGGACTAAGTAAGTAAGAATGCCATCTTATCTTGGGTGATGAATTCAACATTTGCAAGTACGAATGGTCACAACGTCTTTTTTTTAACCTGTCAAAATGGTTTGTCACATTTTCCAGAAACGTCAAACTTCCAATTATTAACGCGGATTTTAGATGGTCTTCATTAACGTATGTCACTATTACAGTTTAGGGCGTCAAAGTATCTGATTAACTTATCAACCGAATTTCGAATAAAAAGACGCAAACTAGCCTCTGACAAACGGACTGTAAGAAAATACTTAATACAGTTGATGATCTTGTTTAGAATAGATCCGGATGGATATATTTGTTTACACAAGTGTCGAGCCAAGTGGCGCCAAGAACGATACGGAGCTACAGATTGTTTGTTTAAATTGTTTTAATTTGACGAAATGCGCAGCATGGAACGCATGCTTAGGGATAAAGCCACTTCCGTCATTTAATTGTTGGCATATCTCGGGTGTTTCTGTTTATTCCACTCATATGAACTCTAAAGAGTATCAAATCAATTATAAAGAAAATAAATTAATAGAAATCTTTTAAGGGCTAAACAACTAGCTTAAAACATGAAACTCCACTCTTTTTAGACCCACAGTCTAGCTTTATCTTTTCCGTGCGTTTTTCGCATAAATGGTGCGTTTTGGACCTTCAGTGTATTGCCTAACCCGCACGGCGCCAGCAGCTTTATCACGGCGGCTCAACCCTTCACAGCAGTGTTCGCGAAAAAATGCCCGATGACCTTTTTTTGGCCGAATTTGAAGTCAGGACCTCACGAACACGAGTCCGACGCAGTAGGGTTACAATGATTTTGAAGACAAGACTTGATCATTTTTTCCGAATCAACTATTTTAACGTAGAAATTGAGTAAAAAACTTTGATGATGCATTTACAAAAAATATCATTGTGATTTACCGTTTATAAGTAGCTCAAATTTAACATGTTAGGCAAGTTTAGTAGTTACCTCGGAAACTGACGCCTTGACTGACCTAACTTAAGTCATTCGACAGCCTTGAACTTACTCAGATTTAGTTGATTTCGCCATGAAAAAATGATGCTCGTTTAATGTATAAAATGTCAACCTCGAGCCACGCACTCACGACAAACATCCCACAAAAGACACAACTATGAGCTTTGAAATAAGTACATGAAATTTGTCAATAAATAACTCCCTTGTCCCATTTAATTTTTTTCTCATTTTAAATAACTCAAGGCACTTGACACCTGTCAAAGCCACACAAAACAGCGCGCAGATACAAAGATACATATTTGCAAACAAATTACTAGCCACAAAATTGTTAGCGCAAGAAATCTTCATAACGGATTTTAGGTTACATTTCAAAGCACAGAGACCCTGAAGCATTGTTAACCGACACAAACACAAGCAAACAATCAGACGAAGCGAATAAAAAAAAGAAAAACGCAACAACAGACACCTGGTGGTCATTGAACTATTAATGGGACAGCATCTATACAGCTCATAACCACAGCCAGGCTAACACAACAAAAGGCACCAGCGCGCTCAAAACAATCACGAAACGGAAAAAAGTGAAAGTTAACATTGTTGTACCAAAGGCACATCTAGTTGAAAGAGAGAAAGAGAAACAAAACAAAAAATAATAAACAACTCTGGAGGAAATTTATCATGAAAACAATTTGCTCATCTGATGGCTCTTGTTGCATAACGGTGATGGAATACAAACCAACCAGGAAATACGAAACTTCAACTACTGCACCAGACACTCTTCTTGTACGTATGTACATCGAATAACCGGGAACAACAAGTGTTGTCATCGAAGTCATTATCAAATTCGCAACATGCAACCGAACAACGTTGAACGCCCCTCCTCCACTCCAGCAAGATTAAGCAAACCAACACCATTTCTTCATATCACTTTCACTTACAAAAAAAAAAAAAAACACAACCTAACCTCAATTTGAGTTTTCTTTTTTCTGTTTACGTGCCTTTTTTGTCTTTCTTCTACTACTTCCACACTCTCATTCGACGACGATTGGACCTCGCACGCATTAAAAAAAAAAGCGTTAAAAAAGAGCCGCCGGAGGGGCTTAAGCCAACTACTATATAACAAGTTCGTTGAACCTCACCACTCCATCAACAATTGCATAAGATACATTTTTTTTTTGTTTTTTTGTTTTCTTTCCATGATTTTTTCTTTGATTTTATATTTATTAGCTCTGGTTGCGTGGTGTGAGAGTGTATCTCGAAATAACCTAAATTAATTTTACGATTGAGACTCCGTTGGATTGCATGCAACAACCCAACAACCAGTCACCGCATTACCATCAACTGACAACAAGTCATGTGCGATCGTTGTTACTATTCCGATTAACAAGGGAATGTCAAATTTATAAACAACACAACACTAACAACAAAAAAAGATAAAAATTAGCAAAATGCATTGACCAAGGATGAAAAGAGAAGGCGGCGGCGACGACGCGCAAAGGCTGATCTACTCAAAGGCGAGCGCACTTACTCATACAAAAATAGTATATCGAGCGCTATTGAAGCCATGAGTGAATGACCGAGCATGACCTAAATTTGTGTCGCTGCACTCGGTTTATTTCACACAAATATACAATCAAACGAACAAACAACATCTACACCACCACAAAAGTGGGTGCATGCAAAAAATAAAATATGCAATGCATCTCGCAACATTCTCCAACAGAGCTATACCCAGAGATACGAAACGAAAGAACATACACAAAAAAAGCAAAAAAAAAAAAAACATCGTATTCTATTATCGCTCATTCTTCGAATTCGAATTTGAATTTAGAATCTGAATTCTCGAAAATTTCAACATTGTATTGTTGCATTTACGCTACCAGCAGCCAGCCAGCAGTCCTCACACACGGACGGTGGCGTATGAGTAATGTTGCGAAACATTTGAGACTAGTCGATGGAAACCTTCGAGAAATTTTTATTGTGTGTATCGGTTCGGATTCGGATTCGGATTCGGTGTCGTTGACCGGAGCTCACCAGCGCCGAGCTCATCGTCGAGATACACACTCGAATGCGAGATGTATCTATTGGTGAATGGGGGAGTGCGAGCGAGACACAAACACAGACTGTACTGTAGAGAAGTCATTGAAAAATGAAAGTTATTTTTTATGTGTATGCCTGTGAATACGGTGCGAGATAGGTGTAGAGAAGATGTGGGTTAGATACTCGTTCGAGAATCGAAACGACAGATACTGTGTATCTGAATATGACCCCGGACTAAATGAGAGTTTTGCTCTTCGTTCTAACCCGCGGCTATATACACACTCGTACACAGTCTCACAACTGCCTCACCAGCCGTTCCATTAGCCATTTTTGAGGTAAACAACCTCTGAAGGTTCATCTACTCGTATACACCACTTTGTGGGTTGTTTTTTTTTTGTAAGTTTTTGTATTTCTATTCTAATAATTGATTGGCAAGACAAATCACAATTGAAGGGGGTCTCTGCTCTACCGCTACTCATATTCATTCGCCTCACTCTCGTTATTGTATCTTTTCGTGTTCCATTATATCTTTCTTTTTGTATTTTACGTAACGCATGAAATTTCACTCGTTATGCAATAGAAAGTAGCAGCAAAACCGACGCTTACTCCGACTACAACGACGATGACGACGAAGATTTATTTGGGGAATCAATGTTGAGTTGTTTGCTAGTTTTGTAATCTCCATAGCTCACTCTGAGTGATGATGATGATGATGATGATGCTGTTAAATGCCATGATTGACAACGACGATGGCACAAATGGTATTCGTCAATTTGTCACACCATCCTCTCATGCTAAGAGGATTACTCTAGCTCGCTCTATTGATGGCAACAAAACGAAAGTGAAAAAAAAGCGTGTGTACACATCGCAGAGACCGCCCGCCTTTGCGGTAAGCTTCCGCATTTCTAAACTCCTGCTCTTTTATATGTCAAGTGGGTGAACAAAATAATAACTCATCAATTTTCACCTCGACACTAGTTTCAGACTATTTTTTAGCTGTGTGCATGGATGGCGTATGAGCGCGCGACCTGAATAGAGTTCAAATTTAAATGAACCCTACACAAACGCCTCGTCCTCCTCCTACTCCAGACGACAATAGATTTCTAAATAAAAACAAAACCACTCAACAACACTCTGTGCTACAATGTGCGTGACACATCTGTCTACAAGTTGCATAAAATTCCAACCGCTCGGCTGGCTGGCTAGCTGGCTGGCTCGCTGTTCGTTTCAACAATTGAAAGACCTAGAAAAATTAAAGCCTACACATACACTATGGCACACAGGCACACAGACACAAATGCAAATTGAAATAAAATGAAGAAAGAAAAACAAAAATTACTTTCAATTTGGTTAACCTCGTGCTAATTTGAGTTCATTTTAATTAAAATAACTGACTGTGTGTCAGAGACCCAACAAATCTATCTGTGTATCTCTGTATCTGTCAGATAGTTTCAGCTAGTCCAAGGAATAGGTTCTGAAGCTTTTTTTTTTGTTCGTCCCCTACACATCACCGTGAATAATGCGAAATGCACAATTTTTGTGTTTTGTTAAGAGATTTAAACAAATTTTTTTTAAAATAAAAAACTTTATGCAAATTGATAAGCAGTCATTTGCTCTGGTGTGTGAGGCATTTCTGTTTCTGTTTTTTTGTCTTTTTTGCTGTCGACTTACGAACGAACGAGGGGCGAAGGAGAATTTTTATTTGAGTGTGTGTTTGTGTGTGCTATAATAAATGCTTCAGCTGACCCAGTTTTTCGCCACCAGTGGTGTTTTTTTTTTGTTTTGTTTGACGTTATGAACGTCAGACTTGTACGGTCAACGAACTCGATTTGCCTCGACTGATAGCATGCGTACGAGTGTGAGTAAATTTTGTATCTGTATGTTTGTTTTTTTTTTGCTGAGGCAGTTTTTTTTTTTGTTTTTTGTGAGGGGGGCCTACACTAAACGTGCTCGCATTTATTTCAGTTTCGTTTTCTACGAAATCTCTGTTGCGTGGTATAATTTCCAAGAGATACATTCATTCCCTACATCTTTTGCCCCGAGGAATGAAGAAATCTAGGAGAAGGTAGAGAGATTTGGGTAAAAATAAAAAAAATATATAACACAACACAAAAAAAACTTTTTTAATCGATGAAATAAATTTCCAATTTTCTAGGTCGATGGTCAGTTGGTATATTTTGTTGTTTTATTTTTTTTTTCGAGTGTGAAGTAACCTCTTCTTTCCTTGAAAGATAATGAAAAGGGGAACACGGTCATTTTTATTAAATTGTAATAATAACAAAGCATACACATGACAACCAACGCCGCACGCATCAAAACCTATGTAAAAGATTTTGAAGGATTTTTCTTTTTTTTTTAAGTCAATGATGAGTGGGATTTCTGTTGTCATTGTAGATATAATACTATATTTTTTTTTTATTGTTATTTTAATGCGAAGAGGTGCCATGAAAAAAAGCGGAAAATCATAATGACACTGGAGATGTCAAAATTGGGTCATAGCTCGAGCATAGATAAATGTGTCATTTGGCACGAACGACGTTTGATGGTAAAAATACAAATTTTGGATTTGTTTTTTTTTGGATAGAAGATTCGATGCTGGCAAATGCAAAGAAATTATGAATAATATTTGCAGCATGATTTATGTATGCATTTTAAATGGTAGCCGATAACATTTAGAATATTTCTGAAATGATTAGTATTTAAGTTTTATATTTCAGTTCATTCGTAAGAGATTTTTTTTGCAAGTGAATTAGAATATTGTTCTTATTTCGCTGATTAAGTGCTAGAAATGAATGAACACGATTTAAATTTGGAAAATTCTGTGTTGTTACTGTTTCGGTAAGCGACTTTGACAACATATTTTTTTGCATGAAATTAACGCTAGGGATGGTGTTGAAAAACTTCCTGGACATTTGATTTCTTGAAAGGAGACGCCGAGATAGTGTGATTCAATAAAGAAAAAACTCTTCCTGTGAGGAAGGATAAAGTTTACGCTTTAACTAAACGAATGTCAAAAGCACTGACAGAAAATTCAGTCGCGAAAAAAATCCGCAAGCGTGAAAATGTGAATAAGAAAAATTCATCAGCAGAATGCATATTGGTAGAAGAGGTTGGGCTCTCGATTTCATAATTTTTTGTTAACATAACACGAGGGCTTCGATACTTTTTCTAGGGGAATCGAAAATTAAGATCCAAATTCCAGATCGAAATTCATACTTCCGTCGGACAATCGCAATAACCAAGTACAAACACTTAGATGTCCTGGCCTTGTGAAGTGGATGAATATGAACTCTCCGGCCCTCACAGTCCAAGAGTCTCAGAGACCAAGCCTGACTCGAATGGCTCTTTGTTCGAAACTAAGTTTGCAAAATGCTTCAATTTTCGTTTGAAGGTAATTCTAAGACTTCTTCAAAAACCAATTTATAATAAACAGCTTATGTAGATCTCTAAAAACACAATGCATGGCAAGATAGTAAGGGTTAAATTTTAAACGGACAAAAAGTTTTTCAGAGAAAGCATAGCAAACGTAAAAATCAAAAATTAAAAAAAAGTTTTTAAACAGGAAAAAGTTTTTTTAATTTCAATCATGTATTAAAAAACGAAGCTAATCGACTAAATCTCGAATATATTTTAAAAAACTGAAAGAAAAGAAATCCTTGCATGGAAACAGAATCTAAAAACTACAAATAAAATAAAAGTAAACCAAAGAAAAGTCGAGGTGAATGTATTTTCGTCTCAAATATTGTATGTCAAGTGGATTCGCCCAAAAAGATTTACACACATTTTTTTTTTTCTCAAAGAAAGAAATAGAATACTTTTTCTGTTTGTTGAAATTTTGTGATTTGTTCGAAACAATCATCTACTTTTTTGAAAACTATAACAATAATAATTTCTTAAACCTTCTAAGTAAGATAAAAATACAAAGTTGATTGAACTCCAAGTAAACCTAAACCTGTCAACCAATGTTCACATCACAGATCCTATCTATCTGTCAAACGACTACAAAAATAAACGAGTCCACCATACCTACCTAATCGCATTCGAAGAAATCTAGACTTAACTGTCAATCCAGTCAACCTGTCGAAAAGGCATGTAAACTTTTTCTGGAACAAATGTATTCTTATCGAAAAAAAAAATAGCTGTCAAAGATTGCTACTATGAGTCAATCGCTAGGCATTTCCTCTCAAGACCAATTCATCATTCACCATCTAACCCTCTGTTCGCAAGAAATATGTACATACATCTACAAAGAAAACAAACGACTTTCGATTTCACTAAAAGAGTCAATGGCCTAGCTAACCGTCTCTCGACTGACTGCCTTCCTTTCTACATCGTATCTCGTGATGACTATAATCATAATAATTATGATGTAGCCAACACGCTGAGCACTGAACACAGACGCTAGTCATAAATGTTGGCGTGCTACTTAATTAATACAAGATACAAGTTACATTCATCTATTTGTCTGTTTGTCTGTTTGTTTCTCTAACGACAGACAAAAGATACATCTTCAATCTTTGTTCGTTCGAATACGAGCGTACATGTAACTCCCCTGCCTGACTTCTGTCATTGTTGTGAGCTAATTTATTATCTCATTCACTCCTGGGTTGGCCCATATTTTTTTTTATTGCCTTTCCTTCTTGTGTTCTGGTTCTGCCGAACAAGTCAACTGCTATGCAAAGCTCCACCACCACCCGCCGCGACGACAGTCTTTGTGTGGCCGTGTGTTGCAGCAGCAAAAATGTTTGTCGTTCACGAATTGGGTTAAGTCCGGTCATTCCACTCGTAGCACAATTCTACAACGATTCCACCATTTCACCTCCTTCGCCATCAACAAACGAAACGAGACAACCTCCCTCACTCGTGTCAACTCCTACCAATACCATCAAACAATACAAAACGAAACGAAACGAAAAAACAGAGCAACAACCCACTGTTGTATACTGTCATATGGAAATGTCGGTGACGTTGCCTGTTTCGAACGAATGTTGCCTCTCAGCAGCCGTTCCGTTGTCTCTCGCATACGTTCCGATGACGAAAAAACAAAAAAAAAGTAGGTAACCAATAAAAAGGAACAAACGATAAGGGAATTATTGTATTTCTTTTGCCTCTCCACTTCATGAGTGACTTCTTTATTTCCCTCGCTACGAGAGAGACCCCGAATTCGAATCGAATGTAACGAAAAATCGCTGTAAAAGTGGGACAAGCGCGAAATATAGCCTCCACATAGAAAGAAAATACCAACCAACCAATACTCACTCACAAACGGGAGAAGGGTACATATTTTGTTGTGTTGTGTTTTTTTTTTTCGTAACTAAAAATTTCGTTCATGGCTGGTCAATGAACTCAACTCAACTCAACTCGACTCGGCTCGCAGCATGTTGGTATTGCTGGGCTCCTTCGCTAGCAGTTCGATTCGATTATGAGTGCGATTTTGTGTATGTATTGAGTGAGATGGGGTGTTGGCGCTCGAAGGCCGCCAGGGGGAGTACCCTCGGTATGTTGTAATCTTATCTGATTTCTGATTGTATGGGTGTGTGTGTGTGCGGGAGAGTTAAATGATTAGCACAGCTCGTCTATTTTTTTATTTAGAAAAAAATAAAATCAACTCAAAATGTTACTTGATAGACAAGGATGGCATGCGAATGGAACAAGGTGAACTAAGTGGGTGGTTGGGGCATGAGATATTTGCATGTTTCGCAATTTTGTTGCAGACACATTGAGTACAAGGATAAGTAATATCAAAAAACTAATGTAAACTTACCATCTCTGCTCATTCCGACGGCGATGCACTTTTTCAGGCGACAGTACTGACATCTGTTGCGATTAATTCGCAATATACTGCACTGTTGGTTCTTTGTACATGGACGATATTGAATCTTTTGCTGAATGGAACGTCGAAAGAAGCCCTGCAAGTAAAACAAAAATATTTGTAAATAAACAATGACATTTGTGAATCGAAAGAACAACAAAAAAATAATAATAAATATGAATAAGAAAGAAACGTACATCACTTGTTCCGGACGCTAGATTTTGTGCGGATGTTGCACACTCTGTCTTAATCTCAATTTGAACACTCTTATCGCTAGTCTTACTATTGCTACTCAAATTCTCATCAAATTTCTGACATAAATAATTCATAGTCATTGTTTGATCGCACATGGTGGCCTCATCGTCACATCCCGAATCCATGTCCATCGCTTGACAATTGTTACACTGACATGGCACCGTTTCTTGGTCAATTTTCAATTGTTGCGGTGTACATGTACATGACGAGAGCACCGATGATGCTGTCGACGATGCTGTCGATTGTAGACTCGATGAGCTCGACATACTCGAATTACTATCCGAACTGTCGCGCCGATTGTGCGGGGCGGCTACTGTTGTGTTGGTTGTATCCTCTGGGATAATGCCCAGACGTTTGGCCAATTCGGAATTTTGTCGTTCCAACGATAAGGCGGCGACTTTTTCCTCACCAACCGTCTGATTTTGATGGCTCTTCACATTAGCATCAGTCTCTTGTTGCTGCTGCTGTTTGCGTTGTTTCCACTCGCGAGCGTAACGAATTTTTTTCCACGGACACTGATACGATTCATAATTGGCCGCCGAGGCCACCACCATCATCGTTTGATGCTCTTGTTGATGCTGATGACGATTAAAAATCGCATTGCCACTGTTATCACTGTGACTATTATTATTATTGGCGCCGCACTCGTAATCATCATCATCGATACCCGATTCATTGTCTGTTCGATGCGTTTTCGAGTTCAAATTCGACGACGCGTTGTCACTCGCACGCACTTTAATACTACTTAAATTATTATTATCGTGTTGTTGTTGTTGTTGATCTTGTGGCGGTAACATTATTGATGCCGTCTGCTGTTGTTGTTGTATCGATTTCAGTCTTTTTCTATGCTGTGTCTGTTGCCCCTGGCTATGACTTGGTATTTTCAAATGTTCAAAATGTGCATTTGGACTAGCTGTCGGCTTAGGAATAAAATTATTACTATTACTACTACTATTATTATTATTATTATTATTATTGGTGGATGTTGTTGTTGTTGTTGTCTTAATTGTTGTTATTGGCGCGGATTCCAATAGTTTAACTAACGCCGAATGTTGCTCTTTCAATTGTTGACTTTTATTTGACGCCCCTGACTTGTCATTCACCCCAATGATAAGTGTTGTCGTTTTTGACATCATCATTTGTTTTTTATTATTCAAATTAGTCATAGTATCCATTGTTGTGGTGTTGTTTGAATTGGATTTATTATTTATTGTTGATTGGTTATCCGTGATAATTTCTTGAATTGCACAACCCATTATAAATTAAGAAAAAAAAAATAACAAACTATAAATTTTCAAAACTGAGTGTTTTTGATTTTCGTAAATGAAAAAATAGCAGTATTTTTTTTTTAATAAGTATTTTTAATAAGGAACATGTTGATTATAATTATTATTTTTTTTTTTAAAGATATTCTTCAAATTGTTTTCCACTCACGACCGTTGTGCCAAATTTTTATTTATTATAAATAATTTTATTTAAAAGAGAAAAAAACGCGCACACAAAATTTCGTGTAACCGTTTCATTTGACAAACAATTTGCGAATGATTGTTGGCCCCAACGTCGAACTGTTTATTCATTTCGAATAAAAATGTTTCCAACGAGGAGTCGAACGAGATACATATGAGAAGAAAACGAAGAAGAAGAGGAATAAAGTAATCGAGACTCGCTTGCAACGAGGTCTTTCATATATGACTGAGGGAGAAGGGAATTGGTGCGCGATAGAGTGAGAAAATGCAGCTAAAACGAACGAGGGAGCCGGAGCTCCACATTCGAGCGTACGTATTTTCCTCGTAATTTTTCGTTGTACGAGTAGTTTCATTTGGATACATTTTAGTTGTATGAGTTGGTCTTTGATGGCCGCCAACCTCGCGCTACATAGATTGTGGGGTAATTGAAGTCATTCACACCGAATCCATCAAATGTGGATGGGAAGGTGAGTGGAGTGAGTAGGAGTACTTGTAGTGCGCGGTGCGTGCTTAATATGGCGAGGGTGGTGGGTTAATGCTGGTTAATCACCCCATAAGACGCGTTATCAGTTTTCGTCTTTCTTGTTTCCGCACCTGCATATGTACCGTGATGATCAATTATGGCGGCTTTTATATGATTTATCGTGTTTTCGCTTTTATCGATCCAGGACATATTTCGATGGGGATGCAGGACGTCTTTCTTTACTTTTGAGCCAAGGTATCATGATCGTTACCTCCGAACGAATGCAAGCAGCAACAAAGAGTGCAATGCACTTCATTGACAGTTGTCATTCTTTTTTTTCTTTTTACTTATCTCATTTGCTATTAATCACACGAATGTGCAAAAAGCAAAAAAAAAATTTGTAATAAAAGAAAATCGAAATTATCGATACTCGAAGTAGTTTGGAGCTCTCTTTCAGTCTCTTACGGCGCGCTCGATTATATCATTCGAGGCGAGCGCAGTTGGTCTATCTCTGTCGTTGTCCCGCGAATTTGTATCTCGAACCTAGCAAATATGTATGCATGTGTATCTGAGCAGTCAGTCGTCGTATCTGTGTGTGCGTTCGTAAAGTCATAGCCAGTTCAACGAACCCGCCATTGTCGTGACCCAGTTTTCGGTCAGCTACCTCGAACCGAATGTGGAGCTCATTGCTGCTACTGCTGCTACTCTTGATTGTGTGTCTCTGTGTGTGTGTGTGTGTATGTATATCTTATCATCGACGAGTATGATGTGTGTAGGATTCATGAGCATGAATGAGGGGGGTTTGCGCGGACTATATTCACATAGCAAGGACTTATGTAGCGGCATGACAGGAGGTGGATAAGTTTTTTTTTTGCGAAATACATATTTTATTTTTTTTTATTTAGTTTAATTTTATTTTTAAACATTTTTTGTTGTATGTTTATTTTAATCGTGGATTTAAAGGCGAATGTGCATAGTTTTGGCTTGTCACCTTTTTATCCGAGGACTGGGAGTTCACGCAGCTCACTTTGCTTAGCACTATGTGCGTGATATTTCAAAATCTATATCGCGGCGTGTCATTTTTAATTTGGATTTCTGTGTTTTTTTTTATCTTTTACCTTTATGCGTAACGCACTTTGATTGCATCATGGACTTACGTGAGAGTACAGTGACTCGAGCTAAGAAAACCAACAATTGACAATTGAATTGGGCACTTAAAAAAAAAGAGAAAAAAAAACGGAGTTATATCAAAAAGACTAGAGACAATAAATGATGTTTTGTGGGCTGTGGATCAGAGTCAGTCGGTTGGTTGGGTTACCGCTTCTGTACGCAAGCGCAAACAGATGAAACGAAACGAGTTCCAAACGAAAGTGAGAGGGAATTGCACATAAATTGTGATATTACATGACGATGTCTGTTTTTTTTTTTTTTTATTGTTTGGGTGTGGATGTATGGCAGAGGCTATAGTATTAGTTATCTAATAAAATTGTTGCCTTAGTTTAAATTTTTTCATGCGAATTGAATTTATTTTTTTGTTTCCATCGTTGCTAATTGGACGTCGTTGATGGATGTTAAGATGTTTGCAGTTTCCCGAAAAAATACTTCAAAATTTTTTGAATAGAAGTGCCAGGAGGTTGAAGATATAATATGATGTTCGTCACGAGCAGTTTTGTCTCTAAAAAAAATTATTTTTTGATTAAACATAAATTTAGAACAATATTGCGGTAGACATTTGGCAACTTGGAAGTCAATATCTTTTTGAGTCTGTTCATCTGAGACACACAGTCGCCAATGGGCCCATTCCTAGGTATCTTCTTAGATTTAACCTAAAGCGATTCCTTGCAGCCTGCCTAGTGCACACCTGCCCAGCGGATTGAGCTAATAGACTGGTGCAGGTACAGACTACAAGTACTCCACAAAGAGGAGTTGTCTCCCCGCTGCAACGGCTACTAGTGGATACTCTAACCCCCAAGGTTTGAACTGGGCTTTTAAATGCTCATTCGTTGGCAGTCTTAGCTTTGCACTATCTCTAGTATATTCATTGCCCGCAGTTTACGAGTTTTTTCTTCACAAATATCGAGATAGTGTTCTTCCATAGGAAAAACTCATTCTTAACTTAAGTACCTCAGAAACCTTGGAAAGACAACATCACAAAGATAGAGTTAGGAAGTCATGCGTTAGGAAGAATATGAAGAATATGATCAACATAGCTTGCCGCTGGAATAAATCCTGAATCTAACACATACCGATCGGTGTCTTTGGATGGACAACCCTCTTGTGCACACGTCGTTGAATGTTTTGAGGAGGAAAACGACGAAGACTATTATGATTAAAGTTGAAAAGACTCGTATCAGATCTATTTCCTGTTGGTATTTATGCGGAATGACTCGAGATACCCCACAACGGTTTTTGAACCAGGAAGAAAAAATAGAGTCCATTGCGGGGTTCACATCATTTGGACTGGGACAGAAAGATGATTACGACAGAACTTTCGTCCGAAAACTCGAAGACCTCTGTTAAGCTAACAGCTAAGGTACGTTCAGAGATTCATACTCGTACCCGGGTGGGTCATGATTAGTCCAGAACTATGTTTTCAGATATATTCCAAATCAAATCTTCATAATTGAACAATGAATCTGAATTGTATTGAGCCTCCGGACAGAGTGAATAAAAATCCACCCCTTATCAATTTATATAAATCGTATTTTTAAATAGGCTTGTAGAAAAAATTGTTAGAGAACATATCCAATCTCTACAGATAAAAAAAAATCTCGTTACAAATATCCAGAATAAACCATTTTAAGTGTGCTGCTCAAGATGTCTTTTCTTGATTTACAGTTTTGCCCAGTTCTGCATTTGGTTTTGGTTTACATCTTAATTTTTGCTAAGCTAGCTTTACAATTAACAAAAAAAGATACGTCAGTTTGACAGTATTTGGTCATGACGCTGTGGACACTTTTTAACGAAAATAGAAAATATGGAAAACCGAGCGCTAACAGCAGCTTAATGGCACTATACAGACGGCTCCGGGTTAAACGACTGTCAAGTGTCTGTGACATTTAAAACAATTTTCGAATCTACACATCAATGCACATCAGGGGGTAAGCGCACCCACTAAGTCGAAGCTATTGGGGGGAGCTAGTAAAGGATCGAGTTGACCGAAGAAACTTCTTGCTCGAGACCTATCGAAGTAAGTATTTAAACGGTTCCTTACTGCTCTCTCGGTTTCCTCCGATCATAAAAATCATTTCAAAGAACGGGTATTCCGTTCCAAACAAAAATCGCCTCCTTTCTCATAATCATCGACAGTTCCATTTCATAACAAATCCACAGAAAGCAAACAAATCTACAAATCGCTTTTCAATTTCGACGCAATGTTTGACGTTTTTAAACTGTAAACAACTCTCACTTACTCAAAGTCTTTCGTTCATTTGCACTCTCCACTTCCATTTTTCTCATCACAAGAAAATCAATGTAAACGCCAAACAAACTTATGCACTTGTTCAATTCTTCTGTTTACATTCCCGAATGCACACTTTGATGACTTACCGACAAATCGAACAACGAACCGGACATGGCGCCATTCGATTTTCGAGCACGCAACCCAAAATGCCAATGAACTCTAGAAAATTCTACTAAATCGAATTCAAAACAAAATTGGGTCATCATTTGTCATGCTGACTTACTTTTTTGATGTTCCCACTTTATTTTCATTTTTTTTTTGTGATTTTTTTGACATCAGGTGCAGCGTATTCGGATGTTTTTTTTTTATTGTTGTAATCATCAGTTTCGACTGTCAGTTGGGCGCAAGATGGAAATGGATGAAGTGAAAGATTTGAGTGAAAGAAAATGCCAAGCATTAATTTTCACTTTTCTTTTTTATTTCTTCATAATTTGGAAATCCCTTACACTTTCGATTTTGTTCTTTTCTTAATTGTATGTGGTTCAAACTAGGTGAAAAGAAGAAGAGACGACCAGAGAATGGAGCGCATTAAGGGGGAAAACATGCGTGAAAAAGATGTAAATTTTCACTTTTTAAGCACCGTTTTGGTGGAATTTGAGAACTTTTTTTTTTATGGGCTTTGACAATGGGAGCTGATTTTTAGCGTGAAGTGTAGAGAATGAATTTAGTGGAGAAGAATGGCATTTGGGAGAATTGAAATTTTTAAGGTAGTTTTGATAATTTGCCATTTTGATGGGATAAGCTGTCTTTTATTTTCGAATTTTCGATGCTTTGAAACGGTTGTTCACTCTCCCGCGCAAGTCCAACACATTTCGGGATCTAAAGAGTTAAGCCCTGCGAGTGATTCGACCTTGAAATGAATGCCCAATTTGAATTTCGAAATAAGCCTAAAAATGTAAGGAAATGTACAAACTTATTTTAAAACCACAAGTAGAAAGATTTTGACATCGAAGGCAGAAATCCTTTCGTAAAGGTGTACAGCCGGATTAGAGACATTTGAAGGAGTTGGAGCTGTTATTCCAAGCCGAATTTTTGAGCGATGCATCAAGGAAAATTCAGAAAGACCTCCAGACAAGGAAAGACAGCGAGCTGGTAGAATTTTGGGCCTTTAAACCTTTTGAACATGTCGTTAGGTGGTCATGAGAGTACCCTTACAATTCAAAGCAAAATTGTAAACTGAATATTGGTTTCAATTTTATTGCCCGATAGAAATGCTATACTTATTTTCACTCGTTTAATTCACAGTATTTATTTTAGCGAGTTCAAATTGTTATTTTGGAAGATTGCGTGATCACTCTGCAAATATTGTTGGGTAGGATGCACACACGGAACTCTGAGACAATTTAGCCCCTTGATCAGACTACTTTCGGCTGTCGACACAATACAAATTGTGACTTTCCTGGGTTCGAAACCCACTACAAAAAGAGCCTTCTACTTAAATTTTGCCTTGAAAAAAAAAAATTGTACAAATATTCTAGCTCGAGAAAATGGCTCATAATGACAAGCGGTCATCCCAGCAGCCGAAAGTACGACTTAAGCACGGCTTATGATTTGTTTTTTTTTTTTCAAATCATTTCCCTGACATTTGTATCCCGTACTATTCTCAAGACAACATCAAAATCTTTATTCTCCCCACAGACTCAGCTGATCTTTTCAATTTTTCCATTACCACTTATAAAATGTCATACAAAATTTAAACCGCTCTTAAACAATCGGTTTGATCATTTGACATTTACTATAATGACAGATGTCAATCGCTACTTGTCCCCGAGAGCTATTACCATTCACTGCAACAATAAGTTTGCTAACAAGTATTTGTATTTTTTTTTTGGTTGAACCCAAGCACTTCCAAATTCAGTTCATGGCCCTGTTTCATTGAAAGTCCCCACATTAAATATAATTACAATCGGTGATGGCCATATTGCTATAATGACAGATTTCAAATGCCACTGAACTCGTGCAAGGAGCACAGGCGATTTTCCAATGCCATTAATCATAGGAAAAATAAATAAATTCCCTAAACAAATATCTATAATCAGAGTCCTTAATCCATCTTACACAGCTCGCGCGCGCTCATTATGACAAAATGTAGTACACTCGAATAATGTAGGTATATTCACCTCACCTCATGTCAGTATCTGTGCTGCGCAATGTGTGGGTGGTTATCTAATATCAATCAGAAAAGTAATTTTTTTTGGGGTCATACACCACCACCCCAACGCCCTCCCCCTGCTGTTTCTGGTTCGCTCTGTGTCAATTGACGTCACAAGACAACGTGCAAAGTGTCAGTTCATTCACCTCGGCTGGCAGTGTACAGAGGCCGCAAAAGAGAAAACGAAATAAACAAAAAGAAACAACATATTGGCGCTCGAGAGTAGTAAAAATATCGTTCGTTTTGATCTCGAATTCATTATTTCTGTCGAATTAAAAGGAATTGTATCGCAAAAACGCAAAGTTAATTACATCGTTTTTGTTCTTCGCTTCACTTCGTCTTCTGTGTCGCCCACGCAGTTTGGAGCGGTTAAAAAAGAAAAAAGAAAATAGATGAAGCAAATATTTGGGTTAATATAGTACAACAACAAACAAGGCAATCAAAATGGTTTGCGATTGAATAAACGACAACGCGTTTTAGGGGTTGTCATCGAAAGGAATAATAAAATATTGCTATTGTGCGTTCCCCTAATTACCCTGTGCGCAGGAGGGCCAATTTCATTCGAATGTACATCACACACACACACACACACACAGACAGAGAGTCGGAAAAGCGGGTCAACGTTCGCCAGTAACCTTACACAGCGCGTAAAAGGAAAGCACTTTCTCTCTAACTAACCACCCTGCAAACAAATACAAGCACACACACATATAGCATTGCGATTGTATTTATGTATGTACGTTTGAATCCCGGATACGAGTATCGTTTCACGTCCGCATTCTTGTACTCCTTGCGTCCGTCGGTCGCCTCCTGATGCCGATTTGAAAAGATCCA
The DNA here is from genome assembly GCA_963555765.1 of Orthonevra nobilis. NCBI lineage: Eukaryota > Metazoa > Arthropoda > Insecta > Diptera > Syrphidae > Orthonevra > Orthonevra nobilis. Next base: position 9,950,142 of record OY743227.1, on the reverse strand, counting down.
CAAATTAAAGGATTTCAATGTGGTTGGACTGTTTGATGGGGATGAGAACTCGCACACATACCATCCAAGGAACCAACAACAAGAGGCAGAAGAAACCAGGAGGCAACGTGTGCAACTTGTGATGCGAACGCCCTCGAATTGGGTCATATCCAGGGTTGACAATGGCATGGGTATGTAGGTATATCTAAATTCCAGATGAACGGCAGGTGGCATGGCTCTGTTTTCTGGAACATCTCGCTGTGCTCTTCTTCCTGCTGTCTTCATCGTGTAGACAGTTTCTCTCCTGTGTTTTTTAAGAGGGTGGTGGGAAAGATGTGGATGGTTACGCGCGTGTAACAAATTTCGATTTCAGCCAGGGGTTGTGATTTGCTTTGACCTAAATCAAGTTCATTGAACTTGGTTCGTTTCAGCCCTAACTTCAATTGAATGTGTAGATACAGTAAAAGTGGGTTCGCTGCAAAAAGGTCATTGCACTAAGAGCATAAACCATACGAAAAAGAAGAAATACCATCTATGATAGATGTGGAGTTTATGGATACTTAAATGTCAAATTGGAATACTAGAAGATCCGCGTTTTATCTGAAATGTCACTCGATAAAATTCTACATGGACTGGTTCTCAAGAATTCCCAGAAAACAGTATTGCTTTCCCACAATTCACCATCATGCTAAAGCAACAAGCGAAGGCTGGCCTCGGTGCCTTGTTTTTTTTTTTTTTTTTTATTGCAAATTCTGAGCTCCCATTCCATAGGCATTTGCATATTTCGCGTGTAACATTCTCGGCGCGCAGTGCTCTGACGTTCTTTGTTATAGATTTTTTTTTTCGATAAAGTTTCTTGCACTTTTGGTTAATAGCCGGTTACCACTCACTTTGCGAGAGTCAGAGCCTACCTCCTAACGTTAGGTCTTTTGTAAGGCAATTTAGTTAGGCAGGCAGGCAGTCAGCCTAGCCAGGCAGCAACAAGGTCTCGCTTGCGTGTTGCAGATATTTATGTTATTGCCTCGGCAGGTGAGTGCAGTGAACTCTCTCAAAGACGACGAGCATGCAGCGAGCAGTGCCACCAGCCGCGGTTCATCGAATGCTATTCGCAGAACATTAGGTGTGCGCTTACTTGTGTGGGACTGACGGAGTGTGTGCTGCTTTGACTTACAACAACACACTCGTGTTTTTTTGTCATTAATCCCGATCGATATATATATGTATGTATAAACACTTAAAATCTGGGCGGTAAAACTCGTTTAAGTTCTCATGTTTGATTTGTTTCTATCGAAACTTTATGAGTAATACGACCAAGCAGAAGGAGTTGAACACAGAAGACTGAGCAAATGGGGGTCTGTGGATTGGATTATGAGTCAGCGTTTGACAGTAATTTTCTCGTGCTAAATGCAAGTTACGAGTATGACACATAACTTGGACGTGCCGTTTAAACAAAAACAAAATTTAAAAGGTTGTTAATGTGAACAACAAAGGGGAATAAAAGTAAGAAAAAGGAAGCAAGCTATATCCCAAGAAACTTTATTACAACAACAACAATTAAAATTTTAATAAGTTGCTTTAACAAAGGCCTTAAGAATGAATATACTGTTCAGATTGATGCAACTCAAGAACATTCGATCACCATTTTAAAAACCTTTATCTGATTGAGTTCGACAGGTCTACTCTCAGAGTCGTTAAAAAAAAAATAGGTAGAAATATGTCATTACTGACTTCACCTCTGCAGACCTCATTCAATAAAAAAGTTACAATCCATAGTCTATATCACGAACAAGACTGCAAGATAGATTTCAGTATTGTTTTTATATCTCCCGGATAAGCAGTTTTTGAGCAATAGGAACACAAACAAACAAAGAAGAATTAAAATTTTTGAATTTACGACTTAATTCGATACAGTCTGTGAACTGTACAACCTAAAATCGGATACCAAAAAGGGTCATTCATTGGACTACTCATTACTTTATGCAAGTTCTCAAGTTTAAGCTCGCCAAGTAAAATTAGGAATTGATCCCGACATACTTTTTAACGTCGATGATAGTCCACCAAGAGTATAACTGATAAGCGAAAGTTTCAGGGAATGTTTTGGGTCTGCAATGAAATGTTCCTTCAACCCCCGCCATTTTTTGCGAAGTTGTATTTTTTTATAATTCAAGCCTCTTTATCAACCGAGTAAGCGCATAATTTATTTTTTTTTTCGTAAGCTTCAAAAGTGATTTCATAATTCCGACTTCTCGTGAAGTTCACTGGATAACTTAAGCTCAGTCTTCTGCTGTGAGCAGATACGAGGATCGTGCCTCATTTTAAAGGTTCTGATCAAACGCCTGTTTTGGCGAAAAATTAAGAGTTTCGTATTTTTAATTCGCAAAATAGTAATGACTACCGGTTGAAAATGTCGTTATTGCAGACAACTTCATGTCTATTACTCTGGGGTAAATTTTGACCATGACAGCTGTCACATCAGAAACTTCATATCATTGTCTAATTATTTCAGTCTAGGTTATTGGTCATTAGTGAAAACACACAAGTTTTTGTAAAGCCGTAAAATGTCTACATTCGTGCCATCAAAACAACATTTGCGGGAAGTTCTAATATGCTTCTTTCATTTAAAGAAAAAAGCAACCGAAACGCATCAATTGCTTACCGAAGCTTACCCGGGCTATACTATAGACGTTTAAATGTGTCAGCGGTGGTTAAAGCGGTTCAAAGATGGTGATTTCGACACCGAAGACAAAGAACGCCCCGGCCAGGTGAAAAAGTTTGAAGACCATGAATTGGAGGCATTGCTCTATCAAGATCCATCACAAACGCAAGAAGAACTTGCAAAATCACTTGGCTTCGCTCAGCAAACCATTTCCGATCGTTTGAAAGCAATGGGAATGATCCGAAAGGTAGGACATTGGGTGCCGTATGAATTGAAGCCACGAGACGTCGAACGCCGATTTTGCATTTCCGAAATGCTGCTTGAACGCCACAAAAAGATGTCTTTTTTGCATCGAATCGTCACTGGTGATGGAAAATGGGTACATTACGATAATCCAAAACGTCGGGCAACGTATGGATACCCGGGGCATGCCTCAACATCGACGGCCGTTCAGAATATTCATGGCCTGAAGGTTATGCTGTGCATTTGGTGGGACCAGAAGGGTGTTGTGTATTATGAGCTGCTTAAACCGAATGAAACAATCACAGGCGAGGTCTACCGACGACAATTGATGCGTTTGAGCCGAGCACTGAAGAAAAAAATGGCCGGAAACGGTCGCAAGACACGATAAAGTTATTTTGCAACATGACAATGCTCGGCCACATGTTGCAAATGTCGTCAAAACTTACCTTGAAACGCTAGTCCAAACCTTGCGCCATCCGATTACTATCTCTTCCGATCGATGCAACATGGCCTGGCTGACCAGCACTGCCATCATTTCGATGATGTCAAAAAATGGATCGATTCGTGGATTGCGGCCAAACCGGTCGAATTTTTCAGAACGTGAATCCATGAATTGCCAGAAAAATGGGCAAAATGTGTGGCTAACGATGGGCAATACTTTGAATATTGAATTTATATCTATTTTTCCTCAATAAAGCATTTATTTTTGAAAAAAAACGACATTTTCAACCGGTAGTCCTATTAAAATCTGCAGTTGTCAGAATTTATAAGTGGTAAAAAGTTCCACACCAGAATGCGAGAAAATAAACGACCATATTTTACTTATATACTTAATATTGATCCAACTGTGGCAAGAAAGACCAACCCACTAAAATTTTCCAGAACTTAGACCAATACAACGAAATTGAGGCTCTAGTAGTCAAAGGGTACTTAAAAAGCTGTTCATATTAAATTTATTTTAAAAAATGATTTGCTATTTTATTTTTTATTTATTTTGTCCAAAATATTAAATAAATACTTATAATTTTGTTTTTTTTTTTTTCAATTGCTGAAATTATTAGCACAATTTTTGTATCATAATTTGTTCGATTAGTTTTATTGTAGATTTAATTTAAAATTTCGCTCAAATTAATTTCTTATAATGCCTTTTATTTTATTGAGTTAGTAACAAAAAAAAATCATATCATAATCTTTCAGTTCTGTGCAAATTAAATTTGTGATCGATATTCGTAAGGCTATTTAAAATTATTTCTAGAACGTTCTGGTTGAAGGCATTCTCAAAAAAAAAAAAAAAACTCATAACTATTTCCACTTCGGTGACATATTTTAGCCATTCAAATAATATTTCTCTATCATCAAATTTTGATAACTGTAGCGACTAAAAAAACTTTCAGATATCGTCAGACATTTCCGCCATAATTGAATCAACGAAAATAGAAAATAGATAAAATGAACATAAAAAAGAAAATACACAAACTCCCCGATGACCTTATTTTTAGGTTCTGATAATAATTTGCAAATAATATTTCCACACATCCATACATTCCATTCCTCTTTCGTCGCAAACTAAAATACCCACCGCCAACCATTCAAACTGTGAGCAGCAATTGTGTGTTAAAATATCTAAACCACACCACCTATAGATACATTAATTCATGTCGTTCGTTCTACATATCTACACCATACAGCATTAGATACATTACCTTCTTTTTCGACGCTTTTTTTTGCGAAAAGATAAAACAATTTAGCAGCAAAAAAAAATAAAAAAAAAATATCCACAAGGCAAACAACATAGACGCACAAAAAATAAAATATCTATCTTTACTAACATACATTCGCACTGCAAATTAAAACAACTATCGCACAGATAATCGCAGTAATAACGCAGGCAAAAAAAAAAATAAAATAATAATAATAATAATTGAAGTGAGTGTAGTGTAGTGTGGGGTTTGTGCGATGGTTCAATGAACTTTTCGAGGTGACTTCTAGGGAATTGTACGATAACCAATTTTGCTGTAGACTCAAAAAAAGCACACACAAACTAAATAGATTTGGGTGTTTCTGTTAAATTAGAAAAATAAACAAATTGCAGGTAAGATCGTTGCCGCTGTACTTGTATGAAAAATAAAGAGGTTCTCTTTTTTTCTTTTTTTTTTGAAATGTTGTAGAAAATTCCAAACTAACGAGCTACTGTGTTTGCCAGCCCATTGTTAGATACAATTTCTTTTTTAAGTTATAGAAGAGCCAGGAGTGAATATTAATAATCATTTTATTCTGCTGGCACGTCCACCAAATCAACAAAAAAAAAAAATATATAAGTATTTAGATTTATGTAAAGGTGATTAGATATTACAGCAGTTGAATATTAATTAGGCAATTGAAGACGTTTTCCTAAATCGATTACAGGAAACTGTTGTCGTTTAGAAATGCTTGAGGTTGCATTGTTCTGTTTTGAAAGCCATAGATACTATGGTCGTTTGATGTTTATCAATTGACGCGTCCAGAACTGTAGTTTTTGTCTTTTTGAGTGGCGATATGTGAGGTATCGTGGGTTCGGGTTGTTGATTACTACTATGCAACGGTAAAGTGTACGACGAAATGTTAAAACAGAATGCGTTAATTAAGGCATTTATTCTGTTTGAATCACGTGCTGGATACATTGACCCGCAAAGGCAGTGACATGTAGTCAAAGGTTTGAAATAAATCAACAGACAGATTTTGACAGAGCGTTAATTCGTGCCTGACATAAGTAAGGTTCAGGTATCCCTAGCAGTATACTTGTATTGGATAAAAAATCATTGAAAAACATCAGATTGACATCTTATCTGCAGAATTGGCTTATCATGATGGTCTGTCAGTTCCTTGAGAAATATTAGGACAAAAATGACATATCTTAACGAAAATGAAATTGAAAAGAGAGAAAATTCTACGACTTTTGTTCCATTTGTTTCATAAGCGCTTTGGAAATTTTCAAGGCGGTAATAGTGAGTAAAACTGACATTAAAAATCGGGATGAACACTGAAATCGAATATAAACACTTGCGTAACTCAGTACTCTTATCATAGTCCAGTTAAAATTTAACCCACTAAAGTATATTTTCACTTCGGGGAAAAAAAAATCTGGTACACAATATTTTTCGTTAAGACTGTATTATACGTGCATCTTGTAACTGAACAAAATATTTTCAAATTTTATTTCTATATTTATAAATGTTCAATTAATTTGGATCATTTGTGTTACAAATTTCCAAAATATAAGTTAAAGATCGTTAAAAAAAAACAAAATCACAGTCTTTGTCAAAAGTATTCCGACAACTTTATTTTATTTTAATCAAAATATTAAAAAATCAATTAATCAAAACCAAGTGACGGCACTTGGTGTTGCATATCAGGTACCAATAGGCTCAGAATTCGTACTTCACTGACACTGACGGACTGATTGACTTATCTTTTGATGTGAACATAAGCAAATTAGTCAATATCGGAGCATTGCAGCCAATGTGGACTGCTTTGGTGGAAATCTGATTTGAAAAAAGTGCTTAATTTAGATGAAATTCTTAATTCAAATATTTACCTATCTTAAAATAGTACCCTATATCTTATTCCAAGGCTGTATATTATAAAGATAAGAAAATTTGTGACTGACCGACTTTGTCTTCGACCACCATCGATCGTATGAGCAGTAAATCACTTAAATAATGAACCGACAAAACGTGTGTTCCCATTCATTGAAAGAGGCTGTCAGTTTTATTCAATTGATTCCACGAATTGACACTTGCATGATTCATTCGGTAAATTAAGACAAAACTCCGCTGAAAAACGAGTTTCACTGGGTGCGATTAATCGGAGGAGGTTTAATGCTTTTCGATGATATTGCCAGATAAAAGCTTTACTTATTATCGGCGAAGTGTGAAAGGCTGGTTGAGTATTTATGACTTATGTAAGAGACTTTTGGTGATGTAAGCCAATTGGGTGCAAGGTTTGTTGTGTACGATTGGGAAAGGGTAGGGAATTCTAGAGGCTCGTGCCTCAAACATAAAATTATTTCTCAATCAACCAATGATAAAGTTAAGGTACAATGACTGCAGGACATATGGAGGGCTTCTAATATCTTCTCTATGGCAGTGGATCTAAGAGCACCTCTAAGGCGCTATCCTTCTTGAACTGATATGCTCCGGACCTTATACCTTTGGAACTAAATCAGCTTATGTTGAATTCTGGGTCGCTCCGATGTCGAAGACAACGTTGTTTATATTCAGGGACATTAAAACTGAACTGATAGAAGGCTCTGGCCGGCGAAAAATGACATGAAAGAAAAAATCACTTGAATTTTCGAAAACGGCTCGGACTGACAGACTAAAACTTTGCAGGGAGTTCTGGTTCAGGTTATCTTCAAAAAGAAGTGCAGCGGGGATAAGCAATGTTTTCATTGGAGTTTGAAATATTTCTTGAAGATTTCTCATAGCCTTATGTCCGAAGTTCTGTGTCACCCTGGCCAACAAACACCTCGTCATCACAACAATTAAATGCGTAATAATTTTTTTTTTGTTCCGAATTCGTCAACAAACCGCAACGCTCGCAAACAAATAATTCGCGCAACGCTTTAGCATAACAATTTTCTGATGGCGGCACGTCCATACCTAAAAATTATCGCCATAGCTCACCCAGCAAATAACCAGGCCAAAATAAGCAACAACTCTAGAATACACACAAACAAAAACGAAAATCAAAATAATCAACAGAAACAAAAACACCGACCGACACTTCGAGAACGAAGTCGTACACCGCACCTCGGTGACGGACCGAATCAATGCAAGCAAGCAAGCAACCAAGCAGCAGCAGCAACCTAATTAACCATCGGTCATCGGCCCTTAGTCCCCTTTTTTTAAAACAAGTGTTTGTGTGTGTGTATGATTCGTCGTCTTACTTGAGTCCCAATGAGTACGACAAAGAAGCCGCGTCACACAAGACGACGAATTTCACGCTCCAGGCTCCCCTTGTCATCAAAAGAAAACTACGACAAACGCCCCAAAGAGCAGCACAAAGAACCTAGAGGGCGGTGGCGGCGGCGGCGGAGGCAGTTACATCTTTGCTGCACATTCAGCAACCAAATGTCATCAAGAAGCGCAACAGAAACAAAACGGTTCCGTATAGAATAAAATTAGATTATTTTAGCTGTAAACTAACGCCTAATCAGAATTTTTTATTTGCCAGACCCAACGTCAGCCCGACCAACGACGACGACGACCAACTTGACAGTTCAGTGCACTTTAATGCAATATCTGCATTTCATTCGAACCCATGAGCAGCAACATATGAGCACAGTACGTAGCGAGCACTCGCATGCACATGCATTTAACGACGCTCCTGCTTCAAACACTAATCTATCAGTTATGGTAGGTTAGGAGCTGCTAAGAAAGAGAATGAGAGAAGAGAGAGAATCAAAAAAAAGAAAAAAATCATATGCAAACTATTTTGCATTCACAGAACGTCCCCGAATTGGCAACTGTCAGTGTGAGTGCGGTGAGTATGCAACGAATGACAGCTCTTATATTGGTAGTGGTGAGGTGAGTGAACGGCACCGACCCAAACTCCCCAATGTACATAATTCTGTGTTGCAAAGCGCCCCCTTACGTCCGTCCGTTTGGCCGTTGTTCAACAACAGCAAAACAACAACAACAACAAAATACAAACGCATCACGAGTGCGTTTTGTGCGAGTATCTTTTTAAACGATATCAAACGACAGCGAACATTCGCGAAACGTCACACTCGTATTGCATTGCGTGCATTCACTTACCTCAATTTTATTTAATGGTGTTGGAACGACGCACAAATTGCCGCCAATAATGCAGCGAGTGTGTGTTCGCTTTTGGTGTACCTTGCTATGCGCTTAGAACATTTGCGAGCGTGTGTTCGTTTTGTTCGTTGGCGCGTCATAATGTGCGCGAAAAATTCAGTTCAAACAGGGCCACAAAGGGCAATGAACCAATGCAACCCGTACCCGATGTAGCCGTAGCTGACTTGAGCTCTGGCTGCACTTTTTCGTTTGTTTTCATTTTTTTTTTTGTTTAAAATTTTCGCTTCGCATTTTTCGTTGTTGCACTCGATTCTTGTCGTCGTCGTCCGTCGACGTCGTTACTGTTGTTGTTGTTGTTGTTATTGTTGCTGCCTTTTGATTTGCTCTCATTTCGACGATGTGTGTTCCTTTGTGATGGCTTTTCCCTGGTGGAGAACGACAGCAATGGTATGCAATTCGGTGGGTGAGTTGTGGTGCTGGCGAATGGTGATTATCTGGAATTTTCGAAATTTAACTTGCAGCCTGCAGAACACCGAGTTGTTCCGATGTGGGAAAAGGTTGTGGTACGATAACAATTCACCACACCACTTTTGTGCGGTTAGCTAGGCAAAGAGCCAGCCAGCCGTTCATTGAGCCTTTTTGGGCTGTTTCGATATTTTGTTTGAGTGCGGGGGGATGGGAGATTGTTTGTTGTTTTCTTTTTGTTTTTTGAACGAGTACAAGTATTGTGAAAAAAGGGCGGTTAGTGTAGCGGATGTTGCTTAAGCATGTAAATGAGTATGGGCGCAAGATCTTTTGCAACAAGAGGCATATTTTCTGTGTCAGTTAATTTTTTTTTTCGTTTTGGTTCTTAAATCATTAAAATGTAACGATATCTCGATGTTGAAATATGACCAATACTCCGTAGATACAAATAAACGTCAGAAATGTGTCAAAAGCATAGACACACTTCGATACATTTTTCAACTGAATGTCAAGTGTCAAATGTGACAGAAGTAAAAGGTACTTTCGCATTGAATTATCTTCGTTTCTAATTTCTTATTTTCGTTTCAAGAACAATAGCGTTGACACTTGAGGAAATATATTCTGTTCCACCTTGTCCAACTGTCACATGAGTCCAACTCCAATGAAGTGGTGTTGTATATTTTTTGTCTTACTTTCTGCTGAGACTAATTGATATGTTGCCCTGTTTTGTTGAAGAGGCTCACTGGAATAAGACAAATGACAAGCATTTTTTTTATATTTTCATTTGACATTTGAGTTAGCAAGCGACAGTAGAAGTGTAAAACTGCATTTGCAGTTCAACTGAAAGTCTTTCCGGCCTGGCCAAAGACAAATGTTAACAAGAGACGTCTTCATTCAATGGATTGAAAATTTCCTTCAGATCCGTTCAGTTAATGTGGACCCAGACGGCTTTAAATCTGATGTCCTTCACATACATTTTGGTACTGTCCATGTTAAACTTACGAGAACAACATTACGACACGTTGTCTTAAAAACAGTAGGATTAAATATATCCGAAACCCAATGCGCTACAAAACGCTTGGAATTCTAAAACTGATACAAGAAAAGCCTTTTTCCAGAAACCACCTGAATATTCGAAGATGTTCATATATGAAAATCAGATACTTTTAGAAGCCTGAATAAAAAGTCCTGGGCACAAAGCTTCTTTTAGCACTCCAAGTCTAAATATAATAACTGCAAAGATTCCCCAAACCTTCTTTTACATCGTTAAACACCTAAGTCCCAAAAACAAAGTTTCAAACGATAACTGCATCATTGAACAAACGCGACCACAAATTTCGCGCGCATAATAAATTGGAATATTTTTCTATACACAAATTTAAAATAGAATTAATAGCCATCTGTCAAATATCTCAACATTAACAACATGACGGAAGAGAAAACGACTACAAAAATGAGAATCGAATTCGAGTACAACTAAAGCTGCAGCCCAAGAGCCGCCGGTTGCCCGGCATGTCAAAAGCAAAATATGGACCAGGAAGATATGAGCGCGACAATATGTCATGTAAAAATATTTTTATACTCTTTTCCTACAAAATAAATGATCACCAAGGCGAGCAAAAGAAATTCCTCAATGCATTGACTTCACTAGGGAAAAATTGTGGAAAACAATAGTTTGACACTTTTCAAAATTTTGCTAAAGTTTCGAAACAAAAGAAACTGACAAGTGTCTACAAAAATGCCACTTGACATCTGTCAATGAGTTCATGGATTTAGCAAAAATAAAAAAAACATGGCATATGACTCATTTTTGGCCAAATTGAATAATAAATAACTCAGCAATAGAAGACCGTTAGTTTCTATGGAAAACTCTAAACCGTTACAAGTGTGTGCGCAAAACGACCGCGCGTAAACGCGGAGAAAAACAAAAAACCAACCACAAATACAAACGAGCAAATATCTCGCATAATTTTAAGTACACACAATTGCAAATTAGAATTTCTAAGTTTATCCAGAGTGGAACAGAAGAAACGAGGAGGAGGGCTTAACGAGTCAAACGATACGACGACAACTACCGAATGCCGAATGCATATCAATTATGCAATCATCATAAGGGAGCGAATTTTGCATAGCTGCAGCAACAGCGGCTATTTCCGTCACTAATTTTCTTTCTCTACGTTTTTTTTTTGCACCGTGAGTTATTTTCTTTTTCTTTTTAAATGTATGCACATTTCTATATTTTTTATTTGCCATGACAGATTTATTTTGGTTGCACCAGCGCAATATGAGAGACCACTTAAGGTGATGCACTATTCCCGTGTCCAGATTTGATCTACATCACGGATTCAGTTCTATTTTTGCATGCTAATCGGGAAAAACCAAAAATCAGAAGAAATAACATAAGCATAGAGTCAATGACATTTCACGGGTCGCGTCGAGACGTCATTACCGAGCACGCACATTCGTACTCGTTTGTATTTTTTCTTTTATTTACATCGGCTTGGACGGCGACGACAGTTTGTCTATTGTCCTCTTCATCACTCAATTGTTGTGTTTTTTTTTGTTCTTACTTTTTTCGTATTCTTTGTTTACCCTCTTCAATTCACACTTTAAACAAGCAATTTAAAAATAAAAATGTATCTAGAAATGTCAGCGAACTGTCATTATGGTGTCGCATATAATGTCATATTGAATGGTGGCGATGGGCAATTTTGTGACATATTTCTTCTTCCCGAACCATAATGGGGAATTTCCTGTTCTCGTTCCTATCGGTGACGCACATGTCAAACACATCAGATACCTACCCACTTAGCTGTCATGATGACTCATAGAAGAAACAAAAACAAAGCAACTTTGCACATCTTTTATCACTCCATCACCAACTTATACAAATATGATAACAGCAGGTAAGAAAAAACGTAAGAGTGATGCAAAAGACGAAGAAAAATGGAAAAAAGGGAACACATTCCATGGAGGAGCACGTCATCGACCTGGCAACAACGAAAGTACCGCACAGTGCAACGACTTTCGCATGCAGTTTTCAAAGCAAAAAAGAAACAGAACTGACAGCTAACAAGAAGAAAGAAGAGAAGCAAACAAACAAACAGACACACACAAGACGAGAAACAACCTCGTGAAATGCATAAAAGTTCATTCACTCTCGGCTGAGATACAGGTTCCCGCTTTGACCATACTACGCTATGCTATGCTCTTCCATTGCCCACACCCTCCTCCTAGTCGTTTTTTTTTTCTTTTTTCTTTTTTTTTTTGATATGGCGCTCACACGTTTGTGCATTATTATTATTATATCATCGGAATCTCTTGCACATCCATCGCCCGCGCGTCATCATCGTTATCATCACTCAGAGCAGTCAAAAGAAACGAGGAAGAGAAGTCGCTTCGCTTGTACGCGAAACAGAAACAGAACCAGCTCCCAGAACCATAAAAACCCGTGCCCAGAGACCGAGGAGGCAGACACATGCCTTTTGCCTGCACGCTTTTTATTTCTTATTATTTCTTCTCTTTTGGGCGCGTTCGTCTTTCTCGTGTTCTTGCACGTGAACAGGTAGCCAAGCTGCGGTTGGTGTCGACGATGATGATGACGATGACAGGGAACGAGGCATGAGGATGATGATTATTGTTTTGAGTGGTGGTTGTTGAACCACAAATCGAACAAAGGAACGTTGACCCTTTAGTGTTTTGGCTCGTTCGTCGTGGTGGCTCTCTGTTTTCACGTCGTTTTCTATATTCTGTTTTCCTTTTTCTTTTTTTCTTTTTTTTTTGCCATTTTTTTTTCTTCTTTTGATTGATCACTGCAAATAGTTTGAAATGTCAAAAAAAAAGACAGTTGCTAATAGCAGCAGCAGAGAGTTCATTAGCCTAAAATGACCTCGAGAATGGATGGAACCATAAGGTACACATTGTGTTGTGTCCAGGGTTGCAGAATAGATACACACAACAGTCAAAAGTTGCACAATTGGATTAATGTATCCCCAGAAAAAATAGTCACCCCATTGTTTGCTGGATATCTTTGAGCTTGATTAACATTTGCGCTCGAAATAATATTTTTTGAGAAGAAAAGCAATGTCCATATTTTGGGTAACACTGTCGTAGTTCTTCAACATTTGAAAAAAAACGAAAACTATGTTGTAAGTATTTTCAAATTAATAAATTTCCCTTTCGGGTTCTAAAAGCTTATCTTGTTACTTATTTTCTGCATGTTAGCTAACGATCTTAATTTATTTATAAGAAAACGTTTAAAAAAAGAAATTTAATTTTCTAAAAGTTTAATAAAAAAATACAATCAAGAGAAGGACTGTCTTAAAAATCCTATGCAAGGTTTTTTGAAAATGTCGTTTTTTTCAAAAATCAATGCTTTATTGAGGAAGAATAGATATGAATTCAATATTCAAAGTATTGCCCATCGCTAGCCACACAATTTTCCCATTTTTCTGGCAATTCATGGATACCCGTTCCAAAAAAATTCGACCGGTTTGGCCGCAATCCACGAATCGATCCATTTTTTGACATCATCGAAATGAGGGAAGTGCTGGTCAGCCAGGCCATGTTGCATTGATCGGAAGAGATAGTAATCGGATGGCGCAAGGTCTGGACTTTACGGCGGGTGGGGTAGGACATCCCATTTAAGCGTTTCAAGGTAAGTTTTGACTACATTTGCAACATGTGGCCGAGCATTGTCATGTTGCAAAATAACTTTATCGTGTCTTGCGACCGTTTTCGGCCGTTTTTCTTTCAGTGCTCGGTTCAAACGCATCAATTGTCGTCGGTAGACCGCGCCTGTGATTGTTTCATTCGGTTTTAGCAGCTCATAATACACAACACCCTTCTGGTCCCACCAAATGCACAGCATAACCTTCAGGCCATGAATATTCTGAACGGCCGTCGATGTTGAGGTATGTCCGGGGTATCCATACTTTGCCCGACGTTTTGGATTATCGTAATGCACCCATTTTTCATCACCAGTGACGATTCGATGCAAAAAATACTTCTTCTTGTTGCGTTCAAGCAGCATTTCGCACATGCAAAATCGGCGGCATCTAATGTCCTACCTTTCGGATCATTCCAATTGCTTTCAAACGATCGGAAATGGTTTGCTGAGCGACGCCAAGTGATTTTGCAAGTTCTTCTTGCGTTTGTGATGGATCTTGATCGAGCAATGCCTCCAATTCATGGTCTTCAGACTTTTCCTCCTGGCCGGGGCGTTGTTTGTGTTCGGTGTCGAAATCACCATCTTTGAACCGCTTAAACCAGCGCTGAGCCCGGGTAAGCTTCGGTAAGCAATTGATGCGCTTCGGTTGCTTTTTTCTTTAAATGAAAGAAGCATATTAAAACTACCCGCAAATGTTGTTTTGATGGCAAGAATGTAGACATTTTACGGCTTTACTAAACTTGTGTGTTTTCACTTATGACCAATACTGAAATAATTAGACAATGACATGGAGTTTCTGATGTGACAGCTGTCAGGGTCAAAATTCACCTCAGAGTAATAGATATGAAGTTGTCTGCAATAACGACATTTTCAACCGGTAGTAGTCCTATTAGTTGAAATCGTGAAGAGTCTTTAAAGCGTTTGTAGCATAATTTATATCTTTCTATCGCTACCGATTTCTTTTGTAGATTACCTTTTAAAATTTCATTATAATTTTATAATATTTGTTCGTGTCTCTACCTCAAGCCTTTTTTTAAGTTCCATTTTACCAGTGGGATGGTTATTAAAAAAAATAAGTAAGACTGGAAAACAATGAAAAATGGAAAATTTGCTTTATTCAAATAGTATTGAAAAAGGACTGGGCTTTTATTTTTCTGTATACATATGAACATAACATTTCTTTTTTACCTTCAAATTTGCAATGAAAACTGAACCTTACAAACCAAACAGTACGAAGTCAAATTTGACCTAGATTATTCACATGGAAAGAGAAATCGACAAAATAATTCCCTTAAAATGTTGTCTCACCATCTGCTGCCTCGCTGAATAATAAGGACAATGTGGAAGTTTAGCTTTACCATTCTGAACCAGATTCTTAAAACTGATGTATAGAAATATTATTTACCCTAAACTCAAGGAGGTCTAGCAAATAAAATAGCCGGGCAGTAAGAGGACTTGGAATGACCATATCCATGGCTGGACAATTCATTAACACAAAACAGACCTGAGTGGATTTACAAATGATTTCCACAAATTTGGCAAATTGCAGATTTTATTAAAGATCTTTAAAGTATAAAAAAAGGACCTCCGTGTCTCAGCCATCACTTTTCATTAAACTGTGCTTTGTTCAAAACACAAACACTTTTTGGTCCAAGAAAAATTCATCGAGTTTCAATGCTGGTTTTATTCGCATTCATTTACATTCTTTTGCCATTTAAATGTTTGCGTCGCATTAAAAAAATAATGGTTTCTGATTTAAATTTGGATAGCTGGAATCGGGTTAAAAACAGTGAATGCAAAAGAATTCAAATGAATGCAAATAAAAACGCAAAAGTGAAATTTAGGTAAGAAAAAGTTTTGGTCGACAAATCCCATTTCGTTTTTCCATGGAGTTTAAATTTTTTAATTTATCTGAAAAGCATATGAAAAATTTTGTGCGCCACTGTTTGTCCTTAGAGAAGGTAAAGGTCTGATGAAAGTTCTTTTTCCAACTGAAATGATTGTTTTTTCATTTAAATTAAAAACAAAATTAAATTGCAAACTGTTTTGCACAACACTGTATTTATTTGTTTGGCGCGTTAAAGTACCTTTTCAACTGTGTGTATTAATTTTGCCTTGGAATTGTTCTTCGTAACTGTCTATCCACGGTGCTCAGTTCATTGCACCATGCCCTCGCCCCAGTTTCGATGTGCAGCGATTCCATCCAACGTGGTATCTACCCCTAAATACCGATACACGACGACGAGGACGGATACTGCAAATGGCCTACATAAGATTCATTCACCTCGGGTCGACGTCCATTCCTAGCCGAGATCCAAAAAAGAAGAAAAAATCCCACACATACACGCACACACATGCAACTAACACCACCCCTCGTGACTGGTGTGTCCTTCTGCACAAGACTACTTGCACACAATACCATTGACGTCATGCACTGATTTTAACCGTACGCTCAGCAACATGTTGAGGAGCTTTTCATTCGAATTTTCGAAATTGAAAGCTTCACACTTTTTCATTGCATACTTCGAGGGATGTCCATACAAATACACCACACATGACCGTTTTGCCTAAAAGTATGCTTTAATTTTCTTTGCACCAGCAACATTTACCCGAAAGCTGTTGGCAACATCGAACTCATGACGTCAATTCGCCAGCTCACTTTTCCCATTCGCCGCACGAGCAGCAGTGCAGAAGTGAATTTGTGCAAAATGACTACACACGCACACATGCATGTGAGCTGCGCAGGGCGAGAAGGAGACTCGTGTGCAACACACTGGCTGCTGCTGGGGTGAGCTCTAGGAGCATGTATCGCAGCGCACGGTGCGCGGTGTGTAACCTAAATAAGCGAGGTTGATGACCCAAATTGCCGGGTGCGATGACCTGTATCTGGACTGGCTCCTTGCGAAGACGTGTCGTGGCGGCGCAAAGAGGGGATTGCATTTTCTTCTGCAGCAATTTTTTTTTCTCGCTTTGTTTTGTTCTCGATTTCTGACTCCCAAGCAAACATTACAGATTTTTTTTTTCTGGGTAAATGGACTCTCGCAGCGGAGAAAGACCGAAGAAAGATGGTGACGCGGGTGACATGCAAATTTACGCGCACACCGAGCACACGCATGCAATAAATTGTAATGAGCGGATTGCGCTTATTATTTTCCATGGAATGCTTGTTTCCTTCTTTTTGCGTTATGGACGCCTGAGCCACTATTAACATGCGCATATGTATTCATTGGCCATTTGGACGAATGGCAAGGGAGGGGTGCATAGGTATGCACATATCCCTTTGGCTGCCGAGTGCACATTCCACAAACGTAAGACGGATTGGATTAGCCACAGCAGAGCAATGAATGAACAGGAGAGAAGCACGTGAATGTTAGGTCGTTGGCACGGGTGTCGTGACTAGAGATATGCCAAACAGATTGAGGTCTTGTTATAGGCTGTGACTAAACATTGGCACAAGGAAGGAGGATAGTAGAGTGGACGATCTTTTTTTCTAGCGATTTATTGATTATGAGGATCGTCGAAACGAAGACTTCTTCAGATCCTTGTCATCCAATCCTCTTGAAGTCACCTCAGGCGTAGTTCAATTGGTTTAATTGTCCTCTCATTTTTATATCCAATTTATCATGGCTTCGCCGTTCTTTGTTTGACACGTGGACAATCTTTACAGGATAAAGTTCATCAAGAACAAGGCTCTCGGCCGAAGAGCGAAGGCCTTCTGCTCTAGTTGGGCAAATAAGGCATTCGATGTTGACCCAACACTATGTTCCTGAGACAAAAGAGCAGTCCAAACAGTGGAATGCCCCTAAAAAAATCTGAAGACAGGTCCCTCTCTCTGTAGCCCTAATGTGATTTAGTCCCTGTCAACCTACCTACACCTATACTTTGGCGGTCGGTATCGGACCCTATTTTCTTGTTTCCCAAGTTCAAAATTTGATTTGATGGAGTGAGACTTTCATTCTAGATTCACCACTTGGGTTACCATATTCGAACGTACATATTTAGCCTTAGAAGAAGCCTGATGCATTAACCACTCAGACGTACCAACTTTTATAAACAAGCTCAAGGCGAACTCAAAAAATGACAGCCGACTCGATGTCAGCTAAAAGGTGATCTGTTTTGAGCTAGATGGAAAAGATTCAGGTTAGAACTATATTAAGATCTCCAGAGACTCAAAACAAATGTTCTGCTGGAATGAGGTCTTTTGATTTTAAGACTGAATACAAATATAAGTAGAAGCCTTTTGCTTGATAGATCTCGAGGAGTCAGGGTTTAGTCTCACCGTTTATCGTCTCCGAAAGGCTTCATAAGCCTCAGAATGCGCGATTCTCCGGCAGGGGTTGGTGTGATGAAAGGGACGCTCAGCAGTGTCCCTTTACTTTTTAATAATGGCAGAGTTAAAAGTCCCAATTTTAATACTGTTGCAGCCTTGGGTGGTTTTGCCTAACTCTACGGACCTGTCTTTACATTACTCATGAAGCAAGTGTACCACTCAAAAAAAAACCTCATCCCTTGTTTAAGCTGTTTCAAACAAAAAGCTAGTTTTACACTTGAAAAGTTTTCAAGACCCTCGGGTTCACACAAGATCATCCTTCCCTAAATGCAAAATCTAAGGAAAACTCTTATCCACAATATATGTGCATACATACATAAAAAGAAATGTGTACACAGGACAGGACTTAACACAGTTTACACAAGTTCATGCGAGTTCATTGGCATCCCCAAGTCAACCCCTTCTTTTTTTGTTTTATTCGATTTATGTTTAGACAACTTCCTTATGTGAAAAAGAAGGCAAATCATGTTTTTTTATTTTTATTTTTGTAGTTTCCTCTCGTTTTATTGTCCCTATCAGTGTTCTATTTTCAGGAAAAGAATACGTGTGTAATAAAAAAATGAAAGAGAAAAGCATATACAACAACATCACATACCCTCATCTTAAACAAACAAACCATAAAACCCCCCAACACCATCCATCAGGGGCAGCGGTTTACGGGGTTTTCTTCGGTTGTTCCAGCCCGATGTAGTCAACGAATGAAACAAAAAAAAAGAACAGAAAAGAAAACACATACACGCAGAGCAGCAACAGCAACGATGAGAACGAGCAGAAGAAAGAAACGAATGCACTCTGTCAGTCGTTCAAGTGCAATCGAGAGCGTTCACCCCAAAAATGCAATGCACACTGTTGTATTAGTTTCCCTCCCTCTCTTTCTCTCTCTCGCTTGCAGATCCCTGGTTTTCTTCATTATCTCGTTCTCCTTTTTCTTTGAGCACATGTTTGAAGACGGCAGTAGATGAAGATAACGAAGCAGAAGCAGAAGCAGAAGATAACAACGCTGCATGTGAATCTGCTGAGGAGAGAGCCAACAACACTGCTGCCAGCTCAACTGCATTGGACGTGAGTACAGCGAAAGAAGAGCGAGAGCAGAAGCCCGTATCATTTAGTAAGAATGAGAGAGCAAGGGAAGGACACAATGCAACAACAAATGCATGTAATGTTGCGTGCATTCGTGCACCCAGTCAGACAACATTTTCGATGACGTTGACCTTCGCCGATTGGAATGGTTGATAATCACACACAAACACACACATACACATTTAAACAATGCATTCATTCCTTTGGTGCTGCAGTTTACTGACTTTTGGCTGCTACCCGTCGCCGTCGCCATCGCCATCGCCATCGCCCATTGGTGTTGTTTGTTACAATTACCATCGCCTAGCCTCATCCGCTCTGGTTCCCATTTTTTATCTGTTGTTGTGTTTCTGTTGCGATTTCCCAATAAGAGAATAAAAGTATCTCAACATTTTCCCTGTGGTATTTCACATAGAGTACACCACAAACATGCAACGAGTGCAATAAACTCGAAAAAGAGTTTTGTACAGGGGCACCCCACCAGTGCAGCGCGCCTTTGCCTACTCAACCTCATTATTTTTTTTCTTTTCGTATCTTAACATTCTGGATTGAGGTTAGATTGGAGAAGGAACGAAGAAGTAGCGACAGAACATAATGAAAAGGAAACGCCGCTACGAAATTTATGCGGTTGGCTTGTTTAAAAAAACAAAAAAATAAACAATTTAAATCGATTCCGGAGCGACTGCGTCTGTACGAGTAGCTCAGATCAACTACCGCCTCGAGGACAATCGACGAACGGTCGTATTGTGTACGAGTCTTATTGTCAGGCGGTTGCTGTTGGCGGTCAATGCGAGTTCATTAGTCTCGATAACGCACGACATATTGATGTTGAATTAAGAAAAACACAAAACAGGCGGAGAGGAAAAAATATAAAGATGGAAAGTTCTAGATTTAAATTGGTTTGAAAATGACACAAAGTAGCGAATAGTTTAGAAAAGAATTTGACGCATAAAAAGTTTAACAAAAAATGTGTGTATCTTTAGTAATGCATGGTTAGCTATGAAATTCATTATGTCTTGAAATACTATTGGAACGCTAAGCAGCAATTGTGAGTTTGCTACAAAATGAAGTGAAAAAAACGTAGTTTATAATTATTAAAAAAGAATGGCAACCAAACCAGAACCTTGTGGAACTTTTAAAAAGTACTCTCTATATTTGTCAAGCAAGTCACCTTTTCTCTTTCTTTCGTTTTATTTTTGATAAGAAGCAAACAAATCGCACTCATAACTCGTATTCAAAATGTCCACAAAATTCGTAGAACAATGTCTAAACCAAACGCTTTTTAACCTCGGAGCAAAAGGGCAGCGTGAATCCTAAGCAGAGCAGCCGACTCTTGTTCTTGTACAGGAATAAAATAATGGCACTCTGTTTTTAAATATGTTTTCAGAAACTGTGGGCGACAGAAAAAAAGGGAATAAGTACTCAGACATCACAAGTGAAGACAATTATTCCAGGATTGTGTATGCTGAAGCGCAAGGTTGCTGTTCTGTTTCCTTTTCATAAGATTACAGGCCCCAAAAACGGCGGTGCGGAATAATATCATTGTGCCCTGTGCTACCCTAACTGTCATGTCACTTGAATTGAAATAACAGAGCAATTTCTAATGCAGAATTGTTTGATTGACCACGTTGAAGACTTAAAAGAACTGAAACGAGACCCTTAACAACGATATGTCTGCTGAACTCATCTATAAACCTAGTTCTCCAATTAAATGGAGTCGTCTATATTAAGGTGTAGCCCGGTTTTCTAAATGACATATCGACTGCACTCAAATCAAATCAAATCACTTTTCGCACCAGAAGGTTTGCAAACAAATTGTTTCAATTTTTCTAAAAACGTCATATTGACATTTTAAATCAGAAGAAGTCAAAGGTTAGCTTTCCGAAGTGCGCGAGTTTAAACTTAATCTGAAGTCTCAGACGTAAGGCTATGAATGTACATATGTACATGTGTTAGTTCTTTGATCTGTACGCTGTCAATTCTTATGTATAGTCTTGAACTGGTTGCTCTGTCATTAATCGTTCCAAGTAAACAAGCAATACTGACCAATCAATTCGAGAAATATTTTCTTCTAAACAAACCCCCGAACCCTCGGAAGTAAACAACTTCATTGACCTAGAAAACACGAATTGAAAACTGAGCAACATTGTTTTGTTTTCTTGTTGTTTTCATTTTCAATTGCGACTTAAATGTCAAGTGCAATGTCATTATAAATGCTGACTTATTTCAAATTGATTGTTTTAAGAATCATATAACAAAACATGATTTCGAAATTTGATATAAAACTCTCATATTTCGAAAAAGTTTACCTTAGCAAAAAAAAATATGACATTTTATTGACGTTTACGAATGTTTAAAAGTGTGTCAAACCAATTTGACAATTACAAATGAACTAGTTATGAAACGTTCAACTTCCTGTTTCGTTTGACATCTGTCATCTTGGATATGTAACCCTGACATTGAACAACTTTCACGCCACAAATAATAAAAGTTGTGTGTAGGTAGGAAGGTAGGTATGTACCTACACATTTACTACCTGCCTTTTTTTCATTACATTCAGGTTTCATTGTCCTCCTTCCAACGAGTACACCTTTTGTTGGCCCTTAAAAATCAGAGGTTGATTGTTGTTGTTGTTTTCCTCATGACATTTGGCTGGTTAAGAACAAAATATGACGTATAATACCAATCTTCACACAAACGCTATTCTTTTGACATTTATAACGCACTACGCGCATTTAGATTACATATACAACCAGATACCGGGGAACCAAGAATAGTGGAACACAAAAAAAATAAGAAAAAAAAATTATAATAATAAACGAATCAACATTATAAAAGAGAACAAACCGACGAAAAAGAAAACAAAGCGAAGGGGAAGAAGTAGAATTGACATTGAACGAGTTCATTCACATCGTGCCTGGTCAATTACCGCACATATATTATCTCATTCAATGTTATGTGTATTCTTGTATTTGTGCGTAAGCGCGTGTTAGTGGTGAAGAATGTGTGTGATGCGTAGCGTATTTTCTTTTTTTTGGTTCACGAAAAGTTATAAAAACAACTTGAGTAAAAAAAAAAACAACAGGAAAAAACAAATACAAGATATGTGAATGTTCGGCACACACACACAAAATAACCAATGAGAGAATTTTTGGCAGAAAGCTGCAAAAGTCTGACATTTCAAACGACAGAAGGCGAAATGTAAAAAAAATCGTATCTATGTATATACACATGTATGTATCTGTAAACGGTGGCAAAATTAAGGATTACGACGAATGGAGGTCACTTGTGCGCCTTTTGATGACAGTTGTCAGATAGAAAATCTAATAAACAAATTCCGACATTCCGCTCTGATCAATTCCATGGGATAAGATTAATCACTGAGGCGCGTGAAGCGACAAATAGACTAGTGCTCTCCTCCTCACTCTCTCTCTCTCTCGAACTAGCCAGAATTTTAATTATTTGACTATAAGCAAAAAAAAAAGATACAAAAACAACTTATTTCAAGGTGAAAACTACATCATCCGAGTTCATTATTTATTTCGTTTAATGCTTGCTAAATAAGGAAGCATACGCGGGAAATAATGATATCATTGTTTGCGAAGTGTCAAAGAGCGCCGCTGGCTAAAATGATTTTCATTCTTTCTTTTGGAATATGTATTTCTACTTTTTTTTTTTAAATTTGTGACACTTTACAGTTGCGAAAATGGCGGACATTTTTGACAGATGAATGTTTGTAACGTATTCAAAGAGCGCGACGTTTTGACAGATTGAAAGACTGAGTGTATATAAAGTTATGACTTTTTAAGACACAAGAGAGGACAGTCTTAGAAAAAAGACGGAAATCAGTTATTATCCGAGAATAATAGGTACGGTTCAAAACTTCAAAGAGATGTGTACATTATGAACTTTTGAAGGCTCCACTGGACTCCATTTCAATTGGACAACAATAAAAAAAATGTTAGCAAACAAAGATTCTATAAAGAGTCTGGAGTCACTTTTATAAGGCAGTCTGGTCTAGAAACTTCGGAAAACCACCATGCACAACAGTAACTACATTTCAGAACATCGATCCTTGAACGCAAGAGACCGATCATTTCACGAGGACCAAAAGTACAGACACCAGAATTCAGACCTTTATTTATATATTTAAAAGCAAAACCACTGGAAACAACTGTTCTACTACAACATCAAATCCCCGAATAAAGCCCTTGCGTGGTGAAAAATTATCTGCGAGGGTGCTTGGTGCGGAAAGTTACAAGATGTCCGTGAAGATAATTCTCGATACCGAAATGGAACCTTCAACACTGTGAACCTAAAACATATTTTAAGAAAACATTTAAGAGCCCCCTTGCGGATCGCTCGGAAATAAGTAGTAAGAGACAGATTTGATTGAAACCAAAATGGTTCACACGATTTTTTTGAATTTTCTGGAGTTAGTCTCTTTTAAGGAGTTATGGAGCCGAAAACCCGGACTTTCAAGTACAATAATTTAGAAGTAAAATTTTATACGTCTGCTAAAATAAAAGACCTGTCAAGAGATTCCTACTACTCTTAAAGTAGTTTGACATTGACTCTTAAATGTGAAGGAACAGTCTTAACAGAGAAGGAAGTCAACTGTCGGGCGCCAATTTTTGTAAATTTGTTTAAAGTTTTTTTTTTATCTTCAAGTCGGTTGCTGCAAAAACGTTAATCAAAATTAATTTGCAATTTTTTTCTTGGATTTACTTTAAACGTGTACTCGTTATGCCGCCTGTCAAAGAAACAAACTTGTATCTGTCAAAAAACCACTCCATCTGTTAAAGAATTTATGTCATAGCTATTAATTTAAAATTTCGTTTTCGCGCGTTTGATCTCTCCTTATCTCCCATTCTGCATAGATCAATTTAATATAATCACCCAAAAGGTAACTGACTTGTTAACGACATGCCACAGCGAGGTAGGTAAAAAAAAAACCACACACAAAAAAGAAAAGTCATTAAGAAAAGAAACAGAAAGACACAAAGTTCAACGACAAGTTAATACTACGAAGCCATTAGAGTCGACCAGCGCCACCAAACCCCCGAAAAAAGAAATATAACGCAATTTCATATTCAAAATTATTCATCGCTCATTTTGTTATTCAGAATAGTTAAACGCGTCTATGATGACGGACTGACTGACTTACGGACGGACGATGACAATGTCCAGAGCGGTAAGCCAAAATCCAAAGGTCAATAGACAAAATCAAGGTCTCTGTCAAGTTTTTGAGTTTTTTTTTCTTTTTTTCAACTTCTTTTTCGTGGACAACTATATTTGGCAAGGGACTAAATTAATAATGTAATCAGAAGAGGAAAAAAAAAGAGAAGAGAATGTATAAAACAAGCAAAGGCAAAATACGGGCTCTGTTTTCGTTGTCCCTTTTGCACCTCCCTCCGGTGGTCGGGCTTGTTTTATTAGTTTTTCGTTTTCGGCTGATAATGTTTGTTGGTTTTCTGCGACAGGTTTGTGTCGACCAAGACAACCTCAAAAGCCACTACGTAAAAAAAGGTGAAAATTAACCTTGAACTTCAAATTTCAAGAAGCACGGTACTGGGTAGGCTGGCTGCCACTCTTTACAATTTGGCATAAGGGCCACGCACAAAATCTCTTGCCTTTTGTGAATTTTTAATTCCAGCTGAGAGAGGTATACCCCTTCTTTACTACAGATAAACCCTGACATTGACATTGACGCAGAGGACACAACCACGACGACGACGACGACGACGACGACACAAGTGTCAACGAACCTTCTGTCAAAAATTGATCACATGCGCAGTAGATTTATAACCAAAATGGGTTCCCTACCTTGTTTTCAATATACAAAACATTCAAGGACATTGCCAAAAGTTCAAGTGACTCCGTAAGGTCTTCTCAACGAAAAAGGGGAACAAGAAAAACTGAACAAAACCAAAAAAAAGAAGTAAAAAGCCGGCTAAACGATCCTGAACAAGGCGATATCAAGATCACTATATCGTGTGTGCGATAAATAGGAAGGAAACAACAAACGAAGGATGATTGCAAGGGTCTGGGAGTTCAGACTGACTCTCTTTTTTTTGCGCTGTTTGGTTTCAATAAAACGTGTGTGCTTTGTGGAGTAGCGTAGTCGTCCCGAGATCCCGAGATCGAGACCGGATCACCCTCCATTTCGTTTATGTGTGCACTGCGTCTTTTGTGTCGTAGGTAACGAATTTTCATTGATTGAAAAAGAAAAGCAAACTGCGCAGAAAACGCCAAGGATAATCGCCGTTTAAGGTTACGCCGTGTGTCGATTGTGCACCTCTGTTGTCTGCACACCGCCGCGCCAATGTCACGATCACATTTCGAGTTCAATGTCATTGTTGGTATCTTTTTCATCGTTCCTTCGCCTTCTTAAGTACTTTTCTTTCTATTTCAGAGGCACACGTTTCCGGTTTTTATTCATTGTGTTCAGGTAATCATCGTTACGATGACGTTCCCCCATACCGATCAGTGATAACATCAAACACGTGCTCAGCACAAGATGCATCATCGGCTTAACCTTTTCTCCTTTCTTTCTTATTCATAATCAATTGTCATGCATTTATACAAAATTATCGACTTACCTTGCATCCCTCGCAGGAGTGTACGCCATAATGGAAACCGGAAGCTTTGTCACCGCACACCCGGCACAGAACTGTCGTTCCATCAAATTCTAATCGAAAGAGAAAGAAAGAGAAAAAAAAAAAACACATATTAACGATCATTTTTACTTTTTATTCAATCAACGGAGAAAGTACTAAAGCAGAATAATGAAATGCGATCTACCAGGTGTCGTAAGTGGGTTTGTATGTACCCGTATAACATTAACGAGACAAGGCTGCCATAAGGAAAGAGAAAGATCTTGCGCCACCAGACACAACAAGATCGTTCACTCGCCCATAAGCAACGAAGAAAGTTCAAAGCATAAACGAGGAGAACAAGAATATGCCCGCATCTCGTCTTACATAACTTTCAATGAAAGCTAAGAACACGAACTTGAAGTTACGACCGATGCGACGCGAAGGCTATAAAAAGAAATGCGAAGATCGGACAAGATTCCCACACAATACACGGAGAAATGTCAAAAGAAAACAGAAAAGAAAGAACAACAAAAAAAAAAAAGTTTCATAGGAGAAAGTCAATGCAGATGGAGTTGCTGTAGGTTGTTTTCCTTTCTCTATCTATGTATCTGCTGCTTGCTTCGCTGTGTGTTTGTTGTAAGTGAACTTGTAATACAAACTTGACGAGGGTCTTTGTTGGCCTAGGTCGGATGAGTGTGTGTGTGTGTGTGTATTTATGTGTGAGTAAGAGATTATAATCGCGTCCCACCAGAGAAATTGTTCAAATGCACTCGGACTTGAACATGATCTATGACATTTCGGTCTTTGTCAAGCGCGTTCCTTGTTGACGTTGGTTGATTGTCATAAAATTTGGGTTATTTACATATTTGACAGATAAGGCTTGTCAACATTTACTATATGTGTATTTTAAAGGTTGTTGAACCTTCAGACCTTTCTATATATATTTTTCAAGAGTACGTAAATACCTATATAAATAAGGCTGACAAGGTTTTGACAGATAGTGGAATGAGTCAGTTTAAGGGAGGTTATATCGAACCTAAACAAAGCAGGTAATCTTACAGAACATCTAGAGATCCTGTTTATACTACTATATGACCAAAAAGGAATTTCCATCAAACTATTTGAGAGAGACAATCATCCTCCTGATTTCTGGCTTAATAGTAAATGGAGTCAGCTCGTTAAGTGTGAGGACCTGGTTTTCATGGGCTTTGGAAAAATCAAGATGCTATTTCCCGGCACATGTCTGGGGCCCATCTGCGTCTGCAATAAAGTGTATGTTCAGCCCCCATCTGTGCAAGAACGAACTGACGTCCAGAGTATTTGGATATAATTTTCCATGAGGACTTCGAGCCTGTTGTTATGCTGAATTGGTTCGCGAATGCTTTCTGACAGCCGAGCAGCTCTAAGGAGTAACTGATTGAAAATGTTCAGGCTGAATAAAATTACAGGAACAAAAAAGTGCTGGACCATGAAATTTTCACTCATGAATCCTGCATGCTTCTACGCAATTTCAGGATTATAACAAAAAGCTTATTAAGGCTACTTCAAGGATCTTCCGAAGCTTCTCTTTAATTTTTTGGCTCTGTTTTCAGTCAAGCCGGCATTTTGTTACCAAAAATCGTAGAGTACCTTGTTCTGTATTTGTCTGCATATCGTGGAAGGAAAGACATTGAAGTTTGAGTTTTTAAAATTCTGCTTCTCCGACGCTCTGTAGACAACTGGTTATGATTGGTCTACCGAGCATGAATTGACTGTGAAACTGGTGGACATTTTACGAGATAGAAGACTAGATTTGCAGTCAAATGAATTCCGTCTAGAACATCAATGTTAAAAATCAGCTAGTTCGGAGGACAGTTCTTTATCAAAGGGCTGTGCTCTGCAGTGCATTCTAGTAAAACTAGATGACGTTTGAAATGCAAGTTAAATGTCAAGTGAGAATCGAGTCCTGAATAGATCACTGGAATTATATGTTCGTTTTAGTCGGCTGTCGAGCGTTGGGTTTACAAAAGATGTTTAAACAAAAAGTACAATTTAATCAACAGATATTTTTGTTAAATAAAATTTCACATCTTGCCACACCCATTTACGTCATTTTATGATTTCCCGGGTGCAATTATTTTTGCAAGCTAACGAAATTCACAAACAACAAATATTTTTCCATTCTGACAAAATTGACATACGAAAATGTCATCTGCATTTCTAGTCAGCATGCTCAATCAGAAAGTTAGATGTCGACTAGAATCTTAGTCCTTTAATGTTTTACAATGTAATTCGTAATTTGTTTGACAAAATTTTTAAATTTAAAAAAAAACGTTGCATTTTAACAGGTATGAAAACGCATCTTAGCCAACTCCCACTCTCCCCCGCATTATCGAAGACATTTCCTTCACTCTTTTCCTTTTTCTATTCAAGGCGAATGAACCGAAACTATTGTCACTGTCACACCACACGGCGGCAATGACATTTGTGTGTAAGTTTTCCATTCCCTTCTTTGTCGCCAACATTTTCTAGATACTTCTCTATTATGGAATGCATCAACCATGAAATGTGTTGCAAAGAAAAAATACGAAAGAAAACGAAACAAAACAAAAAAAAAAAAGCCTCACTCCAACCTCACTTTTATGGGGCCACTGACACTTGACGCTGGGATCATTGCACCAGCAGCTAACTTCACGCAGTTACAATAACTTCAAACGAGATTTCCTTTGCCACTAGTGTTGCCAATGTAAAAAAAAAAATTACTTTGATAGAAAATGAAAATGAGCCTGGCAGTTGTGGTTGACGTAAGCAAAGTGGTAAAAAGAAAATCAGATCACTTTCTTTTCCTCCGGCGGGTTATACCATATATAATTTTCCATTTCGTTGGCTTAGGTAAGACCTGTGTGCGGGACTATTGCCCCCCTTTCTATTGGCCCGAGTATCTCCATAAATTTCAAGTTCATAACTGACGTCGTTTCACATTCTATTTCTAAATTCGCAGCAAAAAACAACCCACAGCCCAGAGATATAGATACGACGATACATATTATCAAAGCCGAAAAAGACAAAAATACAATTAAAAAAACACAAAAAGCAAACAAAACTAAAACAAAACTAATCTGTGTGTGCTTTTTTTTTTTGCGATATGATTGGGTGGTGGTGCGAAAACGTGTTGTGTTTTTGTTGGACATGCCCTTGAAAAGCTTTCGTATTCGTGTGTCGATGGCTACATATGTTTTAGTAATTAGTTTCATTTTTTCTTCGCTTATATTATTTTGATCATGTGAAAAAATTAAGGAAATTGATTTTCTGATTTTCGCAAGGTTGTACAACACACTTGTATAAAGATATTAAAAAAGACAGACGGACGGATGACTACGAGCTGACGAGCTCGATTTCGGTTAACCTCAGTTACGGGTCTTTAACTGAAGCGCAGAATAACAATGCGGAAGCGGACGAGCCCCGACAATGACGGCAGCTCGGGTTCAGGGGGTATTTACCCGATTTGAATCTGTTTGCTGTGATCACTGATCACGGTTCGAGGTCTTTTCAGGCTTGTGACTAAGAAGAATCGTTTGCGAATGTGTGCGACACTGAGCGCGAGTATCTAAACGCGCTAATATGAGTTTAGTTTTTATTTTAGTTTTTAATTTTTTTAGGGGACTTTAGATGAGTGGGCGGTGGTGGTGTATGGGGATGATTTTGTTTGACGTTTGGAATATTACTTTTCGGGTAAAACTAATGAGAATTTTCAAGAATAAATTGTGTGTGTATGGATTTAGTTGTTGTTGTTGTTGTCATGGATTATATTTTTGGTTTTTGAACGACCTTCGGGTATAAATTTGATTATTTTTTATTTTTGCATTTCTTATAGGGAAACGCTTGAATTGTTTTGTTTTGTTTTTTTTTTGTGTCATATATGGCATTGAATTAGGGGTAGTGACGCACTGTTACATATTTGGATTTAGCAAAATCACGTTGTATGAAATTTGTGTATTTGTTAAGTCTTATATAGAAAGCAGCGTATTTCATGTGAGCAACGAACGATTGCAGTAAGAATTCCGTGGCTAAATGCATTGGGAAATCGATCAAAATTAGAAGTCAGTATTTTTTTATCAATTTCTAACAAAACCAAAACTTCACATAATTTTATATTTCTGGCAAACATCTAACAAGGATCTTAGCAGTGAACTATTGAAGGGGCAGAACGATTGTTAGTCATTGCCCAGAATTAAGAAGGAAATTCATCAATTCATTTTGCAGTACTTAAAGAGAACTTTTGTTTAATTGGCGCCCAACGTTGGACCGATTTTCTATGGTGTCCAACATTACCAACTATATGACCGATACTGTTAGAGGGTTTGAGTAGACTCACTGAACGGATACGATTTAAAAAATTTATTTAAGCAATAAGGAGGAAACTTTTAATATTTTTTCTCAGAAGATAAGAAGTTTAGTTTGAATGAGGCTTAACGTTGGATCAATATCCAAATAATATATTTAGCGGGTGAGCTGCCATAAAAATGTGTATGGTCCGTTTGATTAGAAGAGCTACGACTTCTCTTCTTTTCTTTCACTTTCAGTTTTCAAATCACATAGAACTAAAAAAAAACTTAGACAGTGAAAGGCTTTATATGAAAAACCTCGTCTTTCCACACAATCCCACTCACAATGCAATTCCTTTCCATTTCAAAAGTCATTACAACTTGCGAGATCAAAGTAATGACGAAAAAAAAAAGCAAATCACTCAAATCGTTTTCACTTTTCTCTAAGCGCGTCATAGATTTTGTTTTCCAAAAATAAAAAGCGAAACCAACCGCAAGTCGTCGCACAACAATAATAGTTTTGCAATAGTGATGGAGAGAAAAAAAAGCAACCAACTAAAGCCAAATCAAGTGCCTCAAATCGTACTTGACTTTTCCTTTTCAGCAGCTTTCACTAGCGTTCGCCTGATCACCTCTACATCTATCTTTACCATCATCTTTCTTTCTTTCTTCTACATTCAATTGTTCATTGCACGTTGCCATTATTATTATCATTATTTTTTATTATTTTGGTATTCTCTATTTTCTTCACCGATGCCAATAGCACTTTCAATGCAGATTACTTCACATTCTCATCTCATCCCAAAAGAAATCTAAACTTACAACACAATACAACAATTCAAATAGCAAACTTGTATGCAAAAAGACAAGAAGAAGGTGGCAAAGCAAACAGACATAACTAACTACTGACAGTAAGACTATTGAACTTGTTAATAGGTTGGTAACTTTTCTTTCTATCATCCGAAAGAAAAAAAAAATTATAGTATTTTCTCTCGCGAACAATGAAATATTTTCACTTTCTATCTGGCACCGCGAGGAGATATTGCAAAATAAAGGAAAAGTGCCGAACCAGTGCCATCTGGCTGATGACAGTGCAAGTGCAATGACACCATGTGTGCGGCTGCGAGTGGTAATTCAAGTTTTTCTTATTTTGAAAAAGCGCAGCGAATAATAATTCCCATAAAAGCGGATCAGATGAAAATGGAGAGAAAAAAATAAAGAGAAGAAAATTCCGTCAACTGATCGGGTTTAATGACATGATCATCGAGATCATCGGCGGTGATCTGTATCCGATTGTTTGTACAGTGAGTCAAAGTAACAAAAGTAGTGCGTTTAGTTTAAAACTGGAAAGTTGTAGTAACCATTGTGAAAAAAAAATTAAAAAGATGCATTATTTAAGATGTTAATTATTCACTGTTCAATCTTGGTATTATAAGCATCATTCCTAGAATTTGCATATTTCCTATATATTCTTTTACTAATTCCCTAAAGGTACGATGGTTGGTACGTCAAAGAAGGCGCTAGGGATATTCAAAGCTGAGATAGAAATAGTGGATGATGGAAGATCCACAACTATCAATTCGGCATCGGCATGACCTTAACTATTTTAAGGAATCATGTTAATCCCGAAGTTATTCTGTGGTTCACTAGGTTTGTGGGAAAACAAAGTTTCCAATTCAAGAGTGCTCCAAATGCAAAACAGATAAAGGTTTTGAATGGGTAAAAATGTTACGTCGTCTCTGTAATTGTGTTGGAAACTGATCGGATTGCTAATTGGGATCTAGAAACTTGTTAACTTCAGAAAATCCAATCGAAAGAGTACGTCTAAAACATCACTTCAAAATTTTCCACAGTTTCTTTCGGCGAAGGAAACTGCTTCACACTCATTTTTCTACAAATATTTTGAATTAGAAAAAGGAAAAATGTGATTAAATCAGATGACTACTAACAATGCAAGATCCGTGGTTAGTTTTTCGCCGACAAATAGTCGATTATTTGAGAGCTTGCATTCACATGGTGAGGAGTCGTGCTACAGTTTTTTCTGATATCGTGGTTATTTTTTCAAGTATCTTTCGAACCTTTTGACAGGGATATCTTAACTATGGTCTGAGATAAGATTTAACAACGAAAACACAAAGAGCGATTTTCGACGACTAACGTGCTTCACGAAATTCGGAAGACACTCCCACAGCATAAGTCGAATTCTTTAAATGACACTGAACGCAACGACTCCACTGGTATTTGCGAAAATGTATAAAATTTGCCACGAGCACGATCAGCAGTTGCCGATAATTATTTTTGTGACAAACTGTATCTTGGACGCACTCTGTTCCTGCCCTCAAGGAAGAAGGCGAAAACGAGGCAAAGTGTCAATAAAAAAAAAACCCGATTGTTGTAACGGATCTCAAGTTTAATTGATTGCTCTTGAAAAAGATCGTTCATCTCGAGTTCAGCGAGTTTACTCGGCGTGCGATCGTATGCAGCAGCAAAATATACTCATCGTGACTGATACAGCGAAGGGCAAGTGATCAAGTGATTTGCATTCGTGTGCAATATGGGAAACTTCCTGTATGAAAAGAAGAAGAAGAAGAAGAAAAATCAAATCAAATGCACACGGAAATGAATTTGAAAATTATACGTGAGAACAGCTCGATGCGGCACGGCGGCGGCGATGATGATTTCGTGCTTCGCTTTGGCTTAGGATTTGGTGGTCAACCTTGCGCTCGATTTTAGTATGCATACGTACTGTCTTCATGTAAGCAATTGGCTTCTTTTTACTTCCCCCCTTTTACAAATTTACAAAATTTCAAGTACATCGCTTTTAGAGGAAACTATAATTGTGTTGTAGACAGACCTCCGTTGAAGTGACGCGGCGGACGCATGCCTACCGATGAACGAGGAAGGTAAGTTAATCACCCGAATCGAGTGCGCGTAGTGACGACCTTAGTAGAGTTTAAATTTCAAGTAGCATTAACATTTACCTCCTCTCCGTCTCTGTCTAGCTTTATTTAATGTTTTTTTTGTCAGTTCACCTTGACCATGTTAATTACGTTGAACTGACGGTGACGGCGGCAGCGACTACCTAATTTGTGTGTCTATACCGAGCGCCATACAAGTATACACGTTCATTCACACGATGGTGATCTTCAAAGCTCGACTGGAAGGTTGTTAGACTCGAACTCGAACCTTTTATGCTAAACAGATTCTTAAAGCGATAGCAGCAAACTACGAATTCATAGATACTCGTAGCTCGCACTTGTATGTGTACGAATACATGCGAAAATTATTAATATGCGGAAATTATGGAGAGACGAGGGAGATGGCAAGACGGTAAAGTGCGTGCTACATTTTTTTCACGCATTTTTTTTTTGTTTTTTTTTGTGTTAGATTAGAAGTCAAGGCTGAATGCGAAGTTCGTTCATCTGTCAAAAAACATGTGTGGTGAATAAAAGGTTTTCTGTCAAAATATTAGGCTTTGTTTGTATTTATGGTTTTTGTTAATTTTTTTATGTAGTATTTTAGTACTTCTGTTTTGCTGAACCGGAAATTGAATGGAAAAGTTTTAATTTGTTGGTCGTTTTTTTGCCTTTGCCATTGAACTTCACCGTGAACTAAAAGAGCAACAGCTGACATTGCCAAAATGAGGAACATAAAAATTTGCAGGCTTATTATTTTTTTAAGATCTTGAATGACGGTATTTTTCTATGGAATAAAATTTAGATAGATGATGATCAGATTGGCGGAGGGTGTCTGATATCATTTTACCATTGAAATGTAAATATTTTTTTTTTATGATCTGTCACAGTAAATAAACAAGATACGATATATTAAAAAATTGTTTTAATTAAGGTGGTTTAATGTGACAATAAATCGACGACAAGGCTTACATTCAGTAATAAGTTTCGAGGCAACCAGGAAGACTGAACGACAGTTTCGAAAAGCCAGTGATCTAGAAGGTTTAAAAGCTTGAGAAATCGTTGAGTAAGTAGTTCGTTAGTACGTTTAGTACGATATGTTTGGGAGTTCGAACAATAATTGGCGCCCGACGTGGGACAAACTTTTAAGGAAATATATTTTTAAGCAGGATTGAGGACCATAGTAGCTCGATTGAACCATGATCAAGCTGGTAAAATGGACTTACAAACATTTAATAGAAGTTCGCTGTTTTGAAATCAAAGACGAATATTTTTCCATATTTTTTTTGGATTTAGTTTAACTTTATACACGCTGATTGACAGCAGATAATGATTGAGGGAATTTTTCAGATCTTACACTCCAAAATATGGTTGATTAGGTGGCGATTAAAAAACAAATGACTTTTTATATTCGCGAGAGAGTTTAAGTATTCGGGAAAAATAGTGAAAATGACGAGTTAGTCCAAAAAGATTGCTCTTGAATTTTAGAAAAAAATAAACAAGAGATTAAAGTCCAATTTTATTATAAATAATATAAATTGAAAATCTGGGAAATAAATTTTCAAACCAAGACTCCACAAATTTTAGAAGTAATATCTAAGAGGTGATAGCTTAAAAGGATGCAAATTTGAGTTCGATCCGATTAGTAGGAGTCAAAGTATGAAGGTATTAGTCCCTTAATTGGGGTAAATTTATATTTTCCCCTGTCAAAAGTTAAAATTTAAACTTTGGGCGATAATTTTGCATACCGATATTCAACTCTGGTTCGCCTTTGACGGAACTGGCCACAGTCGTATCCATTACAGGGTAACTCCTTATATATTCCGGTGTCTGGGGTCGTGAATCTATCTGTTGCTGATGCTGATGCTGCTGCTGCTGTTGTTGCTGTTGATGTTGTTGCTGTTGCTGTTGCTGCTGAAGATGATGATGATGTCCCTGTTGAGTTGGATGAGCTTGATGCTGATGAATTATATTACCGCGAAAATTTGCACTATTTGCATGATAATTGCTGTTCATTGAATTGTCATATGGACTATTGCCGTTGCCATTGAGTACATTCATATCGCTAGTACTGACAACAACATTACTACCGACATGACTAACACTGTCACTGCTTAGAGAATTACTGGAATCAATAATACTACTACCACTACTGCCATTGGCAATCTGATGGTGATGCTGTTGTTGCTGCTGATTGCCAACAATTGACGAAACCGAACCACCATTGCAAGTTTTATTCACGTAAATCACATTCGAATGCGGCACTTTGCGAGCGATCACTGTCGTCGTTGTCGGCGACGAGGTATTCTCCCCTTGGGAAGATGGATCGGAATTGTATCTGCGATAGTCCTGCGACTGCACTGCCGAATATGTCGGCTGATTACGAATGACAATTGCGGTGTCAGGTTCCGGCATGACACTACCGTGCAATTTGGCATTTTGATAGTATGTCGATACACTAGTATTTGGAGGCAGTTTGAGGGCATTCTCCAAATGCGAACGCACTGTTATCGGTTGTTGGTTCAACGATGTGCTTGACGACGATGATGATGCAGCAACAGAGACAGCGGATCCCTGCTCCTGATGACTTGTATTATTATCCGAGGGAAATGGTATGCAAATCACCGATGTGACGCCACTATTATTATTGTTATACACTTGACCACTGCTGCTTGATGTTGGACAGTCCGAGCTGTCCGCCGACATAAGCATTTTCATTTTTATTTTATTTTTCTTTCAATTTTCTTCTGTGAATATCTGTCACACACGCACTATTTGTATTCACAGTTCTGACAACGAACGCACTCAGGCGAGGATATCACTAAATCCTCCTCACCCATACGCACACGGAAAACCCTTTTTTCTATGGAAAACTTCAAACGAAAACAAAAAAAAAAATCCGATAAGAAATTGGAAGAAAGAATCTCAACGACCAAATTTACTCGCTGCGAGGAATACAATATTATTTGTTGTGACGAAGAGCTACGGTATAAAACGATCCTCTCAGATCGAGGCGAACTTTGTCAATGAAAGGAAAATCGCTGGATCTTGTCCCATTGGCAAAAGCCGTCACACAGTACACAGAGCTCTACACTAGCCAGCCAGGCCTGCCTCAAACTCAACTCTCTCAGACGAAAAAAACACACACTCTCAAGTAATACAATTACACACACACACATAAAGATACAATTCATATCTCTCGCAGATACACGATCGCATACAACCATAGCACTAGTGCTGCGTGTGTTGCGTCCGTCTGAATGCTGGCAAAGAAAAGCCATTCTTGTAGAGGGAGAACAAGAGCGAGAGAGTGAAATAAAATTAAATAACAGGTACTTTTACTTTAGGCCGCCATGCCACACAGATCCACACATACAATAAATTTTATATGTTTCTGTCTGTGGTGTTGTGGTAACATTGAATTCGCTCGGGTTCTGTATCTGAAATGAGAAAGATGACGCGCCGTTTGAATTTGGCGCGGTCTGGCGCTCTTTTTTAATCAACTTTACAATTGGTGTGACCAGGCTTAATTCTAATTTCAATAAAATTGCTGCTTAAGAAATATTATAAGCTTTATAACTGTGACCTTTTGAGTGCAGCTGGAACATAAGGGTATGCGAAAGATACATTGGGAATAATATATTCGTTAGAAATAACTACCGGCTAGCTTAGTTTTAGATGCCTTCTAACGTTATGCAATTTTCTTTCTGAAGTCTTTTAGACATCAATAGAAAACTTTAATTCATCGAATTTTAAACAAACTTAAGAATAAACTTAAATGAGACTTTAGTGTATTGCGTTTGATTTTAAATTACCAAGAAAGCAAAATAATGTTTTTAAACCTTGATTTTGGGGATCTTCTCGAGTTTTTCAAGTTTTGAAAAATGCATGTCTTCTGGTCACACTGTAAGAAATGTCGATGACTAGGACAACGAGATGACGAAGAGGGTGACCACAACGTAAGTGCTGATCGTTGGTATCGTTGCTCGCTGGTGTTGTGCTTGAGGAGAGAGCGAACGATCGGGCAACGAACGTTGATCGTGCCCTTGTAAATGAAATTATATCATCGATTTCATGCAATGATTTCGTTGTATGGATGTATTTGTGCCCATTGTTGTATGGGTGATCAGTCTACGTACGTATGTGTGTGAGTGAGGGTATTCCTGGGGAGAGTATCATATCAGCCGGACGATTGCTGGCAGTGGCAGAGACGTCAGCGTCAGCCAGCAAAGTGAAAACTTTCAATCTTGGGGTGCGCATTGGGTGGTGGGTGAGAGTGTTGCCAGATTTGAGTGAAAGAAAGAGATGGAAAAGGTGTGCATTACTTTTACTTTTATTTTTTTTCCAACCCGAAAATTTTCTTTCCCGTTTTGTTTATTTTTTTAATTTTTTATTTTTTTTGTTTATCGTTTCGAGTTGCATTGTTGATTTTGTGTATGGCGAAGACGAATGCTTCTGGTGAGGTTATTTTTTGGGGCCTAGACCTTTGCGCTTAGTCTATTTTGAGGAGAATGTAGTTTTCAGATTTTTAGGAAGATGGGATTCGGGATGAAAGTTCTAGAGCACGGAACGTACAGAGCAAGCTGAGAATAATGTTAATTATTTTTAGGCATTTTTACTTCTCAAACGTTTTTTAACCTATAGTAGACTATGAATCTTGTCTTAAATGAATTCAAGACAACAAAAAGCTAACAGCAAAATGTATCCGATATGAGGGTCTTTAAACTGATTAAGCTTCAAACAAATTTTTATCGAAATCAGTTTAGACGTTATGGAGCGATTTTGAAACAAACAGAAGGAATTTTGGTTTAAATTAAAAAGAAACATTTCGTATGTCATCAGTAGTTCTTCATTGTTCCGTCCATTGCTTGACAATGTTAAATGAGTTGAGCAACTTGAAAGGCTCCGTAAATTGTTGCTATTGGGTTATACGAATATCTCCGGTAACATTGTGTCTCAAGTGTCAATACAATTGAAGTGCAAAGCGGATGAATCAACGAATCAAGACTGGCCTTATTTTCGAAAGTCTGTTTCAAAGTTTTTGTACATTGCTCGTCTATGTTTTATTATGTATATTTGAGAAAAACAGAAAAGAAGAGGTTCTAGGTCAGTTCCTTTGGGTACAACCGATTTGCCACTCAAATCTTTCTTTTTTTCTTGTGGCATTGACTTCTGCAATGCATTAACAATTTTTTCAATTCTAATTTGCAATTTTTTTGTATTTGTAAATCAGTCTTAAAAATCAATGCTGTGTGAAGGCAATGATTTTTTACT
Source organism: Orthonevra nobilis (assembly GCA_963555765.1). Lineage (NCBI taxonomy): Eukaryota > Metazoa > Arthropoda > Insecta > Diptera > Syrphidae > Orthonevra > Orthonevra nobilis. The sequence goes on along the minus strand of OY743227.1, from coordinate 9,911,833 downwards.
TTTCTTACAAAAATCGGAGCTTGAACTGGTTGACTTAAACTTGTTATACCAAAATTTTCGCTTTTATTTTTTTTTTCTTACAAAAAGGAAAGTTGAGTTTGCAACAAATAACAATGATGTTCATCTATCATTTTATAAAATGAGACGTGTCTTAATGTATTTGGTGCTTCGAACTCAGCTTAAAGAGTACAGTCTGATGAATAGCAGAATGACATCAAAAAAATCTTGTGTATAAGAAAATATATTTGAAAAACACATTCAGCATTGTTAATTGGCAATACCGCCCAGTCCTAAAAACAGACTTCCTTGTATGTTTCGGCTACCATCAGTTCCCGAAACTCCCCAATCTCTAGTGAAGGTCGGAGCGAATTCGTTGCCGAAAAAATGATATCACATATGATCAAAAAATTCTCAGTGCGCTCCATGATGCATAAGATATCAGTCACTTGCGCTCGCCAACACTCATTCCATCACAGTCAGCTGCTCAACTCACACTAGAATCGTGAAATTTTCACCCAAGTTAGCTCTCATTAAACTGGGTAAGTGTGTTAGCAAGTTCTTATCTTTTTTTCTCGGTTCCCGCAGCAACACAAAAAAAATAGATAAATAAAAAAAAAATGTCTGATTAAGCCTGACCACACATTGCTCACACCGCCCTATTGTGCGTGAGTTCATGACCTTCATGCTCACCGAGTTCAGGGTTGTTCACTCCACTCAGCCTAGTGGAGGAAGTATAATAAATTAAAAAAAAAAAAAAAAAAAAAAACAGAAAACTCGTCCGATTAGATATTAATTTTGGATAGATACTTTTTGGGCACTGAGCTAATCGCTGTAATAGACAAAAGCAAGCTCGCGAGTATATCGCACAATTACGCACGAAATAATTTACGAGAGAATGTGTGTCGTTGTGTGTGAGTCTTGATATCTCGATTAAGTTGTATCTGAAGCGGAAGCGATCTTAATGTATATTATCACAAGGAAAAATCGCTGCTGTGTCGTTCAACTTTGTTTTTTGAGGGTTAACTAGAGAGAATACAAGTCAATCAGCACCGGGGTTAGTAGTTTCTAGCAGCAGTTTTGCGGTGTGGAAAATAACCCAGGCAGGTGGTCTCTGAATAATTTTTATTTTGCTTGTATTTTGGGTAACTGCGCCTACAAATGAGGCAGAGGCTGTGATTGTAGCAAAGTTCTGATAATTGCGTATCAAGGAGAAGCTTATGACTTTTTAAAGGACAACAGTGCTGGAGTGGAAGTTAAATTGATTTGATAATTTTATTTGAAGGGTGGCGAATAATTTTTTTTTTGTTTATCTATGCTTTATTTTTGCACGCACTGAGAAGGAAGGCTGACTGCTGAAGGCATCTGATAGTAGTAGATTGGAAGTTGTTCAACTTGTGCGGATTTACGTAGTAATTTCAAGGTGAAATTTTATTTACGGAAATATTTATTCGCAGTATTTTTAGATGTTTTAACATCATGTTGAGATTCACTCTGGAGGTTTTTCTGAAGGAACTCGTAAAGTATGAATCATTGTTTTTTTTTCGATTGTTTGCCGCTGAGATCAGACTCTTAGTAGCTGGCCTTGGTTTTGATGGAAAATTGATCAGTATGGTAATAGTAGCCATGATATAGAAAATCTTGAACTAATATCTGCATCTATTTCCTAGAATCTAGATCGGTGATCATGGCTTGTCCTGTTAAGTGAAAACAAATTGGTTTTGGAACGTTTAAAAAGCTAATGAAATCAATTGAAATTTTCTGACGATCACTTGCATGATCAATGCCTTTGACGCACTTACGAGGAGGACATTTTTCTTATCCTTATTCATGCGAAAGTCGATATTTTCAGCACAAACCAAGCACTTTGATTCAATTAAATAAATAAAATTGCTCACGGGTAGGCAGCTATAGATCTATTGCTGATCAGAGAAAGGGAGTCCCATAATAAGCGACAGAATGAAATTGACCGACATTTTCGAATTTTGGCAGTCTCCTGCGGAGATCACTTGCGAGAACTGGCACACTTTTTTCAGTCATCATGAAGAACGTGAACAAAATGTAGTTCCCTCTGTCATTTTCACCGGCGAATTAATGATCTTGATTAGAGGGTTTTAAGTCCTTTTTTCGAATTGGGAAACATTCTTTCATCCCTATTCATTGACAGTGGCCTAAGAAAATGTGGACAGGCCACTAGATTTCAAATCACTTCATCACTGAGACAAAGTTTTCTGAACCCAATTTTTTCAGTCCCTACATTGTTTGTGTTTTTATTAAAGGGTTCCGTGGAATCTTTTTCTTTCTGTTGTTAAGGTTTTTTTCTGATTTTCCAATTTCTAATTAGACCAACTAACAAAATTTGGTATAACAGAACCTAAAACTAGAGGATGAGCTTCATCACATTTGCGCCGCACGATCTGTGATGATTTATCAAAATTCAAGGGTACTTTTAGAATTATAATTCAAAGTTAATTGTTTCTTCTTCTGCCACTTTCTTTTACAAAAATTCACTATCAATGATCGAGGATATAAAAAAGAAGCTTTGCAGACTTGCTGTAGGATATAGTTGGTTACTCAACATTTGAATTCCATTGCAAATTAACAAAAAAAAAAAAAAAAACATTTAAATTTCCATACTATAATTTTTAAAAAATACACGATCAGTGATCATACCACTTGTGTATGTTAATTGAAAAACTATCAAAAATTAATCAACGATCTGTCATCAAAAAATCAAATTCCAAATTTCCATTCATCTCGAAAACGCCATATTAAAGCCTATGGCGTTGACAGCGTGTAATTAAACCCAAATGAGTGCCAATACCAAAGAGAAAAAGCAACTAAATCCCCCTTCATTGGAAAACTCCAGCGCAACCATCCTTGTCTTGTCGTCACACCATTGCCATCAACAGCGCACCAAGCGTACAGCCAACAACGTCATCAACGTCGTTAAATAAAATTTACAAAACAATTTTTGCGGGGCAACACTTGACTGCGCGGTGTGTGTATTTTCTTTCATGGTTAGTTACCCCGCTCGATGGCAATGAACCAGAGAACCATTGACCAGCTACAACACAGCGCAACAACTCAACAACTCCTGGTTTATAATGCGATGACGATGACGATGGCGATGACTGTGAATCTGGCAGTGGTGGTGTAATGCAACAAAGCGGGTTGGGTGAAGGGGTACCACTGCCACACAATCCTCAACATCGATCGGTGCCAACGACCACGTTGTGCTAACGCGAGGTAACAGAGACGCAGAGCCAAAAAGAGAGAGAGGAGCATTTGAAGACCAAGAGTGCATTGATCCACTCAGCGAGTTTTCACAATTTTTCCAGCTGCTTTGACTGTCGCCCGAATTGATGTGTGCCTAGCTGTGTGTGTGTATAAATCTATGATGGCGTGCCCTCTGTCACCTTAACCGCATCACCGAAATGCAATCCCAGCACAACATACAGATGTGCGCCTAACATCAAACCTACGGCTGGCTAAGTGCAATGAACGAGCCGCATTGCAATGCAATTTCTTTCTGCATTCACTCTCCGGCTGTTTCGCCCCATGGGGTGGCGGTTGTAAGCTTTCTGTTTTTGGTTTTGTTTTTGTTTTGCGTCTATTTATGTGTTTTCCCTCGTTTTCGTAGTACTCGTACTCGTAGGACCAGTCTCAGTACCAGTAACAAATTGTTTTAATGAGTACTTCTCTCGCTACAGCCCGTTGCATGTCTTTCCAGGCTATAGATACTTTTGTATCCGAGCAAAGAGAAATGCAATATACAGATTGTGGGTCTATGTGTAACGTGTGTGTTGAATGTCATAGACCCACGATCGTCGTTCCCCCCATTTTCGTCGCGTCGACATCATCGTGAAAGGCACAACAACAGTAGCATTGCAACTGATCGTCTTCGGCTTTGGAGCGGTAATAACGACGATCGGCTGGCGGCGGGTGAGTTGACTGACACCGATCGTCCTCTACACATTTTGTTGGTCGTTGGTCGTTAGCTTTGACTCTCTGGTATGCTGGCATCTAAGCACTGAACCTTAGCTACTTGCACTGGCGTGTAATGTGCATGAGAAGTGAAATGAAGGCGAAAACGCCAGCAAAAATTCGTTAAAGTCTCTTGGGCGATCGATCGGTTTGCTGGTTGGTTTGTTGTCAGTGGTGATCGACGACGATCGCGCATGTTGGCGTTGGTCAGGTTTTTTTTTTTTATTTTATTTTTTTGGTGGGAGGACAAACGTTTTCTCTATACGTTCTTTCCTTTTGTTTGGAGTGTAAGCGTATAACTCATGCCAAAAGCATTATCCCCACGATCGTTATTTGCGGCGTCTCCCAAGTGCAAAAAGGGGAACAAACTCCGCCGCCGAGTGGTGTGAATGACATTTCATTTTCATTTATGTGAATGTAGGAATGGAGTTTCTTTTATTCATTTCCCCTTTATGTTTCGTGAGGTATTTACGAGTATGTGTGTGTTTCGATGTACTAGGCCACTCTCCTATGACCAGATCGCCCTTTTTATCAACTATAAACGCATACAAGGATGGTTTTTTTGTTTTCTCAGACATTTTCTTTTATCTACAATTTATTTTTTTGCCCCAAAACCCAGTGGGACTGTTTAATTCCAGAAACATACATACATACATAAAGAAAAGAATATACGGGAAAAAAACATGGTGTTTCAGTCAAGAGGTCACTAAACTAATCTGAAGCAATGTTGTGACATTGAACGTGAAATTTTGTGATTCATTGGGAGTGGCTATCGAATAATAGGGTAGGAATGAGGTATGAGTTTTTTTTCGGGGCAAACCCGTTTTTGGGACTTTAAGATGAAATTAACTTCAAATTGATTATTAGAGCCTTACAAATGGTTTCCGGTGGAGGCATTTTAAAAAACCATTCATAAGACAGATCGAATTCGGATTCGATTCAGAGTTTAGAGACTAAAGGAAAGTAACGAAAACAGTGCGGTTCTTAAGCTTTTAAAACACTCATGATTCAGCCATTTCTGTTGATACTACAAAGCCTCCACCGATGTTATACGATCTTGGCTCTTAGGCTTTTGGTAGTGTTCTGGGAATAGTTTTTGATAGCTTTCGATAGCTTCCAATAATTGCCTTAGCATTGATCTTAGCTAACATTCGCAGGTTAATTTTTTTGTTCTTGTTCGAACCAAGTTGCGGTCTATGAGTGAGTGAGCGTCTCTCTATCGGCATTAGCGTTGGAGAGATTTGACTGATCGATTTTTTTAAAATTCGTCGTTAGATAGTGATTTGATTAAGCAACAAAATTATGATTCATACTTGTTAGTAAGCTTCTTTTCGAAGGTGCAATCGTGAGATAAATAATTTATCGCCAGCACTCTCATCCTCCGCGGAATAGACCGCTAAACTAGCTTTAAGTTCTTTTTCCAAATTTTCATCAAATGCTAGATCATTCGAACTCAGTCAGGTTTTCTGATCCCAAACGATTTCGCAAAGATTTTTGTCTTCACTTGGAATTGACTGTCGTGAATCCCTCAATTTTTATCGTAAAAATCAATTCAAACTGATAGTTACATTCAAAAAGGTTTTCAACGGAAATCGGTTGATGATAGCATCAGAACACTGTCTATCATCAACCGATCGTCTTTACTTCTCGTTGGACGTTTTTTCGAGGCGAGATCTATAGGGCTGTTTGTCTAGGAAACTGAAGGCCACGTCTTGGCCTACTTAAGTTCTCAAGGCACGCCTGTTATGTCCACTGGGTGTTCATAGTGCTAAAGATGTAGTCGCTTAGTTGTCCCATGTTTGTGGACTGATGAATTTGACTTTCACAATAAAATGCCTAGATCCCTTTTTTCATATGAATGTAGACTGCGGTGGTTATCCGAATAATCTTTGCCTGATGGACCTGAGCAAAACTTATCCAGTGCTGTGAATTTTATAATTAAAAAGTACCAGAAGTCGGAGATACTCAATACGAGAGTCAAAAATACGATAATAAAATTTGAAATGTTTGCTCGAACCCACCTTAGCCATCTCAACTAATTATTTCATATGTAATACTTTATTGACAAGTAGTTTTACAAACTTCGGTATCATGAGCCTTACTAAACAGGTATCCAGAGGTATCATAACTAATGTTTTCCACATTGAAATCTCTTCAAGTTGAGCATACGTTGGTCCTCCTAACGTTTATCGTCCGGTTGAATCAAGCCCATCCCACTCACCGATGACTTGTAGTCCTTATTGTCAAACCCGCACAGATAAAACCTAAAAAACTCATAAGTAGCCCAACAAATCGCCGTTCCGGGCATGGTGTACAACACTCGAGCATTGATACCCTTAAAGAATCCCCCTATTCCAGCCATAGAGTGGATCTTCACACAAGCCTCATACATGCTCCGCGTTACTCCAACCTCCTGAGTGTTCAGCAAAGTCTTGACAACATCCATCGGAGTGGTTGCCGCTGCAGCGGCAGCTCCAGCAGCCCCACCAGCTGTAATATGAACCATTGCATTGTACTTTCTCTCCTTGTTCAACAAGTTTTGAAAGAACTCATACGTCACGAAATGTATCGCTTGAAAGGGAATATTCATCATCAATTGGGTCGCAAAGGAACGATAAAAAGCCTTAAATCCTTCAGTGTTGTAGACACCTTTAATGCATCCAAAAACCGTCTTATATGGTGAGTCGTACATCTGCAATCGCTGTTTGACAACTTCGACAGGATTTTCGACAGCATCGTGGATTACGGTTGCAATAGTCGCCGACGTAATATAGTTCAAATTATTCTGTGTTGTAAATTTTGACAGAAATTCCTTTGAGAATTCATAGGAGCCAAAGTAGAGACCGTGGGCGGGCACTGTTCCAGCCATCACTATCGTTACGCCTCGCATTGGTCGCAGCAAACCTTCCTTTTTCACCATTGCCATGAACGTTTTATACATACTGGATTCACCAGATGGTTTTGAAAGACTCTGCATTCGTGTCCTCACAGAATCCAGCGGGTATGTAAGACCGAACTCAAGTGCACCAGCTAGAGCACCAGCTATTACATTTGTTGCTAAATTTGTAGTTGGAAGCGATTCGTATGCGTCTTCGTCCATAAGGGTTGAAGGGGGAGTTTTGAAAAATGAATCTTCTGTTGGAAAATCTTTGGTCAAGATTATGACAGGAAATTTTTTGGATGAGTTGTAACTACTTGCTTATTATTCTTCCGATGAATTTTAGTTAAGGTTTGACTGCTATGACATTTTTAGACATACTGTGACGGAAAAGGGAAGGACTGGCTTATCATTTATCTACAATAGTTTCGTATGGAGTGTTTTTCAAACTTTCATAAAGTCACTGTGGATTGACAAAAAAATAGATGAGTGGAGACAAGTAAGACGTCACTCAACCAAATACTTTTTCTAGTTTTCCGGAAATAATTATCACCTTTAACGTTGAAGTGAGGTAAGGAGTTGCAATGCTTGTGTGAATTTGACTACCATGCGGAGTCCATAGACCGAAGACAGTGTAGTTAAACATTTAAAGACATTCTGATAAAAGACTTATCTGACGTTCCACATTTCACGAATAGCTTCACCAATAGATTTCTTCAGTGCATGAATTGGAAAACCTTAATTTCTGGTTACAAAAATCGTTTCGTTTCGTAGCCACAAAGAAGCAAAGGCGTCTCCTCTCAAAGGATAATTTATTGGGCGAAATGGTCGACAATTTTTTGCAGATTTAGATGGTCACTTTGCCACAGTTCCTGAGTCATTCTCCTCAGCCTAAAATGACTTATGTTCGGTTCCTAAGACCTTTTGCTCCTTGAGATTAAGACACACATTTTCAGTAATATTACTAGTTAAACGCACACGAAAAACATGGGAATATGTTCAGTTACTAATCGCACACCAATCTCACGAGCTTACTTGGGTACACAAGCCGCATTTGGTGCAAATTTCGTTTCCTATTCAACCCTTAATCCACTCATATAATGCCTCAAAAATATTATATTGTATTAATTTCGCTGCAAGAATCAATATAAGATAGGCCCACCCTAAACAAAATCTTAACAACTTTTCCGATTCGTTATCGACTGGGTGACGTAGTTGGATAAGCTTTTGTCTCGAAATTGGCTCAACTGATAGATTCCAGGTTCGAATCCTGGAGTAAGGATTTAGGTTATACCTAATTTAAGAATCGGATTGTCAATAGTTCTCGAAAATGGTGTCGCTGACAACAGACTGCTGTCGGACACTACTAATAATATCGAAAAAAATACTGCACATTGAGCGAATGCAAGAAAGTGAACACAAATTTCTCCATTCATTTACGGACGCATCCCATGGAGCAATTGAAACCCAAATCTATTCGATTTTCAAACCACTAAACAATATTTGAATCTTTCTCGTAAGCCCTCGGCTTGCTCTAGGCAAAGTTCATTATAAGGTTACTCAAAATGCCTTGAGAGAAAATAAACTAAACAATAAAACCAGCAAAGACGCTTCCCATTTAGACAATACACAAACCAACTCCAGCATGGCTTCCAACCGGTTTCTGCACAAGATATATATTTTAATTTAATTTTTAATTAAAAAAAACAAGGCTCATTTTTTTGCCAGACCAGGAAAACACATCTGAAAATAATCAATTAACTCGTCTTACGTAAATTTGACAAAATTCGGCATCCAAAATATTGCTCTTAAAAGGTTTCAATCTTTTTGAAATTTTTATTTTGTTATAATTTCTTATGACATCACTAAATATACATAAATACGAGACAATAAACGCTTACATAAAGTGAATGTGCATGCCCCTTTAACGACCGGATAAAGGTCAATGGCAACGTAAATATTTACGTTATCATTTATGAACAAGAGGAAACGATATCACATCTGCGTGAATACACACACTCATTTTGTATGTTCATATTTATGACTGTGCATTTATGCGATACTTTTTTTTTTATTTTTCGGTAAAAATAACTCTCACTTGATGGTTGTAGGTAGTGTGGTAACGTTTCACGATGAAGATAATGATCGGTGGAGAGTTTAGTAACCTTCATGTGATGCGATCTGAACCGAGGTGCACCGCATCGTTCACTCACCTTAAGCTCACCTGCATGCATGCATGTTGTGGCAATGGTTTCTGTTTGGTGCAACAACCAGTCAACTGCTGCTCTTGCCACAAAAAGCAAAATAGTAACACGATTTAGCGAATGTCTCTTGAACGCAAGTAAGCCCATTGAGCATCCAACTCCAAACTTACGATGCACGAAAAGAAAGTTTTCAAATGCAATTCCCCGTACTTGCAGTGTTTTTTTTTTTTTGGCTAATTGCCTTACTGGTGCAGCGTACTTGTACGTTTGGCAAAATTAAGCTTGCGTTAGAAATTACAGTGAAGTGGTGTTATTTTTTGGTGAGGGACTAGGGAGAAGTGGTGGCATACGAGTTCGAGAGTACGAGTATCCGTTTAGCTGCCAAAGAAAGTTGTCCTATGAAGGTGGTATTACCTGATGCAACGATTGGTGGTGTCTATAGATGTAACCGCTTATAGATACGGAATCACTTTCATTTTTGTTTGGAAATCGTAAAAATCTGCGAAATTATTTATGATTTCACAAGGTACTTGCAATAAACAAAAAAAAAATGAGTGGCATTGGCAATGGAAGGAAAGCGTTTAAATGTTTTTTTTTTTATAGCAGCGTCATCTGGTTTTATGGAGCAGTTTTATGAAGCTTCCAAATTTTCGCTCCATAAAACCACATTTGGACAGTTTTGTGCGTTGTAAAGCTTAACGGAGGCATAAGGACCGAAGATCACACAAAAATTGAAAAAAAACTCCCTAAGATGCTCAAAATGAAAAGGGGTTAATTCATATGCAATTTGGTTTGAGACTTTGGTTTATTTCATTTCATGGTTGTGGTCCGAACCTGGTGCAGGCATTTGTTGCAAAGTCTTGATTCTTCAACTGGTAACAGAACGATAACATTTCATAAAAAAAGTTCAATAATGCGGTGCAAATAGAATTTATTCCTGTTTTTTTGTTGCAAATTTCTCCTGATGTATTTTTTGAGGTTTACTCGTTGAAGTGCTTTTTCGGTCGTTATCGTTGAACGTTTTAGGTCAGGTTAAAATACTTTTGCCAACATTGTTTAAAAACGTAATTGACAAGATTCCTGAGTTTCCCAACAGTGTGTCAAAAATAAATAATAAAAAAAGGACATAAAATATCGAGCCATTTTAATTTTTCTTGTGAACAGTGCGGTCAATTTTTGTAATAAATAAAACTTTATTTAATATCAAATAAGAAAATCTATTATTAAGCCTTTTGTAAAGTTTCTGTAAAGCTTCCATCGGAATTAAATTAATTTTGGAAAGTTTGACTGTTTAATCTGCTTCCCCAATAGTCTCATAATGATTTTTCTTTAATCAAAAAAGTGGATAAGCCTTTTTTCACAGAACCAAGCTTTCTGATTTTCAACAACAATTTTGGTGACAAATGAAAAATAAACAAACATTTTCGGTAGATTTTTCCAAAAAAAAACACTAGCAGCAGGAGAGTTAATATGTTCGTATGTTCATATGTTCTCCTATTTGCGCTTACCGAAGTTTTATGGAGGCTTTCCAAAACCAAAAGTTATCTTCAATTCGAAAAATCCTGTGTTGAAATGATTGTTGTGAAGAAGATGCTATTTTCACGGGCTATGACGAGTGAAAACCATCCAAATCCTTATTTGAATACCACTCATGGAGCAAACACCTTTGATTTTGAAACAAGCAATTTTTTCGTGTAATTTTTTTTGTTTGCTACTAAGATCTTGTATTTGATACTTTAGATCTCCAGACCCCCAAATTTAAGGAAGGTCCACCGACTACGTAAAGAATTAAATAAATTTTTGTTTTTTTTGTGTTTCAATTGAGAACTCTGTGAGCTTGTTCCCAAACTAATTGGGTTACTCATCGTCGATTGAAATTATTCCACAAGTTTTTGACAGACAACCGAAGTCATCAATGCAGTACGGCTACTTGGCGATTTTACCACTCGAGTTAGTTGAAGTTCACAGACGCCTTTCATTGCAGATGACTGCGGGTATATCCAGATTAACACGTTTCACCCTTTCGTTATTTTCAAGTGTTTGAATTGCTTGGACTCAACCCTTTTCAACTGAAGCCCGTGGATGGTTAGTTCAGGAGAAAACATCTTACCAAGCCGCACAACAATCTAGGTTGTTTCCATGTGGCGTGTTCTATTTTTTGTTTCTGTCTTCTTTTTAGCTCCAGACTCCATATGTTCCTGTTGTTAGATTTTGTTCGTCTTGTGCTTTTCGTCATTCTCCTTTTCTTTGGTTTCTTCTATTTTTTGCTTGGAATTTTCCACTTTTCCATTTTGTGGTGCGACTGCATTCGTGCACGTACATAGTGCTCGTGGTGGAAAAATCTGGTCTCGCCTCGAAATATGGGGTCTTTAACCCTTTCGATCGAAGAGGCGACTGACATGTTGCTGTGTCTTGGGGAAATTGAAAATGGAAAAATAATTGTTTGTTGTGTTTGTGTTGGGATTTTTCATTTAGAGGGCATTGTCTTGAGAGGTGGAAAATAAGAAAATCACGTGATGGCTACGAGATTTTTATTTTCAATGCGCTGGAGATTTTATGTTTTTAGAGGAGCCTTTTTTTAAAAACAGCAGTTTTGAAAGCAGTGTTGTTCAAACAAGTCTTCCTTTGAGGAAGATTTCTTGGTACTGTAGCTATTTTAGAGCTTAAAGCTTTTCGCATAAATTATCCGGGGTTGAATATGCAGTACTTTGTTTACTCCGAACGGCTCCAGAATCATTTTATGATAGATATATGTATGTACTTGCAGAGAGCTGTCAATCGGTCGATGTTATTGCGCAGACCCGGATACTGATGATCAGTGGTCTGGCGGACTAGCCGCGAGTACCCAGGGCGTTCTCATTATCTTTAAAGAAGAAGTTAATGTTAATGAAAAGCCATTCATTTGGTTTCCATGCCTTTATCTGAATGAAAATTGGCGCTTAAAGCGATAAAAATGACAATAAATGACAAACTCTTATAGGACTTCAGTAAATGGTTGACCGAATAGCACAATCTTTTACTGACAATGAAGTGAGCGCAAGTTTTTGCAAAATTCTGCTGGACTATAGCCCATGATTTCAAAATGCACTTTTTTCCCGAAATCACAAATACTTATTTCTGAGATTTGGATATTAACAAGGATATCAAACTTAACACAAATTCCAAATTTTAGCTCTGAGAACCATTTAATGACGAAAATATTGAGATATGTAATCCGAGGAATTTTTGCAAAATTCCGCTGGACTGCACTTTTTTCCCGAAATCACAAATATTTATTTCTGAGACATGGATACCTACAAGGATATCAAACTTAACGCAAATTCCAAATTTAAGCTCTGAGAACCATTTAATGACGAAAATATTGATATATGAAATCCGAGGCATTTTTGCAAAATTCTGCTGGACTATAGCCCAAGATTTCAAAATGCACTTTTTTCCCGAAATCACAAGTACTTATTTCTGAGATTTGGATATTAACAAGGATATCAAACTAAACACAAATTCCATATTTAAGCTCTGAGAACCATTTAATGACGAAAATATTGAGATATGAAATCCGAGACATTTTTGCAAAATTCTGCTAGACTATAGCCCATGATTTCAAAGTGCACTTTTTTCCCGAAATCACAAGTACTTATTTCTGAGATTTGGATATTAACAAGGATATCAAACTAAACACAAATTCCATATTTAAGCTCTGAGAACCATTTAATGACGAAAATATTGAGATATGAAATCCGAGACATTTTTGCAAAATTCCGCTGGACTGCACTTTTTTCCCGAAATCACAAATATTTATTTCTGAGACATGGATACCTACAAGGATATCAAACTTAACGCAAATTCCAAATTTAAGCTCTGAGAACCATTTAATGACGAAAATATTGATATATGAAATCCGAGGCATTTTTGCAAAATTCTGCTGGACTATAGCCCAAGATTTCAAAATGCACTTTTTTCCCGAAATCACAAGTACTTATTTCTGAGATTTGGATATTAACAAGGATATCAAACTAAACACAAATTCCATATTTAAGCTCTGAGAACCATTTAATGACGAAAATATTGAGATATGAAATCCGAGACATTTTTGCAAAATTCTGCTAGACTATAGCCCATGATTTCAAAGTGCACTTTTTTCCCGAAATCACAAATATTTATTTCTGAGATACGGATACCTACAAGGATATCAAACTGAATACAAATTCCAAATTTAAGCTCTGAGAACCATTTAATGACGAAAATATTGAGATATGTAATCCGAGGAATTTTTGCAAAATTCCGCTGGACTGCACTTTTTTCCCGAAATCACAAATATTTATTTCTGAGATATGGATATCTACAAGGATATAAAACTTAACACAAATTCCAAATTTAAGCTCTTAGGACAAAAGAATGACGAAAATATTGAGATATGAAATCCGAGGCATTTTTGTAAAATTCTGCTGGACTATAGCCCATGATTTCAAAATGCACTTTTTTCCCGAAATCACAAGTACTTATTTCTGAGATTTGGATATTAACAAGGATATCAAACTAAACACAAATTCCATATTTAAGCTCTGAGAACCATTTAATGACGAAAATATTGAGATATGAAATCCGAGGCATTTTTGCAAAATTCTGCTGGACTATAGCCCATGATTTCAAAATGCACTTTTTTTGCGAAATCACAAATATTTATTTCTGAGATATGGATACCTACAAGGATATCAAACTTAACGCAAATTCCAAATTTAAGCTCTGAGAACCATTTAATGACGAAAATATTGAGATATGAAATCCGAGGCATTTTCGCAAAATTCTGCTGGACAATAGCCCATGATTTCAAAATGCCCTTTTTTCCCGAAATCACAAATATTTATTTCTGAGATATGGATATCTACAAGGATATAAAACTTAACACAAATTCCAAATTTAAGCTCTTAGGACAAAAGAATGACGAAAATATTGAGATATGAAATCCGAGGCATTTTTGCAAAATTCTGCTGGACTATAGCCCATGATTTCAAAATGCACTTTTTTCCCGAAATCACAAATATTTATTTCTGAGGTATGGATATCTACAAGGATATCAAACTTAACGCAAATTCCAAATTTAAGCTCTGAGAACCATTTAATGACGAAAATATTGAGATATGAAATCCGAGGCATTTTCGCAAAATTCTGCTGGACTATAGCCCATGATTTCAAAATGCACTTTTTTTGCGAAATCACAAATATTTATTTCTGAGATATGGATACCTTCAAGGATATTAAACTGAATACAAATTCCTAATTTAAGCCCTGAGAACCATTTAATGACGAAAATATTGAGATATGAAATCCGAGGCATTTTCGCAAAAATTCTGCTGGACTATATCCCCATGATTTCAAAATGCACTTTTTCCCGAAATCACAAATATTTATTTCTGAGATATGGATACCTACAAGGATATCAAACTGAATACAAATTCCAAATTTAAGCCCTGAGAACCATTTAATGACGAAAATATTGAGATATGAAATTCGAGGCATTTTTGCAAAATTCTGCTGACTATAGCCCATGATTTCAAAATGCACTTTTTTCCCGAAATCACAAATATTTATTTCTGAGATATGGATACCTACAAGGATATCAAACTGAATACAAATTCCTAATTTAAGCCCTGAGAACCATTTAATGACGAAAATATTGAGATATGAAATTCGAGGCATTTTCGCAAAATTCTGCTGGACTATAGCCCATGATTTCAAAATGCACTTTTTTTGCGAAATCACAAATATTTATTTCTGAGATATGGATACCTACAAGGATATCAAACTGAATACAAATTCCTAATTTAAGCCCTGAGAACCATTTAATGACGAAAATATTGAGATATGAAATCCGAGGAATTTTTGCAAAATTCCGCTGGACTGCACTTTTTTCCCGAAATCACAAATATTTATTTCTGAGACATGGATATCTACAAGGATATCAAACTGAACGCAAATTCCAAATTTAAGCTCTGAGAACCATTTAATGACGAAAATATTGAGATATGAAATCCGAGGCATTTTCGCAAAATTCTGCTGGACTATAGCCCATGATTTCAAAATGCACTTTTTTCCCGAAATCACAAATACTTATTTCTGAGATTTGGATATTAACAAGGATAACAAACTTAACACAAATTCCAAATTTTAGCTCTGAGAACCATTTAATGACGAAAATATTGAGATATGTAATCCGAGGAATTTTTGCAAAATTCCGCTGGACTGCACTTTTTTCCCGAAATCACAAATATTTATTTCTGAGACATGGATATCTACAAGGATATCAAACTGAACGCAAATTCCAAATTTAAGCTCTGTAAACCATTTAATGACGAAAATATTGAGATATGAAATTCGAGGCATTTTTGCAAAATTCTGCTGGACTATAGCCCATGATTTCAAAATGCACTTTTTTCCCGAAATCACAAATATTTATTTCTGAGATTTGGATATTAACAAGGATAACAAACTTAACACAAATTCCAAATTTAAGCTCTAAGGACAAAAGAATGAAGAAAATATTGAGATATGAAATCCGAGGCATTTTTGCAAAATTCTGCTGGACTATAGCCCATGATTTCAAAATGCACTTTTTTCCCGAAATCACAAATATTTATTTCTGAGATATGGATATCTAAAAGGATATAAAACTTAACACAAATTCCAAATTTAAGCTCTTAGGACAAAAGAATGACGAAAATATTGAGATATGAAATCCGAGGCATTTTTGCAAAATTCTGCTGGACTATAGCCCATGATTTCAAAATGCACTTTTTTCCCGAAATCACAAATATTTATTTCTGAGGTATGGATATCTACAAGGATATCAAACTTAACGCAAATTCCAAATTTAAGCTCTGAGAACCATTTAATGACGAAAATATTGAGATATGAAATCCGAGGCATTTTCGCAAAATTCTGCTGGACTATAGCCCATGATTTCAAAATGCACTTTTTTCCCGAAATCACAAATATTTATTTCTGAGATATGGATATCTACAAGGATATCAAACTTAACGCAAATTCCAAATTTAAGCTCTGAGAACCATTTAATGACGAAAATATTGAGATATGAAATCCGAGGCATTTTCGCAAAATTCTGCTGGACAATAGCCCATGATTTCAAAATGCCCTTTTTTCCCGAAATCACAAATATTTATTTCTGAGATATGGATATCTACAAGGATATAAAACTTAACACAAATTCCAAATTTAAGCTCTTAGGACAAAAGAATGACGAAAATATTGAGATATGAAATCCGAGGCATTTTTGCAAAATTCTGCTGGACTATAGCCCATGATTTCAAAATGCACTTTTTTCCCGAAATCACAAATATTTATTTCTGAGGTATGGATATCTACAAGGATATCAAACTTAACGCAAATTCCAAATTTAAGCTCTGAGAACCATTTAATGACGAAAATATTGAGATATGAAATCCGAGGCATTTTCGCAAAATTCTGCTGGACTATAGCCCATGATTTCAAAATGCACTTTTTTTGCGAAATCACAAATATTTATTTCTGAGATATGGATACCTACAAGGATATTAAACTGAATACAAATTCCTAATTTAAGCCCTGAGAACCATTTAATGACGAAAATATTGAGATATGAAATCCGAGGCATTTTCGCAAAAATTCTGCTGGACTATATCCCCATGATTTCAAAATGCACTTTTTCCCGAAATCACAAATATTTATTTCTGAGATATGGATACCTACAAGGATATCAAACTGAATACAAATTCCAAATTTAAGCCCTGAGAACCATTTAATGACGAAAATATTGAGATATGAAATTCGAGGCATTTTTGCAAAATTCTGCTGACTATAGCCCATGATTTCAAAATGCACTTTTTTCCCGAAATCACAAATATTTATTTCTGAGATATGGATACCTACAAGGATATCAAACTGAATACAAATTCCTAATTTAAGCCCTGAGAACCATTTAATGACGAAAATATTGAGATATGAAATTCGAGGCATTTTCGCAAAATTCTGCTGGACTATAGCCCATGATTTCAAAATGCACTTTTTTTGCGAAATCACAAATATTTATTTCTGAGATATGGATACCTACAAGGATATCAAACTGAATACAAATTCCTAATTTAAGCCCTGAGAACCATTTAATGACGAAAATATTGAGATATGAAATCCGAGGCATTTTCGCAAAAATTCTGCTGGACTATATCCCCATGATTTCAAAATGCACTTTTTCCCGAAATCACAAATATTTATTTCTGAGATATGGATACCTACAAGGATATCAAACTGAATACAAATTCCAAATTTAAGCCCTGAGAACCATTTAATGACGAAAATATTGAGATATGTAATCCGAGGCATTTTTGCAAAATTCTGCTGGACTATAGCCCATGATTTCAAAATGCACTTTTTTCCCGAAATCACAAATACTTATTTCTGAGATTTGGATATTAACAAGGATAACAAACTTAACACAAATTCCAAATTTTAGCTCTGAGAACCATTTAATGACGAAAATATTGAGATATGTAATCCGAGGCATTTTTGCAAAATTCTGCTGGACTATAGCCCATGATTTCAAAATGCACTTTTTTCCCGAAATCACAAATACTTATTTCTGAGATTTGGATATTAACAAGGATAACAAACTTAACACAAATTCCAAATTTTAGCTCTGAGAACCATTTAATGACGAAAATATTGAGATATGTAATCCGAGGAATTTTTGCAAAATTCCGCTGGACTGCACTTTTTTCCCGAAATCACAAATATTTATTTCTGAGACATGGATATCTACAAGGATATCAAACTGAACGCAAATTCCAAATTTTAGCTCTGAGAACCATTTAATGACGAAAATATTGAGATATGTAATCCGAGGCATTTTTGCAAAATTCTGCTGGACTATAGCCCATGATTTCAAAATGCACTTTTTTCCCGAAATCACAAATATTTATTTCTGAGGTATGGATATCTACAAGGATATAAAACTTAACACAAACTCCAAATTTAAGCTCTTAGGACAAAAGAATGAAGAAAATATTGAGATATGAAATCCGAGGCATTTTTGCAAAATTCTGCTGGACTATAGCCCATGATTTCAAAATGCACTTTTTTCCCGAAATCACAAATATTTATTTCTGAGATATGGATATCTACAAGGATATCAAACTTAACGCAAATTCCAAATTTAAGCTCTGAGAACCATTTAATGACGAAAATATTGAGATATGAAATCCGAGGCATTTTCGCAAAATTCTGCTGGACTATAGCCCATGATTTCAAAATGCACTTTTTTCCCGAAATCACAAATATTTATTTCTGAGATATGGATATCTACAAGGATATAAAACTTAACACAAATTCCAAATTTAAGCTCTTAGGACAAAAGAATGACGAAAATATTGAGATATGAAATCCGAGGCATTTTTGCAAAATTCTGCTGGACTATAGCCCATGATTTCAAAATGCACTTTTTTCCCGAAATCACAAATATTTATTTCTGAGATATGGATATCTACAAGGATATCAAACTTAACGCAAATTCCAAATTTAAGCTCTGAGAACCATTTAATGACGAAAATATTGAGATATGAAATCCGAGGCATTTTCGCAAAATTCTGCTGGACTATAGCCCATGATTTCAAAATGCACTTTTTTCCCGAAATCACAAATATCTATTTCTGAGATATGGATATCTACAAGGATATCAAACTTAACGCAAATTCCAAATTTAAGCTCTGAGAACCATTTAATGACGAAAATATTGAGATATGAAATCCGAGGCATTTTCGCAAAATTCTGCTGGACTATAGCCCATGATTTCAAAATGCACTTTTTTCCCGAAATCACAAATATTTATTTCTGAGATATGGATACCTACAAGGATATGAAACTGAATACAAATTCCTAATTTAAGCCCTGAGAACCATTTAATGACGAAAATATTGAGATATGAAATCCGAGGCATTTTCGCAAAATTCTGCTGGACTATATCCCCATGATTTCAAAATGCACTTTTTTCCCGAAATCACAAATATTTATTTCTGAGACATGGATATCTACAAGGATATCAAACTGAACGCAAATTCCAAATTTTAGCTCTGAGAACCATTTAATGACGAAAATATTGAGATATGTAATCCGAGGCATTTTTGCAAAATTCTGCTGGACTATAGCCCATGATTTCAAAATGCACTTTTTTCCCGAAATCACAAATACTTATTTCTGAGATTTGGATATTAACAAGGATATCAAACTTAACACAAATTCCAAATTTTAGCTCTGAGAACCATTTAATGACGAAAATATTGAGATATGTAATCCGAGGCATTTTTGCAAAATTCTGCTGGACTATAGCCCATGATTTCAAAATGCACTTTTTTCCCGAAATCACAAATATTTATTTCTGAGATATGGATATCTACAAGGATATAAAACTTAACACAAATTCCAAATTTAAGCTCTTAGGACAAAAGAATGAAGAAAAGCTGGACTATAGCCCATGATTTCAAAATGCACTTTTTTCCCGAAATCACAAATATTTATTTCTGAGATATGGATATCTACAAGGATATAAAACTTAACACAAATTCCAAATTTAAGCTCTTAGGACAAAAGAATGAAGAAAATATTGAGATATGAAATCCGAGGCATTTTTGCAAAATTCTGCTGGACTATAGCCCATGATTTCAAAATGCACTTTTTTCCCGAAATCACAAATATTTATTTCTGAGACATGGATATCTACAAGGATATAAAACTTAACACAAATTCCAAATTTAAGCTCTTAGGACAAAAGAATGACGAAAATATTGAGATATGAAATCCGAGGCATTTTCGCAAATTTCTGCTGGACTATATCCCCATGATTTCAAAATGCACTTTTTTCCCGAAATCACAAATATTTATTTCTGAGACATGGATATCTACAAGGATATCAAACTGAACGCAAATTCCAAATTTTAGCTCTGAGAACCATTTAATGACGAAAATATTGAGATATGTAATCCGAGGCATTTTTGCAAAATTCTGCTGGACTATAGCCCATGATTTCAAAATGCACTTTTTTCCCGAAATCACAAATACTTATTTCTGAGATTTGGATATTAACAAGGATATCAAACTTAACACAAATTCCAAATTTTAGCTCTGAGAACCATTTAATGACGAAAATATTGAGATATGTAATCCGAGGCATTTTTGCAAAATTCTGCTGGACTATAGCCCATGATTTCAAAATGCACTTTTTTCCCGAAATCACAAATATTTATTTCTGAGATATGGATATCTACAAGGATATAAAACTTAACACAAATTCCAAATTTAAGCTCTTAGGACAAAAGAATGAAGAAAAGCTGGACTATAGCCCATGATTTCAAAATGCACTTTTTTCCCGAAATCACAAATATTTATTTCTGAGATATGGATATCTACAAGGATATAAAACTTAACACAAATTCCAAATTTAAGCTCTTAGGACAAAAGAATGAAGAAAATATTGAGATATGAAATCCGAGGCATTTTTGCAAAATTCTGCTGGACTATAGCCCATGATTTCAAAATGCACTTTTTTCCCGAAATCACAAATATTTATTTCTGAGACATGGATATCTACAAGGATATAAAACTTAACACAAATTCCAAATTTAAGCTCTTAGGACAAAAGAATGACGAAAATATTGAGATATGAAATCCGAGGCATTTTTGCAAAATTCTGCTGGACTATAGCCCATGATTTCAAAATGCACTTTTTTCCCGAAATCACAAATATTTATTTCTGAGATATGGATATCTACAAGGATATCAAACTAAACGCAAATTCCAAATTTAAGCTCTGAGAACCATTTAATGACGAAAATATTGAGATATGAAATCCGAGGCATTTTCGCAAATTTCTGCTGGACTATAGCCCATGATTTCAAAATGCACTTTTTTCCCGAAATCACAAATATTTATTTCTGAGATATGGATATCTACAAGGATATAAAACTTAACACAAATTCCAAATTTAAGCTCTTAGGACAAAAGAATGACGAAAATATTGAGATATGAAATCCGAGGCATTTTTGCAAAATTCTGCTGGACTATAGCCCATGATTTCAAAATGCACTTTTTTCCCGGAATCACAAATATTTATTTCTGAGATATGGATATCTACAAGGATATCAAACTAAACGCAAATTCCAAATTTAAGCTCTGAGAACCATTTAATGACGAAAATATTGAGATATGAAATCCGAGGCATTTTCGCAAATTTCTGCTGGACTATATCCCCATGATTTCAAAATGCACTTTTTTCCCGAAATCACAAATATTTATTTCTGAGACATGGATATCTACAAGGATATCAAACTGAACGCAAATTCCAAATTTTAGCTCTGAGAACCATTTAATGACGAAAATATTGAGATATGTAATCCGAGGCATTTTTGCAAAATTCTGCTGGACTATAGCCCATGATTTCAAAATGCACTTTTTTCCCGAAATCACAAATACTTATTTCTGAGATTTGGATATTAACAAGGATATCAAACTTAACACAAATTCCAAATTTTAGCTCTGAGAACCATTTAATGACGAAAATATTGAGATATGTAATCCGAGGCATTTTTGCAAAATTCTGCTGGACTATAGCCCATGATTTCAAAATGCACTTTTTTCCCGAAATCACAAATATTTATTTCTGAGATATGGATATCTACAAGGATATAAAACTTAACACAAATTCCAAATTTAAGCTCTTAGGACAAAAGAATGAAGAAAAGCTGGACTATAGCCCATGATTTCAAAATGCACTTTTTTCCCGAAATCACAAATATTTATTTCTGAGATATGGATATCTACAAGGATATAAAACTTAACACAAATTCCAAATTTAAGCTCTTAGGACAAAAGAATGAAGAAAATATTGAGATATGAAATCCGAGGCATTTTTGCAAAATTCTGCTGGACTATAGCCCATGATTTCAAAATGCACTTTTTTCCCGAAATCACAAATATTTATTTCTGAGACATGGATATCTACAAGGATATAAAACTTAACACAAATTCCAAATTTAAGCTCTTAGGACAAAAGAATGACGAAAATATTGAGATATGAAATCCGAGGCATTTTTGCAAAATTCTGCTGGACTATAGCCCATGATTTCAAAATGCACTTTTTTCCCGAAATCACAAATATTTATTTCTGAGATATGGATATCTACAAGGATATCAAACTAAACGCAAATTCCAAATTTAAGCTCTGAGAACCATTTAATGACGAAAATATTGAGATATGAAATCCGAGGCATTTTCGCAAATTTCTGCTGGACTATAGCCCATGATTTCAAAATGCACTTTTTTCCCGAAATCACAAATATTTATTTCTGAGATATGGATATCTACAAGGATATAAAACTTAACACAAATTCCAAATTTAAGCTCTTAGGACAAAAGAATGAAGAAAATATTGAGATATGAAATCCGAGGCATTTTTGCAAAATTCTGCTGGACTATAGCCCATGATTTCAAAATGCACTTTTTTCCCGAAATCACAAATATTTATTTCTGAGACATGGATATCTACAAGGATATAAAACTTAACACAAATTCCAAATTTAAGCTCTTAGGACAAAAGAATGACGAAAATATTGAGATATGAAATCCGAGGCATTTTTGCAAAATTCTGCTGGACTATAGCCCATGATTTCAAAATGCACTTTTTTCCCGAAATCACAAATATTTATTTCTGAGATATGGATATCTACAAGGATATCAAACTAAACGCAAATTCCAAATTTAAGCTCTGAGAACCATTTAATGACGAAAATATTGAGATATGAAATCCGAGGCATTTTCGCAAATTTCTGCTGGACTATAGCCCATGATTTCAAAATGCACTTTTTTCCCGAAATCACAAATATTTATTTCTGAGATATGGATATCTACAAGGATATCAAACTTAACGCAAATTCCAAATTTAAGCTCTGAGAACCATTTAATGACGAAAATATTGAGATATGAAATCCGAGGCATTTTCGCAAAATTCTGCTGGACTATAGCCCATGATTTCAAAATGCACTTTTTTCCCGAAATCACAAATATCTATTTCTGAGATATGGATATCTACAAGGATATCAAACTTAACGCAAATTCCAAATTTAAGCTCTGAGAACCATTTAATGACGAAAATATTGAGATATGAAATCCGAGGCATTTTTGCAAAATTCTGCTGGACTATAGCCCATGATTTCAAAATGCACTTTTTTTGCGAAATCACAAATATTTATTTCTGAGATATGGATACCTACAAGGATATGAAACTGAATACAAATTCCTAATTTAAGCCCTGAGAACCATTTAATGACGAAAATATTGAGATATGAAATCCGAGGCATTTTCGCAAAATTCTGCTGGACTATATCCCCATGATTTCAAAATGCACTTTTTTCCCGAAATCACAAATACTTATTTCTGAGATTTGGATATTAACAAGGATAACAAACTTAACACAAATTCCAAATTTAAGCTGTAAGGACAAAAGAATGAAGAAAATATTGAGATATGAAATCCGAGGCATTTTTGCAAAATTCTGCTGGACTATAGCCCATGATTTCAAAATGCACTTTTTTCCCGAAATCACAAATATTTATTTCTGAGATATGGATATCTACAAGGATATCAAACTAAACGCAAATTCCAAATTTAAGCTCTGAGAACCATTTAATGACGAAAATATTGAGATATGAAATCCGAGGCATTTTCGCAAATTTCTGCTGGACTATAGCCCATGATTTCAAAATGCACTTTTTTCCCGAAATCACAAATATTTATTTCTGAGACATGGATATCTACAAGGATATAAAACTTAACACAAATTCCAAATTTAAGCTCTTAGGACAAAAGAATGACGAAAATATTGAGATATGAAATCCGAGGCATTTTTGCAAAATTCTGCTGGACTATAGCCCATGATTTCAAAATGCACTTTTTTCCCGAAATCACAAATATTTATTTCTGAGATATGGATATCTACAAGGATATCAAACTAAACGCAAATTCCAAATTTAAGCTCTGAGAACCATTTAATGACGAAAATATTGAGATATGAAATCCGAGGCATTTTCGCAAATTTCTGCTGGACTATAGCCCATGATTTCAAAATGCACTTTTTTCCCGAAATCACAAATATTTATTTCTGAGATATGGATATCTACAAGGATATCAAACTTAACGCAAATTCCAAATTTAAGCTCTGAGAACCATTTAATGACGAAAATATTGAGATATGAAATCCGAGGCATTTTCGCAAAATTCTGCTGGACTATAGCCCATGATTTCAAAATGCACTTTTTTCCCGAAATCACAAATATCTATTTCTGAGATATGGATATCTACAAGGATATCAAACTTAACGCAAATTCCAAATTTAAGCTCTGAGAACCATTTAATGACGAAAATATTGAGATATGAAATCCGAGGCATTTTTGCAAAATTCTGCTGGACTATAGCCCATGATTTCAAAATGCACTTTTTTTGCGAAATCACAAATATTTATTTCTGAGATATGGATACCTACAAGGATATGAAACTGAATACAAATTCCTAATTTAAGCCCTGAGAACCATTTAATGACGAAAATATTGAGATATGAAATCCGAGGCATTTTCGCAAAATTCTGCTGGACTATATCCCCATGATTTCAAAATGCACTTTTTTCCCGAAATCACAAATACTTATTTCTGAGATTTGGATATTAACAAGGATAACAAACTTAACACAAATTCCAAATTTAAGCTGTAAGGACAAAAGAATGAAGAAAATATTGAGATATGAAATCCGAGGAATTTTTGCAAAATTCTGCTGGACTATAGCCCATGATTTCAAAATGCACTTTTTTTGCGAAATCACAAATATTTATTTCTGAGATATGGATACCTACAAGGATATGAAACTGAATACAAATTCCTAATTTAAGCCCTGAGAACCATTTAATGACGAAAATATTGAGATATGAAATCCGAGGCATTTTCGCAAAATTCTGCTGGACTATAGCCCATGATTTCAAAATGCACTTTTTTCCCGAAATCACAAATATTTATTTCTGAGATATGGATATCTACAAGGATATCAAACTTAACGCAAATTCCAAATTTAAGCTCTGAGAACCATTTAATGACGAAAATATTGAGATATGAAATCCGAGGCATTTTTGCAAAATTCTGCTGGACTATAGCCCATGATTTCAAAATGCACTTTTTTTGCGAAATCACAAATATTTATTTCTGAGATATGGATACCTACAAGGATATCAAACTGAATACAAATTCCTAATTTAAGCCCTGAGAACCATTTAATGACGAAAATATTGAGATATGAAATCCGAGGCATTTTCGCAAAATTCTGCTGGACTATAGCCCATGATTTCAAAATGCACTTTTTTCCCGAAATCACAAATATTTATTTCTGAGATATGGATATCTACAAGGATATCAAACTTAACGCAAATTCTAAATTTAAGCTCTGAGAACCATTTAATGATGAAAATATTGAGATATGAAATCCGAGGCATTTTTGCAAAATTCTGCTGTACTATAGCCGATGATTTCAAAATGCACTTTTTTTGCGAAATCACAAATATTTATTTCTGAGATATGGATACCTACAAGGATATCAAACTGAATACAAATTCCTAATTTAAGCCCTGAGAACCATTTAATGACGAAAATATTGAGATATGAAATCCGAGGCATTTTCGCAAAATTCTGCTGGACTATAGCCCATGATTTCAAAATGCACTTTTTTCCCGAAATCACAAATATTTATTTCTGAGATATGGATACCTACAAGGATATCAAACTGAATACAAATTCCTAATTTAAGCCCTGAGAACCATTTAATGACGAAAATATTGAGATATGAAATCCGAGGCATTTTCGCAAAATTCTGCTGTACTATAGCCGATGATTTCAAAATGCACTTTTTTTGCGAAATCACAAATATTTATTTCTGAGATATGGATATCTACAAGGATATCAAACTTAACGCAAATTCTAAATTTAAGCTCTGAGAACCATTTAATGATGAAAATATTGAGATATGAAATCCGAGGCATTTTTGCAAAATTCTGCTGTACTATAGCCGATGATTTCAAAATGCACTTTTTTTGCGAAATCACAAATATTTATTTCTGAGATATGGATACCTACAAGGATATCAAACTTAACGCAAATTCCAAATTTAAGCTCTGAGAACCATTTAATGACGAAAATATTGAGATATGAAATCCGAGGCATTTTTGCAAAATTCTGCTGGACTATAGCCCATGATTTCAAAATGCACTTTTTTTGCGAAATCACAAATATTTATTTCTGAGATATGGATACCTACAAGGATATCAAACTGAATACAAATTCCTAATTTAAGCCCTGAGAACCATTTAATGACGAAAATATTGAGATATGAAATCCGAGGCATTTTCGCAAAATTCTGCTGGACTATAGCCCATGATTTCAAAATGCACTTTTTTCCCGAAATCACAAATATTTATTTCTGAGATATGGATATCTACAAGGATATCAAACTTAACGCAAATTCTAAATTTAAGCTCTGAGAACCATTTAATGATGAAAATATTGAGATATGAAATCCGAGGCATTTTTGCAAAATTCTGCTGTACTATAGCCGATGATTTCAAAATGCACTTTTTTCCCGAAATCACAAATATTTATTTCTGAGATATGGATATCTACAAGGATACAAAACTTAACACAAATTCCAAATTTAAGCTCTTAGGACAAAAGAATGACGAAAATATTGAGATATGAAATCCGAGGCATTTTTGCAAAATTCTGCTGGACTAAAGCCCATGATTTCAAAATGCACTTTTTTTGCGAAATCACAAATATTTATATCTGAGATATGGATACATACAAGGATATCAAACTGAATACAAATTCCAAATTTAAGCCCTGAGAACCATTTAATGACGAAAATATTGAGATATGAAATCCGAGGCATTTTTGCAAAATTTTGCTGGACTATAGCCCATGATTTCAAAATGCACTTTTTTCCCGAAATCACAAATATTTATTTCTGAGATATTGATATCTACAAGGATATAAAACTTAACACAAATTCCAAATTTAAGCTCTTAGGACAAAAGAATGACGAAAATATTGAGATATGAAATCCGAGGCATTTTCGCAAAATTCTGCTGGACTATAGCCCATGATTTCAAAATGCACTTTTTTCCCGAAATCACAAATATTTATTTCTGAGATATGGATATCTACAAGGACATAAAACTTAACACAAATTCCAAATTTAAGCTCTTATGACAAAAGAATGACGAAAATATTGAGATATGAAATCCGCGGCATTTTTGCAAAATTCTGCTGGACTATAGCCCATGATTTCAAAATGCACTTTTTTTGCGAAATCACAAATATTTATTTCTGAGATATGAAAACCTAAAAGGATATCAAACTGAATACAAATTCCAAATTTAAGCTCTGAGAACCATTTAATGACGAAAATATTGAGATATGTAATCCGAGGCATTTTTGCAAAATTCTGCTGGACTATAGCCCATGATTTCAAAATGCACTTTTTTCCCGAAATCACAAATATTTATTTCTGAGATATTGATATCTACAAGGATATAAAACTTAACACAAATTCCAAATTTAAGCTCTTAGGACAAAAGAATGACGAAAATATTGAGATATGAAATCCGAGGCATTTTTGCAAAATTCTGCTGGACTATAGCCCATGATTTCAAAATGCACTTTTTTCCCGAAATAACAAATATTTATTTCTGAGATATGGATATCTACAAGGATATAAAACTTAACACAAATTCCAAATTTAAGCTCTAAGGACAAAAGAATGACGAAAATATTGAGATATGAAATCCGAGGCATTTTTGCAAAATTCTGCTGGACTATAGCCCATGATTTCAAAATGCACT
This sequence comes from Orthonevra nobilis, assembly GCA_963555765.1. NCBI lineage: Eukaryota > Metazoa > Arthropoda > Insecta > Diptera > Syrphidae > Orthonevra > Orthonevra nobilis. The sequence continues at coordinate 9,883,800 of OY743227.1, read as the reverse complement.
TTTTTCCCGAAATCACAAATATTTATTTCTGAGATATGGATATCTACAAGGATATAAAACTTAACACAAATTCCAAATTTAAGCTCTAAGGACAAAAGAATGACGAAAGTATTGAGATATGAAATCCGCGGCATTTTTGCAAAATTCTGCTGGACTATAGCCCATGATTTCAAAATGCACTTTTTTTGCGAAATCACAAATATTTATTTCTGAGATATGAAAACCTACAAGGATATCAAACTGAATACAAATTCCAAATTTAAGCTCTGAGAACCATTTAATGACGAAAATATTGAGATATGTAATCCGAGGCATTTTTGCAAAATTCTGCTGGACTATAGCCCATGATTTCAAAATGCACTTTTTTTGCGAAATCACAAATATTTATATCTGAGATATGGATACATACAAGGATATCAAACTGAATACAAATTCCAAATTTAAGCCCTGAGAACCATTTAATGACGAAAATATTGAGATATGAAATCCGAGGCATTTTTGCAAAATTTTGCTGGACTATAGCCCATGATTTCAAAATGCACTTTTTTCCCGAAATCACAAATATTTATTTCTGAGATATTGATATCTACAAGGATATAAAACTTAACACAAATTCCAAATTTAAGCTCTTAGGACAAAAGAATGACGAAAATATTGAGATATGAAATCCGAGGCATTTTCGCAAAATTCTGCTGGACTATAGCCCATGATTTCAAAATGCACTTTTTTCCCGAAATCACAAATATTTATTTCTGAGATATGGATATCTACAAGGACATAAAACTTAACACAAATTCCAAATTTAAGCTCTTATGACAAAAGAATGACGAAAATATTGAGATATGTAATCCGAGGCATTTTTGCAAAATTCTGCTGGACTATAGCCCATGATTTCAAAATGCACTTTTTTTGCGAAATCACAAATATTTATTTCTGAGATATGAAAACCTACAAGGATATCAAACTGAATACAAATTCCAAATTTAAGCTCTGAGAACCATTTAATGACGAAAATATTGAGATATGAAATCCGAGGCATTTTTGCAAAAATTCGGCTGGACTATAGCCCATGATTTCAAAGTGCACTTTTTTTCCGAAATCGCAAATATTTATTTCTGAGATATTGATATCTACAAGGATATAAAACTTAACACAAATTCCAAATTTAAGCTCTTAGGACAAAAGAATGACGAAAATATTGAGATATGAAATCCGAGGCATTTTTGCAAAATTCTGCTGGACTATAGCCCATGATTTCAAAATGCACTTTTTTCCCGAAATAACAAATATTTATTTCTGAGATATGAAAACCTACAAGGATATCAAACTGAATACAAATTCCAAATTTAAGCTCTGAGAACCATTTAATGACGAAAATATTGAGATATGTAATCCGAGGCATTTTTGCAAAATTCTGCTGGACTATAGCCCATGATTTCAAAATGCACTTTTTTTGCGAAATCACAAATATTTATTTCTGAGATAAGAAAACCTACAAGGATATCAAACTGAATACAAATTCCAAATTTAAGCTCTGAGAACCATTTAATGACGAAAATATTGAGATATGAAATCCGAGGCATTTTTGCAAAAATTCGGCTGGACTATAGCCCATGATTTCAAAGTGCACTTTTTTTCCGAAATCACAAATATTTATTTCTGAGATATTGATATCTACAAGGATATAAAACTTAACACAAATTCCAAATTTAAGCTCTAAGGACAAAAGAATGACGAAAATATTGAGATATGAAATCCGCGGCATTTTTGCAAAATTCTGCTGGACTATAGCCCATGATTTCAAAATGCACTTTTTTTGCGAAATCACAAATATTTATTTCTGAGATATGAAAACCTACAAGGATATCAAACTGAATACAAATTCCAAATTTAAGCTCTGAGAACCATTTAATGACGAAAATATTGAGATATGAAATCCGAGGCATTTTTGCAAAAATTCGGCTGGACTATAGCCCATGATTTCAAAGTGCACTTTTTTTCCGAAATCGCAAATATTTATTTCTGAGATATGGATACCTACAAGGATATTAAACTGAATACCTACAAGGATATCAAACTGAATACAAATTTTTTGCAGGTCCACCTCCTCCTTTAAGACCAGGCTATGAATTCGAGCCCACGAATCATAACCCATCCACTTTACGCCATTGACATTGAAATTTTACGACTGGCTTTTCAGTTTTCGACAACTCAATCACAACAGGTGCAACAGCTTTAGAATTGTTGTTGCCCAATGCACAGCGTTCTGAGCGAATTGGTGCAGTTTTGACAATTCTATTCCAATTTCTGTTGGAAAGTTTTTCGGATAAGATACTGCTGTTAGACAGTTTCCTACTGAGATGCCTGAACCTTTTCCATTAAGCTTGGTTGCACCAAATGGGACAACCCTTAGCAAGCACAGGTCAAATAAGGATCGTGTAGCAAGAAACCTTTACCCTAACGACGAGGTGGTTGTTTTGAGTTAATTTGTCATGGCGACGCGGCCGGCTGGCCGCTGACTAAAAAAGCTTCTAAATGTTTTGTAAAATGAAGATACTATTCTGGACATATCTTACGATACCTGAATACCCTTACAGTTGCTTGTGATTGATCTTCAGACGTAATCCGTACGCGATCGAAGTGAACAGGATCAGCGAACTTTGGTTATCCTGACGTCGTCAGTTGTTTTTGCCCAATCCGTCGAACAAGTTAAAGAACCTCTTGCAAACAAAAGCTGTTCAATAGCCTTCTCTAAGTCAAACAAGCTTCATTGGAAATCTGACGTCAGGAAGATTCTTTCATAACCTTTTTCTTTGGCTATTTTTGGCCCTACTGATGTTCGGAAGGAGACTTTTTGGCCGGGGATTTTCCGGATTGAGTGCGATAATTTTTGTGGTTTGCTGCATTTTAAAACAATCGCACAGATTTTGTAAGTCTTTGTGAACTGTAGACAATGGAGGATGTACCGCCTCTTTGTCCGCTTATGACTCTTCTCATACTTAACTTTACTAAATGAAGATGATCCTTCAACTATAGAGACTTGGTACTCTCAGAACAACGTTAACTGAGACGATTGCTGAAGAGATGAAAGGATTTGTCTGTGATCTGTAAGAACGTTTTGTGAAAGGGACGCTCAGACTTTCAACCGTTTTAATCGGTTCCGTCATTAATTAGAAGTAGACGCCAATTAATTTTTTGTGAATCTAATAAAACTTGCTTCCATGTCCTAATTCCTGGTCAAATTCCCCGTTGATGTAATTACATATTTATAGAAATTCAACAAACATTTCCTTTCATTTTGTTGTGTTAGCTTGGAAATTTATTTTTATAACGCGCAAAAGATTTTGCGCGTCTTTTCCTTTTGTTTATTTGCTTTCTTTTCTCCTCTTCTGATTTAACTGTTTGCCTCGCATAATAATAATACCGACATTTAATATATTTAACGTGTTTTGTTCATCGTATTACGAATTCTTCCCTTCTTGGAAAAAAAAAACAAGATGAAATAAAGAAAGAGAATGTCTTCATAAAAAAGAAAAGTTCCAATGTCCATTGCCAACGCAAGTAAACAAATTTGAAGGAAAAAGAAAAACGAAAAGAAATAAGAACTTTACAATTAAAAAAAAAACGAAAATAACATTGTCCCAAATAAACAAACTTATTTTTTTTTTGACTTGCTTGAACTCTCTTTTTATCCAGGTTCAGATATGTTGTAAGAATGTTTATTCTTTTTCTCTGGAAGTTGTTTGTACGTCTGTCATTTTCTAGAACATCGTCTTAATGGGATATAGTCAACGTCAGACGTCCACCGGTCAAGCTCTTACCAAAAAACCAAACCGAACCGAAAATCCCCAAGAAATCTCCGAAAGTATTGAAAAAGATGTACAAGTGTTGAGTTCTTGTGGTAATCAACCCGTGGAAACACGTTGGTGAGGAGGTGCGTCCCGAAACCGGGAATAAGCAACCACCATGCTTATGGCCAACAAAGCAACATGTGTACATGGGAGGGAAAAATAAGGAGGACAAAAAAGTATCTTATAGTTTGTCCGTTTGTTTATTTCGTGTATCCGTATATCGACTCCAAATCCGAATAGTGAACGCAACACAGTAACAAATTAGAAATAGGAAAACAAAAAAAAAATGAAGGAAGGAATCTAAAACGTTTCAGGCAAACAGGTTCCTCACATCGGTCATCGTCGTAGATCTTTTTATCTGTTTTATCAAGCCTAGCTGCTGTTGGCGTGTCGTCGACGTCGTCATCGTTCTTCGCTTTCTTCTTCTTTTGCTTCTGCTTCTTCTTCTACATTGTGAAGGGTTCAAAAACAGAACACAACGCCGGGAATTTAATGCCGGTTAATGGAGGTCATTCACTTTCGCACGAAACCCGATGTTCTCTTCAATTATGGATTAGTTGGCGATCGTTGTATTGGTGTCTTGGTATTATATTGTCCACACAGATACCTACTCTGGTTATTTGTGACTCCACAGGTGACATTCGCGGGTGATTTTGCTTCTTTCTTATTGGACATACTTAAACCATATCTATGTATCTACAGATACTTTTTTTTTCTCTATAAATTGTTTGTTGCGCGTGCGCAAAGTTCTTTGGAGAGGATTTATACATAGTACATATGTATGTACATGTGTACGTCATTCCGGGCGTTGTCGATTGTGAGGTCAGGAAGAGGTTTTTACAAAATTTAATTTTTTTTTTTGGACCCACACACAAATTAAGGTTCCATAAATGTCCATAAATGATTCGTTTTTTTTTATCATTTTGCAGCTTCATTTTATATTTACAAAGTTCCGTCCTCGTGATTATTTAAAGGCCAAGATTTCCTGTAATTTCAAGACACTCTTCCGGGGTGTTCGGTTTATATTTGTTCCCCGATCTGATGTCATGACTTGTCGCATTATTTCGCTGTTGATCCTTTTTTTTGCAGGATTTTTTTTGTTTGCGTGTTTCTTTTTTGGACATTTAAGAGTGCAATGTCACGGTCTGATATGGGTGTTTTGGAGACTGGTAATTTGAGAGTGAGTCAGAAATTGAGGAAGTTTATTTTTTCAAAAGGATGCAGGATTCTCACAAGTTTTGAAGAATTTTCGCGAATAAATTTCTAACCAAAACAATGCAGCATATTTTCAGTCCTCAAAAGCTGAATAGGATTCAGTTCAGTCAGGGCGATAGGCTGGCAAGCCTTTGAGTACATTGAGAAGTTTCAAGCATTATTGAAATCTCTAAGAATTTTGATCAGTTGTGGTTTTGTTCGAGCTTAACATATGTATCTGTCTTAAGCGTCGCGGCAGCAACTGAAAAGATTCATTGAAGTTTACCCATTCTTTCGCAAGTGATCTCTCTAAACGGGTTCAAATCTAGTCAGATTGCAGTCTCCAATGTTTTCCAATATCAAAAGCAACACATTTGAGTGTGAAACCATTCCACAATTTACATCTCCAAATTCACTTGCTCGTGAAAGTGCGTTTAATTGGAAGGCACGATTTAAAGAGCAAAGCCAGGGGATGTCTACCCTTATTTGAAAAGCTTGAAGGCAGGAGAAAAAAGAAAGGAATTAAAAATTAATTGGGTTCTTTATTAAGTCAACGCCTTCGACTGCCAATTTACAGTGCCGGAAATAAATTAAAGCGGAAAATGAAAACAAAATACAAGAAAATTCTTCCACAAAAATGTCAAGGGGCTATCATTTGAAGGAATCCTTCTCGTTTATTCGTTGTTATCTCTGGTAGGATGCAAATCTCAATGTCAAAGATCATCGAAAATTCACAAAATTTCGACAACGTTCCGAGCAAAACATGTACTTTGTCAAAAAACAACCAACATGCCCAAAGAAGTTCATAAACTCTTCAGGATTCGAAGATTTCAGAGAGCTGATAAGTGGACCCCTAGGTACAGCCACTCTCTTGCACATGGCTGCAGAATGCTCCTGTTTAAACTTCGACACAGATTTCCGGGAGAGATCATCCACCGTTCAATCGAGAACTGACCTCAGACATTTTATTTTTTTTCAAGCATGAGTTTAAAACGACGGTAGAAAGCCAATTGGCAAAGCAACATAATATTCTGGCGGCAATTATAAGGAACTTTACGCCAGAAATCATTCGCTTCTGAGCTTTCACATTGCCTTTCGCATAGGTCTTGGGTTTAAATTAAGATCGTCTTCTGTTCCGAAACGGTACCACCGAGGTACCAACCCCAAAACTAACAAATCCTTTACTTTTTACGGCAAGTTTCAAACTGGGTTCGCTTCACTTAATTGTCATAAGCCAATGGATCCGTAAAAGACAAGAACATTTAAAGTGCTCCTCGGATCAAAAAATGCTGTAACATGAATTTAGAATAGCCGGTGTGGGGAATCAAAATCCGGATTAGTTCCTTTGATAACACTCGTAAATTGTGAAGCAGCAGGGATTACCACGGCTTCTCATATTATAAGCCTGATTAACCCGGATTTTGATTTTTTTTATATTTGGTTCTTGGATGAATTCCAAGTTTGGAAAAATTTTATGGTCTTGACCTTCTTTAAGTTTATTGGACCACATGGTATGTTGAAACTATCAACCCTTATGCTGATTGATAATTGACTCACCAATCGAAGCAAAATGTCAGCCCGGTTCGGTCTCTAGAGTGTCCCGAAATGGACGGTAATTTCGTTAAAAAAATTATCCTGTATGAGGAACCGCATTTCGATCCCAACTTAAACAAACAAAATTGCAGCTTTTGGGGCTCGGAAAAATGTAGCCATAGATAGTCAATACAACCTGAACGTGAAACTGTTTGAAATGGTTTCTAGAGAAGAGGCAGTGCTGGTAAAATTTTTTTCCAAAACGACAGTAAAAGCAACGTTAAAGTCAATGGAGAGCGCTGTCTATGTGTGATTAGCGATTATAATTGCCGCAAGAAAATTGGACTTCAGGGATGGTTCAATCATTGTTTAATGCAACAAAAAAAAACAACGTCCAACAATCGATTTATTGCTTTCTAGTTCGTGAAATTATTCTTTTTATTGATATTGTTTTGCGTTCCGTCGCGACGATTCCCTGATATGCCCGAACAGTTTCTGCTAATATGGGGACGTCGTACTTATTTCATTTCCCCGACGCAGTAATTTTCTGTAGTATTGTTTTGCTGAATATGCCACATGCTAAAATGAAGGTTATATACGAAACAGTGCAGTGTACAGCCTTGCCATACTAAATGTTAAATCTAGTATAAGAAATCCTGTGGGGACAGTACAGGAAGAAGGCACCTAAGCCTTGATACGAATCGTCTACAACAACAGAACGGACTGCAGGAAACATTGGAATACAAACACCTCCTTTGTAGATAACAAAAAACCAAAAAAAAACATATTTCACAAAAAATCTCACCTCCAATCTTTAACAGCTATCAGATTCCCCAAGTTCACTGACATTCCAGAGTCCGGATGAAAGAACAAAAAACAAAAAAAAAAAACCCACCAATTCAGGAAACGAAATCAAAATTCTTGAATAAGCAAATTAAATTCCATTGACCCAAAAGTGCACTGACATGATTGATTCAACAACAAAACAACTCAGACTACATGCAGCCAGCCTCCATACTCACATTCACGATCGCATCGTAAATATCGCACCTGGAACTGACAGATCGCGCCGATCCTCTCACCCATTTACGCCTCCATGTATGAATTCAAGTTTAAATTCGGTGAAAGAACGCATTCAGGGAAGCAAACAAAGTCACATCAACGCATCGTTTAACAACTTTTTTTTTGTTTTTGTTTTGTTTTTGTATCTATACTTAAAAGAGGTGAATGTCACGATCGGGGATAATGAATTCTCCAAAGATTGTATAACAATTTGTTTTGAACAAGAGCAGCATCGAGAGAAATAATTCGCTTTGCATTTGGAATGAGTCATAAAAATGTGTGTTAAGTTCAAATGATGATCGCGCGATCGACGCCGCGCTGTGCCGCCTTCCTCGTCACCCGAGACGACAAATTAGACGCCCGCGATTCGCAATGCGAATGAACTTCACTTTAGCCAATGTTGTTATAGCTTATGTGCATCACTCTTTTGTTTGTTTTTAATTTGTTAAGCTTTTTGACGAGTTGTTATATAAGATCGTGTCGTTGACATTTATTATTTTAATGAATTTACGAAATGAGGATCAGGAAATCCACTGACATTTTGATGATGCATTCAGTCAAATCCAGATTTATCTGAATAATGAACTGATACTCGATCAGTGATCGTGAATTGCGATCATCGATTGAATGATGATGCATATGTTGCTCGATCTTCTCTGTCGGAAAACTTCGTCATTCGTATGACATTGAATTCACACGATTACTTAAGACCTTAGTTACACTTTCCATTTAAGACTGGTTCAAGCTCAACACAAAACGGGTTCGTAATGGACTCATTTTAATGTACGGTCCGGTAACCGAAGAGAAAGGATCACTGGCTAACAACAAGTCGTTTCGCTTAATGTACCTCTTCTTCGTAATCTTTACACATCTAGAGCACTTACCAAAAAACAGCTCAAACCTTTAAATGCTAATTAAGAGTCAGTAACTACCTGAGGGCTAATCATAAAAAAAAAAACTGTCCAAAGTTCTACGTACAAGTACACAAAAACAGCCAAAAAAAAAGGAAGCCAACTGTCTTTTAGCAAAAAAAAAAAACAGGGAAATACAACTTTGATGTGTACGAGTATAGGTACCTCCAAGAATAATGTATTAAAATGTTTTTGCGTCGTTCGTTCCGAATCTAGGCCATTACGTCGGAAAGTGTCGAAATGTTGTTCTTTATATTCTATCCGCTGTTGTTTGTTTTTTTTTTTTGTTTTTTTTGGTAGATGTTGTATGGCCCATGGCGCACACACGTGTTTCAAGTTCATTGCCAAATTTTTTTGGGCATTTTTAGTTTTTCTTGTTTTTCTGTTCTTTTGGCTGGAGTGTGTGTTAGTTGGTTGTTTGATGTATCTGTGAGTTTAAATCATTATTTTATGTGGTTTTCTTTTAGGTCGTCGTTTGGCTTTTCCCTTTTATTTATCTTTTTATAATGGGTTTCATTTTTATTTTATTTTGGCGAAAATATTATGCGATGGAAATGTGAAAGAGGAGGATAGAGATCAGTTTGGGCAGGTGGTTATGACTCAAGCTGAACTTAGATACTTTTGTGTGTGACTCTGTAGGTTTTGAAATGATTCTCGGAAGCTTGTAAGAATGACGTTGTATGCCGAGCTTAGAAAAAAATCAAATGCCAAGTTTGTGTCGTTTTTCAAAACAGAAACGGAATTTTTTTTGTATAAAGTGCGATGTCGACCGGTCAAATCTTTTAACTTTTTTCATAATCATTCCAAGAGTAGGTACAACTACATTCATTCGAAATCGCTAATAAGCTTTAGTTTCTACCCATGCCCTCTCTGTGAAATATGTATATATCACTTGCGTTGGTGTCCGCGACTCAATGTCGTGCGCCCCGGGTTCAAAAGTGAAAATTTACTGATTGGCAATCCTCCAAAGAGTTAAACTGTCATGATAAAACTGTGCCCTTTTGGAGTCGGCAATAGACTGTACCCACTCTTTTTGTAAAGGGTGATTTTTTAGCTATTATCTTTTTGGCAACACTGGTTTAAACAGCTGACGCGCGTTTAGTGTTTTGCTTCATTGCCAAAGATCTTCAGTTTGCTCTATAATTTAACCATGAATTGTCTTACAAACGAACCACGCTTGCAAATTATTGAATTTTATTATCAAAATGCATGCTCTCTTAAGAAAGTTCATCGCGCGCTTCTTACATTTTATGGTCAGTTTAATCGACCCACTGAAGCGGCTATTCGGGCTATTGGGACTAAATTTCGCACCAAATTTACATTGTTGGACATTAAACCACCAACACGCTTACGTAGAGTACGAACTGAAGAAAATATCGTAGCTGTATCGGCCAGTGTTAATGATGACCATCAATTATCGATTCGTCGCCGTTCGCAGCAATTGGGCCTCTGTTACTCAACAATGTGGAAAATTTTACGGAAGGATTTAGGTGTGATGCCTTTCAAAATATAGCTGGTGCAAGAATTGAAGCCGAACGAGCTACCGCAACGTAAAATTTTTGGTGAATGGGCTCTTGGAAAGTTGGCCGAAGATCCACTTTTTTACCGAAAAATTGTGTTCAGCGACGAAGCTCATTTTTGGCTCAATGGGTATGTAAATAAGCAGAATTGTCGATTTTGGAGTGAATATCAGCCAGAAGCATTGCAAGAGCTACCAATGCATCCAGAAAAAGTCACAGTTTGGTGCGGTTTATGGGCTGGTGGCATCATTGGACCGTGCTTCTTCAAAGATGATGCGAATCGTAACGTAACTGTGAATGGTGAGCGCTACCGTGAGATGATATCCAACTTTTTTTTGCCCAAAATGCAAGAGCTTGACTTGCATGATATGTGGTTTCAACAAGACGGTGCCACATGCCACACAGCACGCGCAACAAAGGACTTATTGAGAAGCGAGTTCGGTGAACATTTTGTTTCACGTTCGGGACCGGGCAATTGGCCGCCTAGATCGTGCGATTCAACGCCTTTAGACTATTTTTTGTGGGGCTATGTTAAAGCTCATGTCTATACAGACAAGCTCGCTTCAATTGACGCATTGGAAGATAACATTGAAGCATTTATTCGTGAGATACCGGCCGAAATGTTGGAAAGAGTATGCCAAAATTGGACTAAGCCAATGGACCATTTGAGGCACAGTCAAGCTCAACATTTGCATGAAATAATCTTCAAACATAAAATAATATGGACCGTACTATCGATTCAATTAAAAATTTCATACATTTTTCTGAATTTTATGTTTTTTTTTTAAAAACTTTCCTATAGCTTTTAAAAAATAACCCTTTAGAATATAAACCCTAAATCGACAAGTCTTCTTTTTAAAAGAGATCTTCACCTTCTATTAGGATTCTACCTAAAAGATTTTAAATCAAAAGTATAAAAAGGCATTAAGGATGACTTCTTGAAACTGGCTTAAAGTTCGAAAAAGTCATACAAATCATTGCAGCATCTGCGTATCTGAGACTTCGTTTAGGAATTCCCATCGCCTTTGATGACTAACATATTTGGAATAAACTTTGACCAAAATTGTTCGGTTTTTCTTTTGGCCTTATCGTGAATCAGCAAGTTTTAGTAGCCCTTGTACCTAACCGTCGACCAACTTGTCTAACACTCTTTTACAAGCATAACTCCTTCCAAAGGCTTTTCACTATTTCCAATCCAATTTTATACAATTCTGGATAATAAGATCTGGGACATCGTAAATACACCAATATACTTGTAAACTTGTAAGCCACCATCGTCGTTTGAAGAGTTCCAATAGCACCTTGCTCTTTTCTCTCGACCAGAATGTCCTTGAAAAAATAAAGATCTAGAAAAAAGGTTCTCTACCTAGCTTGTCAATATTATTAAATGAACTTAAGCCTTATTTTTGTTTGACCGAAGATCGATAGCTGCAAGATATAGAGCATGAATACTTTAAGAGTATCGCGCAAATAAAAAACACTCTGGCAGCACTGATTTACCTGAACAAATTATGACTTGGTCAGACTTAGATCGCGACATGACGATGAGCAAAAAAACCTAACAAAACAATTTGTTGAACAACTTTAGCTCATGCATTCGCGTTTGATTTCTCGCAATAGAATTAAAAGGGGACCTAGAATGCACGCATGTGGAACTTTAAAGATCGTTCGAAAAATTTCAAAAATGGGCTTTTTAGCTGAGCAAAATGGTTAACGAAAATAAGAAGTGACTCTCTGAGAAGTGATTCTCCTTAAGCTTGTTAGATTTAAGAAGACTCAAGTGACAATTGATGTTGACTACACTGCACTATTTGGATTAAGAAAAAAAAATCCATGTAGAAAAATTAATGTTTAATGATGAACTCAAAAGTAGTCCAATGAGTAAGAGTTCCACATAAACAAAGGCCAGTTTCCAAGTTCAACTCATTCCACATTCTTCTTTTGCGAACATAAAATTTTGCTCAAATTTCATTGTACATCGGAAAACAAGAAAAAAAGAAAGGTTAACTCACTCTTCGTCACGGGGTCTTTGTACCACGATTACCACATTACGTCTGCCTCGAGTGTACCTCCACGCAGTTGTCATTTCTCGAACCTGCCTCCTCTCTGTACTGCTCCGTCAGAAAGTGGTTAGAAAAAAATGTCACTAGTATTGGCATTGACGTCCCAAACCATCGAAAACAACAAGTGGATGAAATATATGAACGAACGAACGAACGAACGAACTTACAAGAGGCAGTGACAGACGACAACGGTCCTCCACCTTGAGGGGGTTTTCAAAGTCCAAGGCGATCCCAAGCCGACCAGTGGCGTTGCTGTCTCCATTGCCGACCGTTGGTTGCCGATGGTGCTGGCTAATAGTAATGATTATGATAATGCCAAGTGATGGTGGGTTCGAGCGACCTTTTTTGCGTTTTCAGCTTTCTTCTTTGTCCAACATTCGTTTTCTTTTCAACCAATTTCTTTTGGTTCAAGATTTTATTCGAATATTATTGTTGTATCCACTCGTATGTGTTTAGACATCACAATCTAAATTGTGCAAAGGATGTGAGAAGAATGGAAAATTAGTTCCGCAGTGTGTGAAGTGCAGAGGGTTTAAGGTGACGAAGGAGGGAAATACGTATGTTGTTCTTTAGGGCCTTTATTTTTCTGTTGCTGTTGCTGTTTCTGTATCCAAATCCATTGGTAGGTTATTGCACTCTGGCCAGTGCGCAGAGAGTCTAATTGCTTTGGTAGTTATTGGAGTTCAACGTAACAGTTTTCCCCGGGTGGTGTGTGGTGTTGAAATAAAAAAAAAAAAAAAAACTAGGGAAAATTGTAGAAAATTCCAATTCTTATCACGATGCATGTTGCATCATTATTCGACTTAGGTGGTGGTCGATGCGCGTTGCATGCCATGGTTACGGATCGATATGGATGCGGGCATGGAATTTCTAGTTCTCATCGTAGTGTAATGACGCCACTAATGAGTCAGTCATTTACTACAGCCGGTAAGCTCAACATTGAGAGGTGTTGGTAAGGAATGCAATAGAGTTGAACAGGAAGGAACTTTATGACTTCCTTATGTCTGAGCATTGCGCGTAGGCAGTTGAATATTATGGTGAAGATGTTTTCTCTAATTAGAAAAGATTTCAAGGACCCTAAATAAGAAACCATCAAAAGAAAGATAAACTTCTTTTTCTTTTAATATGTTCACGCATTTTGAGGGTTTTGGATACCCTTATCCTTAAGTACAGTGCTCTTTAAATGAGTAGGAAGAAGCGACTGAAAAAGAGTGTTAACTAACTAGTCTACGGTGAAAATGTTGAAGAGGTGGATTGCATGAATGCTTATTCAAAGTGCAAAAAAGCAAAAAATTGACAAAGAGAACAGACGCGGACCAGGGCCTAGCTCGACCATTTGTACATATACGGTGAACTTTTCGCGTAAATGGCGGGAATAATATCTTTGTTTTATTGCCGCAGAAGCTGTATTATGGTAGCTGCCAATCGGCAGAATTATTATCCTCGCCGAGAAGCGACACCGTGAAAAACGACCTCACGCTTCACCAGACGGAGTACTTCAGGGCTCTTTATTGGGTCCCGTTCTATTTTGCCTATTCATAACAGACCTTTTAAAAGTTTGAACGATTGTGCTCATTTTAACGCTTTCATTATACAACCTTTCTGCAAAAGATCTCGGTTTATTCACTAACAAGGTCCTTTAGAAATTGAAGCTCCGCCTCGTAAGCTGCGATTGAATTTATGAGCAGTTCGGTGGGTAAGCAAAATAGCAAATACGGAAAATCCACACGCATTCATAGAGACTATTTGATTCGGAGAAAATGGTGGAATCGTAACACTTCTGAGGCATGAAACCGATTTTGTTTTAGCCATAAATGGGTTTACACAAGCCGTCCGACAATCGATTTTTGAACTCTGATTTTTTTACAGAGTCAAGAGGTAATTCAGGCACTGAAGAAAAATATTAGCGAAGTGGCCATGGAAAACGTAGTGAAAAATTTGGTTAAAGGAAACAGACGAAATACTAATTTAAATTGACTTAATAATCTGAACTGAATTGAAAGAGTTTACATCCTTTTTTACGGATTTAAGCGAAAAGTGTTCAACGAAATAATTTCTTAAATTATTCTTTTTTTCGTGAAAGCAATACAACAACATATTTTGTAGTTTTTGAAACCCTTCTTGATTTCAGTTTCTTTTAAGAGAGTAGAAGTAATCGAATCTTATTCCATTCGTTCTAAAAGGCGTGTAACCTAATTATTTCATCTGCGTCATTACTCAACTTATTTTGACTTTTGAAGAAAAAAAAAAAGCTAGAATCATCTCCCCTAATTGAAGGTGAATCGCAGAATAAACTAATATTTCGTTCGATCTGTCATTGAATCAATTTCGATACACTTCTCTGGTGAACTCATTTCTTCGGAATCTTGCTTGTCACTTAACAGTTGCTTGGATCATAATTGATCACCAAAAAAATAAATATAATCCAACAGTAGAACGAATTCGTTGAGGATTTATCAAAATGAAGAAGAGAAAACATAATCAAAAGAAAGTTATACACGGTCTAAGCAATAAAATGGAAAAACCGGAGTACAAATAAAAAAAGAACAAATAAACATAAAAAAAAGCAAAAAAAAAAAAACTTGTTTTAACCGACCCTGACCTATGTTCTCTTCTCGAATGTTCTCGAACAGTGAAAAGACAAAGAAACCTGAAAACCCATTAAATATTTAAATAAACCTCGGGAACAAAAGTAAGAACCAAAATGCCGTCTATCTACGGGTACAACTTCATCCAAAGAGCGTCAAAATTACATCATTTCTCATCGGGTCATGATTTACGTCAAGTTTTTTTTGGTCTAGGATGGGTTCTATTTTGGACCTAAATTGCTTTCGTTCTCAGTAGGATGGCACTGTGATAAAAGGTATTTATATTCCATCAAACCTATTCAAATCAGTGGAATGAGGTTTTTAACAGAGTTTCGAACAAGAATAGCGACAGCCAGAAAAAAAATGATTAATTGCTGCTTTTCAGCTATCTAAGGTCTAAGCAGTTTAATGGCGTTGGTGGTTGAATTGTGATGAATTACACGTGTTGAGATCAATGAACGAACTAACGAAGGCTTATCTTATCGTGGACTAATCAATAGTCATTTGGATTTGCGGAAACACGATGGGACGCATTCAAGGACTCGATTAAAAGAGTTAGGCTCGATAAGCATAGTCTAGTTAACAAGTAGTAAAACAAACTGTTTGAGGATATCATCGAACTTCAGTCGAATCCATCAAAAATATGACAGACTTGTGGGAAGTAAGTTGGCGTGAAATTTTTGAATTGTCCTAAAAATTTTGGTTTTCTAAAACATTCACATTTTGAATCCTGATTTGTTGGAATTATTGAAATAAATGTCTTAAACTTCACATGTTTTTTTTAATACTTTTAAACAGTTATTTTGCCTCCTTTTCGACTGCTTTGGTTCTTAAAGAATCGATTATTTGATGGTTGATTTGGCATGTAGCCCCATTTTTCTAAAGCCCTAGCTCGCCCAAGTCCAAATCGTCTATTTCTGGCCGCGAAAAATCTTGCACTGGTAGCTGTTACTTTTTTTCCATTGCCATCTTGGAATTGAAATGGAAGATGCATTCGCTTCTCTATTGCTATGTGTAGACCCAAAGGCGACATTATTCCTTGGCTACGTAGCCACCCAGATGGATGTGCACCTCACTTATTGACGAAGGTGGAAGTTAATTTCCTTCGATTCCTGAGTCATTCAAAATTCTTCCAAGACTAGTATGGATTGTTCAAGCCATGACCGACAACAATGAATCGAACAAGACTATAATAAAGTGAAGGCCATACTCAAGAGCAAAGGCTGCTGGTGCCGACGGGCTTCCTGCTGATCCTCAGGAAACAGCTGGAGATAGCCTATTAACTGTCTTCAAACATAAGTCCGATGAACTGCACGAATTACAAAAGTTTAAGTCTTCTCAATGTCTGAACGGCTTAGATTCCTCGTTAACAACCTGCTTGGTCCATGTCAGTGGCGCCTTAGGCTAGTAAATCTTCACATTTCTGTTCGGTCTCCTTTACATAAATTGAGAGTGGAGAAGAATGTTTGGATCTAGCCAGAAGATGCAACAACTCAAGTGGCTACGATATGTAGAGGAGATGGACATCAACGGTCCGGTTTGAGGAGTCTTTTAACAACGCCAGAGGAAGGGAGGCAAAGATAAACCTAACCTTTTGTAGCTTGCAAAAATGGAGAGGTATCTCAACTAGCTAAGTGTTGAAAATTGTATTTAGCTACCTAAGAATAGAGCTGACTGGATGAGAGACTGTTGGTAAAGGCAGAGCTCGGATTGAGATTGAAACTGAAATAAGAAATGAAATAAAATAAATGTTGTCGACAAGAAATCGATCCATCAATCACCATTTCGGACAAAGCATCTCAAATCGAAAGGTATAACATTAAGGAATAAAACAACATTTTGGTGGAGATCCGACGAAACTAGGCAAAAGATCCTTCTTTGGTTTGTTCTAGTACCTAGGATCAAAACTCTTCACCCGAAGAGCAAAGATCATGCTGCAAAATAACCGTCATCGTGTCAGTACCTCTTTGTGTAGTCGAATATTTGACGATACACAAGATCAAGATGGCAAGGTTGATCGCGAAATCCGAGAAGGTTTGTGTCCATCGATAATATTGGCGCGTTCGTCATGACCAAATAGGCTGCAAGGCTCGAACCTTGAATGCTTTCGAAAAAAAAAGCCAACGGCTTCACAAAAAATAGGGACCGATTCTAAAACTCGAACTCGAAAACCATGCTACTTTATTGCCCCAAGCATGCTGTACTAATAACTATACTAAAAGCTTCCTGTTTTTCTGTTTTAAGTATCGATAGATATTTCAAAGGTCTTGTGTTATTTATTGAAGCTTTTCTTTAATAAATTCGTTTCCTCCTTTCAGATATGTTGCTGTTCAAAACACTCTCTCTAAAAACAATGCACCATCCTCTAACTCAACCATATTTCAATCATATTTCACCTTCCACCTTATTGTATATCCCTCGTCATGGGTCCATTATTTTCCTTTCTAACATCCGTACATGGCAACTTTTCTGTCACTGACCTAATAGCCTCTAGTCTTTGTGAGAATACCGCACACTCCTTAAAAATTCTTCCTTTCACTCCATCCATACCCCACTAAATGAGTTCCGAATCTCCCAACACCAACTCAACTTCTGCGCGCTTAAAGTTCACTGAACCTCCCCCAAGTGCTAGTCGAAAAAAAAAATTTAAACAAAATTAGAAGCCACAAAGCAACCCAGCATAAATACCATCAAGATAATTTACATAGAACCGCTCTCCTTTCCACCTTTGTGTTTTTTGTTCTTTGGATATGGTAATGCCGTCCACAACAAATCTTTAAATAAACGTATACAAGGCTTTTGTGAAATCAGAACAACAATAAAATTCCGAACCATATAAGAAGATACAACATCATCCCTGAAGGGCAACCTCCACCAAAAAATTAGTGTATCCCAAAGTCATAGAATTTCTTTCTGTCCGCCTCCGTTTGTGTCCCCCCACATACCTACGCAGCCAGAGAGCACATAAGACCGAAACCCTACCGAAAGTGTTAAATAATCTAGGCATTAGGCATGTGGCGGGGAAGTCAACAAAAATAGATAAAAAAAAAAAAAAAACTATCTACGACAACCCAAATGAGAATGTATCCGTGTATCTTTGTTGCTGCTCTAAGTTGGGTATCTATGATTCTATGGAAAGTCAAACACACATAGAAGTTCAAGGTCAGTAAACTTGGTCTCAAAGTACACCACAGCAAGCAAGCAACAGAGAGAACAACAGCGAATAGATATAGAAATAGAATTACCAAAGCGAACAAAGGATGATGATAAATAAGTAGCTACTGGCCCGAGCAGTGAGGGCAGTACACGATCATGGGATTGTGCCACGACGACGACGACAACACTCAGAGATGGTTACGACCGCGCACCATCCATCCGCCATGACAGTCAACAGCCAGGCCATAAAAATGTATATGCAAACTAAACTACAGAAATTAGGACTATTGACACACTATGATCACTTAAACACAGATACACACGTCAGTATTTCTAACATTTTGGGGCATCAAAGGTGTAAACAGCGAGCAGTTAACAACAACAACAACAAAAAAAAGTGAATTAGAATTTTAAAGCCTGCTTTGTGGCTTGATATAGATTTTTTGAATCTTTCGAACTGCTTCTATCTTTGGAGAAGAACAAGAAGCAAGAGTGTCGGATGGATGGATTCAGGCCTACTTTACGAGCGGTGCAGTCGGTTTTTGGGTCTTTTTTTCGGCGGTTTTTCTGTTTATTTTAAGATAGACGAAATAGAAAGTTGAATTTCGACTTTTTATGTAAGTTTTTATCTACAGATCGAGACTTTGCCGGCTTACATTACATATTTATACAGTGTAAGCCGAATGCATTTACAGCGAAGATGGGTTAATAGGTTTACTTTTCGTAACGTACTTGTAGGGGAGCGCGAGCAGCATATGATTCGGGCTCGTTTGAAGAAGACTTTAGAATTTTGTTGTTGTTGGTGAAGTGATATAGTTCTTTGGAACAGACTTACTGATTATACAATGCAAATCGAAGTACTTTTATGAAAAGATTTGCTGATGTTCCTGCAAAAAAGGAACAGGACCGATTTCACTATCTTAGAAAGTTTGTGTTTGACTTTTTGTGTGGAAAAGGCAATTAATTGCAATCACTGTCAATGCATGAAGGGTACTATGTAGTCCTCTTAACCCGGATAGTGTTAACTATATTTAGAAGAACAGTCGAAATTTACGACTCGAATTTCTCTCTCACGAAAGCAGCGCGGGCTTCGGCTAGCCCCCTACAAAATCTATGAAGTATTCAGGAGCTTAAATAATTGAAATATTTGGAGCCGACGTCAAAAAGACTACATTCTTTTGAAGGGTCTTAGTATTAGCCTAAAACTGTTTTTTTTTTAATTTTTATTAATTTTTGAGTTGTGAATTTTTTTAACAAAATTTAGTTTATCCCTCTTTTTGGTGTTTTATCAAAATTTTATTTACGACGGTTTTTGACGTTTAACATTGGCAACTGCTGGACCATGGTGTAGTACACTTCAAAAAGTAACCCAAATTTTTTAAAGATTTTCTGGAAGCCTATAAAACTTTGAGAATACGATCACTACTTAAAAGAGAGTGTAAACCCCATGCACTCGAAAATTTAGTCAACATACGCAGGTTTAATTGCCAATGCATAAGGCTGAACCATTCTCCAAAGGTACCGTGCCTTTGTAAGTCTTTAATAAGGCTTAAAGCTTATATTGAAACTGAATTTTTTGACCCCCTAAAAATCCTGGACCATAAAAGTAATATTCATACTGTCTTTTTTACGTTCTATAGATTCTTTTCATGGATCATTAAGACTAACATCGGAATGTGTTATTATTTTTTGAAATAATAATTCTTTTAATTTTAAGCAAAAATTCAATGCCATAATTTCCGACTAGTTGTAACTGAACTTACTTTCACAAAATAAATCAAGTGACGCAGTCTATCGGATTAATAGCAATGAATTCGGAAAAGTTTTGATTCTATGACATGTCCTGTTGTAAAATCTTCTTGAATGCCCATGTTTTCACACAATTTCCAACATCTTGACAGACTATGACAATCATTTTCGCTCTCGCGGGTACAAAAAGGAGTGCGTCCACCATCGTTAGTCTACCCCAACATAATAGATGCTGGGCATGTGCCAAACTCATAGAAGAGTGATTCGTACATACCACGAATGAATCACAGCTTCAACTCTTTGGAATCGCATTGATTTCGGATCGATTGTAAGGTCCTGAACCATTAGTGAAAGAATTGTCTATTAAATCACTAAATCATGCTTCGTGTGCAGGTCCAAAGCAATTTAATAGAAGAGTCTGAAGGTTACTCTTCAACTTGACTTTCAGAGCACCCTTAAGCTGTACTGCCGGTCATTAAGAAGTTTTTGTGATTTGATCGAGATACATATTCAATAAGCTGATGATTTGTGAACGTGTCTGTGACCTGGAAAAAAAGACTACAGTGCATCTCGTCGATAGTTGAAGGTGGGGGAAAGTAGACTCGCCGTAAGTAGACCTTACTTGTGGACAGAACGGACGCTTGCTGTTTCCCATCCTCTCGGGAAGGCACCAGAAGAAAAGGACAGATGAATAAGCTAACATATCGTTGACTACTCTTGCTACTCATTGTAAACTATAGATCTGCCACGAACAACAAAAATGCTGACCACCCTTTTTTTGGTTTGATGGCTTGCACCCTGTGAGGGGTAAAGTTTCTCATGCCAATTTTGCAATCATTTGGGTGGGTACATACCGTCGATGTGGATGCATAGCATGAGTGAAAACTTATAAAGAAATTGTTCAAGATGTCCCAATTGACTTTTTCGTAACGCTAAACGCCTTTTGGAGTGAATTCTTTAGCTGAGTTGATGTTATAAGAGAAATAAGCTAATTTGACAGTGGTACGACGAGCCTAGAGAGGTCAGAAACAAGTCTAGGGTGTTGGCAGTAAGAAGATCAATATCTCGAAACCATGAAGGCTCATTTACAAGCTTGGTCAAATTATTTACAGCAACAAAAATTATCTTTCTAGAATATTGAGAGCCGATAACGATTGCAAACAGAGGCCAATATGTAGATAACAATATTTGGGGATCGAATAAAACAGCAAAACTTGTTTTTCGAAGAATTCCTGTCCAAGTTGAGGGGCAGGGTTCAAATCCGCGACAAAGTTTCTGCGGCCTTTTGGTGTCAGCACTAAACTTTAGGTCCAACAAATGCTGAAGATGGACCCTGACTCGCAAAGAGCAGCCGCCCCTTGAATTTGTATTTGTATTTTTTAGAGTTCCACGCCCAAGGGTTACCAACGGGACGCTATTACTGAGGCTCCGCTGTCCGTAGTTCTGTCACAGAGCTGCATCTTCTGAGCCGCAAAAACAGGACACTTGTAATTTTCACGTGTTTTTTACTGAAGTCAGAATCATTCTTTTCCGATTTTGCATTTTCTATGGAAACTCGATGACG
This sequence comes from Orthonevra nobilis, assembly GCA_963555765.1. NCBI lineage: Eukaryota > Metazoa > Arthropoda > Insecta > Diptera > Syrphidae > Orthonevra > Orthonevra nobilis. The sequence goes on along the minus strand of OY743227.1, from coordinate 9,862,609 downwards.
ATTTGTGTTGTTATCTTATCGGACTAAGGAGCTTTGAACTCTCTATAAATTGTTATTTGCTTAATTCGATCAATTCGATCAATATCAACAATATTACAAAAAAGTGTTTCTAGAAAACAACAGCAAGTGTGTTAAATCCATGGAGCTCCACTGATCTTCATAAGAAACACGAGCCACAAATCATCAATAAATTAGCAAAGGTCTGTGAAATTCACCAGCGTTACAGCCTTAACATTGCGGCAGCCAATGTGTGTTCTCGTACCCACTCGTGTAGACGTGTAAATGTTACATTTCTTATTTATGCAACAAAAACCAAAACAACTTGAAATTAATGCCATTCGAGAACAAAACAAGTAAATAATTCAAAAGGTAGCAGCAATCTACCTTTGCGATCATCATCATCATCATCAGCATAAGGGAAAACAACTTTACAGAGCGCTAAAGTACAACACAAGCGATTGTGTAAAAATAATTCAGGCAGTAATTTGGCTCGCGTATGAGCCGAGTACCAACTCGCACTCGTTTCTGATCTTGAAACGTCTCGCACAAACACACATGAAAATCCTTTCCTTCAAACGAAGATCACCACGAAACTTGATAAAGAAGAAGAGAGCAACCATCAAAATTGAACACACCAAAAGTAGTGTCAATGCCCGACTAACCTTGAAAGTGTTTTATTCCACATCCCTACACATAACTGCCAGCATACGTTCCCAAAAAAAAAACACAAAAAAAACGAAAAAAAAAATTGCCTCTTCTCGTTTTTTTTTGTAATTTTTTGTCGGTTCTTTGGTTGTTTCTCCTGCTGGCACACAAAACCAAACCCATAATGAAGTTGACCCCTTTCTCTTTCTCCTCTACGTTTTCTTTTCCAATCCCCCCAACCCCAAATGAAGACAAGAATCCAGCCCTCCTCACACAGCTTTTACGTGCCATTCTTTTGCGCGCATATTAATGTACCCAGTACCCAGGGAACGTTCCTCACTCTCGCAAAAAAAAAAAAAAAAAAATGTTTTCGACAGTTCCCTGATATCTTTTTCTCTCGTTCTCTTCTTTTTCTTTTTTTTTTGTATCCCAAAAAACACAAAATTTGACTCTTGTCCATCAACAGTTCATCCATCATTATGCCGTGTACTGAATCCAAAAAAAAAAAAAAACAAAAAACTCAAAACCGAACTCGACAACTTATTCATAAACAAGAAAGACACTTTTTTTTTGGGGGGGCTATTGACGGTCCCGCACGCAACAGAATTCAAAAAGGAAATTAAAAAAAAAAAAATGCAAATTTATCCATCCATGTGTACCCTATTCGGGCAACGGGGCTGCGGAGAATGGAAAAAGAAGGATGAGAATCTTTTGGCAATCAATAGAATCTGGAGGGAAGCAGAAGAACCATTTGTCTGGCGCACAAGCCAACTATTTGCGAGCGAATGTCAAGAAAACAGCTCTCGAGTGCCGTGTTGCTGACCTCTTCGATAATATTAGATACCGAGTATCTAGAGGGACATGGAATGACGTCGTGCCTCGAACTCTAATGATAACGACTTTGCACAGCTTGGCGTCTTTTTTATTTCTCTCCACTTTATTGACTCTTGTTCGCGAGAGAGAGGAGAGTGGAATGAAAGCCAACCATTGCGTGGGAGGACTATTTTTGGCAACTCGATAGATTCATTGAAATTTGAATTGATTATTGGCTAAGAAAGTCTTCCATCGGGTGGGTTGAAGGATTAAACTTCTCCAGGAGAGGTCAAACAAGCAAGGCACGATTCCTGTACCCGGACCTGTGCGTCTTGCACGAGAGGCTTCTGGAGAGACATAATCAAATCCTCCAAACCACGGTTATTGCGGGTTGGATGAGGACACCAAAAACGTTAAAAAATAGGTTATGAAGTAGCAAGCTGCCACGAAAGAAGGCAGGAATTACAGCGAAGTTCGCTGAGTATTATAAGGGACCATGAAAAAGGAGTATGAGAGTGCTGTCCCAGAATCATCCGCATTAGCAACTACCAAAAAAATAAAATTATTTTAAAAGTTTGATGCTAATCTATTTAATTCAAGATGGCTCAAAAATACTCATCCGATGTTGTATTGCTGTATCTTTAAAACGAATTTAAATCATTTCGTAAATTTATTCTTTAAAAGTTAATGAGGATCAATTATATTGGCTTATCACTTGTTTTCACGCACCCGTGGCATAGAATAATCTCAAAAAAGGAGTTTAGAGCGGTCAAACCAGGCAATCTTGTCGGCCAGTGCAAATTTTCAAAATTCTCCAAAATGTCTACTGTCGCACAAGCTCTGAGAGCGGATGGCCCCAACCAGCTGAAACCACCTGTCCTCATTCATTAATTAGCCTGTAATATCACTTATCAAACACAGCAACCGTGTTCCGCAGTAAATTTGAGTGATTGGGAATGGCTCTTGGCTCTTCTTGAATGATGCGTGGGACCGTAAGTTTATTTGTTTCCATATCAATGGCAATCCGTTCAAATGGAAATGGACGTTGTCCCTCATGATAAAATGCGCTGCAGAGACGTTTGGTCTACGTTGACGATTCCTCTGCGAAATCATCAGCCACGGCGGCGATGTTCCGAGCAGTTCCGTCGATTCCTCTGCAACTTGTTGTTCCAGAACTTCGAGGCATGTCAGTTTCGAGCAGTTAGCGGAGGACAGCCGGGATAATTTATATCTTTCCCGAAATTAACGTCACGCCAAAATTACAAAATTACTGTAACCGAAGAACCCATTTATCGACAGCGTTCTCAGCAACTCGACTTCCACTCATCCATAGTCTATTTTCGTAAAAGATCCAAATGCTGCAGCAATTTGCGTCTAACGTTCGGTGAATGAGTTGACAATCAACTGTTGAATCGAATTTTTATTATCAGTGATGAGGCTCATTTCTGGATTGTTAACGTATTAAGTTAACCAGACTTTTTGAATGAGCACAATCCTTATGAAACAATTACATCCTGCGGTTTGAATGCCAGACACAAAATTGAGCAATAATTTTTTCAAATATGAAGACTAAACCAACATTGTTCCAACTAACCTACGAACAAATACCGAGCGGCGGAGAAAACGCTTGGCACATTTGGTAAGTGAAGCATCGCAAGAAATAGACTAGCAAATTGATTTTACTCCTTATACTCCTGCCTATAAATCAGCTAAATTTGAAGATTTTGAAGTCAACATTCGGCGCGTCATTGTTGAAAAAAGAACGAAAAAATTCTAATGTCATGTTTCCTACCACCACCCCTTTACATCCAATTCCTGCATCCCAAATAAATTGATCTTCTCCCCTAAAAATGAGTTTCACAACGTTTACACTTTCAAATTCAAATTTTTAACGACTTTCTCATAATCAATATGGCGACAGATTTGCGCAATGGAAATTTCATCTAACGACACCAGCGCTACGCGAACGAACAAAGAAGCAAAAAAACAAAAAGAAATCCATTTGAACAACCACATGGGTGTGCTTTTTCGAACAGTTTACCACAGAATGGGTAGAGCATTAGCTAAACTATCAACCGTTAGATGGCGCTTGGACAATTTGAAAGTGAACTTTAGCGGTAAGCAACTATTTTAAAAGAATTAGAAAACATTTAGGATTGAATGTACTCACAGTGGGTTCAAAATATTCAATGGCACTTACCTGCAAATAGAAAAAAATAAATAAATATTTATTAATTAATTCAAATCAGAAGAAGAAAAAAATATGGTGGGAAAAAAAACAAACATTGTGCAACATCAATGCACAGATCATTGGCCTACAATAAAACTGCAGCTGCACTCAATCTAACGATTCATTCCATTCTACTTGGATGCTGCACCGATCCATTAGTGCAGTTCATTTAAAAATACCCTCGAAACTGCAATGTGTACAAATGTAGATATGTAGATGGCTTCAGCAACAGAGATGCACATGGTTACTTGGCATAATTGCATCTAAACTCGCAGATACACATTTATTAGATGCATAGATACACAATTTGTACACATTCAACTCGGTGCGCCGAGGAGTGTCAACGTCCTCTCAGCATTGCAACGAATAACCTCGATCTAAATTTATACTTCGCGCAATCTATTGTGTGACTAGTTAAACTACGCCAGATACAGATGCAATTCACACACAGATGCACACTATGCGATGGTAGTGGGAAAAGTGGCTTGTTTGAAGGAAAAGCTTCGCAAGGAAATGCACAAATGCAAAACCATGAAAACCAAAGCTTTCGGTTGACCAGAGTTGACGGTCGTTCAACTGCATCTGACATTTGCAACAATTTGCGCAAAGCTCTCGCGCTCGCTCGCTTCATACAATCTCAATGGCAACGGTAAAAGAATCTACGAGTACATTGTGTATATTTTGTGTGCGCTTTAAAGCTCTGAAGCACACACACACACAGGCGCAGGTATGCACGTGCAATGTGCAACGCCACATTCGAATGTTCAAGGTTGACGTTATCCGTGACGTGAACTGAAAGTTCGATAGGCGAACGAACTAAATTGACCCGCTTCGGGTAACCTTAAACAGTTTTCATTTCGCTGCAAGCCTTCTTGGTACTCGTACGAGTATTTCGCCACACCACCCTCCGCACTGCACACCAATTTGAATGTAATTTAATTTTTTTTTTTGTCAGTTGGCGATAAGTCGTTGTTTTCATAGTGAATGGATGCATTACGAACGAGGCATGTGCTGCTCTCGAAAATCCTCGTGGGGTAGTCTCTTGCACATTGTCTGCTTGGATTGGTTTATTTATATTTTTATTTTTTTTATCGTAGTTCTTCTGAGGTTATTCTTGTGACTTTTTCAGATGTTTCTTGGCTAAATAATTGGAGTGGTTATTTTTTTTTCGTTGGGGAATGAGTTGGCCTTGCAGTTGATAGTATGTCGTTGCCCCATTTAGAGAGGAAGTTTGCTTCAACCCTGAGATTGAGAGTTTTTTTTGTGTTTTTAACGAAGAGACTTAGTTTGGTGTGATAACTGCTGTTGTAAATTTGGATGGACTAACTGCGACACAAGTTAAGCTAGGGAGCAATTTTTCGCCAAACAGATAGTATTTGAAAAACATTGCAAATTGAGTACCGAGATGCCTTCGTCTTTACTGACGCAAGTCCTGTATTATAATTTTTGATAGCTGGTTGACGTTTAAGGGGACAGACCTTGTTAGAATTTTGAAAAAATATATTTCTTTCGTTTTGCATTTTCTACAAAAAGGATATTTCAAAAGTACTGTCTGTAGCTGAATCTAATGCACAAAATGTGGCAGGTAGCGGCAGCTATGCGCTCGGCTACTTGAGTACGTGACTGAAAGTCCTTTTGTTTTACCTTATATTATTTTTTATTATTTATATTATGTTCTACAGTTACTAACTCTTTGCTTTGAATAGACGATGCAGTGTAAGTTCCAAAATAAATATTTTTTCTGCATGCACCTTTTTCTTGAAACCATGTTTTCGAAGTCGGCTTGAACTATTAGTTGGAAATTTTTCCCACTTATTCTATATTAATTATTGAAAACTTGTTTTTTTACCATTTTCAGAATTTAAACTTGGGAAATTTATGACAGAAAGATTCAGCACAGAACAAAGAACCAAAGTGGTTCAATTTTATTTTGAAAGCCGACATTCAATTATTCAGACACGCAAATTATGTTGAAATTTCATTCATGTTCGAAATGCGCTAAGTGCTTCAAAAATTTACAGATTTGTCGAGCGTTTTCAGCAACAAGGGGCTGTCTGTCAGTGATCTTCCGCATGCTGGAAGACCTCGAACAGTTCGAGTTGATTTGAACAATGCTCTTGTGCAAGTTAATATTTAGGGAAAACCCCGAAAACTTCCACCACACGACGTTCTCAGCAGCTGTTGATGTCTATGCAGTCTTTGCAAAGAATTTTAAGGCAGTAGATACACCTTTTTCCATATAAGGTTCAATTGGTGCATGAGTTGAAAAGAATTGATCCACATGCTGGAATAATCTCATTTGACCATCTTTTTTCGAAAACAACGAACAAGTTGCACTTAATGTGGAATGCCGATTTTTAAGGCCACAGGTAGAGAACAATTCAGAATAATGGTTCCAACAAGATGGAACCACAACTCACACAGCTCATCCAACTGTGGCTCTCGGGAGGGAAATTTTTGGTGATCGGATAATATCGCGTTTTTATGTATAATTGTCCTGCGGATGAATGTAGGGTTTTTTTTTGGACGATAAAATATTATTTTATAGCCGTTAATGTGAATGAAATTTTTGTCGAATACACAACTTTGAATTTCAACATCCGCAATTTTTTTTATAAATCAATATTTTTCAAATCCTTTCGTCCATCGGAACAACTATTGCATTAGTTAATGATCCCTTGTTTGATTTCACAAGATCAAGATCCCTCGCAAATTTGCTTGAGTAAGTTATAATATTTTCTTCAATTACATATCTTTCATGTGGAACAACATTTACCATTAATTATTTTAAGAGCTTTTTTGGACGTCCCAACAAGGTAAATTAAGAACAAAGTGAGTTTGACGCCTCTCAAGCTGATGATGCAAGGCGAAGTTTGAACTTTTGACAGCGCATAGCTCTCCAAGTCATTCCAAAACTAAAGCACAGACTTTAATCGACGATTTTAAAATCTTCCATCGAAGATTAGGATGGCGAAGATATAATAAGCAATTTATTTTTCAAGGGATTATGAATACCCTTATAATGCCAGCACTATACGCGTATGGAAAGGATCAGGGAAGAATTTTAAAATCGTAAGTAATGGTTGATACCAAGTGTGGGACAGCATTTAAATAAGACTCGTGTTGTAAAACCAAAATCCCTTGATTGTATGACCGAGATTCAGTTTTTAAAGGTGAATTTATAAGCAGCTCCGACGAAAAGTCGATTGACTCCAATTCATATTATTTTTTACTCCCATGAGGTAATTTTGAAACAACGTAGAGCAGCAAAAATTTAACCTTACATAGATCAATTTTTTAAAACCGTATTTCCTCTGGTAGTATTTTGAACAATTTGCAAGATACAAGATTGTAGGTATTTCTAAAATAGGTGGAACGAAAAGGAGGTAAGGCACCAACAGAGCTTGAGTTAGTTCGCATATTGTAGCTATAAAGGATGGGACTCTGCATATAGACACCTCTAATTAAAAAGTATGTTTAAGTCTTTCAAGTAAAACAATTAGAAGAATCTCCGTACGTCTAAATAGATTCATAGAATGACCTAGGCGAGGCGGAGTTGCAAATCTTTCTTAAAGCATGCTTTTGAAGGATAATTAATTGTTGAAATTTATTAAAATAAAATTACAACTTCTACAAAGCTTATTCCATACACCAATTTAGAATGAAATATGCAAATATAAATTGTTTTCAAAGTGTTTTCAGAGTAAACTTTTATGAGACGATAGAAGTAGATATTGTTTCAGAATCAAGATGTATTGTGTTGTGAAGTCTGGAACCTAGAACTGGACAGGTATTGCAATACAATTTGTGTTGTTTGCTTAATCTTTGGCTGAAGAACATAAATTTGGTATTATTTCAACCAACTAGCCACACACCAGGACCAAATCAGCAGCTTAATTCAATGGACTAACAGAATCATAAGCCATCCCGAGATCATCAGCACAGGCCGTAACTTTCCCCGTAAAAGTTTGAGCGAATAAGGAATTGATATACATTAAAAATAAAATAGGACCGAGGACTGAGCCTTGAGATACACCTAGATTGATGACTCTAGAATGGCTCAGTTAACTGCCGACTTTCACGAATTACTTTTGATTTTTAAGATTGAAATCAGCAGAAGGTAAATTCACGATTTACGAGAATCATGTCAAAGGCTTTCGTTAAGTCAACGAAAAGACCTGCGCAGCATTTTTTAACTACCTACCTAGTTCATTTTGTGAATGAGGGAATAGAAGTCTTAAAGAGCATTTTTGTTTTTTTTTTTAAGATATGCCAGAAACTTACGCTTTTTCGAATACCTTTAGTATTGAGGGCAAAGTACTACAATTACTACAATTTCTTTTTTCTCTTCTGTTTCTCTTTTAAAAAATATAAATCACACTACTACCCTTTTATGCTTGAGGGAGGGTTCCCGAAACAGCATTAAATTTAGAGAAGTAATTCGTTGATCCCTACACAACAGGGCATCAAATAACTTTGGAATATCAAGTCCAATATTCTTACTTTAGCCTGAAAGATGAAAAGAGTAATGGGCCATCAGATCACCAGTAATTCACACAGCCACGGTATTCGAAATAACAATGACGTTGCAGATGGAAAGTGCAGGACAGATGCACTGCTTGGTAGGAGCTAAATCACTGCTTGGAGCCTGATTAAAGAAACATGTAAGGCCAACGTAACAAAAAATAGGAAAGTGTATAGAAGAAAATGTTTGCACTCAAGTTGAATACAGTCTTTGTGAAGGTGTTGTGGAGAAGTGCGCTCATACTCAAGCAAAGAGGATAGTGGGCCTGTGTAGGGCGATGGATGAAATATGAACCGCGACAAACAACTTTAACTCTCTTTGACCTAGCCATTGTGCTCCTCATCGAAAGTGGAATACACAATGGAAGTAACCCAAGTCTTTTGCTACTCACTATTTCTTTCACGGACCTCAAAGTGCATCGTTCATTTTTGCTGTCGATAAAGCCACTTTAAATGAGAATCAAACGTCCAATCGCGTAACCTTGAGGTGGATGAAATGATTGGAAAACTTCATAAACATGTAGTTCGAAATTTTGAAATATGGACACATCATGTGATAGTCAAATCAGTTCAGTTGAGATGAAGATGCTTCGCTTCGAGTTTAAAAATTAGTTAAATAAGATGCAAGCCTAGGAACACTTAAATTCCTCATGAAAGAAACGCGTTGGCCTCAGAGATGATGTAATTCTGAACATTTTTTTATACGGTATGAGACTTGAGTCTATTTGTTGAGCCTTTAGATGGCGCCATTTTGAAATCAATAGTTCCCATTTCGTTTAGCTTTCATTTGGAATAGCAAATTTTGCCGCCAAATGGAATATTTTGAACATTTTATCAATCGAATAGTCCAGACGACCTCGTATCCAATTGGGTCCTTTATGCCAAAGCACCAAGTCACCGGCTACTTAGGAACACTGGTACGTCTGTCGCCAAGCGAAATTAGTTCAAGATTCTTGAGCACAGAACAGACAATGTATCTAGACCACTAGAACCAGAGTCGTCATAACAAGGATAAACATTTGCTTAAAAAAAAGCAAGGATATCTGTGGCTCTGTGGCATCCTTGACTTGTATCTCATTGTTAACCTGCTGTTCCACTTTATCCTAATAAAAAAGAGAAAATTTAACGTCAATGAGAACAGAAAAAAATAGAGTACCGCACACTTGACATCGCAAAACTCAAAATGCATTCCATTCCGCGCGAAATGCATTTGCCAATCGAAAGCGTACGAATGTGTTGGTGGGTAGCAAATAGCAAAAGCTCTCTTATTATCTATGTTGAAGTGAAACTATACACAAAATGAAACGTGCATTGAACGGGGCGCATGGGGTGAAGGCACACCTACAAATCTAGCTCGGGCTTTGGCTGTGTTTGTAGCACGCTCTGGGGTAAACGTACCGGGCCAATGTACGACCTTCAACGTTAGAATCGTGAATGGGTTTATACTCAGGGGTACCCTTTTACATAGAAACTATAGTGTTACAGCGTTTCGTCGTGTGGGTATGACGACTGGCGACTGACGCTGAGTTGATTTCGCCTTCGGCGCCTTTGCGAATGCAAGTGTATCTCGGCTCGACGACGATCGCTGTTGCATTATCAACGCTGCAAGCTTGCTTCTACTCGTCGTCTCTTATACTCCACTCGGTGATAGTGAACACGAAAAAAAAAATGCATAATTTACTTTTTGACGACGTTTTACTGGAAAGCAACGAGCGAGGGAGTGCAGTTTGTTTGGCTCAAGGCTGTGCATCGAAACTCTGAGTTCTGCGCTTAGTTTTCGACAATTGGCGTCGTTCGTTGTTTGAGAGTATACGACACTGTGGAAAATGAAAGGTCACCAGATGTGGAAATTTATTTAATTGTAGGACGAAGATTGCCTTCCGATGAACAGCCTTAAGAATTATTCACAGTTCAACAGTAAGAAGTGGGTGTTGTGCCTTGCTGCCTTCGGAGTTTTATTCAATTTCTACCGACTTATTGACCCCATTTAAAGAGGTCACGGAGGGTTGTGCTGTGCTGATGGTGTTCAGAGATGAGATGCCAGCTTCTATGTATTCCGTGGGGGTGAACAGGTGAAGGACGGTTAAACGAACGATGGAATTAAGGATATGAATTCTAAAAATAAAATTTTCTTGCTGCGAGGTAGGTATCGTATACATTGTTGCAGCGGCAAGGATTTATTTTTCCCTTTTTAATGAAATTCAGATGGATGGATGGCTGGTTTGTTAGTGAGTTGCAAATAATTTCGAATGCATAAGATTTTTTTTATTATCGGAACTTGAAAAAAAGAAACGAATGCATTCTAAATTTATTTATCTATAACTATAACTATTGCATTCATTGAAGAATGCATGCAATTCACTGCAATCAGTTGCATTCTTTTGCATTCTTTTGAATTCAATTGATAGCAAAAGTGAGAAAGGAGAAAATCGAAGGTCTTTCGTTCAAACAAGCCACTGAATTTATATCCGCCGCATTAAAGATCAACCGTGTTTTTTGGGAAATTCGTTATGTCACAGGTTTTGTATGCGTCAAAATCAAAACGTTTCCATTTGAATTGCGATTCTATCCGTTTCCGAATATGGGTCACAGTTTTCTAGATTGGTTGAGAAAAAGCGCAATTTCATATATTTTTCATCTACACATTTATTTATTTTGTTTGTGTTTAATTTAGATGAACACAAAATTATAAAGGAAATGTGCAACGAACTTAAAAGAATTCCAATGAATTCAAGGATTTGCAGTAGCATTCCAGTGCAGAAAATGCAAATGTGTGTTTAATGATGGGGAAATGAATGCAATAATTTTTTAGCACTCAAGACCCAAAACAAAAACAAAATCAATGAACCCAATCGTAATGTGTTTGAAGAAAACTGGGTTGAAAGCTGAACAATTTTTTTTCCTACACCAAAGGGGGAAACACGTCAGCTGGGGCAGTTCACCTCAAACTATAAACAAGATTATTAGTTTCTTGTCTAAGAGTTTAATGATTGGTAACATAAATTTAAGTCCAAAGGCAGGCTGAGCTAAAATGTGTTATTAGATTTTAAGAAAGCCTCCCGATTTCGTGAGAAAAAAGAAAAAGAATGGAAGCGTGGTCCTGTAATTTCAACGCCAAGGCTTAAGCGGTGAAGACTTTTAATTTCGTGAGTTTTATAAATGTTGTTTGATTAAAGGTTCCCCCAGAAGAGACAATAGTTCATAATCATAGTACTTAACAGTCAACCAAGGCTTACATAAATATCGCCGTAAAGATTTTTCCCCAAGATAAGAACAAATATTGGTGCCAAATGATTTGAGGCAGCAAAAGACTCAATGCATTACGCTAAGGAACAAAAACTCAGTGGACAAAAAGGTAATTTACTCTTGAAAAATGTCAGCCATGAAACACTTTGCCATGGTTATCTAAACTCGTCATAAAAACTTGTATTGGAACCCTAAGGGCAAGTTCAACTTGTCAATACACTTGCTGAGGGCTGAGCCAACTATCTGAATTATCTGTCTTCCTTGATCTTTTTTTCACACTATTGCAGAGATGTTTTATTTTTCGAAAGCCGGACACCATTCAAATTTTTGAAATTAATCCCAAACTTTAGGTAGAGCTTCGAACTGCCATTTTTAATTTTCAGGATTATGAGCTTCATTGACTTTATACAAAGTTAAAAATGGATTAAGGTATACAGTCACCGCCTTAAGTGTGGCCAGGTAATTGACTAACGTGGCTGGAGTTTTTATGATTGAACTACTTATAAATGAAACAGGGGGCATAAAATTAACTCACGAAGATTTATAAAAATACATCTTCCTAAATAAAATGTAGCGATGTGGCTCAATACGAATTGTTCTGAATATCAAAACACAAATGAAGCAATGGAGTTATTGAGGAGAAAGTTTAAGGCGATCCTTGTTTTTCGAATCCTTTAGGTTGTGACCCGTCAAGCAAATTTAATAAAGGCAAAGAAAAATAAGGTAGAAAGCTCCCCTGAAACACCACTGGAAAACAAAGGCGCAGATTGCCTTCTCTTTTTCATTTCATAACCATCTCAGAAAAAAAGAAGTGTTTAACCATCTTGTAAGCCTCACGCATTGGAGCTTTTCTGTAACAATAACTTTAAATTCTTTACAAAGCAGATGGCTCAAGCAAGTTGCGCTCGCTAGTGTAACGTCTGTGTTAACCAGCTCGCGCTATTACTTCACCGAACATTACGATGAATTCATCATTCGCCGCCATTGCCACCACCGTTGTCGTCGTAGCCGTCGTCGTCGTTGTCTTCGTAATAGAACGTTCGTTTGTTAGCTTATTTGAGGGGGAGCTTTCTGTGTGTCGTATTATGTACAAGTCTTATGCATAAGTAGGTCGTAAGTGACATGAGGTCAATGCACGATTGTGAGTCAAAAGAGAAACGAAGGCCACCACTTGAACGTACGTTTAAAAGAAAAAATGTTTCGTTCGAACGTTCGCACCCCTCGTGCGTCAGAATTAGGACGGGCGGTGAATTTATTAAGTTTTTGTATTCTCTCATACTGGAACTTCTAGTGCGTGTTCTAGTTATGGGACGAAATTCTCGCGTAGATATTTATCGCTAAGGCAACTTTGTTTGAGTTACAGATACATTTTTGTCGCTTAAAGATGAATAATAAATGAACACGATTTTCTGGGTCCAACAACCTCTAACGAATGTAATAACAACGGACGAGTGAAAGTCATTAAAGTTTCTGCGTTTTGTTATTGTTTTCTTCTTCTTCGTATTTTTTTATTACTTATTTTTTTTTGTTGCTGCAAAATGTGTCAAACGTATTGTTTATCATTTTCGCTTTCATTTGGCGGCGAGTGAGGAATTTCACTTACATTTTTTTTTTTGGGTGGAAATGGTTTTGTTTTGTTTCGGTTTTTATTACGTCTGTTTCGTAAGGCATGGGAGTTATGTGTGTGCAACTGTCCTACTTGCATTATTGGAAGGGAGCCTATGGGAATTTATTTAGGGCACAGAATGGGGATAAGAAAATTATGTGAAAGGCTTATTATATCTATTTAGGTTGAGAACCTGTAGAAATTTAGGGCAAAATCTTAATTCTCTTGGGGTAAGCTTTTAGGTGAATATTTAAAAACTTACGATTGCTTAGTTTACTCCTATGTTCAAATCAATGCCTTCTGAATTGATCTACATCTCACGTTTTTGTTTTTTTCTCACTTTCTCTTAAGGGACTTTGAGTGCCCTTAGAGTTAATTTTGAAAAAAGCGAGCAGAAGACTCGGGAGACAAATAGAAATATTGTTTAGTTGTTCAAAAGTCAGAAATAAATGCGTGCCATGTTTCTATTTCCTTTTAAAATGCGTTAAAACACTGCCTGATATTTTTCAACGATTCTTATTTTTAATTATGGAATATTATTTCGCTGAGTTTATTCTGTAATCCCAATTTTACAGTAGATTTTGGATGGTTTCAGTCACTTTTTCAAAAAAAAAGATGACTTTTTTAGTGACTGAATCATCTTCCTACAAAAAAACAACTCGAAGGTTGTCAAGCAACATCGCAAGAACTTTTGAACTAAGATCTAAAAATCGATGGTTGAAGGTTTGTGAGAAAATTCTCAATTTTTGTCTAAATTCTCAATTTCTGACCGTAAAAAATAGCTATCATGACTTGACATAAATGTGACATCTTTAATAAAAAATGGGCCTTCTACTTCGAACACCACATAAAAACGGTCACAGGTTCCGAATGCATTTGCGTTACTGTTTATATACAAGGCCGGCTATGGAAGATGGAAATCGGAAATCGTTTAAAATTTCGAGCTGCCGTAAGACCGAAACCCGAAACGGAGTCAATTGAACGTTGGAAGCCAGCAATCCGAGATATTTTGCAAAATATTTCTCAGGCCAGTACGGGTTATGATCAGTTGAAATCTTTGACGCGTTGAAGTTTTTGTTACTAGGCACACACCTTCGACAAAACCCAGATCACAGCTCGATGGCGTTTTTCCTTGGAACAATCGTTAGGTCGAAGTTTCGAATCCTAGACTCGGTCCAAAGCTTTTATCTAGTCTTCGAAACAGGAGTGGTCGACGAGCGATAGTAGTTTGACTTAGTGGATTGCACATGGCAAATAAAATACTGCGAATCGAGGGAATGCAAAAAAAGAAACTCTATTTTAAATTCGTCGAAATATAGTACATCTGAATTTCATACCAATATACAATCAATCTTTTCCTTATCAGATAGCGAGGAAAATGCCCGCTCCTTGGAAAATGTTTAAAAAAGAATTTATAACGCTTCGAATTTCAAAATTCCTGCACACAAAATATCGCTTAGCCATAACCAAGCAGAACTAAAAAGGCGTCACCCAGCTGCGACACACATTTCCATTGAACTCTTTATCCAAATCTTTCACGACAACCAACCGCCCCTTTTGCATAAGATAAGAGTAAAATTCAACCGCCACAGGCCAAGTATGTACCGCCATTCAACACTTGTTTCGATTTCACAATTGCAATCCTGTTTGCATTTATTAATTTACGGCCCGTTCTAATTGTATCTCGATACATTGATCTGTGTCAAACTCAATCGACAACAAAAGCGATTCTTGTTGCCACAAACAATGCAAGTTCAAATTATGCGCATGCATTAAAGCCTGCACATGGCACCAGGCATCATAAAGCTAGCAGCATGCAGCACCAAGCAAATACCCACAACTCGGCAGCTGTGGGCTCCTATTCCAAGGTAGGTATTGTCACAGCCTACCTACAACAACAATAGTAATCAGCTTACCGAGCGCCAGCACTAAGGTAGATAAATTGGGCTCGCCTTCTGGTGTCAAGATAAAGTGCAGTCTGATAAATACCATCAAATTAGAATCAAGCAAAGCTGCATAGTATAGGCCTACACGCACCCAGGCAGGGGTGCGAGTATGTGTGTAATAATGTTAACAACAGCACGAGATGTCAACGGGCACGACACAACGACAATGACGACAACAACAACTAACAAACGACCGATAAACGACAACGACAACGACTACGAAATCGAGAAAAGGGAGCAACGACCGACCGAATCCATGGCCTACTTAACAGGAAATAGTTCGTTTATGCTGTCATGGTGTTCGAGAGTATCTGTGTGCGTTTTGTTGGGGTGGGTTTCATTGTATCCGTGAAAATACATTTTTTTTTTTTTTAGATAGATTATTCAAAACGAGATCGAAAGCGAACGTTTTTAGTCGTTGTTCGGCGGTACGTGAATTTTGCTCGCCTGAAACATTCTAAGGGGCACGAGATGTGTTTTATAAATAAACGCATAAAAGCTTAGTTTCGTTTTGTTGAAAAATAGCCTAAATTTAAATAAACCGGAAAAATGAACTATTCGAAGAGATAGATAAGATTTTGCGTAAGAAAAAAAAGAATAATTCTGCGTTTTTTAACGGCCAACTTAAAATGCAGTTAAAAGTTTGATGAGCAGTTTGTGGCTTGAAATGATGACTCGATTTGGGTTGACACATTATTGAGCTAATTGAAGAATTTGTTGGAACGAGATGGCGCTAAAGACATGACCAGGCTGCAAATTTTAGCAGTCGAAGGGTCTCAAATTTGACGAAGCTCAGATTTCTTTTAGCTTCGGAAAATTATAAGTTGGGGTGTTGGTTGGAAGATATCTGAATAAGTGAGGAGACTTTTTTGGCCACATCCAGATATGAATATTAATTTTAGAAGATTCCTAGTGTTGCAGAGGCTCTTTAGTACTTGGAAGAAGCTTTTGCCTAGAGTCCTTTTTGTTCTTGAACTAAAGATCCTCTCTGAAGCTATTGCAAAAGTCGTTTGGTGTATATCGAGTCGTTACGAATAGAATGTAAAAATTTGGGCGGAAGAATCCACCTGATATCAAGAGGTCAATATCGTAGATGCCGACCGTCACTTTTATGCTGTCAGATACTAGTATACCCAAAATCAACCGCAAGACAACTTGTGCTATTTGCCCGATGTTTGCAAATATTATGTCTTATACACGCGAGTTCGCGTTGTTGAAGTTTGATGCCTCCAAGCGACCCAAACGAACCACTTTTAAAAGTACGGTTTTTCAGATTTTCCTCTTTTGGAAGCTTTATCGAAACTATATTGAAGTAAGATATTCCCAAATTTTTTTAAGTCAGTAAACCTTATTCAGAAACAGCTTAGATGTAGCGAGGAAGGGTGACAATGTACGTTAACCAAGTAAATGACATAAAATTAAAAGCTTTTTTTTTAAAATGGGTCCGAAAATCGCTTTTTCGACTGTTTTTGTACTCCGCACTGTCAGTAAGAGAGTCTTTTGATTGCAAGTTATCGGTTTCGTTAAGCGGAATAACACAAGGTGCTGATAGTTATAGAGAAAGGAATGAGAAGGAAGAATGCTGAAACTTAATTTTTGCCAGTATCGTATCAGTATCTCCAAGTAACATAGGTAAAGTCTTCGCTGATTTTTATTGAGCTTGAAAAAAAAGAAAGAGTACTTAATTTTATTGTTAAATGGTTTCCTGATTCCATTGGCTGCTGAGCCTTTTCAGATTTCATCATCTGCAAGATGTGTGAGCATGTCCAGCATTTCATCAGGCCCACAGTCAATTTAAGTGAACAGAAAAGAAATTTAAAAGACTTGAAAAGTAACTTTGTTCCCGGTGAAAAAAACATGAAGTCCTCTGTTGTTTGCTACATTAGTTTAAAAGGGTAAGGTTGCGAAGCTTAAGACGGCAGTCATTGAGGGACGCATTATATGGTTTAAGCCTAGTCGACTCCGTCGCTAAAAATGTTGTGCATTGGTAAACGTGGAGTAGATATCGTATTCTTTCTTACCCAAAAGATGAACATCAGAGGGAGAAAAATTGATCTTTTGATTTTTGTATGGATCTCACTGACGGAAAGGATAAATCCGTTTTCTGAATAGCAAATATAATTTAACTTTACATGGATTGAATGACTATAGACTCTAGAAAATGTAGCCAGCTAGCTAGCATTTTTTTTCGAAATTCATTTATGATAATTATGAATCAGGTTAGATTTCAAGGATTTTTTATTAAGATATAAATTAACAATTTTCTTTTTAGTTCTTCTTATAAGAAATTGAGGAATCATAACCTTCCTACATCCATGAAACTTAACTTCACCGCCTGTTAATTGAAAACAGACAGACTAAGAGTTTAATCCGGTTTCATATTTTTAAAATGTAGTAAAAGTTATAATTATCCTGTTAAATTTTTAAATCTTTTTGTTTTTCATAAAAGTTGTGATGTTTTTTTACTGAAAACTATCAGTTGCAGTTGATTTTCTTGTCACGAACTGTCGCAAATTTTAAGACCAATCTAAAACAAAAGCTGCCATAAAAACGATTTTTTCGGTCCTTGCAATTCTTCATCCAACCAAATATGTAAATCTATGTGTTGACCTTCCCTCAATATTGAAAAACGATGAAGTGTTTTTGAATTAAAAAAATTTAATGCATGCAACATAATTTCATTGTCTAGCTTAGGACAAGTAACCACATAAATCGCATTCATTTGCTTGTCGGGAAAATCCTCACGTAACGTCTTCGTCCCATTTCCATACATATTTCTTCACTTTCATGAAAACGAAAGCTCTGCTGTTTCATTATCCCACAAACATGGCACGCACACAAAGTTAGCGCGCATTGAAAACAAAATGTGTGTAAGAAAAGCTGGCAGCGTTGGAAAATTGGGTTAATACGGTCACTGACCGCCAACGGATTCACACACAAAGTCCTTCACTTCTCGCCGTTTACTTGTAAGTGGAAGCATCAATTTTTCTTACTCACCAGCTAGGACACGTCCAATCAGACGTTCGGTATCATCAATATGCCTGGCACTGGCGAAAAGATCCTCACGACTGCCAACTGTCATTTTGAATTTGATCTTCTTTTGTCACTTTGAGTCCGGTACTTGAAAGTTTCCTTAACTCTTTTACAATCACACAACAAATATTTTTATTATTAATGTTTCGAACTAGATAGAGAATGGCACCCACAGAAATTATTATTATTATTTTTTTTTTTTTGGAAATTTCACTAATATTTGAACTAAACTACGAGTAGTATCACAAAATTGCTTCAGCATTAGACTGTTTTCGTTTAGTGTTTTTGAACAGGTTCTTATTCATTTTTATGACGTTCGTCTGGACGCAGTCATCTGGCACACCACATTCGGGACAATCGATGCCGACGTCAGATTAATTGTGATTTTTGGAAAATTTCAGTTGAGATTTTGAGTTTGGAGCACGAATACTCGAATGAGAGCACGTTGGTTGCGCTGTTCGGTGCGTTCGTTTACTTGTTACGTTAACGTTGAATGAAGTGTGAAACGGATGCTTGGTGGTCGCCGCACCGAGTCGAGTTGTTCGTAACACACGAGAAAGCTCTTATTCGCAACAGTGTACAAAACAGTCGGAGAACAGCTGTGAAATGTCAAGTTGGCGCGCGCTTAATGCAATTCGTGTTTGGGGGAAGCAGGCGCACACAGTGAAATGTCGTTATGGCTTTGGCAAAAGCTTCAGAGAATCTAAACAGAGAAAGAGAAGTAAGCTTTGCTACCTTGAGGGTAATTTCATTTTGTTTTTTTTTTGGAGCTTATTCGTATTGGTTTTCTCAGCTAGATAGAGAAGTTTATAAGTTTTAAGCTTTTTTGAGGGTGAAACTGTTATAATTTTATGAAAAAAGCTCAAATTTTTCGTAGATATTATGTCATTGAAGCTTTTTACGGTAATTTTGAATTTAAATATAAATTTAAATGTCCAAAGTGGAAAATAGTATAAGCCAAATTAATAAGGCAACGTTTAGTTTTGTGTACTTGTGAAATGTTTAACGTTTGATTTACTCATTTTTGAAGGGATTTTGACTACCCTTATATGCGTTTGCAAAAAGCGGACAGGGGTTAATAATAGAATTGATGGATTGTGTAGTGGTTCGAAACTCAGATATATTTTTGTTTTGAAAAACCCATGGAATGACATCATATTCATTAAAAATTATTTTAACAACAAAATTTTGGATCTTCAGCATGACTGTCCGATAGAATATTCAGCGCCATGGTCACCCACTTAGTCAGAGTATACGTCAACTTTGTAAACTAGATAAAATATCAAGACATTATTTATATGCTTAAATAGAGTAGGACTGGAAATGGCTGTGGTTTTCGGAGCACTATTTTGAGACATAGTTTCGATTTTGCTGAACAGTGATAGAGGGCGTACTACGGAGCTTTTTTTTACCTCTTTTCTGCAGTTGTGATTTATGTTTAACTTGTGCACTTTCACTAGTCTATTTTTCCCATTAATGAAATGTCTGCATTTCGAAATAAATGCTTTACTCCGTCTGAAAGCTTTTATTCGACCGACTCAAATATTTATGCAGGTCCTGCAAAGATCATTCTCGTGTTGGTCGTTATAGTCAAAAAACGAGCGACAAAGCATGATTATAACAAACTTAATCATAATGACAAAATGTCTCCTGTCGTTTCCTAATTGATCATTTTACATAAGGTAAATTTTTCACTTACATGGGAATAAGTCAGCTGCGTATCCTGTTTCTCTTAATTCGAAAAAAACAATTTGCATCAATATTTGTTTCTTTATTCCTCGAGCCTTTCCACCGCTTTATGTGTTACCACTTTAAGGATATTTATGATCCCTTGAGCGTGTGTACATTTGCATCTTAGAAAAGACAAACGAAAAAAGTGCCCTACTCTCTCTCCGGCTAGCTCAGTCAGTAAATAGATTAGGTGGAAAAATCCCAATACGGTTTTCCTGAGAAGAAACAATCAAAAACAATTGTATTTTGAACACTTTCAATTTGCCTGCAGAATATTTTCACTAGTCAATCGAAATCCTCCGAAGAGTACAACTATCATGATAAATCTTCTGCAACAAAAAAAAAATTTCTACAAAATTTCGCGACAATATTCTTCAGCTTGGTGTCCATGCTGCGCATTTCTGACAACAGGAAGTGAAGAATAAAAATTTATGGAACCAGACACCACACCAACCAAGACTCTTCCGATTTGAATTCGAACTTCATTTGACATTCTCTAGCAAGAGTTCATCCGTGTCTTCCTCGTATCCACAAAAATAAGTGGGAAAGAAAAAATACAAACAACAAGAATCCAATCTCATTTCATAATGAGCATGTAGCACAAAATTTAAAATTCCTGCGAAATTCGTATCAAGGACATGTCTTCTCTCATCCAAGCATGTCATTGGCTTAGATAACACACTCCTTACAAGTGACACAAAAAAAAAAGAAACACGTATGAACTTAGGGTCTTGCATGGGGCCAGCCCTCTGTCCTCCATGCGAAGGACCGCACGTATCCTTGACTAAAAGGTTGCGTGCCAATTTTGTTTTGTTTTCATTTAAGTTGTTTCACGCAAAAGAATCATCTCACGGGCTGTGTCTTATGTCGAAACGTATGATTTCTAGACATTAACTTTGAACGCTGAAACTTATAGTGACGGTGATGTGATGGAGCAGCACACGGAGCACGGAGCTCCCTACCTAGTGGCCCAGAAAACGAAATACCCATTCACCTTCCTTTTTTCTTCTCTTATGTTTTTTTGTTTTAATCCGGCATCCTCATTAGAGTGAATTGAAACCCACTCTGTTTTTTTTTTGTATACTATATGGACTGAGAAGAGACATGCGAAGTTGGTTTTTGTATGAATTAGTGTTTCTGCGAAACAACCTACTTTAGAGAGAATTCTGTGTCGATGAACGGATTCAGGGACGTCCACAAAGGCCGTTCGCTGCCGAGTTGAGCTGTGTGTTGTTTTCAGTCGAAAGCTGGGAGTGGGAACGACATAAGAAAAAAGTTTAAATCGTGGTACACTGTGCAGCCCAGACAACATACCATGATGACAACGAGGTCCATGCTATGAGTAGATAGTTCACTAGGAGCCATGCCAACGTACGTTCAGCTGCGATATGAAACTGAATATTGCTTTGTGTATCTAAATCTGTATCTGGTGGGTTTATTCAATCCTTTTGTGTTGACAGGGAATGGAGCCGTACGGTGGCTGTGCATGTTGAAAAAATAATGTGAAGGTCGCCCTGACTGGTTTTTGATCGAAAAGTTATTTTCAAACACCAGAGATGTCCAATTTTCTAGAACAAAAAAAAAAATGTAATCAAGTCTGTTCTTTTATTTATTACAACCTTTTTCTTGTCTTTTTCTAAGTAAGAGTGAAGGACATACAGACATACGAATATAGTAAAATTTTAAAAATGCTGATGAACAGAGGCATCCTTCGAATTTCCATAAATGACCCCGCGAAGAAAGTATTTTGACCTTTGTCTCAGCAGCCCATCCTTCAGGTTGTTCATGAATGACGAGGCAGGCGAATAAAAAAAGATATAATTATTCAGTGTGGTCCTTTTGTATATAAAGTCTCTTTGAGATCAATTTAAACATTTAAAAGTATGCCTAAATTCTTACATTTTTCGACATCATTCTTCTTGTTCATTTGACCCGTGTGAGAAAAGGTGAGCTATTTATTGCAAATCGCAAAGGACGAATGCATTGCGAAAGATATTCAATAATTAAATTCTAGTTCTTTTCAACCATTCACACCGCTCGATCACCATGACACGATCCCTGTTAGGGCGCCAATTAAGTGTTTTCCTCTTCTCATATGTAGATGCTTACTTATGTACACAGAAAATTACTGGAGTAGTCCGGTGGACTTCAGACAAAACTTAAAATTAAGAGTATTGAGTCACTTGAGTTAAAATGGGCTAAAATGGAGGAACTACTACTTTCCCCACTTTTCTGATATCCACGGCAAATAAAAAAGTTTTTTTCAGTTAAACTGCCCATGTTTCCCGAAGTCTGATGGATGTGTTATTTCAAGTTTCGTGCTTTGTGGGGGCTTATCGAAATAATTTTGACTTTTCTCGATGTTATCACTTAATTAAAAAATAGTACGGTACGGTAGTGCCATTTAGTTGACTTTATGCTTAAAAGTAGAATTGTGAACACTTTTATTGGAACAAGCTCTGAAAATGGCTGAAGGTGAGCCCATGGAAAGAGACTTTCTACTATGAACCGAGACGATCGCACAGAAAACACAAAAAATCTTATCGATAATCTGAGTATGAAAAAAAATAGTTTATATAAAGCCAATCTTGTTGGGTACGTCGAACGCATCGAAGTTTCCAGCTAGATGCACGTAGGCCTTCTTCTTTCATTCTTGGCGACCTAGATATGGTGCTTGTTCACCAGCAAGTGGGTCAAGAATGCCAGCATCCATGCGATTCTTTGTTGGAACTTACTTCGTTGGGTACTTTGGATTGCATGACAACTTCAAGGTTTAGCCTGCGCACTTCCTAGAGCGTATACAATAAGTTCCTTGATCACCTTAGTTTGAACTTTCTTTGTCCAAGGTTAAGCCTTTCCTTTTGAACTTCTTCTTTGACTTGAGTGCTTTTTTTAAGTCAGTCATTAACTGGCCTGCTGGCAAGCTTCCTGGCATCTTGTCTTAACACCGACTTTCTTGGTGGTGGGAACCTTCTTTGCGACCGTTGCTGGTTTTTTAGCCAAAGCTGCAAGAGTCTTCATTTCAGTTGCTTTCTTGTAACGCTTTGTAGCTGCTGGTTTGAATGCACCGCTGCTTTTTCTGGTTTATTGTAGGAGCAAAAAAATTCTCTTGAGCCGTCGATTTTATAGAGCAAACGACGGCAATGCAGAAAAGCTTTCCGGAAGCCACTGGCTGTTCCACTTCACGTATTCTTAGACCTGAAGAAATCTAAATAATTACAAGGTCTTGTGTCTTTGGAATTTTCTTCCAAAAGTAGCAAACCTCACATAAGGATATCTGCCAAAAGCTGCAAAATAAAATGTTACGTATACGCCCCAATCGATACGAATCCAAATATAAAGATATTTATTTTGTGACAAACTCTTCAGGACATTTGTTTCGAAATTCGCGTGCCACTTGAGCAAAGTATCGTCTAATAGGAAAAAGCTAAAGTTCATTTCTTTCCATCACATCAAACTGTCTTTCAACATACACGCGATACTCTACCAAGAATGCAACAGCACCAAGTCTCGTGTGTTCTCGGGCCACATTCCCGTGCCATTGTCCTTAAAACAGTTTATTGACTCAAAGTAGAAATGTGTAGTTGCTCTGCTCGCCCATTGAATCGAAGTAGCCGAGAACCATTCCATTATTCACTTGCACTTGCCACTGCCTGCCTGCCATTCACAATCAATACGAGCAATTCAGATTGTGTGCAGTGAAACTGGTGTGAGATACTTTAATTGCCACAGCCTTTCGTTCTCAATCCAATGCGCGCAGCATTCAACCATCCACATGGCATTTGTGCACAGAATGTCTGTTGAACTCTAGTATCTTTTTTTTCCAATAGCGCAACATTGAATTTTATTGCGTTACTTTATTAGTAGGTTGAGATGCAGTCAGTCACTATACACTGACGTCCATAAGTTTTCCAACAAATAATAATATTTTTTTTTGACAAACTCAAAACATAGTCAAGCGTCTAGAAGCGGTGAACCGACCGTCTTGTGGACGGAAGAATCGAAATTTGGACAAAAAGCGAGACCGACTTTACGTTCAGAAGTCTGCTGAAGAAAAAAGATCCCAGCTCCTAGTGGTTCTTACAAACAAGCATAGCGATAATGTTTCATGGGTATTGAGGACTTTATCGATGGAATCATGAGTTAATTAGAGATTCACATTAATGCATATTTACGATCCGAAATATTCTTTCAAATTTTTTCGAAGAATCCAAAAGCAAACTGACGAACTTGGCGGTGTGGTTCAAAAATGTAGGCCAACACTGGAAGGCAAACTTTGAGATATTCTTCAAGCAGGCACATCAATAACATTGGAAACTATAACGAAGTTGACTGAGAGTATGCCTTGATTGGCAGCAAAATAGTGCACGCAAGAGTTATTCACTCATTCGTTCATAAAGTCCTTTGGCTAAGCGAGGAGTCATCAGAATATAATGATAACCGGATATTCTTAGTGGTGCTAAGGTCTTGAACAGCTTGTTTATGCGCTGGTTGAAAAATCGTTTAAAACATATGATAAATCAGCCACTGGAAACGGTCATTAAGTATATTTTGAACTCGTCTCCTGTATGCGATAGTGAAAGGAGCTTGAGCTGAGTAGAACATCCACAGAAGACGAACATCGAGACAGGTTTTTGAGGCGATTTATGACCACAGACGAGACCTATTTTCACCACTTTGATTCTGAAACGAAACAACGATCGACCTTGAGAATAAGAGTCGCTATTTCCGGAAAAAATTACGGAAATTAAACGATACAAATTCCGAGGTTAACTCACCAAACCAACACACAAAACTGGAGGCTTATATTCGAGAAGCGGGATTCGAATTGCTCGAACGCCTTTTCCTTTCTCCATATTTGGTCTCCAGCAACTTCTGCCTTTAGTAAGAGATTCAAATGCAAAAGTAAGGCTATGGTCGCAGTAGAATAATTTTTGAAGTAACATTCCATTTTTTGTTTTTTCAAAAGAAAAGGGAAAGGTTCTAACTCATGAGAAGATTATGTTGAAATAAAAAAAAAAATGTTGACCAATCCACCCTCCATACATTAGCCACGACTATTAACGACTTTCATATGAATTTTTCTGTAGTGTCTGCAAACTTATTGACTGCACTATATATTCAGATATTGGATAGATTGAAAGTGAACATAAAGAATTGCTCATGCTTGCGCGTTACGTTGAACGCCAACACAAAGGGAGGTGATTAATTGTAATAATGGTACTTTAGAAAACAAAGTACTCACTTTGTTCCGATAGTTTTTTGCTCATCTAATATTCATAAATCAAAGAATAAAAAAAAAAACTTTCGACTGAGTGTGTGAACGGCTCTTGAATTGTTTTTCGAGTCATCAGAGAATGTTTGCTCAAAAGTAAACATTGTCTGTTGGTTTTCTTACGAATGATCACACAATGGAGACCTTGAGGAACCGCAGCAAACAGAACACTCATTTGAATAAATTTTAAATAAGTATACTTAAGAAATTTGCTTACTAGTTAAAGACGCTTCCGAGTCATAGATCACAGCAAAATTAGCGATTGTGCTATACTTTTAACTTTGTCGACAATTTGACTAAGATTTGAAGAATTTCCACATAAAAAGAAATTATTATACAACAAGTATGACATTGGATCCACTCAGGAAGCGTTTTGTCATTTTAGAGCTAAATAATTAGAAGTCAAACTCTCGAATCTCGCCAGAGATTTCGGCTGTCATCTCAACTTGACTCCGCAAAAAAGGTTGTCAGTGGACGAAGAATATAAAACAAAGCTCGACGTGCCTCTGCTCCGCCTCCGACACACATAGCTCGATCAGCTGGTGAGCACCTTTAGCACTAAAGGGTAGGTTCTACAAGACGTAGATATTGAGTATACCTTAATCAGCTGGACATGGCCCATTGCACGAGCACGTCAGAAACCATTTTCGTTATTTAACGAAAAAAAAGCAACACCAAAACCTTGACTTACGTGTTTTATGGGAATAAGCGAGCCTCATCTTCAAACGACTTACATAACAAAGAAACACAAAATCTTGAACCAGCCTAAATCTGTTCCTTTTAAGGCAGAACAAGTCTGGAATGATTTGACCAGGTGATCAACAGTCAGTACCTCAACTATACTTCTTGTTTCAAAGGCCAGTGGAAAAGAGAGCAGAGCCAACTAATAAAAGAAGAAAAATCGTTGATCAGGCCTTGAGTCTACACCAAAAGGGCAACAGGTTGTCAGAGTTTATCTACATGATCTGGGCAGAGGATCACCATAAAAAATGGGCTTATGAAGATAGCAATTTTAAAGCATACAGCTTCGAAGTTGTTTAGTGGCTAAAAGAGATTCCACGTTGTGTGCAACAGCAATCAGAAGCTGACGCGTTCCCAACTGTTCCTTTATCAAACATAGTGGAACTCCGCACGGTGACACAACTCTAGAGAGTACTTGAAATGAACTAAAGCATCGGGAGCAATCTATCTGAAAGGATCGCCTTTGAGGAACCTTCGAGATTTCCTGTGATGCGGTCTTTGGAAACTAGAAGAGGAATCAATCACAACAGCTTACAATTGATGTATGAAGTGCAGATTAAACATCCCGGTTTTCACAAGGAGGCAGGTTTTATGCTATGGGGAGATGGTATAACTCCCCTAAGACTAACAGACATTCCGTCCCGTTGATGAAGGTCAGAACATCTTCTGCATTGGACTGTCTGATGTCCAATGGAGGACATATCTCTTTGGGGAAGATATATCTTCTTAAACATATCAGAGCTGGACATTCACAGAGAGCGTCGTCCTCCAAACAGAGTCAGCACTCGGTGACTGTACTAACTTGGTTAGATGTTATCTCTAGTGGCAGTGGCCTGAGAGGAAGCTCACGAAATTTCTAATGCTGTCCTTATTAAGTTTGATTATTTCTCTGTAAGAAAAAGGACCCATCAATAATTTTGATTGTTAAAGTCCGGTTTAATCCAGCAGTGGCCGATACGGAGCTGGTTTACTCATCCTTTGATCAGAACTGTGGCTCTCTGAATATATCAGAATTGTTGCCCCTTTTTGGTCTTTAGCAAAGGTTACTATGGCGCGGAATTCGATGGCTTAAAGTTCGGCCTGGAAAGCACTTGCATGTTTTCCCATGGGTATAGACATTTTTGTGTTTGGGCCATAGACACCACCATCAACACAATTTGCCATTTTTGAGCCATCAGTATATCAGATTAAGTTTCTGCGACTGGGGGCAGGTTTGTTGCTCGACCAATGGTCATGGTAAGGATTATCTGCTTCAAAAAGTTGAAGGAAGGAAACCCTACGTGGCAATCGAATTCGAGAAGTTTAATAAATTTAAGGGTTCGGCTCGCTCTGCTTATGACTGATAAATGTACGATCGGAAATGGAGCCTCTAACATAGAAAGCACCAAGATAACGTATTAAATCAACTTGTGGAACAGGGCATCCACTTTTAAGGCTCTAATCGAATTAAGTTGTTTTCCCGTGAAAAGTTATGAATTGTGTAAGGTTTACGAGTATTTCAGAGATTTTTATTGGCTAGTTTTCAGGCTCTTTGAGAACGTAATCAGCATCATTTATAGTAATAATGTAAAGGAGGGGTCCTGAACGCTACCCTTGAGGTACTCCGTGTTCAATAGTGTCGGACTAAAAAGGAACTTGATACTGTCAATAAAGGAGGGAGAGATCAAAATTCAAGGAAAATGATTTCGTTGGAAATTTTATCGAAAGTCTTTTCCAAGTTTTTGCCTCACTGGAGTACAGTACATTCCTGAATACGATCCCTCATCTACGTCTGCCATTTGATTTATAGATCATATATCGAGCTGGAAACAATGGACTTGGACTCGCAAGTGAATGTTTTTTTCAGCAATAGCAGTTTTGGCCAGTTTCAAATTCTAGATGAATTCGTTAGGGGAAACTCAAATCGTACTGCCGAAATCTTCATTCTACTGATTTAAGATGGAGAAGCAAAGTTTGTTCTTAAACAACGAATGATCAGGTTTTCAGATACCTATCATGTAAATGGATCTTAAGGTGTCTTTTTTACAACCAGAAGCTTGCTGCATATTTCAGTTTAGATACTTTTTAATTCTGTTACAAGTTATAAAAAATTATAACTTCAGAATAATCTTAAATTTTCTTCATTTCGTCCTTATTCCAGGTCCACTTTTCATCAAACTGCCCAACGTTGACATCAGGAAGAGAATTCTCGTAAATAGTATCGTATCAGAAATTTTAATTTGAAAATTAAAAGATTTTTCAAATGATGAGAAAAAACAGTCGCGTACCCTTTTTCTTTACACAAGTCAAAGAATTACAAAAAAAAAATCGTATTAAATTAATTGCAATTGATCATCAAACACAAGAGCATACACACAAAAAAACACACTCCAAGCAATCAATTGTGCTTGTGGCACCCAAAAAGGACCTACTCACTAATACACACCCGCAAGGAGACAATTATATTTCCTATTTCTATTTTTTTCTTTATAGATGCTTCCATCAAACATACAATGTACGCACCAGAAGAGATGAGTGTTACGTAAAACGAAAACGCCAACGAAAAATCATAGGCACACCTACACATGCATAGATATCGGGGTAGTATACAAGAGTATAAACATCTGTTTGTTTGTGTGTACGAATGTGTGCTGAGTACACGCGCAACATCTGATAACCAGAGTAACTAGGTGAACGACCGTCGATAATGGGCGACCTTCAAAATAATCTGGGCCAAGTGGAAATACATTTTGCGACATTCTAATTCTAATCATTTGTTGTTATTTATCTCTACACCCTCTTCGCTGGCACACAAACACACTGATGTACACAATGAGGGTAGCCTAAAGCTAGATGTGTTATGTATCTTTTGGGCCAGCTAGCATCCCAACAGATACAATTCCATAGAACGAATTTTTTGTTGTTGTTGAATAACAAGAATGGAATTGCAAGACGGTCGCTCGTGACGAGGCGCTAAGGGGTAGGCGAATAAAATAAATAGAAATGCGAAGCAGAACGCAAAACGAAAAACATCTAATCAGCTGCGCAACGTTTCTACGATCGAATTGTTAATTTCTATTAATTTCCAAGTGCCTACGTGCGAATGTGAGTGTGTGTTCGCATGGGGTGGTAAATGTTTGAGGATCATTAGAACAACAGGGGTTGGGGGCGCGAAGAATGTGTCAATATTGTTTCTCTTCTTCATCCATAAGTAAGCCCACCCAAAATTATGCAGAACTCTCTTCCTCTCTAGTGGCATGGTTGTTTTTTTTAATTTATTTTTTTTTTTGTGTAGTGTTTTCTTGTATAATAGTGTTGACCATGGCCTTGAAATGTTACCGCATGTCATTCAACTTTTCCTCCATACACATGCGAGGGAAGCATTTGGTTGGCAAATGATGTCCTCATGTTCCAGGGTTATTTTAAAACTTATATGGAATCTTTTTCTCTTTTTTTTTTGTTTTTTTTTTGGATTTTATTAATTTATTAAGTTCTTTTCTTGTTGTGTTAATTCGTTTGTTTTGTTGTTCTTTTGTTTTGTTTGGCCGAGGGTTAATGTTATGTAATTTGTTGGGGGAAGATTTTCCATTGAAACTTGGATTGTGTTAATGAGTAGAGTGAATGGGGGTGATTTCGTGGTATCCTTAAGGTTGTTCCGAATAATCTTTTTATTTGGTTACTTTGGGTGAACTTTGAAAACGGTTTATGTGATATTGGAATTTGATATTTGTTATGAGTGAGTGTTTTTGTTTTAAGCGATGCGGAAATGGTTTTTTTTTGTTTTTTTTTTCGTACAGTGAAGGACTCTTTAGGAGAATATTGTAGCTACTTAGTTAATCTGTTTGGAGACAGTAGAATGTGGTTATATCGCGTTCAAGGGGTTTTCGAATTGTAATGAATGGAAAATATTGAGACAGGGACACAGTTAGGAGTCGAAGTCTACATATTGGGCTTAAGGATAAACTGATCAGCATTCTAAGCAAGGCGCGTATTATTATTGCAATTACAGTCGAACACTTTTACAAAAAAAAAAAAAAACGACCAAGTGCAAGTCGGACACGCACACGACGGGTTCCGTGCCACGGTACATTATGCAACATTTCATAGTGTATCATTTAAAATTTCTCATAATCCATTTTTTGCCATAAATTTGAGTTCTGATTTTATAAAATAAAATTGTTTTTATTATTAATTGTTATATCGGCCATAGTGGTACACATTCTGTAAAAATTCCAAGTGTCTCACAATAAGGGTATATTCCGTTTGCACTCTAAGTAAGGTTGTAGGCGCATCTGATTTTTGTAACCACAAAGACCCAAGAATTTGAAATTGACACCCAAAACCTATTCGTCGAGTCTGCTTGTCCTATTTTGTAGGACGCCAATGGAGAATGCTCACTACTTGATCAGAATTTGAAACAACACTAATCCCCAAAAGGGTAAAAAGAGAATATCTGTGAGTTGTTTGTGGGGCCTTTGCGAGCCTAGAAGCCACTGCAATCAAAGAGGGACATTGAATCCGACGTCTTAGTCAAAATGTCACCGCACGCAGCTATAAGTTTGATGAAGTTAGATTTTGATGTTTTTTTTTGTCCTGTTGGCGTTGACATGCAAAGATGGCTAGGGCTTGCAAAGTGAATGAACACCAATGGTACAGACACTTACTCTCAACCAACTTAGAGTGCGCAACTGAACACAGTAAGCTTGGACCGGGCTAAATGGACACATATGTTAGTTGAGGCACAGGTTCACCCCGAGCCGTAGAGTCACAGAAAAGAGAAAAAGAAGCAATGTTGGACGAGATAAAGAATTCTTAGTACCTCTTAAGGAAACCAAAACATTTCGTGGCATTTTTGTCGATTTTGTCGACTTTGGTTAAGTCGGCTTTTCAACGATAAAAGTGTTTTTTGGAAAAATTTAATTCAGCTCTGTTCATATCAGAATTTGACATACTCTGCCGTTCCATTACAACGCCGAAGACAAGGGATAAGAATATCTAAACGAAAAACTGAAGTAGTGTATTAAATAGATACGAGATCACACAACTGACACGAGATCATTATTAAAAATTAATAAAAGAATCGTCGTCAAAACGGAGCCCTGTGGCACATCAGCGTTTATAAGGCGTAGTCATGAAACTGTTCTACTGTACTAGAATTGGACGATTCGAAAGGTTATTCATTGGAAAAGAGATTTGTAGATCCACACTGCACGCATTTTCGATAAAACATCCTGAAGCCAAACTCTGTGAAATACTTTGGAAGTATCAAATACAACCACCTTCTTTTTTTCATTTTTATTTTTTTTTTAAAAAAACCTTACTTTCGGGCATTAAGAAGTTGAAAGACCTTTGAGGTGTAATAAGTGTAATAAGAGTACCATTAAATTCAAAATAATTTTCTTTCGTAGAATGACCTGAGGTTCTTAAGAATAACAACTTTGATTTTTCCCCTCAAGACTGTTACATGAAATTGTTTGTTGTGGGAGATATGGATTAAAGCTATATTCAGACGTAAATGATACTGCAGATGTTTGTTTCTTAAGAATCCTTACACATCACGATCGATTATCGATACAGTCACCTTTGCTGTGCTCTTGTAGCGCCAATCGATGGCTCTTTTAATTTCATCCAAATTTATTAAAAGTCAATAATGTCAACTTCCTCTAGTAATGGCTCTAGTTCCTCGAGGTACGAGTATATCTGTGGAGAAATCTTGTTTCATCGGTCGTTTACCAAGAAAAACTCATCAACTTGACACATCGGCAAAGCTCAATTCATATCCCAGACCGGAGATAAAAACGTCAGTTTAGACATATACTATACATTAGCTTTCAAAAATGTTTAATAATCCATTCTTCCTCAAAGTAGTTTTACGAGAGCCAAGCTCCTAAAAGTAGCAATCCTGAAATGAAAGCAATCTTGAGCGATGAATTATTCCAATCAGGATGCAACCCGGAAATATCTTGTAACGCCATGCTTATGTTTACCAATTTATTTGTACGTCGGTAAAAAGTTTTACAAATTGTGAATGAAATTCAACAGAGACACGCGGATACAAAGTCAAACGCCCTCACTTCATTTTGTCAAAATTACCTTCAAGGCTCTGGTTGCTAAGGGATACATCGAACGCGAGGTACAAGGACACCCTAGAAAAAATGATGAAGGCAACGTTCATAAGTGTTGTCACGCAAACTTTCTGATCGTGCTGCCTTTGACATGTAGTCCCGTCAAAACTGTGTCTGGAGACATTAGAAAAATACACCCGCCATTTCAAATGATGGACCTAGATCTTTGGTCATAAAGGAGCTCTTCTCGAACTGTTTCCTTTTTTTGTTCAGGGAAGCCTATATACATCATTTCTTGTCGTGAGCTCGTGAGCAACATTATCCTTTTTTCATATATCTTTTTTTTATTTGAAAGACCACAAAAAAAAACAAAACCTTATCACTTTAATCCTGGAACCTGAAGGACATTTTCAACAGATAGAAAAAGTTTTTTTTTGACGGCTAGTCTAAGACAAAATTTGAAGACCCAAGTTTTTTGGAAAACTAAATCTCACATTGGGTGAATTTTCAATCAAAGCAACAATGACTTTCAAATGTGTTCAAATTCTTAAAAAACCTTGAGTCAAAGCCCGAGCCGCAAATCAGTGTCCACCCATATGAAAGGCATTATTTATGAAGAAATTCCAGTCTCATATCCTATTCGTATTGTCCAACGTAATCCTGATCACGACTGGTTGATTACCTGGTTTAATTAAGACATTTAACGGATTCACGCAATCAAGGATCCATGCGTTCGTATAATAAGCAGCTTAACCCATTTTCCCACACGTACCTACACAAGTGGGAAACTTTCTTAATTATTGTGATGTGTGCTTGTGTGCATGTATACACTCTGTTCAATTATCACATTCGACCTTCCAAGTTCAGAAATAAAATCGTCCTTTCATAGAGTTCACCAACCTTGACTAAGATATTTATCACCCATACATTGTAGACTTACGTAGGTACGCTGCGTTTGACAGAACATTCAAACTGTCATTAGGTGAATGGGGCACTCATATGTGGCTCTCATGTCCAGCTTTGCCCCACCCTTCTTAGGCACACTCGCACTGCCTAACATGGAAAAGATCTTATTAAATAAATCTCCCTTAGCGGCTGTGGCGGCTGTTAATTGTAATTTATGCTAAATCACTTAGTTAAAACGAGTACCGTCCCTCCGGGCACAATGCAAGCAAGCGGGTATCTACTATCTACAAAGTGGCACCAAAACGAAGGGAGCACAAAACAAAATGGAATAAATTATAGATTATTCCGGGTTGGAGGTCACAGGGAGTCAAGGAAGCAACAGACACGTGCTACTCCTCCAAATGTATTCGGGGATACATAAAAGTATGAAATGCGTGTTCGCATTTTTCCATGCCCACAACACCACCCCTACGAAAAGAGGAGATGGAAAATGTTTCCTTAACGCCGATACCTTGTTGCCATTACCACCGATGATTTTGTATCTTTTATGTTATTGTGTTCGGTATCCTGGGCTTTTCGCACGTGGACTTAGTAGATGTTGAGCAGGACACTTTGCTGACTGGGCAAGATTTGCTTCATACCCACACCCACGTTAAATGTTCTTAGGGTAGGACTGTGGCGCTCTCCCACTTCCACGACTCCTCTTTTAAGAGTAATCTCCATCCAAAGAGAAGAGAATAAATTCCAGGGGAGTCGGTCGAAGCGACTGACATTCTGAGTTTGATGGAATCAATGCAAGTTGCTGGCTGCCTCAAAATAAAAATTGTTGGCCTAGCTAAATTTGCAAGTCAAACGGTGTCCTGCTGATTCCCAGTGGACCATTGTATAAGATGTATTTTTGGAGCTTGGGCGCATGACACACAAAGCGAGAATGAATGTCAGCAGTGGCGTGTGGGCTTACATCATTTGCCAACTAGCATCAACGGCAATGGTTTCGTTTGATTCTTATAAATTTTCCTTTTGCCGGAAGCAGAGATATGTTGATTGTCGAGGAAACTGACACGTGCGAAGGATCAAATTAATGTTTGTGCCTAAATTGAGAATATTTTGGGAATAGGTGAGATATTTGGTCATTAAAATGTACAAAATAAAATACTACGAATTGCGAACGGATGCAAATAAGATCTACAAACATATTCTGGCGCCATCTTTGGAGTAAAAATTGAAATCAAAAGCAAACCATTACACAATTTCGATTTTTCATTTAATGTGGTTACGTTATTGTAAGTAAAGAAGAATTTGTAAAAAAAAGAGGATGGTATAGTCGCATTTTTTTAAAAACTTTGTTTTGAAGACTTAGCATACCCCTTTACATAGGTCTCTGCTATAAAGCCTTCCTTGCCCAACTATTAAGTCATGTATAAAGGAAAACAAAGGAAACTCTCAATTGTTTCCAAATATTTTTAGAAAACTAATGTCGTCCTACCAGAACAAGCGAAATAGTGGTGCCGAGTCGCAAATCCTCATAGGTCAATATACTGATCTATTTTTCGAGATAATCCCGTCGAAGAGACCGTCTCTACTCCGGCCAGCCTCATCACTGGAAATCTGTTTGACCTTTGGTATTTGTTTATAATTTGGAGCATTTGATTCCAATCGACCATTACAATAACGCTATGAGGAAGCCTTTTTCTACTGGTCAGTTTGAAAACTGGACAAAAAATCAGGACATCGGACAGGTTTACTAAATTAACTGCTCCTTCGCATCTGATTGGTCGATGCGTAATTTTTCGTAAGCCTAGTGTCTGTGAATCAATGAAACTCTTAGTTGGGGCATTATCGTATAGCCTTCCGAGCTATATAGATCCACATCAGTGAGCAGCTCATACAGTCTTGCCTATCATTTTGTAGATAAAGATAAAGATCATAAACAAGTCTTCTTCCAGCTGGGCAGACTTGAAAAGAATTGCCATGTGGTTTGTTGCGACTCAAGTCTGAAATAATTCAGATATTCTTGGCCCATACTGCAGCGCGTGTTTTCAAGGCCTGTGTCAGAAGTCAAAAAGGCTCTTTAGCCATCAAGATTCACAAAAAAGACGAGAGGAACTCACTAAATTGTCTCTCAAGCGGCGGCTTTCAACACTGCCAAGCGTTATCTGTAAAAATCCTTGGAGTCGAAAACAAATTCTTCGGTTTTCAGAAACTCATCCCTTGAGCCGCAGTCCCGAGAGGCGTCGAGAAGAAATCTAACTTCGTTGGCCTACATTTCAACAACGCTGGCTGCAAGGCTTGTAGAGATAACAATAAAAACTTTATACAAGAGACATGGTCACTAACACAGTATTAGAATGAAGTGGAAGCAATGAGTTCGAATCCGAAGTTCAACAAGAATGCAGAGAGTTCTTGATGAGATATTGGGAGCAGCCCAAATAAAGTTCAAGCCTACTCTTTGTCAATATCGTGGATTCATATCGGTGCAGTTTTTTGTCTGAGACATCCACAATCAAGCCAATCTTCGCATTAGGACGGATATAGAAGTTCCAAAACGATACCCACAACCCTTTCACCGATTCGTCGGACACAAACGACGATACTTTGTCTGCGACCGTAATTGAATACTGAATCCAAGTGTCTGGATCAAGTTTATGGGCATTTCAAAAGTTCCAAGCCTTACCGAACTATATGACGCAGAAACATGGACCTTTTCCAAGACAGATGAAATGTCACTTTGGACTTCTTTGCGTTAATGGAATGTGGAGGAAAAGGTTGAACGAAGGTCGCGCTGCACAAGATAGGCTCGAAATTTCTTCAAATCAATGGTTATCGGAGGGACTCCGCGTAAAATAAAGATCTAGTCTTCGAAGCGCACACAGCCAAAAGCAGACAAAGGCCAACATATTGTTTGTGTTATCGAGGAAGCTGGTTTTTGGAAATTTTAAATGAAAAAAAACTTCAAAAAAGGCAGGAGCTTTGACGTTAATTTCACATTTTGTCAAGCTCATGTCAAAGTACAAATTTTTAATGCGATTCAAAGCCATGAAAAAGGTAAGGTCCATGAATGAATAATGAAAAAAAAAAATTGAATATCATCCATAATTTTTCATTTACTTTCCAAAATGACCTTTTCTGGAAGAAATTCCTTTTTCAATCCAAACTCTGAACATGACAAGCCTTGGGAGTTGACTGAAATCCACTTTTAGCCGCTACAACACTCGCTCACAAACTCCCCCGCATCGGTTTAGAAACTTACCTATCCCAAACAAAAAATGTACCCCAAAATACAATTCCACCGAAACCTGGAAAAACTCTTAAGAGTGACATCCAATAAAATATGTAACTCCACATTCACACCCCATGGAGAGAGAACAAAAACACCATTCGACCTAGACCCCTAAAACTGGAACCCATCAAGGACCACAGAAAGCTATTGTTAAACAATTCTCCCACAGAGAGAAATACATGAATAAAAATAAAAAAATAAAATAAAACTGGCCCACCACAGAGTTTCACATGCACACGCAGCCCCGAGCCGACAAAATCCAGGAAACCATGAACAAACATTATCACCGCCACAACCACCATTACCACCCGCCAACCCAGTAACTCACCACGCCACACCACACCACCCTTCAAAAGAATGAGAAACGAAACAAACCGAAAAAAATCCACCGACACCTACTGCTCTAGATTTTTATTTTTGGGTGAGTTTTATCGTGGCTTCTTCTTCCCGTACCGCGGCGCAAAACAGCAACGGTCCAAAAACCGATAAGCCCCCTTCGCCTACACCGCCAACTACACACATCAACGAGCATTTCTATCTTTGTTTGTTTATTTTTTTTTTACGCACAATACAAAGGAACAGAAAAAAAAACACCACACAAAGAGAAGAAGAATGAAAACATAGAAAGTAACACACAACACAACAACAACAGAGCACAACATTTTTATGGGGTTACTGTGAGTCAAGGCCAAGCACACACACAGTGGCACGCACTTACGCACTGGCCGCACATATTCAAACGCATTTTTACATCATCCACCGTCATGCCGCTTTCGTTGTGCGAAGAAACAGCTTCAAAGCAAGAACGAGAAGAACACAAAACATAAGCACGAGTGTGTGCGTGCACGTGAAAGAGCGAGTTTTCATGTTTTCTGTTTTGGTTCGTTCCTTTGGTGGCTGTTGCCTTGCCTGCCGGGGGTGAGCGCAAGCTCCGAAAACGAAACAAAAAAGGAGCCCAAAATGCCGAGAAACAAACACCGAAAAACAGAAACCCGCCGAAAAGACATGGAATGAAGTGGAAGAGTTTTTGGTGCGTGGGTGAAGCTCATGATGCGTAAGCGGCATCGAGGGTTGACTTTTCGCACGGAGCCAGGAGCAGGGCAGGATTGAGGATTGAAAAGTCATTAAGCATATGTGAAACACTACATCCTGGATTTTTTTTCCCTCCTTTATTTTCGATGATTCGCTACCGGCGGTCGCAGGAGCTAGAGCAGGGGCAAGGACGTGAGGCATTATCAGCCCAGGAAATAAACTAAAAACATTAGACAGAGGCCAGCAGAAAGACAAGAGACAGCGAGAGAGTAAAAGAGTGAGAGCACCGAAAAGTGTGTTTGGGCCATAATGGTTGATTAGGACGTTGAGTGGAGAATAATGAAGGGAGGAACACAAAACAAAAAAAAAAACAAAAAGGAAAACGCCAAATTAACCGAAAACCAGTATCAAGGTTAATGTCCTTTTTTGATGAAGGCATACGATTGTCCTTGATATTTATTCTTTGAGTTTTTTTTTTGTTTTTTTTTTTGTCGATTATTTTTCCCTTCCACCTAAAAGGACACCATAACAGAGAAAGAGACCGGCAAGGGGAACATCTTTTGCGACTTTGAAAAATGCGAAATTTTTTCTGGATTCATTCGTGTGATGACGAAGGACATAAGTAAAATTAATGTAAGCTGCAACGACACCTCCTAGAAAATAGATGAATCAACGAAAAACTTAAGCTTTTAGGTATCTAATAGAATGAATGCAACTGCACATTGCAAAAGGTGTGGAGCTTTAAGTTGTTGTTTTTTTTTTCTTCATTTTTGCGTTGCACTTTTGCGCAAGTTTTCAAATGCAAGCTGCATCGACTAAGTACACCCATTAATGGCGCCGGAAAACGTGCAGCAAGTTTGGCGCTGCAGTCGATTGGAAGGCACACTCGAATTCAAGTTTTAAAAGCTTGAGAATGCAGGGATACTATGCGAGTGGAAGGAGTTACCATTATTTTTATGAGTGCAATCAGATTCATTGGAAAATTCGTTGAAAATTCTTGAATCTTTTGCTTTTCAGACACTGGCAGCTTTTATGCGCTCAAAAATCGACAGCAACTCAGTATATGTACATATATGAATAATGTTTGAAAATATTGTAAAATTACTTTTAAAAAGTCCGAGAATTTGAACAAGGATTATGCACAAAGAAATCGGGATTTCAGCCATAACGATCATCCGCTTCATTATCGCCAAGACTGAGTAAGACTTGAGAGCAGTACGAAACTGACTTCAATAATACATGTGCTTTAAGATGAGGCACATTTTCATCCCACACTTTGCTATAGGGGTCTTCAGGATTTTGACATTTTACATTATCCTTCCAAGACCAGGGCGCAAAGCGCTATTTAGCCATGATAATCGATTTCTATGGCCACAAATTTAGGAATTGGGTTTTGGGCGATATCGAAATCAAGAATAGTGAAAACAATAATTTTTGGAAGTCGCCGCCGATCGATAATAAGACAACAATATTCGAATATTCGAAAACAATAATGGCCAAGCTAATCATGAAATAGAGGTCGTAAAATTCGAAAATATGTATATTAAAAAATTGGGCTAACAAGATGGGCTAAAATAAAAGCCTAAAACCAAGCCAACCAAGGCAGTCACTTGAATAATATAATATTCCGAAATAAATGGGAAGATTTACAATTTTCAAAAGAGCGAAGAATATAATAATAATAATATTATTGAACAGTTTTATTTTATTTCTTTAAAAAAAAAATCTAACAGATGACCCACCCTATACATGAAAAAACAAAAATTTCGAATAGAAAATAGCAATTGAAGAGTGAAGAGCACGCGATATCTGCAAACACTACAGCGCATTTCTTGAAATCGCGGCTTAGAGCCTCAAGAAGACCACCGACGAAACATGTATTCAAAGTTACCTTAAAAGGTCGCCTCCAATAAAAGTTTTAGAAAAGACTCTCCATGAAGTATCGAATCAAGATATGGCAAAGGTTTTGGACCAGGCAAACGTTTTGGGAAAATACGGAAGAAGATGGCTCTGGACGTTAAAAAAGAATCAAACGAAACATAGTTTTAGTGTGGAGTGGATGAAATGGTTAATCGAAAAAGCCTTCACGTTGATCTCGATAAAAAAAAAATACTTAAGCTGCATGATCGTCGTTAGAATGGTTCCGATCGATCACGGCTCAAAAACACACAAATTTACTGGATCTGAAGCCGTGAAATTTAATGACATATTTTAGGCCAAAGGATCATTTGGTTGAGAGGGTTACGATCCGCCTGATTTCTCTTCGTTCGCTACAGGAAAATTTTTGATTGACACAGTGTAGTCTTTTCAAAAATGAAAAAAAGGATTGAATTGATACCAGCACAATATCTTTTCAAAGAAAAGGCAACGCACTAAATTTTTGCCAGAAATATATGCTTCAAATTTGTTTAACATTACATCTGCAATGCGGCCCTTATCGTTGCCAGTCTTTGAAAGGTTATAAAGCAGAACAATCCATTAAGGCATAAGGGAATTGACTAAAATAGTTCGACCAAAAGCTGTATCTGAGGTTCAAATAACGTTTATTATATTTAGTCTACCTTACGATACGTATTACGTTATTTTAAAAAAATTGTCTTACCCATACTATATTGATTTGGAAAGTGTTTTGTCCACTCACCTGAAAGAAAAAATAAAATAAGCATTAAAAAATTGTTTTTAGATTTCACTTAAAATTTAATGCAAAAATAAGAAATTAGAATCCTAAAATTGAATTCATAATAATAACTCTTGTCTGTCTGTCAAGGGAGTTAGTCGTGGAATTTGTGTGACGCATGAATTCAAAATAAGGAAGGTCTTTGTAAATCGCCCATTCATCGATAGCCAATAGTCTTTTAATTTTTTGTATATATTGATTTTAAGTGAAGGTTTTGGTAACAACAATAAATTGCAACTACTATATTTGTGAATTTAAAAATAAATTCTTTTGTGCGGGAGAAGCATTTTCACCCCAGCTGCCATCATTTTTTATTGTTGTTCATTGTCATACATTGTGAACCATAAGCGAACGATCCAGTGCAGAATTTTCTGTTCAGTTTTTAGGAGGTATTTTTCGGTCACAGAAGATGTTTACGCGGTTAGACGTTTCATCCTCACCTATTTTGGCCTCCCGACAGCAAAGAATATACACTTCACAAGGTGTACACCCATATTGATTGAAAAATCTTCCGCGACTCTGATGGTGTATCTTTCTAACTCTTGTTTTTGCTCCCTCATACATGATTCTTATCATCTGAAGGTAGGTTTCTGGAACTCCTAACTCTCTTATTCGCACCAATATATATACACATAGCTAATACTTAATATCCCTGACAGATTGAAATTAATTTTGAATATATTTTAAGTCATATTTTAGCGATTTGTTTATTAACCTTAAAATATAGAGATATGTTCTGGCGGACTTTTTTCTAGAACTTTTCGAGCTCTACAACTTTTCTATAGAAAGCAATTTAAAATCCCTTACGTTTAAGGCAGCGTTTGAAAAAAAGGAAAGGCTCAACCGTTCTTTAGTTAAATTACTGGTCGCCACCAAACGGCCTTTTATTTTAAGGTCCATCGTAAATATTGTTGAAAGAATTTTTGAAATCGGATGAGTATGCCCTAACCCGAGTCTCCCATCGTTTACTAAAATTCAGGATGTAACTCGGATGACCCAATAGCATTTCGTTTATATTGATTGATTATCTATCCGGCAAAACGCATTTCTCAGGATCATTTTCCAATCTTAGGCCAACGAGGTTTCAAGCTTCTCATTTTAGATGTTTTAATTGAAGTTGAGAAAAGCGAGAATACATCTTTTTCTCTCTGATCATCCCTTCGACTTGAGGAACATATGAACTGCCAATATTCCCAACCGCATCTCGAATCACAAGCTTGGGAGATGTCAAATGGTAGCTGAACTCTGAAATGGTTGAAAACATCTGGTAAACCTTCGACGTAATGCCCAAGACCGACTTCCCGTGTTTTTTCTTCTCATAAACAAACTTTCCACACACCTTCCAATCATTCAACTTGTAGCTGCGACTTCTAAGTTTCTAGCATTCGAACTCGCGATCTCTTTGCTTTAACCGCACCATTTTTTGGCTATCCCCCCGAACAGCGAATAGCCTTGACCCGAGTATTACTGCTCAGACCAGGATCAAGATGTTCACGTGATATTCTCAGCAGACTTATGTAATTCAAATAACCTGAGTCTCTTTTGTTGTCTTGTCTGCTAACCAGATTTGGGTAGAAAACTTGTATGGTCAAATTACAAGATACATCTACAGGTGGTTAAACGAGCCGAGTATACGCATTTGCCACTCATCGACAAGTTCTCCAACCATAATCTCATATCGTGGAGATACTTAAACAAATAGCAGCTTTGCCTTTGAAAACTTTTGAGCGGAATGCCCTCGGCAGTCATGCACAAATCTCACAGCCATGAACTTCAAATCAGATTCCGCATGGAAAATCTCTTCGCCGACTATTGTTTCCCCTTTCCATGCTCTTACTGCATAAATTTATCTACACACAACTACCATTGAAGTGCATTCGTCGTGCAACTTCCATACGTGGCACTTCGTACAATAACCTTGAGTGCCATACCACCACCCATCCCACAATTACCTTCGATGCGAATGTGCATGTGAACTTGTTCCACTACACTTGCATATGGATCAATATGACATGGTGCAGTTGCAAGCTTTTGCACTCACACATTTTGAAGGGCGTTGCCTAGACAACACGTGATGCAAGGATGCCCTTGATCACTACTCACGAAGAATGCACCCTTTTTTCTCTTCATTTCTAGTCAAGAGAGAAGTTTGATTGTGTGTCGGGGAACGGGCAATCATTTTAACCCCAGACGACCTCCGAAAAAATGACTCCATAGTAACGTGTGCATGAAACCCAGGAGAAGGACATCGTATCCTCGAGCCTCTCTCTTTCTCTCTTTATCGGTGAGTGCTTCGAAAGTCCATGGTGAAGGACATTTTCCAAACTGAACTTGAACAAGAAGCGCAACTCAAGTTTTCAATGTCAACTTTGAAAAAAAAAGGAAAACTACATTTAGTATGTTCTGTACACATGGAGGACGTTCCCGTACCCTTATCCTGTGGTTTGCCACGCTTTGATTGTTCAGCTGCTTAAGTTAAGGCAACCTAGACGTAGCCTTTAACTGCAAGTGTCAGGTCATGGTTGAAGAGTTTTTATTTTTAATTTACCACTATTGTGAGACTTGAACTATTGTGATCGTTTGTATTGAATATGCTTATGCTTGTGTGTGTATGTGTTTTGAAGGAAATAATTTATACAAAAATGTCCTTGACTATGAAACTAGATGGAAATGAAACGACGTGAAGGCAACAAGGAGTAAAACGATTGAAACCAAATA
The DNA here is from genome assembly GCA_963555765.1 of Orthonevra nobilis. Classification (NCBI taxonomy): domain Eukaryota; kingdom Metazoa; phylum Arthropoda; class Insecta; order Diptera; family Syrphidae; genus Orthonevra; species Orthonevra nobilis. Next base: position 9,820,162 of record OY743227.1, on the reverse strand, counting down.
AATATATGCATAAGGTGTTTTCAGGAGCAACGAAAATTAAATGCTCCTCAGACACCTGCAAGGATATTCGTACGAGTTCATGTGGCAATGGAGAGCGAAATTTCAAATAAGTTCAAGCAATAAGGACAGCGGAAAAGTTTTGAAGGTAGACCTTGATGAGGATGAGATCATCAAAGTCTCGACAGTGACCCCCACATTGAATTTCATAATAATTTAAGGATAAAAGCTTTAATAGATTTTAAGGCGTTTACAAGCAACTTTTTAGACAGACTTTAACGAAGACGAATTCTGAGAATATTTGAAGTTGAAACTTAGACTCGCTTGCCCTTGAATCCGAAGAATAATTCGTAAGTTGTCAAAATAAACAATTTCAACAATCAACGCCATGGGCACTTTTCATGACATTTCATAGCAGGTGATTCTATCATCGGGGGGAGTCTTGAGGAGGCCACATACCGTCAATCCACATAAAACTGGCATTTTTCGGGTGAAATAAAATCTTTGAATTTTTTGTTGATAGATTTGTTCTGTAGCCCTGCATTTACTTTTCATCTCTTAATTAGCAGCTGCTTCAAGAGAGAACAGAGATTTTGCTTAACTTTTTCCTAAAAGATTCTCTACAAGTCTAAACCAGGTTATCAGGTTAACATTCAGGTTAAGTCACCTTTAATACTATTCATTTCAAAAAGTATTGGACGGTATCAAGTCTACAATTTACCATTTATTAAAATACTGGTGTCCCTCAAGGTTCCGCTTTGTGTCCGGCTCTCTTCTTATTTTCTTCTCATTCACTAATGACACTGCGCTCAGTTTTCCATACTTATTCCGAGATTCATGGCCCTAATTTTTTCATTTGGGAAGGGGACGACAGCTTAACATATTGAGCTCCAAGACCCAATGTGGGCTTTAAAGCGTAAGATTTTTTATTTTTGTAGCCGAAAAACCGTCCATCCTCGGGATGTTGCTAAAAGTGCTGCAAAATGTGCTTCGAAAAATTCTCCAACCCTTCTTCTCTGACAGTCAACTTTAGAGCGTATTAGAATGTAACTCCCAAGACTGAGCATGCGCTCCAAGTACCAATCAAGTCCACTAGAAAGGGTTCAAAAACGAACTAAAAAACTTAAAGGAGATGAAAATATTGCGAAGTCAATCGATTGTGCAGAACTTCAAATCTTTCGCCGTCTTATCTCTTTTTGTATAAACAAAAAAGCATTCAGGAATGATCAGCCGCTTACATTTGACTACAGGGTATTCCTGGCCCCTTTGAATCGGATAAATAATATAGGAAGAAAAGCAATCAATATCAAAATCTGTACGCTTCAAGCTTCGAGGCCAAATTTCAGGAGTTATTTAGGATAGAGAATCACTTCGAAGCCCACTATATTCCAAGTTCTCTTTTGATGAGATTTTCACGATCATTTATGCCTGAAAATAGTCTAAGAAATGTCTCTTCTTTCAAATTCCTTTTTTATTTTTCAAACCTATAAATGCCTAAAAACTAACTTTGAAGCATATTCGCCATCCTGGAAGAGTAATCAGTAAAAATGAAGGAACCGATCTCGGACACGATCTTTTCAAAATATTGCCAATCTTGAGATCAGTTGGAAAATTTCGAATCTATTCATTTGGAAAATTTTGAATCCATTCTGTAAAAAAACAAAATTCTGTTGGTTAATTTTGCCTCCCACGATCAGCAGAAGTTCAATTTGAGATCAGTTTTTTTTTTGATTCGTAGTTTGACTGGTGCCACGTTACTTAAAAACAAACTTAAGACTGACTCTTCTTTTTCAAGCAAGAATCAAAAAACTGATCGGCGACACGCTTACTTTTTAAACCTCTGATTTGAAATCAATCTCTGCTAATTAATCAAGTCCCCTCCCTGATCTTGAATGCAACTTAGTTGCACACTCGCCATCACAGCATCGCCCTTGAACATTATTAGCTTCACCCAATTACTTAAACCTTAAATGGGTTAATGCTCTTGTTAATTAAATTCAATAAATCCACTCTGCAATTAAAAAAAAAAACAAATACAAAAACAAGCCATGAAAGGCCGCCAATTGGGACTTGTATGCGCGTCGTCATCAAAAGACGCCTTGCCATAACCAGCTCAAGTATTCCTCTCATTCCCCTTTTAACAACAAGTTGTGGGCTCTTCAAGTTGCACAAACTGTACTTGAGCGGTGTTTCTGCCCTAAAACAAGACGATCATTTGGCTGCTTCAACATCATTCCTGCACCACTGCACCCACCAAAGCAGAGCTATGCCAAGGCATACAAAAGGGCCACTGATATACAGCTCACGGCCCTTTGTATCTGTATCTCAGAAAAGGAACGCACTGCATTGTGTGCGCGCTTTGGGTTAATGAAATTGCGCGCCCAAAGAAAAACAGCACACAACAAAACAAGATCGGAGCCGGTTGGCAAATGAGGCGATCGAAGCCGAGCCAGCCGCACAAAGTCAGTCAGTGCCCTTGACTTAGGTCAAAAACACTTCCTTTGTGGTCCTCGTCTGCGCGGTGCTATGTGCACAGAGCAGTTCGTTCCCAGCTCAAGTCGATGTTATAATTTTCATGTCTTGATCGTCTGCGTTCCATTCCAATGCAATGTAGATACAAACACACGAGGGGCAAAAACCCGAGGGACCAAACAACACAAAGCCCCCTCTTGTGAGCTCACCCGTGCGTCCGTCCACGTCGCACTACTTACAGTTGCAACGCATCCACATACCATTGTCCGCGTCCGAAGATGCTTTTGTAGTGGCACACTCGAACTGATTCATCACATCATTGGGGTCTTTATCTCCCGCGGTCTTACAAGGCATTGCCCCCTGTTTGGCTTGTTGCAGAGGTTTTCTGTGCCATTTAAACGCGAGGCATGCGTCATCGTGTAATGGAATGGAGTGTGTTCGATGTGGAAAAGGAATGTGAGGAAAACGACGGAATGAAAATTAGCTATGCAATGGCAAGTGCAATGAGTGCGTTGCCATTGGCATTGGCTTTTGAAGTTGAAGTTCGTGATTCGAAAATGCCCACAGATTTGAAGACACGATCAAGTCGTGAATTTGCTTTCTTATCTGGCGGGAGAGTTTCACATTGGTTGAATTTGATGATGGAATGGGAGAGGAAGCTTGAAAATTGACACCAAATGAGATTTAAATGTCCTTCTACGATGGATGAATTCAGTCAATAAATGAGCCTGACAAGGTAGGTGTCATACGGTACGAGGGACCTTATGATCTGAATTTCTCTGAGCATATCCCCTCTGTTTCGTTGGTTCGGCAATAAAAAAATATCGACATGGCTTTTTACATGCGTTCAAGGGGTTATGACTTCCCTTAAAATATTTACACAAGACGTGTGTGGAAGAAAACGGGGAAGAAGTGGAGACAAGTACAGATGCACTTTGTTTTTGAAGTGCTGCAACTTGCAAAGAAGAAAAACAGAACGTGGCTAAGCGGTCCACATTCGTGTTGCACGGCTAAAAAGTGAATCTCTTTACTTGACTGGATGACCGGAGTTGGGCTTAAGGGTCCTTAATTTTTCGGACGAATTCATCACTGAACTCAATCTAATGTTACGTTTATTTGGGTGGATTTTCTTTTACAGTGAAGGCTTCCTTAAAAATTCAAAGTTTGTAAGTCCTGCTGTCATGTGAAGCATCTTTGTTTTAACAGTCATAAAATGCATTCTGAAGCCTTCTTTTTAGTTGAAGGTACATTTTTCGGTTACTCGCTATAAAAGACTTTGCCCATGGTTGCAATTCTTTTGATCCTCATTTATCCGCCTTCCCTTCCATTATTCCAATGCAATGCCATCTTTAAGGATAGTATTGAACTAGCTCGTCTGGCTCTTCACCGACGTTCCTTTGGAGTATTTGAGTGCTCTCCCATCGTTTACGACTTAAACTTTGAGCACCTTTTTGCAGCTCTTTGAAAGTTTTGCTCATGAACCTTTGATTCTTCAATACTCTTTGCTTGAATTGGGCGCACTGCTTGTTCCTGTGAGTTTACAAGGCGATCTTTATGTTCTCCTCCTTTTATTAAACGGACAATTCGATTGCTTTTCTTTTCGTTGGCTTCATTGTTGATGTCCTTTAAAGACAACAAGCTCTTCGTAAACAATGCATCTGTAGTTAAACCCACATATCCTGCGCTCTATAATCTTTAAATGATATTTCAGTGATGCTGTTCTTTGTCCAATTCGGAGACACTGTAACTGGACTGCCAAAAGGAGATCTCAGTTATGGACAAAATTCAAGCCTGGCAAACGAAAAGGCCAAAACACAGGTATTATGTAAATTTCAGAGAAAAGCTGAAGCCTTTTAAGCCGCTTAACTCTTGTCAAAGCCCAAGAGGAAGGATAAACAAACTTTGAAGTTTGGAGGAAAGGGTACAGGATGGGCCCACACTGGCTACACAATGCGGCTTCCTTAAGGAAGGGTTACGACTTATACGAGCCTAAAATCTATTGTAAAAAGCATCGGAATTTTTGGACTCTTCGACTCTCCAAGTTATAAACCCCTTCCATCATGCTGATGCCTTCTTTGTTTATACAGAAAAAAAAATATTTTGAATTTGCCAAAACGACAATGTTTCGAAAATGTTTTTCAACTTTTATTGCAACATTGTTTCGTTTAACCGCAAACGCGATAAGAATTCATTCGCTCCCAGAGGGTATATCGGTGTCCTAATTATTTATTTATTTTTTTTTTTTGTAATGTGGCCTTGTGGCCTTGAAGTTAATTTAGGACATGAGTAATGGCAATATTTAGATTATATCAACACTCATCAGAGGTATGTCATCGAAATTGAACAATAAACATTGAAGGCGACATTTAAGACTCCATTCTTAAAGAATAATAATTTTTTGGTTTTAAGCCTCGGTAATTATCCATTTTGTCGTTATGGGGTAGTTTAAGCAGTTTTTAAAGATAGTAAACTGTCCGTAGTAAAAAAAAACTTCAACGGAAATCTCGTGAGAGGATCACGGACAAAATCACTACCTTGCTTCCGACCCTCAAAAATCTACTTAGCTATAATTGCCTGCTGCAGCCCCAAATGACATTTTGGATGAATGCAGCACCCATCACAGCAGCAGATTTAATATCCAGCTTTTCTTTTCATAATTTGCTCCCTTCTAAGGGATTCCAAATACCCTTAAAATGAATTTGCACGGAGAAAGCAGAAGGATAAGAAGGATAAACGAACGATTTTTTTAGTGGTTTGAAACGCAGGAGTAAACGAGTGGAGTCGGATGGAGAATTAGCATTCGCTAAATTCGCAGTATTTTATTCGCTGTTGTATATTGTTAATATTTCTGTTTTGTTGTTTGTTTTTGAATATTGTTTCATCAATCTGTTATCAGTGATATAATTTCACAGCGAAGCTCTTGACATCATCTTCACATTCCAGTATTTTCATGGCACGAACTTGGAGCTCAGTCATGACAAGCCGATAGAGATTCCACTGCAACACGAAGATGCACTTGGTCATTACTGGTCAACCACTCCATTAGTGGCTATGATTTTTGATTTGATCCCAATGACAAATGGTGGCTGAACCAGATTCGAAAACCAGATAAAAGTTCAAGACTTGGGATCGATCTATCGATTTTATTTAGAGGAAGGCGCTTAATTGATTGCTTGATAAAAAGTTACATAACCCACCTCTTTAAATGGTTGCAAGTAAATGTGGAAAAATATTTCTTTAAATCTTTAAATCCGACCTCACAGCCTTGACCTTCAAATTCAAATATTATAGCAAAGGGCAAAGTCAATATTTTCCTTTTCTTCAATAATTTTCTAATTGCTTTTTAGTCGTATCCTCTTGGCATAACATCTCGGCACAAAATCGCAGACACACATCAGCAATTAAGGCAATACTTAAAGGGGAACACGGAAGCACGCGGAACAAGTGGGAAATCGGCGGCAACAACTTTGATGCAAATCGTTTATTATTTTTCAATGTCACGATGGCGGAATATATGTTTTTTTTGGGCCAAGTCCAATCATACACGGCAGCAGCCGTATCTCGACCTATATGTCCTGACTTATTGAAAACTTAGAAAAATAAAATATATATGAATGGGAGGCTATAAATAAACATGTGAATCGCCAATACCGTGAAAGTGAAATAGGAAATTATCATTATTTGACGAGGCAAAAATATTTTTACGTGAGGTTGTATACGACCTTGGGTTTGATTTTTGGTCGTTTTTTTTTTCATTATTTTCAATTTTTGAGTATTTTTATATTTTTCGAGGGATTTTAGATAGATAGGCAGGAGAAGAGTTTTTAAAAAACAACTCCTTTCTTAAAATAAATAAATGTAACTTTTTGCATTCGTCAAAATTCGCAGTATTTTATTTGCAAGTCTTGATAGACGTAAATGTGGGAACATTTTAATTACTGAGATGCAAAAAATTTTACAAATGTATGATGCTACTGCCTCTACTTTTAGCTAATGAAAAGGACATTCGCTTGTGGTTGCAAGTTTTTTTGAAACTTTTTTTTTCTTATATGTACATTGAGGCCCAAAATGTATCATACAATTGGAAGATGCTATAACTTTTTTAAATAGCGGCTTTTGAGAGTATTGTTTTAATATTTGACAAGCAAAAATATGCAGAATAAACATTCTCGAACCAGCAACGCTATAATTCTTAAAACCGCGAATTATTTGTGACTAATTTTACTCCGACGATAGTAAGTAAAAAAATAAATAAAATAAATCTTCAGCCATACAGAATCATGGTCAAAGAGTTTTTTGCACTGAATTTACGAATTGCGACTGGAGGACAAGTGGTTTCAGCAGGACATGCCTAGCTTGCTATGAGCAGTATCAAGTTCAAGTGCTTCACTTTGGCTAACAAAATCGCACATATGACAGCTCAAAAGTTCTCTCTTTGCGGTTAATATGAGAAAAAGCCACAGACTTTGGAAGCTCTTAAAGCGAATATCCGACAAGAGTGCGAACACTTTTCATCTAAAACGTCTGCAAAAGCGATTGAAAACAATATGAATGATTTTATACGCCAGTCTCGGAATCTGAAGGCTATCTCTGGTGGAATTTCCTTTCTTCAAGGATCAATCAACTTACTGTGGACTCAATTCAGGTCTTTGTAACGTGTTTTGTATGCATATATACTGATGATTGGCAAGCTATGCTCAGGCGGCACTGAATCGGTTTGAATAGCCGTACAGGAGACGCTTCATCAACTTCATTTTCTTTTTTTAAGGTTCCGTACCTCAAAAGGAAAAACGGAACTTTACAGGATCATTTGATTGTCCGTCTGGCAGTCTTTGAAGAGTCTTTTTCTCAGGAACGCTTAAAGGCATCAAGTAAAAGTTTATGGTAGATATTTTGATACTCACAAGGGAATCAAGGAATACTAATTAAATGTAAAAGTCCGGAAACCGTAAGTTTGTTGTTATGTACGTCACAAAATTAAAAAACTTTAAATCAACATCACTCAATTTTACGTCAAGAAGTAGGCTATGAGAAATTTACAATTAAAAAGATGTGTAGTCCATTTTTATAAGAAAAGACTCCCATTAAAGAACCTAACTAGTTGAAAATAGGCCATTCTCAAAAAGTAATGCGTAGACCTTTGTCGTGAGAGGTTCAATAAAACGTCAATCTTCCTATCCAATAAGGGTTTTCTTGACTATTGTCTTAAGGTTTAAGGTTTATTTAAGTCATCAAAATGTTCCCCAACTCTACCTTTAACAGATAGCTCAATAAAGACATATAAAAAAGAAGATCTAAAGATAGAAATATTTTGAGATAAGTCCGAGGAATACACAAGTCAAATATCCACCTACTGACCAACATTTTGTAAACTGAAAGCCAACCTGTTGCCTGCTCATGTTATCGAATCGTGATGTAATTTCGCCCCATGAGTAATTAATGTCTTGAAATATTTCAAGAAAACTATTTTCAGCCTCATTTGCATGCCTCGAGTCAAAAAACCACACTCACACAAGCCATCGTAACCTCCACACGGAAGAAAAGCCACACACTCCACGTAGCTAGTCTTTTCCATTCAAATTCCATATACCCACACTCGCACACATGCTAATCTCTTCCGTCGAGGTCTACAGTGCTCACCTTGAACTTATACCTGAATAAACTTTTGATTATTTCGAAAACAAGCTAAAAAAAAGAAGAAAAACGGAGCACAAAAACGACGTAAGAAAAACAGCAAAGTGGACAGAACAAAAAACAAGTTAAAACGATGGTACAAAAAAAAAAATAAAACCCCGATGAAGAACCACAAAACGACGAAGAAAGCACGCGGGTTCTCGAATCCAAACATGATGACAATCAAAACACCGAGTAAACAAATCTCAAAGAGACAATGAAATAATTTTATAATATTTTTTTTTTGGTTGATGATTTTGATTTTTCAAACACGACTTTATTTTACAAGGTGGCTTGAGAGACTCTTTTTTCTTTGTTTGTGGGTCGTGTTGAAGGTGGCGCATTTCGACACGAAAAGGGTTTACAAGAGCTTCTTTGACGGGCAATTTTTATTTTGTTGCCTAATTTTCTAAGGCCAGTGAGCTTTTCCCAGAGTCCCTGGGGTTTGTGTGGTTCTCATGGGCGACTAGACAACTGATGTCCTTTTTGTGATTTTCAAGGATCGAGGCTTAGCTGATTTTATACTGTGCAGGCAGTGTTTAATTTGATTTCATATTTTTCTAATTTTAATGTACTTTTGGGGTTTAAAAATTTGTTTTGAAATTTTTGAAGATCAAGTATGGGTCAATGTTGATGATCATTTGGGATCTTCTTACCGAGGTAAAACGTGACCCGGAAAATTCGGGTAATTCATCGTAAATGGTGCACCATGCAGAGACTTTGAGGCGATTTAATGGACCGTGAACCGTTTTGTAACCGAATTGTAACGGCCAATAGCCTGACACTGTTTCAGAGCTAACCTTCGTTTAAATAAAAGCCCAAAATACCAAAATAAAAATTCTCTGGCAATGAGGATAATTTTTATTTTCTAAAACTTATGTGAAGACAGAAGATATCAGGGCTTATTATTTATACCACAAGAGTGTGTGCCTTAACGTTCTCTCCTTCCACAAGTGTTCCTCTAGTTCAATATGGGTTAGATCCAGAATTGTCTTGTGGTGTAGCTTATCTTCCACGTAAACCATTCAAATGCAGACAGGCAGTCCCGAAAATTGTCAGCAGTTAGACGGTAGTTTTGGAAACTTTAAAAAGTGCTCGTCGAAAAGAGCGAATTTTGAAAAGAAATTGACGACGATTTCGCTCAAAAATGGAATTATTGCGCACGAAGTGTAATGATCTTGCTTGCCTGTCATGGCAGCTGCTTTTTGAACTGTTTTTTTTTTTAATCTGAATCCTTAATCTATAATCGAGGTACTGGGTTGGTAGAATGGACTACCGCCAGTTGGAGAAAAAGAACAACTGTAATTCAATTGAATCCTTGAATAAATCTTGAACTTTTTCTTGTCCAGTTTTGGAAACTTGTGCAGATGTCATTTGCCGTTGGGATCAATTAAACGCCGCAATCAATTGATGGTTCGTCAGAGTTCTTAGTCTGACCTAGTGGGTGTCCTCGCTGTAGTGGTTACTGTAACCGCTTCTTAAATTCTTAGTTCGTGTTGTCCAAGAAAAAAAAGGGTTTGTGTCGATGATCTTGGCTCTACTATGGGGGCATAACACTGACAGCATGACTTTCTCGCATTTAAACGCAGCAACGTCCGAATGGGTGTCATGGGTGTAATGCTTTTACAGTTAATTTTTTCTGCAGTGCAAATCGTTGTAGCCGGTTAGACTGTAACCTTTGTAGGGGTGTTTAAAACATTGACTGGTTTATTTTTTCGGTCCAGCTTTGCGTCCAAAATATGGGCTTAAGTATGTCCTTGGGATCGTTTCTCATAAAATAGTGTAGTCCAAATCACCGAATAGACGGTATTTTAACGGCTAAAAAATGTGTCGATATATTGGGCTGAAGGCGATAAGCGTAACTTAGAAATTCCAGCGGGATAACGACCCCAAACATACGGCTAGGGTAACATAAAAATTCTTTCAAGATAACACTATCAATGGACGACGTCGAGTGCAATATTTAGCACGATTAGAGCACCGGTGGTTGCCCTAAAAAATTGCACAAACCTGAACACTGTGTTTTAATATCGAAGCTACATGAGGTCAAACAAAGGCAACGCTACAGGCGGTTTATTGAATCCATACATGCAAAGAAGTCATAAGGTAAAAAGGCTTGGCAACAAAATATTGATTATAAAGGTATCTTTGAAGTCAAACATGAGTTAGAATTATGTTCATTTACGTATTTCTGTTTTCGTTTTAAAAAATATATTTATACAAGCTTCAAAGTGAAAAAGTCGAAAAGTAAAAAAAAGCATTGAAAACAACTTCATGAGTGGTGTTTCTTATTAGTTGGCCACAGCTGCATGCCGAATAAAAAATCTGCGAATTAAGCGAAAGCTAATAAATCGTACCAAATACATCTGAGTTCCAAACCAATTTCTTCATTCTTCTCCTAATCCTTCTCATCGCATACAAAAAAAAAAGAAAAACGAACAAATAAATGACAATGAATTTCTGGAAAAAAATAGTTCACCTGACCAAATTGAATTGAGAAACACTTCAACAAAAACTATGCAGACAGTACTGAAATAAACCTTCACTTAACCAGTTGAATCATTAAGGCTCAAAATTGTAGCCAAAACTCAATAAGTATCTGGAACAATAAATAATATTACATAAAAAAAAAAATTCTAACAAGTTCCCACAGTGGGCCAGCAGTGTAGTAGTCGCTTAGCCGCTTCACCCTAAACGCGCAGATAATAAAATTTAAATTCAAATAAACAACCAAATGAAAGGCCAGCTGACTGACTAACAATCAAGTCAGAGCCACAGGCCTCTGATACGAATAGCTGCGCCGAACCGAGCTGCGACGTGCCGATGACGATAGTGCCGATGAGGCACAGACGCCTGAGACGCCAAACGCGAAACACATTGCCATGCCCGTGATATTTAAATTCAATGTCAATGTCATCTAACACAATCAAATGAATGAAATGGAACAAAATAAAATACACAAAACAAAAAAAAAACAACCTCAAAAAGCCATACATTCCAAGCAAAGCAAAATTGACAAAAAAAAATGTGTTCGAAAATTACGTCAAACGTCAAGAAAACGAAAACACTACTGAACTGAAATAATGAGTTGCCGAAAGCACACATACACACACACACGCCACCGAAAACTGGGCAGCGTAAAAGTATATCTCAAGACTCACGACTCACGCTGGAGGAATAAGAAGACCGAGGCGCATTCCTGCAAGTCCTCCGCGTTACATTACAACCCCACGGGAATGTGAGGCGTAAGCTTTTGAAAATCTATGCCTGTTTTTTTTAACTGCATACATTGTTCGGTTATTAATTTATAGAAATCAATTTGATTGGACGAGCTGAGTTGTTGGAGTGTGTGCGACGACCTTGTGAGCTTTTATTTCTTTTTATTTTCTGTTTGTACCGCAAATTTTCCCCCCACTGGGTGGCACCCAGAGAACGAGAGAGAGAGAGAGAGTGAGTGTACTCGTATAGCTGTAGTATAGTAATAATAATTGTTGTATAATTGTGCGATCGGAAAGGAGAATGAAAAGCAAATCAAAGAGGAGAAAATGAAAGAAAAAAAAAACAGCAAAACTTATGATTCACGGTGTGTAGGGGCTTGTGGGTGCGGAATAATTGTAGAGCTGTACGAGAGTAGGCACAGATAAAAGCTGTCACGGTTGTGATAAGAAACTTAATCGGTTCGTGATAAGATGCGTGCTTCGCGTGAACTATCAGGGCCGAAAGTAGGATGTACTTTCATTTCCTTATAGATATAGGCATCAAGTTTGATAAACGATTAATTAGATAGGAAGATCCTACGCTCGTAGTTCAAGGATTTAAAAGAATCACGGGAAAAGTTAAACTTCCTGATGTTCTCGTCATACTATTAGGAGGACACGAAGTCGCCGCGATATTGGTAGATGTGTTTCAGCAGCATTTCCAGCACACACTAATAGGTGGGTATCAGCTTGGGTCATACGACAAGCAAAAGACTCACATTTGGTCAATGAAGAAGCAGTGCCCTAATAGTTTTGAAGAGGTGGACTCGACTATCATGAAGCTAAAGGGTAACAAGTCAGGTGGCTCTGATATGAGTGGACATCTTCAAGGAAGCCCCTTGCACATCATGTGAAGGCTACTGAGGCTTAATGCTGCACATACATAAGAGACACAAGTACTGTGGGGAAGTTTTAGTCTTTTTTAATTATTTGCTTCGCTCTTCAAGAGGATATTAAGACTCTTATCATGCGTTTAGCACAGAGCGAGCGGAAGAATTAGAAGAAGAATGAAAGATTGTGTAGTGGTTTGAGAAACTCAGGTGTAATTGGTTTCAACTCACTTCCGTGGGTGGAGCCCGAAACGAGACGGAGGATTTTGACTTCGACCTAATTGTTGTTAACCTAATTCGCAGGATTTTATTCGACATTAGTTTTGATCTATGAACTGTGAAAGTTTGGAAGATTTAGCTTAAACACCCCGCTGTCAGTGTTATGCCTTCACAGCAGAGCCATCTACACACAATCTACACAAACTGCGATTTTGAAAACACGAATTAGGAAATAAGCCGATACAACAACCACTACAACAACGCCACCCATTAGTCAGACTGCTATCACTGGTTGACCAACGCATTAACTTGATCCCAATAGCAAATGGTGACTGGACCAGATTCGAAAAACTAGACCACTACTCTAGGAATCGAACCTGGGACCTATCAATTAAATCAATTGAAAGGCAGGTGCTCTACCAACTTCGCCACCCAGCTGTGCAACACAATAATCAGCGTGTGGGTTCCGACCCGGCGTGTGACACTGGAAAACAGGCGGCGCAATGGTAAATTTATAAATAGCGCGAGCTCTAGATTTCAAAAAGGGATGCGTTATCATGTGACTTCTTCAATCTCCTGCTGGAATTGAAAGTGCGCACGGCAGATGCCGACACGGAAGGCATAAAAAGTCTGTCCAGTTGTTGCAAAATGAAGATGAGATCAAAATTATCGACTGCTCCAAGCCCGCCTTCTAAGCGGCAACGGATAAACATCAACTCCACACAAGAAACTCAAGTGGACATTCGGTGAAGACTCACCCCATAAAACCGCTGCTCCTTCGTTTTGGTTCTTCAAATGGGCTCAAAATTACTTGGAAGACGAAAGCCATGCCTACAAGACATGGGTCCTGCCAGTTCCGATTTATGGAGCCACGTGTCGGACAAAAATCAGAAAAGTTGTGCAGATATTGAAAAATTTGGAGAGAAAAATTCTTGTTCGAATATTCGGTTCTGTTTGTGGGGAGGGCGAATAAACGGAATGGTACAAAACACGTCAACTACACTGGATCCATCTAAGAGTGCCTATGAATCCCACCCACCAGAATCACAAAAATGACTTGACTGAATCTCCGCTTCAAAGTTAAATAAATCCCGGATGAAAGGAAGCTCAGTCTTAACAACGAAAGTACCGTGCCCGCGAAGGATGAAAATTAGCTTGAGCTCCGACGCAGATTCTCCAAGAATATAATTCTCCCTTTAGGGGTTTTCACTTCCCGGTCCATGCATTTAATACCGAGCGAGCAGAAGGATTAGGAGAAGAGACCAAAGATTGTGAAGTGGTTCGAATCTCAGCTGTCCGAATGGAGAAGGGGAATTCGACATCGACCGATTTGCATTCACTCAATTCACAGTATTTTATTTTATATTTTGAAAATTTGCAGGATTCCCCTTTTTTCAGGTTCAGAGTCAGTGAAAGTCGAATCTTAATCATTGCAACCAAGTAAGTTAACTGATATAAAACAAAAACGATTTATAATTCCAGTCAGATATCGTCTTATCTAAATGTCTCCGGGTTCGTTATCTTCAAAGCGATTGCTTTGACAGATAGTTACTTAACAGTAATTCCAAGGACTCTCGTCGACGATTGAGACATGTTTCCAGCACTGTGACGATGCATACCAACCTTCTTACAGCTGCCAATCTGAATCGAATCTCTCATTTCGCTTTCCACTGACTTTTCTTATTAACATTTCAAATAAGTCATTTATTTTGCATTCCCTTTTTTTTTTTTTTTGTTTTTCGTTCTACAATTTATGCAAGTTAGTTGTGGCTGCATAGTGTGAGAAAGTTTTAATTAATATGCGCGAACTGTGTGCACAGACTCAGCAGCAACCTTGACAGATAAATATTTCTACGTACACACGAGACAGGGTGTGAAATGAGATACAAAGTATCTGTGTATCCAAAGATTCGTTTGTTTATTTTTCAATAGATACAAAAAAAAACGTCAGTTAAAATGATGTTCCGTTTGGCTTTCAAGATCAATGTCAACGATTTTTTGGAGGTCATTCTGTCACAAGTGACAATTTCACAGCTCAGATATTCGGTGTGAGGTTGCAAATAGATAAATTTTGCAACCAAATATGACAGACGAGACTAATAAATGACCAGATGCATAGATACCAGATGATGAAGACGATTGTGAATGTATGTGTTTCGTTTGTTGTCATTCGAATACTTTGTGTCAGGTTCTAGGAAAAAAACTCAACTCATTCGGATTCCAGTATGGATTGGCTGACGATAGGGTATGGCGATGGCACTGCCTGCCTTAGTCAGAGAATTCCAATACAAACACAAAAGAACGGGACAGATCATTTTGGAATTGGATTTTTTCATGTAAATTGAGATTTTAATTTCTTGGCTTTCGCTTCTTTAAAGAGAAGGAATGAGCTCGTGCAATGAGCATGTTTATTTTTATAGCGCGGCTTTGTTTGTTTACTTTCACTTCTTAGAAATGTCGTGTTGATGACATAAGTTCCATGAGCTGGGTAATGAATTTTTTTTTTCTTTTTATAATCAATCAGTGGAATTTTGGTCTTTCGACTGAACCCGACATAAACAATGCCGCATCGTTTTTCAAAACAAAATTAATTTAGCACTTAAAGTTTGAAGATCATGTTTATACTTATACCACTGGATATATAAGGGGTTCTTAATACCCTTCAACAACGCGGTTGAAAAGAGTCATGGAAGCTCACTGTTTTTGAACATCTTGTAGCTGATAAAAGTCGGAAATATTGAGTATGGCCACTTAATTCTTCGAGTCGAAAATTGGATTTAAGGGTAAACGGACGTGCTCTCCCTGAGAGGTGAAAGTGAGTCGGTTGACTTCACAAATTTTGAACTAAATCGAGCATGGGCAGGACGAACTATGGGAGTTTTTGTTTTTTGGGGCGAAGGTACACTCTTTCAAAGTTTAAGAAAACCTAAGACCTGTTCAAATTCAGCTACAATCTAGAAGGTCCATTTTTAATTCGATCTCGTTCGTGTTTATGAAACCGAATAACCCATGAGGAGAGTCTGTTCATTTACAAAAAAAGACTTCGACATATCTAGGAATATAGCTAAGCTTATTGACAATAAAAACGAAATCCTAAATTGCTCGAAAAATGCAGAGTTAAAGGGGTCACGACCAAAGCCATTTACATTCGGGCCTGCCTAAGGGAAAGTTATGCAGGGATTTTTGACTTTATGGATCGGAGGCTATGGCGGATTTTTTATTTGAGGTTAAATGAATCGGCATTTGAATTCTAAGTTTACAAATTAACTTGGCGTAGGTAGACAGTTTTTGAAAGATGAAGTGACCTGCTTTTTTTTGTTGGTGGAACAGATCTTTCTGAGACTCGCGATAATATATATGCCGAGATCCTTCCCCTTGTAAGTTCACCCATCATTGAAGTTCCTATGCTTACGCCCCGGAACTGAGATAAAGGTTAAAAGGTTAAATAAAGAGTTTTTGAATGTTGATAAAGATCTCCTTGCAGAGGTTTTATAAAAAACGAACATTCCTCTGTTCGTTTGATCAGAAGATTTAAAAAGTGTTTCGCATTCACAGAAAATCGGCACTCGTTTTGGAATGTCATCGTCGTCTTTATGGAAAAGGAGTTGGTGATTTGGTTTCATTAGTGCCATCTTCCTATGCCCTTCTTAAAGGAAAAAAGTTTTTACCTAATTGGAATTGTGTTAAGGTTTCATGAAATTAAAGAAAGAAAAGGATGAGGTCAATGGTAGCGCCTCAAGAGCCTTGCAGCGACTTTAGGCATTGAACGAACACCAGTGTCCTAATTTCCAATCGTGCTGCTCGTTCCCATTTTCTAACGACGGATTTACTGAACACAAAGAAAACATGACTTGTTTTCAATATTCTTTTGTCGAGCTTGGAATCCCGGATAATACCGAGATACATTGCACTGGGAGTTTGCTAACCCGTTCTTTGATGTTCTGACCAAATCAATGTCAAACTGCCTTTTTTAGCTTTCAGGCTTGAAATACTCAATGTGCGGATGAAGTCTTCATTTGTGAAGAAATTCCTGAATTGTTTCAGTGCTAACTCTTTTGATGTCAGTATCTTAAGACTTTTAAACTTACGGCACACTTTCGTGTAGAGGTATGGACTCAAATATTGAGTCAGAGTGTTGTCTCGAAAATTCAATGGAACAATGGAACCTCGATGCACAATTAAAATTAAGTGAAGTTTAAGGTAAAATGGATGAGTTAGTGCCAAAATGGGCAAAGGAAAAGTGTTAACTACAGCCGAGAAAGCTGTTTACGTTTTTACGTATGGTGGAAAGAATTGAAAAAGAAAAAAATCCTCAGACAGCTTACCAAGATCCAAAGATCGGCCTGCCTAGGAATAACATATTGTCTCAGTACAACGCCGACGGCAGCAATCCTTCCTCCTCTCGACTTATTCTACGTTTTCAGTGCACCCTCATCGGACCTGATGCTCAGAGAGGAGGGCTTTTGGAGGGGAAAACCATACGGTCATGCCGCCATACTTAAAAATTGTAGAGCCATACAGAATATAAGACTACTTACCACCAAACCTAGCTCCGGAGAAGAGTTTTAATCAACGACCCTGGCTCTAAGATATGACTGCAGCGTCTTTTTAAGCCGGTAGTAGCTGTTATACAAGAGGCGGCGCTCACACTGAAGGACCACAACTTAGTTGATAAATCGATTACCATTTTCTTTGATAGCCAAGCGGCAATAAAGGCCAGACAGAGCATCAGTGAGATATCTCATTTGGATTCGGTGAACCTCTGCTGGGTACCGGGGCATACGGGAATCCAAGTTAATGAAAAACAGGACAGACTCGCGAAAGAAAGTAGGCACATACGCCACTCAGCTCCATAAGGAAAAAAACTAGAAGACTAAGCCCTGGATGGAGCAAGATCTCGATGACTTTGTCTAAATTTTTAAGGGGGCTTAATGGCTATAGCTGAGCAAGAAGAAATAACGCCTTTAAACAACATGAGTGAGGTTCTTAGACTGAATTTTGCGACAAAAACACAAGCCTTGGACTATAGGCCAGAGTCAGGTTGTTTTCACTGTTTTAGTTAGATGGACCGGATGGCTATCACTTCTATTTCCACGATTAATGCAAAAAAAACCGCTCATCACAGTCGTGAGGGCGGAGTAATGGTCAATGACGCGATCAACTATTATTAAAAACTTGAGCTACATGCATTGAACACTCATATGACTGATATGACGGGAATCACTAACAAAGAAGATCGGATTCAACTTTTCCTAAGTTGAACAAGTTATTTCGACCCTTAGCTGGGGTTGTGTAGCAGCACAACGCGCGAGAAGTGAGGTCGTTTTTTGCAATCCAAAAAGGGAAAATAATTAAATGGCCACCATGATAAGAATATTATAGCAAATGTTTGGGGATGCAAAGATTAGAAGCTTCTTCTCCGTGGTATCAAGTCTTGATGGGTCGAAAACGAAAAATAGCTTATTTACGTATAGTTTTTGAACGACTCACCTCCACACCGCACATGTATTTGAAATAATTTCCGAACTCTCTTTAAAAATTTTGAAAAATCTAGTTACTTTTTAAAGATTTAAAGTTTTTTTTTCACTGGAGATATACTGATTTCAATCAATGATTATAGTTCAGTATTTATTTATTGTTCATTACTTACTATTTAGGGAAATTAAAGTGTTGCCTCTATTCAAGTGAAGCGTAGTGTATGACAAAAAGTTGTAAATGGCACAGGTATCTTATATCACTTATGCTAGACATCGTCCTGTTGTAACATACCACATTTCACTCAAGTCCAAAGTCATCAATTTGTGGAAAAAAAACAACTCATTTATCATGGATGTTCTCGAACAAATCAGGAACGATGACATTCTCAGCGAAAATGACACACCAAGCACTGAATTTGAGTGGATATGATGTGGAACAATATGTGGATCAGTCACCAGACACGCCAATGTTGTATTTTTAAATATCCGTTTAGAGCGTGCGTGTAGTTAAGTAACTGAAGTTCTGTTTGCACTTTGGGAGGGAAAATCTGCGTCAAATGCATTGACAAATTATTCCGAAAAAAACTTGAGGAATTAAGGATTATAAAACTAAAGAATAACGATGGTTATTCTGCATCTGTAAACTTCACAAATATTGAATCAGAACTAATAGTGGCCTCCATATACCGAAATTATAGCAACTTCCTAATAGATGATAAATTTTGGGTCATTGTGTCGTAGGTATCCTATTTTTTGTGGTAAGTTTTGGACATCTTCCAAGAAGAAGCTTTTTTTATTGCAAACAACTCTTACTAGTATATCTACGCATTGTTTAATTGGAAAGGTAGTTTCTTAACTTTGATGTTACCCTTAATAATTATCTCGTTCTTTCTGATCATGGAGCGAGGTTCTTAAAAAATCACTTATCCTTACAAAGCAGTTTGTGTCTCTTAGAAACTGTTCCAAGTTCCGAAATCAATTGTACTATCTTCAATATTTAGCTCCACTTGACTTGAATTAGTGCCGAGAAACAATCATAAAGATACATTTGATTGGAAAGAAACAATAATAAATGAATTAGCACAAAGATCGTTAAGAGTGTTTGTGAAATTAACAATCACTGTATAAGTAGATAGAGAAAAAGTCAAGGACGTCATGTTATGTCAATCAATTAGATACAACAGCAAAAAAAACAAAAATACTAAAGAGGGGGTATAGATACAGGTGCTTACGTGGTATGCCAACAAGTGGCTATTACAAAAAAGTGCTCGCACAAAAAACTATCTTTTCCGGGTTTTCAACAAGCGATAGATACAAATGTTGTAGGTACACTTGGTGCCAGTCAAGGTGAATAAGCTAAGCTACCGCTATGAATTGTGAGCATGTTCAAAAGCTTACAACGCTATGTATTCCGATATGGAATCAGATGTATCTATGCCTGGTTATCTTATCCAATAATCCATCGATTTTGCGCAATCAATCTGAATCCCATTGACCACCTCCGCTTGACTGGAATAAACAGTTAGAAGAGTGAAACAGAGACACACAAATATAATATGCATAAAATGAGAGAACCAGTTTCGACAGATACAAGTGCATGTAGCAAATACATTTGTAACTGTTATATTGTATCTCGAACAAAAATGAAATTGCAAGCCACAAGAAAACAGGTACCGAGTGGGTTTTTTTTTTTTTTTTTTCTAAAAGATACTTAGTATACAGTACTCGAGGCTGAAGGTTGACCAGTACGTAATGTGGAACAGTGGAACACTTCCTGCATCAGCAAGCTCTCCGATTTCCACAGATACTTCGCATGCAAAGCGCAACTAATACAAATGGGATGGTAACTCGTGTATCTGCATCTGTATCTGTAGTACCTTTTTTAGACGAGTCGGTCGTCATATGTATTTATTGTTGTCCAAGGTTAAGATAACGGTAGGCGTGATACTCGCGCTCTGCACCTTCCCTGGCCGAGTGTCTATTGTGGGTAGGTGTTGTACCGCCGCGCCGATCGCATGCATAAAATATAGTTCCACCCGCTGCCCTCGCACAGGCCCAAACGGGAAGTGAATAGTGAATAAATAGAAATGTGATATTTTGCATTTTGAGTGTTTTTTTTTTTTTTTGAGTGATATTGCCGGTGTGTTGAGCATGATGGGCACACCCGATGCATTTGTGTAAATTATGGAATAAGATATAAGATAATTGTTATTTCTTGTTTGGTGGTCACCACAAGTTGGTGTTGACCTTTGATTTAAGATACCGTTAATCAGTAATGGAGATTTTCATGGAAAATTGTAGAATTTTTCACGCACGCATTTGAATAGAAATTCTTCAGTTTTCAGCATTAAGAACAATTGGAACGTGATTGAGCTGTCAGCACGACTTAAACGTGTTACGAAAGAATTGTGATTAATTGAGTGAAGCAGTTCTTGAACTTTAAGCTTCATAAAATTTTTTTACAGTGAGTTTAGTACAGTACAATTTTACCATTGAACTCCACTGTTATCGGGGCACCTTGAATATGAATCATACGTTAAATAAACACTTGCCTTTTGCTTATATTCGTAACACTGAGTGTCTGTGGCTCAGTGGATAGTGCTTTGATGGTCACAGGTTCAAACCATGGAAGGAAGATCCGCCATTTTTTAATGGTTCTACTTCATACGAGTACAATTGCCCAAATAAGGCTTCAGAGACAGTGATGAACTGTAGGTCCAACCCCCGCTATTAAAGTATGATTTCACGAATGAGTGAAGATGAAGCCACTTGGCCCCTTTTTCCGCTCGCACCCAATTCCAGATATTGAGTGAGTTTTTCGTAACGTTACATCCACCCGAAAGCGGTAGAATCTGTTCCCGACGATTTCCGGATTGTGCTCGGTCTTTTTAAAGGTTCCGTACCTCAAAAAAGAAAAAATGGAACTATAAGAGGACCACTTCGTTGTTCGTCTGTCGGCCGCCACCGGTTTTCAAAAGAACTCGTGGAGGTGTCAAGGTGAAATTAATACCAAATACCTACAATTTCCGTCCCTTAAAGCTTTAAGAGAAGCTGCTTAATCGACGCAGTCATAAGTTAAGGCTGTTTATAGAATATTTTGATACTCGTAACTTTAAACCTTAACATGCGAACAAAAGCGGGAAAACTATTCGAGACTCGACTCCCGTGATGGACGAATAATACTCGGACCTACAAGTTTATACGGAACCTTTGTTTCGCGAGTCCAACTCGCACCTGGCCTGATTTTATTTAATCGCACTCAAGGGATTATGAATACCCTTATCATGCATTGGTATTAAGGATAAGAATGTGCCTTACAAACTTCACTGGACAGCTGTGAAGAGATTGATAATAAATTCTTTCTTAAATAGTTCAGGGATCACGCTGTAACAAGGATGGTCGAAAGACATGAGGATTACAATGAACCGAACTTCATTCTGTAATCGTGAGGACCCCCCGCGAACATATGATAAGATGAGCCCTAAAATCAACCAATTGATGAAGAATTTGTTCTACATTTTCACTGCGAATGCACAGGCTTATTCAAACTAAAGTATAAGGCACAGAGCTTTCCAAGAATTTGTCCGGGGTTGCATCTTTAAATCTAAATAACTTAACCCGTGGTTTATGGGTTAGTGTGTCGGCTGGTGAGCGTGAGGTCCCGTGTTCAAATCCCGGTATGAACATCTTTCAGTCCTCCAACGAGAACAATTGTCAATATAAAGCTTCTGGGGGCCGTTCGGACTCGGACAGTAGATCCCCAACCATCGCCATCAAACATAAGGTAGGTCAAAAAGAACCATTACCAGCCGGTGATTTCCGCTCGACGGTCTGTACCCTGAAGTGGACACTGAATCATGCAGCCTCACAACTGAGTAAGATCCACTGGCCTTTGAGAAAAATTAGACTGGGTATGGCCAAAAATTGGAGGTAGATGCCTTGGTTAAGAATGATATTACTGAGAACACAGGCCAACAAAAAAAGGACAACGACCTATGTCCCTACAACTGGAATGTTAGAAGCAAACGATTAAGTCGTCTAGCAACCCTTCCGGTCAGCATTGCCTTCCAACAGACGCGTTGGATCCACGTTCTGATCAGGATTTGAACGTGGATTCCTGATCAGAATCAGATCGTGGCAAGCCTTAATTCACAAACAGTCTCATCTGTCCGTATGCTGCTACTGACTTGCAAGCTCCTCGTTAAGACCTATGAGCTCCGAGAAAATGAAGACGAGCGCGAGAGCTGCGTCATTAAATGTATAGAGAAGTACCATAAGAGGTTTAAGGCAAAGAACATAAGCCTTGTTGCAGCGACACAATCGATGTCGGACAGACTGAATCATCAAACCGTCGGTCTTGATGATCGACAAAAATGCCCCGCATACGACTTTAATGTGAAATGAGTGATGGTCTTGCTCAACTTCAATACGGCGCTAGATGCCGACAGACTTCCCGCCTAACTTTGAAAAACAGCTTAAAAACTGTGTTGAGATGTAAAACTGTTCAGCTATAAACTTCATCATCGGATACTGTCCAAATTTGATGTCGAAATGATTGCTCGTTTGGCTGTCTTTACCAATTTTCTTAACCACGATGTCAAAAATAAAACATTGACTGAAGGTTGATCCAAAAGGTGATTTTTAAATCGTCGCAAAACAAATTTGCTTCCCAAATAATTGCCTCCACCGCAGTCCAGAGTCAAAATCTGAAATCTGATGAGACAAAAGATAATTCGGTTTTTCACTTACCTAAATCCGGAATGGAACTGGATGGCTCCTCACAGCCCCCGCCACCGTTGGAGCCATTCATACTCGCACTACTTCCACTGCCGCCTAGAACACTCGACGAGCCGCCCGGCGGCGATGTATTCTTAATTTTTGGCGGCGGAGGCGGTGGCGGTGGCCTCATCGATGTCGATGAATTATTATTACAACTACTGCCGCTGCTGCTGCTGCTTGAAACCACAGGGGTGCGGAAGAGTCCGGAGCTATTTTGCATTCCATTTTGATTGCTACACGATTGACTCGGTGGAGGTGGCGGCAACGACCCCACCGTCGACGTAGACTCATCCATTTTGGTGCTGCCATTATTCGTGGATATAACGTTCACATGTCGTGACACAATGTACTTTCGCGAACTAGACGGATGATCGTCAACCGGTGACGTCATTAGGCGCATTTTTTCCGACGAATGCGGAGGTGGCGGTGGCGGCACCGGTGGCGATAGAGACCTCCGGCGTTGACTATCATCGTACAAACGACCGTCGCGTATCACACGCACTTGTTGGATATGATGATGTTGTTGCTGCTGCTGCTGCTGTTGCTGATGCGGTTGCTGCTGCTGCTGGTGATGTAGATGCGAGGACGTTGGTGAATGACTTCGGTGCAAATGTTGCAAATGCAATGATGTCGTATGATGTTGCTGCGACTGTTGATGTTGATGGTGTTGTTGCTGTTGCTGTGGAGTTGCACGAGTTATAATTATCTGCGGATTGCCTGGCAATGTTGGACTGTGCGACAGAATTGTCGACGTTGGCGATCGTGAACGCCTAGTGTCGGGAAGAATCTGAGCATAAGAGCTGCCAGGCGATAGCTTTATACTGCTGCGATGAACGTATTCCACTCGTGGTGAAAGGATAATCTTCTGCGCGGGTACATGTTGCGTTGATATTGATTGATGCTTGGGCGATTGTATCTGGATGTGATGATAGCGTGAGTGTAGGTGACTTTGACTTTGGTCACGCTCTCTATCATCGGGATGCATCATGTCCAGGTCAATTGGTTCTGTCTTGATAAGTTTTGCCTCAATACATTGCATTTTCTTCATTTTATCGCCTATCGCTTTTTTAATAAAAAAAATATAAGTAAGGATATTCCTCCGGTAAAATAGTTAGTTTATATTTATTTCGATTTCAATTTTTGGCATTGGATTGACTTCCGACTTGGATGCTTGTGTTTTTTCTGAACTCTTCTCGTAAAAATCCAACAAAAGATTACGTTCTACTTAAAATCAGTCTGTGAATATTCTTTGTTTTTTTTTTTTTTATTTATTAGGTTATGTTGAATTTCCTCTGCTATTTTTGTGTTATAATTTCTTAGTTTTATTTTTAAATCTTTAAACCTAGTTCAGCCTTTCGAGTTGCAATTTTTTTTTATAGTATATTCCTTGTTTTATCAACTAATGCATTCCGAGATTAATGTATGCAGGGTTTATCAAATTTTACAGCAGCAAATACTATTTAATAAATTTTATTTTATTTTTGTTTAAGTTATCTGAAAAGAGAAAAAAAGTGACAAAAATTACTAAGAGTTGGAATTAATTAAGAAGAAAGGATAAAAAATAAAGGTTCGGAGAAAAGTTGTTTTTTGCTTTTCATTTGAAAGGGAAGATGAATCTTAAAGTCACAGCTTTAAGTCGATTAATTCAATTTCAATGAAACTTGGCATGGAATCGGACCTAAACATGAAAACTTCATTTTGTAAAAAAACAGAGCGTTGGACCAGACTAGTAAAAGCAACGAATTTGATGTAATTCGGTGGTAATTTCCATTTTTTTTTTTTAGAAAATATAAGGGTTTATGTGTACCCTTATAATGCTTTATCAATTCTGGTGGGTAAAATAGAGAAGGTTTCTCTCAGTTATAATGAGTAGGAAAGGAGTTGAACTGCTAAAAACAGAGTTTCTATATTTGACTGTATGCCCGGAGTTGGACTAAAGGATGAGCATGGAACTAGCTAATTCACTGGCAGCGATAAAAGGACGAGATCCGATGAAATAACCTTGCTTTCGATATCACTCGGTTTTGAGTTCTTTCGAGTAGGTATAGTATGGTCTTGGTCTGGGTACCTGCCCGGATATTGTGCAGGTATTGCGGCAAATGTACGCGAAACAAATAGGTCGTCGGTCTTATGATCAATCCAACTTAAATTTTAATTGATGCACATTTCGAGGAAATTCGTTCGCCTACAACGATTTATGTAAGTGCCTTTCATAGACAAAGTGTGGCTGTAGAAAGATTAAAGAACATTAAGTTTTCGAAGCATTAAAATCTATTCTGTACGCTATAAATATCGGAATCTGATTAATAATAAGGAGCCACAACAGAGTTGAAATGACGCCACCTTAGGGCATGACTCAAAAATTAGCGTTCCCTTTTTTCTGTCCTTTGATTTAGCAAGAGTTTCTTTATGGGTCCTGCCTTGCTGCATCGTCATTTTGCTTTCTCGACGCAATTTACCTGGAGAGTTTTTGCTCATTTAATCTCACATACAGATCTGTTCAAAATAATAGGGAACATCACTTATAAACAGTACTTTTGTTTGTTTCCACATTTCCTTTCCATTATTAGCAGTTAATCCTTCACGTGAATGGTGTTGTGGTGTAAAGTTCAAAAAAAGTGTTTTCAAGAGTGTTCAAAATAATTGGGAATTTTCTTTTCTCTTTAATATTTCTATTCAAAAACAATACTTGCTAAATTAAAAACAGTAAAAAGGTGATTGTTGTTTCATTCTATAAATAAAGAACTGTACGTAATTGCAAAAATACCTTTGTAGATTTATTAAAATTTGCGGCGTAAAAGGCGTTGTTGTGAGGAAGAAGATCGCGTTATCAAAAAACTGAAAAACGAGGGAAAGACTCTAAAGTTTATTGCAAACACTTTGGGAAGGTCAATCAATTTCGTTTTCAATGCACTTTCAAGAACTCCACAACAAGAAACAGGAGGTAGACCAAGACCCCCACTGATGACTGCCACATTGTTTTGCTAGCCAAAAAATATCCCTTTTTGTCATCAAGAGCAATTGCAGCCAAACTTGATAACATAGTCAGTGCCCCAACAGTCCGAAGAAGATTGCTGCAAAATCAGTTGCCTGGAAGGATCGCTCGCAAAATTCCACTACTAAGTAGAAAAAATATCAGAGCGAGAAAGGATTTCGCTTTGAGTTTAAGAAACCATTCCAAGGAGATGTTTCGTAACATTCTCTTGAGTGACGAAACTAAGATTAATTTATTTGGTTTTGATAGTGGTAAAAATGTTCAGCGACCTCAGGGAAAAGAGTTCCACTTCAGGTGTACAAAAAAAAACTGTTAAACATGGAGGCGGGAGTGTCAAGATGTGGGGCTGCTTTTCTTGGTTCGGTGTTGGACCTATTGTACAAATAAAAGATATCATGAATAAATAGATTTATCGTGATATCTTAAAGGACATGATGTTACCATATGCTGAGGACAATATGCCGTTGAGATGGCACTTCCAACAGGACAATGATACCAAGCACTCATCGAAGTTAGTAAGGGCTTGGTTGAGGGACCATCAAGTGTCGGTGTTACCATGGCCTTCTCAGTCCCCCGATCTCAATCCCATTGAGAATTTGTGGGCGGAACTGAAAAGATCTTTAGCGAGACAGACCTTTCAGAACAAAAGTCAGCTGTGGACCGGAATTGAAAGCTATTAGAAGGCCATTCCTGTGAGGACGTGTCAAAAACTTATAGATTCTATGCCAGGTCGAATAAGTGTTGTCCTTAAGAACAAAGGCGGTCATTCTGGACATTAGTGTAACGTAAAAATATTTTTAATGTAATAGAGATGAAAAAGTTAATAAAAATGTTGTTTTCGTATCACTTATTTTTGGAAAAACGAATGTTTACTTTAAATTTCCCTAATTGGAAGTGGTTTAAATCACATGGTGAAAAAAAACCGAGAATAGGAAATTTAAAAAAAAATTTAAGCTATATATGGACGAAATGATGTGCTAAAGTTAATGAATACTAAATATAAGCTATTAAGTTTCAAATATTTTCTACAATCCTTGAAATTTGTTTGGTTTTTTTCTTTCCCTATTATTTTGATCAGCTGTGTATAAACATTTACAAAGCAGCAGTATTTCGTTTCTTTCTGACCTTAAGAACGAGTTCCTTTTCAAGGATTCATATCTACAGTTCAGACATTTTATGGAAATCAATTAAAGTCAGTAAGGACATCTTTATTATTGGATTCTGTCTTTCGAGCGAATGAGTTCCTGATCATTTATATTCTGGAGAAAGAGTTCCTGCATATGCGAAGCAAAGCTCCAATTGAGGTACTCATAAGTCTGTTCACTCTTTTGCATCGTTCAATCGACTTGGAACCTTTGTTATGCAACATATTGTAAATAATTTGAGCTTAGTTCATATTTTGCCTTATCAGGACCTGAAGCTAATGCTGGCTAGCCTGTTTCATTAGTCAAAACTTCTTTTCGTGACTTTCAAATAAATTTTTAAAGATTTGAATCGCCATCATTTGCATAAAGGTTAGATCTTCGGTACCGGAGTCTATTCCCTGACAGTGACCATCCGGAAAGACTGCCAAAAACTCGCAAGTTATGGGACAATGAACAATTTTTGAAGTTTCTAAGAAAATGACAGATCAATTTTTTCGAATCTTTGTATACAAATCGTACGCCTAGGCCACCAAATCTTATTGGATCACTTTCAGTCATTTGTGAGTCACAAAACAAATGCTACAAATCGCATCATATCCTGAAGCCTGATTGATGACTCAACTGCAAAAACATGTCCCATAAATTGTCTCGATTGCACGGAAAGCCGCATCAAAATCGGTCAAGCAATTCTGAAGTTATAAGCACACAAGCAAGCAAGCTTCAAGTTTTGGACAATCTAATCTAGCAAATAGTGAAAAGCTTCTTCAGAACCCATCAAAATTTGAGCTTGAGATGAGGCAAGACCAAAGAAAAACAAGGATCAAGGAAGGATTTATCATGACTTTAACTATTAACAAATTTTTAAGTGCATACTGACCAATTCCATTAAGCCTCTTTTCGAATAGATTTTTCATCCTTTAAGTAACACTTGTGCCCATCGTACTTAACACTGTATTGTGTCTCCCCTTTACATCCCTTAACACGCTCAACAACTAACTATAATGCAAAACATCACCTAACAAACTTGGTATTCTAAATCGATCATAAGATACCCAACCGTGTACGTGAGCCCATTAGAGTCCTGCGAGTGCGAACGAACATTTTGGAGTCAATACAAGCACACATCGGGGTATACTTGGTATGGCATCCACTGCCTTTGACCTTGTCCTGGCTTACTGATTGACAGCGGCAAGCACGAACAGTCCTACACACAAGCACATGTACTCGCATCCACCCTTCAGTTTATCATTTGGCAAGGCAAACGAAAATAAGAGAGCCAAAGACGCGTGTGCGTTCATAGATCTCTGCCTTAGCGTTACCGACCTTACCTCATCCTAAGAATTTGAGGTAGGCACTCTTGCCCCACTTTGGTGCGGTGTTGCAACCCATTTCGGGGGTGGTTGCTGGTTGATTAGCTGAAAGAACACATCATTTGCTTCGGGGCTCTCTCTTTCATCCCCCCCAAAATTGTTGATACACACGTAATGCGTACGAAGGGAAGGTAATTCTTTTCATTCCTTTGCTCGTTTTCTTTTGTTAATATTGACACTAGATGGGGTTATTGATGAAATGACAATCAATTAATGGAACGAAATTAAATTATCCATTGGACATGTTAACTGTCGCCAATTCCAATGACACATACATGTACGTCTGTGAACTAGGTCGTTACAAAATGATGATTCCACAGGAATCTTCACATCTTGCTTGATGGAAACAATCAGGAGAAATGGACACGAGCTGAGAAAAAAGAAACCAATGAAAAGGGGAAAGGGAACGTTGCAAGCAGTGATGAATTTGAACTGAATGTACAAGAGTCTAGGGCACTTTGCGTCAAAAATGGCGACGTTTGGACATATAATATATTATCGACTCCGAAGTTGTTTCATGATAGAGAGAGACTGCGTTCGATAGAGAGGTGGATCCGCGAAAAAGTGAATGGTGTTATTTTTTGAATCTGTGACTTCCTCTGCTTAAAAGTTCGACAGACTAACCACTGATTCATGGACTCTCAAAAGAATAATTTGGTTTTAAAAATACAATTTTTCTTTCAACGGGTCACAAATACAGAAAAAGGGAAGCTCTAGAAACGAAACTGAGGATTTGAGGTATTTTGCCAAAGCCATTTCTTTGATAAGACAATTTATAGCCTCAAATTTTCGGAACGCGTTCCCAAAGCTCAACATCAGTATTGACAAAATTCATCACCGACAGAGAATCTATCCACCTCCAGTGCAGGGTACCTCTGTATCATTCCGGATCCAAACCTTAACTGGCAACTAAAGTAACAATCAATAAAGCCTAAGGCATTATGTACTTTCCTTGCTCTAAAGGGATTAAGACTACCCTTATAATAAATTTTCACAAAGAGAGATTTCTTTTTATTCCGATTGCTCCATGTTTGGAGTCCGAATAGAGACGGAGACGCAGTAGTTTTGTCAGACTACTATAACTTGTCCACCTACAATTTTTTCTTGCATTTAAACTTTGGACATGTTAACTGATCCAATTGAAAGGGTGGCGCTGGCCAATCAAGTCACTCAGCCGTCGGATGTGCTTACATATTACATTCATTGAGATCAACTGTCCGACCGCGTTTGAGGGGTTTATGATCCCCATAAGAAAACTCTGGAAGCAGATCTCAGACGTCTTGTACCAACTTTATGATACTTAAATTAAACGGAATGAGAAGCGGGTCAAAATCAAACATGGTTTGGATGTGGTAATTTTTCTGGGGAACTTAACGCTTTAAAATAGTACGGCGTCTTTTATTACGAAAGCCTATTTCGAGAAGGAATAATAAATACTTTGCCGAATATTAATCACCACAAAATAAGGATTGAAGGGAGAAATATTGATTCCAATGACTTGACCTGGACCTTCGTCAACAAGCATGTCATCGTCCATCCAATATCATGGACCAGGCGGTGTTAAAATCCACATCTCTCAGTGCGAACATGAAATTCAAAGAAAAGGCGAAAGGGTTCTTCTATTTACTCAAAACTACTTTGAAACAATGATGAAGATATTTCACTGTAAAATAGACTTTTTGGAGCGACGAGGATCACTTCCACTTGAATGGTCACCCACGTAGGGTGTTCCAGAGTCAACGAAAACGTAATCCGTAATCGAAATACCAACCGCCGCACCGACGGATGGAACCGTTGAGTCCATTTATTTTTCAGCCAGAAGACAAACCATAAATGTGAGAATAGCCAACTATGGACGAGTGATTAAACATTTTTTGTTCAGTAAGTTCGCGAGCACATTCATCTTTCTTAACACATGCGTGGTTTAAGCAAGACGGTGCGACTACCGCCGGTACTTCCGTGGATTTACTCCATGAACTTTGCCAAAGAAAACTGCTCAAAAGCGATCGCCGAAGTAAGGAACCTTGGTCTAACTAACTGTCAGGGACTATGGAGATTGAGAAGCACCTAAAACTCAAATCTTCCGATTCCGGTTTGGTACTTTCCAGAAATGTTAAAATTTGCTCGTGCACCAGGTTCATACAGTCTCCCAATAAGAATAATTGTTCTGTTGTCATTGTGCCTAATTCACCAAGGTTGTATCTTATACGGGCGATGGGCTGGATTTCTTTTCGCAAAAAAAAAAACTGTTGATCTTTTAACTGCAAGGATCAATAAAAACTACTTGCCAATTTGGTTTAAGCTTTATTCCATAGAGTGGAGCCTCAATGACAATCGAGTCGCGACAAAAGCTTTGAAAAAGTGCGTTTAGTTTGTCGGCTTAATTCTTAAGTTCATTAAACCAGTAGAAGAATCGAAAAAAAATCGTTCTACTTCGGAG
Organism: Orthonevra nobilis; assembly: GCA_963555765.1. Taxonomy (NCBI): domain Eukaryota; kingdom Metazoa; phylum Arthropoda; class Insecta; order Diptera; family Syrphidae; genus Orthonevra; species Orthonevra nobilis. Next base: position 9,789,508 of record OY743227.1, on the reverse strand, counting down.
AACTTTCTGGAGTTGAGGCCAGGCTAAGGAGTGGTCGATAACCATATGCCTGAGGAGGTGTGGTACGAAACGTATTTCGTTAAATCCCCTTAGCAAGTAGAAAATAACATCCACCAGATCTATGCCTACGCTGATTTAAGAGCTAAAATGAATGCCAGTTGGGTTTAAAAAAATGCATGGTTTACCCAGCAACTATATCAACAGCATTTGCGGTCAGTTGGCCGCTCAGAAAGTTAGGTTCTGACTTGAATCTTAGCCTCAAAAGTTCTGACGGAACCAATTGTAAAATCTATTAATAGTTATCTAAGAGTGTAAAAATCTGTTCCAAGAGTTTACCGTGGCTAAAAATTCCCTTAAATTTTTTACTTACAAGATGAGCTAAAAGATGTATGAAGGAAATTAAAAAACCTTCTGAAAGGAGAAAAAAGTGACATTTCAGCGGCGCAGTGAAATATCTTCGGTCGAGGCTAAACATGAATGGCGAGGTTGACTTCCATCTAAATGGATTAATAAACAAACAAACTTTTACGTTTTGGGGAACTCATAAACTACGTGTGGCTAAACGGTGATTGTTACTGATACCTGAGTTTTTTTTTTTATTATTTGTGACTGATTTCAACAGGATGATTTAAACTTGAAATCACGGGTCTCTGAGAACAAGTCACTGTACAAGCTCGCAAAGAAAATATCCGACAGGCGTAAATGGGAATTGAAAATATAACTTGAAAATATTTTCAAGTTATAACAAAACAACTTTAGCTGATTTTGGGCCACCCTGTTTTCAAAAAAAAATAAATAGTTTTTTAAGGAATTAATGCGTACGGTTTGAAAATTATCACAATTGGAAGAAAAATCATTTAAAAAAAAAGAGAACGAAAAACGTACCATAAATTTTAGCAAAATCTCCTTTAAATCCCCTCAAAAACGATGTACAAAAGTTTATGTTTATTTGTGTATATTTTTTTTGTTTATTTGCAATGATGAAATCCTTATTCCTTAAAATTGTTTCGCCAACAACACTTGTAATCCTGAGTTGGGTGAATGAGTTGAGTTGTTAAGGTAGGTTCTTATTAGATGATTAAAATTTTTTTTTACCACAAAGCACTTTTTTTTTCTAATATTAATTATTAAAAACTTATCACATGCCGCAAGAAAACCCACAGAACAAAAAAAAATCATCGATAGAAGATTGAAAAAATGATCACAAAATCAATCACTTTGCAACAAATTTTTCTTCTTTTGGCACCCTTCCTTAAAGGGATGCTTTTTTACACATATGTATTTTTTAGTATTTTGAATTTTATCACACAGCTTGCGATAACACCCCACCACGATTAGAGGGTGGGCAGCATAAATAAACGACACCATACACAATGCACACATTTACCGGGTATATAAGATATTAATATCAGGGTCACCGGAGCGAACAGAAACAATTTAAGAATATTTTAAAAATTCCTTGAATGCTTAGTCAAAACCTCCCCCGTCGAAACACAATTAAAAGCCACTGCTAATCCACACCGCTGACAGATGATGACAATAGTTACAGTTTCAGTTATCCACTTGCAAAAGCAAAAACTGTCACTTGTCAGCTGTCAATGGATGCTGGTTTCGACGCATTTAGCAGCTCTCCAAAAATAAATTCAATCCAGGTGAAGCTTTTGTTGATCAAGATTAAAGATTTAAGATTTCAAACAACAAACGAAATTCCTCGCCGGAGGTCACGATAGAATGGAGCGTGTGCTGCTGCTGATGATGATGGCTGGCACAGGCAAGTGTCCACCGACCGCACGACCGAACGACGACGTGTATCTATGAACGCACTCCGAATTAAAAAAGTATAGAAAAACTAAAAACATAGATACGAATATTCAAACACTCCTATCCCGACAGACCGTGTATCTACGAGAAATGATCGTCACACATATTTTTTTTTTCAAATATTTTCGACAAACACAATTTTTTTTTAATTTTATTTTTTCAAAAATAGTTGTACACCTCCCCCAGAGAAGGTTGACAATCCTTTTTTGTTCTTTTTCTGTATCTTTACTCACCCCCCGCACTTGGTTGGAAATTCTTAGACTCGAAAGAATTGTTTATAAAAAAAAAAGCGTATAAACAAATCTACACAATTGTTTGGAGACTTGTTCTTTTTTGTTTTTTAGATCCACGAACTGACTGACACACACAACAGGAAGCAACAAACAAATAAACAATCGAAAAATGTTTGTGCAGTTAAAAATTTTTTTATTATTATTATTTTTGCTTTCCACCATGCGAAGTGGAATAATATAAAAATTTTGCACACAGAGGGAACGAACCACTTCTTATGCCGTACTTTCTCTTACTGGTTTGTGCTACTGCTACCCTCCAGGATGAAAGTGAAAACTGAAAAAAAAAAGAAGAAAAAAAATGAAGAACCCCGACGACAAAACACACGAGACACAGAAACTATACGAACTTCGGCTATGGCCACACCGACAATCGACATACAGTGACACAGTACAGCACAGAGTACAGTGTGCTATGTTGTGCAGCTTGTGGCTTGTGGAGCGGAGGAGAGCAGCAATCAGCAAACAACAAACGCGCTCTCTCTCTGCTTCCGATTGTGTGAAAACAAATCCAAAAGCGAAAATGCCAAGAGAGAGAGAAAATAGAATGAAATGAAATGAAAACATGTAAACCGAGACCGAGACCGAGACCGAGGCGAGTCAAACGAATCGAAATGAAAACAAAAACACTAAAACACTGGGCCATGCAGCGGCGCTCGCTATAAGGGGGTTAATTTTTTTTTTCCTGTTTGATTGTGTTCGTGAGTGGGCTTGTGTGCAATGTGCCAGAGGAGACGAGACGACGGCATTGAACCAATACACAAGTGTGCCGGCCAAAGTATGAATTCCAATTTAGAATTTTTTTGTTTGGGGTGCAAAATGAGAATATGAGAGAAATGTTTGGAGAGAGAGTGAGAGTAACTTAAGTTTCTTGGGGGTATGTGGGAGAGCACCGGAAAGTGTAGCCGATTGGAATTTCGCGAAGAAACGAGCAGGATGATAAAGCTACTTGAGGTTGCAAAATTTGGCCATGTCTGTCAAGCTGTCTGTTACCATGTGCTAGATGTCGCTCAGCAGAGTTGTGCTCCTCCTCCTCCTTTTTATGCTCTAAGTAGCGCTTGCTAGTAGTGCCTTTATTCTGATGTCGCCAGATATTCCCCAGATAGTCTTGGGTCAAGGATTAACGAAGTGTTACGAAGTGTTCAGTGTTCAATGTTTCTTCTAACTACTATAATTATTTAATTTTCTGTTGGTTGCTTCGTCCCTGGAAGTGCCTTCACCAAAATTGTTAAATACCTTATGGGGTTGCTGAAGCATGTTTCTAGTTGCTATCCTTGAGTCATGGCAGGGTTCCCTACATCCGAACTGTCTTGATGTGGTATCCTTCAGCTGCAATCCAGTTCTGCGGCTATCTTCTCTCAATACTTATTCCTCTAGAAATGCTTAAATTTGACTCTGTCATATTGCAGGGTTTGACTGCAAAAGGTCGATCGTATTTATGATCTTAGGAAAGGTTTGTTTACTTCAGCAACCTGTATACCTATACATTTGCATAATTTTCGTTGTAGATCGTTGACTGTCTAGTTTGCTTATTTCAATATTCCGTTTGTGTAAAAAGCCTTCAACTCTTCAGGAACTCAACATTCCTGTGCCGTCAATTGCTGTTGTATTGAATATCTCTCAGTGTGAGGCCATTCGTTCGTTCGTTGCTATATATTGTAGCAGATGTTATCTTTCCTTATGGCATTTTCCTGGTGTAAGTTCTTCTTCCTTTCAAATTGGAAGTTTGAGCTCTTCTTTGTCATCTTTTCATTTGAAATGCATTTTCGTTGTTTATTTTCCGAAGACTTTATGTTACATAAAAAAGTGAAACTTGCTCAAACTAGTGTAGCTCACAAGCCCTTTCAATGGACTTCAATTTTATTTTCTTGGTCTACTTATCACTAAGCACTAAAAGGCTTTTGCCCCTATGAGGTCACTCTACATAAGATAGTGCGAACAAAAGATCGTCTTCTTCTTTTAAGTAATAAATTTTTGGGGCTGCTGTTGCAAACTGATACCACCCTACTGAATTAGATTTATCCACTTAATTCCGTGCGATGTTTCCATTCCAAAATTGATGATCGCTCACTTTGCCAAATACCGTAGAGGATCAATCGTGAAGATTTCTATCTAAAATGCCAAACTTGGAATGCTAACATAAATCTGGTAAGCAACATTTTCTAAGCTACAGTTTTCAAAACTGCAGACAGATGATCAACTATGCGTTAAAAATTTAGCTCAAATGAAGAGGGCCTTTTTGGTACTAAAGTAATCAACAAGAATTGATCTGACAGCAGAGTACGAATCAGCTTCATTCAGTTAGAATACGCAAATAAAGAGTGCCTTGTGGGTACTAATGCAATCTTCGACATATCGTAGGAACCACTGACATACAAATCGACATTTGCTGTCTTATTTTTCAATGAGAAATTAAGACTAGGCTTTTTACTTTAGATTGAAATATTGAGTATCTGAATGAGTCTAATCCCTGATCGACTGAACTTTATGGCAAAGATGTCAGCGAGTTATTCTAAGACTTCTTATTCTTATTCTCACGCTGATGACATAGACAAGACAGCTATTTTCGACTATATCATCTAGGCTCGCAATGTCTCCGATAAAGAATTCGCTCTCGCCATACGCACCTTCAAATGGGTTCCTTTAAAGTCAAAGGAGTATTCGCTGCAAAGCTTGTGACATTAAACGGTCGCGACTTAGAAATTTGCATGCACTGAAAGATTGGCTAGTGCCATTCTTTTGAGCTCTTTCGCAATTATAGCAGGGTACTATGGAACTACTTCGTGAAGATTCTGAGGTTGATGGCTGGATTTCCATTTGAGAAATGTCCACAATGCCAGAGGTAGTGGCAAAGCCTTTTTTGAATGATAAAGGTGAGCCTATGGTTTCATCCACGCTATTGAAGTTGAATCCAGAAAGTCGCTCTGAGAAAATCTAGATACAAATTGCATTGCTCACGATAAGAATGTTGATTGAAATGCAAAGGTCCTTATTTTTTCATTGATAAGAAACACATTTCGCTTGCATTTTGTTTATGTGGTTTATTTCATATAAGATGTGGTCCTCAAGATGTCGTTATCTATACAGTTTTTCAACATCCCATCTGGAAGTACTTGTTTCTTATCTGGTTGCTGTGGGAACCAAATTAGGACCCGATGTGGTCGTTATTGTAATAATTTTATCTTTTTTCTGATAGGGAAACTCAATGTACTATGACAGAAAAAAATCCCCAGCAACAGCTCTTGAGAACTATAACAGTGGCTTACAATAGTTATCCACGCGACTCAAGCAGGGCTGAAATTATCCACCTGCAATTTATGCAACAGGGTACGGCTCCTTTGAAATAGTACTTCACTTTCGTTTCCACACAGCAACACTTGCTGTTCATTTTCTTCCGCATTTGGGTTGGTGTGCGTTCTCATTTGAACCGCAAAGCCGTCTACACTCTACATAGTAATTTGCAAGAGCGCACTCATACACCATCCCCCAGACGACCTTAACACTGCTCCATTAAACTGGCGTTCAAGCTCAAGTACAAAACTTTTTCATTTCCGCCACCACACGATGTTCACGCGGCTGATTTCAAGACTTTGTGTGTATGCGAGAGAGCAGAGCATATAGCCCCGCTCTCAATGAAATATGTGTGGGTTTTTCAAGTTCAAATTTTCTCAAGGGGTAGCCAGCCGTAACCGTGTCGTGTGTGTGTGCACAAATAGAATGCGATTCCAATAACAAATCCATCACTGCCGGGATTGGGGAGGGTTGCCTTTGCCTAGGCCTATTGCCTAGCCTTCTGTTTATGATGCCGGAAGAGTATGAGGTCGAAAGAGCGATAGAGAGAGAGTGTGAGAGAGAGAGGATGAGCGTGTTGGGTTGGTGATATAAATAAATCGTAAGTGTATTGATGTTTGATGATATGAACGTTTTATCTCCCACATGGATGGGTTGATTGAGGATTTAAATGGAAGGAGTGAAAACCACCCCGTAGCCCGCTTGAGGGTCATAAAGGAAAATTGGAGAGAAAATGCAAAACGATGCGCTCTCTCAGCATAAAATCGAAAATAAGAGAAACAAGGCTGAATGGGAAACGGAGTAGTGAGAAAGCTTAAGTCGAGTATGGTATGGGTAGGTCGGGTGCACTGCAGGTCGTCATCGTTTATGTCGGCTCGCCGCACCTTTGTTGTTGTTTCGTTTGCACGTTCTGTGGATGGTTGATTCATATTGGATGAGGTGTGCGCTGGTGTGGTGCAACTCCCCCGACCGCATAGGGCCCACGTTTTTTTTTTTTTTCGTACACTTTGTGGCAGTGCGTTTGAGTGTCGGTTTGGGACTATGGATCTGTTCTTTTGGTTGTTTTCTTAATTTGTCGAGGCTAATTGGGGCTTCCGCTCAAGGTAAACGTACGCGCGATCATTGCCGGTATATGAGTCGTTTTAAATTGTGACGCTGCTGGTTCAGTTTTTAATTTCGTTGGCCAGTGTTTTAATTACGAAACTGCATATACATTTTTATCCTCGTTTTTTGTTAATGAAAACATATTGTAATGGGGGCAGATGCGTGCGGTGAATTTCTGAGACAGTAAGAGATGATGTATAGGACCGAGTCAGCGCCCAATGACTCAGAAGATTGAATTCAAAGTAGTTTTGCCGATCGACAGGCATAGTTAGGAACCTTCTAAAAATCATTCCTAATCAAAAATATGACTCAGTCAATATTTTTTACTAAATTTTGTTAATTTTAAAAATCGTACACACTAAACAAAATTAATAAAGTAAGACAACCTTCGAAATAGTCTTTGTTTGTAGTCTGAACTAAAATGCAACTGCAAACTTTTGTTCTCAATGAACTAAAAAACTTTTTTTGAAAACAATCAACCAAAGAAAGAAAGCGAATAAATAGGGATAAAAAACAAGGATTGGTCCCAGCACAGAACCTTGAGGAATCCCTTACGGGACAGTACTCAAAAAAGAGTGTGAGCTGAGATATTTTTGTATTTAAAATCTTAAATATTAAGCAATATGATTAGGCTTCCTCAACGCCTTTACCGTAAACTGATAGACTGATTGAATGAATGTATCTTATCAAAGTCACCCTTCACATCCGATCTGATCAGCTCATTATTCAGTCTTTATTTGTACACAATCCGCGTACACTATCCCATCCTTCTTTTCTTTCTTTTTCATTGAAGAGAAGATCACCTGAAGATCTGCCTTCGAAATGGATCGAGGACATCACCACTGATCGTCATTGAACACGCTTATTTTGAGGTCGCAGAAAAAGGTTCTAGTTTCGATTTAGGGTAATCAAATTACTAGGCGCTTCCTGAAAAGTCACTCCCCACAACCTTTTTTATGGTAGAAGCGCATAAATGAAGAAACTTGCATCTTTAGCTGTGAATTCGAAAGTTTAAGGACTTCTTCAATGAGTCTAAAAATCTTGATTCTGGGATCTGTAAGAAGCTTTCAGTTTAGAGAGGAGTCTATTGGTTTAGAGAGGAGTCTATTAGTCCAGAGAGGAGTCTATTTGTCCTTTTCTTGTATGTGTTGACATGTTAAAATTTTGTGGGAATTGAGGCATCGTACTGTCCACAGTTTTATTCGTTATCCAGTCGGTCATGGTTATTTTATGGTTATTATCAATCTCCTCGCGATAAGCAAGCTTAATCTGCAAAAGCCTTTCTTTCAAGTGGATTTCTGACAATAACTCCTTTAAACCACTGTGCTATTAATGGGGTTCATTTAATATTCACAATCGTGTTCTTTTTGGACTCGGAAGTGGAGCAAAAGCCGCTCTTGACTCATATGTGTCTGGATCGAAAAGAAGACAATCTTCTCACCTCGTAGGTCACCACGAGTATCTTTTGGCTTTTAAGCTAATTTTTTACGCGAATCGGAAGCTAGAAATCGATGATAAAGTATAAATGAGCATTTTGTTGAGTGGCCTCTTAAAATTTCATCAAGCAATGAAATTTAAATTCAAACTCATTGCCAGGACTTCTCAAGACCTAAACTCTTATTAATACATTAAAAAAAAAGCCTCGAAATAATGTATTCAAAATACAAAAGCCCACATCCTTATTATTTCTTTCTGCTTGTTGATTTATAATAAAACTTTGTTCGAAAACACAGCACGATGAGCCACAATAATGTCCTTTTTAAAAATAGCTCCATCTTCATACAACTGCGGATAAATGGCAAAAGTCCCCCTTGACAAAAAGGGATAACAAAAAAAAAAACAGTATTATTTGATTATTCGTTCGAAGCTACCCTTAAAAACTTACGGCCAAGTCCACCCCACCATAATATGTGTGTCATTCGGTATGAAATCCTGTTTTCACCCTCAGACTATGTTGAACGAAAAAATACAAAAAAAAAAAAACATTTTGTTTTTTCTTCAATCCAACGAAAGGACATACGAAAAAAAATATATGCAAGACGACCGAGCAACGGCAAGGATAACACAAAATAACTCTCTTTGGTCAAACTCTCTCTTTCTCCAGCATTCACCGGGTGCCCGATATTGCAATTTAGTTAGTCACACACACACACACACACACAGTGCAGAATGTGTGCATACATAAGTGCACCCACAGCATATGTTTAGGGGTAGTTGCAGCCACCCCTCAGATAATAATTTCACCTTGCAATCGGAATATGAAAAAAAAAAAACAATCAAGCCATGCGCATGCTCCCATGTCCTTGCCCTTGGTTGCGTTTGTCGTCTGTCACTGGTTCTACCCGTAGAGGCAGGCGCCCCTGAAATTTTTTTTTATACCCACTTGCAGCCATTACCGTGAGCCCTTCACCTTCAAACTGTATGCCTGTGTCTGTGTGTGAGTAAGAAATGTACGCGCAGGCTATGTGCAATTGAATGCACACCATGATGCAATCCTTTTTTAGTAAGAAGAGCTTTCCCATGGAACTTCCTTTGTTTAAGGCAAAGCTGTGACAGTATTCAATGAAGGCTGGCTTAAGGTTGTTTCCCATTCCTCGATCTGCGATTATCCTGTCAGGGATCATTTCATTTGAAGCACTAATCGGGAAGCAACCCCCTTGTTAACTGCTACTTAACCATGACAGCGAAATCATTGATGCTGTTGTAGTTGTTGTTGTTGTTGTTCACCTTCAATCCTTGGACTGCTTAAGTGTGTGTGGGTGTGTGTGTGTGTTTGTTGGCAGACAGTCTGAAGTCACATTATTAGTTTACTCCTTAGGATTGAAGGGTGAAATAAATAGATACAATAAGAACTTCACAAGGGACGACAGTTTCTTTTGTCCTTGCCACGAAGAAAGCACACACACGCACACAGACGAAAAAGGAAGTAAAAACGGAGAAATAAACAAATTGGTAAAATGCTGACGACACAAAGTCTTATTTCGTTGCCTTTTGAACTGCAATTTGTCCGAATGACTCCCCTGAGAGGGAGTTTTCCTTAGCCACCACTCTGGACCATTCGGCGAGAAATCTAGAAATGTGTTAAGTGCAAGGAAGTTTTTTTTGCTATCATCCCTTCAATGCTTATTATGGGTTCAAGGGGGAAATTGATCTCGTTCGGCAGCAGGGAAGGTGGATAGATGTTTGAGTCCGATTTGATTAAGGAATGTTCCAAATTAATTTCTTATCTCCCTTTTTTTCAAATTTTTTTACTCCCTGCTATCAAGGATTAAGGATTATATAATATTGAGGACAATTTTGAGAGTGTCAGATGGAAACGCAGCGTGATCTGTGCTGAATGCGATTTGATACGCTGTAATGCCTTCCTGGCGGATGATTGAAAAAGGGTATGAGGTTTAATTGAAGCAATGTGCTGTCGGGAATACTAAAGAGGACAAGAGAAATTACTAAGCTAACGTAGTAATTACATGCGAGCGCATTGAGGTTCTAGGAGGTCACAAGCCAGCAGGTTAGTCTGGGCAGTATAAAGCTTAGTACAAAATGGTTAGCGAACATATACCAGCCACCCAAGATGGTTGTGATCCCGTGGACATTGTGACGAGCGAAAAAAATGCATGGATCAGTTTTCTGAAGATCTCCGATCCGCAGAAAACTTCCACTTCTCATTTGTCTGCCAGAGGGCCCTTCAGAGCCCTTTTTTACCTTTTTTTTACCTCGATGACTGAAAATTGATATAAAAACTGCCGCAAGAAATAACCTCTCATTCGTGCTGTCCATAAATGCCCATGGAGTGAAAGCAGGCGCAACGATCTGGCAAACTTGCAAATCTTGCTCATGCAAGCTCCGAATACAAAGGAGAACGCTTCGGCCACTAGCCTGCAATACAAACGCCAGTCTGACTCTGTTTGAAATAAATGAGATCAACGATCGGGTCGAGTCCCTCCACCTCCATTATTCCAAAAACTTTTCAGTGGTTGTGAGTAGCTTCAATACGGCATAGTTTACGTACAAAAAGTGAAGCTTGGACCTACAGCTTATTGCCTACTCCGAATGGCCCCAAAAGCTTTACTGTGGCAGTCTACTATTGACTATTGACAGATTTTCAATCACTTTCGAGAGGTTGCGCCGTAACAAAATTCCAAATTTAATTTCGCAGATTTTGAAGTTTGCATCGTCAACACAATGGTTCGGGATAACTCTTGGATTCGCCAGTTTGAATTCGGATCAACTTACGACTTTCGAGATTCACAAAGGACAAATTTATAAATTTCTTGATCCCTCAATGCCTAATAAAACTGGTCAATTTGAGCAGCTTCTAGAAAAGATATCCAAGTGCAGTTCATTGTTGATATAGGTATTTCCCAGAACACCAATGAACATTCAGAGACAAGGTTCTTCGTGCAAGCTCCCTAATTGCACAGTAACTAGGAAACAAATTCCCAGAAAGTCCAGCAGCCCCCAACACAAATTAACGACTTTTTATCACAATCCAATTAAAAGTCCATCAGAGATTGTTCCCATAATCCTACAAGTCATTGTTTCAATCCTTTGTTCTAAAATCAAATATATACACAAAGGAGTCATCCTTACCAAAGGACATTGACCATGGAAAGTCATTCGCCAATGCTCAGCGGTTGGCAGCGCCCTCATCGGTTACAGATAAAGGATTCAAGTGTCATTGATTCATTCCCATTGCACTGGAACACATACACATGTACATATATCCTTTTACGCAAAGCAAATAATGAAAGCTTGAGCAAAGATCCCGAAAAGTTGGATAATATTTGCCTTTTCATGTCGGTCCTTTGATGCGAGGAGTGTGATGTTCTTAAAACTTACACATCCACAAGCGGGCCAAATAAAAAGAGGTCACATGGTCGATGACTCATAAGGATTTCGCCGTCTCCTTTGTTGGCCCGATGATAAAATAAATGAATTTACTTTACACATTCCTTGAAACTGTGGATTGGAACGATGGGAATCTCGCCTGGTGGCGTTGAACTTCTTTCTACGCTTGTTTCTTTATTTTTTTTTTGTATAATAATTGAGGTTAAGGACCATGGCGAGGTGTTTCAATGAACCTTGGAGACTGAAGGGAAGATTTATTATTATTAGTGTTTTTTGGGTTGGATTTGGCAGAGATCCCAGCGAGGATGTGCCTTGATTTTGAGTAAAAAAGTGTTGAGAGCTTAAATTAAGGGTGTCCCATTTGTTTTGGATGAGGCACTCATTAGGCACACAGAAACTGGCAGCGATTATGAAAAACGACCCCACCACATGTGAGTCATACCACAACGCATATAAGCAAAATAAGTCTGCAAGAAGACAAGAGAATCTGGAGTAGTCCTTCTTGGGGATTGAAAAGCGCAAATTTGGATCAGTGCCAATATTTTATACTTAAGGGCTGCTTCAGATAAGTGATGCGATAAATTGTTTGATGCGTAGTATGAGCGGTTGGACGTCTAGAATTTTAGACATATTTTGGGGGAGCATTCGCCAACACTAAATAAGTTTCAAGGCCTAAGGCGAACAGCTAGCTTTATTTAATAATCTTTAAAAAATACTTTGCTGCATGTCTGTTATGAATTTGGGTAAAGATTTCTTCTCTATGGTGGTGCACAGAGAAAACCTACGCCCAGTGTACAATTCCAGCTATTGAGATCGATAAAATCCGCTTTGTAAGACTTGGGATTGATCCCCAATCTTTTGGTGGTAAATTTGATTGCGCACTTAAGCTGTACCAAATATTACAAATCAATCATCGGGCCTACAAAATCCAAGTCTGGTGCCGAACTGTTGTCTTCCTGAAACTTACAAAATGATATTCCGTAACTAGCCGTGACCCGCAACTTCGTCCGCATAAGTTTCTTGAACTTGGAAAAGTTATAGGACACAAAAAGGTTTACTCATCGCCCTGTGACAGCAAAACGAACTGACTGTTCAAAACATGTCATATCAGAGGGCCAGACTATAAAATGAATTAACAAGAAGGATAGACGGCTAAAAGCCCTAGAGCCTTTTCAGAGTTCATTCATTCGCTCTCAAGCAGATATCGGTTGCAAATATTAAAAAGGCGTTTATCTTCCGCAAGGATTCGCGGTCGAAAGACTTTGTAAGGTCCCCAAAACAAAGTGAGGCTACTGGATTGAGTAAAAGAGCTGCTCGAAAGTCTTCAGGAGGAGGGACAAGTGAAAGTCTGAAATATTGAAAAAGGCTAGTGCAAGATTGGCGATCCGATAAAGAAACCATGATCCCTAACTGTGTGGTCCCAAAGACCAAGCATAGCGGCTGTTTCTTAATGGTCTGAAGAAGTTTCCCCATCTCCGTTGTTGGAGACCGATAGATGGGAAAAAAGAATGAACTCACTTTACCCTTTGACTACTAAGCTATTGATTAACTGAAGTGCAATATGATAATATAAGTCGAAGATATTGATTTGATTGATTGGAAACTATTAAAATCTTGACAGATACCATGTTTGTTCAAAAATGGTGACTATTCAAATTTTGCAGACAACGTTAATTACATTCTCAATTTTTCTCTCATTTTTTTTTTACGGTTGCTGACACGATCAGCCGGTTTGCCTTTTAAGTTTGCTTTCACAGATAAAAAGATTAGACGCGTATTGGTCTCCACGGCGGGTTTTTGCTGTCCAAATAAAATGCATCCAAGAATTTTTGTGTGATAATAAAAATTGAGTTGTCCAAAGCACTTGAAATGTTGACTGCGAGTCCATTTTGGCAGCAAAAAGTGAAAGCTCTTTACAAAAAGCCGAGAAAATTTAATGACGGCCACCACAGAAAAAAGTAGTTATGGATAATCGTCAAATCAAAGTGAGAGAAGTTCCGAATCCTTTGTCTAATGCCATGCAATATAGCGGCTGAAATTGCTTAATTTGATCGAGAGAACCGTCGCAGGAGCATCGCTTTTTTTGGAAAAAAAACAACACAATAGTCATGCCTCAGTCACCGTATTCATTGGACTTTACCCCATGCGACTTTTTCCTGTTCCAAAACTGAAAGGATGGCGCTCTGCCACGATTGGGAAAAATATGCCCTGCGCCTGTATAGGAAAGAGAGAAAGGAATAGTCGAAATTTAACACTCGAATTTCTGTAACGCCGGCGCCCGGATATGGCAGTTGACCTGAAGACGCCGACAACCGCGTTCCCTATTTTTCTTTTTTTTATTTTTTTTTTCTTCAGTGTCTTTGTTCGCACCAAATTTACATTGTTGGACATTGAGCCACCAACAGGCTTACGTAGAGTGCGAACTGAAGAAAACATCGCAGCTGTATCAGCCAGTGTTAATGATGACCATCAATTATCGATTCGTCGCCGTCCGCAGCAATTGGGCCTCTGTTACTCAACAACGTGGACCATTTTGCGGAAGGATTAAGATGTGATGCCTTTCAAAATACAGCTGGTGCAAGAATTGAAGCCGAACGACGTACCGCACGTAAAATTTTTGGTGAATGGGCTCTTGGAAGGTTGGCCGAAGATCCACTTTTTTACCGAAAAATTGTGTTCAGCGACGAAGCTCATTTTTGGCTCAATGGGTACGTAAATAAGCAGAATTGTCGATTTTGGAGTGAATACCAGCCAGCTACCAATGCATCCAAAACAAGTCACAGTTTGGTGCGGTTTATGGGCTGGTGGCATCATTGGACCGTACTTCTTCAAAGATGAGGCGAATCATAACTTAACTGTTACTGGTGAGCGCTACCGTGAGATGATATCCAACTTTTTTTTTGCCCAAAATGCAACAGCTTGACTTGCATGACATGTGGTTTCAACAAGACGGTGCCACATGACACACAGAGCACGCGCAACAATGGACTTATTGAGAGGTGAGTTCGGTGAACATTTTGTTTCACGTTCGGGACCGGTCAATTGACCGCCTAGATCGTGCGATTTAACGCCTTTAGACTATTTTTTGTGGGGCTATGTTACAGCTCATGTCTATACAGACAAGCCCGCTTTAATTGACGCATTGGAAGACAACATTGAAGCATTTATTCGTGAGATACCGGCCGAAATGTTGGAAAGAGTATGCCAAAATTGGCCTAAGCGGATGGACCATTTGAGGCGCAGTCAAGGTCAATATTTGCATGAAATAATCTTCAAACATTAAATAATATGGACCGTACTATCGATTCAAATAAAGATTTCATGCATTTTTCTGAACTTTATGAGTTTTTTTGAAAAACGTTCCTATAGCTTTTAAAAAATCACCCTTTATAATTTCATGCTTTTCACTTATATTGTCGTTCTGACAATTTTTGAAGAATGAAATAAGAACATCACGATTTACAATTTCGGGTGCGTGAATTATTCAACTTTTTGGATCGGACTCCAAAAAGTATACATTCTTTTGATAGCCCATAGTATAAGCTACAAAAGACTAAACTCTTATTTTTAAATGTTCTTTAATTTTCGAGTTATGACCTTTTTTATCAAAATTTATTCTTTTCCCGCTTTTTTGTCTATTGTTAAATTTTTGTAAACAACTGTTTTAAACCTTCGAGCCATGTATCATAGAAGACACTTCAAAAAGCAACCCAGATTTTTTTTAAAGATCTTCTGGAAGCCTAGAAAACTTTGAAAACACGACCGTTTATGACCCCGTGCACTCGAATTTGGTGTACACATGCCTGGTGAAGACAGCATAGCTGGAAAAGCTACAGGCCATACCAAAAAGCGGAAATCAAAAGTGCTTAAGGGATGTATGAATATAATTGATTCGAGGACAATTACTTCGAGGGGTACAAAAACGATACGGAAGAATAAATAAACAAATGTTTTTTGAGAAAAATAAAGGCACATTTTTTTGAAGAAATCTCGTAAAAACCTTGCTTGATGGTTGAAGTGATTCAAGTTCGAAGTTGCTGTTGATTTCTTGGAAGTAAAAGAGATCTTGCTGCATTTTATTACCCAATTCTAGTCATTTATTAGGTTAAGTTTAATTAATTTGATCTTTCGGCAAAATAAACAAAACATTGTACCTCCCCTGCCATGAAGAACAATGCGAAATTCATAGAATCGAACCCATTTTAGAAATCGGTCGACTGCGATTTTAGTCTTCAACCAAATGTCTATATAACTTGCTTTCCATTTAAGCAAGAGCGTGTACGTACCCCAAGATTTAAATCTTATGTCACACATTCCGATAAATTTCAACAAAGGCAATCTCTAATTAAACCAGTGCAAGGCGTTCCTCATGAGTAATACCGCTGACGCACCGTCTAACCCGTTTAGACAGTAATACGTATTCAACCAGAAAACAACCAACCACTCTTCTTTGTCCGCGAGACGAACGAAACCAAAAGTAAAACAAAATAAAAAGAAAATTATTTAATCCCAACAACCACAATGAAATGCCCATCCGCAGATACTTTCCATTCAGATAATAAAAACGCATGTGCCTCCGCTTGGCCGCCAGACTAACCACACAAACTCATTTATCCATGCCGGCACTTCACACAGATACACACACACACATGCTTCGCTGCCACGATCAGAAAAAGAACCAAGGCGCATTTATACAGGGCGAGAGAGCCAGACAATCGCTTCGCATTGTGATAAGAAGGATCAGCAAGCAGAGGCGACACGTGTGCTGAAGTGAAACAAAAACTCGGTCAGTGAACTGACGGCGCGTTGACATTGAAATTTTTTGACGTGGCTGTCGTCATCTTGGGAGGTGATCTGAGCCGAGCGCTGATCGAGTTGAGTGAGGTCCGATCCGGGGGCTGAACCTCCTAACTCCGAGTAAACGCACCAACAAAAAAAAAACTGTCTTAGCGGTGGCGTTGTTTATTTTCAAAATTCTGATGAACTACGAAAAAGGGATGGAAATGAAACGGCATTGTGGCCGGGGAATGGAGGTCAAAATGTCGGCCAAAGCAGAATGGTCTGTGTCTGGAGTGCCGGCTTGGTAGGGAGGTGCGGGACATTTCTTGGAACTTGCAAATGAGGTAACCTCTAGAAGGTTGATTTTTGTTTGTTTGTTGTTTTGTTGCTTTCATCGGATTTGCGTAGTGTTTACTGGAACTGTTTTTTTTTGTATGGAAATTTTGAAAACGATTAAGTAGATCGGGCAGCAGCGGATATGATGCGTCGCAATAAATTTTGTAGAATAATTGAGTTGTTTTGCCGATGGACGAGTGGTGGTTTTTGGGGCTCTCAATATTGATCAAGGATCAAGTAAGGATCAGCACATGTGCATTCGTGTAGGATTTATCATTTTTTTTAAACAAGTGTTTCACTGAAAGGCTCACGGATTGTGACGCAGGCAAACAAATATTCAAAGTGCGCACTAGCATGGCCATTTCAACGGATATTCTTGGAACGGTCTCGGACAGCTCTGATGTTGACTCATATGACATAACCGGCCAAGGTAAAATATTTAAGGAATCATAATCTTTATTTTGGCAGTGGTTCACAATATGCTTTGTTTATGACTTGTCTGTCAGAGATGCTTTTTTCAAAAATTGATGGAAACTCTTTCTTGGCCTTGTCTGTTGATGTGTTAGTTTAAAGCGAAAGCCATTGTTTTAGCATTGCTCATCAGGCTCGTTGTTCTCGAACATCTGGCACTGGAAATGGTGAAGCTTCTTGCAACGTGCGCTTCGATAAGATGTGTTGACACTATGATGACAGATGTCGATGGTCGAGCACCACGGATAATTTAAAGAGAGTCGAAATATGGCTAGACCATACCCAAAGGACAATTGCTTAGACAAAGGAGCTTTGAAGGCTATCTACTTCACGGTCTTTGCATATGCATGTCACAGTTGTGTTTGTGACAGATCCGGAAACTATGTTTGTGCAGCATCCGAACCAGGACTCAACCAAGAAGATCGATCGTAAGCCAGGTGCCTCTTACTGGGCTTAAGTTTTTTTTTTTTTTAGCGCGATGGATTTCTTTGGTCCCAGCGTTTATGTCTATTCACAAAATATGTCAGCCACTTGCGGCTTTGAAAATGGAGCCTTCTGGTTTGAGGGTACAGCTTTTTCCTCCATACTCCGGTGAGACCACAATTCCTTCAAAGGACTTTCCACTAACAGTAACCAAAAACATTTTCATTTGTCTTTGAAAGGGTTCATTTGTTTGTGATGTATGTATGCCATGACAGGGATCATGGGAAGTCCTGTTTAGTTGTTGTTTTAGCTGGGGAACAATGACCTTCTTAGCTCAAAGAAACAGCAGTTGGTAAGAGGGATTTTTCGGTCGATGATGTCGTTACTTGAAATGTCTGCGGATCTTAGATAGACGAGGATCTTTCCTACCTCGAGGATATTTACAACCCTTTTTTTTCGGCATCAAAGGTCTCAGTGAGATTGTTAAAGACTTCAACGTATCTGCTTACCTTCTTCATCGTTGTCCTGTACAATCGGTTGAATTTGGCAATGGTGCTAAGACGTTACATAGCTCTATACAACAGGTCTCTATAAAATCCATGAACAGGTGCTAAGTATAGATTTGGAAGTCCGATGTTTTCTTTAGCATCTGCCGAAGAGTGAAGACCAACTTTTATGGCCTAAAACTGCTCTTCAATGCATCGTTCACATGGCATGTCAGAAATGTTTTTATAGGCGATCTAAAGATTTACTTTCAGGCCAGTCATCCTTCTTTGGGATCGGTCAAACGATGTTTAGGTTTCATTCATTGGGCATACTTCAATCCGGCCATCTTTTCGAATAGTTGATTCCGCCTTAAACTCGTAGGCTGTTCATCATCCCAGTTAAAATGTCTGAAGAATGGTCTTCATGGGCTTGCCTGAATAATTCGTTATGATGACCGAAGGAAGCAGGGCCCATCAGAGGCGTCGCCATTGGTTTTATGCTCTCTTCGGATCCCTTTAGAGCTATGTTGATATGCGTTTGGCAAAGTTGTTGGTGGTCTTTGGCGATTTCGGCCCTTATTCGAGTGTACTTTGGCTCCTTGGAACGTCCTGTAATTCAAAATGTTTCGAGAGTACCATGCGCCGATCGTGATTAATTTGTTTGGTGGTTCTATGATCTAGAGACTGACAGATTCTATTGGACCTGCAGCGCAATCTATCACCTGGAGACTTTATTGATGGAGCTGTTTTTTCTTCCATTATTAAAGATACTTGCGTTAGAATAGACGAATACGATTTCGTGTCGTCCTCTTCATCAGTGCGAGCATGTGTAGAGATAAAAGTGATGTTGCGGAACAAAACTTAAGGCGGATTGTATTGCGGTTTCGAACTGTTGCCAACAAATAGAGTCCCTAATCAGACAACTAAATTTCAAACCAATACCCATTTTTCATTCAATCCTTAGAGCAGTTTTTATCTAACGTATTTAAAAAATTTAATGAAAACTGTTTTAGTATATTTTTTGAAGTAGGAAAATTTGTTCACCCTGTAGGCAGACATTAGTCATTACGTTACGCAACCCGCTCGAGATATCTAAATATTTTTTTGAATCATAAAAACTACCCCATTCGAGGGTGAGTCAGTGTGTAGGGTTTTGTTTACTTTTCTGGAACTGCGCAGAGAATCAGGTAAATCTACAGACATCTGGCGCCCAACACAGACAAATGTCAGACATACAATTTTTGTTTGTTTGTCTTTCTCTCACGTTTTCGCTTCTTATGAACACATGCACAACACAATTGCTGTGCGGTCGGTTTCCGGAGGCTCTCTTCAGGCAGTTGTCTGCAGACAAGCTTCCAGAACGTTAGAAGTCGCATTGTTACGCTCTAAATCGGTTTTTATAAGTTTGATTGTTTGATGGTGAGAATGAGTCTGTCATACAAGATGAAATTGATTGACATCGTGGAGCAACGTCCAGACTTGTGGAATGGGGTAAAAAAGACGGTAAACGTGAAGCAGAAACTTTGGAATGAGGTGGGAGCGGAACTTGGCAAGACTGGTAAATTGTAAAAAGTTTGCTGTTAAGATTTATGGTTGACATGTTTTTTTTTTTATAGGTTTCGACGTCAGACGCCAGTGGGAGATTCTGCGAGATCAATTTAGGCGCGAGTACAAGCGTTACCTGCACAGCAGGAACTACGAATCCAAATGGGTGCTTTACGGCAGGATGCTCTTTGTAAGGTATGCGTTGCGTCCTAGAGATGGACGAGTGCCACACAGTGATTCGGAGAACGAGGAGCAAGGCTCTGAGGAACAACAGCAATCAGAGGAAATTGAAGATGTGCAGCATGATGTGACTGAAGAAAAGTACAACATACCATCGGAATTAGATTTGGTGGAACTGCCAAAGATTCAGGTGCGTCAGGATTTACAAGGCAGCACGGATAGTTCACTTTCGCAGGTGACACAAAGTGCTGCGGAAAAGCCTTCGACAAGCGCGGAAGTTTCCTGCACTGATCAGCGCTTTCGAAATGACGAACTCAAATGTGACAGCTCGAAAAAGCGAAGAAGATGGCACGCGGACAGCTCGGAGGATGAAGACTATCATTTTGTGATGAGCATTTTACCATCATTGCGATCGATTCGGCATACGAAGAAGCTGCGAGTTCGTGCGAAGATTCTGGAACTAATTGCCACAGAGTTAGAGGCGGACTTTGACATGGAAAATCAACTGCAGATGACCATGCAGTGCGATTTTAAAACTATAGAGTGAAAGTTCAAACCCAAGAATTGAATTGTGATTAATTTTGTCGTATGGTTAGTAAAATATATATTTTAATAAAATTGCTTTGTTTATTTGCGAGCCTTATACAACCAAAAGTACTCATTTAAGAGATCTTATATGTTGCTTTAAGCACCAAATGCCCAAATATGGCAGTTTTTTTTAAGTCAGAACAGTGTGATTGAAGGTAGAAGAGGGAATCTGGCTCAATAAGAAAGTCTTGAACCATGGCACAGTGTATGCGTGCGATAGAGATCTACTACAAAGTACTGCCCTTTTAAGCTATCCGCAATAAGCCCTTACAGTTTAAGGCTTTGGGTAAATCAGCTCTATGTGCCCATTTTCAAGAAAGGCGATCCTATGGCTTGTAAGAACTCTCGAGGCACTTCCCTTCTTAATGTCGCAAATAAAATCCTACCCAACGTACTGTGTTAACGCCGAAGCCTTTCTGCAACAAAATAGTGAGCACGTATCAGTGTGGCTTTCAGCCCGACAGATCGACGATCGACCAAATACTCACACTAAGGCAAATCCTGGAATTTGCTAACGAATTTAATGCCAGGATGAAGTCCACAGGAAAGCCGTATAAGATCGCATTAATTTTCTTCAACTCAACCATTCGATGGAGCTCTTCAGAATCCCGGCAAAATTAATCCAGCTGTACCGCGTGAAGCTGGAAAACGCAGTTCCTCCGTACTATTCCAAACATGACCCGGTTTCGACAAGGAGATGCGCTCTCATGTGACTGGGATATGCAGACGATATCGACATCGTCGGTCTACCTAGGAGTAGGTAACGAACGACACCTTAGAGGAGATTCGGCGAAGGCTCACCTTAGAAAACTGGCTACAAAACTCCTAATTAGGAAGACGAAAGGTTTGCTCTACAAAATTATGATCCTGCCAGTTCTGCTATATGAATCCAAGCAGAAAGGCAGAGCAGATTTTGAACACTTTTGAGAGAAAATATTCTTCATCGAGGAGAAAATATAACCGCGAACTCTATGAGCTGTATCTGATGTGGATGTTATCCAAAAAGCCAATATACGACGTCTACACTAGCTCGTCCACATCGATCGAATGCCCCAGCAAAGAGGATTTTCAAATCACAGCCCGCCGGTTCGAGACTATAAGGAAGATCGAAGCTCCGTTTTAAGGATCAAGCGATCGCAATTCATATCTACTTAGTTACATAATATTAAAATTTGTTGGAGAACCATTTTTCAGTTGGTTTTCGAAATATACCACTACAAGCTCTGAACATTTCCCTTTCAAAAGCTTCAATTTCGTTCGGAAAACCACGAGCTAAAGTCGTTTATTATCGGACTGATTAAATAATTTTGTGACAGCTGAATTGAATAAAGCAGTTGCTTCAATAAATTTTCTTACTCAAGTTTAACTTTGTCACTGTTTTAAAAGGTATTCGGTTATCGATTACGTGTAAAGAGAGCGTTTTTCTTTCCTTCACAGAAAACACATCAATCGACATATTTTTATATTTTTTGCCCCACGTACTTAGATAGGAAACCAAAGTAGGAATCGAATTTCTGATTTTATTTAGAGCAGCATGAGGCATACAAAATTGTCCCCGGTTCATTTTCGTTCGGGTCATTGAATGGAAAGTCATGGATAAAGATATTGAATAGCTTGGGTCCGAGTATAGACCCTTGATGAATGCCAGAGAGTTCTTGGAATTCGTCAGAAAAGGCCAAACGTATGGAATTAAAAGGCAATTCGTGAGCTTTAAAAGCTATGCTATCATTTGAGTTAAAGCAGCAAGAAAGTTGTGACTTATTAACTTACTTAATAGAATTCAAGGCAACCTTTAGGTCTTTTAGTAATACAGCACTACAGTAGTAACTCGGCATGCTCCGTTGAATGCCCCTTTCTAAAACCAAACTGGTTAGTTGGAATGATATTCATTTCCTCGCATAAGTGATGTGATATGGATAAATGTAACTTTGAAAACATGGCAGTTTATAAATATTTATATGTACACAGGCCGACCAAATTCATCGTACGATAGACAAAGTTCTAATATATTTATGTACTATACTATATATGGATAGAACTACCTCTTTTAATTTTTTTTCTTATGCCTAATGATCTTTTTATTACCTATACCCTTTCCTTCATTCCGTCCCTTTTACTCAAGTTATTCATAAATGCAATTTTAGCAAAAATTCTGTCATTTTGTGCTCTGTCAGTTTACACTTTTGCAAAAAAAAGGTGATCATGTCAGTTGAACAGCGGAGAAAAGAAACAACCCAAGATTTCCGCCAAGTGATTGTAAATTTGTTTACCAAGGAAGGCAAATCTTAAGGAGAAATCAACAGCAAATCAACTTTACAACAAATCATAAAAACGTACAAAAAAACAAGGGAAGTGTTGAGTACATACGAAGAACAGGTCGTCCACACAAACTTAATGAGAGGAGTGAAAGGCTCATTCTAAACACTATCCGGAAAAACCCAAAAACTAATTGTCCTACAATCAAACAAACTCGAAAAATCGAAAGGACTCTCAACAGACATGGATATTTTTCAAGAACATCAAGAAAGAAACCGTACATAAGTGAAGTGAATAAGAAACGTAAAGACTTTGCCTCTCTGCACAAAAACGGTGATCTGTCTTTCTGGAAGAAAGTTGTGTCCACCAAAGAGAGCAAGTACAATATTTTTGGTCACGATGATCCTTGAAGAGTTTGGCAAAAGAGCGACACTGAAATGGAAGTTCAAAATACACGAAGAACAGTGTAGCACGGTGGAGGTAGTGTTATGGTGTGGGGGAGCATGGCTTTGTCCGGCTTACGAAAGCTGGTGTTTATTGAAGGTAACATGGATCAGCAAATGAATCTTGGCATACTTAAAGAAAATCTACGCCCATCAGCTGAGAAATTAAGTTTTGGATCCTGGCTGGATATTTCCGCATGATAACGACCCTAAACACAATGCTCGAAAAGTTAAGAAATGGTTGTGGTCCAAGACAATTAAATTCTCCGCCACAGAGCCCGGACTTAAACCCAAAAGAGCATTTATGGGACTACTTGGAAACAAAAACAATTTCATAAACACCGAATTTTTAGACAAAAGCGACTGTGAAGAAAGCTCTCCAAATACCAAATAGGCAAAGGCGAAGTAAGTCAAACTAAGTAAGCTAAGCTATACAAATGGTTTTAAATAAGCGTACTTGTTGGTATATCTCTCGGTAAAAATCGACTTCGATTGTCATAAACTCGTTCGGGTACTCTCTTCGCAGAATATCAGCTCAGTGGAGCCTCAGCAAGAAACAGAAATGCAGACAAGCCCCGAAAAAAGTTTTCTTTCAATGTTTTCCAGCTGAAGAATCCAATCCTTGTAATACCTATAAATTTTATTGCCAACTTTATAACTTCACAAACTTCCTCTTGTAGAACTTTCTTTCCGTACAGCCAACGGCTTCGCCATAATTAGACCTTCAAATTGTTACCTTCAAATTTCGAAGGCACAATTAGCCTCCAATAGTATCCGGTTAAGTATAAATAGCCACTCCCAAAATGAAAGCCTTGCGCCCAACCAAGCCAAACACCCCAAAAACCAAATAAAAATAGAAACGTAGAAAATGGAAAATTCAATGAAAAGTCTCGGCACGGCACAATTGTTGTTGTTCACCCCAAAAAAACATAACTCAACAAAACTTACACATCGAAGGCTGACGGGACCGTTTATTAGGCCTTTCCAACTCGTAACACGTAACCCCATTTGGAGACGCAGACCTGGCGACTCGACCAAAGTGATTTCCCTCCAAGCGTAGCGCAGATATAATGACAGCCGGGTTTTCCAATTATTCTCCCCCAGGAAAGACAATTTATTTCCCTTTTCCAGGATCAACCCAACAATACTCTCGTACAGTATGAGTCACTTTGGGTGTTAAAACATGCAAACTGTCTAGACTGTGAATGGTTTTTGGTTCTTCGTTTTCATTTTTGGTTTTATTTTTTTTTGCAAGCGTGTTCCTTGCCCAAAATGATACCGAAGGATCTATAAACTTTGACTCGGGGATGATGTTCAGCTTTTGCATTCCTTACTTTGTCGTCCCGAATGACATAAACAATTCATTGAAAGTAGCGAAAATCAAAAGTCACGGAATTCAAGATAGCTAGCAACTGCACACCCTATTTACTGGGTGTGCGTGGAAGCCGGCAGATACTTACACATAACCCTAACCTTCAGGGTCTGCGATTGCACACAAAAGACTCTAGAGACCCCCCTGGGTCTGGATATCTACACAATGGACATACAAACACAGATACGCTAGAATAGGGAAACCGTGACGAGATGAAGAGTCCCATCGCTGGATCTTTATTGGTTTCCTGGATAAACATGCAGAGCCGACAGAAATACATACAACATCCTTGTTCGTCTAAGAAGGTCTGCAGATGGGGCATGGGGGGTTGTTCGGCGGCAAGTATATCGCAATGCCAGTGCCCTTGTTGATTATAATGGCGATGTTTATAAATTGTGCGCCTCGCGTGCTTCTTCCAAAGCTAAAGACCCTCTCTCGAACTCATGCATTTCAAATGGACTGGAGTCAGAGTGGAGCGTTTGTCGCTTTCCTCTTTTTTTTTTTGCTTTTGTTTGTTTCTTTTTTGGCAAAACAACATCACTTCCGTTGGGTGGTGTTATTACTCCCCCCTACTCTACTAGAATAATCGCTTCAACAAGCAAAATGGGAACAAAAAGGGTGCAACCATGATGTACCTACGTAGTTCAGTGTTTCTGAGGTGTTGCCAGAAGGAGATTCCTTTGATTTCCAAAAAAAAAAAAACAAAACAAAATCTTCTGAAATTTATTTTAATGGGTCCGATTTTTCGGAATTCAAAATGTAACATATCTCCACGTTTCGAGATGCCATGAGTCGGATTCCTTTGTTTTCAGAGTCCTCTATGGGATCGACTGAATCAGGAATGGATTTTTTCGTCTCGCATATTTCGAGAAAAAATCAAAATTGGTGTCATTCTAAGTTTTTGTAAAGTGAACACCTAAAAATGTTTTCGTTGGGTGGTTTTATTTTAAAAACAAAAGGAAATTGTCAAAAAGAGGCTCAATGCTATATTAAAATCCTATTAGTTTTCGAATGAAAATCGTGCGAAATCCATTTCCAATACAAATACTCTCAAAACTACTTAAAAAATCTTCCAAAGTTTATCTGTCGATGTTGGGTACTCCTTATTGAACCTATCTGTCAAATTCGTTCAAAAGCAGTTCTTTTGAGTTGAGGCTATTTCTTATTATGAAGTCGCCCTTTTTCCACTTCTTAATCTATGTTTCCACAGTAGAGCTTGGACAAATATTAGGGAAATGTTAATCCTTAAAATTAGTTCTTTCCTCTGTTCATGATATCGGATGAGGTCTGCAACACTGACGCATGAGAAACATCTTTAGACAAATATGGAACCATCATCTTGCTTGACTGTTTGGACAAAACCACTTGACCCAGAAAGTAAACTCTGTCCGCATACTTGCATCGCCACCTGGAGGTTGAAAATGTAGAAGGGAGGTTGAAAAATAGACTCAATACATTTTCTGGACCTTCGAGGGGGTCTGAGTTTATCAAATTAACGCACACATAAAAAGTTTTTGCCAGACGAAAATCTCTGCAATCGATAAAGTAGCAAGAGCTAGTCATATAACGAAATGCAAGCTACCTTGATTTGAGAAGCTTATGTATCTACTTTTCAAATGAGGCTAGGAAACTGAGTAGCTTAAAACTTTCATGAAAATGAACAGACCTTCAAAAAAGTTTAAACTTTTAACCCATAAAAGGACTTTCAGAAAATGATACGATCTAATTTTTTCAAGGCATGAAGTCAAAACCGAAAAAAAGGTCCCTGAGGTCCATGATTACCTAGAGAGCTGAGCGTTCTAAATGAAACTGCCAAGACGGTTAACACTCAGATGATCCGAACGCCGAACGTTCCATTCGTTTGTCCCGGGAAGTCTTCTTTTACGACGCACTTCGATCGAGAACTGTCTTCTACGGTATGAGACATTTAAGACTTCGCTTTGTATATGGTAATACAATGATAGAGTATCGGGTAATGCCTCTATATCTGCAGTATAGGTTTCTATAATTGCACTTGTAATACACAAGGAGGCTAGAAGAATGTGCTGGTGGTATAAATTTACTCATATTTCCAATATTGTAGTGGCATTGGAAACTCAAGCCTCTAAATGTAAAGTAAACGAAAGTTTTGAGCCTTACAGCACGCCGCAGTACATCAGTTTCTTGGATAAGATTAGCTGAGTGACCAAGAAGTAAGGTCACCTCTTTTGCTTTGGACTTTTTCTCGTTGTGAACAACCAATGGGCCGACTGATTCTACCTAGACATGAAATAAAGCAGCCTTGCTGATACCAGACTTTCAATGTTTGAATAAGTTTTTTGGGCCTTGCAATATTTTTACAATTGGTGCTGTCTAGCACGGTTCAAACTGAAAAAGAATCTTCCGGCAATCAGATCCTTGATCAAACTTGAAAATCGAAGATTTAATTAAGCTTGTGCGATTGTACGCCCTTGGCTTGATAGTTGCAGTATTTGTTGGCCCGGATAGTCATTCCATTCAAGCAAGCATTCATGCTTTCCTCATTCCTAGCTAGTAACCGAAATCTGATCTTGTGCCGAACAAAGAGTCACGAGCCAAGAAGTGAATAGGTTGACAAAAATTGCAATCCACTTTATTGAAGGTTCCACAGATAAGCTTCGAAAAAGCTTCCTTTCGCTTTTTCGTTCAAATTTTCATTCAGGATTATTTGTCTGTCTACTTTTGTACTCCTGGCAGTGCTGTCCAACATCAGCGCATCCATTCAAAAGGGAACAAAGAAGCAAATAGAACATTAGAACTATTTCATGGGGGAAGAAAATCGCAAAGGTACAAACACACACACTCAGTCAATGTGTGTGTACCTCGGCGGCGGCGGACGACGGCGGAAGAGCAAGAACGCAATCAGCCATTTGTCGTCGTCAGGCATTGGCAAGACCAGGAGGAGGAGGAGGTATTTTGGTAGCAATGACCTTCACCGACCTGTCTGGCTCTAGTGAAATTCTCTGGGTTGAGCTTTGCCAGTTGTAGTTTTGTTTGTCGGTCGATCGGTGTCTCTTTCTTGCTTCCACCATATCCGCCTTGTTCTCTCTGATGAGTTCTAAAATTGCGGCCATGGAGCCATGGAGTACCTTCTCGTGTCCTCTGTGGTAGAATCGCTGCCATTTGCCATGACGTATGTAGATGTGTATAGTATGTACATGAATGCAGTTGGGTATTTGCCTTGAAAACATAATTTGGACTCAACACGATGGTATGGATGCAGAGTGGAAGAACAAAGCAGGAGTAGCATGACGAGGTGGCTCTGAATAAAACGAGAGTGAGTCGTGTCTGTGTCAGGAAAAGGGACGACAACGACGACGACCATGATGATGCACATGGTTTGGGGTTTTTGGGTGAATTTCTTTTTCCATCCTTTTCGTGTGGATTTCTCTTTGCTTTTCTTTTTTTGGTTTTTACATTCGCCTTTCATTGTGTTTGTTGGTAATGTGTTGGTAATAAGCTGAGGCGCGTTGCAATTTGCACCACAAACGAAATGAAAAAGAAAAGACCGAAGGGCGAAAGACCCAGTAGCTATGGGAATCTTGTTGATGGTATGGACTTGGCAAAGGATACTGAATGAAGGGCGGTGGGGAAGAGTGGTACTTTTAAACGAGTATTCGCGGTCATCAGCCTCGGCACAGAGTTTCGGTCGATATTTCTCGGATAGGTTGCGACAATCTCTGCAAGCGTCTGTCGGCGTCGTTGTCAGCTTGGCAGTCGAGTTACGTTCACGATGAAGAGGGCGGAATAGATAATTGGTCTTTGTGCTATGGTCGCTTTCGTCTTCCTCTCTAGATACGAGCACTTCATCACGGTATCAGAGCACTGCTTGGCTTGGCTTGGATCGTTTTGATGTTTTTTTTCTTTTGTTTTTGCAAGTTAACGCGTTTCTATGACTGTTCGGGTTGACAATTGGGTAACTAACGCCGCCGGTCGCGACCACGGGAACGTTAAAAAAGCCAACGACAATGACGGGAGGTGTGTTTGCACTTGGTTGTTGTTTTGTTTGACGTGTGCGCACATACGTGACGACTACGGCCAGGGGAGTAGGTGAACCATGGAATGTGTAATGCATTACATTTGTATGTTCATTGGAACTAACTTTGTTTGCCTAAGTGGGTGGCTTTCTTAACTTAGGCAAAGTCAGCGGACTTCTTGTTCAGAGAGATAAGCATCTTTAAATGAAAAACTAAGGCTTAAGCGCTAATGCCTAGTTAAGGAGCTGTTAGAATGAACAGGAGCCTGAGTCCTGACATACCTTCTATGTGAATGTCCTAATCTCCAGCTGCAATGTCCTCTATTGATCGGGAACAAAACGCATGAAGAACTCTGTGCATCAGAAAAGATTCGATCAAAGGTTTTGATAAGTTTTGTAAGGAGCTGAAAATCCACTTGCAATCGAATGGGCCTTTTAGGCGCCCGTCTTAACTCACCAGTCAGCGATCCTGTTTCTTTGAATGCCTCTAAAAGTCTGTGTTTTTCTAGAAAGGTCGGTTAAAAAATAGCTCTGCAAAGTGTAACTGGCAAGTTCAATATTTTGCAGAGCACGCATTTCATATTCCGAGATAAAAGTTTTGAACTTTTTGGCTCTAAAAACCAATAAAGTAAGCCTTTGCCGAATATACTCTAAGGGGTCATTCGTAGGGTTCATACAATATTTACTGTGGGTAAGTAAACTTCATCCGCTTCGATCTTCTGCTAGACTACGTTCGGTCCTAGGCGATGGACGGATGCTTCTTTGATTGTTGACAACTTTATACACTTAAGCTCAGACAACTCGTTTATTTGTTGCTATAGAAGCCTTTATGTTTATTCAAGTTTGGGTAATAAAGCGCAATTGGACCTCTTTTTCATCGAAAACGCCAACTCGACGTGCACTCAATCAACAGCGTCTTATATTCTACAGACTGTCGACCGTAACCTCTCCTCTTTTTTGTTCAAAAACTACTAATGTCCCTCAATAAGACCGTCCGTTCGGTTCTTCTTTTTGAAGCCACGTGTTGGGCCATAAGCAAGGTTGTCTAAGTGTTTTTTGCAAAAGAATAACTCTCTGCAAGTAAAACGATGGAAGAAGAAAGTACAGTCATGAACTCTACAAAATGTTATATAATCTTTTTTTTTCTCAATGAATTGTTCATTCGCCACTTATTCATTATTGTAGAATAACAGGATGAACATAACTATTTCACTTTAATTTAGCATAATTTGTAATTCATTAACTTAAGTGCATATCGTTTATCTGAATTTACCCATTGTATTATAGATTTAAGCTAAAAAAAAAATTTTAATGAAATAAAGGAAAAAAAAAAAAAAAAAAAAAAAAAAAAAAAAAAAAAGTCGTCAACTAGAGCCTGACCATCAGGCTCACGGAAAAAGAGGGTATACTGAACTTCCGCATGGTTCAAAATTCAAGCCATCGCTGATGCCACGAAGCTTGCTCTAGAAAACTGGTGTCATAATAACCGTGACCGAGGAAAGTACCTTTAGCCAAGACTCAGATACTGAAGGATCTTATGCAAATGAGTACTCGACCGTGAAGTCCTTCGTAAGCTTACCGCCTTTTTGGGGTGTTTGCTGATTTCCGCTTTGAGTGCAAACGTTTAAACTTTGCCCAGATTTCTCGAGCATCAAGCTATCGGTCACTTTTGCTTTTTCTGCTTTAGGATCTTGGAAGCTGATCAAGCACTGTCGTGGTCGAGAGTAACCTTGTTTCTTACCATATTTTTTCTCTCTTTGGGTAGGCTTAAAATATTGAAAATTTGGGACAAACTGACGCTTTTGGTAAAACGAGTCTTATATCATTAAATGACGTCTGCAATTTTGTTTCATTGCCCCCTGTGTTGGCTTATGCCTTGATTCTGTTCTTTTTTTTTCTGAAAACAGTTTATAAGCTTAGAGATTTATTTTAATCCATAAAAGGATGTGAAAGTATTTCACTCGTACATAAAATTGAATAGAAAAATGTTTTTGTTTTCGAAAACTTATCGACGGCAGTGTATATCCTAGAATCATGATCATATCTTCTTGGCAAAATCCTCCACCAATTCCACCATTCGTTAAGAATATGCATTGTGGAAGCGCTGCCTGCAAATCTTAGGCTAATGCACTATTAGAAAATTCAAGGCTATGCAAAAGATAGACGCAACAGAATAGACAGACAGATAACGAGTGGAGGTAAGTTTTGCGCACTGGTAGGATCTGCGCACAGCAAACTGCAATGACTGACTTTATGATTTTGTTCTTTTGCAATAGAAATAAACTACTCCTCCATTGCCGTACAAACACACACAAGCCAATTGGATGGGGGGGCCACCATCGACACCCAACTTCTTTGCACGAGTATGTTTTCTAGTTCTCTTCGTCTATTCATTTTCGTTTTTGTTTGCAATTTGTTTCTTTATTATGGTAATGTGGCCAAGGACCTTCTTGAAAATGTTTGAATTTCGTGATTTTTTTCTTCTTATTGCGTCGTAAATAGAAACAAACAAGTTTAAAAAAAATCGAGGACAGAAGAATATACGGAGATTTAAATAACCAACCAACCCTTGGTAGACTGTGTTGCTAAAATGCACCCTCAATGCGGTGCTCCTGCCCTAGCACAATACACTACCACATCAATAAATAAGCACACAAATCACCCTGCCTATCCTTTTTCTTTATCCAGATATGCCGTTATAAGTTCAATGAAACATATGCGTACGTTCGTTTAGCTGTATTCGTGCAACAAGGAAACCAGGAAACACTGTATTTTGGGGTTGCAAAAATGTCTTGTTTTTTTTTTTTTTGAAAAAACAACGACAAACAATTCTCAATTCGAAGTAGGACTAAATGAAGATATATTTTTGCACAACTCCGAAGGGTGAACTTACATACATACATCGATGGAAACAGTCTGAGACGCGCGAGGGTGGCTAGGCGAAGAGTGTTGGTGAACAGGAAAAGGAAATTCGTATGGAATAAGCTCGATGGTGGAAGCATGTACGCTTTTATGCTTGTTTGTGTATAATTATGAGCGTCTCTATTTGCCTAGGCTAGACTTATCGATTTTCGAAGGATTCACAACGGATCAGGCCAGATAACAGAGGTATTTCGAACGAGTACACTCTGTACAGCTTGTGTACATATTTTTGGGCGAGTTTTTGTTATGGATGCGCGCCGAACAACAATGGGGTGAAATATATGTAAATAGGGCTCAGGAAATAGGGAAATTATATGCGAGTAGCGACGACTCTGAGTGTGTCTGCAGGCGAATTGCGTCGTTGATATAATTTATTTCTGAAGTTTTCAATTGCCGTCGAAATGAAGTGAGGTGGAAGTTAGACTCGAAAATATTTCGTGTCCAATCTGACCATTGCGGGATTTTATTCGAGTTGCGTATAGATAACTCCACTCCACTGAAAAGAGATTCATCTCAGTTTGAAAATGATATCAACCGTTCCATGGGACATGTTGGACATTCTGACATATATTAGACGGACAAGTAACTTACCAGCATGCTTATAAGGAAAGCAGGCCTTTAATTCGGATAAAATCATGAGGAATACGAAAATCATTGCCTTGGTAGATTGGTCAGCATAACGTGGGTAAGAGATTCCTCCTTTGTAGCTTTTTTAGGAAACTGGTCACCAGGATGCCCAAGAAGAACCACTTGAAACACTTTGACAATACCATTTTCCGGGTCGCTTGACGGCAAAGGCTACTTGTACAACCAAGGAACAACATCAGGACGGCGGAATGAAAGTCCAAGCCATCGCTGGTCGGAGACTCAAGGTTAGTGGCATCGATAGACGAGAAGACTAAGAAGACCTCATGCCAATAGGCAAGGTTAATAAGCTTATTCTTGTTTCAACAGAAGGTCTTGGAACCACTGATCAACACAAAC
The DNA here is from genome assembly GCA_963555765.1 of Orthonevra nobilis. Lineage (NCBI taxonomy): Eukaryota > Metazoa > Arthropoda > Insecta > Diptera > Syrphidae > Orthonevra > Orthonevra nobilis. The sequence goes on along the minus strand of OY743227.1, from coordinate 9,757,376 downwards.
ATATATAAGAGGAGAACTTGGATCACAAACAGCATATCATAAGGGCAGATCAGTTGATGCGGCTTTGCATAATGTGGTCAGCATGAAAAATCTATCAATATCGGAGATGGCTACAAAAGGAGCCTTCAATAATGTGAGTCCAAAACGGAGCTTGGTTAGATACAGGCAGGACCAAGCAAATGAAATATTGATTCAACACTCTTATTCATATGCAGGAAAAAGACAACCAATGCAGAACATCAACGTGGAGGAATGGTCTTATTGCTGCAAAGTCTACTTGTGGGTCGAACTTGACTGAATTCTACTCTCAACTGAGTTATTAAAAGAACATTTCGTTGCCTACCTTGTTGGTATTCTGCCAAGCATGGGCGATTCTAAAATTGTCCCATGATCGTCTGTTGGAAGGCACTATGCACTCTAGCGCTGGAATGCTTCAAGCAGAATGACTTAATTGTAACCATTTCCGATCTTAATAAAAATATTTACATCAAAGCTTCGAAAGATGTGTGCAGAGAATACATTCCTCTCCAATGCCAAGCTGGCCTTGTACAATAACGAATTCAAGAGATTCTCCAAAACAAGAGCTGGCATCTTCTCCTGTCCCTTTGAATAGAACGATACCAGCTAGCTTTGGACGAACTAACAACCAATTTGTCGGGAATCGAAAAGTCAACACTGTAACCGTTTATAGAATGCCAGGACACAGAAATTAGTTCAGCAATAAGAAAGCGGATGCATTCGCAACTATCAAAACGGAAAGGTCTAATATGAATGCCCTCCATTGGAAGTTCCGGCGAATCTCAGCAAGGTAATTGAAAAAGTGATCAATAGAGCCCGGACTGTGTGGACTGAGGACAAAAATATTATCCCGGTTAACAAATTCGGTTTCAGTGCGGGGCAAAATACCTTACATGCTGCGTCCAAACTAGTATCAGACTTCCAATGGAACAAAGGCAAGAAATAATGCACTGGTGCCTGCCTGATTTACTTGTACACCCTATGACTGCACGGGCTCTTTTACAGGTTAGACGGCGTTGGCATAAGCAAACCACTGCTGTAAAGGAAGCTGCAGATTGCTGACTCAAATACGATCGAGACGTAGAACATATGCACATATGTATGTCCGGTTTAGTATGGCGGCTTCAGATGTCGAGCAACAGTACCAGAAGTTTTGGTGGCTAGAAAGTGACGAGAGAACTTTTTTCGTAAGGCCGGAACGGCTTACATGTGCTAAGTTAGTTTTAGTCCTTAGATCTTGGGTATATTTTTAAAATTAAAATTTAAAAAATAATAAAATAATAATAATGACCCAGAAAAATAAATAGTATAAATTTTTAAGCACTATTTTAAGGTAGTTTAAAAATTATTTTACGGTGGTTTAAGATAAGTTAACGATTAGTGTAACATTTTCTTTCATTTTAAATAATTGATTAATGTTTTTTCTTAGTCAAAAAAATGTAGTTAATTTAAATCGAAAGATATATTTAAAAAAATAGATTTAGTTAAGAGTGCCCGGATAAGGGCAGTTAGTTATATTTAAAACAGAGTAAAGTATATTTAGCTAGCTTTAAGTGTTTTTGCTTAGTAATTATAAAAATATTGACTAAAATATATTTTGAAATGAATTGAAAGTTCAAGATATCGATCGATTGATTCGAAACTACTAAAGGGTTTTTCAATAAGAGCGCTACAAAAGTTTTTTTTTTTAAATAAAACAAAAACGGTTTTGGATATCAATAAAATTCTTTATTCCTGTGAAATTACGTTCGATGCCATTATGTATGGAACTCGATTTCTTTTGCATGGCCACCACGGGCACGCTTGCAGAAGTCCAGACGCTGAACCCAATTTTCGACGGTTTTCAAGCATAAATCGGCCGATACTGCTGCAATTTCACGTTCGATATTCGTACGAAGTTCATCAATCTTCGCTGGCTTGTTGCCATAAACCATAGACTTGACGTAGCCCCACAGGAAATAGTCTAACGGCGTCAAATCGCACGACCGAGGCGGCCAAGCGACTGGACCATTTCGTGGGATAACACGTTCTCCAAACTTGGTTTCCAATAAATTGGTTGTGACATTCGCTGTGTGGCTTGTGGCGCCGTCCTGTTGAAACCACGTGTCCTCCAAGTCCACATCATCCAATTGGGGCCAAAAATATTCGGCTCTCATTGAACGGTAGCGATCCCCATTCACAGTAACGTGCTGGTCTTGATCATCACGGAAGAAGTACGGCCCAATGACGCCGACGGCACATAAACCACACCAAACCGAAATTTTTTCGGGATGCAATGATGACTCATGGAGTACTTGTGGATTGCTGCCTGACCAATTCCGCAGATTTTGTTTATTGACGGAGCCATTCAGCCAGAAATGAGTCCTATCGCTGAAGATGATTTTTCGATGAAAATCCGAATCATTTTCAAGTTGTTGCTCGGCCCAATTCACGAACATACGACGCTTCTGGTGGTCAAGCGGCTTCAGTTCTTGAGTCAATTTAATCTTGTAAGGATGTAGGCCAAGATCTTTTCGCAAAATTCGCCATAACGACGTCACAGAGATGCCCAATGCTTGAAACGACGTGTAAGTGACACATTTGGGCTTTCTGCAACTGAAGCCTCAGCGGCAGCAATATTCTCGACACTACGGGCACTTCTCTGTCTCACTGGCACGGGAAGAAATGTCAAAAGAGCGGCAAGAAATATTGCGTCGTTTGCTGTCCCTGTCGCTCTACTTTTGTGGCGTCCCCTTTATATAAATAACGTATAGGTATACCGAGTAGTATGGGAACATAATGTCCTGTACCATTTCCGGAACAACTTGGGATACCCCCACAATTGACTAAAGCTAAAGAGTGAAATCGAGCTCATCCAAAATAGTACTCTAGACATGCTTAGAATTCATGCTCTAAACTGAATGTGACCTCGATTATTCGCTTCTGTGATATCTGCTAGAGTCAATCTCTTGTCCGAGTGAGTCATAGGAAACCCATGCCAACCAACATAACTAGGGGATATTTCAACGGCCACTTCAATGGGCTGCTCTTTATTTAACTCCAAGAAAGCCCAGATTCAAAATGAGTTCAACAAGACTTCTCTCATGAATCCCAATCCCAATGTAAATCAATATACAATTTTGTTTAGTCCTTTTTCAAATTTATTGTCGATAAAAATTTGCCATCCATTCGAGGATGATTTGTGTTGATATCTCCTTTTATGGATCTACACCTCCCCATGCCAACAACGCAACGTGTAACGTACGAAAATACATACAAACGTTTGTCTTTGTGTACTTTAAGCAACCCCCTAATAAGCAGTCTGACTTGTCTGAACAATTTGACCCTCACCCCATTCAGTGCATGAGTATCTATCTGTACATAAAGGACATGAATATTTCTTGTCATTTTCCTTCAACGTGTTCTTATTCTAGAATTACGATAAAAGCTTACCTAAAAAAGAGGATGTTAACGAAAGTAAAGCATGAGCACAAACACAATAAAAAAATTGCATTTTTCCCCCGCACGTTGCAACAAAGACAAAAGCCATGTACATTTGCAGCTAACAACCCTTTAATTATGATTTCTCGCGCTTACCAACTCCTTGTGGGTGGAGAACAAGGATAACAAAGATAACGATAGTAATGGGAAAGAAATCGCATGTCACAAATGCTGGCTAAAGGATATACTGGTCGACCGGGAGCCTGCCATTTCTCAAACTGTGGTAATTCCTGTTAAGGCTGGTGAGCCCAGACACCACCCTCATTTGGTAAAATTATTATATTTTCTTGTCCCTCTTTTTTTTTTATTCTCATTTTCCGTGTGCTCACGAAGGGTTTTCACTTTAAATTCAAGTCTCCACAAAATACTGCACAACAGAATAGCACAAAAAAAAGAGAAAAAAATACACCTTTGCAGTTTGGCTTTTGCAATTTCATCCCCTCTGGTGGGATTTTCTTATACACTACCCACCAGCTCCAACGCCAGTGGCAGCATGTCCTTATGTATGCAATGACTCCATGGTCTATGTACACTCATACTCCTTTGCTAGCGGCAGCGTCGTCGCCGCCGCCGCCCGGCTTCTTAAATGCTCGCCGTGCAGTGCAAATCCTTTTTGCTGCGCTTTGCTACCAAGTTGCTTTTTCGTACACGTTTGCTGTTTGACATTATCCTTTTAACTTTTTTCTCTTGCATCCATGCGAGTGTACTGCTGCTCTGTTCTGCACTAAGGCAGCGTCATTGCCAAAGCCACAATAAATGGGCTTTGACTTTTTATTTGCTTCCAGAGCCAGGACTACATCAGAAATAAAAGTCCTTTCTTCATTCCTTTGGATTTTTGCTCTTGTTTTATTTTTTTTGTGTTTAAATAAGGTTCAGGAACCTCGAGTACATTCCGTACAGAAAAAACACGGAGAGAGAGACCATCTAATTTTAAGCACGATTTGCTATGCGGTGGATATAAATAGACGACAGAAATACAAAGTGTCCTTTTTTTTCTTGGTTCATTTTTGTATGTTGGGAGGGTTCCTTTTTGGCTCGTAGGGAACGAATAGATGGTTTAATGGCAAAAATATGTGCATGAAACACAGTGGGGGCAAGAAAAATCGTCGACCTCCACACTCTAGATACTTAAAAGGACCTTGTCCTTGCGGAGTACGCTGTTTTCAGTTAGTTAGACAAAACTGTCTGGCATCTGCGATTGCTTGATTTTTGTTCTTATCGTCTAACACTTGGCAAGAACTCGCGAGATGAATTTTTTTTTCAATGTATGATTCGTGAATACGTGAAATTCCTTGGCATAGGATCTGGTTAGCGGCGTTAAGCAGGATCATCTGTTTTTTAAGTGGGATGTATGAAGATGATATTCCAGTCGTCGGGCATAGTTTTGTCTGTGGCTACTCCCCCTTCAGCTGGAAAATCACAAAGCTTCCGTCAAAGAATTCCAAGAACACCTTTTTGATAGTCTTCAGATTCATGTCTGTGGGATCAAGTGCATGAAGTATTTTTGCCTCGATACGGATCACTAGAAATCGATGACCTTCGTCATAATCCACATCTTAATTTTTGCAATCTTGTGTTTAAGTAAAACATCGCATTAATTCCTCTTCAATGTTTCTGGTCCCATACAGCGTATATCCTGGAAAGCTGTAAAGTCCATCTTATAGCTCCTGGGTTGTGGATCTTACATTTCATTTTGTTAATTATTGTCCTTTTTCACTTGTTGTTTATTTTCCCAACGCACAACCGCCAGCTGGACGGGTTGGCTCACCACATTCTTAAGTTTACCATTTAGCGCAACTTGGGGTTTGTATGCCAACCTGAATTCTCCAGGAACAAATATCGCGAATGGTTTTTACCTGGATGTTAGCAATCAGCACGTTATCCTGTTTGAACACACATTATCCTTTAACACAAAAAAAACTATTGTTACCTTGTGGCTTATAAAATGTATATTAAGATAGGTTGGAGTGCCCGAATAGACGCAGGACCCTGGCATAATAGGATCTGCTGATTTCATTAAGTGTCCAATTGATCCACCTATTTATAAATATTTTTATTCTAGGATAACCTCAGAGGCTCAAAGTTGTAGACTAACATGTGCAAATCACATAAAGCCTTAGAAGGACCAACGAGAAAACAATAAGAGCTCGTAACGCAATGAAATGCAGCCTGGAATTGAATGATAAAATAGCAACTGAAGTCGTACACTTAAAAACTTATGGAGCTTGCCTGATAAAAGAATATATCAACAAATGCAAAACGCATCTGTTCAAATTTTGCGATCTCTACTGTGAAAAAGACACCAAAGCAAACGGAATCCGCAAAACTATTCTTCGCCTGTGTAAGTGTTGTAGTAGTGCATACATACTGCTTTTGCTTTACCCCCATCCATTGACAGTAACATTGAACTCTAAAAAGCATAATCGCAGGAAAGCCGAAAGCACCACCCTCCTCCAGAACCACGTGCATAGTACAGCTCGGCGCACAATAATAATTACACCCACCCAGCCCCACAGCGTCGCATTAAACATAAATAAATAAATACTCGTACACTCTCTCTCTCACCCAGACGCAGATTGGTGGGCCGAAGCAAGTTTCACCCTCAGTCAGCCGAATCCAGTAGCACCGAGAAGAAACAGTCTGGACTGTCGTTGGCACTGGCACTGGCACTGGAGTTGGAAAACATTTTCTGGCGCGCAAAATCCCCGACCCATCCCAATATGAAATGACGAAACAACCACCCTCTGTCCCACCCCCTCGTACCATGTACACATACCAAAATGGAATACGAATTTGTGCGCAGTGCTCTGTGGATGCCGTGATGTGGCGATATGGTGTTCCATTATGGCATCGAGCGTTCGTCGACCTTGCAACTCGTTTACTCGGCTATGTACTCTCTCGGTGCTCTGGCATATGAGGATGGCTCTCAACGCTCTGTTCATATAGGTTATGTATCCGAGTGCTTGGTCCTGAGTTCCAGTGTCATCATCATCGGCGGCAGCAGCAGCAGCAGCAGCAGTAGTAGTAGTCTGTGGGCTTCATTGTGTTCCTGGTGATCGTGTACACGGCGGGGGGCAAAGACGAGGGAATGCTGTGAGTGTTTGATGAGAAGAAAATGCCATGGCTGGAATTGCACTTCCATGCCATTGACATTCGAAGCAGAGCAAACAAAAGCGGGTGACTGGGGGGTGAAGCTATGTTTTAGGTCTAAGGGGCATCGTCGTTTGACGGATGTGCTGCTGCTGTTGCTGCTGCTGCTGGAACTGGAATATATGGAGCGAATGGGTGTGTATATGGTGCTATTTCGACGCCGGAATCATGGTCGATAGGGTATGGCAAATATTTAGACGCAGCCTTTGGCTGCCTGGCATGCAACTCAATTGGACTGATGGTGATGTACATGTGTGTGTAGCAGAGGCAGGATGAGGGAGGCTGCCGGCAAATGTTATCAAAGCACAAATACATGCGACACTGACTACCTAACCCATCGTGGTGCAGTCTGGGCAACAACGACAGCCGCAGCGGTTGACGTCCTCTAAACGGAAGATGAAAGATTCTTCACCCGGTTTTTTGGGGTGGAGGCGCACCTTAGTGCGCAGTTGCGGCATTTTTGTTGTTGCGTTTCATGCTATTTGTCGGTTTTCCTTGTTCAATGTCGGCTATGCTACGAGTGCTGCACACGCCGTTTCGGTGAGAAGGAGGTGAAAACTTGGCCGACTACAGTGTGAGTGGGTGAGTGCCAGTGGCGGCTGACTGTGTATTGAGTAATCCTCTGTGAATTGCACAGAATGTGGGTAGATTGCTTTCGAATAGGGGAAAGCATTCGGCAATTCCTGCTCGATACACTGAAAGAAATCAGGCTTCAGGTCGGAGGAGCTTTGACTGTTTACATGGAATCGGGAAAAAAACGGATGGATTAAAAATGGTTTTCGTTGCACAGCCTTTTTATTCATTTTGTTTTTTTGTTTTTTGAAGAAATAGAGCAGTTAGGGGCTAGAAGGAGTTGCACTTTGTAACTTCACTGGAACCATGATGACCGCACTGCAATCCTATTTCTCTGCGAAATCGTAAAAATCATATCAAGTCTAGTTCTAATTTTTCTTTCAAGTTTTCATAAGTGCAGCTATGTATCTAGGCATTTTGTTGCGTGCGTAATGATTTCCGTGACATCTAATTTGTTGCATTACTTGCGAGTAGCTGCGTCAGTATGCCGTAGGTCTTTTGCATTTTTCCTTAGAGACTAGCGATAGGTGAGCGTTGGGCCATTATACCTTTAACAAAAGTGGGTTATGCAAATTTATAAGAGCTTTCATTGTCTCTGTCAACACCAACGGTGTCGGACGCCTTCAGTACTTTGTAACATCTTTAGACACTTGTTAACCGAACTGTTTGTTCGGTCCTCAGCTGAGGTTCTCTTTTATATCATTCATTAGCTCTTTTGTGATATTATTGCAGTCTCGCAGACAAAATTTGGTTTTATTCTTGACCGTTTATTCTCTTCGATAACCATCTTCATTTCACCAGAATGCACCTGAAGTTAAGTGGATCCTTGAGATACTCAGAAGCAGAGAAATCACAGGTAACTTTGCCAGTACCATGGACGCTGTCAGAGGGTTTGCACAGGGCGAAGTGTTTTCATCCACATTGTGATACATTGTGGAACTTAATTGTTGACGCCTCTTTGTTGTGTTTTATAAGTGAAAGGCAACCAGTTATGGACGTTCAAATTGACCTCCGCCCCCTTAATTTCGATAAAGGAAATGCCAGGAAAGCCATATTCCGTAAACATATGTGAAGAAATGGTAGAGCTTCTTCATGAGGCATCGGGATTATGCACTCGATTCTGTGAGATGTGATCAAGATCCTCCAATAGTAACAGATACGGTTGGACTGGTTTCAAGCCAAGGATGATTATAATTATTCTTTGGCCACATTCAATTATGTGGATGTGACAAATTTGATTCCAACAAGACAATGCCACATGCCACAGCCATTGCCTTCTATTTTGGGTGAACTTAAAATCAAAGTCCAATAAGCCAGTTATTCGAAATTTAACGATATGGATCATGGAGTAGCAATAACGCCATTTAGACAGACAAATTGACACATGCCATCAAAACTAGAGTAATCATTAAGCTGAAGGATCACGCTTTAGCAAAAAAAAAAAAACAAATATCAAAATCATTGCTTGTCTGGAGGTTTTCCAGCGCAACTAAAAAAAACTTGGTTAAAATAATGTAAACTTTTTTTTCAGTGTAACTGCAGCTCCACATTTTAACAACTCTCTTGAGTCGTCGAGGGCTTGCAATTTATTCCTCTGTTCCCAAGCGGTGACTGTTGTCAATGCAACAAAGCGCATAATTGCGAACAAGCACACATGCATACGCACATACGTTCCCATCTGATAAGTTGGAAACAGTTTCCTTTCGAGTCCCATTCTGCCCCTGCTTTCGTCTATATATGTACTTGCAAACATTCAATCACCCGCAACCCTCTTTGGTATTTTTTTCTGCTTTTTTGTTCCCTAAATGAATGTCGTCTAGCGTGTCTCCCGTTATGCCTGCTAATTTTATTTGTTTTTTTTTTTTTTATGACCCACCCTCACTTTTGCATACAAATTGCAGACTCTCGGGGGTGGTTGCATCGTCGGTGCACATGGGCAGGAGCACGAGTGTCGGTTATATAGAACGAGTACAACAACCTTGGCTCGGATTCGCAAAGTAGGTGTAGGTACATCAGGCAAGTGCGCTTTCACCCGTGCTTTCCCTCTTTACTAACCGAAATGCGCGTTTTGTTCTGGTGCACTCTATTGTTTGACTTCTTTTTGCTACCGACCGAGGAGGCATCTTGATACGGATACTCTTGCCACCTTCCTTAACCCTTTGGTTGGGGTTTTTCATTTCATCGTCGTCATTTTGACTCGATGCATTGGAAATTAAGCTTGGCTGCAGGTGGGAATACGTGGACGCACACATTTGGCAAGAACTTAACATAAAGTCTGTCTGAAGTGAAGTCCTTTGTGGGTAAAGCCTTATGCATATGATAATTGGTCTGGTGTTGGGGCATTTAAAAAAAAAGGGTATAATATTCAAGGCTTGGGTTTGTTTCTGGTTATCTTTTAGATGCACGCATGGAGATAAGAGGACACGAACTTGAACTTGTATGGAGTCTTGTAGGCAAATGCTTTTGCGATGTTGATGCCACCTTCGATGTTGGTGTTGGTGGTTAAGGGTTTCTTTTTGACACTAATGAAATGCTGCGGGGCAATGGAATCCTTTGCAGAACATATTTTTTTAACCGAAGAGGACACACTTCATTTGCGAGTTGGCAAAGAGTTGGTCTCGAAACTGAGACCAAAAAAATTCAACTGTAACTTGAGACGTGTGGGAGGATAACGAAAAAAAAAACAGTCAGCTTTGGTTCAAAAAATTATCAGGCGCTTTTTCAAAATCTTTCAAAGTTTGAATATCAGCTTTGAAGCGAGGATGTGTTTCTCCTATTTGATGACTTATCAATGAACGAACAGATTTAAGGACCTTCGACAAAACAATTTTTCCATTGGATAGAGGCAGATGGTCCTTTCTTTCTGAAGGATGAGTGGGCGAGAATAAATCTACAAGGACAGCTAATTGATGTGGATCTAAATACCATATGTTTATAGCTCGAAGGGGGCAAAAATCAGTCGGATCAGCTTTATCTAAGTGTGCCTTCCTGAAAAAAGCAAAGTGCCCGAGACCGTGAAGTATGAAAAGCAACTTAAACTTAGGCTCAAATCTTCATTTGATTGATGACCAGATAAATAAGTTAGTAAGAACTCTTCACGAGGCACTTTGTCAGAGTTGTCGACTGGATAGGAGTTAACCATTGAACCTTTGATGACAACCAAATAATAAGCTTCAGATTCCGGTACCATAGGAATATGGTATAAATTTGTTTTGTCCATGGAAAAATGAGTCATTTGATTCAATTTAAACCCAAAAACCTCATCAATCCATTCTCTCAAAACTTCAACCTAAAGCCCTTTCCTTTCTATAGAACTATTTACCCAGTTGAACGATTTCAAAACTCCATCCACTGCAGAACCACTCCCCATGAAAAGAGTAAAAAAAAACTTTTACCGGACAGAAACACAAAAACCCTTTTGCCCACATTGTCTTTTCGTTAGAACTCTGCAGACAGCTGTGGATTATTCTAGAAACTACAACGAAATTCTGCACAAAGAACACAAAAAAAACAACCCACATCCATGCAGGATTATAGTCATGCCATTGAAACTATCCCGAGCCAAGACCAACTACTAGTGCAGACATAGGAAAACCGCTGGCAACGCTAACCCATCCCATGACTTCATTCGGGAAGCCGACAGGAGTGCAGTAGCAGCAGGGTTCGCATGTGCATGTGTACATAGAATAAATTTATCGATTGAGAACTGTCTCACTGAAATTCAGGTCATTGATCCTAGCGCCGAGGCACTCCAGCACTCCAGCACTCCAGAACTTTGCCGCAGCATAAGCGGCTATATGCAACCCTCTCTCCCAATGCCCTCGAGTGGCTATGTATGTAAATGCATGCAAGAGTTCCACTGGCAGTGAGCTGTGGAAAACATGAAAGCAAACGGCAAGAGGACAAAAAATTACTCCAGACAGTGGTAGAAAGGGAAACTGACGAAACGGCTTAATGGTGAAGTTGTGTGAAGTTGTGTAGGGTAGAATGGACGGGGCTGATGATGCACTTGGGGCATGGTTAAGGGTGCAGTGAATTTAAAATAAACAAACCTTGGTGTGGGGCTTGTGCGCCGCAACGTACATTCAGTAAAGCCCCCACTGTGTACAGTTGAAAACTCTGGAAACTCCGTTGTAAAGGTTTCCTGCTTCGTTCTCGATGTACATAGAAGCGAACCTGGAACGAGGAATGTGTAAGTAAGCTTTTGTTCGTTTTTGGCTGGTACGTCTGTAATGTGCTCCTTCAGCAACCAGGATACTATTGATCAGGGTAAACAAAAAATGTGCTATTCCAAAATAATAAACGCCTGCATACATAAAGACTGTCGAGGACTGAAGGAATGAAAAACGACGCTTCTCTGTCTGCAGCTGATGTCATCGGTTGAGGCGTCGCGCCGTGGTGTCCTGGAAATTTGGCTACGAAATCAGTTGCCCTCATGTGCCAGTATCGTCATCAACAACATTATCATTGCCATCGTCACCATTCGCTAAACAAGACATGAAATGGGTCAGTAGAGGGTGGAAGATAATTTAGATGTCGCATATTTATAGCGTATACATTTAACAGTTACATCCTTTTTGGGAGCACGTGCCATCAGGATACAAATTGAATTACATTTGCAGACAATGAAGTTACAACTGATGAATATATGAGCACAAATGGGATGGATAAGTTCTGAAAAGGATCAAATAAATTTTTTTTAGCATTCTTATGGCTTATTAGTTTGTTAAGTTGTAGCAGGGATTGGCAACGCTCTTCGGGTGCAAAGGAGTCAAATAACCTTCTCCTTTCATATTTTCCCGATCTTCCTCAAACTATGAAAAGATGTAAATTGTAAAGGGTCCGCAAATAACTTTTTTTTTTGAAAATGCTATAAAAAAAACTGCTGAATATTTTCTCAAATTTCTTTTTTTATTTGAAAAATAATTTCATACAAATGGCTGCCTCGGCTGGCCATGCAGTAGCCTACACGATCGGTCCAATTTTTAAGCACATTATCGATTGTGTGCAGCTGTATTTCACTAATGGCGTCACGAATATTGTCCTTTAAAGCGTCAATTGTCTCTGGCTTGTCGGCGTAACACTTATCTTTGAGGGCACCCCACAAATAATAGTCCAACAGTGTCAAATTGCAGCTCCGAGGTGGCCAAACGACATCAGCTCTGCGGCTGATAATGCGATCTTCAAAAACAGGGCGCAAAACCACGAGTGTAGCTTGTGGCTGTGTGGCACGTAGCTTCGTCCTGTTGAAACCAAATGTTGCCAATATCCTAATCTTCAATTTTTGTGAACAAAATTTCGTTCAACATGGCCCGATAACGACCGCCATTGACTGTGGGATCGGCCACTCCTTGCTCATTTTCGAAGATAAAATGGCCCAATTATGCCTCTGGACCAAAATCCGCACCAAACAGTGATTCGTTTTGGGTGCATCGGCTTTTCAATGTATGCGTGCGGGTTTTCTGTGCCCCAAGTGCGACAATTTTGCTTGTTTACATATCCGCCAAGATCAAACTGAGCTTCATCTGAAAAGATGTTTTTTTTTGGCAAAATCGGCATCTTCTGTAAGTCGATAGCAGGCCCACTTGGCGAAGCGAAAACGCATTGGATGGTCAGATGGCTTCAACTCCTGAACCAATTGGACTTTGTATGGCGTCATACCAAGGTCTTTATGCAAAATTCGTCTCAATGATGTCTCCGAAATTTTCAATTGTTGAGAACGACGGTGAATTGATGTTGATGGCGCCTCACGCACACTTTCTGCCACAGCAGCAATATTCTCGGGTATACGCACCGTTTTTGGCTTTTCACGCTTTGGTTTATCGATGAGGATGCTAGTTTCTTTCACTTTTTTCACAAGATAACGAACATACAGAGCAGACGGTGCTTCTCTTCTTCCAAAATCCGTACGCAATTTTCGCACACATTCTGCAACATTAAAATGATTTTCAAAGTAATGTCGCAACACAACCATATTCGTTCAACGGAAGGATAAAACTAATTATCTGTCAAATCAGACATAAGCTAAGTGTTACCATTCACGAAAAAGTACTAGTTGAAAAAAAAAAACGTTAGATGGAGGACCCTTTATGATGGTAAGGAGCCGTCTTGGACTCGAAGTTTATAAGAACTGTGACTTGTACCGTCTTTGAATTCAGAACCTTACGAAATCAATCAATAGGGAATCAATTAATAATATTTTGGTCTCGGTTCAATCTGGGTTTCGTGCCAAACACAGTTGTACGACTTCACTGGTAGGGTTATTCGAAACTCTAAGCTGTATAAGGATTTTATGATTTCTTTGGTATTTTAGATTTTTAAAAGATTACATGGTTATTTGGCCTATGCTTTTGGATGGCGCATTATCGGAATATCTCCCATTTCTGCTTGGCTTCCCCCAGTGGTCGAGTTTAGGGAATCTTTTATTTTCACTTAACACCTCGATTTGCATAAATTGCAATAAAATGTAAGAGCGAGCAGGTTTAGTCAAGACAAGAAAAAAATTTTTATGGGAAAGGGGTCTATCGGCGCCCGTCTAGAAGGAAGGACTACTAATAGGACTACCGGTTGAAAATATCGTTTTTTTTTTTTTTTCAAAAATCAATGCTTTATTGAGGAAAAATTGATGTAAATTCAATATTCAAAGTATTGCCCATCGCTAGCCACACATTTTTCCCATTTTCTGGCAATTCATGGATACCCCTTCTGAAAAATTCGACCGGTTTGGCCGCAATCCACGAATCGATCCATTTTTTGACATCATCAAAATGACGGAAGTGCTGGTCAGCCAGTCAGATAGTAATCGGATGGTGCAAGGTCTGGACTATACGGCGGGTGGGGTAGGACATCCCATTTGAGCGTTTCATGGTGAGTTTTGACGACATTTGCAACATGTGGCCGAGCATTGTCATATTGCAAAATATCTTTATCGTGTCTTTGCGACCGTTTCCGGCCGTTTTTCCTTCAGTGATCGGCTCAAACGCATCAATTGTCGTCGGTAGACCTCGCCTATGATTGTTTCATTAGGTTTTAGCAGCTCATAATACACAACACCCTTCTGGTCCCACCAAATGCACAACATAACCTTCAGGCCATGAATATTCTGAACGGCCGTCGATGTTGAGGCATGTCCGGGGTATCCATACGCTTCCCGACCTTTTGGATTATCGTAATGTACCCATTTTTCATCACCAGTGACGATTCGATGCAAAAAAAGACTTCTTTTTGTGGCGTTCAAGCAACATTACGGACAATCAAAATCGGCGTTTGACGATTCGGTACCCAATGTCCTACCTTTCGGATCATTCCCATTGCTTTCAAACGATCGGAAATGGTTTGCTGAGCGACGCCAAGTTATTTTGTAAGTTCTTCTTGCGTTTGAGACGGATCTTGATCGAGCAATGCCTCCAATTTATGGTCTTCAAACTTTTTCACCTGGCCGGGGCGTTCTTTGTCTTCGGTTTCGAAATCACCATCTTTGAAGTGCTCAAACCACCGCTGAAACATTCTAACGTCTATAGTATAGCCCGGGTAAGCTTCGGTAAGCAATTGATGCGCTTCGGTTACTTTTTTCTTTAAATGAAAGAAGCATGTTAAAACTTCCCGCAAATGTTGTTTTGGTGGCACGAATGTAGACATTTTATGACTTTACAAAAACTTGTGTGTTTTCACTAATGACCAATAACCTAGATTGAAATAATTAGACAATGACATGAAGTTTCTTATGTGACAGCTGTCATGGTAAAAATTCATCTCAAAGTAATAGAAATGAAGTTGTCTGCAATAACGACATTTTCAACCGGTAGTCCTATTAAAAAAAAAATATTAAAAATCAACGAAATCACAAACGATATTACAATATTGATTTTTCCAAAGCCAGGACCACACTCTTTTATTTAATGACCGACCTAGATTATTCTTGTTAACGGGTTCTGATAATAAAAGTTTTAAAATTTTGAACCAAAAAACTATTTTTAACTTCCTGATGGTTCTTGTAATCGGTCCGATTTTCGAAATTCAAAATTTTTACATTTCTCCACGTTTGGCGGTCCCAGTAGTCGGATTCCATTATTTTTAGAAAGATGTCTGTGTGTGTGTGTGTGTGTACGTACGTACGTACGTTTGTGCGGATTCTTGCGTACAGCCTTACTCGAGAACAAATCAAGCTATCGAAGCCAAATTGGTTTCATTCGAAGCGTGTGTGCATAAAGATCACCTGAAAAGCTTTTGGTTAAATTTCACAGGGTGGTTTGAATTTTATGACGAAAAAACTGTCAAAAAAAGGGACATTTTCACTTCTTCAATTAAAACCAATTTAGTTATCCAACAATAAGAGTTCAAAATTAATTAAATTAATACTTTACAGCAACCTTATCAGATAAAAAAATATGCATAAATATATACACTGCCGTTCATAAGTTTCCGGACAAATTCATATAATTTTTTTTTTGTTCAATTTTAATGCCAAAAGTTTCATCAATATTATGTTTATTTAGCTAAAGACTAAACTAAGTAAGTTAATAACTATAGAGACTACAAAAAAGACTATTAAGTTGAGGCCATTTCATACATTGATGTGCCCCTTTCTCTATTTCCTGATCCAAATTTCCACGGAAGTTGTTTGAAAATTGTTTCACAAATGTGAATCCTTTAAGTCTTTCCCAATTTTTTTTTCCTGAGATGTGAAGTTGATGGCAGGCCTACTTACACCCAAACCAATTTTTCGTCTTCAAATTGAACTCAAGTGCAAGTGTTTTTCCAGTATTTAATGCCTTCGTTCATTTTGAGGTAAATCCCAATCTGGTGGCAAAAGATGTCTTCGTTTTTGAAGGATTAAAAAAACAATGAAATGTTCATTAAAAAACAAAAACACTTTCTTTTTGGGTTTTTCTAATTTTGGACTTTAAGTTCAATTATTATATGTGCGGATTATTATTGGAGCAATATTTCGAAGTAACACAACTTTCCTGCGTTTCTACGTTTGTTATATTTGAAACTTAAAATAACAAAATATGCTTTCCCTTATCACACAAAACTTTGAAAGAGCATTGCATTGGAAACTCATGTCATTTTTGCGTGTCTTTTTAGTAACACAAAACCATGGCAAGCGCACGTGTCTCGGGAAGTAGTGTCATGGCTTAGTGGATGATTCCATCCTTGAAGAATTGAGATTGTCCGCGGAAATGTATTAGAACAGGAGATGCCTCCTTCATTCACTTTAAAAATCTTCTTCGGGAATATGGAGTGCTTGAGTATCCTAATTAACCAGTCCTCTCCAGTATATTGTTCGAAATTCCGAAATTTGATTTTTAACTTCCAGACATCGCAATAAAGTTGAATCTCATCAGACATTGATTAAGATTAAGATAAAGTGAATCGGGCCAACATGGCTACCTTGGTTGACACCTGAGGTGAATGTAATTGGATCGGATCTGAAATATAAAAAGGAGATGACGTATTGCCGATTTTCTATATAGGCTCTGATCCGTGTTAAAGCCCGCAGAGGGAAACCAAAATTCCTTAGTTCTAGACGGATTAAATTATGCTTGACGCTGTCAAATGACTTCTTGAGCTCGGTAGCTACATCAAATTTTCCTCTTCTAAGGCACAAAGAGGTTTCTACAAAGGAATTCAATTATCTTCGTGGTTGTCGACCTTCCTTCAAAAAAATGCCTGTTTTTTATGAGAAGCCGTAGAGTTTCGAAGTGGACAAGAGATTTGGAATTCGTCCATAGTTCACTTTATAGTTATAAGGACCTGTCTTATGAGTCTGCTCCATCGACCCTACTCCTCGAGCTCGTTTCCTTTCTTGCTGTTTTGGCAGTTTCCAAATTTGATCCTCACATTTATTGATTCGGTGAGTGAGTGATACAAAATCAATTCCATTCAAATGCCATTAGGTATGGGCTGGTCTTTAGGTTATATGATTCCGAAAAATGACCAAAAATGAGCCTTACTTTTGATAGGCATTAAAAATTAACAAAGTATAGTGAATCATTTTTTTTTGGTTTATTTTTTTTTTTTGGTTTTTTTCAAATTGTACGTAACAATTTATTTGAATGCCAGCTTTGTTGACTATGGTGACTCATAAAAATAAAAGTTAAATACACAACACTCCTCCTTTAAAGCTATAATTGTAACTAAGTTCTAAATTTCCGTCGTGTTCAGCGTCATTTTGGTTGTTTTCGTTTGCCTCAAAAGTTGTAATCAAACTTTCCATAGTTCTCGTATTTCACTGGGAAATAGCGATCATATTTTTCCAAATGATATACTTTCACTGACTTCAGGAACATGTTTGGCACCCAGAAACTGTACCAATCGTTGATCTTTCTATCCAAAGGATATCCGAAAGGCATATTGTCAAGGAACCGAACAGCAGCTCCAATGTCAGCTACATTTGATTGTTCTTGAGACGGCGACTGTTCAGCTTCGCTGTAGGGGCTGATCATGAAGAACATAGCCACTGGCATGCCCTTAACCCATCCGTATGGCAAGAGCAAGCGATCGGGGAATAAGGAATTTGACTGCGAGATATTCTGATGGAATTCGTATTTACCTTCTTTAGCCAATGAAAGGTAATTGTAAAGTTCGGAGAAGCTGAAAGGATCTGTGCCGGTCCAGCTGAAATCTTCGGAGCTGCGTTTGATAAAGTTTTCTCCAGCAACCAGGTCGTAGACAAACTTGTCCAGGATCATGAAGTTCTCACGATTCTCAACCATATTTAATTTTTGGCCATACTGATCGAATTCGGGACCATAGAAAACGTTTACGACGACCTTTTGCGGCTTTTCGGCCTTGACCTTAATATTAAAGTCGAATGGCTTGTGATTAAGGCGCATTTGACGTCCAAAGAGAGCCTTGTTCCACACCAACATACCGTCGTGGAAGACCATCTTTTCATTCAGCAGTGTGGTCATGTCAATGTCATACATGTCCATGTAGGTGGCGAGTTTGCTCACGTCAACATCGACGATTTCGACTCCAGGCAAAAACAGCTCCTGCTTGCTGTACGGCTTGAGCTGATATTTAAAGTCATAATACTTAGTGACCACGATCTTGAACCAGCTGTAGAAGAGAGGATCACGTAGCATAGTTTCGTAGTTCAAGAAAACATTTGGCTCAACAATAAAGTCATGGTAACCGGCATCACTAAGTAACATGCTGCACATCACCCACCAGTAACCGAAGTAGCGTTCGTCCATAACATCAATATTGCCTTGCATCATATCACCAAGCAAACCAAGTGACTTTGGATTATTCAATTCGATGAGGGTTCCATCACGCATGGTGTAACGCCCGCTCATTATGAAATCATCAATTCTGCGCTCGATATTCTTGATCTTGCTCAAAAGATTGTTATATTGCTGCGATTCGACTTCCCAGTAGTTCTTTCGATAGGTGAAGCCATTTCCATTGAATCCGATCAGTTGAGGATCATAGCCCATTTTGTAAACTCCATCCCACGATAGTTGTTCAATAATACCAAGTCCCTGAGACAGGCGTTCCATGTAGTAGCGGGCCAAAATTTGTTGTACGTTGAACAACCACCATTCGCCGCGACGATCCTTCTCCACGTTGAACTCCTTAGATGGCAGCAAAGGATTGAAGTCCATGTTCAAGTAGTACCAATAAGCATTCCAGCCAATATCCTCTGTGAAATAGCAGAGTTTTGCTTCATCATTGAAGATCTCAATGTCTCGAGTGTAGTCGACTGGCATCCAGAGCATTTTTAGGTTGCTATAAATAGACGACCACATTGGATCCTTTTGCAGCTCGCGCATATTCTCCCGAATCATAGAGTGCTCTTCCAAGTGCCAGCCATCGTCGAGTCCCATCAGCTTCCACCATTGCCAAACCTTCCAACTTTTCATGTAGAAGCGACTGCCCAAGAGCTCGGATGGCTTGGAAAGAAATTGGTCATAAATGGTCTTGAATTCTTTTTCCAACATAATCTGCCTATTCCACGAGTCCCAATCGAATTTCTCGGCTGCCATAATGTATTTTTCGCTAAGGAACATCTGAGGGAAGATCTCGTAGATCTGTGGAAGGTTAAAACCCTGCATATCCGGACGGTGTGTGACGGCCAAGGTGAAGGCATAAACGAACATTCCTTCGTTGACATGCATACGGGCCCAAACGACATTCTTTACGAATGTGTTCCAATCCTTGGCGTAAAAGAAGAAGCCAAAGAGTCCCTTCACTTGGTAGAGATGAGCCCTTTGCATACCAGCGAAGAACTCGCCTCGTGGCAAGAGTCCACCTGCCATATACATCTGATAGAAATTTTCCATATACTCATCGTATGCCTAAAAGGATGAAGTGAGTGTTTTTATTCAAAAAGGACATCGGGAATAGAGATGAGATAGTCTTACCATATATTTCTCTTTATCTACAATTAGCTCGCCGCTCATTTTGATCCATTCCTCAAACATTAGGTCATGATCCACTCGATAAACCATCTCATAGCAGAACCTCTGTTTCTCCAGCATTGAAATGTCAGCTGTTCAGGCAAAGACAATCCTTTCAAACAAGGACAAATAATTTAGTTTTGGAAATTCACACTTACCATTTTGAATGCTGGCTGCTTGTATAGCCACAATGGCCAATATGGCAACGAGAAGAATTGTTAACTTCATTACTGCTGTTGCCTTGGATCAGACACTTGTCTTGAAATTCAAAAGACTACTGCCATCTGTACGTGCAGCATGCGCTACTTATAGGTCTGCCTGCGGACATGCCTTATTTTTTTTTTGGAAGCTTAGCTTAGCTTAGCCCCCGCAATCTGAGTGATAAGTTGACTCTATTTTGCAGTCACTATGGCCTTCGTTATCACCAAAGATCCTGCATGTGACCCTAAATGTGTGTTCAGTTTTTTTTTTTTTTTTTTATGAAACTCTTAGCGGAGCCTTAAGGTAATGCGATGGTCGGCGACGGCGGCGGAGACGACTTGAGCTTTGTTCACGTTCTGTTCTATTTTCAATGCAATCATATCTTTATTGTTCACCTTGGGGCTAGCTTGATGTTGACGTCTGTGACAGATGGTGGAATTGAAGTCGTTGCCGAGCTTGCTATCAGTTTAAATGCAGTGCGGCTATTTGCGTCAAAGACTTTTTTTTCCATGCAAAAAAAAAAACCCAAAACAACCAGGAGGAGGAGCACGAAAGATGCAATAAGAATCGAAAGACCGCCAAAAATAGCTGAAGAGTTATGTAACTTTCTTTGGTGGTTAATTTTATCGGACCTCCACGAAGATGGAGAGAGCTGGATTGATATTTGGACAACCATTGTCCCTAAACATTTGACCTTACTGAACCGGAGATAGAGCATATGCCGATAATGGAATCTGTGGAAAGTCTCATTTATAGAAAGCCTTCGGTGGATATTTTTAAGTTGCCCGGCCTCTTAAGCTAACTAACAGTGACTGAAGAGGAATAAGATGGCAACAATTTAAAATAATTGTGTTTTTTTCGATGATACGCAAGACCTTATTCTCTTGGCAAATGGTTTCAAATCCAAACGGTAAGGAACGGAGGACCCTTAAAAGTTGAATTGGAAGCAATTAAATTTAGCTAAGGGTGTCTTGCGCAGGCACTGCCTACTGAGGCAACAGGTTATAAGGGTAAGACAAGTGGATACATATTTGTTCCATAAGCCCATCTAACTTCTAATAGTCTTATAGTCTAAATTTACTTTGGCTTATACTCGGAACTTGTTCCCTCGAAAAATGTGTCAATCTCCTTAAGGGTCTAAAAGAGTGGGTCTACGTCAGTCAACATCTCTACGGAATCTGCTAAATCGCCAAAACTCTATCCTGACGTGGAATGGAAGAAAGTTGGAATAAGGCCAAAAATAACTATAAACCTTCATCGAAAGCTTTGTCTTTATAGACAAGAGAGGGAATTTGCGGGACCATGGCCAACTGGACACCATAAAGTTACACATATGGTCGTGAAAATAGAGACACTTGGTTGTATTATGCAAAAATGCAAAACTTAACAAAAGACATCCCTGTACTATACAAAGAAGCCAAAAATGGAGAAATGTGTTGTGGACTGATGAGACTAAAATAAACCCCTTTGGAAGTGATGGCAGACAAACCGTTAGAAGGCCACCTCTAAAAGAACTAAAATCACAGTACACAATAAAAACCGTCAAACACGGAGCCGGAAATATTCAACTTTGGTGATGCTTTTCGTGGAACGGTGTAGGACCACTGCATTTAATTGAGGGTAAGATGGATCAGCATATGTCTACCGATATAATGAGGAATACAATGTTCCCATATGCAGAGGAAAATATGCCTCTTAAATGGGTCCTACAACAAGACAACGACCCGAAACATACCTCAAAGGCAGCGCAAAATTTTTTCAAAGACCAAAATATTAAGCTTATGGAATGGCCATTCCAATCGCCGGATTTAAATCCTATAGAGCATCAATGGGGGGATTCGAAAAAGACGGTTGGTAGACATTCAACAAGAGTGGTATGAAATTCCGGTTGAAAAATGTCACTGATTAGTGGAATCTATGCCAAACAGGTGCCAGGCGGTTATCAAAAGTAGGGGTGGGGCAACAAGTTATTGAAGTGTTTTTGCTAACAAATTGCTTGAAGTCGGATTTTTTTCAATATTTGTTAAGTGTCTCTATTTTAATGTCCAATGAAATGTGATTTTTTTGTTGTTTTTATTGAGCTTCTTATTCTAAGAATTAAAAAAAAATATTGCAATTGATTAATTTTTAATATAAATAACCATAAAGAAGCAAATAAAATATGAAAATCCTTTTTGAGTTGAAAATATTTAATTTTTGGGAAAAAAATTCATGGTGTCTCTATTTTAATGACCATATGTGTTTATATATATATATATATAGTGTTAGGAAAATATGTTTTTTTTTTCGAAGAATTGCATACCGTGCTAAACAACACAAAAGCTAAGAATTTAACAGTTTAAGGCGATATAAATATTGAACTTCTTAGCGACTCTGATCTGGATTGTGAAATCATATGCTTCTTATGGCTTCATTTGGATTAAAAAGTATTGTTAATGTATTAACTCGTATAAGAAATGTAACCAAAAGCTGCATCGATCATATTTTCCTACATTTAAATAAAGACAATAATATTGTCTTCAAAAGTGAAGTCCATAATTTCAAAATAATTGACCACCGCTTATAAATGTTTACTTAATATTGAAAGAGCTTTATTTTCTAGAAAAACTTATTCTAGTAGGAAAAAGACTCAAGTTGACTATGAAGTCCTCCGTGAAGATCTCAGATATGAATTTTGGGAATCGGTTTTTTCGAAAAGTGATCCTTCTGTGGCCTATGAAAATTTTATTTCTACAAAAATTTACCATGTTTATAGCGTTAACACAAGGCAACATAATTAATTTTTGATACCCTGCATGACTTTCCTTTTATTGACCCATATTAGACGTAAAAGAGAGTATGCAAAAAAGTGCTGGTTTAAAAATGAATTGCACTAAAAAATATGATTATGGTTGCTCAGGCACCTGACACTTCATTAATCGCTTAAGTCAGTGTAGATGGGACCCAAAGGAAGAATGGGTTTTAGCTCATAGCATTCTGGGCAGGAAAAATAAGTCAAATGATATTCCTAATATTGAGGGCGATAAATAAATTTAATTGCTCTTAGTCAATTTCTCAGAGACTTTGAAACTCTCTAAGCCACTTTCCAGTGATTGTGACTGCAATATTTCATCGGGTCTAGTTGAAGAAAGAAGGCAGAGTAATAGATTCGCTTTTCACCAGTTCTTGTCCTATGAAATTTTTAAACAGTCAGGGCCTTGCAAAACAAAAACATGTGCATCAGTCATGGTATTTCTTGCCATTCTATTGAAAAAGATTGCTTGGGAAATTGTTGATGTAAGTTTCCGAACTCCCTTAAAAGGCAGAAGTTATTCGTTTGTTCAAGAAAGGGAATCAAAAAAGTATAAGTGACTTTAGACCTATTTCTCTACTTCCTACGATCTCAAACATTTTTTAAAAATATATGAAACCACGAATGCTGTCGTTTCTTAAGCAATTTTTTTTTTTTTAAACAAACAATATGACCGGGTAAATTCACAGAAGATGACGTTTTAAAAGTCGGTTGTGATTTGTTTAGTGGTGTTAACACAAGTCAGTCAAAAATGGCTAAATTTATCGACATAACGAAAGCATTCGGTATGGTGGATCTGAAATTATTATTACGTCAGCTATATAAAGCTGGTTTAAGAGCTTAAAAATGGCGTTTCACAGGGATCCGTGCTGGGTCCAATATTTATTTTCCTCTACATCAACTCTTTTCTTTAAAATTTTTATAGGGCAATCGTAGTGGATTTTTTAGATGAGATCGTTTTCACTTAAACTGAGCCAGGAATGCGTGGCAAAAGTTAATTTTGATCTTCAATTACTAAGGAAATGCTTTTCTTTCTGCAAACTCATTATCAGTGAAAACAGGATAAAAATCTCATACAAGACCTTTAAAGAAACTTAGAATAATTTTGTCACTCAAAACTTTTGTTTATCACTACACAACTGTGGGAGGCAAAACTTTAACGCTAATTTTAGTTGTTCAATGAGCTGCTTCAATGTTGAATCAGTTGACGTTTTTAAATATCTAAGCGTTTTCATTGACAATAAATTAAATTGGAAGGTTCATGCACAATAACTTTAATTGTCTATGATATTAATAACTCGTAAAATATTTCTCTAAAAGTTCTATTACGGGTAACCTCAATCGAGGTAGCTGTAGAGGTAGCTACATGAACAATTTGAAATCAATTTTGTTTGTCCAAAAGCATAAAATCATGATCATTTGAGGCAAAAATTATCATACGGAAAGCTAGCCCCACTTTACTAGTCTGCGCGTGCGCATCACGCCATTCAGGAACTCTACAATTTTAAGGTACTTAAAGAGTTTTTTAAACAGAGCGGTAATGTAACATCAAAAAATTCTTCAATATATAACTTGCCGGTTAATAATTTAGTTTTATTTAATATTCCACGCATGCAAAAAATGCGTGAAATTTTTGACAAACTTCTCATATCCATAACATTTAAAAAAAAAAAATGTTGACTCATTTTTAAAATTAATTAAAGAACTGTTAACTTCGATTCATTGTAATAAATAATTAAGGTGACTGGAAGTTAAAGATTAACTATCATAAATCGGAGACTATTCTTTTCAGGACTCCACTGTCAAGAGCCTCTTGGGATACAAGAAAGAATTGGCGAAAATTCTTGATCGTAGGACAAACCATTAGCAAATCGAAGTGTAGTCAGATACCTAGGGCTCTGACTCGATCAATATCTATATTTTAACAAACATATAGATGCTGCTCTAGCCAGAGCCAAAGCGACTTTTGCCATGACAAAGAGAGTGTTCTAAAGCAGCCAACTTGATGCCAGGGTGAAAGTCATCTGCTACGTGGCTCTTGTCAGGCCAATGATTACGTATGGGTGGGGCTTTCTACTCCAACTATTTGTACCACGAAAGTGTGCGCCTTAATGGTTTTATCCCTCCGGAGGCGTTCCTCTACCTCGATTCGAAAGGTCTGATCCAGAGCAGTCTGGCGGTGCCACTAATCTTCCACTTTGCCCGTTCAAGTGTAGACAGGCGACTAACCTACAATAGAGACAACGCGCGCGGTTCCGAAGAATCTCTCCGTTTCAGCAGGGCGGTGTCAACCCGCCATATGACAGATGTTCAAAAACAAAAGTAACAATTTTGGTGGCTTTCAGAAGATTTATGAGGAACTCTCTCGTCGACTACTTTCAAAGTAAAGTTTCCTTCCGGCATAAGGTTTAACTCGTTTTGTTCCTTTAGTACTTCGCATATTCGCCTTGGCCGGCTTGCATAGATTTAATGTGTATTAGTTATAGGTAGGGTTAGTGAAAATATATATTATAATAGTATGTATATATTTGAGTATATATATATTTATTTTATATATATTTTCGTACATTTTAAGGTAGATTTAAGTATTTTAAGTTATTTTAAAGTAGTTTTAAGCTTAATTATAAAAAAAAACATCCAGATACTAAGTTTTTTAAAATAAACATCTTTTTTCTTAGTAAATAATTGTTAGTAATAGATATAAAAATAATAGTTAGTTTAAGTCGAAACACATAATTTAAGTACTAGGCTAAGCTTAGAGCGCCCGCACAGGGCCAGTAAGTTTTTTAAGTGAAGTTAAATTACGTAAGCTAGTTTAAGCGTTTTTGCATTAAAAAAAAGAAAAATATTTAAAGGTACATAAATAAATGATATTTGAAACCTTTTATATTTTTTAATTCGATCGATTTATATAAGAAAGCGATTTTGTAAAACTTGTATAGTTTGTTTATATTTCCTTCGCAGTTACGTAAGGCTCGCGCTTTTTAATCTGTCATACAGAAGTTAATCTTGTCTTGTTTCACATAGAAAAGGACATGTTCCAATAGATAGGCAGATCTGTTTGATGTGGTCTGAAGTTCAGTTCTATCAGCTCTCCTCTCATTTTAAAAATGATCGAAATCAGTCCGTGTTTATTTTCGATGCTTGCTGAAGCTATTCAGCTCAGATAGGTTGAGTCTGCTCTATGAGCAGAAGACGAAGCTTCATTAATGTTGTCCGACCTACACTGTTCATCCACCTTCGTGATGAGTTTAAAAAACTCAACTCTATGGGAAATTCCAAGTTCATTTAATAATCTGAAGGTTGTTTGGCAGCTGTTTGCGAGATCCTCCCACTTTTTGTACAAAAATGTTTGCTTGCGATTCGTTTGCAGTGCTACGATTTTCGGGAGTCTCTAGTCTGGCATCTTTAGAACCTTAATTAAATACTCAGCATGATAAGTTAGGGTTTTAGTGAAGAGAGAGGACATTCTTGTCTCAATAGTTGGGAGTTTGTTCGGCTGACGAAAACGCCTTTTAAAAAAAAACTCTGAATTGAAGAACTGTTTTTTACTGTGGACCCTAAAAATGTGGAGTTACTATTGAAAGTTACAACCTAGTAAAAAAAAAAATAAAAAAGCACAATTCTTCTATTTTCTTAAATTTTCTTTTAACTCGATCAAGGAACAATGATCAGGTTGATCTTGAAAGTCTTGTTTCAACCAAAGATAAGGATAAGGCCTGTAAAATACGCCTATGATATTAACGCATTGCCAACATAGAGTGATCTGATTTTGCATAATCTTTGAAGTCGGATTGTTTAGGACCCTGATCATTTCTAGAGTATCTCGAAATTACACCTCACATCTAAGAATTGAATTAAGACTAATTTTAAGTCAAGAGCGTACAGTACTTCGCTTGAATCTGCCGATGTCCATTTATTTTCTGACCTCACCAGGTTATCTCGGCAAGCCCGGTAATCACACGTAGGCATACCACCGAAAGACTTTTTTTTGCATGTTGACAGTCGCATACTCTATGCAATTGGCAATCAAAACAAATTTAAATTTAGAGCAAGCATATTTTCAACATCGTCCAGATAAGCCAAAAGTCTTGTTAACCTGCATTGTCAACAAAAAAAAAAGGAAAAACAGGTTTATCTGTTCGGACCAATTCGAGGGTATAAAACACCCCGGTGCACTGTTTTCCAGTAGCAGTCTTGTTTAGTAGCTCAAACTAAGCATCTGGAGTAGAAGCAGCAAACAGTGAAATGAAGTTGACAATCGTTATCCTAGCCCTTGTGGCTGTGGTGGCCGTCCAGTCAGCCGTACCTCACAATGAGGTCAGGGTGGGTGAGTGTTGTTGAAAGGACAATTGTCGCCTTCGACTAGAGGCTTTATTGTTAAATGCGGTTTTCTACAGCTGATAAGGATTTCTTGTTGAGGCAAAAATTCTTTTACGAGATCCTGTGTCATATTGATGAGCCCCTATTATTTGAAGAATGGATCAAACACGGCGAGAATCTAGTCGTGGACAAATCACATTATTTGGTATGTTTGAGAGTTCCAATGAAGGCTGGTGGTAAAGATTTTTTTTTTCTTTAGCACTACGATGAATGGATGGACAAGTTCTATGATACGTACAAGGCTGGAGCCCTACTCCCACAGGGCGAGTTCTTCAGTGCCGTCAGCAAGTATCATATCCGTCAGGCGTGGGGACTCTTTAATTACTTCTACAATGCCAAGGATTGGGATACGTTCGTCAATAATGTAGTGTGGGCCCGCATAAACGTCAACAAAGGTATGTTCGTTTACGCCCTAACATTGGCTGTGATCCATCGCCCAGATATGCAAGGCATGATGCTGCCAATGATCTATGAAATCTTCCCCGAGATGTTCTTTAATAGCAAACTGATTATGGAAACCGAAAAGTTCAATTGGGACTCTTGGAACAAACAGATCATGTACGAGAAGCAATGGGCTTCGATCTATGAGAAGAAGCATGTGAAAAATATTCACGGCAAGTATTGGCACATGAAGGACTGGAAAATGTGGCAATGGTGGAAGCTCATGGGACTCGATGAGGAATGGCACCTGGAAGAGAAGTGCATCCTTCGTGAAAATGTCGAAATCCTGAAGAACGATTCGAAATGGACCGCCTTGTGGCAGGACATGCACATGTTGTGGATGCCAGTTGACTATACCCGCGATATTGAAATCTTCAATGAAGACTCAAAGCTGAGCTATTTTACCGAAGATTTGGGTTGGAATGCCTATTGGTATTATTTGAATATGGACTACGCCATGATCCTTGACAGCAAGCATTACAATCTAAACAAAGATCGCCGTGGAGAATGGTGGATGTTCAATGTGAAGCAAATGCTTGGACGTTACTACGCTGAACGTTTGTCACATGGAATGGGAGATGTTAGTGAGCTGTCGTGGCATGGACACATTGCCAGCGGCTATGATCCAGAGCTGATCGGTTATAATGGCGTCGCATTCACCCTGCGTCAGAACTACTGGGATATCCAAGAGCATGAAAACTTTGAGCTTTTAAATAAGATCATGAACATCGATCGTAGAATTGATGATGTCATTGCTTCGGGCAAGTATGTCACCCATTCCGGGGACATAATTGAACTCATGAAGCCAGATGCCATTGAACACATTGGAAATATGATGCAAGGAAATATGGATATTGTCGATAGAATGTTCTTCGGATTCTGGTTATCCTTATCAAGTGTGTACCTCTCTGGTCATGAGTACCACGACATGACTCTGATGCCTAACACATTCTTGAATTACGAGACAGCAATGCGCGACCCACTCTTCTATCATCTGATGAAGAGAATTGTTCATGTCGAGGAGAGCTTCTCTAGGGGACTTGCTCCATACAAACACAACGAGCTGCTCTTGGAAGGCGTCCAAATCACCGATGTTCATGTCGACAAATTGATGACTTACTTCGACTTGGTTGACTTTGATGTCAGCAATTTGATGAATGACAAAGTGCGGATGAATGATGGACATTTCGTTTGGAACAACACTTTGCTGGCCCGTCAAATGCGCCTTAATCACAAGCCATACAATCTAGAAATCAATGTTCAAGCCGACAAGCCACAAAATGTTATCATTCGTACATTTATGGCTCCAGATTTCGATGAATTCGGTCAGAAGATCAATTTGATGGAACATCGTGAGAATCTTATCAAAATCGATACCTTCGTTTATAAGTTAGTCGCCGGAGAGAATGTCATCAAGCGCAGCTCGAAGGACTACGAGTGGACAACCAAGGATCGCCCAACATACACGGAAATGTACAAGCTCGTAAATCTAGCTCTTGAAGGTAAAAACGAGCTTCCGTTGGATATCTCCGAGCCTCATTGTGGTTTCCCAGGACGTTTGCTCTTGCCACGCGGCTGGGTCAAGGGTATGCCAATGAAGATGTTCTTCATGATCACTCCACTGCATGAAAATGAACCAGTGCACGCCTCTTACGATTCATCATACTTGTGCGGAATCGGCTCGGGAACTCGACATATCGACAATCTTCCATTTAGCTATCCATTCGATAGGCTTATCGAGAGCTATGTTGAATTCTCTGTACCGAATATGTTCTGGAAGGATGTCAAGATCTATCATGTGGACAAGTTCGAAAAGTATCGCGACCATAAGTACGAGCACTTTGGAACCTTCGATTATCACTTCAATTGAAGGCGTTCCATCGATTCGGTGGCTATCGTTATAGGATACACTAATGTTATGGGGATGTGACTTTTCGTCATCTAACTGTCGGACATATAGCTTTCATAGATTCTCGTTTGTGTTGTTAATTGTGGCGCTCAAATAAATTGTTGCCCTTGATTCAATTTAAAATTGGTTTTTTGTATTTTCATTTATATTTTACTTATTTTTTTTCTTTTAAAATGATCGCTCTGCGAAAACTGATTCGGAAGCTTAAAGTTGGACAGCTTTATCCTAGAAAGAGAAGATCATGCAAGGTTTGATAAAATTAAATTTATAAGAGGCAGTCGTGCGGAAAGGCTGAGTGAACTTCTCAATGATCATTCTGCAAATCAGTGGAGTCAATTGACCGCTAAGGATGGATCGTCGAACTAAGTAGGTTTAAAGGATACATTCGTACTTATTCAAAAGTTAAATTTTTAACTGTTCGCACCAGTGGTATGACTGACTGATGTCTTCTGTTAAATTCTGTCAAAAAAGGGAATCAAATGAAAATTTCAAACACTAACTAAATGTATGCCCTGATTTGCTTGATTTTGAAGCGTCAATATTTCAGGCAATAATCTTTCTGTGGCCTAATTTTTAGAATTTATAATCAGATTTTGGTATCTTCAATATTTTTAACCCTATCTAAATTTTCTGAGACTTCTGGAAAAAAGTGCATTTTGAATCGTGGGCTATGGGCTGTCACTTTTTTTGAAATAAGCTTCTTCTTGAGAATCTTGATTTTCAAATGTCAATATTTCTGGCAAAAATCATTTCCGTGACCTAATTTTGAGAACTTTTCCACATCTTCCGGTATGTTACAATATTTTTAGCCCAATTAAATATCAGAGATTTTGTGAAAAAAGCGAATTTTGAATCTGGGCTATATGCTGTCAAGTTTTTGAAAATAGCTCGATTTTCAAATGTCAATATTTCTGGAAAAAATCATTTTCGTGACCTTATTTTTAAAATTGTTAGAAAGCTTTCGGTATTTTACAATATTTTTAGCCCAATTAAATATCAGAGAATTCGTGAAAAAAGCGAATTATGAATAGTGGGCTACATGCTGTCAAGTTTTGGAAAAACTCGATTTTCAAATGTCAATATTTCTGCAAAATGATTTCTGTGACCTTATTTTGAGAATTGTTTGAAAGCTTTTAGCATTTTACAATATTTTAAGCCCATTTTAAATTTTCAGATATTTCGTGAAAAAATGTGCTCTTTGTCGTAAGCTGCAGGCTAGAAATTTTTTTGAAAATAAGCTTGATTTTCAAATGTCAAATTTTGAATAGTGGGCTACATGCTGTCAAGTTTTGGAAAATAGCTCAATGTTCAAATGCCAATATTTCTGTCAAAAATCATTTCCGTGACATAATTTTGAAATTTGTTAGAAAGCTTTCGGAATTTTACAATATTTTTCGCCCAATTTAATTTTTTCAAAGATTTCATGCAAAAAGTGCAATTTTGAATCGTGGGTTATGGGCTGTCAACTTTTTTGAAATAAGCTTCTTCTTGAGAATCTTGATTTTCAAATGTCAATATTTCTGGCAAAAAACATTTCTGTGACCTAATTCTCAGAACTTTTCAACAACTTCCGGTATTTAACAATATTTTTAGCCCAATTAACGAATTTTGAATAGTGGGCTACATGCTGTCAAGTTTTGGATAGCTCAATGTTCAAATGTAAATATTTTTGGCACAAAACATTTCTCTGACCTAATTTTCAGAACTTTTGAACAACTTCCGGTATTTAACAATATTTTTAGCCCAATTAAACATCAGAGATTTCGTGAAAAAAGCGAATTTTAAATCGTGGGCTACATGAAATAGCTCGATTTTCAAATGTCAATATTTCTGTCAAAAATCATTTCCGTGAACTTCTTTTGAAAATTCTAAAAAAGCTTTCGGTATATTATACTATTACTAGACCAATTTAAATTTTCCGAGATTCGTGAAAAAAGCGCATTTTGAATAGTGGGCTACGTGCTATCAAGTTTTGGAAAAATAGCTCAATGTTCAAATGCCAATATTTCTGTCAAAAATCATCTCCGTGACATAATTTTGAAAATTGTTAGAAAGCGTTCGGAATTTACAATATTTTTAGCCTAATTTAAAGTTTTCAAAGACTTTATGCAAAAATTGCAATTTTGAATCGTAGGCTATGGGCTGTCAAATGTCAATATTTCTGTCAAAAATCATTTCCGTGAACTTATTTTGAAAATTGGAAGAAAATTGGAAGAAAAAATTGGTATTTTACATTATTACTAGCCGAATATAAATTTTCCGAGATTCGTGAAAAACGTGAATTTTGAATCGTGGGCTACTGGCTGTCAATTTTTTTGAAAATAAGCTTGAATTTCAAATGCCAATGTTTCTGGCAAAAAACATTTCTGTGACTTAATTTTTAAATTTTTTAATAAGCTTTCAGTATTTAACATTATTTATAGCTCAATTAAGGTTTTCAGAGATTTATTGAAAAATGTGCATTCGAAGAATGGACATTTAAGAATCAAGCTACTTTTGAATTAAATTGATGAAAACGTAAACTGAGCTTATAACTTTCATGAAAATAAGAGGCTGAGTATTGGTGATATCATTCTGCGTTGTAGAAACGGATTTTTTTCGAGTGGTAGCCCTTTAAATTTATAAGAAAGTAAAACACTTGCCGTTTTTAAATGTATAGAAAATATGTTGATTGTCAGGACGCTCGACGAAAGAGTTACTGGAATAAAAGGCAATCATACCGGAGAAATTATTCCTTATATACGTTAGCATACAGTTGAACTTTAAAAGGCATAGATTGCGTATTCAACCCCGCTCTTACTAAGATTGAAAAACTTGCTGAACAAATAACTTGAAGACACAGTACAATTGCGAAAAAGTATCTGAAAATGGACCCCTTTAAAATCTTTCAACATTAAAGGCTTAAACAAGTTCAAGCCTTTAATGTTGGGAAATAAATTCAACTAGGAAATCCATATATGTACATTCTTCGCCATGATGCCTGTCATCTCCATGCAAGATAACAAGAGCTGACTGTGTTTTATACTGAAGCAGTAATGTTGATATTTTCCTTAGCTTCAGCTTATAAGACTCTTCTCTTGCTATTCTATATTCAAACTTTAAATAAGCTTGTTAAAGAGGTCATCCGAAAAACAAAAAAAAAATTATTTTTTTTTTAATATTGTTCGTGACAATATATTTAATTGCAAATTCTACTCAATTGAGGCCTCAAAAGTGAGACCCCCAACACAACAAAAGCTTAAAATAATTAAACAAAAACAAAATAAAAAATGACAAGATTCAGTCAGATCACATATTCGAATGACTGTGTTCGTTTCCAGGTCCGCTTTAGATTTGGCTCCTCCTTAGTAGGTGTAGTCGAAGGTTCCGAAGTGTTCGTATTTCTTGGGATAGTACTTCTCGTATTTCTCGGTGTGGAAGATCTTCACGTCTTTCACGTACATGTTGGGCACATAGAATTCGTAAATGCTTTCGATCTTCCTATCGAATGGATAGCCAAGAGGAAGATTGCCAATCTGGCGGACGCCTGAGCCACAGACGGTAGTCTGGCCATAAGTTGTGAATTGCTCGTTAGTTCCGATGAATGGAGTGATGAAGAAGAACATCTTCATTGGCATACCCTTAACCCAGCCATGGGGCAAGATTAACCTATCCGGGAATCCACAGTAGGACTGGCTTATTCCCTCGGGCAATTCCTGTTTACCTTCGTACGCTAACATCACGTACTTGTACAATTCGGTGTAGGTTGTCTGATCGTTGATTGTGTAGTAGAAATCGTTGGAGCTGCGCTTGATGACATTCTCTCCAGGAATAAGCTCGTAGACGAAATCGTCGAGTTCCATGAAGTTCTCACGGTTCGCGAACAAGTCGAATTTCTGGCCGAACTCATCGAAGTCAGGAGCAAGGAAGGTCTTGATAACAACCTTTTGCTTCTTGTCTGAGGTTACCTTGAATTGGAATTCGAAAGGCTTGTGATTCAGACGCAATTGACGGGCCAATAGAGCCTTGTCCCAGACGAAGCTGCCTTCGTGGAAGACCATTTTCTCGTTCATCAAATTGGTAATATCAAAGTCAACCAAGTCGAAGAATGTCCTGAGTTTGCTTACTTCGACCTCTTCAATTTTGACTCCTGGCATGACGAGCTCATCGTGGGTGTATGCTGGGAATTGGTCCATGAATTTGTAGAATACCTCGACGATTCTCTTGAAAAGTTGATAAGTAATGGGATCTCGCAACATGGTCTCGTAGTTTTGCAAAACACTTGGCACAACTTTAAGGCCATCAGTATGGACACCCGATAGCAGCTTTACACAGAGAGTGTACCAGTAACCGAAGAATTGCTTATCCAGGATGTCGACATTTCCTTGCATTATGTTGCCAATGTACTCGATGGCTTCTGGCTTAGTCAGATCGATCGTGATGCCGTCCTTGGTGACAAATTTGCCAGTATCGATGATATCTCTGATCCTACGATCAATACTCATGATCTTGCTGAATAATTCAAGATTCTGATAAGACTCGAGATGGTAGTAGTTCTTCCTGTAGGTAAATCCGTCTCCATTGTATGCAATCATTTGTGGATTATAGCCTGTCTTTGCAACTTCGTAGAACTTAACCTCATCGATCTCGCCCAAGCCTTGTGATAGACGTTCCATGAAGTAGCGAGCCAACATCTGTTGGACATTGTACATCCACAATTCACCACGACGTTCTTTCTCCATGTGGAAATCCTTAGTGTGTATGAACGTAGCATAATCCAAATTGAGGTAGTACCAGTATGTGTTCCAGCCTATATCTTCGGTGAAGTAGCTAAGTTTGGTTTCCTTGTTGAAGATTTCAACGTCACGAGTGTAGTCAACTGGAGTCCAGTACACATTCACGTCTTTCAAAACATTTTGGTAGTAGTACTTAGGATCGTTCTTGAATGCTCCAACATTGTTACGAAGCACAGTTTTCTTTTCCAAATGGAAGCCGTCATCCAGACCCATTAATTTCCACCATTGCCATACCTTCCAGTCCTTCAGGTAGAACCTGTCGCCGAAGACCTTCTCAAAGTCCCCATGTTCCTGATCATAGATGGTTTTGTATTCCTTTTCCAGCATAATCTGTCGATTAAAGACGTCCATGTCGAATTTCTCAGCTTGGAACACGTCTTTGCTGTTCAAAAAGAGTTGCGGGAAGATCTCGTAAATGGGTGGAAGAATAAGCCCCTGTGTGTCTGGTCTATGAATAATAGCCAAAGTCAAAGCATAGACAAACATTCCCTCGTTGACATTCAAACGGGCCCAGACTACATTGTGTACAAATGTCTCCCAATCCTTTGCGTAATAGAAGAAATTGTAGAGTTCTATTGCTTGATGCAGATGGTTCTTTTCGGCTTCACTGAAGAACTCTCCCTTGGGCAGGAGTCCTCCGAAGTTGAAAACTTTGACAAAATCGACCATATCCTTTCCGTATTTCTAAATGATGGGGGAAATCAAAATTTAAGTATAATGAAAAAAAAAACGGGACATCTTCAAGTTGCACTCACGTCATATTTGGTTTGATCTACGATCAATTTGTCACCAAGTTTGATGTATTCCTCGAAATGTAGAGGATCCTCAACGCGATAAAACATTTCAAATACGAACTTCTGTTTCTCCAAGAAGGCCTTGTCAACTAAAGAAATATTCAAAGGTTGGATTTAGGCATTTAATTGCATTTAAAGTACTCACCAGGACTTGTGTTCGTATGAACACTAGCCGCATTGATGCCCGCAATGGCCAAACAGGCTATTATCACGAGGGTTAGTTTCATCGTTGTTATTTCTCTGCTCCAAGTTAGGTGGTGTTCAGTTCCGAATGCCAGCGTCAACTGTCTGGTCCATGCCGTGTCTTGGTTTTTATATAAAAAGGGCACACCTATCCACGGTAGAGATAAGCTTGTTTTTGTTTGTTTTTAGCTCTTGCAGAGACTTCTTGAGATTGTAAATAAGTTGGAACAGACCATTAACAGTGTTATCAGGGTTTGACCTCTTTGCCTGACGACTTGAACACTGATGTTTCTTTTATGTGGATATTTTTAAGTTTATGCAAAATAATAAGACGTCTTGATGCAGCATCATGAATTGAGGTGAATCTGTGTTATCAATTCGGTGTGGCTTGCTGCTGTGTAGATAAAATTGAGAGGGTCACGACTTGGCATTAATGAAAACAGAATTCAACAGTTGCTAGCTGAGAATTTTTGAAGACATATTAAAGAATAGTTGGAGGAGATGATCTTAGAGTTTGATCTTATCGGCATATGGATCTTTTTTGGAGATTTATTTAAGCTTAAAGATAAGATAATATGAGAGTTCTAGATGAGATCTGTTACAGGCTTACTTTTCCCAGCTCATCTTGCATTTGCAGCAAATCTTTTGCTTAAAATTCAGCCAATTCCTTGCTTTGTTTGAAGATTAGGTAAGTCCTTTAACGAATTAAGAGTGAGTTCTCGTACTTGTCTCCTTTTTGCCTTTGACACGATGTCCATTCATGGCCTTAAATCTACCCTAGGTGCAGTTGTAAAAAATCAGTGAAGCTCGTGAGAAGGGATTTTGCGAATCAAATAAGTTAAAAGTTCTGTCAACCAGAAAAATGCCTCTAAAAAAAGGGTAAAAAGCGTGGCAAAAAGGATAAGGGCAATAAGGACAAACTAACTCAAGTTGACCGAATTTTCTATGAGGTGACAATAACCGATTTGAACAACAAATTATCCCGTCTTCGAACGTTGTTTGCCAAAACTGAAGAAACCAACGATGGACTAACTGAGAAACTTCGCCAGCTTAATCAAGACCGCTCTGATGTCACAGCTCATTTGGACCGAACCCTTGTGCAAAAGGTTGAAACTATAAGTGAGCCAGACGAACGTCTTACGGAACTCTCGAAAACACGCGATGCAGAAAATGCAGAAAGTGCGTCTAGCGAGAAAATCAAGGAATGGGAAACTAAATACAAGGCCATAACCGAGCAGCTCACATCCGAGATAAAGCTTCTCAATGGAAAACTGAATTCATTGGAAGAGTTCCGGGTGCAAAGAGATCTGCTCTTGGCCAAATTCGATGAGCAGGAATAAGTTCTGAAAGAGAATCAAAAGATGCATTAGGATGCAGTGTTCAATATACAAGCCACGATGTGAAGCCTTGTTTCGGTTTACTGCGGTTATAATTTGCGAAATATGAAGCAGTCGTCTCCAGGATGTCAGGCTGCGCCATAGTCTTCTCACTCACTTGTGGTATTTTCCCTTGCATGTTTATATGAGCAGAGAGCTTGACTTTGATCCTATTCTGCCAAGTTCACCTGCTGCTTCGTTACCTTCAATTCTGCTATGAGCAGGTACCAAGTAAATGCCGAATTGTTCGGTATACTCCTTAATATGGTTGA
This sequence comes from Orthonevra nobilis, assembly GCA_963555765.1. NCBI lineage: Eukaryota > Metazoa > Arthropoda > Insecta > Diptera > Syrphidae > Orthonevra > Orthonevra nobilis. The sequence continues at coordinate 9,720,623 of OY743227.1, read as the reverse complement.
GGATTAGGACCTTGTAGGAGTAAAAAACGGCTCTTAAATTTTTTCAACCCGCTGCTGATTGCTTTGATAACTGGTTGGGTTAGTCACAAAAATTCCAGTCTTATAGTGACTGCCGCTGACTTTGGCCAGTAACGATGACCTGTACTCGTGAAGGGGTTTAATTCCCAGCCGGAATTCGGTCGGACGAAGTAAGGATCGATTATATTTTACTTAAAAGGTTTGGTCTCTGAAGACGCCATATTTACTGCTTATAGCTGCGTGATCACAGCAGCTTTTCTTGAACCTTGTTAGGTTTATTTACAGCAAGGTCTTCACGCGACAGAGCTCTCTGCAATTCTGAAAAACTCACGATAATGCTGGGGTCTTATTTGATTTCTTCCATGGATTTATGGACTCTGATTTGACGTTTCAAAACACTCCTTACATGTCCATCTTGGAAAGGAAACATAAAACGTTGTTTTTACACAAGAGCAGAAAGCCTTGATGAGGGCTACGAACAGATCTCTGTTATTGTCAGATGACTTGATCGCGTACAGGTCAAGTCCGAAGATCGAGGTCATTGTAAGTCTCTTGCAGCGTGACTTTGAAAAAGTTCAGGGGTATTGCGATGATTGGAAGTTGAAAATCAATTTTCAAAAGTGCGACCCCATTCTGTTCAGGACTCCGTTGTCTGGGGCTTCTAGAAATACTAGAAAGAAGTGGCGAATGTTCTCTATTGTTGGACAAAACGGACAGCCATTAGCGAACCGAAGTGTTGTCAGATACCTTGGGATCTGGCTAGATCAATATCTATATTTTGACAAATATAAAGATGCTGCTCAGGCCAGAGCCAAAGCGGCCTTTGCCTTGACAAAGAGGCTGTTTCACAACAGTCAACTCGATGCCAAGGTAGAGGTGATCTGCTACACGGCCCTTATTCGGCCTGTCCTCGCTTATGGCTGTCCCGTTTGGTTTAACGTGGGAACAAGCTTAATGGAAAAGATACGGTTTTCGAGAGACGATGTCTCAGGGCTTGTCTCCATTTATATAGAACTCCAAAGTCTGAGTACAAAAAATTCGATAGTAATGAGGTCCTGTACAACGGGGCCAACCTGATCAGAGTGGACAACTTTCTGATAAAACTTATTCGAAGTCACATTGCAAGAGCAATGACTTCGACCAACAACTTGATCTCCGGGGTTTTCTACCCCAATGATATACACCACGAGACAGTGCGCCTTAACGGCCTTGTTCCCCCTGAAGCTTTTCTCTATCTCGACAAAAAAGGTCTGGTCCAGGATAGATAAAGCTGTGGACGGGCTAGTCAACTACGACCAAGACGTCGCAAGTAGCACACCGGAGACCCTCAGATTTAGTAGGGCGGTATCAGACCGCGACAGAGCTGATGTCGTAAGGCAACATCGACATTATTGGTGGCTGGGCGAAGAATGAACTTCGTCGTCGTTATGTATACATAGTTAAGTTAATTAAGCTAGTTTTAAGCATTTTTTTGTCTAGCATTTAAGATTATATAATGAATTAATAAAAATGCACTTAAATTGAAAAAAATCTCTGTTATTGTTTTTTTTTCAACTAGTGCTTATTTCGTGAATGGTAACACTTAGCTCATGTCAGATTTGACAGATAATTAGTTTTATCCTTCCGCTGAACGAATATGGTTGTGTTGCGACATTACTTTGAAAATCATGGTAATGTTGCAGAATGTGTGCGAAAATTGCGTACGGATTTTGGAAGAAGAGAAGCACCGTCAGCTCCGTATATTCGTTATCTTGGAAAAAAGTGAAAGTAAACCAAAGCGTGAAAAGCCAAAAACAGTGCGTATACCCGAGAATATTGCTGCTGTGGCAGAAAGTGTGCGTGAGGCGCCATCAACATCAATTCACCGTCGTTCTCAACAATTGAACATTTCTGAAACATCATTGAGACGAATTTTGCATAAAGACCTTGGTATGACGCTATACAAAGTCCAATTGGTTCAGGAGTTGAAGCCAACTGACCATCCAAGACCAGAAGTTTTCGCTTCGCTAAGTGGGCCTGCGATCGACTTACAGAAGATGCCGATTTTGCCAAAAAAATCATCTTTTCAGATGAAGCTCATTTTGATCTTGGCGGGTATGTAAACAAGCAAAATTGTCGCACTTGGGGCACGGAAAACCCGCACGCATACATTGAAAAGCCGATGCACCCAAAACGAGTCACTGTTTGGTGCGGATTTTAGTCCAGAGGCATAATTGGGCCATTTTATCTTCGAAAATGAGCAAGGAGTGACCGATCCCACAGTCAATGGCGATCGTTATCGGGCCATGTTGAACGAATTTTTGTTCACAAAAATTGAAGAGGAGGATATTGGCAACATTTGGTGTCAACAGGACGAAGCTACGTGCCACAAAGCCACCAGCTACACTCGATGTTTTGCGCCCTGTTTTTGAAGATCGCATTATCAGCCGCAGAACTGATGCCGTTTGGCCACCTCGGAGCTGCAATTGGACACCGTTGGACTATCATTTGTGGGGTGCCCTCAAAGATAAGTGTTACGCCGACAAGCCAGAGACAATTGACGCTTTAAAGGACAATATTCGTGAAGCCATTGGTGAAATACAGCTGCACACAATCGATAATGTGCTTTAAAATTGGACCGATCGTGTAGGCTACTGCATGGCCAGCCGAGGAAGCCATTTGAATGAAATTATTTTCCATTATTAACCGGAAGGATTGTACTTTCAAATAAAAAAAGAAATTTGAGAAAATATTCAGCAGTTTTTTTTTATAGCATTTTAAAAAAAAAAAGTTATTTGGCGGACCCTTTATTATGACCAAAGACAAAGTAAAAAACAGTCACTCCAGCCGATGACTTAGTTGTCCTCCGCACTGCATAGATATTCCTGCCCAAAGGCATTCACAAGATCATCGATACCCAGTAACATATGGCTGCTCAACGTTGCATACAAGATCCTGTGTGCACTTCTTTAATATTTTTGCCTTTCGTCAATTCCAGCGAGGTATCTGGCCCGACAAATCGACAAGTTGATACGACTTTAAAGCCGCACATGACATCATTCATCGCACTGACAACTATTCAAAGCGATGACCGAAAGAAGTATCCCTCGAAAACTGATCCAGTGATTTACTGTACAGTCTCAACCGAGAATTTCCGGACTGCGGCTAACAGACGTGCTCTTATCTTTAATTTTTCTCGAATTAACATTAAGATGACAGCTTGTGGCCATACATTCAGCTTCTCTTACTTACATGTTTAAAAGGCCATCGATCCTTGAAGGACCTGAGCCTAGTCCCCAATCTAAGGCTGCTTTCAGTTAGTTCGACAAAGCTTCGTGGAATCTATTATTGTATTTTTTTTTAACCGAACTTTGGCCTTTCCTTGTTCTTTGTAAACCTTCTGGCTGGGATTCGAAGACACTGTACAAAGCGTCCTCTTCATTAATTTTTTTTTAGTCTTCCGGACTTGATTCACATCCTGATACAGTTTAGTTGTATGCAATGATTCTTCGTCAGTCTCTCCATTAAGGTATCGTTGGTTGATGATCTTGATCGACTTGGATGATTTTAATCTAAAGACTTACCCTTCTCTCACTCAATCGACATGTAAGCTTCATTCATTAATCATATGCGTATCCCAAAAGCTTGACAACCTTATTCTAGGTATTGCCTTTCATGTTGACACCTTCCTCTCGCAATAACTGTTCAAGAATTCCTTGCGGAACTCCGGCGCAAGTCGGCAATAATTTTTCTGTCAGGATACCGAGTTTGGCAATTACTTTGTATAGATCTCAGCTTATCTAGATCCTTTTATATAATTGCGCCTTTCATTGAAACCCAATTCACATTACTCCATTCTAATGAATCCGGAATCCCTTTTGAACTGAGTTTTTTGAAGGCACCTACTATTTCTAGGAAGGTGGCTACAGTCAAGTGTTTGTAGTGAATCCGAATAACCCCGAGTAAGGCTGTATGGGCATCCAGAATTCGAGTAGAACTATGGACAAATCCCGATAATTCTTTCCTCGTTCGTATTTTTCCGATGTAAAGAGTGGCCCAAAAATATTCACCTGATATAGTTTTGCAAAATTTTCAAAACGAAACGATACGATTTTATATTTTCATTTTGTAAGCTGACTTGGATCCTTAGGTTTTTTGCATTCATTTTTGAAAATGGTATCGCTCAAGCGCATTCACAATTGTTTTGGCGGAAACTTATGGTGACAAATTCTCGCACATGGCATGATTTCATTAGTCACTGATTAAAAAAAAAAGCGATTTTGTCGGTGAGGTCAAATCGCAAAAATAAAACATAAGGCGACCCGGTAACATTCTTCGTAATGTCCATTGTCACGAAAGCGGACAAACCTCTGAGGTTACCCTATTGGAACCCATTGGAAACCCATTCCTTCAGTCAAAATTTACCAACTCGTTTATCATGGTTCTGTATTACTAACACGAGATTTCTCACTCAGTTCTCCAAAAGGTCAAGTTTTTATCTTTTTTTCGAATCTGTTTCAACCGAAAATCGTTCACTGCATTTTAGAGGTTCAGGAAGGCAGTAGCCAAAAGTTTCTTCAAAGCCTCTTTCAAAAAAAACCTACAGAGACGAAAATGTAATGGCCGTTGCGTGACACGTCATCTAATCGACATTGAATATCGGAACGAATAGTACGAGGTCTCTTCGAGGTTAGCGACTTAGCTTGACAAACTAGTGTAGGGCGGCTGGCAAATCTGTCAAAATTAGCTCGATATTAAAAAGCACATTTGATGGACAGCAGCTTATTGATTGTATTCGGCACCAATTCACTTCGTAATATAAAAACAGGGCTGACATGTGTCGCCATTTGCAACGGTTAAAGCTTAGGTGAAAGCTTTTGGGTACCTTTTATAATGGATATAATTCTATCAAGCTCGAGGCTTTTGGTCGGCGAACGGTCGCTTATGGCCCAACAAGTTTTGTTCGTCAGTCATGAAGGATTGAATTGCATTCCATGATTGTTCTTAATCAAGATTGTCATTCTGAACATTCCGTTGGATATTCGATGTTGATGCGTACTTTGAATTATTCACGGAAGCACGTCTGAGTCTAAATCCTTAAAGCATTTTTTTTCTGTTTTCGTTTTCTTTGTCACTGCAGAGTCAAGCTTATGGTATAGTTCGTCTGATGTTACGAATCTCGGTGTTATTCAGTATTCTTTAAAATAAGCCCCTCGCTTTATGGAACTTGACTTTTACAAATAATCCTAAAATAATTAGTCGCCTGTCCTAAAATACACTTTCAGTCGCCGTTTCAAAGGGTATAAGTATTCGCCTGTGGACCTTTAAATATTTGCTCGCATTCAAGGGACTATGACTGCCTTTGTTAGGCATTTTGCATAGAGCGAGCAGAAGGATAAGGACAGTAATTGAAGACCTGTGTATAGATTTGAAATAAAGGTGAATTATTTGTATACGCTCAATTCGCAGTATTTAATTTTCCATGTGCAATTTTCTGTTCTTTTAATGATTGCTGTGCTGCCAGTGTTATGCCTTCACAGCGGACCCAGTGAGTGCTTATCTTAACTTGCAAAATGTACTTCCAAGATTCCAGCCTAGTACCCAATTGCAAGACAGGCGCTAAAGCAAATGTCACTCAGCCTTTTGCAGATGAAAATCATTTCTAAAAAGTAAAAACAATTGTTTTTTTTTCATATTGTTCGTGACAATATATTTATTTGCAAACTCTACTCAATTGAGGACTCAACAATGAGTCCAAAATTAGAAAACAACACAAAAAAATCGCATTGTTCTTAAAACTACTAAACAACAACAACAAAAACAAAAATTGACAAGATACAGTCAGATGACATATTCGAAAGACTGTGGTGTTCGTTTCCAGGTCTGCTTTTGATTTGGCTCGTCCTTAGTAGGTGTAGTCGAAGGTTCCGAAGTGTTCGTATTTCTTGGGATAGTACTTCTCGTATTTCTCGGTGTGGAAGATCTTCACGTCCTTCACGTACATGTTGGGCACATAGAATTCGTAAATGCTTTCGATCTTCCTATCGAATGGATAGGCAAGAGGAAGATTGCCAATTTGGCGGACGCCTGAGCCACAGACGATTGTCTGGCCATAAGTTGTGAATTGCTCGTTAGTTCCGATGAATGGAGTGATGAAGAAGAACATCTTCATTGGCATACCCTTAACCCAGCCATGTGGCAAGATTAACCTATCTGGGAATCCGCAGTGGGACTGGCTAATACCCTCGGGCAATTCCTGTTTACCTTCATATGCCAACATCACGTACTTGTACAATTCGGTGTAGGTTGTCTGATCGTTGATTGTGTAGTAGAAGTCGTTGGAGCTGCGCTTGATGACATTCTCTCCAGGAATAAGCTCGTAGACGAAATCGTCGAGTTCCATGAAGTTCTCACGGTTAGCGTACAGGTCGAATTTCTGGCCGAACTCATCGAAGTCGGGAGCAAGGAAGGTCTTGATAACAACCTTTTGCTTCTTGTCTGAGGTTACCTTGAATTGGAATTCGAAGGGCTTATGATTCAGACGCAATTGACGGGCCAAAAGAGTCTTGTCCCAGACGAAGTTGCCTTCGTGGAAGACCATTTTCTCGTTCATCAAATTGGTAATATCAAAGTCAACCAAGTCGAAGAATGTCCTGAGTTTGCTTACTTCGACCTCTTCAATTTTGACTCCTGGCAAGACGAGCTCATCGTGGGTGTATGCTGGGAACTGGTCCATGAATTTATAGAATACCTCGACGATTCTCTTGAAAAGTTGATAAGTGATGGGATCTCGCAACATGGTCTCGTAGTTTTGCAAAACACTTGGCACAACGTTAATGTCATCAGCATTGACACCGGACAACTGGTTGACCGAGCGGCTGAACCAGTAACCGAAGAATTGTTTATCAAGGATGTCAAGATTGCCTTGCATTAGGTTGCCAATGTACTCGATGGCTTCTGGCTTAGTCAGATCGATCGTGATGCCGTCCTTGGTGACAAATTTGCCCGAATCGATGATATCTCTGATCCTACGATCAATATTAACGACTTTGTTGAATAATTCAAGATTCTGGTGAGACTCCACATGGTAGTAGTTCTTCCTGTAGGTAAATGCATTTCCATTGTAAGCGATCATTTGTGGATTATAGCCTGTCTTTGCAACTTGATAGTATGAAAGCTCGTCGATATCGCCTAAGCCTTGTGATAGACGTTCCATGAAGTAGCGAGCCATCATCTGTTGGACATTGTAGATCCACAATTCACCACGACGTGCTTTATCCAATTTGAATTCCTTACCTGACAAGAACTTTCCATAGTCCAAGTTTAGGTAGTACCAGTAGGAGTTCCAGCCTATATCTTCGGTGAAGTAGCTAAGTTTGGTTTCCTTGTTGAAGATTTCAACGTCACGAGTGTAGTCAACTGGAGTCCAGTACACATTGACGTCTGTCAAAATGTTTTGGTAGAAGTACTTGGGATCGGTCTTGAAGGTTCCAATATTGTTACGAAGCATAGTTTTCTTTTCCAAATGGAAGCCGTCATCCAGACCCATTAATTTCCACCATTGCCATACCTTCCAGTCCTTCAGGTAGAACCTGTCGCCGAACACCTTCTCAAAGTAACCATTTTCCTGATCATAGATGGTTTTGTATTCCTTTTCCAGCATAATCTGTCGATTAAAGACGTCCATGTCGAATTTCTCAGCTTGGAACACGTCTTTGCTGTTCAAAAAGAGTTGTGGGAAGATCTCGTAGATGGGTGGAAGGATGAGTCCCTGTGTGTCTGGTCTGTGGATAATAGCCAAGGTCAAAGCGTACACGAATACTCCTTCGTTGACATTCAAACGGGCCCAGGCCACATTGTGTACAAATGTCTCCCAATCCTTTGCATAGTAGAAGAAGTTAAAGAGTCCCCATGATTCATGGATGTGGTACTTTTGTGTTGCACTGAAAAAGTCTCCCTTGGGCAGGAGTCCTCCGATCTTTGTTTGTTTGACGAAATTTTTCATATACCTGTCGAATTCCTAAACGATCGAAAAATCAAAATTTGAGACTTAGAAGAAATGGGAAATCTTCAAGTTGTACTCACAGGCACGTCATATTTGGTTTTATCTTCGATCAGTCTCTCGCCAAGTTTGATGTATTCCTCGAAATGTAGAGGATCCTCAACGCGATACAACACCTCAAATAAGAACTTCTGTTTCGCCAAGTAGGCCTTGTCAACTAAAGAAACATTCAAAGATTGCATTAAAGCATTTTATTGCATTTAAAGTACTCACCAGGACCTGTGTTCTTATGAACACTAGCCGCATTGATGCCTGCAATGGCCAAACAGGCTATAATCACGAGGGTAAGTTTCATCGCTTTTGCTTCTCTGCTCCAAATTGGGTGGTACTCAGTTCCGAATGCCAATGTCAACTGGCTGGTCTATGCCGTGGCTTAGTTTTTATATGGAAAGGGCGCACCTATCCACGGCAGAGATAAGCTTGTGTTCCGCTTTTTTTTTTTGCTGTTTGGCTCTTGCAGCTCAGATAGAAATAAGATGGAACAGACCATCAACAGTGTTATCAGGGTTTGACCTCTTTGCCTGACGACTTGCACACAGATGTTTCTTTTATGTGGATATTTTTAAGTTTATGCAAAATAATAAGACGTCTTGATGCATCATTATTGATTGAGGTGAAATGGTGTTATCAATTCGGTGGGGCTAGCTGCTGTATAAATACAATTGAGAAGGTCACGACTTTGCACGAATGCTGGTGGCGGATGATAAGGTGTTATGTGCCGTTCTTAGAGGACACACTGACTTTCATGGTGAGTCCGACTTTGCTAAGTTTATTTTGGAAATATCGAAAGTTGACGAAATTAATCTGAACAGACCATTTTTCAAATGCATCGCGGAATCGTTCTTCCTTGTGGGAGGCTTTGAATTTATGAATCTTACTTTCAAGACAGTTTTAATATCAATTCATATCTTTCAGTTCATTTTATGGAATAAACCCAAAATGAACCACTTGGGGACATTTAGATAATCACCTGTGAGGGATCTCCAACTGGAGTTAGTAGATCGAAGTGAAGAGACATCACGTTCATAAGCGTTAGAGTACGTAGTCTGCGTAACAACTTAGCTTAGAAATTGGCGTGGAGGTCGCCGTGTTGAAGGGTGAATTTATGGCTCAAAATTCCTTTGCTCAGATGTTCAACAATGAATTTTTAAAGACGACAAAGACATTTTTTAGGACCACATGCATTATCCATTTAAACTCACACATGAGTGCAAAGCGGTGTCTCTCGAACAGGCATCAAATTTAGGTCCTTTAGATTGTTTACACAATCTACCGACCGACGCAACTTTAAATGGGAATAGTTATGATCAGAGAACAAGAAATACAAATAATCTAAAAAGGGGCTTGAAACTGATCACTTTTCCCAACAAGTTGGAAAATGTTAGGTAAAGCGGATAATTCTTATGAGTAAGAGCCAAAACAACGTCCTGCCTATTTTATTAATGCGCAGTGAATCAAGGTATATTGACTATTCTTGCCTTAAATCCAGTATTTGCCCATTGTCAACTTTGCGGCCCTTTTTTATGCTTTTGTTATTGACTTTTCAAAGCATGTAGAAAAAGCCTTGCGATCAGCCATACTTTAGACAAATTTGCTAAACTCTAAACTATAAAAAATTCGTCAAGTTGGAAATTCGTCTTGAAGTACATTTTTGGTATAACAATTTATTCCCTTCACCACTGTACATTGATTTCCTAATCTCTTCCATACCTCTCTGGTGAGGAACTTCCAGATGTTGACACTTCCAAACGTCATTGTCAACGTTGTGATGAAAACAATTTTCTGTTGTTTACAATTCACGTATTTCGTTAGTTAAATTCATTTATCATGAACAGCTTGAATATTCCTACAGATTTCGGGCCAGACTCCGGTGGACGAGTCAAAGTGACTATTACTAAGTTTTTATTTTGTTTTCTTCTATTACATTGGAAAACTTTATTTTAGGGCCTCACAATCATGAAAGCAATCGTCTACGGGAATCTAGCCCGCTCGTTTGGAAAGAAACGCGAAGAAGATGGTCATACACATCAGTGGAAGGTCTACGTTAAGCCTTATTTGAATGAAGACATGTCGGTCTATGTAAAGAAAGTTCATTTTAAGTTGCACGAGAGTTATGCGAATCCTAATCGCATTGTGACCAAACCGCCGTACGAGGTTACCGAAACTGGCTGGGGAGAATTCGAAGTGGTTATCAAAATATACTTCCATGATCCAACAGAAAGGCCGGTGACATGTTACCACATTCTGAAGCTCTTTCAATCGCCAATCGTTGATGGGGAAATATCATCATCGACGATTGACAGCAAGAAGGGCCTAGTTTCAGAACAGTATGAGGAGATTGTGTTCCAGGAACCAACGCAGCTGATGCAACATTATTTGACGAACGTGACGCCATTTACAAATGGTCCTTATGTTCACGATACAGATTGTAAGTATCTGTTAGAGCCTAGCATTTTGAGATTTTGTAACGTCGTTTTCTTTTTTTTTGCAGTTGAAAATAAAAAAGTCAAAACATTGAACAATATACTCGATGTGAAGAGCAGAGTCAAGTCAGAGATTGCACAGCTTAAGGAGAAACTAAAGTCGGCGAGGGAAACAATTGGTAGATTTAAAGTAGAGTTGGCGAAAGTACAAAAAACGCCTGTTTCGTAGGTAAAAAAAAAGTGGAAGTGAATAAAAAGCCGGCTTCGAATAAATAGTTAAAAAAAAACAATGTCCTTTCATTTTGAGTCCATTCTTATAGTCTTTACTCCTGGATTTTGATTTATGGACGAATTTCTCTCTTACATCCATTGCGGATATGTCCGTCAGTTCGTTTAAGTAATATGCTCCCAGGGTTTCCTTTCTAATAAAGGCTTAAGCTAAGCAATTGCAGAGTAGAAATGAGGCTATATCCTCTTCGTCTTCAACCGTGTGTCTGAGATAACTCTATCTCCCAAAAGCCTTGATAGTTGCCAGTTCTGAGATTTAGCTTTTGAGTCTTTCTATTGTCAGAGAAACATTTGTGTGCTGCACACTCTCCTGGATGCTTCTTCCACTCGTGTCTGCTGTTTCTTACCCAAGAAAAATTGTCCAGCCGCACTGGAGTTCTCTATTTCTAATTGTTTTTTACTTGAGTCTTAACTCTTAAATTTTTTATACGAATCAATTAATTTTAACTTTACAAACAAGAGGATAAAGGAGACCTGCAAAAAGATTTACCAGGTGCGATTGAGAGTCCAGGCTGCTTCCATCTGTTGTCTTGTCTCTGCCACTGTCTTTATTTTATGCCTTTTTCTGCGGCACGACCGCGTTCCGCTCGTAGGTTCCAACGGTCGTTGTCGGGCTTGTTGAGCCCTTTTCTGGCAGCTGCGGCTTTTCGCCAGGCCATAAAGGCTCTCAAGGCCGTCGATAATTTGCCATACACACAATGAGTAATTTAAGTTCTACATTTCATTCAACAAAAAACATAATGAAGCTGTATATGTTTATTCCATACGTAATCAAAGAGAAGTGCTTTGCCATCAGGAATGACTATCCACCAGCTACAATCCAATGACGTCTCCATGCATTAATCCACAGCCACATCCAAGCGCAGATGAGGGATATTTTGCAATTTTATAAGGATCAGCAACTAGTTCATGAACTAGGTGAGCGGTTTCAAGTATCTTCATTGGTAGTGTGAGTTGGCCTATTCGTACGCTAATTTCTTCGACAAACAATTTCCGGTCTTTTCTTCCTTTTAAGAAGATTTCAAAAAATGACTTACTTTTCTTCAAATGGTTAAAAAAAAATGAAAGTCCTACTCACTAATCACATCATTGGTTCCTTAATAGCCCTGCTAAAAACACCTGCCTTAATTTGTACAATTCCACCACAGAGCTTTTTTGCCGATTTCAATTGCTTCACTCTGAGCTGTGCCACTAACTCACCAAACCGTCATGCTCGTCGATCGAACTTGTATCATCGCACGTTCCTATTTTTCATCTTCGTAAACATCAATTGCGCGAAATTTAGTCAATCAGTTCTTGAACGTGACGCATTTTTTGCAGGTTTTTTTTTAGCTACCCATGTGGATAGGTCAGTATCGCTCTCTGCGGGATTCAAATTAGTTTGAATCGGCTTCTAGCGGTGATCGTGTGTTAAATTTGACTTCACAAAACTACACGTAAATTTTTTGTTTATAACTCTTGATTGTGATTCTAAAGTTTCCTAAAGATAAGAGATAAGCCTGTGCCATTCGTCTTGACTCTTGATACATATTTACCTTTGTAAATTGCTTTGCTTAATTTATTTTTTTTTTTTCAAAGTGAATAAATTTTCCGAGAAATTACATAATTTTTCGCAACGAGAAGAGAGTGCAAATTTCGTGTGTACAAGTGCTGGCGCATTACTTTTTGTATTTTAAAATTTGCAAAAAAAAAAACAAAAGCAAAAAAAAAATTCCTAAAAATAAATAGAAGAAGATTGAGATAGTTTTAGTTTAAATTTTGTGTGTCGTCATCTGTTGCAGTCGGTTGGTCAAAGTACCGCCAACGAACGTATCGGTTGGCGAGTATTTGTTTGTATACAAGAACAGCTGATAAGATTCAATTAGGATGGACTATCTCTTGGGGGGCACAGCAGCCATGTGCGCTGGAGTTTTTAGTAATCCTTTCGATGTAAGTACGAGTGTCGCTGTTTGTGACATTATTCTATGATCTTTGTGGGCTAGACATCTGCGAAGATAACAAGTTTATTGTTCTTACATTGGAGTCATAAACTGAACCTCAATCTTTATGGAGGTGGACCAGAAGGTTTCCGTGATAACTTTTTTTTAATTTTAGGTTTTTGAACTTTGGACAGTTCCTCGCTTACAAAATAGTTTGCGTCTATTGAATCTGCAAAAATTATTCAAAGAATTGCATTTTATAATTTGAGAAATTATGCCATAACTTGAAGAACGAGGTTCTTACTAAGTCCAGTATACCCATAATACTAGTTTTGTTTTAAATTTGGTTACAGATTATTTTGACTTTACTGCATAAAAAGAAAAATGGATTTCAATATTTGAATTTTTGGTGTGTTCTTTCTTACGTCACAACGATCCGGATTCCAAAGATCTAGGTTTACAGGGAGAATTGAATAGAAATTGGGTCCGATTCCCTAATTCTTTTGAATTGGATGGGTAAGAGAAAGGCTATATGATGTCCAAGCATCATCATTTCCATTCGCAGAACAATATGTCCCTGCAGTCGCAGATTCTTGCTCAAGTTTGAGCAACTAATTCATGAACCAGTTGCTGATCTCTTTTGAATCTTAGAATGTCTATCACCTTTCTTTTCTGCTACATCATTACAGTATTTGTGCCGCAGTTCGTGAAGGCATCGTTCCTATTGTTTGGAATACTGATTAAAACGATTAATTTTGGAACATTATTTTATTTAAACGGCAACTTAAAAATGGCAGTTGAAAAAAAAGGGCCTGTCCCGCCGTCAATCAATCCAGAAATCATTCCAAAACGTTCAGCAAGCTTATTTCTCCTCTCAGATATAGTATATCCTTTGGGAGCTAGAGACTGGAAAGTCTTTTTTAACAAAAAAGATTGTTAATGTTTGAATTCTATCCGACGTTCCTCTGGTGCTTGTGGAATGAGTATTTCGAAGGTCCTTTCGTTAACAATGGAGTGCGATGAACCGCTGGCTCTTCGTTTGAACCCTATAGGTTAATAAATAAAGATCGTCCATTGATTGTGTCATTTAGGACTTAGGTCCTTGCAGAAACTTTTTTAAAACAGTCTTGACATTGTACGGGTAACTGTCAATTCTCTGGCATCAGAATTATTAGAGAATATCAACCAAGTTCTTACACATGATGTAGCCATTAGAGCCTAGATCCTTAAAGTGATATTGACGGTTACAACGGAGTGACGAATGAGTACATTTACTGGCATTCCCCCGAAATGTTGGGGGAAACGTTTAAGACGTATTTCCCATTGGCGTTCAATGAATTAACGTAAAAATATGAAAATAGCACACTCAAATAGCAGTTCTAAAATTTAAGAATATGAAACGAAACAAAAAGAACCAATTTGGACGTTAAATTTTAAGGGTGAAGTTGTTAGAATTGATTGTGAATAACCGAGATAATTGTGTTCCTAATATCGTTTTGAAAGCATGTCAAAACTTAAACGGTATTAAATATAAATATTCAAAATTAAAGCAAATTAAATTTTTTGTGAAGTCGTGTGATGTGATGTTTTAACAGACCTAAATCTATTTAGAAACATTAAATTTCAATTTATCCCAGATATAAAATCTTAAATTGATTCTCCGTGTAAAATGCCTTTGGCAGTAATAAATTTTGAGACCGTGCTTTACAGAATTGAAAGCCTGAACGTGATAAGAAGGGTGACTGAAGCAAATGAATTGGTAAGTTTCGACACAAGCTTTCGATCATAATCAATCTTGACTAAAAGAATGAATGCAGGCTTTTCTATCTACACTTAAAATACTATTTAAAAGTTCTCTCAGCCAATAAGTCACTCCGAACAGCTAATGAGTCCGCCCACACAAGGTAAAACGTCCTTGCATTAGGGCCATGTCCAGCTACTTCTCCTATTGAAGCGGAATTAAATTTGTTGGACACTGGCTGGATAGTGGACATAAAAAAAATTCCATCTGCCGACTGCGACCACTGAAGTTTTCGAGCAGCTTGTTCTTTTCCGGAACTTCCCTTTGTCGTGACCCACGTTTAAAAAATACCTTTTTTTATTTTGTCGAGAATCTTATCAAGGGTAACTAGCCCTTCCAAATGTTTGAATTAAATTGACTACAAAGTCATAAGATGGTTAATGTTTGCAGTCATGCAAACTGATTCCTTGCTTTCCATTGATGATTCCGAAGGTGGATGCAACTCAGCCTTCAATCAATTCGAAGATCGCCTTGGCCTGCTCGAAAAGATTTTGACTGCTCTGTTTTGTAGAATACAGCAAAGCAAGAGGGTGTAAGGTTTGAACCCCATCAGTTTACTGTCTTTCCAATTCTGCCGACGGCTTTATCGGTGAGCTGCCGACCGCATCCTCTAACTATATTGGAACCAATGTCTCCTCTGAATCTCTTAAGGTAAATTTCGAAACATTGTACTTCGCCATTCCACCAGTGTTCGCATCCGTGCTGTATGTTGTAGCGAAACGTTTTTTTATTTCTGGATTGCGTCCAATTTAAGCGGGAACGCGTTTCGTCATTCTCAAAGAGTCCATCTTCATGGCGCAACGCATTTTTAAAGTGGTCGGGCAGACCTACTGGGTGTTAGTCAGCTTTACAAACGCGCTACAACTCCGCTCAGAAAGAGTACACCTAATCTGGGCCAGCCCATTTTAGAGCGGCTCATGTCCTTAAAAAAATGATCTTAATTCTATTCTAACGAGCCCTTTATTTTCTGATTTCGTACTAATTTTATCCACATTTTCTCTCTGCAGGTAATAAAAACACGCCAACAGCTCCAGGGTGAACTGCAAAACAAAACTGCTTCCAAATCGCAACAGCCCTACAGAGGCGTATACGCCTCCATTCGTTCCATCATCAAAGCGGAAGGCCTTTGGGGTCTACAAAAGGGCCTGGGCGCCGCACTTTCCTTTCAGTTTGTTATGAATAGCTCCCGGTTGGGATTCTATCAGACAACGGAAGACTTGAAGTGGACAAAATTCGAAAATGACAAAACCCAGAACTCGCTAATATTGTGTGTATTCTGGGGTGGAGTTTCGGGTGTTCTAGGTTCTGCACTCGGATGTCCATTTTACTTGATAAAAACCCAACTTCAAGCCCAATCGGTGGGGAAGTACGCGGTGGGCTATCAGCACGATCACAAGAATACAATTAGCGCTTTGGTGAACATTGTCAACCAACAAGGATATCGAGGGTTGTGGAGAGGCTTCTCTGGAATTGTGCCACGAACTGCTATTGCATCATCGGCGCAACTTGGCACGTTTTCTGCATGTAAAGACATCCTCGTGCAGTATGAAGTAAGTTCGTCGACTGTGCGAAAAATGGTTCTTGTTTGTTTGCGTTAATTTTTTTTTAGGTATTTCAACAATCGGTGCTTTTAACCGCCTTTGGTTCGAGTATGGTGAGTGGCTTCTTTGCCGTGGTCTGTATGACTCCATTTGATGTTGTTGCAACAAGGATGTTTAACCAGGGTACGAAGACGATATAACTTATAATATACATTTGTGGATTTAATTAATAATTTTTGTATTCACAACAGGAGTGGATAAACATGGGAAAGGACTATTGTACAATAATATTTTTGACTGTTTTGTGAAAACTTTTCGTGTTGAAGGGGTGAAGGGATTGTATAAGGGTTTCGCTCCAAATTATTGGCGTGTCGCACCACACACGATACTCAACTTGACCTTTTGGGAACAGTTTAAGCAATGGAAGCATATTTACTTATCGGATGAATTGACGATATATTTTGAATAAATTTTGTTTTTTTTTTTCTCTTAAAAAAAACAATCTGTACAAAGTATTCAAATAAAGTTTAGGTATATTTTAAGCAAATTTTTGTTTATTTTGTGCTTAAGTGATATCCTTATAAAAATTTCACACAGCACGAGCAGAAATAAAATGAGGAACCGCATTGCATTATAGAAAATCCATATATTTCACTGCACGTTTTTCGAGACATGCCAATGTGATCATTTCAAGCTCTGTAACTATTTCAATCTTGCCGTCTGCTTTCTAAAGTATTAGAAACATCAGCTTTTAACTCTCGCCTCTGCATAGGTGCACCCAAGACCACCTTAAACGTACTCGAAAGGATCCTAAAATAAGTTAAAATTAACATAAACAAGGCCAAGTCTAATGAGCCTAAATTTTATTCCCTTATCTCCTCTGGTCTTTTTTTAAAGAGTGTTCCAGTGAATAGCTGGGTTCCACTCCTCAATGAATCCAACAACCATACTCACGACCGAAAAACTGCTAACATATTTTCGCTTGAGGTCAAATTCGAACGTTCTGTTGAGTGCAGTTCTTTTGTATGTAGAGAAACATGAATGTGGAAAGGACTAGGTACTGAGACTTCTTCGTTAGCCGTACAAATCAATGACTTTTTTTCTTCCCCTCCATTCAGTCCGTTTGTATGATGCTCGTCAGAATCACTGAAACACAAGTGAATAAGTACTCACCTTAAATAAACTCGCCATAAAATGAAATGCTTCTATTCAAGCCATTTAAAATATTTACAAACGAAACTTTCGTCAATCAAATTTTCTTTATTGCAAGACAAGACAATAACTTTGAATCTCGCTGGGTCTACACATATTTCTGGGTATAAACTCTAATTTATTATTTTAATTAACTAAAGGTCAATAAATAAAATTAAAAACAGAATACTATTACACGTAAAAGACCTTGGAAAAAGTTTAAATATGTTAAACATTGATCACAAAAAATAATTATAATTACAAAAAAAGTATCAAAACACACGTGCTCGCAAGTATTTATTTTATTTAACGAATTAACTGAATATTATGTACCCCTTAATTAATTCGACACATTGCGAATAGTCTATTTGGAAAACTTAAATTCAATAATTATTGATTCGAATTAAGAACTAAATAAAGGACAAATTAAAAAGTCTCTATCCATGCTCCAGTAAGTCTCTCGTAATGCAATAGTCTTTGGTAAAGAATTACAAAAGTAATTTATACATAAACAAGCTCTAATATTGTTTTTTTTTGATTAATCTAATAGCGTCCCCGTCTTGAATGAAATAAATAGAATTAAAGGCAAACACAATAAGAAACAAGTACGTACACACGTTCTTTTTTATGTACATCGTTTTTTTTTTATGTATAGATTGTTTTAAGGCTACTTTGCAGTAATTTACAAAATATATATGTATATATAAGTTTATAAGAGATTTAGCTTAGTTTTCGTTAATTGATGACTGGTAGCTTAGCGTGTGCTCGCGTTCATCGTAAACACTTTTCGCATAGTTTATCTGTTGAAGAAATAAAATGAAGAAAATTATTGGCAAATTTCAAAGGTTGAAATGTTAAGAATGTGATGGAGTCATCGTTTGCTCTTAAACCAACTTAGCCTGACCAGGACAATTCATAGATGAACACAAGTACAGCGATACCATACGCCATAACTTCCCTAACTTAACATGATTTAATATTGGCAACTAAACTTTGATTCACAACTGCTTACAGCAATAGATCTGTTTAAAGGCCTCCATGGCAAATAAGTGGAATCTTGTTACGCAAATTAACAACATAACATAGCTACAATAAATGCATACTTACACATCTAGCCGCCTTTTCAGCCATTTCCTCCGACTGACACCTCACTCTGGGCCTTCGTATCTGGCCGAGATTTTTCGATATCTCAATGTAGTAATGTGGCTTCGCTTTGGAGTTGTGTGAAGCTTGTGCAGTCACTGGATGACACGAGAGAACCTCGCCCAAATGGCACTCCAACATAACGGTGGGTTCTTCGTCTGTGCGAGAGAATATCCTCAGATATTCAGTGGACAGCAACAGTCGCAATTTAGAATCCCGATCGTTGTACAGATCTTGTTCATATGCCATCAGCTGCTCAGAGAAGTTTCTTCGATTGATCAGATACAGGTACTGTTGACCCTTACTTTGTCGGTTTGAATACGGAGGTAAAAGTCCCCCAGGCGCACCGGTTACACATCGAGGAGATCGCTTTCGTTCGGGCAAGACACGATGTGCACTTTTGCTTGTCTCTCTCACAGCACTGGCTGTTTCTGATGCTAAATCGAGGACGCCAATGATTGGCTTGGTAACTGTGCCGACGATTCCTTTGCCAAGGCCGCTAATGAATCCTTGCAGCCCATCGGATTGTACACCCTCGTATGTGTGACGCACAATACTGGTGACTCCACCCAAAAGTCCAAAGCCCAGACCTTTCAACCCAGCAGCTAAATGCTCGCCGGAGGAGTTTGAACCCGTTGAAACCTCGAGTATCCTTTGGCGAGTTTCGTTGTCATGTTCGTCGAGAACAACACGTCCCAAACCGTCCGAGATCGTCTCTGTGAGCTTCGCCGTGGAGTTCGAAATGCCATGCGTAACGTTTTTCACTAAACTCTTTACGGAACCTTCAAAGATAAGGCCGGAAACTCCCTCCGAAACATCGTTAGCAAAGCCCAGTGGATTGCCAAGGAAATCCACACTTGCCAAAATCGATGCGGCATGCCATTTAAGTTGGTTCTTGTAGTGCGATTTGATGGCTCTTAAGTACACTTCTATCGTCTCGAAATGATGCTTGTCTGTGAAGTGATGGAAATCAATGAAAGCGTCTTCGAATTTGATCAGCGTAAGACCCAGCTTCTTCTTCATTTCACTGAGCTGTGGTGACAGTTTCGATGCTGTGATGACACTCAACCGGATCTGAAAGGATTTGATCTTCAATATGAGCAATCGGTTGTGCCATAAAAATTCTACTTACGTGTGTTGAGTCAATGTGCAAGTTCTCAAAGTAGTAGCGCTTAGCGTTCTTCGATAGAATCCTCTTCTCGACCTGTTGGGCTTCATATTCCGACTCATCTGCCAGACTGGTCGCCGAATGAGTTGAGGTGCCCAGTCCAAGGAACATTGCCGACTTGAGGATGAGACGTTCCTCGAGGAACACCACACACGGCCTCAGGTCAAATATAAAATACTCAACAATCACTGCGTTCTTATTTGGACTAGAAAGCAACTTTGCGCTGAATGTCAATGCATTTGGGTTTCCGCTCTCTATGGCCATCGACGAATGAGACGACGACGCATTTGATTTGATTGTGTACAACAGAATTGGGCATGGAGTGTCCAGCAGTTGATTGTCGATTTGCAGCGCATTCACACGTAAGTCTATCGATCTAACCGATGGGGTGGCCAAGGCCTCTATTGTGATGTTTTCAAGTGTGATGTAGGCGAGCTCCTCGCATGGCTGCCTTGATATCACAGATATTCCAACGCCTTTCTGGAGATCTACCTTTACCTATGGAAAACCAGTTTCAGTACATTTACATGTGAGAGTAGACAATAAACTCGAAGACTTACGCTAAATTCATCGATGAAATTCGATTTTTGGTCCTTTTCCCGAAAGCCGCGGTTCGATTTAATTTTAACGGCTGAAGCGTGTTTCCATAATGGATCTGGGGTCAGAGACGTAGCCGATGGATTTTTTACATCTAGAATTTGTATTGTCTTTATTGGTCCATCCATACGGATTTTCACCTCCAATTGACCCGATCCTGGGCGTAATTTCTGCCTTTCAATACTTTGCTCGATCGGCACTAGACCATCATTGCGCATTCTTGTCTCGGACTCGATTCGACCGAGGACAGCATCAGAACCTGGTCGGAGACCGAAGACTCCGTTGCGGGCCTAAACAAAATAAAAGATTAAATATATTAACAGATCTGCGTAAAAAGAAAAGGACATAATCGCGTTTGAAACTCACCTGAACGCACATATTTGCATGGCACATCAGTCTTCCATTTTCAAACTTCCATGTTTGTGTTGTTTGTCGCTGTGTGTTTGGCGATCGCACACACAAATTCGTGTAATCATTCGGATTCGGTGGTTTCTCTAGGTCCAACACCATCCGTGTCACTGATCCAGAGGATGTCCTACCCGGTTCGCTGGGAGGCGATGATCCCTCGTGCTCCAACTGCCCGAACTTGTTCATCAGCCACAATTGTGAACGATCACCTGCGTGCTTCCGCATCAATATCACTTTGGAATTCTTCACTCCCAAAACCAAATGCTGACTTTCGATGTCGAATTCCGAACTGAGATAAAGATTCTCGGACACAGAAGGCGTTTGAAATGTTCCCTTAAAGGCAAGGTATATGAAGTTTGAATAGGTTAGACCCTCCGAGCAACTCATGTTGCGTAGAGGGATATCAATGGAATTCCCACCGGGTGCTTCAATCTGCAGCGATTGATGACCAATGGGATCGTCAAGAGCGTACGACAGAGAGGAATGTGGTCGAACAACGGTTCTCCATTCGGTTTTGCAGCCATATTGAAAGAACTTTATAGGAACCTCGGAGAAATTGTCCAGTCGAATGGGTGGCGGAAGGGAGTGTGCGTCACCAAAGAGAAGGAAATATGTTGCACCCTGTAGGATCACCTCCAGTCGAAGGAATCGCATTTCACCAAAGTCATTGCGAATGTTGATGTAGAGAGATTGTGCTTCGTTGATGGGAATACCACTTGACCAGTAGCAATAGTCGACGTCGGCCATGCGAACGCAAAGAAGTGGTTCTTGATCGGAGCGGGGCCAGTGGAAGGGAAAGTGGCAACCAGGAACTGCGTCAATATATGTTGCCCGTGATGCCGAGTCGACCTAGTACAAAAAAAAAGATGAGAAAATTTCAAACGAAATTGAAAAGATACTCACAGGTTTGGTAACGTAGAATTTTTGTGCGAACTGAAGCTTGTGACTGCTTCGATTGTACAGCTGGAATCTAGGGGAGATCGTCACAACACTCGTGCGTGAGTATCGCCCACGACCGCGTCGAACTTCCACACCGATGGAGAAACTATCACTGGTATTTGCCGCCTTGAGCTGGCGATATACAATGTCTTTGTGCAGACTAAAGCTTTGACACCACTGCAAGAATGAAATTTAAAAAAACCAGTCCATCTGCATTTATTTAATTCATACCTGATTATTTGTGCCATAACGCTCGCCCAGTCGAATCTCTAACGATGGCGATGCTTCGAGGTCCGAAAAGGAAAACATAAGCGGCGTCACGACCCGAGCCATTTCGTGTTCCTCAAATTGTCCGGAAGCGGCCTGTGAGACGCCTTCCTGTCTAAACACCAGTGGCAATCCAGTGCGGTTGACAATCCAAAATGGAGCGCTTATGAAGATCTCCATCCCATTGCCCTTGATGGCCTGAATGGAAGCTCGCAAGTGCAAATCCCGATTATTGATGTCGAGAAGCTTTAGTTTTGGTTCGACTATGCCAGTGTGACCAACCGGAATTTTAAGCTGCCCGGAAACCTTGTAATTATCCAGAGTTATACTCAAGCTTATGACTTCCTCCAGACTGACTTCGTAGATGTTCGCCGTTGTCGATGAATTTATTCTTCCTTGGGTATGACTTGTCGTTTTATCCTGCACTTGGCCAGCGATTTTGTACAACAAATCACAGCTGAGCAAGTTTGTGATTCGCAGCGGAGGTATCAGCAAAATAGTATGTCCGGGAACACCCTCCCGATGTGGATATCCATCTCGTTTAATGGCTACCACGGAATTGTACACCTTGTCACGATTTCCCCGGCAAATCCTCGGCTCTTGGGCAATGTCTTCGATGCACTTTGCCCACGATATGCCCTCATCGCAGAAAGCAAACTGGCGACTGTTCGTTTTGGTGGTAATATCGCGCGGTATAATTCGCTGATGGTATTCATTTAGCCGATGATTCAAATTCGAATTCTTTGGCATGTCTTCGACTCTTCCCAAAGCATTTCCATTCCGTTCGTCTTCCGGAGTCAATTGAAACACTGGCATGAAATAAATATCGGATCGAACTCTGCTCAATGGAACACTGTAACATTTATTCGGTGACACCATGACTGATTCCTGGCCAAGTTTCAACAGAACCTTGTTGTCCAGTCGATTCAAGAGTCTTAAGGCTGATCGAACTGTGATGAGTTTTTGTGCGGAACCAACCAGCGAAACCTCAAATACGATGCGCGCCTTCTCTGCAGACACATCGTCCTGAAGTGCGTGTCGGAAAAAGATTCCCACTCGGTCAATTGAGACGGGGCCAACCTGCGCCCACCCCTTGATCTGGACGAGGATCTGATGGAGGTTTATCTTGTGCGAGTCTAAATGACGGAGTTTAGTCTGCGGACCAAAACCGAATGGGACAGTTTCATTCGGCGGCACTTTAATCCATTCACTCACCATGTCGTGGCTGGTCACCTCTGTCCGAGTAATACCACCAGGCTGGGTGAGGAGGATCTTAAAGGATAACGGCTCTCCCGTGTCGTTTTTGAGAGCAAATGGAATGAATGGCGCCCGACGGCGATAGTTTGTCGGACTGTGGTCGGTGTTTGTAGTCGAATTGGCCACAGCATTGTTTGGGCCCTCGTAGTAGTCCTGCGTCCAGTTATTACGTACCAACTGCCACAGTTCAATGAGGGTTGTGGTAATGTTGACCTTTAACATCTGCTTCGATACGATGGACAAATTGAGCAGATTGCTTTCATTGCTGGTCTGTCCCGTGCTATAATTCCAGTTCGCTGTACATTCCCACGACTCAATTACTGGCTCCCAGCCGCTAAGATGTCTATTATAATAGTCACTGGCGATTACAGCTTCCAGCTGACCACTGCAAAATACAGGAATCCTCATTGGGTGATAGTTGCTGGACAGAGAACCCACTTTATCATTAAGAAGTTGATTCAGCTTGAGCTGCGAGAGGGAAAGCTCCAGCAAGGGCACATCAGCATCCTTGCAATCGTCGATTACACACACCGATATGCACTGAGCATTCAAGATCACTGCATGCACCTCCATCGTGGGCTGACGAGAGGCTTTCTGTTGTGTCAACCATAGTGCCGCATCGTTCAACTGATTTTTGCACACTTCCAAGGCCCGAATGCAGTCGGCTTTCTTGAATCCCATGGCAACTAGCGGAGCAATCAGATTCACATCAGGAATACTAAAACTCAAGCCTCTGTGCAGAGCTGTGCGTTTCTTTTGAGCAGTTCGTGTCTGTTTGGGCAGAGACTCCATCATCCGGATGAACATTTTCACATCGTGGTAAGACAATCGGATGCAAAGCTGTTTCTGAATCTGTATATCAATCGTGTTCTCCCGCAGATCCAAGTTTATGGTAATCGGATCAATAATCGACAATGCGGTCTCATTTTCACAGCCCAGCATACAAGAGAACACCTCCAGATGGTTCAAGTTCACAGAAATGGGTCGGATCAGGTCCATTGGTTTAAACGAGAATACAGTTGTACTCTTCAGAATAATGGCATTCGTATCGTGCTGATCGGTTTTCTCCACAAAAACCAACTCTGAGTCGGTTATGTTCAAAATCACTTCCATTGGCGCTCTCTCCGACTCCTCCAAGGTACTGGAACTTTGTGATATTCCAGAGTTCCGCAAGCGCAAAAGTGTCCCACTCGGTGGATCTGCGTCTTGACTTAGATAATCCTGTACGTTCTCAATCCAATCAAGGATCGCCATCACTCTCATGTTATTCAATAGAATGGTAAACTTCGAGTGGTCATTCCTCTTGCGGCTATGAACCTCTGCTTGAACGATATTGGAACCGATTTCGGTGCGAATGGGCTGTAGTATGTTGCTGAATACGTTTTTCTGCGCTTCACGTTCTGTGTTTTGGTACCGCGAGTCTGTGATGAGAATCTCCTGCGACACCAGGTCAATATCTTGAGAACCATCACTATACGAGTCGATCTTCAACCACGACTTAATGAAATTTATACACGCGAGAGATTGATCGTCTTTCAATCGATCATCAGAGCGGATGTTCAGCAACACAGATACGTCTTCCAAGTCCAGGTTTATGGAGAGATTATTCCAAACGATCTTGTCGGGAACCGTTAACTCCTGCACCTGCTCCATTGATGTGATGTTCATGCGACTTTCGGTCAAACTAAACGAATAGTTGCTGTAGATATCATCGATATTTTCCCCCAAATTGTATGCAAGGAATCCCCTCACCAGTTTATACTGCTGTAAATTTAAAACGCCACTCAAACGGGATAGAGTACCCTGCACACTAACATCAGGACAATTATGGCTATTGTTGGAGTCCATGTTTCGCTCGACCTGCAATTTCAAATGGCACTTTTCCTTAAAAATACTCTTGCCTGTCTTCAAGGCCCAATAGCTCCCCATATCGAGGCAAATATCGGCTTCATTTTCATGGCGCTGGATCTCTTGACACTTAGATATTCGATCACCAGTGAAGAGGTTAGTGTTGACCAGATGCACCTGCATTACATCAAGTATTTCATCCATTAAAGCTTCATCGGATTTCTTACTGATCACGTGCTTTTCACTAGCCAAATGAAAACTGTTTGTCAGAGTGAACTCTCCTAAGTCAGCGACGATCATTCGATTGCTTTCGAAACTTAGTGGCAGCAGGACAATGGGCGAACCAGCGCTGATCTCAAGTCCCAACTGAGTCGGTCGTTGTTGCTGATTTTGATTTCGATCGGACAATTTGATCTTTTTCATCACGGGCTGAAGAGAAAACCAAATATTTATTTAAGTAAGACAGTCATTAAGTAAAAACACTCACTGTTTGAAGCTGAAGGAACTCTTTTATGAAAGCCTGAATCTCCATAACGAAGCGTTTCGTGTGCACATATCGCACAGATGACATATGGATTTTCAGCGTCGCGTCTTTGTTAAGGGAACGTTGCTTCTCCTTATCACCTTCCCTGAAAATTAAATTAAAATTTAAAGAATTCACAATCAGGGAATTTTCGAAGATAGACAGACCTTTTATAAATGAAGCTCAAAGCTTCTGTGCCACTGGTTAAAAATTTCTCCCGATAAATTCTTCCATAGTTCGTGAGATCATACAGCGACACAGATCCAAGTCGTCCCTCACAAGTTTTCGTTAAATCATATTTTGCGACAAGGAAAAACGCATTGGACACATTGGCTTTCGCCAATTCGGATTCATTTCGAACAAAGACTAAATTCAAGGACCGCACAGTGATTTCCAATTCACTGTTACCATGCGAGTGCACTAAAATAATCAAGAGTTTCAGAAAACGAAACGAAAGAGAAGTAAGTATTTACCCTCGTCAATCTGCTCATCGGCGCCGTCTTTTGGCATGTCTTCGGCCTCATTATCTGAGACCAGGCCGAAAAAATCGAGCAGCATAAACCACCGCTCCACAGAAATGATGAGATTCAAGCAGTTGAAATCGATGGAGCTCGTTTGCCTACGATTTTGGTAGTGTGTCGCTAAGGTGGGACATTTCGGATCAATAAGCAGCGCTGAATAGAGAACCAGGTTGTCCTCGCGGCCTTTAGCCTGAGGCGATGGTGGTGGTGTTCCAGGGCAATGACTTTTGTCCACTTGCAAGCGACTCCGGTGGTAATTGATCGCATTCAAGGTTGTCGTTGTAGCCGCACAAGTGTTATTATCAAATCCAGCACTGGCTTCGAGATTTTCCGGCAACGATCCCGTGGGCATTTCATCTTTCATGGCCATTCGAACCAAATCTGGACACGACGAAGACGGACAAAAACCATTCGAAGGTCGATTGGCTCTGTCCTCCTGCGCCGAGGAAACAACCATGTGACGATACTTCGAATCGATGGGACATTTAAGGTCCTCCATGAGGATTGATCGCAACATCACCTGCACAACGGTCTCATACTGGTTTGCTTTGTCGTACTGTACACTGAACTCGCGAAAAGTGATTTCAATTAGTGGATTGTCGTGTTCATTCTTAAGCTGGATGATGAATATTGGCAGGGAAAAAGAAATCTTTGGAGTGATGTCCTTGTTTGGTTGGTTTTCTGTGTTCTCGTTTTGGAACATTTTTTCCGGCATTCGACTTGTCAGCTCAAATGGAGACGCATTACTGTCCGTGTCGTGCATTTCCACAAGATTAATTGATTCAACTGAAACCTCGGGTGGTGGGCGAACAAGGTCGGTTGGGACTTTAAACAAGTTGTCCACGGTTTCGAGAAGTTGTTCATATTGTTTGCGCGAGAGCGAAATCTGCAACGGCTGAGTCACACTTCCATCGATCTAGAAATAAGCGAGTTTATCAATATTTTCAGTTGTTCTGTGCACATTGTAATTACCGATAAATCCTCTTCTACGGACTGCGCATTGGTCGGGGGCAATGTGTTGTCGTCTAAAAATTTCTTAACTTCCAATTGTATCACAGTGTCGTGCAGTATAGCGACTGCATCTGTCTGGCAGGAGTAAAATTCTTCAGCTCTAGGTAAAGCTGAAAGTCGAAAGCCCTTTCTCCGACTCGTGTCTAACGAGAACAAGTTCATATTTCGAATTTCTATGGAATATTTTTCACATATTCGGACGATGTCATTGACACTGGACGAGCTGCTACTCTGGTCACATTGTTGAAAGTCAGTTTCGTCAATTGTGAAGATATCTTGCTCGTCCTCCACTTTCACTGGAATAGATTGTGCGGAGCGAATGGCCTCTTGATTATTTGTTACCGTGATTTTCCCAAGATGCGCCACAAGCACTTGAGTACTGCAGCTTGATCGAGGCACAACCAGGACAGGAGTGTCTAGGATAACATCAAGTCTGAAACAATAATGTTTGCATCAATTTCGCTTTTTGAATTCAATGATTGAACTCACTTGATTTTCACTTTCTTGCCATGTTTGGTCTTCGTCTTGTGGGGACTGCTGAAGTAATGGGATTTCTTATCATCCAGAGGTGTGCCTACGAAAATGTTTATCGGTTCATTAAGCGGTTGCACCAAACCGATGGCCATGTCTGTCGCCTTTTCACGAATCGATCGAGCGAAATTCCTACACAAAAAAAAAATAGAGAGAATATCCTTTCGGTATTTTAAATGCTACTTACTTAAGATAGTGCTTAAACTCCTTGGCGCACCAACTGATTTCCTGGACAAACCGCGCACAATGAGTATACCACACGGATGCCATTCTTATTTTGACACTGACAGTCGCGGTGACATCGCGTGAGATATTGAAAGACAGCGCCTGCGACTGCTCCATAACTTTATCCTTATTGCTATACCCGTAGACCTCTTGCGTTAGTGAATGCAACAGGTCCTGACGCATGTTTGGCGGATCGGTGAGTGGATCTTTGCCAACGGAAAATATTCGCTGATGGTTTACACCTTCTGGTGTTAGATCTAATATTTGTAAGCCACCGAGCGAGCCATCGACAGAGATCTCCTGACCAAGTGTCGCGTGAATTTTAGCCTCACTCATGGTGAATGTGCCGACCTTTCGACCCACAAGGTATGAGTCTCGCTTTAAGGCACGCAAAACCAGCACATTCAGTCGATGGAAATCGAAGGTGATTTCTGTGCGAACAGATGTAATAGGGTTAGCAGTTGAACTTCGCTGCTCTGTAAATGGACGATGGTGTTGTTGGTGGTACATCAAATCGATGGATGTTGGTCGGGCACCTTCAGTTGATGATGGACCAGCGCTTGAAGGTTTCTTCTTATTCTTTGGGACTACACGGTTGATGAAGCCCAAAAGCTCCACTATTGTCTCTTGGTTTGCTAGAGAGATGTATGAAATGATTATTCGAATCGAATGCAGAAGCAAAAACTCACCAATGATGTCTAAGTTGTTGAAATTTATGTTGGCTATTTGAAGAGGTTCAGTGTCCACGGATGAGTTGATGAAGTTCACTTCCACAGTGATGAGTGCATCTAAATCATCCAAAGTCGACCAAGTTGCCGAGTTAGCTTTATTGTTTGTTTGCGTTTTCAAAATCAAATGAGTGCAGATGGCGCGCGTAAAATCAATACGAAATGAACGAAAAGAAATAAAAATAAACATAAATCAAAATGAGAAAAATGAGAAAATAAAATGAGTAAGCAAATTTAAAAAACAATATTGTCCTTGCGAAGTCTGACTTCTCTTGTATCGGACGACTTGTCTGATAAAACTAAATCACAGCAATGTGATGAAATAAAATATGAAGACGCAGCAGTTTTAAGATTTATATTGCACTACGTTCCCTAAGAAAACTATTACTTGAGAGCTTCCTATAAGACATGGAATTTCCTACTTGATTCAAAGACTGTGGAATGTTATAAGTCCAGAACAGTTGGATAGCTAGGTCACAAGACAGCAGAAAAACCGTCAAAAACATAGACGCGATCATTATGAGAACTAATCAGCGACAAATGAGTGCATTGCAAAAATGTGGTTTTCCAAAAAAGAGGGTCGTTAAAAAACCAACTTCAAGTAATGGAGAACAGCATCATATCTAAATAGCCACTTTATTGGCAATGCCCTGGCGAGTATGATTGAAGGTAGTGAAACAAGGACTGTCGTTTTGCACCAACCGGTATATATAAGTTGACACCACCTTTCTCGCATTAAAAAATAACTGAAAAGACTTGAAAAAACAATTTAAGCGTAATTTAGAAGCTGCCTTCTTTGCAAAAAACATAAAAAATAACAGATGAAACCCAATTTCATATCACAAAACGAAATCCGTTACTTACCTCTCTGCAATGAAGTGATTGCTCTACTTATCGTGAGCGGACTGGTTGGTCTTTTATTGTCCAATGGATCCGGAGATGCCGGTGATGTAGGAGAGCAGGGTTCACTCTGCTTCAAACTCCCAGACACACTGTCCATTCTTTAAAATTCAAACAAATCAATTAATCAATCAAATAAATTTAACTCTTTCGAAACACTTGCCCCACATGCCTGTGACTGGCAATCAACAATTCGAAATCAGGTCCAAACGACTGAATAGCATCGACCAACAGCAGACCATGCACTGACAAAGTTATGTTCGTGTCCTCCAAACGTTTGCTCAGTCCAGCGCGTACGCCTGATACTTGCAACTCAGCAATACTCCTTCCCCTCGACTGCACCTCCAACGACATCTGATCAATGACGAATTGCAACACAATCAGATTCGTTTGCTGTTGATGGCTATTGTTGAGAATCTCTTCCTCACTGTTGAATGAATCATCGTCTAATTGAAACGGCGACGGTAAGTCTGCCATGCTCATTGGAGACTCATTATTGAGTCCGGTCGGAGAGGTTTCCATAGAAATAATCGCTAGGATATCCAACAGTGCTGATATTTTGTGCTCATTGACGTGGGCCACGAGTTTCGGTAGAGTTCCATAGAGCGTCAGTGATGGATATTCGGGGTCAACGGTGTGAACAACTCGCCTTTCCAACTGTAGCGATATGCTAAACCGATCGAGCAGATGAAGCGCTGATGAGCCTTTAAGACTAGCGAAACCCCATCGTTCCTTGCCTTTACAGACAAGTACCTGTAAGTCGGTCATGTCTATTGTGTATTTGTCGTAGATTTTCTCATGAAGAGCATCCTCTAGACCCGATTCCTTATTTATGATTAGATCTGAAAGATCTGGAGCAGCTGAGCAGAGAGTAGCTGAGTCGGAGAGGCTATTTTCTGAACCTGGAGGCGTAGAACATGGCGTCATAAAGGCTTCGTCGTCCTCGCTTTCTAGATTGTTAAGTTGGCCATTGATTTGTTCCATTCCCGGGTTCGTCGGTTCGGATTTTGAGGTCTTTTGCTGGCGTATTCGGTTTTCGGTGGAATTCTTGGACAGCTGAAAACGCCCAAAATCGACTAGAACGATGGATGTGTTCTTATTTGCAAAGTTTTCCACGAATATTATCTGCGGAGCTGATATATCGATATCCAGAGACCAGGACTTTCGATGACCCTAGAAGAAATAAAATGATTTAAAAAAATATGATGTTGATTACTTTCTCGGTAGGACTTACCAAATCCCCCTCCATGATGCTCTTCCAGTTCTTGATCAGTCTCATCTTTGTGCTGTACTTCATCCTTTCCAGTCTTTTTCTCGCGTTCGCATTCTGCAGTGGATTTGTAAAGAAATCTGTGAGCCACTTTAGAGCTCCCAAGTTGTAGACAACGTCAAGACACCTTGTCTTTACTGCAAGTCTGTAGTCGGTATTAAAAGTCAATGGTTTCTTTTCATACTGTAGTTGAAACCAAGGATCACTGGCGTCAGCAATTGGACCAGTGTCTTTCTTGCTTTTTGCGCTTTGAAAGCGGCTAAACGTCATCGGAGCCTGAGGTTCATCCTTCATCATTTGTGGCTTTATCAGTTCTGGAAACTCTGTATTGGGTGTGAAAAGATCTTTCACGCAAACCGAGCCAAGCGATAGTCCCACCAAATGAGATCCGGACCGCGGTCTGGTCTCGATATTGAGCTTCAAATTGTCGAATTGCATTTCCATCATCATCACTGATTCGGCGGTGATGCGATTCTCACTTTGCACGGCAAGCTGACCGCCAGCAAGAGAGAAGTCAAACTTACCAAATACCGCATCGCGTTTGAGCAAAGAATTGTTCTCTACCGATCCCTCCAGAGCGTTCAGTATTTCGTCTTCAATCGTGTGTGATGTATCATCTATCGGCACTACCTCTCCACTTGTTTCCGAGGAAGGAGAATTAGCAACCGAATTGCTTGAATTGCTCGAGTTGTTTGAATTTCCATACCAACCCCACCAATTGGGGAACCATTGGAACAGCATGCTCTTTCCTTGGTTTCCATTTTGTCCCTTTAGTTCTAGATCACTCGACTCTAAATGCAGAAAGCAAACTTCCCGCAATGTTCGCAGATCGTATAGTTCTCGTGCTTTCTCGACTCTCGATTTAAACTGTTTGTCGTCCAGCGACAAGTTCTCGTTCGGATTCAACAGTAGCTTCGTATATATCTTGATATATCGAATATTCTCTTTGGCTTTGGTCCACTTCTCCTCGGTAGTCTCGAAGAAGAAGCCGTGACAACGCACAGCGTATTGCCACCAATCTTTCGAATGCCCGCGAACTGGATTCGACGGACGTAGAATACGATACGCTCGTAATTTGCTGACCACTTGCAGTCCTCTCATGCAGTCCACCATCTGTGAGTATTGAAACTACGAAGGGAAATATACAAATATAAACTTTTTCTGACCATTCCCATCAAATTACTTACATCACTGAGGCAAAGATTCACCTCAGTCACCGTAACTTCACATGACAATCTCGGCCGGGTTCTTGTTCGCAGAGGCAATGGACTTCTATCATGTTTACAATGCGCTTTCGCACTTATTGGGCTTATAATATAACGATGCTCCTTACCCGAGCAAACCTTCTCCATTAAGTTTGCCAAATCATTGGACGGCATATCTCCGCATGTGTTCTCTGGCATCAGACGATCCCAGTATATGGCAAAAGCCTTTAATTCCACAAGTTTAAAGGCAACCTCTTGGTTCCAAACTGTTGTGGAGTTTTGCAGCCAATTCGCGTCACAAGTGTGCGCTGTCAACGACTCAATTGTGATTCCAGCTGCAAAACTGAGCTTCGGAATCGTTATCGAATCCTCATAGCGAATGTGAACTCCGTTGATCTTCAATTGAAGATTTTCGACAATATTTGTTGCCAATCCTGTGCCATAGCTTAGCCAGCTCGAATAGGAGGATGCGTAGTAGGTGCTCTCGGAACTATCACCTTTTTGTGCTCGCCATTTGGCTTCGGCGTCATCCAGTTGCGAGAGTTTGTACTCCAGGTCAGACTGCTTTTCTTTCTCATCGTCCCAATCGTTGAGATCCTTTGGACCGATAACGACATAAATTCGTTCGATTATTATGCACCATGGTGCCGTGCGAAATTGACGGACTGGAATTTGGAGCTTTATTTTACCAATGTTACCACTGAGCGCTTGCAGTGGCAAACCGAAGCCACGCAATGAATCTTTACGTATGGGAACATTTTCCAACTCGACTTCACCTAAAAAATAAAAATAAAAGTAAACGAAGAAAGGTTGAGTATTGTTCCAAATGATTTACGTTTAAGCTTAAAACGATGTTTACAAAGCATGCTTTGGTTCCCAATTAAGAAACAGCACAAAAGTTTAAATTTTAGAAGAAAGCTACATTCACACAACTATTCAAGATCAGAACTTAGAATATGGGAGTTATCACTATGAGTCGTTTTCCTTAGTTTACCTCGTGTTTCTTGTGCTGGAACTCTTGAAAGTCTGTTCCACACCCCTGTAGGACAGCGCAATTCAGACATGCGACGCAGTGGGATAAATTTTTTTATAACATCTTCAAGTGACCTTCGTATCAAATCAAAAACTGTTGTGAGGCATTTAGTAGTTTAATTGGACAAATTTCTGTATTTATACCCATTTAGTAAAAGCTAGGGTAGCGTTTGAATCGCTTAAGAAACATTTTTTTCCAAGTTTTTGAGATCAGATGTGAAGGTCATTTGGTACCAAGCTTTTGTGCGTCCACTTTTTACTTATGCGAGTCCGGTATGGTGGAACATAAGCCCATCTTATATGGAGAAGTATAGAATTTTTAAGAGGAAATGCCTACGACCATGCACGGAAATTGCATGCTTCCGACGTGTCTAGAACTGCCAGTGTCATCCTAGACCTTGACAAGAATCATTTTACCCAGTCAGCTAATGTTATTGAGAATGAATTCATCTAAATCGGGTTTATTTGATCCTAAGCGTGGGTATTTGAGAAATTCATTGATAAGTGGACATACACAACATGCTTATTGCTATCATTAAGTCTCGAGCATCATATCATATATCATCATGCTGCCATAGGAGCAACAAACAATCGAATCCTCCATGTTCGTGCACACTTAAGGGATGAAAATAATATTTGGAAATACTGCATAAGCCCACCTGATAGAAATACAAATAGTGACAATAGATTAAATTTTTATAAATACTGATGGCTAGATTGGGAAGAAGCTAGATCTTAGGCTAATTTTTTTCTTTTTGTATAAACTATTTAATGATGAGGAGCTTTTAGCCGCCACCTTTTCTAGTTTAGCCTGATGAAAGTCAAGTTAAAGTTGGCCATTTACGAACATGTAAATTTATTATTTTAGCGTACATATACCTTGTTTGTCATTACAAAACAAATTAATCCTCCTCGCCTGCTTGTTTGTTGAAGCCAACTCTGAAAATCTGAAAGGATGGCTTTTCAATTATCCCATAGCCGTGTTTGAGACGGCAAATCAAGATTTATGCTAGACGAATCTACCGATTCTCTAGTGGAACTAATACCACACAGCATCGTTTTTTTGACATGATGAAAAAATCGAAAGGCCCAATAAAAAGTAAAGCCACTGGATGCGGACGCGCTAAGTAGCCGCTGAGCAACATTTTCTAGACATCTTACAGTGTCCTAAGTTTATACTAGTACATAATGCTCCTCCTTGCTGTGGAGACAACGACAATAGCCAAAAGAAGGCGACAGTGCAACTTCCGATACATTTTTATTACGTCAGCATCCTCATAACACTCTGATTATGCACCATCAGAGGTGACGGCAAATATATTCAAGCAATAGGGAGCGGCAAACGCTGTTTTAAATATGCTTATCAACATAATTATTTAATAGCATTGCCATTATTCAGTTCAAATACAAACAAATCAAGACAGGATTTACAAATTCTAGTAAAACAAGCAATTAAAAATCGCCGGCTCCAATGTGCATTTTGTCAAACGTAGCTCGGAATTTTCACATGTCTATCCGAACGTTTAACACATTACCTAACAGCCAACTCGGAGTTTGTTGGCGGTTCTCCGATGAAGTAATGAAGTCACAGCTATTAATATTTAAACAGTTAACATTCAAATCTTAGCCAATTGAATAAATTATTGAATTGTGGATTAAAAAACATATCGACGAGGCACATTAGCGGACAGACGCACTTAAATTGAATGTAAACAAACATTCAAAGTGTACTGAGTCAAACAATTCGTATAAGCTTTCTCTCCTCACTCAGCGCGGAATACTGAGTGACTAGAAGTCACATCGACTGACATCATTTAATGAAAGTCGCATGTAATCACGCAACAGAAACAATTTATCAAAACTTCTATACTATATAGTCAATTAGTGTTACACAAAAGAACAAAACAATCTGGAAAATGACATTGAAAAGCAATCGAGGGAATTTGTTGATAAAATCTTGAGTGAGCACTCTTCCGAGGCTCACTTTCGCTCACTTTACTCATAATTATAATTAGACCAAGGCTAAGGCTAGAGAGCCATACTACCTGATAAGCTGTGTCATTTGATGAGACATCATAATGCGTTGGCGTATCTTATATCAAACGTGTATCTCAACATCAAAATCAACTCAATACTAACGAAAAACAAACAAATACAAGTTCAATGATCTCAGACGACCTAGCGCATGAATGTGCAGCACAAATGCAATAAATCTTTTGTAGTCTGTATTAGACGGACCACAACTGGTCTGATGAAATAATCCGTGGCGGCTAAGCTAAAAGTAAACAAGAACAACAAACATCTTGGCATCCGAGTTGAAGGAAAATGCGCAAAAAAGTGAAATCCTTTTTCTATATTCAACAAGTAAGTCGTTCGTTTGGTTTCTGCAAATATTCATCCTAACCGGACCAAGACCAGAAATATGTGCGCCTCATAGTTCAAATTTAGAATACCAAATACCAAAGTGGAATGCTCTCTGCCGCCAGTGACAACAAAGAGCAACTGGCGTGCGGCGCCTTAGTCACAAGACTCACAAGTCGCCAACTAAGGGGCACGAAGAAATGAGGCCAACAATTAGACCTTTTGAACGTTAGCTTTCTTTTCCCACTCCTCTGGCCTCTGTGTTACCACATTTTCTTTAATCATTCGCAGCCCTTTGGGAGGAATGCACTTGGCCCACCACCCAACGAGGTCACATACTCGCATGTATTATGTCAACTAATGCAGGAATTATATAATCAATATGCTAGAAATCCAGTTGGCCAATTATTTATGTTTGTTGGTGAAACACTTACCCGATAAGAGTGCCACCGATAGCTGGGCTGGATTGAAATCCTCGAGGTACTTGCCGAGATACGTGTTAAGGACCCATGTAATCAGTTCGCGGAGCATTGTGCACTTTTGGGTGTTTAAGAAAATCCGCGAATACCAATTCGTCGCACATTGAGCGTGAATAGATATGAATTAATTTTTTCTGTTTTCCTTTTTTACTTTCTTTTAACAATCAATTGGCCGAAAGAGAAATTGTTTTTCGTTTTTTTTTTCTTGTTAATGCGACTCCAGAACTATTATCAACCAGAGGCCGGGGTTGCACATTTGTACCGAGACCTTTACCTACTCGTGTAGTGGATTTTTAGAAAATTAAGAATTGCGACTCGAAATTTGAGTTTTCTTTTCACTGGGTAAGGGGGGCAACACTGTTTTTGGTATTTTTTTTTTCGCTTATCACGAATTGAAGTACGTCTTTTTTTTTTATTTAATGCGGAGCAGTAAAGATTAACGGGGAGACTGTGAGGAATATTCGCGGTGATTGTATGTTTGATGAAATGTTTTCCAAAATATTTAATTATTTTTTTTTTTTATTATTAGGGAAAATTCAAAGAATACATCGCGAGAAAAAAGTTATTCCGTAACCACACTGAGCGAGAGTGAAAAATTTTGACAGCACCATTCTGACGTTCGTAGGCGGGGAAATGGGGAAAGACAAGACAGAAATGAGCGGAATTGAAAGAAAAACAGGGTGTTCCGTCCATTAAAATCCGACAAATTTTGCTGGTAAACTTTCGAATTTGAAGAATTCAAATTTGATTTCATATTTTATTTACAGAGTTGGATTGAAAAATAAATGAGATTTTTTTTTTTACCTAAGCAGCTATGAAAAGAATCATGATTTGAAGCCACTGTTTCTTCAATAAGGTGCCAAGTTCTCTAACACAAAGATAACAAATAAGATCAGATTAGAAACAGAGCTGTTGAGAAGAGGCTTTCTGTTATCTGCCAGTTAGCAGCCTTAACACAATCTTGCAATCCTGCTGCGAATACTATGTGGTTTGCTATCCACTTCCCTATGTCAGCAGAGCTGAGTTCTTCCTTATCTTTGTTTTAGATTGGAAAACTCGTATGGCTGCTATAAATATCTCTAGGTACGTACAGCTCTTCATTGAAACCTACCTCCACACTCGACCTACGCAAAGAGGACTAAACATCGCGAAGGGAAAAAGAAATTGATATACTTTCGATTGGCACGGTCGTCTCTAATAGAATAAGTGGACTTTGTTTTCGACAAGTATTACTTCACTTTGAAGCAACTATCCAACGGAAAAGTGAAGATGTTATTTAACTCACCGTGGTTCTCACATTCTACTAAGGACACTTCTAAGACACTCGCTATGTTCTTTTAAAGAATTCTAAAACATTCACGAAACACCCTCCACGCCTTTCAAATTCAATATGCTCCCATTCCACTACGTCAATTGACTACTGTGTTTCATTCTCGTCTGTGCCATAAATGTCTTCTCCGACTGCCAAACTATTTCGTTTGCTTGCTCTGAAGAGAGCGTCTCCCGTCTCTGATTCAATTCTGTTCCTGTTACATTCTCTCTCATCCTCTCGCTGATTTTCGTCAACAAACAAGCAGCTGATAACGCTTCATATGAAAACAAAAACAATGGAATGTGCGGGCGGGAAAATATTTTCAAGATTACCAAGCAGTTATTTTTTTTATATGACGTCATGACGTCGTGACGTGCGCTCTAATTTAGTGTTGCCAGTAACTGGGGTTTTTAAATCTATTCTGCGGTGAATAAATAACAGCGCAACTGAAAAAAATATAGATAAGATTATATTTACGGGCTCTATTTTAATAACAATATATATAATTGTGTAATTATAAAATAAAGCCTTGTTTCAATATCATGAAGATAAAAGCTCAAATTAAGTGTATGACTTTTTATCAAGCTGAATCATTTGCTTTTAAAGATCTTCCTGATAAAATGTTGGGGAGTAATTCCACCGACGAGGCAGAAAGGAAAATTGAAAGCAATGAAAAAGCATGTAAACGAATAAATTGTACGTCTTTTTAGGAATTTTTTTATAAGTTAATAAAATTAAATCATTAATTAATTAAATTAGACACCAAAAAAAGTCATGATAATAGCGGCTGTTCATGTTGTCTGAAATTAAAAAATCTAATGGTTTATTATTCAGTACGGCGGACTGTGGAAAAAAAGTTACGATAATCTTTTTTGCTTAAAAAATATAAGAAAATATTTTCAAAAATAGCCAATTTTGGTACGGATGATAACAATTAATGAGTTAAAGAACATATGTAAATAACAAAGCAATCGGTTGAATAATCATTTTTTAGGACCGAGAGAAATGCGTTTAAAGTTTCAAGAGTAGAATTTTCGACATTCACGACAACATTTTTTATACACTATTCCACCCTTAAAAAAACTGTCAATGAAGCGTTCGTATATGGTCTTAGATTAGCGATGATTAGCGAACTTTAAACACTGACAACCCGACCTTATGTGCTCTTCTCTAGCCGACTCGATCTATTTCTCGTATGAGATCGGAATAAAGATATCTGATCACGAGTGTATGAACGTCGTTAAAATAATTAAGGTAGTTTTCGAACATTCCCACTTTCCAACAATGTCGATTCCAGCACATTTTTAGAACTGAAGCAAATTCGTCAAAACTGTTGATGCTTCAGGGTTTTTTTTTTTAATTTATTCAGTGGTATGCTTGACCCAAAAGAATGCATCGTCATCCCTTATCACCATGCTACAAAAAATTAGCTGCGTCTGCAGTTCGATTTTTTTTTTGGATTACGTGAATCGACAGCAATCGAGTTTTATATCTTCTCAGTAAAGATAGATAGACAGACTTAATTGGTTGAAATATGTCAGTAATTAATCACCAGACATAGATAACGCCGAAAACGCTATCGCACTAGAAAGATTCGATTATTCCTAATCGTAGAGGCAAAAAGGCACTTAGTCAAACGTGACAGAGTCACATACATAAATGAAAACGTTTCCAAAACACATGCAACCAAATAACAGGCTTTAGACTTATTTAAAGAACAGGCATCTGCGCCATTTAAATTATGCAATAGAAAGAGCCAGGCAAAAAGAGGTTGAGAACCTGTGGCATTTACTTCCGTGTTTGTTGGTGCGCGGAGCATTCAGAGTGATTGGCTGAAGATACTCCTCGTGGAAAAGGATTTTTTTTTTGATAGAAATTGGAAAAAATTGACTGATTGATTCTAATACCTCCTCAAACAGAATAAAGCTAAAAGATTTTCCACTAAACTCGTTACGGGGATCTGGCGATTTCCAGATCAACTACCGTCCAACAAACTAATCATGTTGCGATCAACACAAAAAGCTTTTTTAAGTGCTCTGAATCCCATAACCTTCCAGAGACCCGACATTGAGCGGATCACTAACGAACTTGCAGCTAAACAGAAAGCGTGCAAAGCGCCACTGCAAAGGAGGACGAGAGTTACTACCGAGCTCTATGAGTAGAGGAGTAGGGATAAGCTTGGCCTTCACAGAGGAAACATATAATTCATTAAAAGAGAAAAAGTGGGCTCTTGAAACTGTGCCAAATACAGCGGGATACGACCTCCTATCTGCACTATTTTCCCATATCAGAGCGGTCTTAGTGGAGGAACGTCTACAGTCAAACAAACACTCCAGTCGTACCGACTGTTATTTTCCGTATTTTTCCCAAAATGTCATTTAAAGCCGGAGAAGCAAAGAAAAGAGCCAAACAAACAGTCTGTAGAAAAACGCCGAAGGGATAATGTTTTAAAGCTCACAATATAACCAAACGATAAAAGATCTGTTCAAAGCAACGAAATCGAAGAAGCATTTCAAGACAAAAATATGAAGTGTCTTCCCTGTCTTCTTTCAAGCCTCTGACAAAGTATGGCGTTAAGGCTTAAAGTATCGTACGACTCTTCCTTGTTATACACGGAAATGATTACCTCCCGATTAAAAATATTGCCACCGGAGTTCCACAAGGATGTGTCCTTGGCCCGGTATTGTGCTTGTTGTATACGAGAGATATCCTCCGCTGTGTAGACCATTCGTCTATTTATGCTGCCGATATTATCTATTTAGTCGAGTTAGCAACTTAGAAAGTACAAAAATCTCAGATGAGAATAAACGAAAGGCAAAAGACTGTACGCGAACGGGGTTTAGTATTTAGATGCTTAGCTGAAAAAGAAACGCGATGTGTTTGAATGTACATACAAAGTGTATACAAGCAAGTCGCCCTTTAAAATGAATCTTTCACAAGTCTCGCAAAACCAGCGTTTGATTGGCCTCAATAATGTAGAGGCATGTCGATATTTTCTAAGGCCAAACCAGAGAGCCCCAAAGGGCGGACTTCTAGGAACGCACTGAAGTGGAAGAAGTTTTAAAATTCCAGTAAAAAAAATTTAGATCTGTAGCGAATTGGCTAGCTAACGAAGCTCTGCTCAAAGTTTGGTTAACAGAGGACCAAAAATATTTTAATACCAAAAAAAAAACAACTCCCCTTTGTTCCTTACAAAATTTTGTACAGTAAACCATGAAGCGATTCATTCAAAAAAATTCAGTCTATATTAAAATCCTCGGAAATTAAGTCGTCTTTTTTTGTTATTTGTAAATCTTATTGTATTGAAAATTATTCGTTTCGTGCGTTAATTTTGAAAAATTTCCCGTAATGAAAGCAAAAGATAAGAAATCAGGGAAAAATGCAAAGTCGGGTGGCAAGAAGCCTCACGCATACGTGTAAGATTGTCTTAAATACTTTGGATGGTGTTTTTATATGTGTTGAAAATAACTGATTTGATTTTTAGCGCTCCCAAGCCTCCAAAACCAAAGGTTTGGGCTCGTGTTGCTCCTGGTTTGGGTATGTTGCGCTATTACCCAGAAATAAAGCCAATTAAGAGTACGGCGCTAGCAAGAAGGATCAAGGTGGGTTGTTTTGCTTATTTTCATTTGAATCTGGCGCAAATTTTCAGTGTTTTCTTTTAGAATCCATCAGCCTGCATTGTAGCACCAGTTTATGCAACTGTCGAGGAATTCCATGAGTGGTCTTCGCATCTGGTGGATGATATATTCGAGGTTGCTACCGAGTTACATCGGACAACACGCGATGCACTGAAATTACGTGCCAATTCCAGCTTTCCTGTTCAGTGTGTCTCGCCGACGTTTTTCCTTAATCGCTACAAAGTAACGATCCTGGTGCGTCAATGTCAGACATCGAGCATTCTTCGTGGTGGAATAACCACTCCACTGGGAGGAGACCAAATCCAAATGATTTCGGAGCTTTTAAATGATAATCACGGCGTCGTCGCCCAATGTAATGGCAACACGTACGCGTTTTGGAAGGATAAAACCAAATACTACGGTCTTGTGCCCGAAGGATTCGGTTCTGAAGATAATTATACGCCGGCATTATTAAAGTCGCAGAAGTTGCAAACCCTTATTGAGCAAAGCGTACGCCGGGATTACGGCGAATTCAATTTGTATTCCGTGAAAGTGATAAATAAAACTAAGGCTGCTATGACCCTGGAGAATATTGATGCAGAATTAGAGCCACCAGAACCGGTTGAAATACCTTCACAATCCAGCCTTCAGGAACAAGCAAATGACCCAACACCAGCGCCAACAGAGAGGAGAAAGGATAGGAAAAAAGTCGAAGAAGCTGAGCCCGAAGAGCAGGGGCTGTCTGAGGATGTTATCCTAAACTATAGTGCAGACTACAAGGAAATCTCCGATAGTCGGGGAATTCTTTTTGGCAAGGAATTTTGCAAGGATGCCGATCGAATTTTGCACACGAATGTTGCAGCTGCTATTTTCCTGCAACACTTTCCCGCAAATTTATGGACCACCGTCATAATCCGTGACATAATAAAGCTCGGCAAAAGGATCTTCTATGACAGTGAAGATGAGGGTTTATTGGGAAATGACGATTGGATGGATCGCATCAAATGCCCCATAAGATTTGCAAGAATGGACTATTCGGTGCACTTTGACAAGTCGGTGTTTGGCATAGTCGGGTCCACCGATCCAGGAGTTCTCAGTGTGGAGCAAGGACTGATGAAGTTCTTTGAGGGCAATGACACTGGTCTGCTGGTCGGACCCCAAATGGTGCTTGTGTGGCAACAAAAGAAGAACTATTTTATGTTTGATCCAAAGGAACGTGATGGCTTGGGTAGGAAATGGACAAGGATGTTTTCGGCCGAACTGGGTAGTACGGCATTAATGGGAAGTGCTTGCGTTACATGGTATCGTCACCCAACCAAATTGGCTGAAGTTTATACGGATAATGTGGCATTGAAGCATCGTAAGGATCCATATCGCATTGTAAAGCTGCGATTGTTTGAGACATTTACCAAGCTTGAGGACGAAGGAAACTGGATTGGGATGACGGCGAGTAGATGGATTTTATGTGGTACAAAGACGCTTTGTGATTATAGCTTTGCTGAGGATAAATTACGAGCTGCCAAGGCTGTTTGTATGGCCATTATTGCATTGGTTTATGCCGTTGAAACGCCGACAGAAAATTGGGAGAACGAGACTATTGATAATATCCTTAGAGAAGGGATTGATCTGCTGAAGCAATCTTTGCCGACATATGTGGCAGAAAGTCCATTTACCTTACACAGTATAAAAAAACTCTCGGATCTCGGTGACAGGCGACTCCGATTGAGCTTCGTTGAAGGCACACAACGCGGCCCAATGCTAGGGGAGGGTAAGACTAAAGGATCATTGCCGTTGAAAACAGGTAAGTTCACAAATGGATCTTTCAATTTAAAGAAAATGTTACCTATATTTCGATTGGGATAGGACCATTCTACGGAATTTACCTAACCAGCTTAAGACGGTTTTAAGACAATTTTTGTTAGAAGGCAGAAATCTAAATTTTGTAAATAATGCTGAGATTTTTTTTATAAAAACCTGCAAGTTCATTTTTTTTTTAAATTTGCAAATTTGTTTTTCAAAATCTTTCAGAACTCTAATTTCGAGCCTAAGAAAATATTCTTTTTTATTTTCAACTTTACCCTTTCTATGCTCATAA
This sequence comes from Orthonevra nobilis, assembly GCA_963555765.1. NCBI lineage: Eukaryota > Metazoa > Arthropoda > Insecta > Diptera > Syrphidae > Orthonevra > Orthonevra nobilis. Next base: position 9,677,964 of record OY743227.1, on the reverse strand, counting down.
AATGAAACTCTAAAATCTCATTCCAAGTGTCATTTTTGAACCATATTCTTCTATCCGTTGCAAGTCCACCATCGATATCGGTTTTATTCAGCACGGAGCAAGCCGCCTATGTCAAGAAAACCTGTTCGTTACGTTAGATGTCATCAACCCGTTCCTGCCATGGGCACGTAGCCGTACGTTCTGAGTTCGTACCTTTTCCTTTGCTCAATTGTGACAATAAAAAGCTTAAGTGACAAGATCGTTATTTATAGTACAGACCTTAGTTCAGATTGAAGAAAGTATTCTGACTGTTCCATCTCTTGCGACCTCTATTTACGAGTAAGTTCGTGCCGGACGAGTAGTCAAATTGGGAGGGGTGTTATTGATGCATCAACCTTTTCTGAGCGCGTGGTATCTCCTTCTGAAACATGCTCCACTTCGGTCTGTCCTTGTCGCTGGCTTTGTTGTTGGCGAAATGATGGAGGTATTCATCATCATCAGACTTTTCTCGAAGAGGAAAAAAGCTTTCTCGTTTCTTGCTAAATATGTACGAGTATAAGCCTTCCTGTCCATTGCTTATCAAGATCGTCCCGCAAGATTTTTTGTTCTTTCTTCCTTCTCTTGTTGACTATTTCCATTTATATTGAGGTTCGATACCCAGTTTCCCACTCCCCCTTCTGAATGAACAACCGCTTTCTCTGTCTACCAGCGCCAATTACCTAGGCGTTACCTTAGACCCTTAAGTCAGCTGGAAGCGAAACGTTGATCAGCGAGTTAGAAAGGCGTGCATAGCTTTTTACGCCTGCAGTAGAAAATGGGGTCTCCAATCAAAGCTGATCCTATGGATGTATACGGCGGTGGTTCGCCCGATACTTACATACGGATCACTTGTATGGTGGCCTGTCATCAAACTTAACAAGGTACAGAGAACTGCATGTATAGGCACCACAGGGAATCTACGATCGACTCCGTCGGATGCTCTGACGGTAATGCTGCATCTGCTACCTTTGGACCTACACATTAAAAACACTACTGCTCACAGCGCCATTAGGCTCAGAGAGTCTGGATGCTGGACGTCAAAACCCTATGGTCATAGCGCTATACTTGATCTTATACCGAGAGATTTGGTATCTTCACCAACGGACTATACGGTCCCTAGAATTAATCCATCAAATAACTTTGACATTCTAATCCCAGAAAGAGCGGAATGGAATAGTGGACAGATATGTAAGGACTTTAACTGGACAATCTACACTGACGGCTCTAAGATGGGCGGTGGAGTCGGTGCGGGTGTGTTCTCAGAATCTCTGAACATCTGTAAAGCCTATAGACTGCCCGACAATTCCAGCGTTTTCCTAGCCGAACTATTTGCAATCCGGGAAGCTTGTCGTCAAATCAAATTACATCCAAATATCCTGCCAAGCCAGAAGGTTGCCATATGCATTGATAGTCAAGCAGCCATCAAAGCTATTGCCTCCTTTACTTCACATTCAAAATTAGTACAGGAATGCCGAGCTGAAATAGCGTCGTTAGAAGGTCAGCTCATTTCCCTTATTTGGGTTCCCGGCCACAGTGCCATCCCAGGTAATGAGAAGGCCGATGAACTTGCTAGAAAGGGATCTACCCTTCAGCGCTCGCTTGCAGGTGAGGTTTTCATCTCACTACAAGCAGTTAAGGCTAATATATCCTCATACTTCCTTGAAGTAGCAAATCTAAGATAGGACAGACTTACGAACTGTGCAACATCAAGGAAAATATGGCCGGAATATAAACAATCAAAAACAAAAGATCTCCTTCGGCGAGCCTGTCATGATATTGCTAGATGGCCGATTGGAGATCATGCCATTAAGCTAGGTATCCCACACAACTCGCATTGTCGCAGCTGCAAAAACACTGCTGAGAGGGAGACCCTAACACACTTCTTTTGCGACTGTCCGGGTCTTGCTAGAGTCAGACAACGGGCGCTTGGTAGACCCTTCTTCAACTGAGATTTCTGCTAAGGATATTAAGAAACTAATGTCCTTCTTAAATACCTCGGGCTGGATTTAGAGATATCTCAAATACACCAAAATAACATCATAAATAAGGTAACAGAGCTGTGGTATTAAAACGGCACATAGTGCTAATTAGGTTCTCACTGAACCACCACTTTTACCTACCTAATATGGCTCAAAAAATATAACTAAAATTCAATTGTTATTCAGGTATAAACGACTTCTTTGATGGAGCCCAATATGGGCTATTTACGGTGAAGGATATAGCTTTGGCTATCTGGCACGGTGAGGACAATTACTTTTACATCTTCTATCCGTATGAGAAGCTCTTTGGATTGCCACCACAGTGTTTATGCGGTAAGCTTTGTTATCTTCTGTAGCCACAATGAAACTTACATATTCAACTGACAGTAAATGACAGCAGCCTACCCCCGATGGGCCTTGCAAACTCAATGAGATTCAAGAATCTTCTTGAAATGTATTCGTTTATGTCGTCCTGCCTTAACACCAAAGAAGCCGACGAGGTATAAAATTAACAGTTTCTTTGAGAATAGATCCTTTCTTACAGGACGATATTTTTTTTTTTTTTTTTTAGTATTGTCTGAGTGCCATCGATATTGGCCTATCGGAAGCTGCAGCTCGTCCACCATTACAAGCATATTCAGAATTCGGAGAGACTGGAGCCATGCTGCGACCATTTAAGGACCTCCACGAGGGTCATGAGATCTATGGAGTTCGTGCCGATAAGCAAACCATAGCCAATCTACTAATAGCGCTTGGGTTCAATAAGCTTCATAGCTCGGCGCGTTGGAATAAGGAGGATCTGGCCGATATTCTGAATATTGGCGATAAAATATTTTGTAAAATTTTCATGGGTCTACCCGAGTGTCAGTCTCGTGACTATCAATTACAATGGGAAGATGTAGTACCCATGATAGGAATCAACAAGTTTACATTCACTCGTGACCCAATCGAAGGTGTTCTCGAGATAGTTCCCGAGCCAATGGCTGAGGAAATGGAACAAGAAATGAACGTTCAAGAAGAATATGAAGAGGAGCAAGTCGAAGAAGTAGATGATGAGAACTATGTCCGTCCTACCAATGAAGGCCCCATAACAAAAGATCTCTTGGGCATACTGCAAAATTGGGATAGTAAAAAGAGTGAATTCAAAGAGGCTGTCATTGAGACAGCCTTTTATAGAATGGCCATTTGGAAGCGAGACGACATGTATTTCATTTTTGACCCGAAAGCATCCGGCGAAGAAGGTGAGCTAACTGAAAGGCGATTTGAAATCGGAAAAGATAAGGCTGCGGAGCCACCAGTAGTGGTTAGTAAAGAACCTGCCGAAGGAGGCGAAGAAGCTGTAAAACCAACGCCTCCGGTTCCTTTAGAAGAACAGCCTCTTTATATAGAGAAACGCAACTATAAATTGTTTGATAATGAAGGCTCAGCGTACGTGGCGTGGTTTGCAGATTTTGATGAGTTCGTCAACTATATCTCCGAAAGGGTACCTCAGGACTATAGAAACATCAAATTTACCCTTCATGAGCTTCATTTGACTGGAATACCTGCCGGAACGGAAGACTTTGCATACCAGCTAAGACCGGGCTTCCTCTCAATCTCACCGAATCATTCAATAATCCGAGGCTCGATCACACAGAACGACGTGTCGCTGGTGAATCGCAACAAAGCCGAGTTCACCAACTGTATGGTTGCTATCGCTTTTGGCAAGATCACGCCATCACAAAAAATGACAACCACCCTGCTGGACGTGATCTTGAAGTACGGAGATCGCTTGTGCTCGAAAAGCTTCGCTGCTCTCAAAAAGAACGACAGGGAACGGTATTGTGATATTGAGAAACTTTCAGTGGACGACATATCACCGATATTTAGCATTTACAAGATCAAATTTATATGGAAGGTCAGTTCGACCCTTACAGGAAATATGCTTTTGGGTGAGCTTAGAAAAGCAACAGGCAGGTTTGGCGCAATTGAGGGAGGCTCAGCAATGATACTCTCTCATAAAGGATACCTTATGACGTTTTGGAGAAGCGAAGGTAACTTCTATTTATACGATCCGTACGAGACGAATCCATATGGAATGCTGTCCGACAGCGGTCTGCCGAGTTTGTCGAAATTCCTAAAAATTGACAATCTTTTGAATTATATGGTGTCAAAGTTCATTTGTGTGCCAGGAGTCAATACATTTATAATATACATGGTAAGTAGATTTGGTTTTGATTAAAATTTAAGAATTTCGAAAAATTTCGTTTTCGAAATGCTTACACGTTTTTTGTTGCTAGTTGAAAGGCAGTTTTAATTAAATGTAAGCCACTCGTTATATCCGGACACGCAAAGCACTTGACAAGATCTTGCGTTGAACGGAATGTGAAAGTGTGTTGGTCTGGAGACCACCAGGTTACAAATCTGCAAAGCTTAATGTGCTGCAGGAGTTTTCGCTGACAAGCCTTTTTTTCCTATCCTTCTGTAAAAGACGCTTCGGTTGCCAATCTTCACGCTGATATGATGATTCTGATATTATGATTGGGACATTGTTCTAAGGTTTGGGTGGAATGGGAGTCGTAGGACTCATTTATATAACAATTCAGGTACAAAAAGTGATCAGCTTTCGGCAATAAATGATTCTGCTTAGATAAGGCTATGAGGTTGTCGAGGTTCTTTTGTCCATAGATGAAGCTACTGCCAAGAGTGCTCTATTTTCTAGATAGACGGACTTTATTTCTTATTTCTTATTTCTTCTTCGTCCCTGCGGCTTTTTGTTACCTATCCCGAGTAGTTCTACATGCCTTATACTCGTACAAGTTCGATACCTTTGCGTCTAAGACTAAGCCGATCAGTTCATTTCTTTCCGTCGATAGTTGTTCACAAAAGTCTCGTACATATACCAGAGAGGAAAAAAAATATAGGGCCTAGAAAGGGTCGTCTTCAACTATTTTGAGAAATTCGAGGTTGGAAGTTCGTCCACCAAGCCGATGTTACGATAACTGCCACGTCTGTTCTTTAGTCATTTCTGTCACTTTCGCGGCCTTAGGAGCAGCTCAAGGAAAAAGAGTGCAAGCATTTTTTAACTGGCAATGCTAAATCATTTAATTAATTTTTTGCGTACCTCATTTTCAGATCAACATCAAGTCTTCTCCGGTGGAGGAATTGAATTATCAGTCTGTCGATACAGAGGAGAACATCGACAAAACAAGAATGCTTGAATATATTCCAAAGAATCAAGAGCCCTTCCAACCGTATCAGGGTGTCATGCGGATCCTCAAGTCACCACTTAGCTCCGATAAAATGCCCACGCACGGTCTCGCTGTGGCAGCTTTGGTTCATAGCCGGCTTCATTTTGTCGAATTATGGGACTATAATGTAGCTAAACGGGTACAGATATATTTTATTATTATTTTTTAGCACATTCCTTTTCATCCTTACAATCGCCATTCTTGTTTCAGCTTACATTTTTGGCGAAATACCTCCTGCAAAAGAGTAACTGTGAAATGGAAAGGCGAAGTCCATCAACATCATTCGATGGCATCCGTTGCAGTTTCGCCATGGACAATGAAATCCTTTGTCATGTTGCATTTTCGAAAAATATCCAAGGACCCATCTTCAGTTCAAAGCGAACGGAAATTGTGGGCACAAATCTACAGAATGCCTTGACGATGTTCTTCAGAAGTTGCCATCACATCGTAATCACGATGCCTGGCCTCAGTATGGCTTTCGCTTTATGGAAGGAGAATGGCAAATACTATTTGTTTGGAGTCGATAAAAGTCGTCCAGAAATTTATGTGATATCCTCGCCAACATTGCCGCAGCTGTATGATGCCATCAAGAAGCGAACGCATCCTAGTGAGGACCTCAGTAATTGGTATGAGCTGAGAAGCGTCAACGTGATAACAGTACCCATTGTCGAAGGCATTTGTAAGCCCTTGAAGATTGTCGAAAAATACAAAGATGGTCCTCTCCAATCTAGAGGCAGTACACACAATTATGCAGACTCAAAGGAAAGCCAATACTATGACCACATTGGTGATAAGCCTGAAGCTCCTTCAGTCAAACTTCGGGTGAGTGAATTCGTACCCATGGGCAGGGGTGTCGACGTACTTTACTCAAACGAAATTCTAAGGGGACATCGATTTTATGGAACCAAAGACTTTTTTACGGTAAGGCTTCAAAGAAGGTTCATTTGATGAATGAGGAAGTAAAATTTGTTTTTCAGAGCCTACAAGCTGCATGTGTCCAAACCAGTGCTTTCTCAAGGATAAAATCACCACTCATGTGGACAAAGAAAACTTTGGAAAAGATTCTTTCAGCTGGGGTCAATCTATACGTAAACACTGTCGCATGTAAGCAATTTCAACTTGAAAACGTTTTTTTTTTTTTTTTTCATATTTTCAATCCATTCCATTCTAGTGAAAGGAACGCCGGATCTTCACATTGTGGACTTTAGGGGAAACCTATTCATATCGAATATCAAACTGGAGGTATGCCCATTAACTCCAACAACTCAACCGGCGCTCAAGGATGACCTATTGATGTGTTTAACTTGGATTTTGAGGAAATACCAAACGGCCTACCTCTACACAGAACAATTTTGTTTCACATTGATTTTGGAAAACAATCAATTCTTTTTGTATTTTCCTGGCAGTAGTGAAATTTATTGCGAGGACCTGCGAAAGGGCTGCTCGTGCTTGATTAAGTTTTGTACCATTTCGGAACTATTAGACCAACTTTTGAGTAATGGTAGGATTTCGCTTTGTGAAAATATAAGCATAGGTCCAATTTATGTTACGAGACATTCGAAATAAATTAAACTTTTGGAAAACCTTTTAAAACGTGTACGAATCTAAATTGTGAGGATGAAAGCATGCTCGCCGACTGGAATATCAGCTATTTGTGTCCCATCAGCAAAAGAGGCTACCTCAAGTCTTGCAACAACATTCGAGCGTATCCCTACTTCGAGTCTTCTTTCCCACCAGGCATTCCAAATTAAGATTCTTCGTAAAACGCGATCCTACTTTGCAGTTTGAACCAAAAACCTCTGGTGAGCTGTCATGTGATTTCTTTAACTTAATTCGACGGGCAGGTGTCAGCTTGGTGGAGATCCGTTGAAGGCTCATGTCCAAACACCTACGATAGCTTGTAGTACTCGAAGGACAAAACTCATACTTTCAAAATTGACAGTTGTTCCTTATGGATGCTTATGGACGATAAGCAAGAAGAGCAGAATAGTTTTTAAGGTCCTTTGAAGAAAAAATTCCTGCTGCATAAAGGATCCTCGGCATGAATGCAAATGGAGTAGAGAGTTCAAATGCGAACTTCGACGTTTGACAAAAAACCGTAAATTTCAATGGCTTGGCTCCAAAAAATAATGTCTTTGATTCACAGCCACCATGTTCACAAAACAGATTGCCCAGGACTATAAAGGTTCGAAAGCAGCTAGAGCTTTGGCTCAGGTCCTTCAATGACCTGATATTTAATTAAAGTAAGTGATGCGGAACCCACATTTTTGTTCGAATTCAATCCTGCTACACGCAGGATGTGCGGAAATAATTTTTGGCTTTTGAATTAGCTTAAGTCGGCTTTTTATCAGCATAAGGGCATCATTCGTTGCAGGTTTGGTTAATCACCTCTCAGTGTGCAGTAGTACCATTTCAGAGACGGAGAAACATTTGTACAAGACTTTTGATTTTTCAAAAACAAGAAAAATGTTCATCTATACTCCAACACAAGACCTTATTTAAGACGTGCCACTTAAAATTTCGATCCCAATACCAACCCCTCGGCCACACTGATTCGATACTTACCCTTTTGAGTTCCCTTCCATTGGGAAATATCCCTATTCTTCCAGTTGCCTTCCCTTATAGCTTCCAAGGTTCTTCTCGTCATTCATTTCTTCAGTTTCTTTCATCTTGTCGCCGTGCTATGTGCGCGCTTAACGGTTCGGTCTCGTTTTCGGTCTTCTTCATAATTACCATTTCCCCCACAAAAGAAAAAAATAGAAAACACTCCCATTTCCCTTAAATTTTCTTTTACATAATAAAGTGTCGTCCTCGTCGTTACACCGTTAAATCAAAATAATAAAAAAACCTTGACTGAAAAAAAAGTTAACATCTCAAATTTGATTTCCATTCGGTGAAGAAAAATCCAAATTGAAATGCATTTGTGTGACCGAATCAAATAACCGACGGAAAGGGTGGAAAAATACATAAAAAAGAAAAGTGTAAAGTTTCTTTTGTTGTTTTTCTTCGGCCAAAGGGTGCCCCCCTGATTTGTTTCTTTTTCGAATTTGTTGTTAATAATTTTTTTTGGTAAAATAATTATTCGGAATTGATTTTGATTGAAAGATAAATATGTAAAGAAAGCATGGTTGTGACAGTGTGTGCTAAGAACAGAATGAAAGAGGGAATAAATAGAAAAACAGAAAAAACAAAAAAAAACGCCCACATATACAGACTCACATGTTAGGCAATTGCAGTCGGTTTTTAGTTCTCCATTTTGGTCCGGAGGAGGGTTGAAAACATAAATTATGACACCTTTGTGTTTGTGCGTCACTCGCGCGCCCGTGTCTTTCCATGTTTTCATTTATTTACTTATTTTCTTCTGATTGCACTCAGTACCCTCGCACACACACACACACACACACACACACACACACACACATGTCAGCAGATGGTTGTTGTTTTATTTTTGTATCTTTTGGTCCCTTATTCTCTCTTTGAGGGTTTGTTTGGTCACAGTCCGTCGGTCGATAGTACCAACATTTTGATTACAGTGTGGGCAGAAAGTTGTACATCATCCTTGGAAAAATAATATAGACATTCTTACAATCCTTATAGTGCAATTCGTGGGCACAACAGAATATTTTGCCAGGATATCGGGTGATGAGGAACTTGTGGGAACTCAAAGGGTGTTTTGCATTCTCGAAAAAGGCGCCTTTAGCCTTCCGAATAGACCGTTTCTGCTGAAAACTCGCTGAGTATTCTACATCTTACTCTTAGGTGGCAGTCTTGGCCAAAAGCCTTAAAACGTCCTCAAACCGGAGCCAGGGAAAGCAATAAAATTCTCGAACTCAAAAAAGTAGATATATGAATTTGAATTGGTTTCCTGACTGGCGCACGGCTACTAAGAAAACCACCTTAAATAAAAATAATACTTGCATCCGACCATATTTGATATAGAATGCTAGGTGTGCACCTAACCAGGCTAAATCCAGCTGCTTTAAAAAGTTCAACAGTACGCCTGTGGGTAGCCTTCTTGGATGGCTATAATATCTTTCACTTTCACATTATTGTAGAGTTTCTGGCGTTCTCGTTCCTCACCACGAATTTTTGAATGGTTTATTATGCCTGAGAGCGGAATCTTATTAATCTTCATCTATTTACAGTCTTCAGACCTGGTCTTTACATATGCTCAGCATAGACGGGATCTCTGTGCTTATCGCTCTACAGGCTGCTGTTTAAACCTATAGTATTGGTTTGAAAATCATACCTGTTATAATATAGGTTCGATCACGTGCTTCTTGTGATCTACCACTTTCCTCCTGAAAAATCAACGGTCATCCCTTTACCTTTGCTCATAAGACTTGCGAGAAGATCTCGTCCTTTTTCGCTGTTTTTTGCGCCACCATCAAACTGAATTTGCTTGTCTGCACTCCTCGTCAAACCGTAGGTTTCGTTGTGTTGGCCAGATGAAACCTATCACTTCAAGGGTGGCGCCTCTGAGTGGTCTGTAGAAGAGGTGCACTTCATGTTGGCAGTAAAGGATGTCTTGAAGTATTGTTAAAGCGAACAGCAAAGCCTTGCAATTGCATCTCAGTGACATTGAATCTCTCGAAGTATGAAAAAACTACCATTTGCACAATTTCTGCAACTAAGTCGTGGTCTGTGACGACGTTGGCTCTTCGGAACGTCAGTAAGTTCACGGCATCTAGAATTCTTCAAGAATGTTCTACGTTGATCAATTTTTTTTTTTGGTTTTTTTTTTTGGACCACTAGGTCCTTTTGTGGATGTTAAGGTGTGGGAACGTGCTTGCTACCACAAAATTTCATCCTGGGCCTGGCCAAAAATACTTTCTTGCGATTTGGGCTAGTGAAGGAGCTTTTGACGAGAACTGTGGTAATTTCTTTTTTTTTAGTTAGTGTATGACGTTCAACGTCTTTTTACCTGGCCTAATTTATCGTATCCCTTCGACATAGGTTAAGGATCCGATGGTCTTGTCGTTTATAAGTTTAAATTAATCGTCAACAGTAATTCCATTCTTAACTTTGAGTTCCTTTTCTTAGGGATAGTGAATTCCTGTACAATCGGAATTTGCTGATTTTTTTAACCTTCGGCTTAACGTATCCGTTGAAGCGGATCAGGTCTACAACAGCTGCTCTTCCACTTATTGGCTTATAGTTCTAGTTTCTTACAAGGCAATGAGGCTAACCTGCTGAGTTTCATCTCTCATAAAAGTAAGCCTTCGTTTACTCACACCTTTGTGAGCTGATGGTTCGTTTTTCCTCACTCGCTTTAAGTCAAAGTGGTTCAACACATTTTTGCGCTACTTTTAATTGATTCGTCTCTCACGTCCCATAGTTTCTCGTTCGGGATGAAAACGGTGTTGTTTGTATTTCCCCATTCACCCTCTTCGTCACTCACACAATTCCCATTCATACGTCGCGCTACCAAGTCCTCCATTGTGAACAATAAACACCAGCTTCAGTGTTGTCGATGTCCCATTTCCTTCTCCGTCAAAGAATTCCTTGTGATGTTTTGACTCGACCCAAACGACGAATATCCAACCAAAACGCAAATAGAGAGGAGAGAAAGAGAAATATTTTTTTTCTGTTGTGGAAATTGGGAAATATTCTCCTCATTTTTTTTTTTCCTTTTCCTTTCCAAAACTTTCCAGTTTATTTGTGTGCATTTTCTCAACCGAGTCGTCCATTCGTTTCGTTCCACCTCTTCTTCGTTTGTCGTTTATCGGTACGAGACCAAGATTCACAGAACTAGAACAAACCAATGGATTTTCCTTAAAGTTTTTTTCTCCGGGTACGCGTGTTGCGTTTGTGTGTGTGTGTGATATTTTCTGTTTTTTTTTTCTGTTCCTTTCTTTTCGGGGAAAAATAGTTTTCGAAAATGTTTTCCAAACACTCCATCTAATGCGAGAGAAAAAAAACAACAAAACAAGAGAACACCAAAAACTCCGGTTTTCGAGTCGTTTTCTAATTTTAGAAAATTTGTGTCTTCTTTTTTTTTTTTCTTCTTTAGAGGATTCATATTCGTGTGAAAAGTGATGAAAGAATGAAACGGCCAAAGGCTCTTCCTCCGTTCGCAACTAAATGATTGATAAATAATATTAAAAAAAAAAAGGAAAAGTTATTCACAAGTGAATCCACAATTTCATCGCCATGCCGTTGATTGGAAAACTTTCGAAAACGACAGAGGTTTTCAAAAACGAGGCGCGGTAGATTTTCCAAACAACCTTGCAAAAAACGGAAAGGAAAAGAAATTATTTAAAAAAAAATATAGAAAAATCTGCGAAAAAGGGGAGGAGTAGAGTTGGGTAGAATAATCAACGAATAAGTGACATCAAGAACAAAAGGAAAGAAAAATAGAAGAAGGATAACAGCAGCAGTAGCAGCAGCCGTGTGCTCTGTTCACATATACACCGATACAAATACACACACACAACACAATTCCTGTGTTGTGTGATTATTTGTTAAGGACACAAGCAGCAGAAAATATAAATTAAATAAACAAAAAAAAACAAGGACGATAAATAATAATAGAAAGAAAAACAAACATTTCCTTAATGATGGATAAGAAACTACGACAAATTTTTGGACTATTTGCTGTGGTGTTTTACTTGAATGTATTCACCTCAAAATCTGTCAGTGGTAAGTTCTTTTTTTAAACTTATTTTTGTGGGGGGACTGTAAGAGGAGGGAACCCCTATTTTTTTCTCTTTTATTTGATTTGGTAATTCCACTTGACAATTAGTCGTAAAAAAAACCTAAAAAATACCAACTCAAGCCACATGTGGTAGATTTTGAGATTCCAAGTGTCAGTTGTCTGGATACTTTGTTGCTGTTGTTGTTGTTGTTTTTGTTACTTTTATTTTTATAGCTGCTGTCGGATGCAGAGGTTCCCTTAAAATTTATTTCATTTTGAATTTTTTTTTTTTTTTTGTATTTTTGCTTTTGAAGAAGGGAAATGAGCAACGAAAAAAAAAAAGAAATCAAGACAAAAAAAAAAAAAGAAGAATAAGCATGAAAAGGGATCAAGGTTGTTTTCCGTTTATGTAAGCAATGGGCTATGCTTATAAACGAACATTGGTCCTTCCCTACATCCTATAACATGGGAGCAGATACGATACGAAAAATGCTAGAAAATATTGCGCAATATTCTCAAAAAAAAAAAGCGAATTGTATAGTCGGTCGTTTCCGGTTATTAGGCCAATTTTTTCCCTGTTTATAAGAGTTTAGATATTTCATCTTTTGTTTAAAAGGAAATGGTTTTGAATGCTGTCAGGCGTGTAATTTGAGCATCGAGAAGCTGCAGATAAAAGGCGATCCATAAAAAATTGTCTGTGATGTGTTAAGGATACCGCTATGTAGAGTGGAAGGAATAGGGGAGTGTTGTAGACATCACATTTAAAGCAGATGCTATATTTTATAAATACGTGAATAAATTATATTTTGATGGTCCATTTGTCATTTGCTCTAATTGAATATAGTATGTACACTGCCATACAAAAGTTTGTAGACAAATGAATGAACGCTTATTGATCTGCGTACGAGGTTTATTCATAGAAAAGTGGCTGCATTTTTCTCAAAAAATATTGAGTTCCTCCAGCGATACGTCTTTTGATATGGATCCTTTTGGATTTGAGAACAGCGAAAATTCGCATGGGCCCAAGTTCTGTGAATACGTTGGCTGAGGATTGACTACAGAGTTGTTTTTGGCAAAAATAAAAAATGCATGACATGAGTAAACTGATATGCCAAAATACTTAGTTGCTTCTCTAGCAGTGTTTCGACAATCGATTTTCCAATTTTCTTTCCTGCTTCAACGTTTTTCATCGGTTCTTGATGTGCTCGTCCAGTGCACGTCCAGGGCGGGCATCGTCATTAACCTCTTTTTGGCCATCTGTGAAGAGCTTGTTACCACTCATTAACAATTTGTTTGTTCAAAATAGACCTGCAAGTGAGACAGTCTACATTTCAAGTGCCTTGGCTGATCATGTCAGCACATCCGTGGTGACCATAATTTTATTCATAGCTTGGAACCAAGATCGTCCACGTCCAAAACTTCAATTCTTGGCTATTAAAAAAAGTGCTATTATGAATCGGTTACATTCGCCATTCTCGTCTACGAAGACAAATACCGCCGCTCCAAAAACCAAACTTTATAGTCACACGTTCAATATTGGCTCCTCTGTGATTAACTCTAAATATGCATGCTTACGTAGTCGACGTAGTTCGCATAGTCTGAAAGGATGAGTTTTGTAAGCAAAATTGTGGACATTTCGGAGCTGATCTAGAGTCCAAACAGAGAACTTGATGCAAATTTCTGTTCAGACTGGTGCGACTGATTTGCTGTTGCTAAGAACTTTAGTGCGTCGTGGCTCTTCAAATTAAGCATACACTTAAGGTTATGGACATGTGTTGCGTTATCAAACATCAAACATGTCTTTCAGAAACTTGTGTGCACCACAAGCATTCCGAAGAATGACGTCTAACTCAGTGCTAGAATCGGTCAAGAAAACTTCTCTGTTCGATCTTCGACGAAACAAGACATAGCGGCTCCCAACTTGCAGACTTTTCGGAAACTATTAATATGGTTATAGTTTGCACAAGATCTCCTTTTAAGAAGATCCACTTTGCAAACTATGTATTATAGTTATCCGCGGCTATCGAACTGCTAACCAATTCGGCAATGAGCTAATTTGGCTAGGTTAAGGGCTTATGTCAAATTTGATTCCTTTTTAGTAGCAGCCCGATTCTGGACCCGGCTGTCCAATGCTTGAATGTTACACCAGACAACAAAATAGATGTTCCAAATACCGAAAAGCAATAGTAACTGACCGGTGCTCACTCTTTTTAAGGTTCCTTATCTTGTCCCCCTAAGCGATGCATTTGGAATCCGTCATTTTTCCTTTAAGCAGATAATTTAGAATGACAATGAATAGCAAAGGACATTTTGAACATGGTGAAAACCAACTTTGTTTGGGAGCCCTTCATGGAATGTCCAAAGGCTTTTTTAAGTACTTTTCTGGAACTCCTCGAATGTTTTTTTGTTTTTGAGGCTCTTTTCACCACGCTATTCCTACACAGATCACTTGATTCCAATGTAGAGCAAGTTTTATAGAAAAAATCCAGGTTTCCATTTTAACCCTGAATCATTCCGAAAAAGAAATTTCATATTAAATTCCAAGAAAATTGCCCGCCTTTTGGTCATAGTTATCTCTTTTCGACAGTCGCTAGTTATTAGGGGGCGCGGCAGTGATATTCTTAGCACGTCACTTTACTCTGCCGCACATTGAACTATTTAAAAATAAACCAAAAGTAAACTTTTAAAGCTTAAAATGAACTCCCTTCAAATAAAATCACACTCATTCAATTAAAAACAATAGCTTCCAGATGGGAAGTTGAAAAAATAGAAAAAATGCATCCATTTCGAATTGGGATGTGCTCGCCTCCAAAAGCCATATGTTGCTGTCAATTTTTAATCAAAGAAGAATTAATGATTCAATGTCGAACAACTGAAGTGCTGCATTTGAATCTACAATGGGAGGAGGGCCTCTCCGAGCATTCCATTCTCATCCTGTCTAAATATAGTATATCAATAACAAAACACAATTTCCATACATCTAATCTCAAGGGACTCATTCTTTAAATGACATTTGAGAAGTGCCTTCTCGAGGCATCATGTTAATAAAACATCTTAGCCACCCGTTCAAGGCGAATGTGATTATAAATTTATGGCGTATTCTTGTAGGAAAAAAAAATTGTAATTCGAAAGTGGAGCACAAAAAACAAATATATCCAACAAAGCACTTAGGCGTCCACACATTTTGAAATGTCAAACCGAATTTGACGTCATGCTTTACAAGGGCCTTGCCTTGTTATAACTTCGCGTCATCCGCACAGTTTACTGATCTGTGAAGCGCTGAAGTCGCAAAACGAAAAAAACGAAGAGCAAACAACTTTTGACACATTGGCCCGAGCAAGTCCACTTTATTAGCATCTTGGGCAGGTACACCACCTCCGTACTTGACTTCTGACAGGTGAAGCGTTTTCGAAATTAGTTTTTCAAAGCGCCAGCTTGGTTGTTAACTCACAAAAACAAGCTGTATTCCCTTCCACTGATTGTGTGTTATTTTTAAGGTTGAATACCCGCGGCGGGATAAATGCCCAGGGGATACCAAAATGAATACTATTTCACTTCTATTATTGGTTTCGAAACTAAAAAAAATCCGTAGAAAAAACTACTTATTCGAGAGTGTTTCCTCTGCAGGTGTTCCAGCTTTCTTGAGCAACAACAAAGCAACACTTTAAAAGTCTGGAAGAACTGGCGCCGTATTGAAATGACTTTTTTAGTTGTGGGTACCCTGTGCTGCGGGCACATTCATAGGAGTGTTATAAAATCTTTGTACTTTTGTAACTAGGGAGGGGTTTATTATGTTTCTTCCATTCAAAAATGAAAACCCCACACAAAAGATACAAACATTTGAATTGAATTTTTTGTATTTGAATGAAACTTCTCAATTTTACTTAGACGTGTTGAGGATGACATTTATGATTGGCGGGGGGCTTTTATTGCTGACCTCATACTGAGATGACAATCAATCGAATTCATTGTGGACGGCTGGCAACCAAATTAAGTTATCAAAAAACGAGATAATTTTGAAAGGTCGGCTGCTTTTAAGAGGTCAATGACAGCTGGAATAAAGTTGATAGAAAAAAAAAAGTTTTTTGCTTCTGCTCATGATAGTCGTTACTGAAAACTGAGTTCATTTATGCATGGACAATGACTTTCTAAGCATTTCTTTGGGCATATGGGCATCGCGGTTGCTTCTTGTGAAGGAAACGCGATCGGTATAATATAGCACGAGTTTTTTCGACATAGCGGGTTGTATTTCAGGAATAACGCAGCTAGTAGTGGCTATAAAGTCGTCAACCGTGGTTGGTTCACACGAGTGACTGTACAGGACCATTTTTTGGGTTGATGCACTCAACAAATATTTGTCCCAATAATAGAGTGTTGGGTTTATTTGTCTTATGTTCTCGCCGATGTCGATAAATTTGACGTACGGCATATAATCCGCCTCAAACAATGATTTTTTGTGGTTAAAATGGGTTCTGGAGATTTTCATGATGGATGTCCTTACTTCTATTTTGCTTGTTAACCATATCCAGACCGAAATATGCCGGATGTTTTGAGAAAGAATTATGGAACAGCGAGTTGCTGTTCGAAAAAGTTTTGCTTCAAGACAAGCAGAAAAACAAAGAATGTGACAAAAACTAACAAGACTGAATGAGGACTTTGAAGGACGATAAATCTAAGTTTTAAATATTTGATACAAAACGGAGTGATTTCGTCAAGCATGGGTGCGTTTCTTTTATGCTTCGAGGTAAAAAACGCTTTGACATTTGGACTCATATAAATAAGCAAAGAATTCGTATTTCAACGGGGACAAAAATCATGCATCAAGATTTGTTCAAGACACCGGAAATTGAGATAAGCTGAATAATTAAGAAATCATGAACTAACCCATATAGAACTGTTTTGTGAGGAGGGGTTTCTGGAGCAGTTTGGAGTCCACAACAAACTGTGCAAAGCGCCCTGAATATCATGTTATTAACCCCTGGTTCCTACAAGAGCTTTCGCGCCAGGGATTAGTTGGAATAGTCTGTTGAATTATATTATGATGAACAATCTAAAATGCCAAAAAATATGTCGATTGTAATGGTGGCGTTTTCGACGAAGTACTTTTCATGACTAAATATATACGGTGGGTAACCTGTTGGTTTCTTTTTAAAAAGGCTATGCAAAAACTAAGGGCTGTTGTTTTATTGAAAGGGGTAACCTTCCGATTAAGATAGTATTTTTATTTCATTGAAATGAATGTCTCGGTTGCCTTGGCATCAGACCATCCTGAATGGCTGCTGCATATTTTCCGAGCTCTAAATGCGGCAATCTTGCGTGTTTATATTTGTGTCCTCTGAAACAGAGAAGCTATACCGAAGCGAGTGGTCATTTTTCTTCAACTCCTAAATCAATTTTAAACACTGTAAACATATAAGCCCTGAACTGCAAAATAAAGGGTCCGCCATCTAACGTTTTTTTTTTTGAACTAGTGCTTATTTCGTGAATGGTAACACTTAGCTTATGTCTGATTTGACAGATAATTAATTTTATCCTTCCGCTGAACGAATATGGTTGTGTATACGCTTGAACAACGCTGGGAAGTATTGCGACATTACTTTGAAAATCATGGTAATGTTGCAGAATGTGTGCGAAAATTGCGTACGGATTTTGGAAGAAGAGAAGCACCGTCAGCTCCGTATGTTCGTTATCTTGTGAAAAAAGTGAAAGAAACTGGCATCCTCATCGATAAACCAAAGCGTGAAAAGCCAAAAACAGTGCGTATACCCGAGAATATTGCTGCTGTGGCAGAAAGTGTGCTCGAACCGCCATCAACATCAATTCACCGTCGTTCTAAACAATTGAACATTTCGGAGACATCATTGAGACGAATTTTGCATAAAGACCTTGGTATGACGCCATACAAAGTCCAATTGGTTCAGGAGTTGAAGCCAACTGGCCATCCAATGCGTTTTCGCTTCGCTAAGTGGGTCTGCGATCGACTTACAGAAGATGCCGATTTTGCCAAAAAAAATCCTTTTTTCAGATGAAGCTCATTTTGATCTTGGCGGGTATGTAAACAAGGAAAATTGTCGCATTTGGGGCACTGAAAACCCGCACGCATACATTGAAAAGCCGATGCACCCAAAACGAGTCACTGTTTGATGCGGATTTTGGTCCAGAGGCATAATTGGGGCATTTTTCTTCGAAAATGGCGTCAATGGCGATCGTTATCGGGCCATGTTGAACGAATTTTTGTTCACAAAAATTGAAGAGGAGAATATAGGCAACATTTGGTTTCAACAGGACGAAGCTACGCTCGATGTTTTTGAAGATCGCATTATCAGCCGCAGAGCTGATGTCGTTTGCCTACCTCGGAGCTGCGATTTGACACCGTTGGACTATTATTTGTGGGGTGCCCTCAAAGATTAGTGTTACGCCGACAAGCCAGAGACAATTGACGCTTTAAAGGACAATATTCGTGAAGCCATTGGTGAAATACAGCTGCACACAATCGATAATGTGCTTAAAAATTGGACCGATCGTGTAGGCTACTGCATGGCCAGCCGAGGCAGCCATTTGAATGAAATTATTTTCCATTATTAAACGGAAGGATTGTACTTTCTAGTGCTAGTGCGACTGCTGCAATATGTTATCCGGCGCGTGAACACCAAATTTTTCGGTTTTCGGTGTACACAGGGTATTTCAAAGAACGATCGTGTTATGCAACACGAACCGAACCGGAAAAACTTAAAAAATCTGAGTTAATTTTTGAAATATCTTCTACATGGCCCGGCAGGTTCCTTAGTCAAGAGTTTATAACCGTTATTAATAAAAACGAAATTTTGTTGAAAAATTCATAATTTTGTAGTTTATGCAATGAGCTTTCAAAAAAATAAAGTCTTTTTGGCGTCAAGCACCTGAAATTCTAAAGTGTACATGACCTCTGACATAGCTCTTTCACCCATCCTCAAAAACTGTCCGACAAAAACGACAATAATATTAGTGAAAAAGCGCGAAAGCGGAGAAAAAAATTTTATTTTCTATGAACACAAAAAAAAATGAAAAAAATGTAACAAAAATTTGATATCCGCTATCCTAAGGTTGTCAGCTATTTCACGTAACTTTAGTTTACGATCGGCCACTTTTTAATTTATTAACTTTTTAATATTATCCGGAACAACTGCCAATAAAGTAAGCTGAAGCGTTTAGCATCATAGATACTTGTATTCATACGAATTTTTTAAAAAGATCATACTAATCGGTACATCATACAAGGCATAGTGAGTGAGTGACCCTACCCAACTTTTCCATAGGCTTTTACGTCTTAAATATGGAGAACATTACACCGCTCCATTTGACCTGAATATGTATCAAATAAGCCAAGCCATTCAGTGGAACAATTATTTAGCTTTTCGTTTAATCCTATATCATAAAATCGTGGCTCTTCTTGCTAAATCAGATGCGGTCAATCTGCCTCAAGACTCTTGACCAAACAACGCAGTGAATTAAAAGATTAAGTCTTAGACATTTATCACGGAACCCTATCATATTCGAAATATTTCTCAAGCGTAAATCCAAAAGTGTCTATCCACAAGCTTAAAGGCTTCCAAACGCCCAAGACCTTTTATATTCCTAAACGCACAGGCAAGACACATAGTATTTCCCCAGTGGTTACACCGCCGGGTAACCATTGCTTTCATCTGTCATTTGTCCTTAATGTCTGTGCTGTTCTTAATCCACGTAGCTTTATGAAAAATGCCTTCAAGACGTTTTCATTATAACTAATAGCATTAACTGCCGAAGAAAACTATTCCTCTGACGGAATATAAAATAGAATAGACGAAGGCAACGAAACAAACACGTATGCCCTTAAAATGTTTATTCTCATGCACAATTGCTTTTATAAACCACTACGTACTTAATGACGCACTATACAACACAACACAACACAACACCCCAGCTATTTAACCAGGCGGAAAATTTACAACGGGAATCCTTAAGTCGCTGCTTCTGCGTGTATCCGCTGCTAGCTATCAAGCTACCCCCCCGATACACATATAATTTCCGAGCACGTGTTCTAAATTTCCTCTTAGATCCGACAGCGACATATCAGAAGAGAAGACACTTCTCCTTCTGCCTGCATGCATCCCATTCCTATCCCGAAAAAAAAGGGGTGAGCCATGATGGAGCCAACACAATGAACACATTCACACCCATTTTAGAAACCATAATTCCAAGACATGTACACACGCACAAGGAGCAAATACCAGCAGCAGCGAGTAAATGACACCGCCGTCGACGCACCAGGATCCAGAGCCAACAATTTATCTCTTCAATACGATTGTATGTTTTCGAATATGTTTTCAAACATGTTCGCGATGTACGAGTATATTTGTTGTTGGTATGCATAGATGGCCGCCCTAGTTTTGTGTAATCATTCCTCAGCAACATTCCAAGATAAGTCCTTCCTCTGGATGACTCAGAGTGCTTCGGAAATTAAATCTTTAATCAGAAAACTTCTCGAGTCCAGCAGACTACAGTTTACAAGTCAATTAAAATTTTAAAATGAATTTGATTCTTGGACGAGATTCAAAATTCGTCGTCAACTTTTTGCTGTGTGAATCACATTCGCAGAGCCAGAGATGGGTCAACTTGAGCTCCGCCCTTTTGTCTCGGAGTCTTACTGGGTCAGAAATGGTCCAGCAAACTGCAAACTTTAACTTTAATGGACTTCTTCTGGCTCATTGTTGTTCTCAAAGTGAACAAGAACAACATTATCTGATTCTGTTTTTTTTCATGGACTGACAACACTTTAGTTGGCACTGTGCATGTGCACATGTGTACAATAGGTCAAGGAGGAACCCTATATACATACATACATGTACATTTATTACAAAGTTCAACAATCTGAATAATGTTCTGTTGATGTTCGAGCTTTTTTAGATCACTGTCTGTCTGTTTTGCAATTGCAACCCCTAGCAATCTATGTAGACGCAGGGTTCATGGCTCTCTGCATAGCATTGAATAACACAAAACACAAGAAAGAAGAAAAGACAAACCGAAAACAACAGCGCAGAATGGGGGGGGTAAAGAAAAAAAAACCAGCAACGCGGCGCAAATTAGGTAAAGCTCATTTGTTTCACAGTTTCTGTGTTTTTCATTTCCACCCCTTGGCAGACATATCATAGGGTTGTAAACTTTTCTAGGTGGTGGTTAATTTAGACACGGGGTGAAGGTCTTTTCCCGACACACACACACACAACAGCCAACTTAGCTCAAAATATTTCACAGCTCAAGTGGGTGTAAGTTACAAAGAGCCACCCACCCGCCGAAAGGTTTAATTAACTCATTTCGAAACGGGGCAGTCAGTTGTGCAGCCAGTAATCAATCCGGCTGGAAGAACTCATGAAATAATCATACCGGGTCTGGGTTATATCTACGAATTAATGTGTGTATGTGTATCGCGAATGGTGAAAGCAAAAACCCGGATAGAATTCTCTCATTAAGATAAAAGCACCGCGGCGACGGCGATGGCGGCAGCAGCAGCAGCGTCGGCGTTTTGGGGATGGTGGCGTGGGGGTTGAAAACAATCACACGAATACATAAGCAGAGACACATAAACTTGGAAGTGGATGGGGAATGATGATGATACCCGGCATCGATAAAACAAATCGAGGATTGACAAGCGAAATAAAAATGCTTGCAGCGAAATCATACACTCGGCGTCTGTGAAATCGGGCAGGCAAACTTTTGATTTTTTGGTTAATTATTTATGTGTCGGTGGATTTTCGGTTTTTTTTTTTCACGCGATGTGTAGCACGCCGCTTTTTGCAATAGATGATCATGATTTTGCGGTTTTCTTTTCGCGCGTAGTATTGTCGGAGGAGTTTTATACACTTCGGTAGAAATCTCGAGAGTTGAATAAAATGCAGATGTAATCATTTCGATCGCACCATGGATGCGTTCCATTCGCTCTTATCGCAGTTTTTTTTATTCATCATTAGCCAGGGTTAATTTGACGACACGAATTTGGAACACCAGCATTAAAACAGCACGGCTACTCAAATGATAGCGTTGTTAATTTGATCCCAACCGCAAATAGTGGTTGGATTATTTTTGAAAAGTGGCAAGGGATACATAAGTTGGAATGACTTGCAATGGCAATACTTGTCTCCGCATCTACACTCAAAATAAGCTTGTTTCTTAATAACTATATAAACCATAAGCCAAGTCTTTTATTATCATGCGTGTATATTTCTGAATATAGGCCCGCCTGGAGTATCGGAAGCTTAAATGACATTTTCCTCCAGAAATGTGGTTATGATTGTGGCGTCTCTATGAGGGATATCCCTTTGCCGGATCGAGGAAGCTACCTAGTGGAAATCCGGCGACATTGTTTTTATATGTAGAGTAACACAGTTCCATATTCAAAACTTAACGATTCTACCAACCTTTGCATATACTTGCGTCGGGAAAATCTGCCTTATTTTATACCTTGAGCCTTTGTGCCTCTAAGGCTTAAGGGCAACCTTAATTTAGAGCTCTAATTATGTGATCATTGCAGCGTCGTCCAAGTTGGAATCAATCCGATTTATCAGGCCGGAAAGTGGCTAATGTGTAGTCACGTTTACGTAGAGCAAATTGTGAAGCATTCCCCTGTTCATTTTTAATGGGTGAATAAATGAATCCATGGAAATTGCAAAGCAGGTACTCTGCTTCCTGTAGAATTAATATTCCCTGTCACACACACTGATATTTCCTCCACTACGACCAGATGATAAGTATGTTTTGAGTACAAATTAACTTCTTCTCAATCTTCAAAGACCCAGCAGAAAGCTGAACATTAACCGAAGTTTATTCAGTACACTACGGCACCGCGGTAGGGTCCCTTGAATCGCTTTAAACTAATTTCAAAGCTGATTCCGTAGAAACTACGAAAAAAAAAGAATCCAAAATGGAGACGACTGCAGCAGCTGTTACAAAAACAAAAAAAACACTGAAAACAAAGGGTGTAAAAGGGATCACAAAAAAGGGGTCAAATTCCGATTCCAGGCTGTCAATCGCAATAATGACTACAAATCTGTTATAATCTGTCAAATTTGATATATTGTCCAATAGTTTGACGAATCGATTTCTTGTCGACAGCATGCATATTTTTTTGCATCAGTTTCCATTTAACCTTGTTCTAAGTTTTTTAAGCTTAGCAGAAGCGCTTGTCTCTTAGGTTTTAACGCACGCCTTGGACTACCCTATTTGCTATAAGAATAGAAATTTGCTGGATTTTTGAACGAGGGTATTTAAAAATAATTGACTGCCTGTGATTGTAGTGTCGGGAAATCCTTAACATCTGTTTGATCTGCGTCGAGGTATATTTTGTGTCAACTTAGGTATCGCAATGACAGTAAGATCATGACGTCAATACGGTCTGCGTACAAACCTGAAAATTATATTTTCTTCCATGTTGACAAATGAAATCTTGGGCCCATCTGTTCAGCAGCTTTATAGTTGATGATTAGGTGTCGAATAAATTATGCAATCTACAGAGTAAGTCGGAAGTTCGTATATGCGACATAAACTCAATCTTTCCACATACCACAATTTTCATTTACCATTGACAATCCACTTAGAATGTATCAGTCACCAGTATCTTCTGCAGTCCGCAATTAACTCTTGGTTCAATGCTTACATTTTCTTAGAAAAACGAAAAACCCACAATAAAATGGTTGCTGAAAATCAATCAATGAAAAAAAAATCAAAACTCATATCCAGCTCGTTTGTCGACCACTCAGCTTCCCAAGAAAATCAAAAACCATTAAATTCTCAAGCACAATTAAACTAATTCAGCGTTCAATCCTTAAACCACTTCCATACCTTTTGTATCTCCTGCGACCATCATACCCACATACTCGCAAGTACTACTACGCACTACGCACGTACGCGGTCCTTTTTCGTGGTCGCTGAGTGTGCTCATTTATCGACATGACAAAAGGGATATAAATACGCACCGAACTGAGCCCAAGACCGAAAGGAGATGCCCATTTTGTCGTGGGAGAGTTATTTGCTATCAAATAAATTTTATTTAATGTCTTATTAAAGTGAGAGTAAGTGAGTGTTAAGAATTACTGCGGATATACGAACGAGTATGTTCGTACGTTTCATTAATCTTGCTTAACGGTCTAGATGGCTGTTTGGCGTAATTTGAAAAAGAAAAAAAAAAAACTCCTCAAGTGAATGTGCCTGATGATTGTGTGCACAATTCTGTACGAATGTGATGAATTCGTCTTTTTTACTTTTGTGATTCTCTTAATCACTTGGAGGAGCACTCGAGATGCAATTCGTCTGGAAACGAGAGTTTTTCGCCACACAGTTTTGCCATTCAAGATGGCACACAAACTAACTGCGTGTATAGCAAGTAACACACTGAGATTTAGAAGCTGTCTGGTTGTGTCACCCGCCAAATTGAGCGAAAGGGTGAATTTCCTGTGCTCGAGAGAAACAGGAAACCTGGACCAGGTCAAGAGGAATAATTTTGTAGCAATTATTTTTACACTAATGCTCTGCACGAAAGATGCTGGATGCAGTCTAGGTTGCTGGTACAATGGGTGTTTTTTTTTTTTTGGGCATTAATTTGTTCACAACATTAGGGTAAGGGTTCACAGTTTTTCGCTTTAAAACGTAGTCTTTTTACATGAAAAACGTCAATCTTATGCCTATGCACAGCTGAAAGCTAGAATTCAAGATGTTTTCTAGATGGAAGAAAGATAAGCCATGCGTTTGGGCGCATCCATAAATTATGTCGTAGGTAAGTTCACTTATTTCTATTCCGTCGAAAAATTTTTGAAATGAAAGCAGACTTACAGCTTCCTCTTAACCAGTGTTAGAAAGTCCCCTTTATATTTGGCGATAATCGGCAGTAAAATTTAATCAAGATCCTAGAGAAAAATTTTAAGAACAGCAAACGTTCCGCAAATATGCTTAACCAAACAACCGCAGAATTTGGAAGCGGAGTCTATGAGTCTAGTGAAAGATGCATGAAAAACCAACCCAAACGTAAGAGTTTGTGACTTCAAGCTTGGGCAACTGATTACAGGAGTTGTTGAATCGATGAGACAAAATTCTTGTTAAGGCATTCGCCGTCCCAAACATGGTTCTCTTGAATATTCTTCTCGCAAAACACCGCCTCTGTCGCTGGGGCTTAAGCCAAAGTTAACAGAGTATATCAGTTCCTTAGTCCCGAAGGTTTGAATGTAAATGTTAAATAAGTAAAATGACATTTTGTTTTTTTTTTTTGATTTACATTCGAAGGAACTATCTCGTATTTAAAGATTTGAATATTGACGAACCTCAAATGTTTCAAAAGAACTAAAGTAAAATTGTTCGATAAATTACAACAATTTTGGAATGCAAGAATTCTGAGCATTCTTTTGCATTCTTCACATTCATTTGCTGAAATGAGAACCTTGCAGGAAAATAATGAACCAGTGTGCCTTAACAGGCCCTGGGTCCTATTCCCTTATCCATAGATCGGTACGCTGATCTCTTGTGAGACTTGAAATGACGGACTTCTTCAAAATTTTCCTAAGAACTTTTTTGCCTTTCTGCAACCTTCTGCAAATGCAACTGACTTGGCTTTCATTGTGGCCAATTATCCCCTTTAGGTTTAGACTGTTTCTTCGTTTTAGGTACGAAGTGATGAACCCATGTTCCAGTTTTAGTCTGGTTTGTTATAAAACTTCCCGCAGCAATTGATTGAATCGTCCTCACGACGCTGATTCTATTCCATTTTGAGCTATTTGGTTACCTCATTTGGTCGACTACTGCCATGTTCCCTAAGGTTTAAGTTCTGAAAACGAAGGAGCAAACTTTCTCAAAGCAGAATCTAAGAATCTTGTTCAACCATCAATTTTTCCATCAACAGAGTGGGTCAACGGTTGGTTTCATGGCATAATTTGTTTGGACTAAATAAATGAATCGATTTAGGGTTGAACAAATTGGGTAAATGTCGCGAAATAACATCTTCAACGGAATTTTGAAATGAATTTTTGGTCAAATTTGTGAAGAAAGTTCGCGCGACTTGTTTGATGACTAATGGATGAACAAATTCCCGTGCTCATCCTGTTCGTTAAACGAAAATTCTTTCGGGTAATGCCGAAGGTGTGCACCGTAATCTGGCAACCGCAATGTCAAAGCTATCAGCAACTGCACTTGGGTGAGTTATGGATCCAGATTCGGTGATACAAAAGTCGTCCAAAAATCGATTTATATTACGATAAAATCAATGCGATTTAAGGCCCTTAGCCCCTATCTGTGTAGTGTCGTTGAAGATGCTATGCGAAACAATCCAGAGACGAATCTAGCACTCAAGAACATGCTTCTCGTAAGACAGTTGCTTAAACTATATAAAATGTATTGAAGAAATTGGGTTTACATGATGGTCTGCTGCTTTCCAAGATGAGCCAGTCATTTGAATGGAACAATTATACGTAAATTAATCCGAATGCTGTCTTTTTATTAACCATTGTTTTTTTCATGACCTTTTAAGAAAGTAACCAAAAGGTGACTTGAAAGACAAAAATAATCTACAAAAGGCTCATCTTGTAATTCGTTCTTTGGGGAGCCGAAAGCAGAACAGATTTAAGGGACCATTGAAAGAATTATTCTTCGAGGGCGAATAGACGAGAAGGTATAATCTCAAACTCTACAAGTTTTTTTTTTTTTTTTTAATTATTTGCTCGCGCTCTTCAAGAGGATATTGGGACTCTTATAATGCGTGTAGCACAGAGCGAGCGGAAGAATTAGGAGAAGAATGTGTAGTGGTTTGAGAAACTCAGGTGTAATTGGCTTCAACTCACTTCCGTGGGTGGAGCCCGAAACGGGACGGAGGATTTTGATATCGACCTATTAACTTTAACCTAATTCACAGGATTTTGTTCGACATTCAACAACTTTGAATGGCTGTTCAATTTGAATAGCTGTTCAATGGTGTGGGTCTAGTCCGAAAGAAAATTGCGTTCTCTGTAATGACTTGGCCACATTGAGCAACTGGACAATAATTCTTAAGCCAACACTGTCTTTGAATCTCACCCACCATGTACTCGAAAAAAAGGGAAGAATTCTCAATCCCGTACACTTATAAGCGTAGTTGGAACTAGCGTTTTCAGGCCCATGCAGTTTGCATAGCAGATTTAGTTCAGACTCAGATTCTGCGAGGAACGATGGCCTTGATAAGTAAGTAAGATTCGGAAATGCAACCTTTCCAAACTTTAGAAATAAAATTTTTTTCAAACTAATATTTTTGACTTAATTCTGTAATAAAAATATTAAAACAAAGAACAAAATTAGTTTTGAGAAAACAATTCCTTGTTAATTTGAAGTTAGATCGTCTCAAAATGGAGTCATTTTTTGAGGTTATCAGCAGTTGTCCGGATCACATTTTTTCTGGCCATTTCAGAATGAAAAGAGAAACTTTTCTTTTAGGGATATCTTGTATATCTTTGGATTTTAAACCCATTTTTTGAGTTTTTCGCCAAAAACCATTTCTATGAAGTTGAATTGATTTCAAAGCCTTTTTTGGAAAACCCAACTTTTAAGGCCCGGTCTAATTTTGTCTTCGTCGCTCTACATTGTTATGAAGAGTATCTTAAGGCTGCACATAACCCGACTCATCCGATAGACCTAATGTTGGTCAAGGAACCTCGCTTTCTATGTAAAGCTTAGAACTCGACATCGAAAAAGATTCACAAAGTGGTCAAAAACAGAAGTCGAGTTTTGGAAGCAATCATCTTTTGTTTGATTGCAACGCAACACGATTTTGACAGCTGCGTGATTTGTCTAGATCTACGTAAACTTATTTGCGCTGCTGCGTTTTTGAACAGTTTGCTCTATGAATGGGCCTTAATTCTTTATGACTGTGATCAAAAATGAATCTGTTTGGAATTGCAATTCATTTTCGTGGCATTATTTATTAGATCTTTTTGGTTCTAAATTTATTACAAAAGTCAGTCTTCTTTTACTTATTTTCAATAAGATTTGTGTAAATCGCAATTTTCTAAATGTTCGTTCTTTATGTTTACCTCTCACCAGATTTCCAAAAACAACAACCAATAAATCAAAAAATAAAACGAATCACATCCCTCTTGTTCGTCGTAGCACACCCTTTTAAATTTATTTTATTTCAAAATTTATTAGACTTCCGCAAGAAAAAAAAAAACGTTTATACTTTTTAACGGTCCTGTCTATTGTCTTAGGTCGCGATACTTAATCTCTAACGACTGTTTGTTGTTCCAAGTCTTTAGGCATAATGACTGCATCTTGTGCTCCTAAAAACATTTACTTTATTCTTCCATGGACCGAATGAAGGTCACGTTTGCCATTTATTTTTGGATGGTTTTGTGCTTCGTGCTCAAAAGGACAGCATTTTCCTGCTTTAACGAAATTGGTTTCAAAGGAACAGATAATTTACAGCACACCAACTGGGTGTGGATCATAAATTTGTTTCGCCATGATATGTGATAGTAAGAGGGCTGTATTTTATCGAGGGGTTGTAGTTATTATTTTGTTGTTCTGTTGTTGTTGTTGTTTTTTTTTTTCCTATTTTTATGACACATTAGAGCAACATCCCTGGGAGAAGAGGGTCGTTTTGAATGGATTTGTGCCAGCAGGCGATTAAGTGCACATCCCGAAAAAGAAAATGCGTCGTTACGCAAAAAGCGTGTCACTAGACGAGGGCACATTTAATTACTAGGTCGTTTATTAGATGCGCGTTATTAGAAGATGTAACCTTTTTTTACGTAGGGACAAAAATACAACTGGTTTAAGGCTTATTTTATGAACCCATTTAAGGCATCCGAGATTGTAACAGATGAATGTATAAAAAAAAAGCAAGCAAGCAACACGTTACATTGAGGGTTGTTAACTACTTGTAGGTCCCTCCTAATCAATGTCGTCCAAACACATTACAGGACCATAAAAGTGAGTAAGTACGAGAATTGACGGACTTCCTTTATTGCAGGCTATGTTCTCCCCGAACAGAATGTAGTTGGCAATGTTTGAAGTAAGCACTCCATGGGTGCATAACTTTTTTGTGGCTTTTCTATTAGTCACATAACAAGTGATACGCACTTGGGAAATGTTGAGAAAAGCTTTCTTTATTTGACACGCTTTCATAAAGTAGCCAGATTGTTTTTTTGAGTCACAATCCATTTACAGATTAGCTGAGAATCTCATACACTCGTGCTACATTGACTGTAAACAATTGCAGTGTGATTTATACAGTGGCGTACACAAGTTTTCCAACAGAACTATATTTTCTTATTCTTTTTATAATCAGAACAAAGCAGTTTTGCTGTGTGAAAAGAGACATCCTCGGAACATTATGGAAACAACGCCATGCTTGACTGTTGGGACAGGTACGCAGTGAGTTTCGACCTGTCGATTAATATCCAATCGTTGTGCTCTTTTCAATAGTCCGGTAGCTTTCGTTATCATACTGCTAATCTACCGCGAAATTAGTTAGCTAAATGGCTTTTTATCCTTGCAGCTGGTACCTGCAACAGACCCTTCAGTTTTAATAATTAGGTCTTCTGCTTTGCTTCCACGTTTTCATAATGGATGCGTGAACTCCAGTAATATTTTATTCTATCGAACAATCCTTGCTATCAAGCATACTTCTTTTCTCGACTTCAGACTTTAAGACTTCGTCCTTTTCCCGTAAATGTACCGAAAACAAAAGGATTGATTAAAATGCTGATAGGAAACACTGCAGGCTCTTTTTTCGCAATCTTTTTCGTTATTCTTTTCTGTGGCAGTAATCATTTGAATTGTCATCATAGTCCTAAAGGATCATAGTCCTCCCACTCTACTGTAGCCGTACGCCTATTAAGTCTAAAACATATCGATAATAGTGTCGATCTTGAAAACCGAAGTGCGCTCCTGTTGCTGTAGATATTATTAGTAGTCCTGGCTCCCTTTAACAGTCGTATTGGCATCGCCTTTTTGATGAAGTTCGAATTTTTTTGATATGGGTTGTTTGGCGAGGAGTCTTCTTCAAATCTTTGAACCTTTCATTTGTTCAAGGTGCCTCTGGAACTACTGACAGTAATATCTCCTGTCTTTAAGGTTGGAAAAGTGTTGTTAAAGAAATTAACAAAGTAAATCATGTGCCGCTCAAAACAATAGAATCAAGTATGATGAAATTATCACAGAATCTGCAGGGGACTCCGATGTATCTTCGCGTGGAACGCGATAAAACCACCGATGAACTGGCAAGGAAGCGCGAAGAATATACACTCTCGTTCATGATGGAAGCCAAGCCTCTGAGAACTTTACTCAGTTTCTAAATAAGGAAGAAACGTTTTAAAAAGATCAAAAAACTTTAAACCATTCTCCAGGTTAAAACAAATTTAAGCGTTACCTCCAACCTATGAAATTAGGAACGCTTCAGGTGCTGCCACAAGTCCACAATTTGAAACCTTGACGTTTTCAATGCCTTGCAGCTATCAAGACTAGAAAATACTTGAAGCAGATAGCCGAGCTGTTTCTAGACCAGATTTTATCCCCCAAACTGCGGCATCTCAAGCTTTCATGATAAAGAAACTATAGAAAAAACTCGTGTTGCCTTTGAACAAGTTGGGCAGATCGAATGTCATGTCGAATAAATCGAAACGTCTTCCTGCGTCTTTAGTTCACTTAATTACGGTTCAAAAGATAAGCCTGTGAAAGTCCCCTGCACAAGTCCAATAATGTTTCTTTTCCAAACTGGTGCTCATATGGACGTTTTTGCAAGAGAATCTTGTGCTTCTTTTATCAGCGTATTACTAACTGCCGCAGATTCCGATTCCGCTATCACTGAAGCTGTTTTCTCAAACCACTCCTCCAAAGAAGTTTTTCTCTACCAATTTTGGCACTGAAGTTCGCAAGCTGAGGTTGTTCTTCGGACAAGCTTCGTTCAAAAGATCATAGGATTTATTTTTGATACAACGATGTGGCATTTGCAGCTTTAAAACTTACCTTATAGACTCGCTAAGATCCCATCCAGACGGTCGCCTTTTGGCTTTACGTCGATGACCATGACGATGGTTCCGCATTGAAAATAAAGCTAATTTTTTTGACAGCTGTAATTCTTTCTTTCATCCTATCCATTGTATAAATGCATTATCCTCTTTTCGAAGGTAAATTGCGTATAAAGCGTTTAGATAAGGAAACAGCACTTACCATGCTCCAATAAAAGCGATGCGCCCTCTTTATTGGGCGTTAGCCATCAGGAAAGAAATGACATTTGTCTCTCCTTCCCCAAAATATCCTCTTAACTTAATCCACTTTTCACAAAATGTTGCTTCCTCTTTGTCTGCGAAATGCCGACAAAAAAGCTTATCCTGCATAGTTTCAGGGAGGGTTGAAATAGCACACACCACAACACGACGACGACGACGATGATGGAACAAACAATTCATAAGCAGAGAACAAAGCGATCGAAATTCCGATTCTTGGCGTAGTTTCCCCCTGAAAATTCCCAATGTCATTGACGTTAATTCCCATGCACACCTCAAAATTTGAACGTGCACGCACACAGCCTGTCCGTGTCCAGGGTAAAACCATTTTTGCTCAACTGGAAAATACCATGCGTAACTCCTCTCCATGATGAAACATCAGCCACTGCCTATTTTTCAACCCACTCCGGCTAAAGCGATGGAAATTCCCTTTGTAGTTTGATCCAAATCAATATCTGCCTGGTACCGGTAAATGAAGGGAGGATGAGCAACGTGTACATGCTTCTGCCCACCGAATGTCATTCCAAATGAAATTGTGTCTACTCAGATTCAGGACGACGTCGACGTCGTCGTCGTCTGTTCTCTATGTTGGTTGAATATTTTTGGGGTCGTCGCCTGCTCTTGTGGAGGATGGGCGAGCCAGGTAAGAAGGAGGGGCAACAGCACAAGACTAAAATAATCATTCGTCCAGCAAAAATACAAAAAAAAAAAACAAAATCTAAATTCGAAAATTCCATTTTATTGTTGTGCTCGTATGGGGGATGAGGGTGAACGTCTTCCTTCAATCTCCCCATTCTCTAGGGTCTAGGCTAATGGCTCCCAGTAAGCAAGAACTGGTGGAGGCGACAGGCAAGTGCATCAGTTTATTGCCACATCAAAGGAACGGGGGGTGGCGCAACCCCTCATACATGAAACATATGGCCGACTGGCGTAATATACGAGAAGCGACTTAACCCTCACAACAGATCGTTTTTCGTCCTCGTCGTCGTCGTTGCTCTCTCATCATCCAGAGTGGCATGGTTTAGCCAGACCAGGCACACCGAGGAGCAAGTGCTTTGCACAGAAAATGTGAAAGCGGCTGGAGTCGGAGTTGTTGTTGTTGTTGGTATTCCTTTAGCAAAAGGACGCACGCCATATGCATACGAATTTATTGGATGGCGTAGTTTTGTTGTTTCAATCATTTATCCTCGTGCGACTTGGGTTTTCATCATGATGACGACGAGAACGACGACGACGACGACATTAGTATGGGAAGAAAAGTTTCCTTTGTCTATCTACTTAATATGGGGGAAAGGCCTTAATTTTCCTTCCTTATGCTTGGTGGTATGCCTCTTGCTCTTGATCTCCCTGCCTGCTTGCGTTTAACAGAGATTGGCAATAAATCCTTGTAGCGTTGTAGTTATAATTATTGTGTCTGCTATTTCTAGGCAGCAAGGATATACCTACGTCTACGGCTACGACCAAGAACAGCATAACATTTATAGGTGGCGTTCGTGTATTCAGGTAATAGATTACATTTCTGGAGTTTATTGAAAGATTTCGCTGCAAGGAAGTGGTGCTACGCTGCTGATGTTCGAGGAATGTTTGACACGTTTGTGCTGGATTTGATTTGGAGTAATTATTGCGACGTTTACTAGTTTTTTTTTTTTTTGTGAGAAGTTACGACTTCTGGGAGTTTGTTGAAATTTCGTCAGCTGTCACGACCTTGGCGGGAAGTAGGCAACCACGTGCGGAAAATAGTTTTGTTTGTTTATTGTAAGAGTAGAATGGATTCCAGAGAAGTCTATCATCGCTATCTAAATTTAGTGTTTTGAGATAACTTTTCCATGGAACGTTGTAAAACGCTATTTGCGAGAAAAACTGGACCTAATTTCAAGTTACCCAATCTAACCATGCTTGGACGTCTCATTGTTCATACTTATCTAAAAAAAGCAAACATTATGCCAAGTGTTCATAGAGGATTGTATGATTTTTACTTATGACGGCTCTATGGTTATAATAAGGAGTCCTTCGCTTTTTGGCAAATTTAAGGAAGGACGCTTTCGCTAGCTTTATTGAAAACTCTTCAGCGACCGTGGCGGGGAATCCTACTCTCTCAACTATGCACATTCGTATGAGTTGCAATTCAACAAACACAGAACATTTGTTCTTTACAAGGATAAGATCAATATAAGTGTTGAAGCTCGATGGTGTCCAAGTGAAAGCTGAAAGTCTTTCTGGAGTCTAACCAGATTCAAATAGACAACATCGCTTCCAGCACGCGGAAGATCACAGTCAGCACCTTGTTGTTGAAAACGCTGGACCAATCGGTAAATTGTTGGAGCACTGGAACATGAAGAAAATTTCGATATATTCTTTTTGTCTGAATAATTGAATGTCGACTTTCAAAATGAAAATTTAACCACCTTGGTTCTTTAAACTGTGCTGAATTCGTCCATTAAAAATTTCTCAAGTTTTTGAATGTTAATTCGGGAAAAAAAGGATTTAATAATTGAATCTAAACGTTTCTTATGCGCCACCCTGTACATGACCACTGGTTTAAAACAAAGAGTTTGTGTCTTCCGTGGCGGAGCAAGATGTTTCTTTGGAGTAGCTGATGGCTGGAAGGACTTTTGGCTGAAACCGAAGCAGCTTGCTGAATCCGGGAATGCCTTTTTAAGACAAAACATTCGGCAATGTCGTTAAACATTTATACACCGAAGAAGTTGGAGAAACAGAACTGAAATAAACTTGTTAAGTCCCAATGGTGTCCAACTTGCATGAAGCATAATTAACATGGTTCCCCCAGCTTATGGAAACTTCAGAGGCATAACAGAAATGAAGTTTGTTCACCATCTGCAACGCGAAAGCCGTTCAGAAATCCGGTGGGTCGCACAATAGGTAGAGCTTCTGGTTTAAAGTTAGACTTATAACTAAGGTTGCATATTGTCGGCTCAACAAAAAGAGCCCGACGGTTTCCTATAATTAAATTTATAATATCTTTACCTCTCTAATATCGGCTGTCTGCTTCCACGTAGAATCGTGACTCCTCACAATTGATCACCTCATCCAACCTTTGGTCGATGATCACCCGGGCGCTGAGATATTTGTGTGAGGGTTCAATCATTATCTGATTGAGGTCTTGAATATTCGCATCCGGGTGGTTTTGTAGGTGCCCTGTTCCAAGAGCTAAGGTTGGTCCCGGTTCCGAAAAAGAAAGCAGAAATTTTAATCAAGAGATTCAAGACCAGTTTCAACTTGGTCTCAAAAATTAATAATTTTTCAGGTTACAAATCCGCTTAAAGTTTGATTGCGTTTAACAAAAAAAAAATCTTTAACATCATTATTTGCAGCGCAACAACGACCACGAATATTGGAGCACCCAGCCGATGCGATAGCGGCGCGTGATGAGCCGCTGACGCTTAACTGCAAGGCCACAGGTCGACCGCAGCCGGAAATATCTTGGTATCACAATGGAACGCCATTGGTTCCGTCCGAACGGAGGGTCATCCTGCCCGAAGGTTCTCTCTTTTTTCTAAGGTAACACATACAATCGACTCCTATCTATTAATGTAATTACGCTTATGTGGTTCCTTTTCAGAGTTATGCACAACAAGCGAGAGCAAGATGCCGGAATCTACTGGTGCGAAGCTCGAAGCACGGCGGGAATCGCTGCAAGTAACAATGCAACTCTTCAGATAGCTCTACTCAAGGACGAATTCCGATCTGAGCCTTCTGATTCCATAGCGCTGGTAGGTGGTCCTGTCGTTATGAATTGTACACCTCCGCGAGGTATCCCAGAGCCGTCAGTCTTCTGGTATAAGGACGGCAAATCGCTAGACTTGAGTGGGAAAAGGTATGCAATCCAACTTTTACATGGAAATTTCATCTAACAAAACATCCTTTACAGACTCTCTATGGTTGAGGGTGGTTCGTTGATGATCTCCGAGGTCCAAGTGTCGGATGCCGGAAAGTATGAATGCTCTGCGCAGAATATGGCAGGAAGGAAGAACGCCCCACCGGCAACGCTGAAAGTACTCACACCGCCGCGAATAGTGCGCGGACCCACAGACACCGAAGTGATAGAAAGTGAAAGGGTTGACATCCCTTGTGAGTTGGTGGGAGATCCCAAGCCAATTGCTTCATGGCACCGTGATGGCGGATCCCTGCCCGAAGGAAGATCACGCGTTTTGCTGGATAATACTTTGAGAATTGAAGATGCACGGGCCGAGGATCAGGGGAC
This sequence comes from Orthonevra nobilis, assembly GCA_963555765.1. Classification (NCBI taxonomy): domain Eukaryota; kingdom Metazoa; phylum Arthropoda; class Insecta; order Diptera; family Syrphidae; genus Orthonevra; species Orthonevra nobilis. The sequence goes on along the minus strand of OY743227.1, from coordinate 9,642,628 downwards.
CTACACTTGCAAGGGTTTCAACGAAGGAGGCAACATCACGCTGTCGATAAAACTGAGTGTTTTCGGTAGGAAATTCTTTGGTTTTTTTTTTTTGAGAGAAACTTGAAATATATCTGTTTTGTAGCTACTCCACGGATAACAGATGCTCCTACTGATGTAGACGTGGCCGAGGGGGATACAGTGAATCTTCCGTGTAAGGCCTCTGGTCGTCCCAAGACTATAACCATTTGGGACAAGATTCTTTCTGAAGGCATCGTTGCCAATTTACAGGATGAAATTTCACAAATGCTAGAAGAGGAGGCTCGGCAAGAACTGCTGGCCAAAGCCAAGATAATGAGTTTCAGAGCGAGACGGCACCAACCGTTGACAGGCAATCGTACTCGGCGGAGTATTGTTATATCAGACGAGGAGAAAGAGGAAGATGTGGATGTGAACAGTTTGGCCACCGAGACCACATCGTTCATAGACGTAACGTCATCCCCCACCCCAGAGTTACCGAACTTTGAAATCAGTAAAACTGGAGAATTAGTCGTAAAAAACATTCAGAAGAAGGACGAGGTAAGTTTAATTGAAAAAATCCTTGTAAATGGAAAAAAATTAAAGCTCACATTTTTAGGGCTGGTACGCGTGTACAGCAATAAACGAAGCTGGCAGTGTGGTGAAGAAGATCTACATTCATGTCAAGTCGCCTTCAGATCCCGATGGAGATTTTCAAATTCCTGAGTCATTCAACAGTCGTTGGGAGAACACCCAGAATATTCTTATCACGACGGTGATTCCTGTCTCGTCGAACTCCCTGGACGTTACTTGGGAATATGCACAAACGAATTTATTTCATAGCAAAGGAATGACGCTGTACTATCGTCCGATATACTTGAACGGCGCCGAGGTTCGCATTTTGTCCAAGGAATACCTTTCAACGGGGACAACGTTCGAGAAGAAGATTCATCGCTTGGAGGATCTCAAGCCGTACACAAACTATGAGATATTCGCTACAGTGCCAAAAGGTCTGGGCGGGACAATTTCAAATCTACGCAAAGGGAAGACACTGGATGGTCCACCATCTGCACCGCCGACAGACGTGAGAGTTGGGGTAATAAATAACACTGCCGCTTATGTTCGGTGGTCACCACCGCCGACGCATCTCATAAATGGCGAGCTGACCGGATATAAGGTGAGTTTCGCGTGTTGTTATAGAGACTTGATTATTCAATGATTTTTTTTTTCGTTAAGATCCAAATCAAGTCGAATGTAACGAACAAACTATTGGGACAGATGTCACTAAATGCGAGCACACAATCGGTGGTAATCAACAGTCTGAGTCCCGGAGGACGCTACATAGCTAGAGTGGCTCCGCTTACAGCTGGTGGCTTGGGACCATACAGTCCACCGGCTCCACTTCATATCGACCCGTCTTTTATAGCCAGGCCACCAAAGTAAATTGAATTTAAGCTTTTTCTTTGAAATTTTTATTGATTTCATCCATGCTCTTTCTTCAGGACTGATCCAGCTCTTAGTGCGTGGTCAATGTCATGGATGCCAGGCATAGCTCTAGGAATCCTTGGCATCTGCCTTATAAGTGGTGCGATCTTCGCTGTGTTTTGGGCCAAACGCAACAAGCGCAATCTGAAAGCTTCATATCCAGCGCCGGTGCTAACATCTTCGCTGGTTGACAAGTCGCACACTCTTTGGATGCAAAATAATACAACTATAAAGCCAACTCACACTTATGCAGTGCCTCCACCTCCTCCTTCGGCGCCTCAATCTGAATACGCCGAGCTGACAACAGTTAATATGCCAAAAATCAACATGGGACAATCAGCTCCACCAGAACCGTACGCCACGGTCACCCTCCAGCGTGGAGCCGGTGGCGGAATGGGAGTAGGCTTGAGCTCTATTGCAGACGACTGCCGCAAGTGCTCGGCGAGCCCCAGCTCCAGTGAATATAATGCTCCTCTCCGCATGCCGATGAACATGTGCGATATGCTGCCACCTCCACCCGATCATCCATATAACAGCTACAAAACCATGAACAACATGACGATACGCACGAATCCTGCCGCTCTGTCGCCGCAAGTGATGCGCCGTGGAATGCAGGGTATGCCACAGCCACATCAGCCGCCCGTATGGGGATCACTGCCACCGCCACCTATTCCTAATTTCCCACAAAACTGGATGCAAGAACGCCAAACCGGCGGCTACCACCACCCTCAACAGCAATCACAACATCCACAGCATGCACAACATCAACATCCCCAACAAATGCCGCCCTCACATCATTTCCGACACCAGCAAGATCCCCATCACCAGAATATTTACAGCGAGAATGAATACGAATCCGGTTCGGTGCTCTACGAGCAATTCTGTCGCGACAACGAGGCTTCCTACTTCAACGAAGGCGGCGAACCAACCGAGGAGTACTATCGCAACGTAAATATGGAATTCTTCGAAGATCAAGAATTCGAACCGGCCACACCGCCACCGCCTTGTCCTCCAGACGCAGCGTCCAAAGTGAATCCAAATCTTCGTCTGTTAGCTATCGCCAATGGCGACCGACGCGGCGCAGACAACGCCCAGTTAAATCTTCCCCGCCGGATATACCGAAATCACCATGGTGGCGGCAGTACCCCGGGTGATTCGTCGTCCTGCGAAAGGAACACCAATCACACCGGACCCTCAACCGGCAGCAATGGCAGCTCTGATGACAGCGAGTCCGAAGGCGACAATCGATGGGCGCCACGATCACGACGCAGTCGTTCGCGCTCAAAGAGCAACGAAAGAAGATTCCGCTCCGAGCAGTGAGCAGCAGAAGCATATGAGGTGATAGTAGACAAGTAGTAGTGGTACAATGCACATCCGCTGTAATGCAATTTTACATGCGGAACTCTCTGATCCGCAACACACTGAATACTCGAAATTTGTGAACAACATATTCATTAGTTTTAGTTAATTAAAAAGGAAGCCAATCTCCTCGGCGAGATTCTGCTTCTGTGCAGTTTCATTTCAAAACTAAAGATAGATTTAGACCTTTAAGTTTTAAGGTGCAATTGGTATAAAGGCATACATACTATGCCAATGCCAATCGGGCATAGTTTTTTTTTCTTTACTTTTTTTGTTTGTTTTATTTATAGGTTTTTGTAAATTAATTAATTAAAAAATTGTAGACTAAAGTAAGAGGCTTTTTACATGAATTCTTATATATAAATATATATATATTAATACGTATACACTATATATATGTATAAACAAACATGCATATATAGATATTATTCGCATAAAGCAACAACAGAATAGGTGAACATTGAATTATTGTTTTTAAATGGTTGAGTAGATATGAAATTTTACAATTTTTAGTTCCTTTTGTTAATACATCTTATTTTATATAAGTTGCTAAATTTGTTGTATAACTCATTAAAACGATGAAGGTACGAGGATTATTTTACGAATGCTTTTTAAAGGTTTCTTCCAGATAGTTCCATTTTATTTTCCACTTGCCATATAATTTTAAAACAACTTCGATGTATACAGTCCATTTGTTCTTTTACGAATTTCTCTCTTTAAAAAACTTACAGAATCCTGTTCGAGATCCCAGAAAATTTGTATTTTGCTTAAAAGAAAGGAGCACTCACGAGAAAGGAATACATTTTCACATGCTGCGAATTTTAATCCTTTACAGACTTCTTACAGACTTGTGTTAATATTTTTTTCTGAGATGAAAGGCTTCACTTAACTTAACTATCAAATATGCTTCTTACATCGCAGTCCTTCATCAAAAATCTTCAGAATTAAACTATTACACCAAAGTTTGATACAGTGGTGGCAGTAATTGATTTTGTAAACTACTTGAAATTAACAATTTTTTTTTTCTTCATTCACCTCAGTTCCCATCTTTTTCACGCTCCATTGGCTCCCTTGGATGTTGATAACGTTCTGGGTCGTCGACAATAATACCAAAACTACTCCAAGGCTCGTTTTCTGTTGATCAAGTTCTATTTAAGTAAATTATTATAAGGGAATGTGAATCCTTGCACAGGCAATAAATGAATTCAGGAGCTGCTTTTACCAAAAAATTGAAGACAAAAACAAACAATTTAATAAATATTTCAAATTTCAAAGTGTCATGCGTTGGGCGCCAATTCAATTAAATATATCCATAGTTACATGAAGCCTACTTGCAGTTATTTTCGTTGATTGCCACAGCTCAAATCAGCACTCAATTTGTGTTGAGTGTGTATTTGAGTAAAAATAAAGAATGGTTCGTCCGGGAAATCCGCTCTATAATTACCAATTTTCTTTTTCCATCTCATTCCTTCGCTATTTAGTATTCAAAGCATCGTAGAATATTTCATTCCTTTGAACTGTACATAAGACTAAAGTCGATTCATTCTTATAATCAAACCTAGTCGAATCGAGTACAATTGCCTGCATAAAAAATCACACAATACTTCTCACATAAAACAAGTCTTAAACTATTCATATACCTCTAGCATTTATTTCTCATACTCACGTAATATAAAGCAAATAAAAAAAAAAACAATATTATTTGCAATAAGAGACTGTAATAGTTATTAATATTATTCTTATTTTTATAATTAAATATTTTGTTTACCTATTCTTTAAATTCTGCAAACCAAACAGTATTTTTATGAAAAAAAAAAACAAAAAACAAATTGAATTATTTACACAATGCATACACTCACCTTTTATTATATTTAAAACTCAAATAAATACAAATAATTTTTAAAACGTTGTCAAATTTGATTTATTTTCTTTTTTTTATTATTTTCTTATTGTTTTTTGAGGTCGAAATTTTCAACGGTTCTTGAAAGGACACAAATTTGAAACACTCAATTTGAATTGGAATAAGCGACTGTCCTTGACGCACTATTTAAAGTAAAGGGCTCATGGTATTGACAACAGAGGTGTAAAAGAATACAATCATTAAACTTGTTTGTATTGACTTCAATCAAAGGATTCAATATAATACTTCAATATATGAATTCACCATTAAGTTTTATGTCACTGATTGGTCATTCATTTTAGTCAATTCAAATCTTTATTTTCAGTTAAATCGTTTGAAGTCATAATATCATTGATGTCGTATTGTGGGCTTTTGAATCCAATTGTTTTAATTCGGAAAAAAAATGTACGTAAATTCTTAAAAGAACATAAAAACGAAAACAATTTAAAACTGATCATTATTTCGGGTCGCTATCGGGGTAACGCACATCCCTGTGTAATGTCTCCCATGGTATTTCAGACCCCTGAAATATATTAAAGATCTCAAATGGAACATAAGTCAACTCATATTTTCCTATATTTTAAACATTGAAAATTCGCATCTGAAAGTGCTTCACGTCGAGGGCAGGTTATTAATCCGAATGAAAATAAGCACCCCACTGCTGTGGATGAGTGTAGAGGTGCACTACACCACAAGGATACTTTTGCAGGCATTTGATAGGCATGAAATACGCGCTTTCTACAGAAGAGTTCCCTGCATTTGGTGCTTCTCATAGCTTGTCAAACAATTGGAAAATATTTTCGAAACTTGAAAACTTAAAAATCAAGAATCACAAAATCAATATTTTATTTGACTAAAATGAATAACGAATCAATGACTTTTAAATGGTAGGCTATTTCATATTTTGCAGTAGAAGTCTTTAAGTGAACTTGATTTAAACAGTTTTGGAGATAAATCAAGTGAGTTGAATTCTTTAGTGATATAATTCCTTTACAACTCTAATTGCCAGCCGCTCTGTCCTTCTACCCTTTCTAAGCTAAGTGCTACTTTCTATTAGCCCACAAAGCGTCGTCGAAGAACTCTTCACTTCTTCATTTAATGCGAAGATTTTGCGGTTAAGAACTTTTCTATTCCCCCTTTACAACTCCATTCTTTTTTGAGGTCCCGTTCTTTAAAAGGAAGAACTGAATAATTATAGGATCACTTTGTTGTCCGTTTGTCAGTCACCACTTTTTTTCTCGGGAACTCGTGGAAAATTTAAATTTGAAATTAAAGCTGTAAAATAAATTTTTAGTCGCAATTTATATACCTACAAGTTCGTACGGAACCTTCGATTCCGACTCGTACTTGGATTCAATTTTTACAATTTCTAGGAGACTTTTAAATACCGAAACCCCATTATGCTTTCTCTGATGATTCAATATTCGTTTTTATTTTTTACGCTAAGCCTGAGAAGGAAATCATCTAAACTTACACTTTGCCTGACACTGGTCTAAGATAACATCCTGCTTAGTTAACTTGACTTTTTTTGCTCTTTTCACCTTAAAACCCGATGGTAAACGCAACCACTGCGAGGATTAGATCGCCTTTATCCCCATAGCGTTCGACGGATATAGAATAAACGTGCTATTTAATGTCATTTACGCCGTTGCAGTCCTGTAAGGAGCTGCTTCAGTAGCTCTTCGTCATTTCTTTAGAAGGAAGAGTTTTGATAGCACACCTTCTTCTAAACTGTTCCCGACTCGTCACCTTTAAGTCAGTTAAGCTTTGATGGTCACCCCATAAATTTGCTCTGAAGGAGGAAGAAAAGCTTTATCAGCTAGGCGACTTAAGCTCTGTTCCTGGACAAACAGATATCAAGGGCAACGAAAGACACGAGCTTGCCAGAATAGGCTGAATATTCACTTTTCTTGGTCCTCAATAAACTTCTGCTCTTATTCAAAAACATCGCACAATTGAGCTAGAACGCCTATAGTATTTTCCCTTTCAACGTGAAATCGAAACGCGTCGATATTAAAAGAGATTGATAGACGGTTGATTTTGACTGCTAAAGACAAATATCATAGACGAATAAGAGGACGAGCTGAAAGATGCCAGTTTTCCAAATTTCTTAGGCTTGTATTTTAATATAAGAAAATCAATTTTTAAAGCTTATGGGACCGCTCGGAGTCGGCAAAAAACTGTAGGTCCAATTCAAGCAATTTGTGCGAAAAATGCAACGCGCACTGAATAATTGGATTTCGATTTTGAATAAAGTAAACAAATTTGAACTATAGTGCGAGAAGAAGCTATGTGCAATGGAATGATGGAATAAAAATACAAACTAATACCTAGGCAACTTTATTTAATTTAAATAATAAGACGACATCGTGTGAGCTAAATATTCCAAACCTCTTATTTTATTTTGATTTTTTAGCGTGTCTTAATGTATTGAAAGGACGATATCTTGGCTTAAAAGTGTTCATGAAATGGTTGCCTTGCTAATAATTTGTTACTGAAACGTTAATTATTTTTATAATTGTTCATTAGAATTGAATTTGAAAATATAATAGGGCAGGATCTGATTTTATTTAAAGATTACAAAATAAAATGCTTTATCCAAATAATGCTTTGTTGTCAAAGAAAGCAGCAATTGAATACGCGTAAAAAAAAATCATGTTGTTTTTTTTTTTGTAATATAAAATAAAAGTTCGTATTGTATTTTAATTCAATATTATTTTATTTCTAATTTTCTTTATTTTTATTATTAAATAAGAAACAAACAAACAACAAAAACCTTTTTGGAATCATGTGATATAAATTTATATACATACATACATTACTAAAAATATAGAAGAAAACAAAACAACAAAAAATATATTAAAACTTACACAACTGTACGATAAACAAGCAAAAAAAACAAGATACTTATTTTCAAGATTTGACACAAAAAAAAACAAAATTTTTAAATTGAATAGATTTCATTCAGTCCCGAAAAGATACAAAAAAAAAATTAGTAAACCAAAAATAAAAATAAAAAAATTAAGAAAATCAAAAGTAAATGAGTTTTTTTTTCTGTTCAAAAAAAAATACAAAACAACACAAGCTATATATTATTACTATATATAAGCCATTTAGTGCCATGTATATAAACAAAACAAATGAAGACAAAAACAAAAAAAAAAAATATAAATACTTACATTTATACAATATATTACAACAACAAAAAAAATTATATATACACAATATATATATATATACTATAAAAAAAAAGAAAATAATAATAATGATAAACAACTTAAACAATAATTAAGAAGTAGAAAGACGTTAAAAGTATATAATAATTGATTATTATTATTAATTTTATTACAACAAATAGCTTTTAATATTAAACAAAAAAAAAAAAGTTACTGTTTTGTGAACAAAATAGTACTCATATTATACATATATATATACATACATTAATTAATTTGCTTTATTATATAAATATAGTATATGAAAATATTCACGCAATATAAATTTAGATTGTATTATATAACGAAAAACAAAAAAAACTATTTATACCTAGAAATTTTTCAAACAAACAAAACGTGTGTAAAATAGTTTTAATGCATTGAAACAGAAGAAATTCCAAGCAAAAACATTGTTGTTGAATAAATGAAGATCAAAGTTCGATAAAAAATGAAAATTAAGTTTGAAGTAGTTGATTAAACGGTTTGTGTTTTTATACAAATTTTTGAAAATATGTAAGGAGAGAAAACACTTCGAGGGTTATTTTAGCACTTTTTTAATTGGTAAAATCCGCATTTGGTGTTAAGATTTTATTGCTTACTATCGATCCTTGGAGGATATGAAATTGGACTAAAGCTGCTTTCAATCCTTCAATCCACGGTCTGGTAAAGAAAAATTCATTTATTTAATTTTTAGTTTTAAAAAGAATAATTTCGGGAATATTTTCGCGCGAAAAAAACCGACCGTTCTTCTGACTTCATCGAATGGTGTGAAATATGAAATCTCTTTGGTTACGAGAAGAACAAAAATATCTTATAAGGTATTCCTCGTTTTCTTATAACCTTTTGACTACATATTTTTTGACTAAATATTTGACTGATACCCCCTCTGGCGGAGACAATAAACATTTTTGTTTTGCAAGTTTCAAAAGGGTTTTGGTGTTTGTAACATATTTTGTGCTAAGCTGAGAAGTGAAAATTGGACATGTAAATGTGATTTTACCCTTCATTTTCGACCTGCTCAAAATGTTGGCAAGCTTCGAGTGATTTAAGACCTTTTGATTCCTAAAAGTTCAGCCGGTTTCTGGTTTTCTTTATGGAAAACCATTGATATCCGAGGGAATGAAAATTGCGTTTCTTTAGACGTCTGCCAAAAAAACATGGCCATGTAACCGATGTAGCCGAAAACGCTGTAAAAAGCTTGCGCCTTTTCCTGTACACATCCTGCTTTAGTCTCGTTTAGCGTTACATTTACATGAAGTTACCGAAATAATCCCGTCGAACCGACAATGTGCATATTGGAAGATTTCAATCGAAGTGTTTTCTTCATACTTAAAATAGTGTGAATATTGTTTTTTTTTTTCAAAGCAAATATTAACCACAAAAAAAAAATTACGCCAATAAAAACATACCAATTTGAATTAGGAGTATAAGAACATAAAATATAAAAATATTTTTTATAACTCGTGTTACTGGTGTGTAACAGAAGCACTCCAAAAAACAAAAAAACAAATTGAAAATTTAATCTAAATAAAATCAAACATCAAACAAATACATATAACTAGTGGAAAACATTTTTTTTTCTAATTGGCTGAAGACAAAACATAAATAAAGCTACGCTTCCATTACATAAAAGATTAAATACACTATTTATATAAATATATTTACCCAATCAAAAAAAAAACAAACGATATTAAATCGTTACAATTTATTAAAAGTATTTTCTTTTCTTTTAAATATGATTTGCTTTTGAATTTTTATTATCATTAAAATATAGTACATATACAAATATACACTTTCACACCAAATTAATATTCTTGCTGCAGTACAAAATCTATAAATAAAAAAACATATATAAATAATAATAAAAAAGAAAAACAAAATCATTTTTAAGTATTATTAATTTCCCTTGATTCGATTTGTTGCTGGAAATGTAGTATTGATTGATTTTCGATATGTGAACAACAGAAGAGTATGAAAAAAAAGGATACTATGATATTAACATATCTTATTTGTAAATTGCAGCCATATCATTGTTATTAGATAAAACAGAGGATGAACTAAAATATAGATACAAATAAATAACACAATAAAAGTCCATTGACGACGACTGCAGTTATCAAGTTGTTAACAATTAAATCATTATTCAAATATTTATGTCTACATTTTTTTTTTTTTTGCTTTAAAGTATTCATAAAAAATAAAACGAAAACAACCCAAGAGCTTCCACAAAAGTTATTCTTGACACAATTCCTCCTATTTTCGCTCTTGTAAATTTGAGATACATATATACATACAGCATACGAATCTTTTGCTTTTATTTATTTAAATAAATATTGTGTATGGAAGCTCTTTTTATGCTTCTAAAAATAATAGAACGAACATAAAGGTAATTAATAATTTTAACAAAACATCACACAAATTGGATTAATGCAAAAATAAATAAGAAAATGCTTTACAATAATTATAAATAAAAGAAAAATAATAAATCATTTAACAAGTGAATAATTTAACACGTCAACTATTTGTAAAAATTAAGTGCTTTTAACAATTATTTTTAATTGTAGAAATAATTAAAACGAACGTTGCGAAACTCATGAAAATGCGTAATATGGTAGGAATTATATTATACACAAGCAAAACAAAACAAATGCTATAATTTTTGCGTTGTTTTTTTTTCTGTGTATGTGAATAAATAATTGCATATTATATATACATATATATATATATTTTGTTACATAATTATTTCTTTTTACCGAGCGATTGCATATATAGTTCTTAGTTCAGTAAGTATTTTATAAGTATTCAATTGAAAACCAAAAGAAAAGGAAATACCAAGTAGATAATAATAATAACACAAAACAAAATATAATATTTTACTAGTAAAGATGAAAAATATTATATACATATATATACATATATAAAAAAAAAACTGTATATTTCCATAGTTAAAATTATAACATAAATTAAATTTTCAAAAACACGAAAAAAGTAAAAGGAGAACATGAAATTTCATCACCTACCTACTTACTACCTTTTACTCAAACCATTCTCAAAAAAATAAAAACACAAAAACAAAATAACGATAAGAAATAATAAATATACATATACATAATTAAAAAATCAAACAAAATCATCCTAATCATTCGCGTATCTAGTCACTATCTGAAAAAAAATAAATATAAATAAAATAAACCTCAGCCAGTTTAAAAAAAAAAACAAAACATTAAAGAACCACAAAAATTAAAGGTCTTCTTATTGATAAACAAAAACAAGTTCACAAAATTATTATATGAATAAACCAAACAGAAAACATTTACAAAGCATTTATAACTAGAAAGGAATGAGAGGAGAGTAAGAAAACAAATAATATTACTTATATTATGTATTGTTAAAATTCAATTATTATTAAATTACTGATTAATTACGTGAAAATTTAATGAAAATGATAAACATGAAAAATAAAACCGAATAACAATTGAAAATGCTATCCTCATCTTGTAAGCAATTTTTTAAGTAGAAAAATAAAACTTTCAACAAAAAATAATCAAAAAAAACCAACACTCTTTTTACTCTCTCCAGCGTGTTTAGTTAGTGATCTGTACACACGTAGACAACTCGTTTTTAAAAACTGAAGACTACAAACAAGGATTATCCATTAGTCATGTGGCGCTATGGCATGATGTAAATAAACTGAAGACATCACCTTAATGACGTTTTTGCTTAAACATTACAGGATAGTTCAAATCCAATCCACAAAATCATACTAAACCCGTCTGACCTTCATCATACGTCCCTAAGCTAAAATTGTAAAAGGGCAGGACTCCATGATCAGCAGTTTGAAGCTAGCAAAACAAACAAAAGCCGAATACTCTGTAGCCTCTCTAAACTTCAACAGAATATAGTGCATTCGGATCATAAATGGATACAAGTTTGTTCTCGAACATTCTTCTACCTTCTGTGGATTGAAGAAAATTGTAGAAATTTGAAGACTCGCCGAGACGTTAAATGTTCCTTAGCCAAGCTGTTAAACAATAGATTCCAAAGCATCACTATAAAGTCCAAAGCAGGCTGGAAAACAAGCCCCACATCCACTGCCACGAACACCGAAAACTGAACGCATTTTCACAAAATTTACTTTACCAAAAAGATTTTTGAGAAAAATATGGAAGCTTGATAAATCAAAATTTTCGCAGAATTCGGCAAAGTTTTTAGACCATGATTCAAAAATGCACTTATTTCCCTTACGTTTTAATTTGGTTTTTTCCTCACGTTTTAATCCTCGACGTCTGAGCCACTAATATTCACGAATACCAAAAACGGGGCGGATTTTAACAAAATTTGCTTAAACCAACAGATTTTTGAGAAAAATATGAAGTTTGAAAAACTATAGTTTTTGCAGAATTCGTCAAGGCTATAGCCCATTATTCCAAAAGGCACTTTTTTTCCTTACATTTTAATCCTCGCCCTCTGAGCCCCTAATATTCAGCGTATTTGAAACTTTTTTTAGGGACAATATAAAGGCAAAAAAAAGATTTCGTTGTACCATAAATAAGCAATTTTTTTCATTCAAAACCAATGTGCACCAGTACCTCTTCTTCCTAGCGATATTAATGAAATACTCTGACGGAAGAGGAGAAAAAAGTTTGCATTTCATTTCATTTTAGCTGATTTGGCATCATTGACAAGAGCATCTATCAACATGTTTCACGAACTGCCATGAGGTATGAGAATTGACGTTTCCACATTTGTTGATGGTTTCCTCGTTTATTTTTATTGTTTACAGTGATTTATATTTTATTTTTAAAAATTTACTTTTAAAGCAAATTCATAAAATGACGAACATGGCCGAACAATACAAGTAAGACTTGCGTCCTTTTTATGGAGTTGAATTTGGAGAATTTTTGTGTTTTTTTAGGCTCATCCACCCGGTGAAATACTATCGTGACTATCTCAACAAGGACATTCGTCCCGATGGCAGGGAATTCGATAAGCTCCGCCCGATCGGAATCAACGTCGGTTCTATTGTCACAGCAGATGGATCGGCTATAATTAAGCTCGGTAACACCACTGTTGTATGCGGCATAAGAGCTGAACTGGCAAAGCCACGAGCCTTGACGGCAGAGTATGGATTCGTTATACCCAATGTAGAATTGCCGCAGATGTGCTCCGCAAAATATCGCTCTGGTGCAGGTTCAAATGATGATTCAGACGTGATGAGCTGTGCCGTTCATGATATTCTGACAAATTCCAATTGTTTGGACCTTAAAGAGCTCTGCGTGCATAAAGAGAAGCTAGTTTGGGCGCTACACTGTGACATTATTTGTTTGGATCACGATGGTTGCATTATCGACGCAGCTGTGATTGCTTGTGCAGCAGCGTTGAAAAACTTGCAGCTGCCCAAAATCATTTATGATGTCAAGATCAATAGAATTCAAGCGGATGACAGTGAGAAGAGCAGACTAAACATTGGTCCTGTACCGGTCTCCACGACTTTTATGGTCTTCGACGAGTGAGTATGAAATGTTGGTTTTTGAGGTGTGAAGTACGAATGTTGTGACTTCCAGCAACGTCATCATCACAGATCCCACCTCGGAGGAAGAAGCACTTTCCAGTTCCACAGTTAGCGTAGCCATTTGCAACGGAGAAGTGTGTTTCATTCTTAAGCCCGGCGGCACTCCTTTCAATAAGGATCAAATGGACAGCTGCATTAAGCAGGCTCTGCGGCGCGAAAAGGACGTTCTTAAACTCCTGCACGAAGTGATCAAAGACCCAAAACTTATCAAATAAAAAACCATTGCATATTCTTAAATTTGTTTATTTTGTTTTTGTTTTCTAAAAAAAAAAAGTTTAGCCAACTTTCTACCAAATCGAACAAGTTTGAAGAGGAATACGCTTTTTGTTTCATTTCGCCTTAAACAGCGGAAACAGAGTAGTGCTCCGGGAACTTGAACGAATGCGAACCATGTGCGAAGACGGTCGGCAGCAGGCCAGCATTTGGTATAATATTCCAGGACAGGAAAAGCGTCACGTTGTTGTTCCTTTAAAAGAAAAACACAAATTATATATTTAAACAGCGTAGAACTTATTGAAGAGAAACTCACTTCAAGCCGACGCCATCGTCCCAGAAGTAGTATTCGGCGTTGACGTTCTTAAAGTCCAACACTGTGTTCTCATCGCGAATAACAAGGTTGTCCCACAACACCACCTGATTCAGCTTGTTCTCCTTTGTTGTGTACTCAGCAGTTAAATAGACGAAAAGCTGTTTAACATTCCAGTTGAAGAGATCCGTGAGATCTGCCTGCAAATCGAACGTTAGGAATCCAAGATCGTGTTTCTCCCGTGAAGCGCCATAATCCGCAACGTTTTTCCTGCAAAATAATTATTTTTAGTGGATTCCTCCTCTGAAAGGCACCCTCAATGGACATACACAAAAACTTTAACTGTATTGATCTTTGCTTCGGTGCGGTAGTCGAGAAAAACTGTTGAAATGAAGCAGCAAAATGTTAAGCAGGCCAAAACGCTTAGGGAGTACGCCACTGTGGCGTTTCCACGAGTCAAAACCGTGTGCATTTTTACAGTCCTGTTTGTTGGTTAACCTTTATCTCACTAGAAAACTAATTTTATAACTAATATTCGGGTTTTTAAGCGTGATTTCGTCGAGTTTAATTCACAGGCAAGCCGCTAATAGACACGTCTGCCTTTTAGATGACGTTTCACGAAAAAAAAAACTTGTGTTCGCTTCAAGTGACAGCAATGCACGCCAAAACTGATTTTGTTTCTTCATGTTGGCAGTAGTGCTGGCTTTGTGAAAAGTAAAGGAACGCTTGCATGTAATTTTTGAAAAAAAATTTACGTTTTAAGTTTTTTTTTCATGTTCATACCAAAGATTCAGCTAGAAATCCAGGTGAGTTGAGCTTGTGTCTTTTAGAACTCTGTTTTTTAGAATAAAATAAAACTGTGGTTTGGACAAGTCGCGGCTTCGAAGATTGTCTTTGACGTTTCAGCTTGAAACGGCTTTGCTATTACAATTGCGATTTGAAATTTAAGAGGGACTTGGAGTCGTTATCCTGCATTAGCATAAAATCGTCCTGTAAGCCAATTTTGGAAGCACTTACTTTTAGATTATCTTTTAGAATTTTCACATAATTGAGCTTGCCCATTGTTGTCTCAATTAAAACTAAATTGCAAACTCCATTTGCCCTCATAACTGATCAGACCAGGAGATTTACGCCTTCAAGTTTCACTGTTGGCTTCAACTTTTTCAACTGATCGACTTTTCGTCATACGAATTTCCGACCGTCCTAATCAATCAAATCTTCTGGCTCAAACATTTTACATCGTTTACCTTTGAAATATAAGGATTCTTTCTTGACGCTCGGCGTTTGGGGCTTACTGATATTCCATAATCTGAATTGATGTCAGCAGCTATCTTCGCAACACGTTCGATTGCTTATTTTCCGTATGCGCTTCTATTAGCTTTTTTCGACCTCTTCCTGGAGCCACAAAAAGTTTTAATTTTTTGCGTTGCTTTGAAGGACACTTTGCCACTTAAGATCGTGGTCTTCTGATTGTTTTTTGTACGAACTTAAACGTTCTTCGTGTACTACTAATCCCTCGTACTTGCTCTTAAGGTTCCAATGATTGTTCTGGAACGCACAAAAAGAATATCTTCAATCACATTCTTCTTCATGTTTGTGTAAATACTTTCGTCTGATGGGTTATAGTGGCTTCTCATGAAAGTCAGAATGTTTACCATCGATAGAAATCCGCTTCAGGCGCCTTACATACTTACTTTCTTTCTTAAACGCCCAACGATCCTGTTAGGATCAGATCATGAGACAGTGCTGCTTTCTGATTCTTTTGACGTTCGTCAAAGATCTTCGAATGAAGACTATGATTTTATTGACAAACTAGAAAACATATGGAGTGCTTCTGAGAAGCCATCCTCAATTGTCTCCCGAATGCATGAATGGAAGCAGTGAATTTTAATCAGAATAACCTGACGAGTAAATCTTTGCTTCGGTAGATATAATATGAAAATCCTCTGCGAAATGCCGTGATGGCCTTACAAAGTAATATCGAAAGGAACGAAATAAAACTTCGAGACTACGTTCTCAAAGAAAGAAATTCTAATTTGAAATGTTGCATTTATAAAGAAGTTATTTCTTTTCCCATCGACGTTCCTCAGGTACGTCACTTAATGGACTTTAGGTACCTTTTTTAGTCTGACCAACAATGGATTATCTTTACAGATATATTTTCCTATGGTCTCGTATTGGTTGGTCTGTCCTTTCATAGATTCCTGCTGATTATTTGTGCAGGCGGAACTCTGCAAAAAACCACAAGCTCACCATCTGTATTCAACGTTTCCAACCAGATTGATACCAAATAAATTAAGCAATTAAAACATTTATCTCAAATAAACACACAAAAATCATACAACAGTCTAGGGTTCATTTTGCACAAATATGTAACACTAATTAAAATCTACTATGATTGCATTAACTATTAATTTTCTAGAACTATTAAAAGTGCCTCTGCAATGGCCTCTAGTTGAACATCTTGCAACCCTCACACATTGGCTGCTCGGCAGTGCCGCACTCACTAAAAAAATATCGTAATTTGTATAAATCAATGGCGAATGAGTGTCCAACAACTTACAACAACATTATACATCTTCCACAGAGAAACTGGCTACAGCCAATGCAGGACGAAGCACAGAACTCACAGAGTCCCAAGTTGCAATTGAAACAATCCGCAGTAATGAAGGCATCCTTGCCACAACACTTTGATTTCAATTTCTCTTTGGGAAATCCTTCTGGCTATAAGTAAGTTTAGTTTCCACTTTGAAGCCTTGCAAATACCATTGATAAAATTACCTTTTTCTTGGAAAGAAATACCAAATCCCCGCTGCCACTTAACGTAACCATTTGAGAGATTTTCTTTGCGTTTAGATGACTTAAATTATTGTTGTCCAAGTTTTGTACACCTCTGAACAGCATGTTGATTGTTTTACCTTCACGTATGGAGTATAGTTCACGAATTAGGATATAAATTGACTAAAAACTCAAACTTACTATGGATTTTTTTCATTTTCTCATCGTCCAGGAGGTCAATCTTTTGTTGGTTAATAAACATTTTGCTCTGGAATTCATAAGGATATTCATCGGAACGCAATCGCTTGCGACTCAAAGTCTCCATCGCCAAACAAAGTGTTTTAACACAAGAATTAGAGGTACAATTTTTAAATATCAATTTGGAAAAAGGCAAATTTCCCGCGTAATGAAATAAACAATCTCTGTCCACTTTGTACTTCATTCAAGTGGAACGTGTAGGTGTTGACAGTGCAGAGTTTCGAAATAGTAAAAAACGTCGTCGACATTGCCAGATGGAAAACATTAAAGTTTTTTTTTGTTTATAAAATTGTGAAGATTTCTTTCCATGGTTGCCGTCAGGGTAGGGAAAAAGAATTTGCTGAAGATGTGTTTTTTTTCATCGCTCTAGATCAGTGTTAAACCTTCACAGCAGATCCATTGACAAGATCAATGTGGAACCTCAGCCTTTATAGGCAGATTGTGTAACTTAGGAAGACAGCTCCCGCTGTTTAACCATTCCAATAGTAACTGACTGGTGGCAGAGACTCGATAGACTTCCATTGGGAGAAGAACAAGTGACATAAAGTCTGCAAGAAGTCTTCAGATATGTAATGTTAAATTGGATATCAAAACCTTGAAAGACTTGTAAGCTTCAACGAGCTCAAGAAAGTGTCCATAAAGCTGGTATTACACTAAGTAATGTTCGTGGCACACTGCATGGCTTAGAGATGTCCCATGGATATAAAATAATGCCGAAAATATGTTAATCTAAAAGAACAGTGAAAAAAAAATAACACAATTTGGAAGCTTTCCCAATAGAAAGAACTTTCAGTCAAATAGTAAAAAATATTCTTCAGAGAACGGGCACGCGTAATACGGTAATGGCTCCCCCTACACTTGTTCGACAGAAAGGAACTTTGAGGATATACTTATTCACCTAAATTCACTTCCTATTTATGAGGCCAGCGATCCAAGAAAGATTAGAGCATGAGACAAAACTGCCCTCCAGCTCTGACGATCCTGAGCACGCTGCTTCGTGTTGGTTAAACCAAGCTTTCTATCGTCTGCAATTGCTTGTTCCTTGAACCCTAGGTTCGATCTTCTTGAACGTGATGACTTGGATTCGAAGACTCTCTTGGCTAGAGCATTATTGTTCATTCTCTCGATGTGGCCGAGCCAGTTTAGTCGACAGACTTTCGCTTTCTGGACTGGATCCTCATCTTTGTATAGCTCCTAGAGTTCGCGGCAAAGTTTTCTCCTCCTCGCAGGGAGGGCCAAATATCCGACGAAGGATTTTTCTTTCTTTGAGTATGTATCAACTGCAATTTCGGGGTTTA
This sequence comes from Orthonevra nobilis, assembly GCA_963555765.1. Taxonomy (NCBI): domain Eukaryota; kingdom Metazoa; phylum Arthropoda; class Insecta; order Diptera; family Syrphidae; genus Orthonevra; species Orthonevra nobilis. The sequence goes on along the minus strand of OY743227.1, from coordinate 9,624,243 downwards.
AAGAGAAAAAATTAGAATTTATTCAACCTAGGAGACATACTGTAGTGTTTTATTTCTTAACCTTTCAAACCTTACGTTTTCGCATCCTTGAATATTAACAAAAGTATTGCACATAAAGCCATAATCGAAATGGGAAGAATCGAAAAATGGAACACCTTGTTCTCCTGCAACATCAAATTGAATCAATACATTTGCTGCTGTCGACCTTATACCAATTTATACCATTTCTAAAATGTATAACAACATTTCCTTGCCTGCTCTTGGCAACAATTCTTATTGATATCCTTCTTCATTCTGTGGAATCTATTTGGTTGGGAAGTGGATTGTTTCTTTCAGTCAATCGCCTGCTAGTAGAGAACTTTAACGAACTTTTGAAAATCCTTTAAATCCTGAGCCGTGGGTGTTGTTTTGTTTCTTTAAAAGTAAGCCTATTACCAGTGTTTCACTGGTTTGATATTTCTTTAACATTTTTTAGGCCTGCAGGTTGAAAACACCCTCAAATTCAACATTTTTAACTCATAAGGACATCTAGTCGTAAGGAAGAAACAACAATAAAGGTTTCCATCGGTAAGTTTAGTTTAATTAAATTTATTTTTGCGAGCAACGTGTTTACATTATTTAAACTTGAACAAAATGTGTCCCATTTACACGAAAAGGGTAGATAACATCACACCTTTTCTGTAAAGCTGAAGTAATGGAAATTATTCGAGCCATACCCACGGCATCCTTAATGTCCTGTATGTCATGTCTGATTGAATAAACATCCACCCGTTGCACCTCACTTAAGGAATTTATTCTTACTCAAAGACCGCGCCTTAATCTCGCGTTTTCGTACGAACAGGTGTGTGTGTGTGCAAGGACATTAGAACTTTATCCACATATACTAATATTGGGTTTCCGTTTGCCAGCAATTTTGGAAAGGTAATCAAGTTGACCGTGTGTGAATCGAAAAAGTGTTTCAAAAACAGGAATTTAAAGTGAAATAAAGTGTTTTTAGAATCTGTCTCGCCGGCCAGTTACATAACGTCTGCATGGGATTATTTAACCGCAAATTGAAGGACAAATGCTGTCACCAGTTTTAAGTAGCGTAAAAGTAAAACGCCAACTAACGAAATTCGTTCATCAGTGAAATTAATTCTGTGATGACGAAATCCAAATTGAAATGAACTATTATTGAAGAAACAGGATCACCAAAAAGATAGAGTTCAAGTGTTTTCGTGATGAAACAATCTAGATAAAACGGTTTTAATGGAAAGAAGAACACGTTAGAACCAAAGAGTCCACAGATTGGAGACAATGAGGTATCTGGGCGTTCGACTTGTTACAATCCGGAGCTCGATCATGGCAATGTGCTTTCGCAAAATGAAGAAAAAATACTCTTGTATTCAAGGACAATTTTGTTTTTTTTTAATTTGAATGGATTCGCATGTAATGATCTGCTTACCAAAACAAGTTGGTATTCAGGGCTGAATAATTAATGAGGCTTAGCAAAACGGTCTCTACTCATTTCTGTCGGAAATCACTGTTTCGTCAGAGACCATTTATTTAAATAATCTGTGTACAAGCCAATTCAGGCCCAAACGACTTAACAAGCACATTTTGTAGCGTTGTGGCTTACTTTCTAAAAAGGGTAATATTATTTAAACAATTTTGGTCCAGTTCGGGGCAGTTGTGCGGGTTATTTTACAAGCTGAACTTCTTTTTCTGCATTTTTGTTCAGAATGCTCCTTGCGAATAAGCTACATCTTTTGTGGCGACCGGAATTGTCATAGCCGTTCCTATAGACAGAAGGTAGAATAAACGTTTAGTGTCCCAATACGAAGAATACTAAAATTTTACTAAGGACGAATCCCTTTCACGCAATTCAATGAGATGAATTACTCCAAAAAGCCTCATTAATTCCTTATTAATCTCCTTCTGCTGCGTTTTGGCTCTTTAGATGTATACTTAACTAGATGAACACGCGTTTCCTCCAAAATTCACTAACAATTCGTTAATCTCTTATTTTAAATAATTTTGGAAAAACGTTCTTAGCGCCATCTCGCGTTGCATAGTAAAGAACCACAAAGTTTCTCTACAATGACATGTGTATAAAGTTTCTACTGCAAATCTCCAGCCATGTCAACCGCAACTGTCATTTCAGAAACTTTTTTTCACGACCATCGTAAGCACGGACGACGGGCGGACGGTATCTCGTTAATTTGTGTTTTTCATATTTTTCTCTCGTTCCTTACGTTTCCCAATTATTCCACGAAATCGAAGGCAATCAGCTCAATCTTCGTTTTATCCAGTGTTCCATTATCGGGTGAAATGAATTAATCACTGATAACACGACTCGGAATACAAAGTGCAAAACCAAGAGGACAACACCAGGTGTGAGTGAGTAAAGGGAGGAGGAGCAGTTCCGACACCAAAGTTTGTGGTTGAAAACGAGCAAAACATTTTTTTAGCCCCGCGCCCACAGCAGCAACAAGAGTTGTATTGCTTATTCCAAGTGACGTCATTGCGTTTTTCGTGTCGTTTCCCCACTATTTTCTATTTTTTTTTTTTATTGTTTCGTGCTTTATTCATTGTGACCCCTTTTGTGTTAATTTAAGCGATTTTTTTTTGTTTAAATAAATTTTTATTGGAAGGCTTATTCGCGATTGCCACATTGCTCTTTAATTTCGCGTGAAGGAGATTCCTTGTTGCATTTAATTAAGAAAGGGTGAAACAGTGAGACAGGCAAACAAAGCGAAATCGAGAGTGAAGGGGCGGTTCCAGAATTTACTCGGGTACGAACAAAAGCTCACAAAAAGAAAGAAACGCGTCCGCGAGCAAAGCGACGTCGCTGATTCATGGTCAAGCTGGGTGTTGGGTGGAAGAGTGCTCTGTTCGTTCGAATCAAATTTCGTTGAATTTTTATCGATTGATTTCTGTAATTTGTAGAGTGTCTGGAGGCAGAAGCAGAATAAGGGGAATCAGCTGTGGAGATGACGTCGTACGTGCGAACTCTGTACGACTTTAGCGGGGAGCCAGGAACTTCGGAGATTACAATAAGCGCCGGTGACATATTGACAGTCACGCGCACAGATGTCGGCGAGGGCTGGTGGGAGGGTAAAACTTCGAAAGGACAAGTAGGACTATTCCCTGCCGCCTATGTTGAGGTAATGTCGGCGGCTGATGTCGCCCAACAGCTCAATGGTGCCGGAGGTGGTGGTGTACAAACAGCAACAGTTGGCTCAGCAGCAGTAGCGGCAAATCAACAATCGCGTTATGACCAAACAGCGGATGATTTCAATGAGGGTGACGACTGGGAGGACGATTGGGACGAGGACAATGAAACCTATTCAGAGATTGGCCCTTCATCGGGACAGAACAATCTTGGTGCCAGCAAACACGCTTCCGGTGGATATGCGTTGTCACATTCAGGAAGCAGCTACGACAATAAGAATTTGCCAGCTGCCCCCAATGATGATACCATATCCCTGTCGTCGGTAAGTGCGGGAGCAGCAACAACAGTGAAGAAATCAGGCATGTTTGGTAAAAGTTCCGATGCGTATATCCTTGGACTGGTCAACAAGGAACGCTTGTTGGACAGCGATGTGGTGTATGTTTTGCAGATGGACAATTTTTATCAGTGGCAACCGAATAACCAGCCATATACTGTGCGTGTGGCTAGTCCTAAGAAGGAGAAAAAGTTCAAGGGCATGAAGAGCTTCATAGCATATCAACTGACGCCGAGCTTCAATAATATTTCGGTAAGTTTCAGCGTCATAAAGGGGGGTGATTAGTGAGTGCCTGCATTGTCCCACCAGAAAAATGAATCAAAAAACAGTTTTGAAAGTTGGAATAGCTTATCTGCCTGGTTTTATCTATTTCCAATAAACCTCCTATTGACACATTCAACGTCCAATTGATTTAATTAAAAAGATAGTAAAACAGGGCAATGTAAGGATTCTGTGGCAGTTTTTCCGACAGTCCGAATTGGGATTTTTATTCAGCAATAGCAAGACGATATGTAGACTCCTCTCAAAGTGGCCAAATCACAGACCTATTCACATATAGTCTTATCACTGAATAGTTTCTTTTCAATCTTGTTATATGAAATAATGTTAAGCTGTTGGAATCATACTCTTACCACCATTTGCAAGGTTCTGACTTGATCCCAAGGTTCTGAATTGATCTCCTTCGGCTAACATTAACGAGAAATTTTATTTTTGAAAAAAATGAAGATTACTTAAAAACTTAACAGGTTGGCCGACCCGTAAAGAGTCTCTGCCTGAGAACCATCCACTCTTGTCAATCCCGGTCACATTGCTTCCAGTTATCTAGACCAAGTGCTTTGCATCCGCGATCGCTTGAGGTTCGGTCTTGGTGCTGTGATTCGAAAATCCTCTTTGGTGGAGTATTATTGTCCATTCGCTTGATATGGCCGAGGCAGTAAAGTCGTATTTTGCCTTTTTGAACTAAAACCACATCTTTGGTGTTGGCCGGTGTGTTGTGATGGTGGAGGTTGTCTCTTCCTGCGTTTGAAGGTCGTATTCCTTAAATTTTGCTGAAGCTGATTCAAGCCATTCTTTAAGTAGGTCTTAGAGTTGGCTAAAGCGCTCCTATCTCATGCTTTTTTTTGGTCTTTCACCGGCCTTCATTATCCAACCCAAGTTTTGACGGAGCGTTGTCTCCATAGATCGTATCCAAGGCGTTTTGCCTTCGAATCACAGAACACTTGTTAGTCCCATTGGTGCATCTTACGTAGCATGTTCACTGGCAAAATACGACACAGCTTTCTCTTGATGCTGACAGTCATACTCTATGTGTCATTGTATTAAGTCTTGATTCAGTGTAAGGTTGTCAATTAAATCCAGAACAGATGTTTAACTCGCATCAGTACTCTTTTGCAAATCGAGAGCTAACAACTAATGGCACACCACTCACTCATGTCCAACTCTCATGCACACATCTCTGAAATTGTTTTAAAATTACAGGTATCCCGCCGCTACAAGCACTTTGATTGGCTGCACCTACGACTGGTTGAGAAATTTTGTTTGATTCCCATTCCACCATTGCCTGACAAGCAGATCTCTGGCCGCTACGAGGACCAATTCGTCGAGCATCGACGTGTTCAGCTGCAGGAATTCGTCGACTGGGTATGTCGACATCCGGTTCTCTCGAAATGTGAGGTTTGGTATCATTTCCTCACCTGCACTGACGATAAAATATGGAAATCTGGGAAAAGAAAAGCGGAACGCGACACGTATGTCGGTGTAACCTACTGCTGGGCGATATCTGCACCCGAGAAACAGCTCCTGCATTCGTTTGTCGAAAGCCAAATGGAGAGCTGCGCTAGTTTCTCACATTTAATGGACGGCGCTGTAAAGAATTTACTAACCATTGCCTCAGAGCAAACGAAACGCATTGAGATTCAATCGAAGAAAGATTTCCAACGCATCGGCGATGGTATGTCTGATTTGGCAAAAGCTCTCAGCGTTGACGAGAGACGTATGCCTCCGACTGGATCGTCGCTAGCCGAGAATGTAGGTCGAGTTGGAGGACTGTTTATCAACATCGGACAATTCTGCGGAGAACAACCGAAGTTGGATTGGATACCATTATCAGACCGATTGCACATATACAGGTGAGTTGACCTCCCAATAAACGTTCAATCTCAGTATGTATACTTTTGTTTTCCAGAGGAGTGCTGAACAGTGTTCCTGACATCCTATCGACACACAAAGGTGCAGTTCAAAAGCGCAAGGATTGCGAACGCCTGGTGGCTGAGCAAAAGATGGGTAATGCTCAATTGGCGGAAGTGAATCGACGAATCGATGTTATGTCGTATGCGGTAATGGCTGAGATGACTCACTTCCGCGAAGAACGCGATAGACACTTAAAGGAGACGCTAAAGGATTTCATCGAAGAACAGATCAAGTTTTATTCCAACATTGTAGCTAAGCTGCAGGAAGCTCATCGACAATTCCTCTAAAAAAAAACAATCTACCAGCGAGTTGCTAATAGTTTTTTTTTCTACTCGCAGACTGCTTTATACCTCTTGCTTTTTATGTTGTTTTCCTCTAAAATTCATTCCATCTTTCTTGTTTTTCTTTCTTTCTTTGATCAATCAGCTGGCCAAACATATAATGTATCCAATGGCAGAAAAAATTAATCCATCTTTTTTTTTGTGTATTCACCTTGAAAACTTAAGCTTTGCTCAAATGAAATCGATGCAGATGTTTCTGGGGGAGTTGCCTCCAAGTATTTACGTACAATTTTTTTCTCTTGTTTCAATTTTATTATACAATTGCTGTTTCTATTTTATACAAACTCCTTTTTTGTTTTAAAAAAAAATATTATTCTTTCCAAAGCATGCACTGTCGATGGAGTGTTAAGCTGAGAACGTGATGTTGTCTAGATTATTAAGTATTACAATATATAATAAATGAAATCAACAAAGCGATATGAAGAAATATATTTATATATTTTACAGTACAAAATTGTCAGTTTTACTTCTTGAAGCTGATCCTTTTTATCATTTTGCTTCATTTTTATAAAACGTAGCGAGTCATTTTGGTAAACCTTATTCACCCTTATCATCTTTCTCGTAAATGACGTGAAAATAAAGACGACTTTCGATAATTATTCGTCGTGAGAAAATGTTAATTATGTGGCACGTAAAGAGCCCACTAACAAGGCGACCCTCTGAATTACGCCAACTATAGAGGCATCAGTCTTCTCAACATCGCTTCAAAATACTATATGCCGTTTTGTGTGAACGCCTAAAGCCACTCGTCAACAGCCTATTCGGTCCATACCTGGCCAGCCTTAGACTAGGAAAATCCACCATCGGTCAAATATTCACACTGCGGCAAATTTTGGAAAAAAAACCCAGAACAATAGATCATAACCCACCATCTTTACATCGATGTCAAGGCCCCTTATCTATAGCATCAATAGAGCCGGAGCTTTAGAGCTCAATTTCTAGTTTTGGCATCCCTACTAAACTCGTCCGTTTGTGTAGGATGACGATGGAGAATGCACGCAGCTACATCAAGGTTGGTTAAGGCCTACCCAACAACCTTTGGTGGCAACAAATCAGATCAGACAAGGCAACTCGCTGTCATGCGACTTCTTCAACATCATTCTTGAAAGAATTGTTCAAAACTCGCAGGCCAACACCAGAGGAACAATCGTTCAAAAGTCCGTCCAACTACTCGCATATGCTGTCCCACCGCTGCTATATGGCGCGGAGGCACTTGTCTGCTTTGAGAGGAAAATTCTTCTGGCGATTTTCGAACCCGTCTGAATAGATCGTGAATGGAAGAGAAGATATAACAACGAACTGTCTTGTCATGGATCCGTATTTCCAGCAGCTACAAAGCGGTAATGACCAAGCGAGTGTGATAGGGCTGGAGGAAGAATTTGGTCTGAGCAAAAAAACCTTAAAAAAGGCAAAGTTCCAAGTTCACTTAGTCTACTTTCTTATTTAAGGTAAGTGGACCTGAGCCTCAATCAACTAGCTTTTCCAGCCAGGTTGGTCACACACTAGTTGTCTCATGTTTTGCACGCCAAGTTGTTAGATGGCCTTTTGAAAGTGTCCATTCTTCTGCACCGTAAATCAGCACCGAGATGATGAAGGTCTTATAGAGCGACACTTTATTTTTTCGAGAGAGGGCTCAATTCCTTTCTTAGCCCAAAGAAACAGCGTTAAGCAAGATTTATTCTTCGTTAGATCTCAACGCTGATATTTTTCTCTTTTGTTTTAATATGGCGGATATGATCTACCGAGGGATCATGCACCCGATCAAAGGTGAAGTTAGTTAGAACGAAAGCAACTCCGAAGACTGGAATATTAGCTCAATTTGTCCATGTTGATTTCTGATCTTTAACTTTTTTTGATGAATTTTACCTTAACAACAAAGACGCTGGAATCACTGAAAAGTTTACATTGGTTTTATTTTACAAATCTCACATATAAGCTTTCCAAACAGAATTCCAAGGTAATACTGAATAAGGACAAGCCTTTGTTCTTATGTCTAAAGTAAACAAAAACGGAAATGATTGCCTGCAAAATACGAGTCCAATATTAAATTTCTTTCCTTGCAGTATCGAATTCTGTCAAATTTCGATTCATTATCTTTAAGTGCTTCCTTATCATATCTTGTTTAGTGCAACCCTTAAAATAGAAACTTGTATAAGAAATTGATATTTAATTTAGATAAATACTTGATTAACTGCTATCGTTTGAGGTCTTAAAAGTTCACTCTAATGACCGTGTGAATACGATGAGTAATCAATTCCAAATGGACGTTTGTTGATTTAGACGAAAGGACAACCAAAGAGACCTCGTTAGGCACGACCACATCTTAAATCTTGCCATATCAGCGTACAGAATTCAAATCTACTTACGAATACAAAGAAAAATTTCACTACTTCTCTACCATCTCAAGCAAGCTTTGGGTTTAAGTATGTCAGTCATCCTAAAAATAAGTTTTGTAAAATCGACAGCATACAGAAAGAAGCGGTGGGCTTACTAGAAGATTCACTTTGTTTCCTTAGGTAAAGTGTCAAAAATCTTTGTCTGCAACGTTGAAGTGAGTCGTCGCAACCGGATTCATATCGCTGTACAGCTTACACAGTTTTCTTCGTCTCCTAATCCTTATCTCAAAAAGACAAAAGCATTGACATCCATGATTGATAAGTGGTTAGTGCTTACGGCTACTGAAAAGTTCTTAAGGCACTACCAGGGCGCCTTTCCGCACAAGACACTGTCTACATGATATCAAAAGTTAATTGGACTTTCTTCCTTTCTAGCAGTGAAGGAAAAAGCCGCAACACATAATTTGGAAGACGAAATGCATGCTCTTAAAATTTTAATCCTGCCAGTTCTGAATTATGGAGTTCAGTGCAGAAAAGCGGATCACTTTCGAGAGAAAAATTCTTCGTCGAATTTTCAGTTCCATTTGTGAGAAGAGCGAACGTAGGAGGAGAAACAACTCTATGAGCTATACCAGGATGTGGATGTAGTCTAAAAAGCCAGACCCCGTCAATGACCCTGATTCTGCGTACGATTCGGGAGACATACGTACTTTGAATTACAACCCATAGCTTCAGGGCGACATGGAAGACTGAAAATCTGTTTTCAACTGGAAGCAGCGTGCACAGGTTCAAAAAAAGTGGTAAGACGCCGTGTTTCAGAAAAAGACCCTTAACAGGTTGGGAGTCTGTTGAATAAGTAATGCAGTATCGGACTAGCTCATCTCCACCTCCTTTGAAAAGTTCGAATTTGAAGCTTAGACTCGAGCGGTTTCGACAAAGCGAAGTAACAACGGATGCCTAGAATCTCTACAGTGGTGTCAGATGTACAAGAAATGTTATCCCCGAGGTCTGAGCTTTCAAACACTTCCGCAAAACCACAAAACGAATCAAAAACCCAAAGAAGATTTCGCGAAACTAAACAGAACATCAAAGACCTCAGCACGGAAGGTCTGAGAGGAAGGAGAGCGGCAACTTTGGCACTTTCAAAAATAATGTTTCGCACTGTAAATTGCGTCTTTTGAAGCGTCGAGATTCACTTTATAATAAAAATTGGCGCTTAAGATACTTGAACCTATAATTCGTGAAATGAAACGCCAACGATCTATTTTTTTTTCGAAAATTCCTGGGGACCCATGGTCACAGATTTTGTCTCACTTAAGTTAGAGCGACTTTGCATGCCTCCACATCCTTCATGAATTTACTTCGAGAAATTTCCCCATGAAAACTGGTCTAACTTTTTAGGGATGTCCCTTAATCCATCAGGTAGACACGAAGTTTCTCCGCGGTATGTCTTCGGCAGAGCGGGGCACGAAAGGTGACGACATGTCATCAGAACTCGGTAGACTAACAAAATAAAAGAACAACATTCTTTTGTGAACGGCGCAGGACATTGCCTTTTCATTGAGGGAAAGGATGCTTCAAAACATTATTAGGAATTGCAAAACACTACAAAATTTTTTTCTATAAAGTTCATAAAAAACAGTTCGAGTCAGATTCAAACTAGTCTAACCGAAAGATTAGGGAAAAGGACATTCTCAACTCTGCAGCCACAACAATTGAGTCCTGGAAGCTGGAACCTAGTTTATGATTGCTTGGTTCTTGAGGACATTTTAACACTTCAACGTAACACTGAGATTCTCTTAAATTAAAAAAAAAAAAAAAACTCCAAGAAAAAATCGAACCTATTTTAATTTTACTAATTCATTTGAACAAATTTAAATCTAGTTACAAATTAAAATCCTTAAACTAATCAGTCAATCAATCGGCTAACTACTAAATGCACTACCAAAACAACAACTGCTTTGCTTTAATTTCTAAAATAAATAATTATTCGATCGGGATCATCGACGACCATAATAAAACGTCGCTTCATCCTTGGTATCATTTGCCATGCAGTTAACTGATTCGAATTCGTCGTGTATGGGTAATCCTTAATTGTCGAGGCGTACAACTCGCCGCGGACTTCACTTTTCCTCTGCTCCATGTAACCCATTTTATAGTGGCTTGGCCAGAATGGCGTTACGGGGGAAATCAGATTGCATTGTTCTGGAACGATTTCAGCGTAAAAATCATGTTCGAATGCTGCATTGTAGAATCGTGGGCATAGTCCGTGGGATTTGAGGGTTCCTGGCAAAAATCCCGCACCCAATTGATACAATCCACATACGCCCATATTCCAATTTTGATGGCAATTGCGTGACATTGTTCCCTTATCGGTGCTCGTGTGAATGCATTGGACATTTTGTGCCGCTGCAGTGGGATCGAATCGATCGAAGAAGTCAAATCCTGGGCCAGCCATATCGCAAGCTACCAAAAAAAAAATATCATTCGTATATTTTTTTTTAAGTGTGCTTTGTACTCACCATCGATCTCTGCAAGCCTTTGATATCCATATGAGGTTCCTGCTCGTATAGCGATGCGTGCACCCAGACTGAAGCCAAATATGTAGCCGTCGTTGGGATCGTATCCTCTCTCTTCAAGCTCATCGAGTTTTTCCTTCAGAATCTCAGCCAAATAATTAACGTGATGTGCCAACATGAGGTAGTGGGGAACCGAAGCTGCCAACTCATAGTCCATGCACATTATGCAGTCACCACGATATTTTTCCAATTCTATAATTTGGAAAGGATAAGAAAATGCTGCTGTAAAAATGTGACTTGTGTGTTCCATACTTATCTTCAGCCCTTGTACCCATTCCTCTCGGCAACTCTCTCGCCAGCCATGAATAATTATCGCGTATTTTGTATTGTTGCCTCCGCAGTTGCTTTAAATAAAAATAAAAAAAAGGATTCATTTAAGCCACGATCGACACTTTTGTAGCCTGTAGCCTTTTAAACTGACGGATCCAATAAAGGCTCTGTAAATGGAAGCAAGACGACTGCAACGTCTTTCAGACGGGAATCATTGCCCTTCTTGAAGACTGCCGAAAAGATCATAAGAGACAATATTATCGGCAATGCTATCACCATCTCCGTAGACGGCCAGGAGGTTGTTAAGTGAAATATATTTTCTGTCAAAGTTGACACCAAACGTGTCGAAAACGACTCGACATTCCCCACAACGACAGAAGAAACCACGTCAAAAAGTAAATAGAACCCTTCTATCATCGGCTACGCGCGGAACGAGCCGAACAATGTTCCTTTTAAGATGAATTTTAAAATTTTCCTCACATCGCCAAACTCTCTCCTATCGCCGAACACATTGAAAGTATTGGCAACGACAATAGCAGCACGTATTCGTAAATAGTGGATCCACAACAACAGAATTTGGATATAAAGCTCTTTTAGCTCTGCAACAACGCAAAGAAGGGTCTTTGGATATTCCTCGTCCTTCACCGCTTGGTTGAAATTTTACTTACTGTCTGAATCTATTGATTCTATCTCAGGACTTCCTCAAGGAAGCAACTTAGGACCATTCATCTTTAAAGACTCCGATCAACGCCGATGATAGCAGAATCTATTATATTAACACATCTCTTCCTCTATCGATCTCTGTTTACTGCAAAACGATTTGAAATGGTTCTTCACATGGTTGTCTAAAAACCTTTTGGAACTCAATGTTACCTGTTCTATTCTAGCATGCGTCTACCGCAACCTTTTCGTTCTTTTATCTTTTAACGGATCTCCTGCACCACAAGTTGATTCGACGTGCGATCTTGGGGTCCTTTGCGAAAATGAGCTCAATATTCGATCGCAAACTGATCTAAATATAAATAGAGGGAATTCTGCCCTCGGAACGCTGGTCGTTTCCATTTTGCTTTATGCAGCCTTCCTTGGGTTGACCGTAACAACTTCCCTCCTTACAAAAATAGGCTCAAAATGTTTTAATTCCAACCCCTTGTTAAACGGCGTGATGTTGTCGATAAACTTTTCATACATCAATTGCTTGCTCGACAATTTGATTCTCCCTCTCTTCTTTACACAAATCCGTGGAAGCTTGGAAGATCCTCACTCTTCCGTGTGGCTTCTCACCACACACAATGACGGCACTACGGCAACAATGAGCCTGGTCCTGTAAAGAACACTGCGCTACGGGATTGGTCCTGTGAGTGTGCGTATCGTAAAAAGCTCTGCGTTCCTTTTTTGTTTGCTTTCAGGAGTTAGCTTACTTTACCCTTTTGGAAGCGATTATAACGAATTGTGTGGTTCATAAAAAGTGATCGCAGATCCTTGTCAAACCATTTTTAATGCTGCTTCAATTCTTATGGCATTTTTATGACTAGGAACTCACTGTAACTTGGTGTCATGTTGGCCGACCATAACGAAAATCTTGGAAAGGGTAAGATTATTTTTTTTGTAGGTTTCCAAGACGCCATTAGTCAATTTCCATGCCTTAGTTTTCCTTAGTTAAAGATAACCCTTTGAAGCGGTGTTTTAAGTGAACTCGCCAGTGGTCCTAAGAATAGCTAAGCTAAGCTAAGCAACAGCTCTATTCGAGAAGCACAATCATAGGCGCAGACAGAGTTGTGTTCTTATTTCCCTTTTTTTTTTAAGAAAGTTTGGAGTCGTGAATTATTCAAAGGAATCTAACCTCAGTTTGAAAGTCGCGGTTTTGAACTTTGATATGCTGACGCTTATTGGAATCAGTTCGACCTGCAAAGGGTTCAGATATGTAGTATGTTGTACCAAGAGGAAGCAAAATGACGCTGAAAAGAAGGATAAGAGCTGATCGGTTTCTTAGAAGGATCAAGAAGTTGTAGTTCAGAAAAGAACCCTTCCGCTTCCAGGATTTGTTGAAGGTCCGTTTGAAGCTCTTGGTCACTGTTTAATTGTTTTTATCCCTTGCGATAAATGAGTGTGGAGGAGCAGGGTCGTGGTTCCAGGTAAAACAAATTAGTTGCCTACGACATCAAAGCTCCGATCAGAAGAGCCTTCAAATCCATATGGGCGAAAAATGATGGTCACATTTGGTAATGCATAGAAGTAGAAAAGGCCACAATAAATAATTGGGGCCAACTAGCTAAGGTTCGAGTTGCTTAAAGAGATTTAGTGGATGAGGCACAGGTCCATTCCAGACTTAAGTGCCATCATAGTTGAAAGGTAGCATATCGTCCGAATTAATGATGTGAATTCGTCTGGACTTCGCCAACCGGGAAACTGGGCTTCAGCCTTAGGAGAATGGAAGACCTATCGGCGAGTGCCATTTATAATAGAGATGACGCTGAAGGCACATCAGTTGGCATAAAATTGTAATTCTTTCTTTCAACTGAAAGATTCAGGGTGTGGTTCCATCCTGCAGTAAAATATGCAATCAGATCAGTCGTTCAGCATTGATCAGATATCGACAGTGTTTTCACGACCTTGGAAAGAAGGCAAGTTAGTGCAATGCGTCGAGAGTTCAAAGGAGCTGATTTGCCTTTTTTAAAGGTACACGTTCATTCTGTTCACTCAGATCAAAATCAGGAGGATAGGTTGAGAATACCATCTGAACTAGCGGACTTGTAAACTTCAAGGTCGTTAAATACTCCTGGTTTTGTTGGAGTGCGAAAGTGGATCTATCCCTTAGTACATATGACGCGCTCAAATGCAAGTTGTTTGCTTGCTTGCTGCCGTAGGAAAATTGTAGCTTCTTGTCTCAATGCGTGAAACTCGGGTAACGCGTCTATAACCTTGTGACTAAAAACACAATCCACTGATTGATTTAACGAAATCTTTCAATGTTTGCAAATTTCTACCGAATGGGTTTCTCTCGGTTAACAGGTACCAAAAATGGCAACAAAACAGTCCCATCTAGGGAAAGATCATGACCACATCTTATTTGGGCTGCATTGACAAACCAGAGAAGGGAAGTCCAACACAATAGTAAAACTCTGTTGATCTATTTAATCCATTTTCGGAGTTCAAAGATACCCTTTCGGAATGGAAAGTGCACCAATTCTTTCGTTAAAACACTCAGTGAAAAATGGGGTAATTTTAAATGAAAATTGATCACCTTGTATCTCGTATTTTTTTTTTTTTTTTTAGTCGAGGAGTCCAAATGAGGGAATCGATTAAAAGCAGTTCGTCTCAGTCAAAACGAGACGAGGCTCTATCTTTTATTTGTGACTTTTCAATAGTTAAACATCACTGAACAAATATTTTATCGTAATCGGATACGAAATTGTTGTTTTTTTTTGTTTCTCCGAAATCTAACACAAAAATAATAAGAAGCAGTCTGAACGATTTAAATCGAAAAAAAAAACAAAAAATCTGATAGTGATCTTAAGAAACTCTCACTTTTTTTTATACACACGTAGGTCATAAAAAAATTCAAATTAGAAATGTGTAAAACCGCCCTAGGCTTTCCTCTTTCTCCGTTTCATTGGCCACCATGCTGGATGAAGACCATCTTTTGTCACTTAACCCTTTTTTTTTTTGCACTTCGACAGCCCACTCCTGAGGAGTATCTTTTGTGTCTTTTTAAGATTCTTGAACTTAATTTTTGCACCTAAATCACTGGCAGAAAATTCATTTAAATTTATTCGAATCCAAACAAAAGAATGTGACCAACGAATCTCTTTTATTCACTTTCAAACAATCCGGAAATGAGACTTACTCGTTTTCTTCGAATGTAGTGACGCGACGATACCACGAATTGAAAAAGTATCCTTCCCCGAACTGAACGAAACTAAGAATTCCTAAGATTCTGACTATCAATGTTGCACATTGCAATCCTGCCATTTTTGGAGCACTCTGGATACAAGAATTTCACTTTAGCCCAGATTCGATATCCGAAACCGTCAAAAGCTGGACTCAAACTAAATCCAAGAGAAATTCCAAACTAAAAGTTTTGTATCTTCCGGCGCGGCGGCGTATCCGACATATGAACGAGGTATGAGTATCTTTTGGGCAACTCGATGACCATGGATGCCAAAATGAGAAAAGAAGAACGACAAAAGAATCACAGAAACAGATGATGCTAATTTTGGTGGCTCCATGGAGCATCGGAACCGGCTGCTTCAATTAATTGGTGCTCTTAAACTTGTCACCCTCTCAAGGTAAGAGAAAACACAGCGTTGAAGGGAAATTCGATTCCGGATTGAATCTGAGCAGAGATTTCGGCTGCGATTGCTGTCGGGGGTTAACAAGTGTTTATTTGGTGCTTTAAAAACGAATGTGTCTGAATAGACAATTAGATTGAGATTGTCACAAGTTGTTTCTTTTGTGCAAATTTGCGTTGTTTGTTTTGTTTTTGCTACAAGAAAACCCTAAACAGTGTTTTTTTTTTAATGCAAAAGAAAGCTGGTAGGTACTTGGAACTTTTGTGAATAGTTTCAGATGACTGCCTTGGTGCTTTCACTTTTACGTTAAAAACTATGTTTGAAAAGTTTTTTTTTAAGCCGGGGTTGGAAATCCTAAAGCGACTCTCATTCCAGATTATCGTCTTGGGATGCGGAAGAGGGTGACATTTCTTACAGGCCCGGTTTAGTTCATTCTGCACCCAAATCTCAACCGTGAGTTCCTGGATGACTGCCTGCAGTTTGAAGATCCTTTAATGCCAGGTGGAAAACCAGTGAAATTTTTGTCCCTGACTTATTAAGGTTTCAATTCGTCCTCGTCGCATAAGAGCTAGCACTTTTTAGTATGCGGATTTTTAATTAGAAAACGATTGAGAAAGTTTGGTCCTTTCACTTCTAGTAAGATAAGACCCGATATATAGCGCGGAATCTATCGGTGGAGGCCAGGTTGCCAAGGAGCAATAAGATCAGGTGAGTCTTCAGATTAAACTCAACCTTCTAAACATTTTTAAGTATTTGAAGTGCACTGACGCAAAATTTCCAATTCGACTAAAAGATTCTTTCTTTTGGGAAGACACCTCCTAGGGGCAAGCTTTAATGCTTGAAAATTTTGAGACGACCCTTATAAAAACAAAAAACAGAATATGCAATTATCACCCTTATTCCAAGCACACACCCTTATTCAAGTGCTCAAATCAGTGCACACGGTGAATAAATCTTTTCTGTTTGATCAAAGATGGAAAGCGAAAAAGGAGTAGGAGTCTTCTGGAACACTCGTGCTCTGAATAAAAATTAATCATAATTATAGACTTCCAAATGAAGTCATCGAGTATAATGAAAGTGCAGAAGAGTCCCTAGAAAGGCGAAAGGAGCACAATAGACTCCGTGAACACTTAAAACGAGTGTAAGCCTCTTGAGACGACTGTCTAATTCCTTACTGTCGTTGACCTCAGCTGACATGCGCTTCGCGTTCTATCTATGGTTACTGCAGAGAAAAATATAATTTTGCCTTCGAGCCCATTATTGGCCTCGAACTTTTTCGAGTTGCAAGTTATCAAAAAAACGCATTCTGTGCTTAATAATTAACGTCCCCTTAGTGATTTTAAACCGTAGTTTGAGTTCAGCCAGAGGCTTTGAAGATATGAATAATTATAGACCAATATCATTACTACCTGTTATCAGTTAAGTCTTTGAAAAATTGATAAGCAAAGAAATTTTTTTAGTCCTCGCCAGCTCGGATATCGACTAAAGATGCTCTTCTGCATTTTTGATCGAATATTTTCTCTTGTCTTGATTATAAAAAGTTCGCCACAGGATCACCACGTTCACGGCTTTATGATCGATTGGTTTAGTTCTATCTTTTTAGCAGATCTCGAAAGTTAAAGATTTGTGAAGTCAGAAGTAAAATTAAACTTTTAAATTTAGGAGTTCCTCAGGTTTATGTATTGGGTCCCATTTTATTCCCTTTTTCTGCAATCACTTAATTTTAGAGGCAAAATAACAATTTTCGCAAATGACTTAGGTTTTTCTTATGAATGTGAGTGCTTATGTTTCTAAATCTGTCAATCAAAATTGGTTCTAAATTAGATGTTTGTGTGTTTGATTAAGTTAGTCGGAGTATTTAAGTACTTCGGGCTATATTTGGATTCAAAAATGAGCTTTGCAATTTTTACTTAAAGAATATTTGTTCAAAAGGACTTTTGCGAGCCATTTACTATGGTATCTTCGAATCGAAGGTTCAGTATGGTATCGCATGTTGGGGAGGTGTTTGTATACGTAGAAAATGTCTGAATGTTTTATCTGTACCTATTTTTTCCCGCACTACTGCGTTCATCATCCGTCTCTTCAGTGAACTTCCAATGGCAATCAGAGCAATGACATCTTCTGGCATGTTTGAAAACTGGCTGCTTAACCTTTATTATGACGGATTAGAGTCGTTGCTTTCTTACATTCTTGTGAAAAAAATGGTCTTACTTCTTGCGCTAAAATTGTATTTACTTGAATTGGATTTATATTAATATACTTTTATTTCTTATTACTTACTTTTATTCCTTTTTTCGATTTTGTTAACTACTTTTTTAAGGGTCACCCTATATAAATTGAAATTATTTATGTAAAAAGCCCTTTGATGTGGAATAAGCACAATTTTTTATGCTTATAGTGTACTTAAATAAAAAACATCACTTTAAATTATTTCTTTTATTCTGTTTATGCAATATGATATTTGTTTTTGAATTAAATAAAAATAATAAAAGTTTATAATAGGACTACCGGTTGAAAATGTCGTTATTGCAGACAACTTCATATCTATTACTCTGAGGTGAATTTTGACCATGACAGCTGTCACATCAGAAACTTCATGTCATTGTCTAATTATTTCAGTCTAGGTTATTGATCATTAGTGAAAACACACAAGTTTTTGTAAAGCCGTAAAATGTCTACATTCGTGCCATCAAAACAACATTTGCGGGAAGTTTTAATATGCTTCTTTTATTTAAAGACAAACCAACCGAAGCGCATCAATTGCTTACCGAAGCCTACCCGGGCTATACAATAGACGTTAGAATGTTTCAGCCAAGTTTGAAGACCATGATTTGGAGGCATTGCTCGATCAAGATCCGTCACAAACGCAAGAAGAACTTGCAAAATCAATTGGCGTCGCTCAGCAAACCATTTCCGATCGTTTGAAAGCAATGGGAATGATCCGAATGGTAGGACATTGGGTGCCGTATGAATTGAAGCCACGAGACGTCGAACGCCGATTTTGCATGTCCGAAATGCTGCTTGAACGCCACAAAAAGAAGTCTTTTTTGCATCGAATCGTCACTGGTGATGAAAAATGGGTACATTACGATAATCCAAAACCTCGGCCACATGTTGCAAATGTCGTCAAAACTTACCTTGAAACGCTCAAATGGGATGTCCTACCCCACCCGCCGTATAGTCCAAAACTGCGCCATCCGATTACTATCTCTTCCGATCGATGCAACATGGCCTGGCTGACCAGCACTTCCGTCATTTCGATGATGTCAAAAAATGGATCGATTCGTGGATTGCGACCAAACCCGTCGAATTTTTCAGAACGGGTATCCATGAATTGCCAGAAAAATGGGCAAAATGTGTGGCTAGCGATGGGCAATACTTTGAATATTAAGTTTATTGATTTTTGATAAAAAAAAATGTTCAACGGGTAGTCCTATTATATATAATTATCTTACTATTTAAATAAAGCCTTGGGGCTTTTAGTAAAAATGAGCTTCGCATCTTATTCGGAGTTCTGACGGGATATTACACCCCAAGTGCTTTCAAGATAAAGTGGGCCCTGAGAACATTCGTGTCAATGCCTCAATCTACTGAGAACAGAATGCATATAGAGCTCGAGGCATTGCCAAAGGTTCCACTAAAGGATGTGATGAATTTCAAAAAGAGCACAAATTGGTTTTTATTATCTTCAGTAGAGAATCCTTTTCTGAAGTATGTTGAAGCATAAATTGATCTCTCAGGGTGGGAGTGTTCCTTCCTTCCAAAATTGCCCGATCCAAAAATGCTGTGTAGAGTCTTTAGCTCTCAAGATTTGCCTCATTTAGCTTTGTAATCGAGAAATTTGCCCGACTGCCTCTGTCTATTATATAATTCATAGTTTCGTGGCACAAACTTTTTTAAGACCATCGAAATATTTAACCCTGACTTTTGATCCAATCTTTTTGAAGAATACACTGCCGCTTTGTTCCACCTAATATAAACAGCTTCAACTTCTTTACACAACCTCAACTGTGCATCCTCAATAGCCACTTAAAAGCATTCAACTCGACGACAATTGCTCGCCTAAATGGAACCTTTTGTTTCACATCGCCTATGAGTATCTCCAATTGATCACATAGGCACATTTTCACACCCATGTGCACGGTCAATTTACACAGCAACACTTCACAATCAGGCGAATGTATCTAATAGATTCACTCACTTGGTGGCATAATTCGCACCATCGCCACAGATACAAATCATATTCGTTCCAATACCTCAACCGAATCCTTCCGCATTCCGTTAACCAAACCTTTAGACGAACTCTTTCAAAGATAAACTTTGCACACTCGACCATCACTTCGGACGAGATGCACATGGACACACGCAGTCTCTGGACCTGGACTTTGAGGTCGACGTTAATTTCCATATTTAAGTGTGAAGAGATTTTGCCCAAAGTGGCCCATTCCATTTGCATCTGCATCTGCATCTGCATCTGCATCTGCATCTGCAGTGTTGTCTCAAAAGATGTTTGTGTTTGTTTGTTTTAAAGTTGAGATACTGCTGTTCGTCCATAATGCTGCTATTTTGCTAATGAGGGGCCCATTTTGAAGGAGGCATTTTAAATGGTTTACTGTCAGTGAAAGAGGCCAACGATACTACTGAAAATAGCTGAACTGAATCCCTCCTAATTCGTACAAGATACAGTCGAACAACAATCTCAGATAAATCTCTGAGAAAATCCCTCCAGACAAACAGACCATGGCAATCACCTTTAGCTTGGATGAAGTGAAAATTAAATTAAGCCATTTGTGGGCTATCGCCAATGGTGGAGGCTGCATATCCAAATCCCATTATCCTAATTGGAATGCATTCGATAAAGCAAAGCACTTCGCCTATCGTATTGAATGTTATCGCAGCGACACAGACTGACGTTAGACCGAATGCCTCGGATTAAATTGTATCTTGTGCCTCACTTTCGGGATCGCACGCATTCATTCCATGTGGCTCTCTGTGACCACCAATTAGGAGCAAGCAATTGCGTCTCAAGTGGCTTCTTCTGGAAGTTTGATAAACACAACACTTGAACGCGGCGCGTTCTTCCTTTGGCTGGCTGTTCGTCTTCTGAAGAGAAATTATTGGACCCTTCCTTCCTCACCAACTGATGGCGACCGAGGACGTCTGCTCGTAGTTTATTTATGAACATTATTTGTCGGACAAATTTCTTGCCACTTGAGATAGCGTTGGACATTGTGCGTACAATCAGTCTGACACTGTCAATGGCTGGGCCTAGCTACGAGTAGTGACCTGGAGGTCAATAGCCGAATAATAAAGTGGGGATTACCCATTAGGGAATTATGATTGATTCCTTTTTATTCTGTACGTATGGAGTGAGCTAAGCGGATGTACAATCGAAGTATCTGTTGTATTTAGTTTGATCAGGAGGAATGGCGCCTTGCCTTGATCGACACGTCAGTCTTGGTCGGCGTTAAATGAGAACTGATTGAATTGTACCAGATAACTTCGGTAAGCTGACAAGTGTCGATTGGAATTGATGTCATTATGTTGCTACTGCTCGTATTCAATTTGTCCAATTAAATTCGAAGAGAAAAGCGAGTGTCCGTCGTGACGGGCTATTTAGTGGTACCAAAGAAGCACTTTTGTTTACGACAAAATATTGGTGGGAATGGCACAGTTCCCATGGACAATGAAAGCTTCGATCTGTTGTTTTCTTGCAGTGATTTTTTATTTTTTTTTTATTATAAAGAAGTGGTTTTAAAGACCTCTGAATTTTTGCACAATTAGGAAAATTCTTGATTCTATTCGGGTTGACTGAGTTTAAAACATGAAAAAGATAATTGCTCTTTCAAGAGCATTTTCAAACACTTCCCGGCCTTACTTCTTCTCGGATATTGCTCTTAAGCTGTTGTATGGATCTTGGCTTATTGACATTCACCTTACTTTTTAGAAAACCTCAAAGGAATAAATATGGAGCCGTTAAATACGCGATATTATTCGATCACCAAAAATGTCCCTCAGGAGAGCCTTAGTTAAACGATCCGTGTGCGATGTGGCTCCATCTCGTTGGAACCACAATTTCGAAATGTTCTCTACTTCTGGCCTTAAAAAAATTTCAATCATTGCCCGGAATTGAAACCCGTTCACATTAACCACAACTTGTTCGTCGTTGTCGAAAAAACATGGCCCAATGATTCATTCTGAGGTTATTCCACACCATTCTTTGTATCTAAGTGGGTGCGTTTGACGTTCAATTTGGATTTTTGATTATAAAATCTTTAAATTTTTATATTCGCCACCCTGTATGTACAACATTAGCTTAGTTCTGTTCTCTGCTTTTTGCTAAGAAGACCAATAGACAACAATGCAATTGTTCATTGGTTTTGTTCTCATCATGGTTTTAAAACTATGGAGCAGAAAGAGCAGTGTACAGAGCTAGAAGATTAAAGCACCTCTGCAGCATCCTATCAAGATTTTGGAACACAAAAAAGACGACTCCTAACCATGGAAAGTTGTGGACATCTTGATGTAGCATTTTCACAGCTAAAAAAAAAACAATACGTAAAATTGGTGGCGTGACAGCTTTGATGATGTTTGCGTGTAACATTTGTCCCAAATGGCGAGAGTTGGAAATCCAGTTTATTGCCGACTTCGAATGGTCTAAGAAGCTTTTTCTTGACAGTTGTTACCATCGGTATTGAATGACTCATTGTCAGTCACTCGCGAGATTTGAAGAAAATTCATATCCAGTCGGTGAAGTAGATTAATCACACACTATAGAACAACTCAAAAAACAGCAAAGTTGTGGGTTCAGATAGTTTAAAATCTTAACTTATTAAATACACGGAGAAGTTCTGGATACGAAAGCAAGACCTCCCATTTACGAAAAACAATCTGTCCTATATCTTGTGACAACTATGTGACAACTTTCGGAGCGGATAATCGACAAAGGAACACGAGCATCGCTATCCAACCTCATCTTACCAGCTTCAACCTTTTGAAACCCAATGTTGAATGATAAGCCAGATAGCAGTAACAGAGTTAAGGGATTTCCGAACAAAAAAAATCTCGCGAGGTACAACAGCAAACTCAACGAGCTGCAAAATGATATGCATCTAGTTCTGAAGGCGAAAAGGGAGCGAATGGATAAAACTGTTCGATGCAAGAATGTCTTCGAATCCCAGTTACCAGGCTTACCAGTTAGAAGAAACAAATTCACCACATAAAAAACAGCTTTAGTTAAGGCTCTGCTCATTCAAGGATCAACTGGAAGGTATACGTAAGTAACTATAACTATGATCACTGACTTATATTCTTCCATTTGATCTGCTAACAAGTTCCTTCTAAAGTAGCCTTCGATCCAGGTAGAACAAAGTCAATTGGTCAATTTTGAATTTGCCTTGTGTTATCATATTTAATCAATTTCAGAGTGGTTGTGTTATTGTCTCAAGGACATAATATCGTCTTTTTCTGAAAGTCCTTTTACATGCTATAAGTTATTGAGTCACATTTTCAGCAATTTTTCAAGGAAGTTTTAAGATGATCCCGAGGTATTTAGCCTTAGTCAAAAGAATAATAGTCGTACTTCCGACCTGTGTGGGCCGCTCAGGATTTTGTTCTTTCTGATGAATAGAAACTGTTCGTCCCATGCAGTTCGCTAGAATTTAAGCCTAGTGCGCTGCTGATGCGAACAGAATTTTTCCTGTGGTCTCCAAATCGAAAATTTGTGATTTCGGCGTCTCAATTTTTGGATCTTTCATTTCGCATAGCAGTCGAGCAAAAATTTATCAAGTGCCTTCGTGTTTTCGGAAGTATGGATCATGATGAAATTGAAACTCTCCATAGAAATCCCTACCCTAATTTTTTCGCAGACCTTGTCTTGTCTATTTGGAGACCACAGGAATATTTCGTTTCGAATCAGCAGTGTACTTGGCTTAAGTAGAAATAATGAAGTCGTGAGACTACTCGCAATTTTTCGTCAATCCAATCCGTGGACATGCTGGTGTATTTCGTTTTGAACGTTTTTTTTTTTGTTACCGTGTCATATTATTTTAAGACTTTTCTTCATTGGGGAAGTTTGTTCAGTATGCATCTTGAAAAGTGTAACAGACCCTAGATTAATTTTTTGTCTAATGTGAAAGTTTGTTAGTCTTTTTAGCGTTTTCAGAGATAAAGAGAGCAATTGGCCTACAGTTTCCAAGCATTCCTTGTCGAGTTAAACTGTCCCGCAGACTACTTCTAAATTCTCCCAATTTCTCTTTGCTAGCTTCCAATAAGTGCCTTTGATTAACATATTGAAACCGAAGCAGAAAAATGGGTCTACGTCAGTAAATTCAAAGATCCCTCACTAGATTCTATCTTTCTCCCGCCTTAACAATAATTGTCATCATTTAAAATGAATGAGGAATCAATATAAAAACAGTTCCTTCCCATCAAAAGCCTTTCTGTCTGTTTAAATGGCATGAGATATGCGGATTGTGCAGGCATGCAACATCTCACTAGTTGCAATCGAAGCTATCAACAGTTTCAACCAGCAAACGAACCGAACAGCTGAGGTTGTGTTTACGTTTTCATTTCCGTCGGCAATACAGTCTGCATCTAGATAAAATATTTTTCCTGAGATGCCGTTGCTCAAATAAAAAAGCGTATTAAACTGCAGTGTAGTGAAATAAAAAAGTACTTATTCATTTCTCGTGTATTACTTTTTGAAGCCCAAACAAATGCCCAATTTATTAAACAATTGTCAAGAACTATATGGAGTTGAATATTGGGGCAGAGAATAATTTGAGGACTACAAATGGAAAAATTCGAGCTCACATGGACTACGCAATGTGCTTAAATAGCTTGTCTGTTTTTACAGACGTACAGTTGAGGCCAACAAAAATGAACACTCACTTTTGATATACAACGTGCTATAGCAGTTGGCATGTGCTTAAGAGACCTTTGCGTCTGCAGAATCAGGGCTTATCACTCATCAATACTTTTCTAAGATCGATGTGTTAGCCATCTATTGTTTTTCTTTTTAACAGGCTTTATAAAAATATTGCTATATATCACGATATTTGAAAAAAGCAATGGTTCCGATAAATTATGGAATATTATTTTATTACAGCTGGCTAGACAGTCGGCAACGTTTAGCTTGAATTATATAAGCATTAAAAATGTATAACCCTATCTCGATAATTTCTAGGAAGCAGAAAGGATTAAAAATATAGATTTGGAACCTTCTAGGGCGAATTGATAATCATGCGGTTTATCTATACTACGATTTTGGAAAGCATAGAGCTAAACCCTTGACATAATTTTCTAGCGAGCTTCTATGTGTTAAGTGAGCAAACATTTGAACATCTTGGATACCATTGTTGACCTGTTGAAGGAAACCTGTATTTTGTAATTAAAATCACTTCATAGGTAAATCATTTATCAACCAACAGAAAACTAGTGAGCCAGCGATTGATATTTCCAGTAAAGCCTTAAAATTGAAGGAATAATGACAGTTAAGATGAGACTGAAACGGCTTGGACATAATTTGACCAATTTGCTAAAATCAATTTACAAGATGGAATAGAAACATTGAAAAACGTTCTCAAAAAAATATAATTGACAGATTCGAATGCTTTATGAAATAAACATTAGAATGGTCATTTTGTTTCAATCGAATGTCATCAAAGATTTAAATTATTGCAGTCATGCAAATTTGTCAACACTAAAATCCTGAATGCAGAGGCTTAAGTATTTTCCTTGCTTCGTAGGTTTTTTTTTAAAACTGGCTAATAACAATCAATTCGAATACATTTGACAGGAAAGGGAGGATTTCAATAGTCCTGTTTATCAGAGGTAACTCTTTGGGAATGGCAATTATTCATGTCTTCAATGAGGAAATTTTAAAAATATATGTACTTAGTTACTTCTGAGTTTTAAATAAAATCTGGTTTTAATATCATCCAAAGCCGAAAGACAATACGGTTTTACAGAGAAAATACTTTCTAAACTGTATGCACATCGACGTTATGTAAAAAGAAAGTCTTCGGAACTAATTTTAGTTTACCATTTTTTAGTCAAAAATTTTTCGACGTTATTTCTATCTTTTTCATAGCGATTTTGAAGATTTTTTTTGTATTAAAAAGTTTACCTTATTCCTGACTCATGTAAAAACTCTTATCCAAACCTCCAGCATCAGCGATACAATTTATTTCATATTTTCAGCATTACTAAAGGCAACAAGAGGCAGGCAAGCAAGCAAGAAAATTTCGCGTAGACGAAATAAATGTCAAAAATGTTACTTCGTTTTTTCTTGCCTTTACCACTGTTATATTTTTCAATGGCAACACTCTTGACTTGGCTTTTGCTCTTGTTGTGTGACGTTGCTTTTAACTTTTTTAGTCTTCAAACACATCTCCTTGAGTTGTAATGTGTTGCGCGCGAGATATTTGTCGTTGAATTTATGAATCTTCGTCTTTAGATACTTTTGCCTCTAACTAAAGTATCTGTAGAATTTTTTTTTTTTCGTGCGTTAACTTCTTAGCATTAACGGTGATTGTGCAACGTTTGTTTCTTTTCAAATTCAAAGCCATATGACAGTGCTCTTTTTCTTATCAATTTTCGCGTGTTTTGTTTTGAGTGTTTTTCTTCGTCTATAGACACAAATCGATGTCTACGTGATCTAATATAGAAAATTAGAAGGCGCAAAAAATATAGTTTCCCTAGAAACAATTTCGCACTATCGGACCGGTTGTTGGATGAAAAAAAAAAGCAAAAACAAAAAAAAATAAAATTAATTTCAAGGTTGGCTAATTAACTATTATTATCTACGAAATTGCTTTTTAAATACATGGAATTGGAGCTCGATTGATTGCCAAGACGTATCTATTTGTTTACTTTGTAAAAATGTTTTCTGATTTATTGATCAACAAAGGCGTGCTGTTTTTAATTAAGCACTTTTTAGTGGACCCGTATTTTTTTATGCTAATTGTCCAAGAGTGGTAATCGATTGGGTCGTTCGTGTGTGTCCCCCCGATGAAGCTATGATCGGAAACCGAAGAGCTGTCTGTGAATCTAGTGATAAGCCTTAGTGTGGGCTGAGTTAGAATATTATGGATGCTGGTTGGACACGAGTTGAGGTGGAGTTGCACAAATGGGATACATGTGGAGTATTGGTTTACGTCTCTATTACGAAAGTGTTAAGCTTTGCCGAGTTCTTTTCCGTTGTGTTGCTTTGTAGAAATTTGAAAAAAAAAAAAAATACATATTCAAATTGGACGGTAATAAATTTTGGAATGTTTGGGTGTTAAGTCTGGGCAAAAGTGAAGAGGTTTTGGGAATGGGAAATTGAGCTTTTTTTGGAATGAACGAGTAGGAAGATAGACGGAACATAATGAAACGCTGTAAGCTTCAATATGACGATATCGGCTTACGTAGGTGGCGATTGATTGGTTTTTATCAGCTCTTTATGCAAATTGGGGGATGATAACAGTGTTGATTTTGAAAGGGGTTCTACAAAAGGCTTTTTTGTTTTTTCTGCAAAACGAATCGAAGCAGATGGTGCTTTATAAATATATTTGTTGGGCTTATCAGTTTGATGTGCGTCACTATAGAAGCCAACATTTTTGGTTACTAAAAGCACAATCGAATTTTTTCTTCAGTTTTTATCGCTTTTCTATTGAACTTAGTGGGCAAAAATTCACTTATTTCACGGATTGTGTGGCACGTAGCCTCAGCTTGCTGGAACCTTAGCTCGTCGACGTCCGGGACTCACACCAAACAATTCCAGGCTCAGGATGTATTGGCTTTTCAACAACTATGTGTGGATTTAGACATGGAAATGCACCTCATCCGGGGGAAAAAAATGTTGATCCAATTCAGGCTAGAAGTAACGGCTCTTGGGCTTTGGTAGCACAGGAAAAACAATGGATTAAAATTTCTAAATCCTGAATTGAATAAAAAGTGTGAAAATGAATCAATTTTTGGTGAATTTGACTTGCCCAATGTATCCCAATGCTAATCTGTCCTGAAGCAAACCTTTGAAATAAAGGTACGCCTATCGGGACATCCAAGTGCAAACATAGGCTGGAAGAGAGACGCTAGCATCGAGTCGGATGCAGTCAAGTACATATTCTCTTTGTCATGGCATAGCTCTCTTGCCAAAGCAGAAATTGAATGTTTGTTAAAAGGTATCTGAATACACTTTTCTTGGATAGCTGTGCTGTCGCACGATAGAGAACTTCGCCAGGTTGCCGTGGGATCCTCCCCAGCAACTTTTCCCTACAAAATTATTTCACACGTTTGGGAGTTTATCACCTAAAAACGGCGAAAAGCAAACACAGTGTAGTCCGTTGTTTATGTCAAAATTTTCAGAAGAGTTCATGTACAGTATTCTCAGAAATGGTTAAAGCAACCTCATTTAACTTTTGAAAGAGCTCCTGTATCCAAAAACCTCGCTGATGATTAGTAGAAGATCTATCGTCCGAAAATTCGATAAGTTTGCTGCATTGTTTTTAATTTAAGGAATGGTTTCCATAACCGCTGTCTTCCACACTTTTTGTGGAACATTTTACATGGCAGAATCGATTCCCAAATATTTCAAGAGAAAGAACAGAGGCCGAAATCATAACAGACCCAGAGAATCTGCCTCGGAATATCTCTCCAGCACTAGTGTAGAGTTTTCTCTGCCGATTACTGCCCTTGTATAGAGTTTGAAGTATCGGCGCTGGGTATCGATACCCAGTATTTTTTGGTATCGAACCAGTGAGTATCGATACCAAGAAAGTATCGAACAAATAATCGATACTACTCATTATCGAATACTATTTAAAACATAGCCTGAGACTTCGTTTTTACTTTACCACTTTATTTGGCGCAGTAATAATACATATGTTAATGAAACAATTTTTGTTACAGAAAAATCAAAGCTTAAGCTAAGTACATATTTAAAACCATTCGTCTTCAGGACGACCTGCTAACAAAATGTTATTCATAAAAAACTTTCTGCTTAAGATAAACTCTTGCCTGTCTAGCTGTAGCACCGGCTTTAAAAAATAATCTCCCTGCTGGCCACGGTCTGTTGGCGTTAACCTATTTCTACACTTTTGTTCTATATTATCATTGGATAGAAATACAATTGAAGATTAGAACAAAAATGTCAGTGCAAAACCAAGGGAGTAAAAAAATGTCTGAGTCAAGCGTGTTGTACTCTATCACAACCCTTCTCCTGTTCTTACAAACATCACAGTCAAACATGCCTGTAAACTTTCAAGGACCAGTTCCAGCCAAGTACTCAGTACTTTGCACTTATACTAGAAAAAAAGAGGTACATTGTACTTGGTATTTGAAAATCACCAAGTATAAATACTTTTTCAAGTAGTTTCTTAAGATTAATTAACTTAAAAATGTACCGACCAGTCTTACAGTACCAAGTGAATGTACTTTTGAGAAAGTACTTGTGCAAGGTACTAGTACTGCAGTACAAATGTACTTCATTACTTTACAGCCCTGCAGTCAAATGTGCTTTTACACAAAGGCACGCGCACAGTTGAAGTTTCGAATACTCAGCATGAGGTATCGAAGAGTGAGTTATCGATAGCTAATCAGTATCGAAATCCTACCGTTTCCTATCAGATCAGAATCATCTGGCAACCAAGCACTGCATTGCTGTTTGTTGGCTTTATCAGCAGTAAATCCCCTGATATTAACAAACTCACGTCATTCACGTTAATCAAACTTAAGTGTGTTATCAATCACCTAATAAAAGAAATATAAATTAGTGTTTGAACCTCAAACTTGGGTTCGGGTTGACATTATACTCGAATGTTTCATCAAGTCTGCTAAATACATATATACCAAGCCATGTAAGAGTCAAATAACTCCAAAAGAGCTCCTTTTCTTGTTGTCGCAAGGAGTTGCACTGCTAGAGTCAGTTGAACTCTGTTTGTGATCCGAAACCTTAGCTTTTTCATCATACAAGATGATGATTTTTCCTCTCTTTTTTCCTCTCTCGTATTACTCTTAAGCTCGCTTGCATTACCCACCCGGCAATAGTACGTTGGAAGATGACCATTGCGTAAACAAGGCAGGAATGGTTTGGAATTTTTCCCTGGCGGTTAGTTTAGCTCGTGCCTAATCAAACGTCCAAGGGGTTATGAATACCCTTAAAATATTAGGAGCTAACGCGTGTGAAAAATACCGAATGGCGCCAAACATTCGTGTCATGCGGCTTAAAAAAAGGGTGCCTTCACATGTGGGTACAACAGGCTCAACAGTAAACTGACGAGGATTTCTAGCGAAGTAGGAGTCAAGTAAAATTAATGAAGGAGATGAATTTAGCTGGCTAATTCTTTGGAGCATAGTTTATTACAAAAAAAAAGTAGAATTCGGAAAGACAGGAGACATTATGGGAGTTGAACTTGGATTTGGACCGGGTGACCAGGCAAGACTGAGTAAAGTACTCCAAGCAGCGTTTAAGGAATCCTAGACATATTCTGAATTATGAATTCTCTTCATGAAGAGATTTGTCGATTCTTCCAGCACTTATATTAATTTCGACAAAAAAGTAGGATGACAGATTCTGTCTTTGGGAAACCATGCGTAACTATCTTAATTTTGACTGAAAGATACGAAGGGTGGCTCCACTATCAGTTAGAAGTTGTCATGAATCGAAATATTTTCATAAGCGCACGATTTTTCAGCAGTACCATGTCCTTAAAAGATGAGAACTTATAGCATTTGGCTGAGAGAAAGAGAAGGGTAAGGTGTCCCTGAAAATCCTCCAGCAGTTCCATTTCAGATATCTTCCACTAGCCATCAAAGTTAGCGCGATCAATAATAGTCTTGACAAGAGTCCGTTGAAGAGGTTAATTGTGGTCGTCGTGGCTCTGTGGTAACTTTTGAGAATGGTGGACAATAGACCGAAAAGTACATGGGAATATTATTGCCTCTGAAGCCGTTTAGTAATGGTGAAGCTAGGCTGTGGTCAAGCTTAGAATTTCTATTTCTTTTTTTTCTTGCATCATTCGTGCCCAGTCATAAATCTTAAGGGATTCCCCCGCATTGTGCCACCAGCGTTGTCGTCAGAGTCGGAGAAATTTTTTTATCCAAAGGTCATGTTTTCCCTCACCTTCTAGCTCCATCGGTAGTGCATTTAACTTGTAACACTCTCCTGTAAATTCATTTCGCAAGCAAACTGCGAGAAATGAGGTGTAAATGCCTTGATTGCCACTGCCGTTCCGTCAATTAAAATATCAGCCACACCATACCCCAAGCTAATAGTAGAGCGTTCAACTTTTAATAGCCGCCCAGGCTTCAACGACTAGCTAACCACCTAACTAGAAATTACCTTAAAATCTAAACAATTATTTAAAATAAAATTTTAACCTGAATTTGACTGCACAAAACGAGACTTGTTGCATATGGGGCAGGCCACAAAACCATCTATTAGCTTCCGCGAAAAGTTCACTGCTCCATCTCACACAGCTGTCAGTCGTCGTCGTCGTCGTCGTCGTCGTTTGTTTATGCTCGTTTTGTTGCCCTCAACTGGCTGCTGGAAATACAATCAACATCTTCCCTGGACTACTACTCCAGTGGGCGTATATTTTTGCAATCAAAAACCCGATGAGTTCATCCCGTGAGCTTCCACGCAAACGTTTTCCCTAAAGGGAAATTGAGTTTTGCGTTGTTTTTCAAAAATTCTGTTTGTTGTTTCGCTTCGATTAATTAATTCAAAACCCAAATCATTGTTTGTGCTGTTTTGTTTATTGGTGTGCTGTGGCCATCAGCATCATCATCATCTGCGCCCCCGAATGTGCGGTCCCCGTGGAATCAATTTGTTTGCCAATCAGTCTGGCTTGCCTTATATGCGCATTCCAAATGGATTCCGGACTTAAGCGTCAAAAGTCTACCGACAGAAATTTAATTACAATACAGATATGAGCCTACACTCCCCCAACTGGGCCATCGCGGAGTTGTACTCAAATGTTTTGAATATTTGTTGAGGAATCGCGCAGTGGACTTGCAGTTCTATTTTTCGAAAACATCTACGAGTACGTTTGGTCTTGCCACAATTATTTACACAGATGTGAACAATGAATGTGTCTTCTGTGGTTATGTCATGATCAGCTTCGCAAATTTGTAGTAGTTTCTATGCTTCCTCGGGGACCATTCAAATGGAAAGATTAGAACCGAAAAAAGCCAGATGGAGATCCCCTAAAGGAATATCGACATCTGGATTCTGAACTGTCTTTTGATCTCTAAAACAAAATTTATTTGAATTTAATTTCGTTGTTTTTTTGTCGAAATTATACAAAAAAAAAAGCCCAAGGCAACCGCTTCTTCAGTTTCGGCCTTTTTGGAGATTTTTTTTTTTTTTTTTTGGCGGTTTATCGAAAGCGAGTTCATTGGTCTAAGATTTTTTAGAGTAGATATACGAAATTTATTTAATTAGCACAGTCAACCGGCGAATGAGGAAAACAAAAAACCGAAAGCCACGCATATTGAATAAATTAAAGTTTTACAAAAACTAAACAAATTGGAAATCGGCAAACAGTGGGGCTCAAGAGTTTGTCTCCCCTTATATTATTTCCTTAAATGTACAAAAAACAAAAAGTTTAGCCGTCCGTTGGACCCGAAGTCATCAGATGATGTTCATTTTAATTTCTTAAGGTGTATCCACACCAAAGAAACATTTTTTTAAACATTTCAGAAACAAGGAAACATTTCTGGAAGGTCCCCCTTTTCGTAAGCATTTACATCGAGAGAGTTGAAATTGAAAATATCCACATTTTATCAAAACTACTGCCATTATAAGCCATTCCGATTCTGTTACCGGAACCTTTGGGATAAAATAAATGACCTCCTGGCATATAACTTTGCAGACCATTCTGAGGAAGAATACGAGATATGCTTTGTTTTAAAATTTTAAACATCTACCAGTGGCCAAAAATAGAAGAGTCACTGCTTATGGTTCTTCAACACTAATGCTCAATAGGAAGTTCATATTTTGTTTTCTAATTCTTTAACCAACCAAATTAACAAGAAGTTCGAAATCCTTGCTTGACACCTCCGCGAAATTTTTATATCCACACAACTTATCGATTTTGAGTTCTTTTTATAAATTTAAACCTTCTGAATTAGTTCTACTTTTCAAAATATTTCTTTGCATATAAAGGGTCTGCCAAATAACTTTTTTTTTGAAAATGCAATAAAAAAAAACTCCTGAATATTTTCTCAAATTTCTTTTTTATTTGAAACTACAATCCTTCCGGTTAATAATGGAAAATAATTTCATTCAAACGGCTGCCTCGGCTGGCCATGCAGTAGCCTACACGATCGGTCCAATTTTTAAGCACATTATCGATTGTGTGCAGCTGTATTTCACCAATGGTTTCACGAATATTGTCCTTTAAAGCGTCAATTGTCTCTGGCTTGTCGGCGTAACACTTATCTTTGAGGGCACCCCACAAATAATAGTCCAACGGTGTCAAATTGCAGCTCCGAGGTGGCCAAACGACATCAGCTCTGCGGCTGATAATGCGATCTTCAAAAACAGGGCGCAAAACATCGAGTGTAGCTTCGGCTGTATGGCACGTAGCGTCGTCCTGTTGAAACCAAATGTTGCCAATATCCTCCTCTTCAATTTTTGTGAACAAAAATTCGTTCAACATGGCCCGATGATGATCGCCATTGACTGTTACGGCCACTCCTTGCTCATTTTCGAAGAAAAATGCCCCTGGACCAAAATCCGCACCAAACAGTGACTCGTTTTGGGTGCATCGGCTTTTCAATGTATGCGTGCGGGTTTTCTGTGCGCCAAATGCGACAATTTTGCTTGTTTACATACCCGCCAATATCAAAATGAGCTTCATCTGAAAAGATGATTTTTTTGGCAAAATCGGCATCTTCTGTAAGTCGATCGCATGCCCACTTAGTGAAGCGAAAACGCATTGGATGGTCAGTTGGCTTCAACTCCTGAACCAATTGGACTTTGTATGGCGTCATACCAAGGTCTTTATGCAAAATTCGTCTCAATGATGTCTCCGAAATGTTCAATTGTTGAGAACGACGGTGAATAGATGTTGATGGCGGTTCGAGCACACTTTCTTCCACAGCAGCAATATTCTCGGGTATACGCACTGTTTTTGGCTTTTCACGCTTTGGTTTATCGAGGAGGATGCCAGTTTCTTTCACTTTTTTCACAAGATAACGAACATACGTACTCAATATACGTACTCACGTACCTAATAATGTCGCAATATTTCCCAGCGTTGTTGTCAGAAACGTTTTTCATACAATGTTTCTTTGGTGTGGACACACCTTTATATTTACTCGTAGAAGTGCAAGTAAGGATTTTTTTAAATGAGGAATAGAATTTTTTTTTTAGATACAACATTAAAAATTGTCCTCTTTAGATCCTCTAAATCTGATGCTTTTTCAGCAAACTCAGGTGTGACCCAAGGTAGCCATGTTGGCCCCATGCTCTTCATCATTACAATCAACGATGTCGACCTCATAGTCTATGACTCGCATATATCCATTTATGCCGACGACATGAAGATATCCATGCCTATATCATCCCCCAATGACTCTTGCATTCTGCAAGATGACCTGACAAGGTTCTCAACTTGGTGTAAAAAAAATTTCCTTGAACTTAATATATCCAAATGCCAATCCATCATATACACTCGTAAGCGCCTTCCACAACCTTCCAGAGTTTACTCCATCTGCAACGAACCTGTCCCTTCAGTCTCTTCCCTACGTGATTTGGGTGTTATCTGCGATAGTGAACTCAACTTTCGCTCGCACATTGATTCAATTTTAAATAAAGCAAACTCTGCACTTGGCTATGTTAAACGATGGTTCAAGGAGTTCTCAAATCCCTATGTTACCAAATCACTCTACACCACATTTGTTAGACCCATCCTTGACTATGCTTCCCAAGTCTGGTCTCCTTACTACGAAATCCATATTAAACGAATTGAAGCCGTCCAGCGTCGATTTCTTCGATTTGCTTTGCGTGGTCTCTCATGGCCAGACACTTACAATCTTCCGCAGTACTCACAACGCTTGCAACTTATTAGACTTCAGTCCCTCGAGGAACGCCGCGACTCTGCCGATATCCTATTCATCCACCAGATTCTCAGTGGCAATGTCGATTGCCCTGCTCTGCTTCGATTGATCTCCATACACACCAATCCCCGAAACCTTAGATCTATCTCACTTTTCCGTCCAAACCCTCACCGCACCAACTATGGCTTCCATGAACCAGTGTCCAGAATGATGCGGAAAGCGCAAAAAATATTTGACTTCCACCTCAACAAACTCTCCCTCAAAAATGCCTTTTCCAACCAGTCACCCCCCCCCCCCCCCCACCTAATAACTAATTTTTTTAAGTTTAGTTTGTAAGTTTAATGTTGCTTGTACTAAATAAAGTCCGGGGCTATTTCCTCGGGCCACAAATAAATAAATAAATAAAAACTTTAGGCATAAGGAAACCGTGGTTGCACCTTATTATGATCATCCTATCGATCTATGAAAACAAGCTGACTGTTGCTGCTGAATCTTAAACCAGAGTCGGTGTTTTAGCTCACAAGAGTAACTTGACATACTCTACAAAAAAGAAGTTCGAAATAGTCCAATCGCATGACCTACATGGCCAATTGACAGGTCGATTCCTTGCGATGGTTCGCACACCGTTTTATGGCATGATGTGTCGTCCTTTTGCAACCAGTTGACTCTAAAACCACTTTTATTGACTCAGCTAATTAAAAATTATTTACCTGTAGCGTTCACCATTTGCGGTAATGTTGGTTCCATTTTCAGATATGAAAAAAAAGGTGCAACTATGTTTCGGGACTACTACAGATCTGTGGTCATTCTGTTTAGAAATGAAGGACATCGAGTCCATTAACTCGATAAACCTCTCTCTACAAAGGCTTTTTCGGAAAGCACAGAATTAGTTCGGGTAGCATAAGCGGTCAAAAAGCACGAGTATGACCACAGTATCCGTACAAATTTGAGTCACTTAATTGATAATGAATTTCTGGCCTCTCTGATGTGAAAAGCTATGCTTTTAAATTAAGCAGCTGCTTAAAAACACATTCAATTTTTGTACTTTTGGTAACACCCTGTGTACCTCATCTTTTAATTTTCTTGCAGGCATCAGAAGTGATTTGATATTTGCGACTTATACGATGTCATTCATCATTCAACATGCATCTTATTGAAACATTTTGAAGTGATGAAAAAAACTTTGGGCGTTTTTTTGTCCCAAATAAAAAAAATTCCGTGGAAATATATTCACGAGAATTCAGCGATCTTGAGGAGTTAAAGCGGTCCTTCTGGCGTATATTCCACATCTTTACATACCCAAAAGTTATAACATCTTCTGATCGGGTGATACATTTTGAGTCTCCCTGTGCTGCTAGAAAATAGTGTTTTGCGTTGTTCTGACTTCGAATTTGGATAATTCTTTTTTTGGAAGAATCCAACGACAGACAGTTTCTTAATCAACTATCAGACCACCGATTTCAAGAGGATCTTGCTTACGAGCCTTTTTGTCTTGCTTCTCTTTTAACATTCAAAGAATTCGTCTGTAAAGTCTTCTGAGTGGTTGGGTATTGTTCACATGAAAAACTCATGCCATTAAATGCATCCTCTAGGAAGATCACTGCCGGACGATCGCTAAACGGCTCGAAATTGATAACATGCTCCCACGAAAAATCCTCATCCAAATATTTGCAACCCCCTGTAGTGGCCTTTCGAAAAATGTTGGTCAAATTTTATTTTTTTCCGTAAATTTTATGCAAAAATTATATTTAGTCATAAAATGTCTACCTTTTTTAAAAGCCTAATATTTTTCGTTCGAATGAACACATCGATATCTCGACATTCCATTAAGAAACATTTATTTGGTCGTGGATTAAATTCCATGAAACCATCGTCGAAGGTCAGCCCTAGGACATAACCGGCTTTCTGCAAATTAAGAGCTTGGTTTCAGGTTACCAAAAACACGAAATTGAACTAGTTTTTGATCGAAAGATTCCAGAATTTGTTTTCTCAATCAGTGTGGAACTCAATGCTTGAGTTGACCTTGATAACCCAACAAACCTTGTTCAGTCGTTCCTTTTTCTCTCTTATTTTTCAAAAATCCTCCTCTACAACTATGAATACCCTGTTGGTACTCAGGACATCCCTAATCTTCTTTCAAACCTTGCAAAACAGAAGTGATTACCACACAATTAATGTGAACATCCATTCATGGTTTAACCAAATCCGAATCCATCAATCTGGACTGCGCCAATACATCTTCCTTGCCGAGCAACAAAAAAAAAAAAATACAAATGCCCAGAATTTCCAAAATACCTTTCATGTCGATACAAATGGCCTCCGTATCATCGTCATTCATCTTAAAGTGTGCCCGTCCAGGAGACTTGACAAAAAAAGATACAAACAAAAAAACAACCTTCCAACAACTCTTTAATTGCCTCTTTTAGCAACCAAATTGCCTCATGATTGTCGAAGCGTTTAAAAAAAAAAGTCTCATGGTGCCAGTCTTGCTAGCGGAATTCATGGCTTGCCTCAGGCCGAATCCCTGTCCGACAGAGCTCATTAAAGTTCTGTTTTTCCCTTCTATCAGATTTACGCAGAAAGTGAGTTAAAGAAAAAAAAACTGGAAAGAATAACAACAAAACCTGATTGATGCCAATAGGTGTCACATTTTCGGAGACTCCTATCATTAAGACTCCATCGGTTGCAGACTGACCGCATGCAAGCTTCATTCATTCAGTTATTAATTGCTTCTGAATTCGGCTTCTTCTGTTGCAAAAAACAAAAATGATCGCAGGCAAATTGTGAGGTCGTCTTTGTGGCTTGAGGCGATCAATCAAATCGACCCCAAATCCAAGAGACACATCATCCGGTCAAGCTTGCTGAATACACATGAACTTAGCTTCTGTGCCTAATGTGAGCTGTTAGTTGGCAAAGATATCGACTCGAGTGGACCCTATGCAAATGAAGTGAGATTTGCGGCCGCCTGGGATGTATGGTTCGTTGAATTTGTTAATAACTTTGAAATGTTATGTTCCATCGTAGCTAGCCTAACCGGTTATAATGGGGGAACGAAAAGAGCAAGATACAACATAAGAACTATACAGCTATTCAGCTATTAAGCTGAGCTAATTAAAAAGTCGTTGTTGATTTTTTCGTTAGTTGTTTTTTGTTTTTTAGAAGCTTAAGCCAACAAGCCAAATGTTGAGTGTTAACGACTTTTGAAATGACGCACCACATCAAATCCTGACTAATTGTATGTGGGTTCTGCCAATTCTGGTGAAATCTCATTACGCACGTCTTTAGCTTGTAATTGCAAAGAACACTAAACGACATTTTTTATAGATCGGGAGAGTGTTTTCTTTACGGGGAGAGATCTTGCATTCGAATGATGATGACTAATAAAGCCTACAAAATTGTTCTCTTGAAGTGATCTTCAAATGTTTAGTGTATACTATTCGAAAGGATAAACGCAATTGGTGAGCAATATTTTTGCTCTGATTGAATATAGGGGTGAAGATCACCTGAGAACTTAATGCTTCTATTTCTCAATCAATTTTTGTTGCTAAGCCAATTTAAGGATCTATTGTTATGTTTCTGTTACATTAATCAAAGCGTTAAAGGCAATTAGCAAGATTGTTCTGATTTTGGATATTAACTAGAAGACGAAACATTGAGAAGATCTTCGTATTTGATTTTTTTTTTGCAGATACTCGGGCCTCAAAAGTGATCTACACATGTGGAGTAAATGCAATTTTTAAGGTCGAACAAAATAAGAGACTAACATTTTCGCTGCGTATTTATTTATGGGTAAAAGATCACCAAGGAATGATTCATTCTTCTTTCACAATATACATTTTTTTGATACAAGAACTTGACCAGAAATTGATCTTCATGTGCAAAAAATATTAATCCATCTTGAATATTCTGCAATACAGACAGCACGAACGGACAGAAAATATGTCGTTCTCTGATTTGACAAGACAATGTTCCGTTCAAGGAGCGGTACGATAAATAAAAAATTTAAAAATGTCCACAGAGTTTTAAGCATATTAACGTAGCCTGATCAAGCTTCGATATCATGAAGATCGTAAGATTGTCCTTTGGTGATAAACTGGTAAATTTAACTTTCCTTTTTTGTAAAGCCAGCAACCAAAGAACGATATGACTTATAATGATCACTGCGATCATGGCAGTTGAACTCTTCGGAGGACTGTCGAGCACTTCCGAGAGATGGGGCTGTGCAAAAATGCCAGCTGTCCCTTGAAACCGGATCCTCAGTTCCACAACCGTCTCACAAACCACTGAGCCGGAGACACTTATGGAATCATCTTTTTAAGAAATCACACGTCCATTCAACGATCACACGAGCACAATTTCGAAAAAAACATGTCCCAATAAAACCGTAATGAACTGTTGTTCTTTTCGGAGCTCGAGATTCAACAGTTTTGGTTGTTTAAGCCCGAGTTTGAGAATAGATTTAGTTAAAAAATCATGATCTTGTTCATTGGACTTCGGTTCCCAATTGGCGAAAGTATGGCGTTGTGTATCGTCTGTTGGCTTCTATTCATGTTTCTGTCAACTGAGCTTGATGTAACCCAAGATCTTTATGCAGATTGCAGATGTGCCAAATTAATACGATCGCCTCTTTAGTTTTCAGTCACATTCTGAGCTAAGGCGACGATATTTCAATCCGATCTAGCCAGGTGACCTGACTGTCCGAAACGATCACTTTTTTGTATTTACTTTACTACAACTGTCCGACAGGGCACTTGACACTTAACGACACGTTTTCGCATTTTCAATATTTCAACACAGTTTGATAACATCTAATCCAGCCGTCAAATCTGCCTATACTGATCAACACATGCGAAACGTATGCTCTCCTTTAATTTGAAGCCAATAGATGCTAAGGCCTGTCATTTCAAAACAAATAATCCGGAAAAGATCATAAGAACATCCTTAGCTGATCTACACACACAACTCTTGCGAACCTTAATACTTCAAATAGACTGGTGTCAATAGCTTTCCAGCCAAAGTTGAAAAAGAAGGCAAAGATCACTAAATGACATGTGAACATCTTGTTTCATTAAGATTCACAAGACAACGCAAAACACCTCGATCACATCACTAGAAATAAAAAAAAAAAAATGTCTCAGTGGATCTATAGGAAACTCCTACACTGTTGTTTTCCCATATCGTCTACAAGTCTAGAATGACATTTATATTTTCTCAGTCACCTACACTCTTATGGCGGCCTGTAAGCTTGTTTGAAATGAGTCTTACAACGTTGTCCTCTGAATAAAAAAATAACAAGCGGCACTCATCTCACAGAGTATTTAATCAGGGATTTAATCGATCGTTAAAAGATACTATTAGCAAGATACACACGAGTAGGCGACTTTGCTCAGCGATATTCCACACTCTCAACACATTCATTTCCGGACACGTATCGCGGATTAATAATTACAAAAATATTTGTTTTCTGATTGCTAGCAACAGACTCCGGCGGATCTACGAGCATGACTACAGCCCGTTCGGGGTCAATTATTCCATTGTATCTTTTGTAACTATCCGAAAATGGAATTCAAACTTGTTTTAGCCCACATCACGAATTGATTGCTTCAATTTCATGGTGGCTTGTTATTTTTCCGCTGGAATTGTTTGTTTTAACAGCTCGATGGGCTTAAAGTGCCTCGGATACAATCGGAAATGATTTGTTTACACAAAGAACTGATCTATAGAGTCTGTCTGTAAAATGATAACAAGCCTCCAAATGGCTATTTTTTTATGAAAATAAGTTTTATTAGCTTTGGTATGCTTTCAGCGCATTCCTCTCAGGGATCTCTCAGGCGTACTTAGCTGATTTGTTTTGGTCATAAAAATGGTTAAGCAGTGCGGAGTCATTGGATGCGATCGTTTATGAGTCTAGTCTCATACAAGGCGATTAAATGATCTCAGAATTTTTACGTCCAGTCAGTATTTTAAATGGCATAGTTTGTGGTTTTCCGGTATGGGAAGGAAGTAAGTTGGCGGTATCTATAAATCGATTTATCATAAATGGAAGAAGCTAATTGGCATTGTTTTGAGATGGCGAATCTGTGGTTTCTTTGATGAAGTCATCATTGGTTTTGATCCGTGTTGCAAGCAGTTTTTATTTTTCAACTGTTTCCAGTACACTCCGTAAAATTTCTTCAGGGAAAATTTTTCTTATCTGTCAAATCGAAAGAAAAAAGGTTATTGGCTTTCATCTAGGTCATCATAGTCAAGTTGAAGTGGGTCCTTAGACATCATAGGTCTTAATAGCCAAGACGATTCAAAACAAAATACTTCTTATTGTGTGTTTTCAGTTTTCTAATGCTCTTCTCCACTGGTAGACACTTAAGAAGACGGTTTCTGATACAACCTAAACTAAGTTCGCTTTGTGTCTTTATTAGTTCTGCACAGATGCAAATTTAAAGTTTCTCGAAAAGTGCAATCAAGGTTTGTTTGCTAGAGATAATTTTGAAAGAGAGTTTTTAGAAAATACTGACCAAATCGACATTTTAATTTGCAGGCTCATATCTAAAGCATAAGCAGCTTTCAACGAGAAATCGGCTAAAGGCTTAAGTTGTCGTGGGTTCTTTTTCCAAATGGACCGTTCGTTCAAACTGGGTCCTTCAACATCTTCCAGCATTTAGCTGCTTTATCTCATAAGGTTTGACACTTCTATTCATGGGTTTGATGTACGAGCAAAACTTAAAGAATGTTGCTCTTCAAATCAACCAAGTCAGCATTTGTAGCAAAGGAGGTACAACTTCGACGGCAACCTGAATAGAATCATCTCAGAAAAATCCTTACATCAATTCATATTCGGTGTGATATTCGAATAAAAGCTTTTATGATTTCTAAGGCAAAGGGTGTTGTTCGATGACTGATGTCCTGTCGGCTTTGAGTGCCGGTTGTATAGCCGTCGTCTTTGCTCGATTCTTTTGCTGCCTCTTATTGCGAACACTAAGTTTGTTGTGATTCTTTAATTTCACTGTGGACTCGATGACTCTTTGAGCAAGAACCTTGTTGTACATCTGCCAAGTGTTTAGTGCTGTACAGACTTTGTTGAACCTTCTCCTATACACACCATTTACGCAAAGGGAACAAAATATCAACCGAATGATTTTTCTCTTAAGCCGACCAAGACAGCTAGGGTCTTGCAAAATACCTGTTTAGTTGTTCGAGATTGGGTCTTTTGACTCAATTGCTTCTTAGCCCAGAGAAAAAACGGTCGAAAATGTTAGTCTTCAATTTATTACCATGACTGCCTCATATTAGTCTATTGTGACGTTTTGTCAGTTTTGTGTGTCCTTTTTTTTTTCGATAGCATGTTCTTCACTTGCTGAGTGTCTATAACATTTTTAAGCATCGGCGAGAACGTTACAATTCTGCAGTCACTGTCGTCATCGTCATGCTTTATCGACCAACTTGGAGTTCTTGCCGTAGTGTGATGATTCTGTGGAATGCTGTCTTATTTGCCTTAAAGAAAAAGTATCATTCGCAAAAGTAGAAAATACTTTCCGAGCTCTAAAAGATAACAATAATAGACTTGAAATTGAATGCAACAGCGTTAGCACTTGTAATGAAAAAACTGGTTAACAAGAGCATAGACCATTC
Organism: Orthonevra nobilis; assembly: GCA_963555765.1. NCBI lineage: Eukaryota > Metazoa > Arthropoda > Insecta > Diptera > Syrphidae > Orthonevra > Orthonevra nobilis. Next base: position 9,582,074 of record OY743227.1, on the reverse strand, counting down.
ATCAGTACCAACTATCGTTAGAACATCCATCCCCCAACGATCTACAGGAGCGGAAAGAAAAAGTTTGGCCAAATTCTATACTCTGGAAGAAGTTCTGACCAAGAGCTTGTACAACTACATCGAAAAATATAAAATTCTTCACGACAAGCAATTTGGTTTCAGGAAAAACAAATGTCCAAACCATCCAACCAACCAGCTCCATCTTCCTCTTCATTGAGTTTAAAAAGGGCTTTTATACCCTGTGCCACAAGTACATCTTAAAGCAGCTCCAAAAAATTGGTGTTCGTGGAAGCATTTTGACCTGGTTCGAAAGCTATTTGAAAAATATGCATTTCAAGGTAAAATATGAGAACCAATATAGAAACAAAGAAAGTGCTTAGTATGGAGTCCCGCAAGGATCAAAACTGAAACCGCTTATCTTAATCATTTGTGATACATCAACGATACGCTGTCAGTTCTTCAACACAGTAATAATCACAAGCCAGAAGCATGTGGAAGAGGCAACAAAAAATATGCAAAAAGACTTTAATGCAATCACAGCGTGGTGCCACGATCATGGCCCTGTCATTGACGCAAAAAAGGTCATTCACATAAGCGCTCCGCATATTCCAAACAAAATTTTTTTTTTGAAAATGAATGACCGGAGATGTCTTCACTAGTCCGAGTGTCATTTGCAGCTGCAGGACAACGACGAATGCGAAGAACTAATCGCAAACGTATCGGTCTTCAAATATGTTGGGACTGTTGTAGACTACAACCTTCAAATGGAGTAATCACATCGAGGTGATTACAAAGAAACTGCGGCAATCAGCATATGGTCTCTACTGCCTGAGCAACTTTTGTCCAGCTTCGGTCCTACATCAATGTTATCTCGGGCTGGTTGAAGCCCATTTGAGATATGGTATCCTAGCGTGGGGTAAGTCATAGCAAATGGTTCAACTGGAGTCAAAGCTGAAAATGATCCACAAGATAATATACAGGGCGCAGCAGCATGGATACCAACACCAGCAACAACAGGATCGAAACGATGTTAAGATGCTAAGCGTGTCTAATCTTCACAAGCTTGAGTTTCTCTCCAGCTTCTGGAACAACAGCAACTATAAAACTCCTACGCAACAGATATTCAATACGCAACGAAGGCAGCAGGGGCGCTATAACATTCCAAGATCCTGGAACGAGTATGACCGAAGATGCTATAAAGTCATCATTCCAACGATCTTCAACAAGCTCAAAACTAGTTTCAGCAGCATGATGTCGAAAGTAAAGTTATTAAAAATTGCTAAAGAATTTTATTGCAGATCACTTTCAATAAATCAGTTTGGTGAAGAGGGATTTTGGACGGTCACACAGAAAGACTGTAGTTGTCGCTCTGGAGAGGGTTTCCTTGCTATAAGAATAAACGATTTGACAGTCTGCAAAATTGGACTTTCCAGAGCTTCTTCTGTGTCGATTTCTACTTTATCCCTACAGACTTCTGTTACAGTTTTGAAACCTTGGCATGTTTGATTAACCTTTTGGTAAAAATTTATCAACATCATTCCTGCGTTGAATTCTGAGAAGCCTATGTTCATCAATGCTTTTTTCTTTGAAGAGCTCGCAAGCAGCTATAAAACTGTTTAGCTGAATAAGCTTTTCTTCAATCTAGAAAACATGAAGTGGAGCCTTTGGGCTCTGATCGTGTTGCAATGGACTTATGGGTTTGATCCTGCGCATAGGATCTCTGACAGGGGGCTGAATATCTTCTAAACGATCTTCGGTTTGTTTTTTTGAATCAGAGAAATCAAACTGCAAGATTGCGTCCTTCGTTAAGATCAACAAGAGCTTCTTTAATATCGTTATCAAGGCATTATAAAATAGGTCTTGTCGAGAAACGTGGTGGAGTTTATGAGTAAACATTCGCTGAAAAAAAAACTTCAAAAATCTTCCCGTCAAAATCTATTTCTGATCATGAAAATCACGTCCATATGTGCGTTGTTGCTCCTTGTAGCAGTCACTGTATTAGCTGTCTCTGTTTTTCATTCTCCTTCTTACCCAAGGTCTATTATGGGTCATACGGTGCGCTGATCGAGAGGTCCATATCATTTTCTATCATATGGAATTAGTTGGACCATGCTGAGGATCACATTTTGACACCTTAGACACATATTATAAGGGCATTGATCTTGAAGAACTCTCCAAAGCATCTGCAGTCACTCTGATCTACAATAGTCCAAAAGGTTCTAGTTACTCAAGCAACAGTGGAACCAACAGAGGGCTGCTGATGCAGTATGCTTCAGTGGACATCGCAAAAAAGATCACTTTTTAATTTTCAAATGCGTGTATTTCAAATTACTTGGAATTGCTGTGATATTTCCCCCTCCTGTGGGTAACTAAAATTAAAATTGAATTAACTTCTACGATGAAGAAGCGGTGTGCCCACAAATAAGTGCATCATAAAATCACGTTAACAGCTAACAGATAAACACGCTCCATCTTATCTAACCCATTTGAACGTATCTCGTATGACATAAAAGAACAAAGATAAATGTCGATAATAAAAAGCTCGTAATTCAGTATTCCAAAAAAGATCGTTGGAAAATATTACATTTTTATTTATCTCCCGAGACCAGAGTATCCCATTTCAAAAAGTTAAAACAAAGACCACCTAGACACCCAATGTGTCCGTTGTCTACCTGGTGTTTCTGTCAAGGGTCTCCTTTGAGAATTCTCGACAAATCATGACACATGACAACAACATTGGACGCTAACAAATATTTGTTTTGTATCTTTCAACATCAACCGAAACAGCTACGAGTAGATTAACATAAATTTGGAAAATCAGCGTTAATCGGTAGCGCAACAGAAAACACTTACAACCGAAACCGAAACCGAAGCCCATTCTATGGACGATGCTTGTTGAGAAATTTCATCTGGCCAATCATAAGAAAATCACCAGAAAATATTTATGCCAGTAGGCTTGCTTTTATAGCGATACTCATCAAATCGGCCAAATGATGGCATCGGGCGTGTGTCGTTTTAATGAATTCGCTAGCTACTTCATAACAAAGCTTTCTCCCGTCTTCGATTAGTGACTTTAATGGGCCTTTTCATTTCCTGTAGTGTGGGTTGTTTTCGACAGAAAGATATGCTAATTAGCTGATTCCACGAAAGGTTGTAAATTTCTTGGCGGACAATTGATTTATTGCTCCGGGGAAATTGGGTGGCCGTGAATTGATTTATGTTCGAGCTTTGAATGCAGTTGGTTACTAACGAAGCCTTACGATTTAACGTATTGGGCCCACATAACCCTTTATTCGCTAAATCAGATTGTACGTAGGCGCCACTTCTAATCTTTAAAATTTATAGTATGCTGTGTAATACCGGTACTGAGATAATTTCAAAGCAGCGGTTTTAAGGAAAGATTCTAGGAGGTACAGAGTTACAGAGGTTGAAGAAGCTTCTTAGGTTGGGTGGTTTTAAAGATTCGTTCATTGCATTAGCCTAGTTCTATGTTACCTTGTTATAACCAGAGTTGTATAAGAATGCAATCATCTTAAATTCTACTCAATTGTCGAATGCTTTGTTAACAAGCCGAAAGTCAGCTTTGTCAGCGACTATAGACCGCCGTATTGGTCGAAGGTTTTTGATTGATTACTGTCACAGTAGACTCAAGTACGTTTTTCAGATGACATTTGTGGAGAATTTCGCTCTGAGCTTTGTTTTGCGCCCTCGACTTCTCAAAGGCTTTTGATAATGTATATGGCAACATCCCTTGCCGGAAACTGAAGCATTTGTTTGATTTTAGTCAGAAGATGACAAAGCTTGTTGTAAATGGGAAGCTCTTGACTCTAAAATTACTAACTCAAGGTGTGCCTCAGGGATCAATACTGAGACCAATCTTATTCTGAATTTTTTTTAGCTGTTAAAATTCATTTATACTAGTGCAGACGATGTTAAAATAAATGAGCTTATGTCACGTCTAAGCGAAACTTTGGCAGCCCCCAACGAGTGGCCAGTAAACGTAACAAATTCCAAGTTCATACCTCTTTCCAACGAACCTATCAATGATAATGCGGTTCCGGATATTGGCGTTTTTGGCAACAAGTTAGATTTTTAAGATTTGATTGGTTTTGTAGTTAACCGTATTGCATGTCCGACTTTAACCACATCAACAGGGTAATAGGCATCTATGGAATTCTGCTTTTCAGCGTTAGAAGACTCCCCAACTGATAAATGATAAAGCTTCCAAATTCCATTATAAATTTATCCAACATAATTTTTTTTCGAAAACTGGAGCTCTCTCGATTTCGCAGGAAACTTGACCTAAGCATACCTTGCCTGAGATATTTCAACTCATCTAGATTGTGTGGCCTCCATGTTACAGGGTTACGGAACCCTGCCCGTTAAGAATCAAACGAAAAATTTTGAAACCTCGATATTCGATCACTTTTTATTATGCTGGGTGACATGAGGATACATTTCGACAAGATTGATTAAACTGATCTTATCAAGGAATTCGATGTTTCTGGCTTGATGCATGAGAGACAGGAGGCTAATGCTTAGGTTATTTTAAGCCTTCCTCTGGGTATACCACAGCGATTAATTTTCGGTTCTTTTTTATTCTGCATTCGTATTGATGATTTTAAAAACAAAGTATGATACGGTCGCTTTACTGCCGCATATTTTCAGGCAGTAACCATGTTAATAAATGATGGGCTTCGAAAGATTAGGGTACCTTCATTTCTTACATCATTAAAAACAAGATTAGTTCAGATTTTTTAAGGGGTACCTATTGAATTGATTTTGATTTCTAATCAACGCAAATTCAATTTAACATTTTTGTCAGATTTGTTCATAGATTGCGTTGATGTCATTATTTTCATGATTGAGTTTCGAGATTTTAAAAACATAAGTGCGGTATGCTTCTCCTGAAATAAAAAAAATCGCTGTTATTTCAACGGATTTAAGACGGTTTTCTTAAAAGGGTAGAACCGCAGTCCATATGATGTCGGCGATGTCGTCTATGCGGGCTCTATAAACAGATTTTTTTTTGCGTAAAAATTTAACCTAAGGGACCTTAACTAACGTAGTTCAGCCACGCACTCGAAAAACTACGACCTGATACAAGGAGGAATAGACGAAGAAGTTGATCTTGAAACGAGATTCCGTCGTCGTCCTCACCGTCGTTGAACCACACGAGGCATCCATAGACGAGTTTCTGGCTATAAAACAGTCTCTTTGTTTGGGCAATAGCGACCTTGGCTCCGGTGAGATCAGCATCTTTATTTTTGTTGAAATATAGAAACTGTTCTAGCCAAATTCCAAGATATCGGACTTCACTTTGACTCGCCAGTGGCTGTCCGTCCGGTCGCACAATTAACAGCCTTAGCCAATTCTTTATGGTATCCCTAGAGGCCCCAGACAACGGTGCCCTTAACAATAAAATGTCGTATTTCTGAAAGTTCCGTCAATTCCCATCGATTTCTTCTTTGATCCGCTGATCCGAGTCTTAATAAGAACAATAAGCTGGAGATTTATTGGCATTTTTACCTGAGGGTAAAATCCTTTTAGTGATTGGAAACTCTCCGATAGTTATGACTGTCATGAAAAAGCAATACACTCTCACATATGGTGAAGCTAGACCTTGACATCCAAATCCATTATCACAATAAACAAGCTTCCTGATCAATTTATAGCCACCACTGTCCCCCAATTTTAATGCCAAAATGTAAATGCTCGTCAGTTTTTGTCACGACTTATAGTCCACCAAAAATGTAGGTTAAACGAAGCAGACTACATCGAACGGATATGCCACTTAAGTCTGAAATTTATGAAGGTACCACACACGACGACAGCGGCTTTAAGTCAATTCGCAATCGGCCACATTTCAACGGCCAATTTGGTCAAACACATTAATTTTCTGCGCGATCATTTCGCTGCCATACATTTGCATATATGTTAATGTTAATGTCCTCGACTTGGATATCGCATTCGTCTTATATAGATACATACATTTGCCGCTGAAATGAAGAAATATAGTCTGGATGGCCGTAAGCGCGACAACGATAACGTCAGGCATATCATTACCACCCACCCATGGTCTTGTTGCATGGAGACACAAAGGTGACACTGACAGTGACAACTGATGGACGGACAGAGACTCAGATGGCAGCTGAGACTTAAATGGCTCGTGCCAAGCAATGAACCTTTTGTGGAGAATGAGAAATGCATTTTACCGATGCGACGACGTTTGCACTTTGAGCCAAATTGCAGTGCAGTGACCGAGCAGAGTCTTGTCACGAACAAGGCTTCATTTTCTAATAGTCCCCATTGACAGAAATGAATTGGCAAAAATGTCATCTTGAGCCATCATAACGTGGACACTGTGCGTGTCTTCAAATGAAGTGGTTTCTTCTAATTTGGTGCGCTTTCAAGTCCGAGGATTGTGGCGCGTTTCCGCTTTTGAAACCTTAAGCCATCTAAGACGCGTTACGTCAGCTTGAAGTCTGAGTAGGCAGCGCTGCTTTTGAATTATAATTACATGCAAGTGTCGTGATGATATAAAATGTTTTGCTTTTTAAGACAAACAAACTACTTAAGCTTCTGGCTATCGCAACATCGATCTGGATGCACACACTTAGCGACCGCGCGAAGTGCATTGGATCACTCGATTAGGAGTGCTGTTTGGGGAACGCTGTCGTAGACGCGTCGGCCTTGTGGCGTGCTTATTCGCGCACCTACGCTCAGTTTTCCTGTTCACTACTACTTTGCACACACACTCAATGTTGAGCGGGTTAAGAACACACAAAATAGTGGCAGCTCCGAAGAGGCCTTAAGCTCAAGCGCAAACATTTCGTGTGGATGTGTGGACGAGGCTTGAAGCTGAGGTGGCGTAATGCTTGTTTTTTCTCGGTTAAGAATCTTTAATCTTGACGCAGAGTTTGTAATATTTTGGACATTTGGATAGGCTCCTGACATTTCGGTTTGCGATACATGCGTGGGATTGCAGTCATCCGTGTTGACATACACGATAAATTTGTTTAAGATAAGTGTGATGGCGTTGCGACACGACACGCTGTTTGCGCATGTAGTTATGAATGAGTGCCGCGGAGAGGAACATCTTAACTAACAAATTGATTTAAGAGGTTTATCTCGAAGAATCGTGAAAGGAATTTGGGCCAATGCGTGAGAAATTTTTACTGGTTACGATGAGTTGGGAAATCATCGTGCAGAGCCGTGCTAGATTTCATTATTTAGATTCTGAACACGATTCAAGTTATCTGTAAATTAACTGCAGCATATAAGTTTGATTATTAATTGGATGAGGGACAGCATATTTGGAATTTTTCAACTGCGACTTTTTATTCTAAATAAATTCTCAACTTTAATTTTCTGCTTTCACAAGTTGTCTCGGGGTTTCATTGTCGGTACAGTTTATGTCAATTAACGTGCTCGATAGTCTTCTAGTTTTTCACCTCAAAGCTTGCTTCCTTTACATGACCAATTTATGCACATTTTCAAAAATTTCGAAATTAACGTGAAATGTGATTTTATTAAGAAACAAGTTATGATAGAAACAGGTTGAAACGTTGACAGTGTTTACCAACGCAGTCAAGACCATCAAATACATTAACTATGATTTTTTTTTGTTACCGAATCCGTTGAAAGTGCATCTATGCAGAGGTCTATGATCGGTTGAGTACGCAAAACAAATAAACAAATTCATTTTCCCATTTATAATGTTTAAGTTTAAATATTGATTATTATCAAAAGTGGTTTTAGCGTTTTTCAAAGTATTCTCCAGCATGATTTATACACTTCTGCATGCGCTCAAACCAATTGTCGAAACACTTTTTTCACTCCTATTGAGACACTACCAAAACATGGTTTTTGAACGCTTCAACAGCATGTTCTGGTGACGAAAATCGTTGACCACGCATTTTTTTCTTGATGTGCAGGAATAAAAAGAAGTCATTCGGTGCCAAGTCAGGGCTGTACTGCGGATGACTCATCAATTTGACGTTTTGGCCGGTCAAAAAGGCGCTGGTTTGAGCCGATTTGTGAGAGCTCGCATTGTCATGGTGAACAATGATTCGTCTTCTCTTGTTGGTTTTTCGAATTTCTCCGAAGACTTCAGGCAAACAAATTGTGATGTACCACTCAGAATTGACCGTCCTACGTTGCTCAAGCGGAATAGTCGCCACATGACCAGTTTTGCCGAAGAAACAGGCGACCATTTGCTTCGAAGTGCTTCTTTCACGAACAACTTTTGTTGCATTTTTTTCCAAAAATTTATTTTAATTTTTTAAGTTTTCGTACTAAATTAATTTATTCATTTAAATATGTATATACACGTAAATAACTTTCCACCTAAGTTAGGTTAGGTAAAAGAGCTTCTGGATTGATATTTAAACAAAATTCAATCTTGTGGAAGTTTCCTTTTGCAAATATTTGTGAGCCAAGGCCCACAACCTTGAATGAATGATGATGGTTCATTAAGAGATGCTAAATTGCATATATCAATATCCTCTTTCCTGCAGTATTACTATCAGATGTTGACATAATGTAATTTGATCTGGAAATTTCATTGACATCGAAGCACCTCTTTTACGTGCAACGTATCTTTTTGGTACTCTAGTATATATAGTATAATATGTGTCATTTAATTTTACTTTCGCTTGTGCTACATTTCGTTGACATGTAACAATTCCTTTTTCATAAGATGAAAAAAAAAATTCAATCACCGATGATAATGTATGAAAGTAGCCTTCAATAAGTTTTGGTTGCACAGGCTGACTTCGTTGACAATAATAACGTTCATTATGTTAAGTTATGTTATATTGTTATCTCTCTTTTCCACACATAATTATTCTTTATGTTGGATCCGCTCTAAAACCGAATTGTTTATTGGAATAATACTTTTGCCCTCAATCGACCTAGTTAAGGCTCCATTGATCATCTTTTTAAATATTTTGCTGATGTTTGGAAGAAGATCTGTCTTCCTTCGTCAACCTTCCAATGGGCCGGATAATGTGTATTATTCCGTAGATTGTTAAACAGGGTAGTGAAAATGTGTAGCGCTCTTAAGGGGAGATGTTCCGTCGATATCCACAAACACTGACTTCCCAGAGCGCCAAAGACAACTTGGAGATCTTACTTCGAAACAGGGGATGCATCCTTTCATCGGTGATGACATTTTTTGTCAAATTTTTACGAGTACTCAATGTCACTTCGAAGCTTAATTTTGGGTACTAGAGCGCGATTTTCTAAGATTTGTGTTCTTCTTCCTATCAAAAGAATTCGGAGGGCTTAAAACACTGAAGATCCTGCTTTTTTCCGCAATATTTTAGTAATTTCGTAACAAATGGTCTGCAGCTCTTGATGCTTCTGAAATGCAATATTTTAAGATGTAGCATGATCGAAAAACACAGTCACTTATAAAACTACATATAGAGGACTATGAGACCGAAAGATCTCACTGCAGAACAGAATCTGCCTTAGGCTTTCCAGTAAATGGCCGAAGCTTTCCTTAAAAGAGGACAACCTATGGCTGTGGCACTATTCCCTCTCGGGTACTTCAAGAGACACTTCAGCCGCTAAGCCCCTATGCGACAAAATTCTCGAGATTTTGCCAATCGCTCTTAAAGGACGAGCAACTATTCGTAGGTCCCTTAAAATCAAATTAAATTTGCGTTTGATGAAACGCAGAGAACTTCTTTTAACTTGGTTTGGTTTATTTGACTAATAAAGTGTCCACCCTCGTAGTAGAGTTTGGGGGGGTCAGAAAATGGTTTCCATTATTTTTCGTTTGAATAATTAAAATCAATAAAATATAGTTGGAACTGGAGATTACCCATGACAGAGTATCTCGAAGTGTTTAGTGAAACCGATGGGGAATACGGGGCTTAGAAATCTCACTCTGGACACCGTCTTAGGGCTTTTCCGGTTGTGCTCTTAAAAAGCCTTGAGTTCGGACCCAACTGTGACTGAACTTATTGCTTCGTGGACAAAAGTTTCCAAGTAAAATGTAAGTTTGCGCCAATGGAATATTAAAGGAGGTGCATGATGATCATTTTAAAATAATGGGTTTTGATACGCAATGAAGGCGAAACATCAAGCGTAGGTTTGAATCATTTTTGAAATCTGCAAAAGCCCGTTTTCACCTCCTGCAGTGGACGTATTTTCCCATGCACTGATCTGCAAATGAAATCAGTTTTCAAATTCAGGCAAAGCAGAGAGATTAAGTGAATAAACTATTTACAATGGATGCATGTTGGACTTTTAAAATGATGCAAACCAATAACGACAATTCCATGAATTCCAGTAAAAGAACAAAATTTTTTATTATTCCGTGGAATATAAAATGTTTTAGCACGTTTTTTTTAAGCTAAACACCGAGTGGCTGTTCTTTATACATTTATTTTATTTTCGTAAAAAAAAACATTTTCATAGCGTTTCTGACCCATTTTTTCTCTTCTCTTCTTTTCAGAAAACAAATTTTTCTAAAGGATACTAAAAAAAAAAAACAACTTTAAAAAAAAAAGTGGTAAGCAACCTTTTATTTATTTATTTATCTGTGCAAAAAAAAACCTTCACATTCGTCTATGATCTTCTGCCGCCAAATTTTAAACATGAAAATCGCGTTTTGCTTTTATTTTTTATTTGCATCTCAGACTACAGCGAGGACATATAAAAATTGTTTGCTTGAATATTTAAATATTTCAAATTTCACGACTGCAAAAAATAGTGTGTAGAGCGTTTCTAGTGCGAACTAAAAATAGACAATTTCCTTGAGCTTGCCAAGTGTTTGCAAAACTTTTACTTTTTCAAAAAAAAGAAAACACAAAAATAGACGCAATTCGTTTCCATAAACATCCGTATAGATATATTTTTTTTCATTTTCAATAAAATTTGTACATTTTCAATTGCAAAATGTATCTATTCGGAAATAATTTGTGTGTGTTGTAATAAAATCTGATGGCTGCGCACAAAGTCGGTCAAAGTGTTTTCCAGTAATTGTAGCCAGCCACTGGCAAGGCTAGAAACCAGCAAAAGAATCTAGATACTCGTACATCTCGCTACAGATTGCTTTTAAATGAACTCCAGCAACAGATGTACGACACATGTTGGATTAGATAAAATTGTTGTTGTTGTTTTTTTGTTTTTTTTTTTATTATAAAAATCGCGGAAGAGCATTTGAAACGAGTTCCTTCTCATTCACATCCACAACAAACAGCTCCGTTCGGGTAGTAATTAAGATAAAGGTCAGTAATTACAAGTTAAAGGATTGAACTCTTCGATCTGCGCCCACGACGCGAGGCGACGTTAGCTTGAAAGATAAATTCTGCCAGATCACGCGAACGGAAGAGACGCGTTCGATTTTGTGGCATCCCAGTTTTTTTTTCTTCTTTCTTTTTTCATTTCAATATTTTGCGTTGGATTGGAATTTTTATTGAATCCATTTTTTTTTCGTTTTTTGATCTTCGAATGGTAAAAAAAAACGATGGTGTATTGAAAAATGGAACTCAATTGTACAAGTGAACGAATTTTAAATGAAAGTCAAGTGATTTGGAATTGGACTTGGAAAAGGCATTAAGTTTTACGAGTTACGCACTTAAATAGAAAATGAAAATGATTTCGAAAAAGTCTATAAGGAAATGCTGGTTTACATTAGGGTGACCAGGCTATTTTTTTTTATTTTAATTTAGCTCATCTAAAATACTATAAATAAAAATTAATTATTATCTCTCCGTGTTGGACGGTGGAAAGTTATTTCATAGAGAACTAATGATGATCGTTTATGATGTAAAATTATGCGGAATTGTGACCAGAGTCTTGAGCTGTAGGTACATATATGACCGAATGTTCTATAACTACGATAACGACCCCAGTTTGAGATTATCTGTTACCAATGCAAGACACTCTTCAAGTATTCTTGATGTACGAATGTTCTAGGTAGTCAATATGTACTCGCACCACTTCTTAGTTGGATTCAAAATTGTGGTTTTCCGGACTCTAAGAAATCTGAAAACCCGCCATGAAGAGTTTTAACATAAAGCGTTTTTCAATAAGAGCGCCACAAAAGTTTTTTTTTAAATAAAACAAAAACGGTTTTGGATATCAATGAAATGCTTTATTCATGTGAAAGTACGTTTGATGCCATTATGTATGGCACTCGATCTCTTTTGCATGGCCACCACGGGCACGCTTGCAGAAGTCCAGACGCTGAACCCTATTTTCGACGGTTTTCAAGCATAAATCGATACTGCTGCAATTTCACGTTCGATATTCGAACGAAGTTCATCAATCGTCGCTGGCTTGTTGGCATAGACCATAGACTTGACGTAGTCCCACAGGAAATAGTCTAACGGCGTCAAATCGCACGACCGACTTGGTTTCCAATAAATTGATTGTGACATTCGCTGTGTGGCTTGTGGCGCCATCCTGTTGCAACCACATGTCCTCCAAGTCCTTATCATCCAATTGGGGCCAAAAATATTCGGTTATCATTGAACGGTAGCGATCCCCATTCACAGTAACGTGCTGGTCTTGATCATCACGGAAGAAGAACGGCCCAATGACGCCGCCGGCCCATAAACCACACCAAAACGTAATTTTTTCGGGATGCAATGATGACTCATGGAGTACGTGTCGATTGCTGCCTGACCAATACCGCATATTTTGTTTATTGACGGAGCCATTCAGCCAGAAATGAGCCTCATCGCTGAAGATGATTTTTCGATGAAAATCCAAATCATTTTCAAGTTGTTGCTTAGCCCAATTCACGAACATGCGACGCGTTCTGGTGGTCAAGCGGCTTCAGTTCTTGCGTCAATTTAATCTTGTTAGGATGTAGGCCAAGATCTTTTCGCTAAATTCGCCACAACGACGTCACAGAGATGCGCAACGCTTGAGAACAACGTGTGAGAGACACATTTGGGTTTTCTGCAACTGAAGCCTCAGCGGCAGTAATATTCTCGACACTACGGGCACTTCTTTGTCTCACTGGCACGGGAACATTTTGTACTATGCCTGTGGATTCAAATTTTCCCCTGGACGCTCAATTGTTGATCTGCTAGGACGATTATGACGACCATAAATTGGACGTAGCACTCTTAACGTTGAGGCCACTGACTCCGAATTTCGGTAGTAAATTTTAATAATTTCGACTCGTTGTTGGCTCGTATATCTTTCCATCATAAAATGGCAAACCTTACTGAAGAGAAAGTCAAAAGAATGGCAAGAAATATTGCGTCGTTTGCTGTCCCTGTCGCTCTACTTTTGTACCGTCCCTGTTGAAAAACCCTTTACTTGGGCTGCAATCACGATCGTTTATCCCAATTGGATTGAAGAATACGAGAGTAGTGCGGCCATAAAGATCTTTTGAAACTCCATTTTTGAGTCCAGAATTTAAGTAAGAATGTTGATAGATTTCCTAAATGGGATTTTTTGAAAGTCTTTCCCTGTTATAGAAGTTTTGTTTTTCATTCTGAATCTTTTTCGGGCAAGGCTTGGGCATTCAGTCAGTATGTGTTCCATAGCCTGGCCACAGTGCCCACAAATTAATGTTTTGTAAAAGCTCATTTTATGGAGTTTATGGAAGGGCATTTGATTTGCATTATTGAATCAACGAAAGTTCATTTTTTTGACTCCTCAGAAAAAGAAAGTTTTTGTCGACCGAAACCGGGCCATTTACTTCATCGAATTTTCAAAGGTATTGGCACTATCGCAAGATACTCCGAGAAATTGGAACACTCACATAAACGATGATGCAAAGTTGTAGTTAAAGCTTAACTGCTTCGCGTATGAAATAAAATTTTTCAAGGATGTAGAAACGTTACTAATCAGAATTGTGTGTCCGAATAATTTTGCAGTGATGAATAAGTGTCCCCAAAAAATTTCAACAAAAGCCTTTTAAATCAGAAGAAGTAACAGACTTTTCGAAAATTCAAAAATCGAAAAAAAACGTAAACTGAACTGAAGCCAACGTACGGACAGGCCAGCCTAAATTAGGTCAGCCAGTTTTATCTGTCTCTTAGGAGATGATGGCAACCCTAATATAATGCATTTCCACAGAACGGGGATGAGGATGAGGAAAAGATGGATTTTTTGTTTGCCTTTTTTACATGGGACTTCATCATGACATACCGTGGTGACGTCAGTCAGATAACTATCACTCTTTGACGTTTTTGGACAAAAAGGGCTTAACATTGAGTCTGCTTTAAAGGGCACCCCCTTCCAAAAGGCGTTGCGGTGGTTCCATTATGCTGAAAGAATGTCTCTGTTCAAATTTTGATAGCTTATCGAATAAACAAATATTATAAGACCGCACCCTACCTTCGGGTCTTTCGATTTACAGACAGGGTATTCCCATTTATGCAGGGTAAAGTTTCAAAACATTTCGTCGATGGCACTTGAGCCAGAATGAATAAAAATAAGCTGTTTTGGAAAAAGCTTGGTAAAGAGTTGAAAAACGGCTGAAAGGCACACATTTAGAGGTCCTGAAAGAAGCCTGAAAATCAATACAATTGGAAATATCAAGACTATGATCGATAGAATCAAAGTGGCCAAAGTGGTGCAAGAGTGAGGTGGATTTTTCTAACTCTGTTCTATCATCCAAGTCTAGGTTCCTCTAATTCAAACGTCAAAGAGTGATAGTTATCTATCCACCATAATGAATTATTTATTGAAATCAAAATGTATAGTTATTTGGATGTTAAGGTCAGTAATATTGAAAAACATACAATTTTATGAAAGCTAACTTTCTTGAGCTAAATAATTTTTTCAATAATATTAAGTGGGGCAATGAATTAAATCACCCCAATTTACATCACACGTACAAACGTTTCGTTGAAAAACTTAGTCATGGCTTCGCAAATTTTGTTCCTCAATATTCTAACCACAGAACAACCAAGCCTCCTTGGTATAATAATCAGTTAACAAATTTAAAGAACTTGAAAAACAAAGCTTTTAAAAAATATAAAAAATCGAATAATCCGACCGATTATGTCAAGTTTAGTAAATTACGTAAAGATTTTATTGTTCTTAGTAAGTCTCTCTACAGGGGATATATCATGAATACTGAACGCAATATTAAATGCAACAGCAAATCGTTTTGGCATTATATAAATTCAAAAAGGAAGACCATAGGAATTCCTCATGCAATGCATTTTAAGGACGTTGAATCATTTGACGTTGAGTCTTCCCTTGAACTTTTTTCAAACTTTTTTGAATCTGTTTATTCAATCCCGAGTACAGGTAGTAACTCAGGAACTGACTGTCTTAATGGCATCAGTGTAGGGTCACTCCAACTGAGTTATGAAGAAGTTTACTTGGCTCTTCAATCTGTGAATCCTAATCCCAACTGTGGTGCTGATGGTATACCAAGAGTGGTTCTAAGGTACTGCTGCAGCTCCCTCTGTACTCCGTTGCTCAATATTTTTAATCGTTCTCTGTCTGAAGGTGTATTTCTTGACGAATGGAAGGTATCGTACTTGGTCCCTGTTCATAAGTCTGGCTCCAAAAATAACGTGGAGAATTATAGAGGTATCAGCAAACTCTCAGCGATTCCCAAAGTTTTTGAAAGCATAGTCGAAAATAGACTCAAGTTTCTTATAAAGGAGACCATATCTGAAGCTCAACATGGATTTGTATCCGGTCGATCCACTACTACAAATCTGGCGTTTTTCTCATCATATGTCATTAATGCGATTGAGAATAAATCGCAAGTTGATTCAATCTATACTGATTTTAGCAAAGCGTTCGATTCAGTAAGCCATGCTGTTCTGATTAAAAAGCTGGAAGCTTTCGGATTTCACTCTGAGTTCTTAAGTTGGATAACTTCGTTTGTCACTGGTCGTACTCAACGAGTGAAAATTGGGGCATACCTGTCCAGGATAATCGAATGTACCTCAGGTGTACCTCAAGGGTGCCATTTAGCCCCACCGCTTTTTATAATTTTTATTAATGATATTGTAAGTGTTATTAAACATAGCCAGTGTCTACTATACGCCGATGATTTGAAATTGTTTTCAGTTATCAAGAGTGTGGATGACTGTCATCTACTACAGGTAGATCTTAATCGCGTTCTGGGTTGGTGTAACACTAACATTTTAAAACTCAATATTAAAAAATGCAATGTAATCTATTTTTCCAGATCGACTTCTTTAATTGATTTCAACTATTCCATTGACTCTATGCCTTTGAATAGAGTTAGCAAAATCAAAGACCTTGGTTTTACGATTGATAATTTTTTTTCATTTAAAAACCACATTGAACTTACAGTCGCAAGGGCCAATTTAGTAATTGGATTTATCAAGCGTAATGGTAAAGATTTCAAGGACCCATATGCGCTATTGTCCCTATATACATCTCTTGTTAGATCTATTCTAGAGTACGCGGCTGTTGTTTGGAATCCCTTTAATGTAACCTTCTCCGACCGCATTGAGAAAATCCAAAGGCGCTTCATGAAGTTCATTTCCTACAAGTTGCGTTGGAACTTCCATCCAAATAGGGCTAGATGTCAGTTACTAGGAATCAAATCCTTAAAATCTAGACGTTCGATTCTTGATGTAATGTTTGTGAGAGACTTACTTTGTAACCATATTAAATCTCCTGTTCTTTTGTCGTTAATACCTATATATGCTCCAGCACGGTCGCTGAGAATTCGAGATCTGCTATTTGAACAAAATCACAGGACCAATTATGGTCGTAATGAGCCTATTTCAAGAGCCATTTTAGCTTTCAACGAAGCTTATACTATATGTACATAGACCTAGCTGATAGTAGAGATATATTTAAAACTTACTTATTTTATATTTTGAGCAAAAACAAATTGTTAACATCTGTTAGTTATTTTGTTACTTGTAGATCAAATTAATAAATAAAATAAAAAAAAATAAAAAATAAAAAAATAATTCGGTCCTTTGTCTAGACATACACAGTGTAGAGAAAGTTAGTTTTATACAATCTTCTCCATGAGAATGTTCTCTCCTTTACCTCGTGGACGAATTGAAAATTAGAATAAAAATTTGTCTTCAAAAATGTTCAAAGAGATTCAGATTTCAGCGCCGGTCCTAATTTCCATAACTAATGAACTTTTCCCAGAACCGTGGGTCAAACAAATTGGTTAACAAGTGCTCCACGCCGACATTGCAAACCAATTTGACAAATATTTACCACCCTTGTTAATCAGTTGATGTGAGTATGTGACCTGCTTATGGAACCGCTCTCCAAGCATCCACTGCCATCCCTGAACTCGCGTTAGCATTGGAATCCCATTATTCAACGATGCCCCTTTTGCAGCGCATCCTCACAGACAACAAATAAACAAAACCAAACTGAAGATTGTTTGTTTTGACGTTGCTGCTCTTCCGCAAACGCATTCTAATTCTCCCCTAGAACCGCCATCCTCCTCACACATGACCAAACTATGTCGGGAAAGGCTGCGCAGTCATAATGAATTGATTCCTCCACTAATGGCCTAAATTTGTTTGTGCGGACGTGTGCAGGCATTCGCCTCAAATTGATTTGGTGAAGGGACAGACTTCTTGGGCCTGCTAAAGCTCCAGAGATAAGTTTTCGGCAAGACAATCAAATTGAGTCACGGCGACAGCGGCGGCATCGGGTTGTGTCTAGTGTGGACCATTTGGGCAAGTTCGCTGGACTGGAACCAAAAATGGGACAACATAATTGGTTACATATTGACGAACCTCGTGCAATTATGGGAAACTCTTTGATGTGAAGGAGTTAGAGGCGGATCGATGGTGGTGGTGGTGGTGTAGCAGCTCGTTACGTTGATCTAATCGATTTATCGGGCTTACGTAATATGCGCTGCGCGACATGCGCACACGTTAACGCTGATGATAGGTGGATGTAAAAGTCACTTGCGCCATAAAAGGCTAGATGGCGCGGCGTGCTTTGCTTCAAATATCTTATTTAGAAATTTTTAGCGTAAAAGCGTTTAAAATTGCTCTCGTCTTTTGGATGATTTTTTATTTGCAAACAAGTCTGGGATAATTGGATTAAAGGTTAATAATAATTGGAAAAACGGTTCGGCTACAAGTGGGGTGGCCAGGGGGAGTGTGTGCCTCGATCTATAAAACGTTGAGTCATTACTTAGCAAATGGTGCACGATCAATTGGCGTCACATTCAATTAGCTGGAGTTTTACCTTATACGAGTAGTTTGGTGATGTAGAGGTCCAATCGTTTGAACGTCGTGGCAGTTTTAATTGGTTTTCTTCTCTAGCGGAACGATATAAAAAAAAAATCGGTGGATAAAGACGGAAAGCTTTATTTATGTTAAAAGACATTAAACCTACTTAACTTAAAAATACCTTAAATGTCAATCAGTTCCTACGAAGTAGTGTAGACACGTCTTTAAAAAAAAAAAGAGAATACGCTTTTCCCTTTAGCTGCAGATTTAATGCCACTAACGCCACTCCTTCCAAAGGTCATTGAAACACAGCTTAATTGTAAGCTGACGAAGTATCAGCAGAATAGTTTTCGAAGCAAACAGTCCACTGGCACATCGCAGCGAAAAGTGCAACGACCCTTTGCATTTTTCTGGTGGAAAAGAAAAGATTACTGAATTTGAATTTAACAGAATTTGGTAACTGTCTGTCGGACTGTCCAATTCACGAAGTACAGAACCTTCTCAACTCTACAATTGACCAAAGTAAAATTGGTGTGCCGCAGGGCTCCACTTTGTCTATTACATCTCATCGAATATTCTCCTTCGCCGGTGACAGAACCATTCGTTCTCAGATTCAAGTCACTTAACTTGGACACTGTGGAACTTTTCCGTAAAGAGCGGAATCGATTGTCCCCAAAACGAATTCTGTCTGAAGTCATTAAACCTTCATGAATGACACTTAATTCGTGAAAGCCGAAATGTTTTCCATTCTCAAAAATAGGAATAAATGGTCCCTCAAACGCTGCAATAAAGTCCTTTATATCGGCAAGATTATCCTGGGTTTGAAAAACTTATCAGAGGCACTTTATCGCTCCTTGTGAAAACAGCACTCAGCACCGTGAACTGGTCCCTTGAATTCCACCCCTTTAACATTTTCACCGTAAAACTCCACTCACCAGGAATGTTTACGAGGTTGCGATTAAGTCCAATTCCGGCGTACAGTAAAGTTTAGGAACACATTTTTAAGCGGTTTAACACGGATGAGGAACGCTTTTCTCGGATCAGTATATCCTAGTCAATATCCACTTGTACAACCCATGCCGCATTGGCAATGAGACTGCGACCTGAAGAGGTCTATTGTATCGAAGGGTTGGAATGAAGCCAGAAGTGGATCTCTTTTGTTACACTGAAGTTAGTAAATCGCTGTGAAATAGTGTCGGACATTCACATGAAATGTGTTCGAATGTTTCATCCTCTTCCAGGCACAGTCGACATGCCTTATCGTGGAACAGGTTCATTTTGTTAAGGTGGGACTTCAGCCCGCAGTGGCCAACAAGAAAACTCGTTAGCTTTCTTATACTTTCCTTGTTGGAAATGAAGGAAAAATGGATTGCTTAAGACGTTTTCTATTGATCCAGTAGTCTAGGCGATGATTGTTTTCCTATTCATTAATCAGCGTTCTGGACCTCTGACAGCAGTTTTCGAGTCAGCACTGGCGAGCTCATCTTCAGATTCGTTTCTTGCAATCCCCTTGTGTCCAGGGACCAGTCCAGCTTCACTTTGTTGTGTCTGGCAAGTGATTGCAGTGCACCTTAGCAATATTTGACAGTTTTGGAGTCCATTAGGTTGAATGATAATGCCCTAAGTGCTGCCTGGCTGTCTGAAAATAGAAATTGATTTAAGCGCCTTTGATACCCTTGAGGAGATTGTGTCTTGCGTAGAACTCAAAATAAACCTCAGCATTAACCTATTGATACAGAGATCCTTGTAATGGGTTTAAAGACTCTAGCTCCAAAAAGGATTTTGCAATTTATTAACCGTTGACTGTTGGAGAGTTTTTGGCCACTTAACGATGGCCGCCAACGATATCATACTCGTTAAAAGCTACAGAAGTTCAGAAACAACCCGTGTCAGTGTCTGTAATTGTTAGAGCATCCGTGACCGCACAAGAAAACTCGGCATTCATTGCTTTGTATTTGTTGAAGATGACGTTTTGACTGACAGGGGAAGCTCGGTTATGGATGAGGAGGTGGATCTTTTAGGTCGCTTCCTACTTCAACGTACAACACCTGATTGAGGAGGGATGAAGCCACCAAATGATAGATAGATAGAATGACATTCTCACTAACTTACTTCCATAGCTCGAAAGTCTAGCTCAGGTTCAGCCCTCAACTAACAAGTCTCTTCAGCCAACACGATAATTTGTCAGCTGGATCGATCCAATTGCGTAGAATGAGTTGGTTGAGGTCATTTTTGACCGACTCCCATTTACTTAATAGTCTGCTCCGATTTGCTCTCGTTATATGTATTAAAAGACTTCTTGGGCACCAGTGTGCCCTTATGTCGCTTGTGGTTGGCCATTGCATATTAGCTTCCTTCGGCCAGTCGCTCAGTGTAGTCTTTTGCTACCATTAGAGTGCTTAGGTGACCATTGCTTATCCTCCTTTTGGTTAGTTGGTTCAAGTATTGGATAGTTTAACTCGAGCTGCTTCTTATAAGTGTTTTCAGTCGACTTTGGCGCTAGTTAGACTGTCTTGGAATATTCAGATTGCTGAATGTTTTTTTTTTCAAGCAAAGTCTGTAAGTCG
The DNA here is from genome assembly GCA_963555765.1 of Orthonevra nobilis. Classification (NCBI taxonomy): domain Eukaryota; kingdom Metazoa; phylum Arthropoda; class Insecta; order Diptera; family Syrphidae; genus Orthonevra; species Orthonevra nobilis. The sequence goes on along the minus strand of OY743227.1, from coordinate 9,561,373 downwards.
GAAGTCAGATCCCATTATCTGTTGCTGTTTCATAGAGATGTACGCGTGCGATTTTCATACCATATTGTTGACATATGTTATGTTGTTCTTTTCTTTTCTTAAACTCAATTTTTTTTTATTTCAATTCAAAGCATTTTTATTTAATTCATTAATTTTCCTTACATGCTTGACAAAAACGCTTAAAGCTAGCTTAATTAACTTATTTAATTATGAACTAACTTACTGGCCCTAGACGGGCGCTCTAAACTAAACCTAATAAATTAAGAATATGCCTTTCGACTTAATACTAATTTTGGATTTAAATTTCAACAATTAAATAATAAGAAAACTAAGAAAAAATATAAATTATTAACAAAAACTTAGTAAATGGACTTTTTTATGTTTTTTTTTTTTTTAAACCAGACCTAAATACTATACTACCAACTAGTCTTAAATATAAAATCCTAACCTAACTTAAAACAACATTAAAACTACTTACACTACCATAAACATATGTAAGCCGGCCAAGGCTAACAGGACATGCTTTACAATTTGCCTTAAGGGCAATCAAGTTGAAAACAACAAAAATGACAGAGTTTTACTCGCCGTTAAGCCACCAATAGTGCCGGTATTGCCTTTCGACATCCGCTCTGTCGCGGTCTGATACCGCCCTACTAAACCGAAGAGTCTCCGGTGAGCTACTTGCGACGTCTTGGTCGTAGTTGACTCGCCCGTCCACAGCTTTTCGACCAACGTGGAAGATAAGCGGCACCGCCAATCTAATTTGGACCAGACCTTTTCTATCTAAATAGAGAAACGCTTCAGGGGGAATAAGGCCGTTAAGGCGCACAGTCTCATGGTGCATGTCATTGGAGTAAAAGGCCCCGGAGATCAAGTTGTTGGTCGAAGTCATTGCTCTTGCAATGTGACTTCGAATAAGTTTTATCAGAAAGTTATCCACTCTGATCGGGTTGGCCCCGTTGTACAGGACTTCATTACTATAGAATTTTTTGTGCTCAGACTCTGGAGTTCTATATAGATGGAGGCAAGCCCTAAGGCATCGTCTCTCGAAAACCCGAATCTTTTCCATAAAGCTTGTTCCGACGTTGAACCTAACGGGGCACCCATAGGTAAGGACAGGCCGAATGAGGGCCGTGTAGCAGAAACAATCTCTTTGTCAATGCAAAGGCCGCTTTGGCTCTGGCCAGAGTGTATCTATATGTTTGTTAAAATATAAGTTTGTTAAAATAGAGAACATTCGTCACTTCCTTTTAGCATTTCTTTTGGAGATTGATCTTCAACTTCCAATCATCGCAATATCTCTGAATATTTTCGAAGTCACGTTGCAAAAGACTAACGATGACTTCGATCTTCGGACTTAACCTGTACGCGATCAAGTCATCTGTTTTCTTAAACTCATTTAAGTAGAGCGTTCTCCTAAATAGTTGGCTGTTTTCCAAGCATTCGCAGTTGTCGTTCTGATCGGAAATAGCAGTGTTTTTTTTTTGCCAACGACACTGGCGGCACTTCGCATGGATAGTTGTCTAGAGGTGCTATAGGTGAGCTTGACATCAATGGATATAAGTTCTCTTACCTACGAAAGGTGAAGTTTTTAAACACGTACAAAATTTGTTTAGAGTGTCTCTAATTAAAAAGGGGTTCTCAACCTCAAGACGTCCTTCAGGATTAATGAAAATGGCTTCATAAGTATCGAAGCAGTCGGTGGTCAAGGTTTTTTTCCTATAAATATTTCCCACGCCAAAAATCGCAGGCAATGAATAGCTATACCTATAAATACCTGTTGGCCTAAATACTCGCCAGTCTGTTGTTAAGGTCGGTTTTTTTATCGACAAGTAGCTGCAGATTGTGCTTCCATCAAAACACCAATCGACTTAAATTGGCAATCAAGTTGTAAAAATCTAACAACAAGTTTAAAGTTCAAAACAACAACATTGCTATTTTTTTTTTATAGACGAATAAAAAGCAAAAACTTCTGTGTATTTCCCCCCACCGAGGCCTGTGGCCATATCTGTCCAAAGCTATCATGATGCCCGAAACGGAATGGAAGAAAATAAATTTGATAACATCTCGTACACGCACTTACAACGAGTAGTTAATTACGAAACTTCACAATTAGCCGCGCCTCGGGTAATTTCTCATTTCGCGTCCCACCCACGAGCTGCGTGTATGAATTCCCGCCTGGGCCATCCTTAAACGAATAGTGACCCAAATCCCAGAATGATAATAAAAAAGTTATGTGTGCGCGATCATTATCTAAGATCTGCTTATCACTGATGTGTATCTACCTACCTATAAGCGGCGCACGGTGGTTCTGGTTGTATGGGAGTAGGGAAAAAAAAAGGATTTATTTTTTTTTAAGGAATCTTATCTTTCGTATAACTTTTGAATTTTATGAATTGCATAATAACGATAAAAAAATTGTTTTTTTTTTTGATTTGCGATCAGATAAGCTTCAGAAGAGCTTGAAGGGTAAAAAATAATCAGCACTATGTGCCGTTTTAATACCACAGCTCTGTTACCTTATTTATGATGTTATTTTGGTGTATTTGAGATATCTCTAAATCCAGCCCGAGTTCCTTAATATCCTTAGCAGAAATCTCATTAATTGAGTTGAAGAAGGGTCTACCAAGCGCGCCCGTTATCTGGATCTAGCAAGAGCCGGACAGTCGCAAAAGAATTGTGTTAGGGTCTCCGTCTCAGCTGTGTTTTTGCAGCTGCGACAATGTGAGTTGTGTGGGATACCTAGCTTAATGGCATGATCTCCAATCGGCCAGTGTCCTGTGCAGACCGCCACTAATCTAGCAATATCATGACGGGCTCGCCGAAGGGGATGTTTTGTTTTTGATTGTTTGTATTCCGGCCATATTTTCGTTGATGTTTTTGCACAGTTCGTTAGTCTAGCCCATCTTAGGTTTGCTATTAAGGAAGTTTGAGGATATATTAGCCTTAACTGCTTGTAGTGAGATGATAACCTCACCTGCAAGCGAGCGCTGAAGAGCAGATCCCTTTCTAGCAAGTTCATCGGCATTCTCATTACCTGGGATGGCACTGTGGCCGGGAACCCATATAAGGAAAATGCGCTGACCTTCTAACGACGCTTTTTCAGCTCGGCATTCCTGTACTAATTTTGAATGTGAAGTAAAGGAGGCAATAGCTTTGATGGCTGCTTGACTATCAATGCATATGACAACTTTCTGGCTTGGCAGGATGTTTGGATGTAATTTAATTTGACGACATGCTTCCCGGATTGCAAATAGTTCGGCTTGGAAAACGCTGGAATTGTCGGACAGTCTATAGGCTTTACAGATGTTCAGAGATTCTGAGAACATACCCGCAACGACTCCGCCGCCCATCTTAGAGCCGTCAGTGTAGCTTGTCCAGTTAAAGTCCTTACATATCTGTACACTATTCCATTCCGCTCTTTCTGGGATTAGAGTGTCCAATTCTAGGGACCGTATAGTCCGTTGGTGAAGATACCAGATCTCTCGGTATAAGATCAAGTATAGCGCTATGACCATAGGGTTTTGACGTCCAGCATCCAGGCTCTCTGAGCCTAATGGCGCTGTGAGCAGTAGTGTTTTTAATGTGTAGGTCCAAAGGTAGCAGATGCAGCATTACCGTCAGAGCATCCGACGGAGTCGATGGTAGAGCGCCTGTGGTGCCTATGCATGCAGTTCTCTGTACCTTGTTAAGTTTGATGACATTGAAGTTTTTCATGAGGGCCGGCCACCATACTAGTGATCCGTATGTTAATATCGGGCGAACCACCGCCGTGTACATCCATAGGATCAGCTTTGATTGGAGACCCCATTTTTTTGCCAAAGGTTCTACTGCAGGAGTAAAAAGCTATGCGCGCATTTTTAACTCGCTGATCAACGTTTCGCTTCCAGCTGAGTTTAGGGTCTAAGGTAACGCTTAGGTACTTGGCGCTGGTAGACAGAGAAAGCGATTGTTCGTTCAGACGGAGGAGTGGGAAACTGAAAAACTGAAAAACTAAATGTACTAATAATGCAGCTTTACGAATTGAAAAAGAAAAAAATACAGTGATATGCTTCGCAGTTTTTAAGAAAATTGGTTTTAATAATGGCCATTTTTGCACAAGCTACATGCTCCCTAAAGAAGGGTGTGCGATGTGTACACATCTCATTTCTTCTCAAAGAATTTAAGGTGGCAACTTATCAAGGACCAAAGGATGTTGGCAATTATATTAAGTACAGCCAATGGTAAACTTTTAACAAATTTGAAATTCGAGGCTAAAAAGAATTGTCAGCTTCTAAGACCGCACTTGTCTTGTCGCTTTATCCTTTGTTTCTGTCGCTTGGACATTCCTGACATTGACTTCATTATCACTCTAAGTGTTTCCCACATTACAAGCTTTTGAAGTGATTGCCTGCCAGAATCGTAATCCTCGAATTGGCAAGAAAACATCTTTGTACGTACATATAAAGGTAGTTCATGCTTATGTTTCGACCGCATAGATTTTTGTCTGAAAAGCATTGCATGTGCCCGGTAATCTGATCAACGCAGAACCTTCTGAGGCTGCCTTAAATGCATTGGGTCCTTTTTCTTTGACGAAAGATTGGAAGGTTTAAAAGCACATAGTCGGCTATGATATTTATCTTTCTGCCGAATATGTAGTTGCAGCTCCGGCTTCTTACTTAATCATTGATTCCGACCGCTGAAGAAGCAATAAAATAGATAGGGACGAGTAGAAATTTTCAAAAAGAGTTTACGTTTAGTGCCTTGTTGAAGTAAAGATGCTCCAAAGCTCTGAAATGCGTCAGTTTTGATGCAAGCAGAGAGGCTGTGTTTGAGACTTTTGAGCCAATTTGAAATGCTAAATTTAGGTATACCTTAGGGGTTTGTCTTTGGTCCCATAACGTTTTTCATTTTTATAAACTCTCTCTTCAACAATTTGTAAAGTCAGAGCTTTTGCGTAAGATCTCGATATCGCTTTTGACTCAGACAGCCCTTTGGACCAAGTTGCTAGAGATAGTAATGATTCGTCATTAAGACACATACTCTAAATACAACTTGAAAACGCAGGTAACTCTGGACATCTTTTTCCATGCATGAAAATGTTTTCGTCACACATTCTAGCTATTGGTGCAATTCAAAAGGGGGCTTTTTATCTTCATTTTCATTCGTGTGTGATAAAAATGTATCCTGTGAAACGACCTGTTTCAGGTTGTATTAATTCAAAAATCTCTTTACTTTGACTTTAAAAAGGGTCTACTTTTCAGTAATTCACTCTAAATTGCAGTAACGAAGATACCCCGTCCGAACTATAGTCCAGTTACTGATCGTTCTTCAAAAGGAATTTCCATCCTTCCCTCACAAATTTACTTTTGAATTTTATTTTTCGTAAGTCTTACTTTTTTGGCCTCAGAATTATGTGTTTGAATTTAAGCTGAATAAAAAAAAATCCAGCTTATAAGGCGGACTCAAATTGTAAAAACAATTATTTGTTAAAAATTTCAAAACTTCCGTTTCAAAAGATCTTTTTTAAGATTTTTTTTTTTTGAAAAGTAAAGAACCTTTCGAAACAAAGTGTTGCATTTTTGACATACTTTTTTCAACTTCTTGAACCACTGTACGGTGGCGGCATGATTCATCTCTATGCGCCAGGCAATATCTTCGCCTTCTATTTTCAACAGGTGAGGCGGTATTAAAAAAAAAAGAAGACCCAAATAATCGCGTCTTGTTGTAAAAATAGTCGAGCGTCTTGTGCGTAAACGAGCTTCACACTGTCAAACTCAAGTAAACATTCGGCTGCAGTCGTTCTCGAAGCTTTGTTTACAGGTCTTATCTTATCGCCGCCGCCGGCAATAATGCGCATGCAAAACAAATTAGAGTCAAGACCACCATTTTTATGGCAACGTCAAAACGCACGTTAGCTGTTGAACATACAAGGCATCACCCTGTGCAACTTTGTGGCTTTCCGCAACTGATAAGGCGTGCGCAAAATTTAGCACAGGGGCGAATGTATTTATAAACTGCGCATAGCTTTTTTATGTTAAAAATGCGCGCGCAATTTATTCAAATGAGCCTCTGTGATGCAATACGAGTATAGTCGTATGAAATCTGGCTGATGTCTGAAACGTGTGTTATTCCAAAAACGGTTGCTCATTTGCATCTGAAAGGGATTTCAAATCGATTTCTCGGTTATTTGTCTAAGTAATTGGCGCCACATTTTCGATTTTTGAATTTTATTTATAAACCTTTACGATGCGAGGAGAAATCAATCCGATTCAATCGAGTTGTGGAATAAAAAGACAACAAAAATCAGACGGCTATGAATTTAAAAGCAAACGATGATGAAGGTTAGATTGAAGGGGTTTTTATTGGAGTTTTTTTTTTTTCGTTTCAGCGCTTTGATGTTTGAAATGCTGTGCGTGAAAGTGCATTAAGCAGAAGCCATTAGTGTTTTTCAAAACCTAGAAGATGCTGTGCAACTAGATTTGTCTAATGCATTGCGTGGTATCGGTATGTGGTCATCGTCTTTATTGAATGGCTATTTTTAAACGAGCTGATGCTAGAGGAAGTATCTTGTTGTGAATTTTTTTAATTCAAAAGAAAAAAACATGGACAAAAATTAAAATTGGAATTATAAAAATGTTTGTAAAGCTTCTTGAATCTCAATTGTGCTAACTTTTTACGAAAGAAAACATTTCAAAAAAAAAAAAAATCACAGATGACATACGTTTCCTGTTTGCTTGGATTGAGCCATAAGCATAAACATGGCACAAATCAGTCTGTCAGTCAGTTTGTTGGTAACAAAGCCATAAAATGTTTTAAAATGTTTTTTAATGTGTAAACAGTGTCTATGAAGAAACCTTGTAACGATAAGATTTGTCAACGTTGCTTGACTGAAAAGTAAACACAAAACTCTGTAAAAACAAAATTTTGTATTTTTTAATTAAATTACTTGGCGGAAACGAGAGGAATAAATAAATATTGTTTCTGAATATGTTCCTCAAGAAGAAATGTATCTCTACATATGCATATCGGCGCCGAAAAAGCTTGTCTTATATTGGGAAGTTTGAAAAATGCTAAAGAAAACAGCAACTTTTCTTAACGAGAATCTACGAATCTACATCCACATTATTAGTATTATTATAATTATTATTATTCTTATTATTATTATTATTATAATTATTATTATTATTATTATTATTATTCTTATTATTATTACTATTATTATTATTATTATTATTATTATAATTATTATTATTATTATTATTGTTATTATTATTATTATTATTATTATTATTATCTGTTTCGCGAGACGTCTGAATGTACACAGTCTCACATATGTAAGCAATGAAGGCTTACGGATCAAATACTTCTACTCCAGCTCAGAGTTCTGCGATTGATATTGAAGCTGCACAAATCCACTTCAGCCAAGCTATTCCCATGATAATCATCTTAATGGGTGCGTGCGGTTTTGAGCTCGCAGTCCGCAAAACTGAGATCGTGCCTGTGAAAACATCTCACCTCATAAACACCTCCACGAAAGCTGTGAAGTAACAAGTCCTTCGGGTAGCAGAGAAATCAGAAACAGTAATATTCGAATTCAAAAGAAGGTTAGCTTAGCTATCGGTGGCTGTCATATGGCAAACATATGCCAGCGTTTTGGTCCATTGTGACACCATGAGGGCTTTTCGTATTCAGCCTACCTTTGTATGTTGGGGAGGGCGTTTGTTTTTCTAACAAGCAAAATCTTTAGGGTTTGCTTGCGGCAACTGGCTGAATGAAGTTTACCTTATCTTGATTTTCCGAGGTCCGAGCATTCATGAGTGACGATCTCCTCTTCCTCCTATGAACGGCAACTTCTGAAAAAATCTGTAGACTGGACGCGTAGGCTTTTTTTTTCTGCCAACAAGTTGAGGTTGAGCAGCTTCCTGGTTTTCTCTTTGTTGAGGAGTGGCCAGATAGGAAGCTAAGAAGAAACTTACATTCATGTTCTCAGACCCTGCATGCAGTTACCGGACTGGCGTTATTATATACGGTGCCGAAGTGTGAGCAGACGGTGATTTTGTTTGGGGTACTTATCCTGATAGAGTTTCTCCTCAAGGAGAGGCAATTCGTTTATCTAGAAAAAACCCTAGTTACCCAAACGAGAGGCGGCGTGAATTGCCAAGTCTAACACCATGATGGCATCAAACAGCCGATGAGAGCAAATGGCAAACAGCAGGTGCGCAATCCACCATATTAGACAGATAAGTACCTGTATGAGTCCAAAATTTGTGGAAGCGAAAGACTAGCTCACACAATTTCTTCCCCGATATGCTTTGTTGAAAAGTTGCGGCCTGTCACATATTTTTTTTCGTCGGTTCAAAGATCAAGCAATAGCGTATTCCCCGAAGCTTCGTCTAACTGGAAACAGCTTGCCTTGAACCGTGAAGATTCGTATTTATTTAGGCAATCCTGTTGAGCCTTCAGCTCCTTAGCTGCTTTTATCTGCCAATATACATATGTAACCGTTCTAGGTAAATTTGGAACAGTAAGGCATTTATCCAACTGCCTCAGAGAGATTGATAGAACACTTTGCTCGGAGATGTCGCGGTTGACACTTTATTGGATTTCGAGTATACGGAGCTCTAACAAGCCACACGACTCTTGCCATTTTGAAGGAAGCGTCTGTATATAAATAAATAATAAAAAAAATATAAACAAAAATATAAAAAAAAAGCTCGACAGAAATTTCTTGTTAAGTTTTTGAATTCTTTTAGAAATTAATTCAAATTCCGCTCTACCATGCCACGATCGTTGATCGTCATTTGTTAATTTCGACATCCTTTTTATAAAGGAGTACATTAAGTCAGTTGATATTTAAATTTTGTTCAGTATTCTTGTAATGTGTTCTTTTGATGTCAAAATGGTGTCAAGATAAATTCCCAGATGCTTCACGGATTGCTCCTCAACTACATTTTTCCATTGTGCTGGCGTTTCTTGCTGGGTCGAAAGCAAGCTTTATTTTTCTGGGTGAAAAAGACAGCTTGTGTTTTGTTCCCATTCAGCTTAATTATCCATCAATAAAAATATTTCCCACTATTTGAATCACATGGTTTAGATTTGTTTCAATGTTGAGAGCAAATTTATGGGATGCAAATATTGCTGTGTCATCAGCAAAATTTACGCCCTGGCACTGAGGCCATTTTGGGAAATGTGATTTATACAAATTGTACAAAAATTGTGACAGTACTGCATCCTAAGGAGCACCCATTGGGATGGACATTTCATGAGAGACACTATTATTAACATAGACCTTAAAACGACCTAAAGACAAAGAAAAATTGGATTCTTTTGCACAAAAATTTTTGAAAATAAAAATAAATAATTTTATTTACCAAACTTGCTCGTTGATAAATTTAAGAAGCTTCTCTTTAAGACCACGCTACTAAGCAAAATTATAGACTTTTAACTGTCCACACTATTAAAAGGTTTTCGAGCCTTTAAAAAGTGTACAACAAATTTACTATTTTGCTCCTGACCTTGGCAATTTTTTGATGTACTATATACATTTTCTAAGAAATCTAAACAAACCGCTTTTCGTGTTTTCAGGTCCCTAACAATGCTTTTTTTTATGTTGACCTCAGATATGTAAGAACTTTCAGGCGGTCTGTATTCAAGCTTTGAGTTTTATTGTTTACTCTGTTGCTGCGTCGCCCATATTTGAAGACACAGTGTAGTTCTTTGTAAAGCTCAAGGCCAGCACATTTGTTTTTTGTTCATCCGTAAAGACTGCATTACTATCGTTTTTAAGAAAAGGTAGGTGTCTTTTCTTATTTTTAACTAATTAAGCAATATTCCAAAAAAGTTTCGCGTTCTTTTCTTTCTTGTCTTTCTCAATGCGAAAAAATTATTTACAATATCATTTTTTTAAAATAAATTGTTAAACAAATTATTTCATGTGATTTTGATGTGTGTTTGAGTAATGATTGTACCAGATTTTCAATTAATCACTTAAAACAGAGGGTTGAAAAATTAAGAAAAATGTAAACTTTGAATGATTAAAATACTCATTTTAATCAATCCCTCGAATACGTTCACAACTATAACTTAAACACGCTCCAAAATCACATGATACACTTGCTTTAATATTTATTTTCACGAAAATACGATTATAATCAAAATCTTGAGTTGCGATAACAAATCTCGCGCACGGATGTGACATGCGTTAGGTTAGTAAATTGGAATTCGCACTTACACCACAACATTTTGACATTCGTCAACGCATTCGAAATGAATTTCCCGCCTGCAATTACAGATTTACACATGTCTGCAATATGTCTTCATGGAATAATCTTTTTATCTTTTTTTTATTTTTTATTTTTTTTAATCGTTTTTAATGGAACTTCAAGTAAACCAACTTTGTCTGACATGCTTTTACAGATTTAAAGTTAAGGAAATATAGTTCTGTATAGGCGCGGAACCCTTCGTGTAAGAATCAACTCTCACTTGAATACTCTTTGCATTACTCATCGCTTAAAAGTAATTGATGACTACTATCCCCTTTGACACATACAGGTACATTTATGTAACTTCCTACAAAAAAGAAGCCTCTGTTGTCATTCCAATGAAGAAGCTAAAAAACGTAAAATACCTTATTTTTCTGGCAAATCTCTTTGAAAGATAAAAATAAATGTGCAAACAACGATATCAGCGCACCTTAGAAAAATTATGCTTTCATTTAATCATAATTCCTCGGAATTTCAACTGTTAAGAAAATCATATTGCCCGTTCCCGCCATTTGTCAATACTACAGTACACAATCTGATTGATATGAACAATGTCAACAATTATATAAGACCCCGCATTTTGATAACGAAAAACTTGCCGTCAAATAAATCATCAACGAGTACAGTGCTCGAAGTGCGAAGCTTAGTCATTTCTCAAGCCTGCATGTCAATATTAACGAGCTGGAAAAAAAACTGCACCCACTTCAGCTGGGCTGGGTGGATGCATCAACCCTAAACACAAAAAAATAAAAGTCACGTTTCGCCCGCGTCACGTGTCAATTTTCAATTGAAAAAAAAAAACGACGCAATCCAACTGACGAGTCACAATTTTCGGTCATTGATTTGACTTTTTTTTTTATTGTTTTCCTGCGGGCCGTATACATAATTTGACGGCGACGGGTAGACAGACGGCTTGTGCTTTATATGCAATGCGACACCAATTATTGTTGGCTGTCAAGTTGACATATTGACGACCGAGCGTCTGTGACATTGTTTCCAGCAGAGCAGCAGTTGGCATTTTAATTGTTGTGCAAGTTGTGCAGAAAGTGTTCTACGAGTGTTGGTTTCGAGACTGTTTCCAGATGGTGGCAAGTTAATGGGGCTTGATTGAGAAGCGGCTCAGATTATTCGCAGAATAATTGAATTAATTAGAGTCAAAGGTTGACGATGTTGTTTCGTTGAAATCTAAGGAGTCAGTTGAATTGATATCGACAGACTGGGTTTGGAGTAGTTTTAATTGGTGCCGCCGCGGAGTTAATGGGACTTAAAAAACATTTTAGCGATTGAATTTCAATGAAAAGACAAAACTTGTGAAGCCACATTTCAAACTTGTCACCAGCTCGCATAACACCTGATAGGCGAAAGAGGGCCAAAAAATACTGGTTGGCTTGGTTGAACGCGATTATTTGTAACAAATCGAAGATTGGAATTTGTTTTCAATAGGTTGAGTTTGGAAATGCTTAGCCTTATGAGCTACAATAAAGCCTAAAAGGGCCATTGTAAGCCAGATAAAACAAGTTATAAGATGGAATAAGTGACGACACTTTTTAAAAAAACCTGTAAGCAAACACTGTTAAATATTTTTCAGCAATTGTTGCATAATTGAAAAGAGACCGCTTCGGCTAGCTTGTCAACAAGTCATCTTTTCCATCCAATTTTTCAATTCGTTTTTTTAAAGCTTCGGCCTCTATTTAACAACTTACTTGACCAGTATGGTTTTTGAATGCGTAGAGACGATCCCTGACTTATCCTTCACCGCAAAGCCACGCCACCAAAACGCCTTATTAATGCTTCTAATAAATCTATCGGCTAAGTCACGTCCGGCTCTAGTCAAAATCCTCAATTTCTGGGCATAACAAATCGATCGACATATCTTGATACCATTGATTTCAATCCGCCGCTCTAAAAACCGTATCAAACAGTTAGGTTCTATGACTACGTCTAGATTTTACGAGCTCTGAAGGCGGAAATTTTGCTTGTTAGCCTAGCTGCTGGATGGAAATTTCCCTCATCAAAAAAAATGATTTTTTCGAGCTTAATTGTCGTCAATTTCTGAGATCATTGGCGCGTTGATGTTCTCGGTTTAGGCGCACAGGACGAACACGGAAATATGTTCGGCTATCAATCAGCAAACTTGTGTCTCGAACTTTCCCCACGTTTGAAAATTTCAATACGGTTTACTAGAGAGTGCCTCAACTGTACTTAAACCATGTTCGTCAAAGAAAGTTACAGAAGAGTTGGAAATAAGACTCAGTTTGAGAACCATTTGATTGCCGGTTTTATGAAAAAGATGTGATCGCTCAGAGAAACCATCACATTTCCGTCCCGATAGAAATTCAAGCAACCCAAAGTGGCATGACTCGGACAAAGAAAAAAACCGAAATGATCACTTTAAAATCAGCAATGCAGTTGCAGACAAAGAGTGTAGGGCACAAGCTTTGTCAAAAGATAAAAAACCTTTTAACAATAATGAAATAAATGCCTACACACAAATTTGCAAAAGACGTTGCAAGAGCTTTTCACCTTTGACCTCACGAGTTTTGGGGGATCAACCTAGAAAAATCAAATTTTAACATTAAATGAAGATATTGTTCAGTATCCAAGTTCCGACACCAAGTTTTAGCAGAAAAGCGCAATTGTTTCTTTTCCCCCATAGGAGCTAAGATAGTCTCAGGTGGTTGTGATTCTTACCTTGATTGTGGCTGTCTATCTTATGAAAATATCTTAGTTTATTTTTAGATCCCATATCGTCTTTCCCAAACATCTGACAGTGTTCTCAAAACTTCTTGAAAAATCTATAAAAAAAAGAATGGTAGATTTTTTAAGCAAAGAAAAATCTTCTTAGGACCTACGTGTCAATTTGGCTTTCACTCAAATTGATCTACTGAGAGTGCCCCTATTTTCGTTCCCTTTTATATTACCAGCTTCAATGAAAAGAACTAAATCGCATTTTTTTTTGTCGACATTACACAAGCCTTTGATACTGTCGAGAACAATATTCTTCTGGACAAACTGCACAAATTCTCGGCCATATTAACAGATAAGTTCAAGGAGCCTCATCACTGTAGGTGTTCCTCAAGGTTCTGTGTTGGGTCTCTTACTCTTTTTAATATACACAACTCACTTTTCTAATAAAAACATCACAGCGAAGTTACGTCGTTTGCTGACGATCTGACTTGTGTCTTCACTGCTAATTCAGCAAGTTCTAAGTAAGTCGGGCCCTTATTGTTGCGCCGACAAAAATTTACCTCAGTCTTAAGTCTAATTTTAAGTCACGGCTGTAAATATATAAAATATTGAATAATAAAATTAAAAATCCTTATTGTCAAAAAAAATCTCATCAGTGGACATGCTTTCGCTAGCATTTTGAGGAGAACTGAAGGGTTATTTGGTTACTAGTGGATTTTCGCGATTGAAGGCATTCCCACCGGCGAAGGCTTTTGTCGAAAAGGAGACCAACTTTTCCCGAAAGTGACCACATACGCATTATATGACGTACAAGTATGTCTCGAAGCTGTTGAAGTTTTCCTTAAGAGCGCCTCTCACCCTTTGATGCACTTCCCTAAGTTGGTCAAACTTCATTCATTACAGAAGTTGAAACACTTTCAACATTGAAAGTGAATAGCCTGCCAGTGAAGCTGTTTCTTCAAGCTAAAAGCCTTAGCATCTGGATTGTCACAAACAAATTAAAATGTAACCAAAATCTGCAGACTAATGAAGATCTATAAAAATGTCACTCGCTGTAGAGAGTCTGGTTCTCCAAGCAAATGATTTCTATGAAATCTGGAAGCCTTGTTTGTGCCTCAGCATCCGCGGTTGTCATTCTCGTGTCGTGTGTGTATTATGAGGTGTAAGTATCACCATCATTGACACGCCATGAATGCGAGAATGATGTTAATCAAAGCACCAAACGAATCTACGAGTATGTGGCCCGGCTAACCAGCGAAGCACCACGAAGCAGTAAAATGAAAAAGAAGATGTTTTGCCCATGGTTGCGGAGACTTGCTTGTCACTTACATCACTACTAGTGCGTGTAATGAGAAGTGAATCCGCATTTATAAGGTCTTTTATGATGCACACGCACGTCTAAGCGACCGCAAACGTACATAAGAATCCAACTAACTCGGCTGACACATGAGTGCCATAGGCGATCCCTCATTCATGGATGCTGCGCGCCATGGAGGCCATGAACCACAGCGCCGCCGCTGCGTGGCCGCATTTGAAAAACATTCGAGTATAGCATTTCATCCGGTTTTCTAGGTGACACTAGATATGTCGTTTTCGGTTTTGGGATGCTCAAAGCCGACGACGACAAAGATGACTGGTTGAGGAGTTCCATGCGAAAAAAAATAAAATAACTATTGAGTGAAAGTCGACTTGAGTTGAGCAGTTATTAATTCCCATTTAAGGCGGTAAGCATGGAGCTGAGGTATTTGTCCCCCAACAAATGTCACTGGATTTGCCATAATTCATTGCCGTTTCCATCATCATTAAGGCCAGGCAGAGAGCATACTCGTATTGGTCCAGCATGTGAAACGGGAAACCATGGGAGTGCAGCAGAAGTCCGCCACCGCCACTGCGCCGCTTCTCTCACACGGCACGCAATCTTGGGAAATTAGAAGAAAGCGTTCCGTTCCGTGGTCACTCTATTTCGCGTGACAGACATTAGTAGGTACTAGACAGGTAATCTGTTGCGAATGCTCTCAGAAGGAACCGCATCAGGATAACTTAATATTCTTGGACGTCTGTTTGCATATCGCGAATGGAATTTTTAATTCGACGCAACTTGATTGTGACAGCAACGCCATGGGTGATAGACAGACGAGGAGAAAGGATACGAATGTTGTGAGAAAATACTGGTGGTGGTGATGTGCGAAAATTGAATGCCAAATGGTGTTCGTTAAAGAACTGTCATCTATCAGGGATTTAATTGGATTGTACGAGTATCTTTATGGATAATGAATGGCGATTGGGATCACGGCAGATTCTTTTTCTGCTTATCTGTTAAATAAGTTGCTTCTTTGATAATGCTTGGAATCTTTTAAAGGAGAAGTACTTTGAACTCAAAGAAATGCATTAGTAGTACTCCAATTGCATAGGGACAAGCTCCTCTGACTCAGTTGGGAATCAAAGTTTAATTATTTTCAAAAGAGATTATAGTCTTTAGTTGAAAATGTTCGTGGTCAAAAAGATGCGATGGACAGAGTACACCTTCGGTGGATGGGATCTCGCAATGTCTACTACGACAAGCAATAAAAAAAATTACGTAACCACTTTTAAAAAATCTATAAATCCAGCTTATCGCTTTTCAATATAACCTTTCCGTGGCAGAATTTGAGGGCGGTTTTCATAGCAAAAGCATGAAAAATAAATCAGAACCAGGACCGAAACCAAGCGTCCATTACCTTCTCTTATAAAAAAAAGAAAAGATAATCCTTAATCCTTACGAAGTAGAGTTGCTGTTTGCCTACTCGAGGATACTACAGGAAAGTAGTCTTTAAGGTCTGAAGTCAAAAATATTAACCTCAAAGCTTTCAGCAAGTGCGCTGACATTAGTTTCTGATGGACTCCTTGAAAAATCTTCTTCAAGTAGCCAAAAGGATCTGTTGTTGTCTATTTTCCAGGAAAAGAAAACAATTTGAGTGATTTCAAAAGAAGTTATTTTGACTTTGAAGCTTCTTTGAAATATACATCTCGATCAGTTTAGCAGGACAGTAATAAAAATAATACACTTGTGCCATCGGTTTTATTGTAAAATTATCGGCATCGATTCGATTTTTATCAGGCCAAATCGAGACGTGTTTTTTATAATTACTGTGAGCAATGCTCAGCTTCCGTAAAAAAGGAGGCCGGACTCAACGCTCTTAGGTTCTTAAATGGGATAACCCACGGATACATACATACCCAGAAAAAGATACAAGATAGCCCTATCGATATTCTTTGAGGCCACATTCACAAAAAGAATTGGCGTATTTGATGACCGGATCATGACATTAGAAGACTCACGACTCTGTTTTCTCAGACTTTTGTATGTGAAGGCTTACCTGCTTCGTAGCTTATCAGGGTTTCCATCTACTTGCACAATGGTAGGCTTAATGTCTGAAAAAATCGCGTTCATCAGAGTAAGTTTAACATACCCTTCGGCCTCTTCAGAGTTTAAAATCGCGATGTTAACAAAAAAACTAGTAATCAACTATTTCCAATTGTCCTCCTGACCTTTCCATGTCTTAAATTATTTTTGCGGTGGTATCTCACAGAATTCTTAAAACAAAGGGATATACAGATTTAACATACCAAAATTAAGTATATCAGAAGGTGTAGTAGGCTCTCAAAACCTTTGTCTATGATGGACGAGTCCTTTAAATGGAATATGACATCATGCCAGAAATTGTTATTTTTGGAAGGGTGCTTTTCTTCGATACTGACGCACTCTAGTGGGGGATTTTATCTCTGTAGATGTCCGAAAGCAAACAGTCATATCTCTACGAATACTAACAACAAGCGAAAAATTAATAAGACCGTAGGTAAGGCTTTCTATTAATTCCCATCTTGGCGTAGGGTTCGATGCAACATGCTCATTTGCAATACCTCAAAAAGCTACTTGCTACAGAGCCTAGTGCACTCTGTCCATGCTTAGGAGCCGAAGAGCAAATCGACAGTGATTTTTGAGGCAGCAGTGTGATGTAGGTCTTCAGTTGGAGGCTTATGCTTTTTGAAATGACGCTGAACAACCGTGCACGAACAAAGAACTCGAATCATAGGTTTTGAAATCTGTCAAGAAAAATGTGAGAACTCTTATTTTAGCCATGAACCTATATTTTGAAATCTTAAAATGATCATGATCAGGCAGAAGTTAAAGCTATCCAAGAGGCTGCCCGCTTACTGTCAATGAATCCGATAGACAGGTTATCTATCGTCATATACATAGACAGTCAGGAGGCCATCAAGGCTCTGGACACACCCTCGATTAAATCCAAGATGGTAAATCTTTGCCGCCTATCTCTCAGGGAGATAGCAGTCAGATGTAACCTTACCCTATGCTGAGTCGCTGGGCATTGTGGTGTTCCAGGCATTGAAAGAGCCGACAAGCTAGTTAGAATAGGAGTGAGCTTGCCTCAATTCAAGCAATAAACACTTTGCTAAATACAGATGCCATCAATATCACCAATCGGAGATGAGTGGAAATAGACACCTGTAGGACTTCGAGGTAAATTAATCCAAAAAAGACAAGTACACTCCTCAGCCTTAACAGAAATATAATGAGTAAGGTCGTAGGAATTATCACAGGTCACTGTATCATGAGCTCACACGCATTAAGAATGGGAACCCTCCATAATGCCTTTTGCAGGAGCTGCAGGGACGACGAAGAACTAGAAAGAGTCGTACACTACCTAGGCACCTGTCCCGCCCTCGCAAAAACGAGGAAAAGCACGCTAGGAAGCTACTCATTCAGCAACCTTGAAGATATGTCAAATATAAAGATTCAGAACATAGCAAAGTTCATTAAGAAAACAAACTCGGTATAAGCGGTAATAAAATGGACAATCACTACAGAGACCACTTGGATACCAATCAGGTATTTCTAAGGAATCAGTTAGTCCTGGCCAATGAGCAATCGGTGTATAAATCACCGGTTATTGATAACAGAATGGATCCAAACAGGATCTAAGTAGGTCACACCTACCTACCATAAATGATCCTTGATTCATACGTGAAAGAGCGCAAAACAAGCCTCAAAAGTTAATAGATCTCCTAACAAACCGAGACGAAATGAACTACTTCTCCCTACTATTTCTCTTCCGGCGAAATGTGAGTCTGTAGTTTCCTAAGCAGAAAAGTCTCGAACTTGAGCAGGATTTAACGGATTAAAATTGAACTCCTTAAGATTTTTAATGCCAAATTTTTGGAGGTTACCGACAGACTTAGTTATTAGCTTCACAAGCCATTATTTCGACGCTTGTTGATCATGTCCATGACTTGTTTCACTTGATCTAATTCAATCCATCCTTATTTTGTCTTCATAAATCACTCTTTCGAAAATACAAGTACATCTATTAATTGTGTCGCTAACTGTAACATTGATGTGCTCCATGAAGTAGGAAATAAATTTTTAGCATTCCAGATCTCAGGGCGTCCGATCGAATTGCATTACTACATATTGCGGATCTATTACAAGGAAGCAAGAATTCCAGCTCCGATGAACCATATGTGCCCCAAGTCCTCATTCATCATATTCGGCTCCACATTGTTGTGCTGTTCAGCAGCTCAAGGCATACTTTCAACCCCATTAGAATACTTCGTCTAAATCATAAACAATGCCGAACCAAATACTCTTTCGGTGCGTGTCTTTTGCTTTGAAAGGCAAGTCTTTGTGAATGTACGACAGCTCGAGATGTTAGCGAGGCCCGCCACACGCATCAATTTGGTTCAACTTGGCTTCGAGATGGAAATAACAGAAATGTTCCTCAATCAGTTTTGATTTTTATTGGATTTTAATTTGATTGATGGAGTGGCTCGCGACGATGATTGTTTCTATCGCTGGCGCAGCCTGCTGACTTCTCTCCAACGAAACGATGGCAATTTGTTTCTCGGATTTCGAAAAATTGGAACAGCTTCTGTTTTAATTGCATCCGAGGAATGTTTCATAATATTTTTATGTAATAATTGATGCCAATGGAATTGTTTGTAGTATGGGTTGGCCAGAAGATGTCAGATTGAGTTTGTCTACTTTTGATGACTCTTGAGCTAAGCTAAATCGCAGCAAATCTAAAGAGTGTCTCAAGGGGCCTAGCGTGGGCATTTTCTTGGCGATTAAATACTTTCTCTCATAATGACACAGAGGCTATCAGACAATCTGTAAGTTAAAATAAATAAAGGTAAGTTTAGAACTTAGAATCCTACTATGTTTAAATGTGGATTCAATGGTTCTACAACTGTATCCCAATTCTTCTTTTCAAAGTTGTCTTCCACATCTTTTAAACACATTTATGAATTGGCAACCGTTAGTTTAAACTTTAAGCAGTTGAAAATCAGAAAATTCTGGAAACACTGACGTGATTAACTTTACCAGAGCTTTCTTGCATTCTTGCAAATGCCTTCATATAGATGCCTTTACAAATGAAAAACAAAATCCACTGCGCATGAAATCTCCCAGTATCTCGGACCTAACTTTGAATGCCAATCGAATCCTCTTTCTTTTTCGCATCTCAGTGTGTTCTAAAAATAGGTTGCACAGACTCTTTCATCTTCCGGAAACATAAGAGGAGTTGGCTCAAGAAATATAACCCATTGTCTGATGTTGAAATAGGAGGAACACTTCGAAAAACTGAAAATGTGTCTGACAACATTCTTGTGTACTTCCGGAACATCTTTTGGTCCCTAAGCTAGAACAGAACCTTGAGATATGAAAAGACACGAGTTGTGCTCTCCAATACAATTGATACGAAAAGATGCTGGAAAGTTGTGTCCTCGAAGTAAGTTAGCTTCCTCTGAATGGTAAAAACTCTACCTTTGTGCTTTCTTGTAGACTCTGAGCACTCTTAGCACGATATGCTCTTGATGTCCATTATTTAGACATTAAGAGCATATCGTAATTTATTTAATATTCGCATTGCGCCTAGTGTTCCAATAATTAATCCATTGGTGTAGCGCTTACAGCATTTGTGGTCTTTTCCTGGAACATGCAAGAGATTTCGTTCACTCCGAAATGATGGCATCATTTCTCGTGTGCGATGAAGTTCTCAGCAGTTGGTGATTTGAATGAATCTCTATCATAATTGGATTTGAAGATTTGAGTGACTTCCTTTCAATCGAGAAAAAAAAATGGACCGACGTTTTCACCTAAGTGCGGGTCCACAAAGATACCACTTGCTGAAGGGCAGAGGTAGATCTGAACCCACAATTTTTATCCCTCTTATGATTTGCGACCGAAGACAGCGACACCTCTTCTTGCGTGCAAATAGTTTATGCCTGCATGAGAGGATAAGTTTTTAGAGATCCAATTTGACCGGTTAATCTTCTGTTCTGACTTCAATTTATGACGAGATTGGAAAGGTTTTTTTCAGATCCGGTTACCAATGGTCAATTTGAGTCAGCATTTTTGCTTGCGTCTACCTAGCGCGCTTCTGATTTGGGTATTCTACCAGGATACACCTTTCAGTAAAGAAAAGACAGTCGACAAATGAAGAAATGACTGCAATGCTCTTTAACGACGTGTCAAATTCTCCTATGGACACAAAGTATGACAAAAAATACTTCCTTGTCCCAGTGGCAGTAAACAATTTTGTTCCTCTACTCGTCTTCGATTCCGACGATTATTTTGAATGATCCTCCCGTCGCGCATTTCGAAGCGAGTTCCACACTTGCGGATTGCGCTTTACATCCACCTGTGCTTGAGAGCGTTGAGCATTCTGTGGGGGCAAATATATTTTCGCACAGTCGCGAAGTCGCCAGTGAACTGAAAATTCTAGAAAAACACAAATCCACTGTCCCAGATGGTATTTCCACTCTAGCTCTGAAGAGGTTTTCTTTTACGCTGGTATAACCACTGCGTGAGCTTTTTCATCTGTCCTACTCTTCTGGTCTCTTTTCGATTAAATCGAAAACTTCATTTGTCCCTAGAAAAGGCGAAGACAAGTCTTCTTCCTCCAATTACAGACCTTACCTACCTTCTTACTATTGTTTTCGTAGCAACAGGTCCACCGTTGGTTTCATTACCATTAAGATTCTTGTACTTGATACTTCAAAGGCATTTGACAGAGTTTAGCATCTTTCTCTTTGGTCGGAAATGCTTGCATATGGGATCGGTGAGTCTCTTCCTTGATGGATTGGAAACTTCCTTTCGATTTGTAAAATACAAGTTGTTTTGGACAGTTTCAAGTCTGAAATTCCCCATAAAAATGCTGACGTTCCTCAAGGCTCAGTTTTATCTCCGACACCTTTTTTTCATTTTCATTAACTATCCGTTGTCTATCACACAGTTTCCTTAGTTTCACATATGAGTTTTATGATTCACGACCTTGCTCTTCGGACTTGGATGTCGAGCGGCAACGTATGTTTAACTCATGAAATTCTGATATTGATAGGGACTAGAATTTAATGCTTCCAAAATACAATGATGTATATCGATACTTAAAGCGAAACCCTGACACCCTGCCATTGTCCATGAATGACACTTGCCTCGATGAAACCGAAAAGTTTTCAATGCTCGGTATGTTCGTTAATTCTAACCTAAGCTTGAACGAACAAATATTCGATGCTGCCAAAAATGCAGCGCAAAGTTGAGGTTTCCTTAACCGGTGCAAGAAATACTTTACCCAGTCTGACTTAGCTACAATTTATAAGGCTTTTATTTGGCCTGAAATGGAGTCCTACATCTGGGCAAGTGCACCCAAAACCTCCTTTCACCTTCCAGCTAGAATTCAAAAGCGAGCGGAAATAATACACTTGCTGGAACATCGAAGAATTGTTGTTTCGCTAATTTTACCACCAATACTTCGAGGAAGTAGCTAATTTATTTATTTATATACTTATTCGAATCCATAATATAAATTAGATAAATCTTTTTAATTTGTACATGGTTGAGGTAAAAAAATAGATTGTTACTATACGAAAAACAGCTTAAAAGTGAAAATAACAATTAAAATTATAATAAGTATTTTAAAATAATAGTATTTAAGATATTAGTACATCTTAGTAGCAATTGAGGTTTGAAATAGAAAAAGGTAGAAAGAGAAAGATAGATAGCAAAAGAAATAAAGTAAAAAGGATCTGCTAAAAATGTGAAGGCTTTCCGTCTGAAGGTACTCGTGCTGCTTGTTCGTTTTACATCATTACATTAGTTTCCTTCTCGATTCATAGTCCATGTTTGAAAATAATTCACAGCCGTAATGTATAAAAGGCAAAATATAAAATACAAAAAGTTGACGTTTGACTGAAGGTGGTAGACACTTTGCCGTCGGGCTCAGTCTTCGAAGAGCGCCATACATTTTAGACACAATGCTTTTTATATGCACATCCCTTAATATGCACAGACCTTGATTAAAAAACACACCAAGATTTTTTTCGCATTCTACATATTCGATTGGGGAAATGAAACGTGTTTCTGCTCTTGCTTAATATCATGGCCTTAGTTTTAGTTGGGTTTAATTTGAGGTGGTTATCCTTCGACCAATTGAATATACGATTATGTTCAGAACTGAAACTACTTATGGCCTCACTAAAACGCAATTTGGAAAAGGGCATACAAATTTGCACATCATCTGCATATATATGGTGTTGATACGTAACTAAATATTCAGTTATGTCATTCATGAAACAAATGAACAATAGAGGTCCCAACACAGAACTCTGCGGAAAACCGGAAGGAAATAATTGACGAGTAGAACATCTGTTGTTGTGCACTACATATTACAACCGATTGGACAGGTACGACGATAGAAGATGCTGTAATGAACAACTAAACGAAAATTTTGTTTTTAGCTTATTGATCCGTATATTGTCAAAATTTCTCGAAAAGTCTGAGAAAACTATAAGTTCCACCATATCACTATCAAGACGAACGTATATCCTCATAAACTCGTAATAATGCTGTGATGCAATTGTATTTTGCGCGGAAGCCCGATTGATATTTGGTGATAAGCTTATGATTTTTCAAATATATCTTGTTTTGATCACTAACAATAGTTTCAAATACTTTACATAGAAATGGTAGAATTGCAATTGGGCGGAACACAGGTCTATTTCCGGACAATGTTTTCGGTATAGGAAGAATCTTTGAAACTTTCCAATTCCAATGTTTGATCAACACAAGAAACAGAAAACATGTCGTCCAGATTTTCCTTCAGGGCGGAGGGGTTGGGATGTCAAATAACACTATAAGGAGGCTGGATGAATACCTTGTTCAATTCGTTAAGATCTAAATCATTAGGAATATCAGGCTTCCTTGAACAGATACCGACTTGCAAACATTTTTCCAGAACTTAGTGCTCGATCCACTATTACCGAAGGTATTTTCATAGTATGTTCCGTCCCTTCAAAAATTCACTCCCAACATCCGCACATTATCGTACGCAAATCAGTTTACCCTTAAACCCATTTTTACCACTTGTAGAGACTCTTTTATAGAGGTTACCTTGCTCTTTTCAATCACGCATACTCACAAGTCTCTCTTTAGTGGAATGGAAAAAGCATAGCCGTGCAAGGGTTTGGTAGACGTACAGAACATCGTCTACCGACTTGAAACCCTTAGGACTCTTTTTTGTCAGAAAAAAATGTTTTCGGAATGCCTTAAAGCAGCCTTTTGAATAAGGTGTGGACGCGGTAAATAAAAAACTTCTGGTGATTCATGGTTCCGTTTAGAAAACTTACTCACTTACTGATCAGAACATCGATACATCGAGGATCTGGGTCTGAAATAAGGCTGCTTTCCAATCTTCGCGGTACAAGCATGCTGCTTCTAGTTGCTATGATCTTCTTATTTTTACTGAGCCTGGTGACTTTGACTCGAAGGCACACTTAATTGCAGCAGTGCTGTCCGATCACTCACGGATTTTTGGGCTTCAGATCTAGACTCAAAACTAGAGTTCTTGGTTATACGTTCACCTCGCCTTTCCCGCAAAGTGTAATTCTCTAAGGAATCACAAAATAATTCGAAGTATTTACTGACTGTGTGACTGTACATGACGGACTCCTCTAAAATTTCTACAATTTGCATACGAATCGCAAATTTCAAGCCAAAAATTAATTCAACTCAATTTTCGCAATTGAAGGAGAAACCTATAATCATATTTGTTTTTTTTTTTACAGATTGAGGTGCCATTCCATCAACATCATCTGAATCCTCATAAAGCATCATTCGTACCTCTTCATTCCAGCGGACAAAGCGGCATACTTTCCAAACGCCATGGTGGCATATAGCACGCCGTTGTTGCCGACTCGAATAATGAATGATCGACTTCAACTGCGAATGCGCCGAGCACAATCAATCGAAATTGAATAAATCCAACCAAAACAAAGGAGATACCTTGGGTAACAGCCAATTAGGAGCACACCTATACCCTTTTTCGGCAAACCAAACCCTGTTTCAATTTTGAAAAGAAGCCAAAACCAAAAACGAAAAAAAAAAGAAAACGAAAAAGTCAATAAGCATAAATTTTAAAGTTAAGCTAGCGCTGTAGCCGCCGCAACATGGAAATCATTAAAAATCTAGGCCAGAGGGTGGAATAGACTAGTGAGCGAGCGCGTCTTCATTCGATGCGGTTCAACAAGCCGTCAGTAAATTTAATTCCTCAAGTCTTGCCAGAAATGTTTGCGTCCATGGATTCACATCGAATTTGAATATTTAGATTCCAGTCTCAAGGTGAAGGTTTCCTTCTGCTGCGCCGCCGCTGATAGATTCAACAAGAATCAACAATTGTTCGAGAGGGGGCAAGATAAGTCTCCGGTATAGCCAAAGAACCAAACCGATAACAACGTCACCCGCCGCCATCGATAAGATGCCACACTATAGCACGACGAAGCGAAAACGTAACAACTCCCATTGTTGTGGGAGTATCAGCCTGATCAAGTGTATGCTGCACATCTTCAATATTGTCTTTCTGGTGAGTAGCTTTGTATCTTTTTTCTTGTGGGTGCTTTGTTAAGTTGGAGAATTAACATGTCCATCGATTGTTTGGGAAGCAGCGTTATCCGTGGAAGATTGATGATGACAAGCGATTAGGTTTAGAAGCGATGGAGAAACCAAGTGCTTAGGGGAGAGTCAAAGTAGACAGAGATCGATTCGAACTGTAGATACTTTTAAGAGACACTGGTTATCAAAACACTGGAAACCTGCCAAGTTAAGTAATTAATTAGTTTTATTATATCAGAGGAGTAAAGAGACAATCAGCCCTTAACTTAGTCACGCAATCTACAACTGGAAATCTTATCCATGTCAAGGAGTTTACTGTGGGTGTCCTTTTCGATTTAGAAGGTGTCTTCAGCAACGCCAGCCCTGAAGCAATTTTCAGCAACTGATTTTGTTCCAATTTATTTTTGTGTTGTTTTTAACAATAATCTTTAACTTGTTTTGTCTTTCTGTTCTAAATCTTTTAGGCTTCGGAAAAGTAAGGAGCTTAGTGTACGAGATCTTGGCATATGTGCCTTCTGTAGACTTTCAGCTGAAAGCCTTTAATACTTGAAAGAACGCAGGCAGACCTCAAAATGCCTTTCATCTTTAAAACACAATTGGCGATTCACGGAGGCTAAGTTAGTTAGCACGTATTGCGTTCTAGACGAGCTTTACAGTTTATCAAGAGACTAGCAATCGCTTGCAATTTACGTCCCCGTAGATCTCGTGTACGTAGAAAAGTTTTAGAACTCAGATATGTCTATTCGTCGCCCACTGTCCCTGAAGTGTTCTAATTGTTCAAACAATTTATACTTGTATACTTATTTTACAAAGACGTAATGTTTATCTTCGCAACTACCCATCCGATGTCAAAACTTTGTTTACCAATATTTACAACGGACCCTCAGAATGAACAAAAGCCAAAAATTATCTTATCTAAATAAAAGGGACTTTTGTGGCGATCAATTTTGTAATTGAAGAAAGGTCAAGCGAATGCGGTTTTTGCGAATACTACTTTAACGGTTATAGATATTTTATTGCGTTCTATAGAAAAGTTTTGGAAATTAAAATGATCTACAAAAAAGTCCACGGCGGTACATCTGTATATGTAAAGGTTATGGCACAATTTTATGAAGAGTAAAAGTTTGTTAGTTTATAATATCAAGGAGATAATATTCGACACGACATGTCCGATAAAAAAAATCTTCCATCAATATTTACAACGGATCTTCGGAATATACAAAGTCTATAAATATAAGGGTATTTTGAGGAGACCACTATTTTTGTAAAGTTGAAAAAGGGGTTGTTTTTCCGAACGCTGTCGTAAGGGTAAGTGGTAGTAACTCACTTTCTTAAGAAAAGTTTTAGAAATTTTAAAGTTCTACAAAAAAGTCCGCGATGGAACATATCTACATGTTAGGGTTATGGCACAATTTTATAAAGAGTAAAAGTTTGTTAATTTGTATCATGGAGATAATCTTCGACAAGACATGCCCGTTAAAAAAAATCTCCCACCAATATTTACATCGGACCTTCGGAATATACAAAGGCTATAAATGATTCCATTTAAATAGAAGGGTCTTTCGTGGAGACCAATTATTTTAGTAAAGTTGAAAAAGCGGTAGTTTTTCCAACGCTGTCGTAATGGTAAGAGGTAGTAACTTGCTTTCTTAAGAAAAGTTTTAGAACTGAAAAGCCTCTATAAAAAAGTCCGCGACGACACATCTTTTTATGTTAATGTGAATGCACAAATTGTTTAAATAGGACTTTAAAATATTTTAAAAATATTTTTAGAATTTAGAATATTTCCTTCCGCTAGAAGTTTTGGGATGTGAGCCTTTTTTTCGGTTATATATTTTGACCAACGGCTATTTCCTGAGTGTGCATGACCTTAAACCATATCAATTATTGTTCTTCTAGCCGTTTCTGCATCAGTTACGTCATCCACTTTTATTATTTATATTTCTCGGATTGAGTGCTTATCGTCGTTGCAAAAGGTTCTTGGTCTACCATCCTCTTGACGGCATATTTATCTCTTTCAGAGAGTTCCAATGGTCGTCCGGATCTTTGTTTCGTTTCGATATCATCATCATAACTAATGCGATCTATAGATCTGTGGGTTGTTGACTTGCTTTTTGAAGTTTTTTTTTTTCAATTTTACCGAAGGACAAATCTACAAACAGTCCAACTTTAATCTTTTTTGTCATTGTTCTTGCCCGTAATAAACAGGGTCCACATGTCCTCCAATAAACAAAGACAATATGCTCGCTTGCTTGGTTAAGGAATCACCATTACTAGAAAATTGTTTTTAAAAACAAAATTTTACCAACTGTTCGCAAACAATGGTATAAATTTATTTTTTTTAAATGAAGAAAAGTATTAAATCAATTTTTTCGAAGATAACAATCTTAGGAATTTTTTTATTAAAACATACCTTTTCAATTTCCCATACTGTAAGCAGCTTTTTGTGGATCACAGTATGTCGCTGTTGACTTTTTAATAGACCTTTTCGAGTTTTGCAGCTTTTGCATAGAAAGAAATTAAATATCTCTTAACGTTAGGCAGCGTTTTTCGCCTTCATTGAATGTAGTTTCAAAAATTTGTCGCCTTGAAAGACCGATTCCCTAAAACGGGGTAGCCTTATCTTACTTATGCGGCCAGCGATCCTTTAAAGTTCAGAGCCCGAGACAGAGCTGCCCTCCTGCTCTGAAGGTCATAAGCACGCTGTTGCTTGTCCTTGAACGGGATGCTCGATCTTCTCCTCCATTAGACCTCCTCGACGGCTGATCTTTCTTTTGAAGAATCCCAAAATTTTGCTTAGCTTCTTTGCATATCGTTCAGTATTCGGCTTCATAAAGTAGGACTTGAAAAATCATGGTTTTGTAGAGCAGTGTTATTGTCCTTCGTGTTAGGAGTCTGGATCTTAGTTGTTTTGACAAACCGAAGCAGCAGCGGTTGCCTTAGGATTATTCTACGTCGGATCTCTACTCTGGTGCCGTTTGTGGAGGACAAATGAGTTCCGAAGTAGTTGAACACCTTTGCTACCTCGAAATTGATGTTCGATGGACCTATATCTGGCTGACGTCATACTATATATTTTTTTTTTGTCCTCATTGATTCTAAGACCAATCCGTTTTGTCTGTTCTTCAATCGCCG
Organism: Orthonevra nobilis; assembly: GCA_963555765.1. Taxonomy (NCBI): domain Eukaryota; kingdom Metazoa; phylum Arthropoda; class Insecta; order Diptera; family Syrphidae; genus Orthonevra; species Orthonevra nobilis. The sequence continues at coordinate 9,533,365 of OY743227.1, read as the reverse complement.
AATGAGCGATGATGCTTATACTAGTAAAAGAATTTTTAAAATTATTATCTCCTACACACAAACTAACAACTTACAACTTGCTAGATCGACCCATCTTTATCTTTGTCGATATTCCTATTTTATGAAGGTTTGACAGAAGCGACATCATCAGCCATTTCGGTTCAACCCGTCACAAAAGTGTTTCTCAGTCTTACTTTTGCCTCTACTGATATCACGAAATGACGTAGTTCCTCCGATGATGGCATATTCCCCAGATAGAAACAACGTGTATGATTCTCCAACGCTTTGCTAGCCAAAATGTCACGGTCAATCTAGTCGTTTTTCATGTGCAAATGACGTCGGCAAGCTCAGGTGTTGGTGGAGTCAGAATATAAGCCCCATCACATGAGCGAGACACTTTTTATTGTCAATGTCCAAATGACTCCGAGTTTAATTAGTTTTGCTGTGCATGTCACTTTCACCCCGTGCGATAAAAAGTGCCAAGTAATGCCGAGTTGCAAAAATCACGGAAGCCATCAAGTTGGTGAACGGTTGTCTTAAAATTGGATGACATCAGCGTGTTGCTTGCTGAAAACATTTTAAGTTCAAGGCTAGAGTTGAATAACGTCTTATTTGGTTGGAGATACATTGGGGCTTAAGTATAATCCAAATAAGAAATTTGTCAATTTAGACAATGGCTTCAACGTTCGTTCTTGACTGACGTGATTTTTTGCTGGTGTAAAGAAATTTTATAAATAAGGTTTTATTGATGAGCTTTGGTATTTCTGTAGTACTGAGCTAAACTGACTCGTGTATTTCTACATAAGAGCTCCAGAACTGATGGCTTTTGAGGTGAATTCGCACCGCAATTAAGGGACACAAACCCTGCCTGCCTTAAAACAATATCGACAGGCTTCTCGGTTCCGGACCTCTTCATCACTAAGGCAGGGTTCGTAAGATCTCTCGTCGTACTTCTGACCTTCTTTTCCTGCCGTCACGCGAATCATCTTCATTCAAGCGGCCAGCTATTTAGTTTCACACTTTTGACGTTTTTGTATTCGAAATGCGACTCTAAGCTTCAATCTAATTCAATACGGCAACTCGCATTTGCTTGGTTAAAATGTGCTACAATCCAGTGTTTATTTCCTTCAGCTATTTTGAAAACCTGACGCATCAGACCAGACATCTGTTCATTCGCAATCACTTGCTCCTTGAACCTGAGCATATGTCTTCGTTGCCCTTCTCGGACCTGGAATTCTTAACTTTTACATGAATGAAATCATCTCTTCTTGAAAGAAATCCTACTCTAACTCGAGGCCGAAAAGACTGTTTTTCTAATAAGGAATGGCACAATGGAGTGAAATTCGAACCGGATTATTTTTTGGAGCCAAATTTCGACTACTCCTCCACAAATTTCGACGGGGACTTTGGCAATTTCGCGTTCGATAACGTTCATTGTTCCTGAGCTCCTCAACCACAGCCAGCAGGCTTTAACCAACCAATGAACGTTACCACAAACGGAATTCAACGGCACCGGTGTCACAGCTCTTAAGTGAGAGGCTTTTCGATCCCTTTTTTCAAGATTACAGAAATTCTTTGGGAATAGATAAATTGCTCCTGCATGTGGTGCATGAGCTACCATCCTGTTGAAACCACATATCACTGATGTCAGATCCATCAAATTCTGGCCAAAAATAGGCTTCCAACCTGCACGATGCTGAACTTCATTCAATCCTTGCAGTTCGGATTTAAGACGAGGTACTTTATCTGCATGTCTCAAGATCAGTAAAAGCAGTCATCGATTCTGAAGGGCCAGAAAGGGACAAAGAAGACGTGAAACGGTCTCAACTTCATTCTTATCAGTGCAGCTTTTGCAGATGTCGTTGTGCCGATCCCTGAGATCAGTTCAGAGCGCATTTGTATGACCGTATTCCCGATATCGTTGCAAATTAGTCAAACTCTCCCTTCTATAGTATCCTGACCAAAGTGATAATCTCAAAAACAACAAAGAAGATAATGGCGATGAGTAGAAAGCGGCTCAGGACCACAGTAGGCATCAAATCCGGACAGTGTCTTATAATGACAAGGGCTTACTGACACGGATACTGCTGATACTGTAACTATGATTTATAGTTGTTGCGGAGGACATTGTCGTTGTTTTTGTTGGAAAGCGTTAGTTCTTAACCTCACCTTACGTATTCTGAAACACAACTTCGCGGCATAATATTTTACCACTCTGCACATTGGTATCGAGTGGAGCCTAAACAGGCCACACTTGCAAGTTAAGTTGGAGGACTTTGCCTTTCATTTATTTTACAATTCAATGGAATTCCGTATGAGTTACGAGATGCCAAATATTGTTGGGTGTCAGGTCTTAAAGGATTGAAAAAAATCTTAACAACTACGGGCATGGATATTCTGAATTTACTGACGTAATTTTTAACACTTCTTTTTTTGACAGCGACGATGATATTCTTCTTGCTAAGCTTGAGGTGAGGTTCAAAACAATACTCAAAAATGTTTTTTTGTTCAACTGAAACGCCATTATTTCGATTATTATAGGAGGACGACATTTCAACGATGCAATGATGGATTTGATTGGGAAACAAAGTTCTGTCAAACATTCCCATTTACGAGTAAAAAACGAAAACTTACAATTTACTCTTCATTATCTGGCCAATTTAATTATCGAGAACAGAAGGTTTCCATGCATGGTTGAACTCAGTCGTGGGATAGTTGCTCGGATAATACATTATTGCTTCAATAAGACATAATTTGCTGTGTCTAGAGTTCTGCAGGACTCGGACCCCATCTTCTGATGATAATGCCTGAAATCTCGCAGAAAGTACTGAGTCTTTACCAAAAACGTTTTGAAACAAAAATGGTTCCACTGTACGGAGACTCGGTCAGGAGATTCTTTATTTTAGAGCTTAAGGAAGGTGCAGCTCGAAATATTGTTTGGGGTAGCCTGCGATTTAGTCCGCGAAGACTTGTGTACGAACAAAAATTTTAGAATTCGAAAAGGTCTATTCGCCGCCCGCTGACAATAAAGCTTACTACTTTTCCCAATAATGTTGTGTAAAAGGAAATTTTAACCTCGACGACAAGCAACATAATTTGCAAAATAACCCCTGACGGATTGAAATTAATTTTAAAGATATTTTTAATTCATATTTTTCCAACTTGTGCATTAACCTTAATACTATATAAAGGGATATGTCATCGCGGACTTTTTTATCGACCATGTTGTGATGTACAACTTTCTAAAGAAGGCCACATATATAGCCTATGCCCACCCTAAAACCTTACCTCGTTATAATATTTAGAGTAGTTAGAAACAGTCCAGTTTTTGAAAGGCTTACTCACAGACTATTTTTACTTGAACAATGTGAAATAACCTTTTCTGTGCGGACCTTTAGTATACGGTTCAAGGTGACAAACCTCGTTGATTGACGACTGTCGTTAAACTGGTTGACCAAAGCGCGTTGCTTGTAGGGGGCTATGCCACTGAGACTGCTTAAAACAAACGTCTTTCATCGGTATAGATCCATAAGAGCAGAAGTGGCTCGTTTAAAATTCAAACATCTTGAGATGGGCAGATTTTCGTGAGGAGTCCTTTGTGGGCAACCTTGAGCTACTTATCGTCTTATTTTGAGAACTCATTACATGCTTTCCCTTTTTGCAATCTTCAGGGGCTCAACACAGTATTTGCGCAAAACCAGACTGCTTGTTCTATCCACTCTCGGGCAGTGATCCCTTCGACATAAAATTCTCGTGTATTCTAGCCTTAAACACCATAAATTTGTAGGCGTCAATTTAGCTCCTGTTGGGGTTGTATAAAAAGTTCGTCTAAAAAGTTATTATAAAGGGGTTCACTGAGTACCAGATGATCTTAAGTCCGCCACTGAAATTTGATGTTCGAAATACTTTCGTGATAGTAAACCAGATGACAGATGTAAATTTAAACCTCCTTAAAAGGTTTGCAATCAGCGCCGGTATGTTAACCACGCTTTGCGTAGGCCCTGGTGTTAATCGACTTGCTTTTGCTGTCATAAATGCTCTCGCATACAAGACTTCAAGCAAACTCGGATCTTAGAAAACACACCCAACCCGCAGGCTGTTTTGTTTATTTTCTAAAAGCATTCATAATCAAATCTCCACCAAGCTAAAAGCGCTTTGTTTCCGCTGTCCGCAGAGTACCTACTTCCGTGGCAATAGTTTTGTCGTACCTCTGGTAAACATTGTAAAAGCCATAAGCAGGCACGTAAGGTCTAACAAATCGATCAACCCGCAAGTGATCCATTACCGCTGTCATAACATGTAGGTGTTGCTAACATGCTCGGACACAGCGACGGACATTATGTGTATCTCCGTAAGCCGCCCGTCTACGTGATGTGTTGTCTTGTGGCGGCAAAGTCAAGTCAAGTCTTTCAATCGATTCTTGGCTAGGTTAGGGTTTCTTTTTTTTTTTTTTTTTCTTTTTCTTCCAATCCCAATTACACCCATTAAATAATTATTAGCTCCGTGGACGCATTGGTATTCGTTGAGTGTCCGGACGGAGTTGGCCGCTGCCACCAGCTGTGATTGGTGGTGTGATCTATGCCGCCAGAAACTTGAGGGCACGGTTTTTAAGTAAACAAAGTCGCTGACAAAAATCTCTCAGATTGTTGCCGCTCTAGTTGGCACGCTGATGAATGGATTTGATGATTTGACGGATGGGACGAGGTGAGAGTGCGGATCGATTGGCGCATGAGCACAGGGTTTTGCTTGAGATTGTTCTTGTATCGAGTGCTTTTGCGGTGTTTACTGTCGAAAGCTGGTGGCGAAATCTCCCACGTAAAATGGCAGTACTTGCCACTTTGATTCACATTAAAGACATGAAGATGATGTTAAGTGCGTGTGTTGGAGCTTTGATTGACGCCTTCATCAGTCAGATGCTGTGGGAGCATTGAATTAGTTGATTCCTTAACGAGCATGTAAAAATGTTTCACGTAAAAAATTCACAGTTGAAGCTTTCAGCTTCGTACATGTGGCTCTTCAGTTTTATAAGACTTTTCGCAGACTATTTTTCAAGCTAACACCTAAACTGTTTCGTAGAAATCTAGTTTCAATGGTCCGGAGGATAACGTTAGGTCCAAATAGGTTTTGATGAAAATGCTTTGCTTAGAAGATCAGAACTGAAAAGCTTTGATGTCATTTTACTGTGATCTTGACACATCTGGCATCTTTCACCACAATAAACCTTTTTCTCGCAAAAGGGGATGCCACAATGGGAGCTTTATATTTTCTCTTTCTTTCTTTTTGGTTATTTAAAGCTCTTTTTGGATTCACTGAGTCCTTTTCTTGACTTCCGCACACTGTGAGAAGGTCTTAAAAAATCTTGAAAAAACTCGTTAACATGGCTTGAGGGGCTAGCTTGAGGGGCCAACTTGAAAAACGTTCCCACCTAAGAAGCTTAAATTGGAAATTCGAAGTCTCTGTTAAGTTGCCCAAATAAACCTTTAAAATCGGTTCTTGAAGAGTCACGGAATCAAGCTCTTCAACTTGATTGTGGGTCTCCTTAAAACAGACCCAATATACGTTTTTGAACAATCTGTGAAAACCGGAATTTTGAACTCAATCCTTAAAAAATAGCCGAAAGGCAAGTCCCCATGTTTGAATGAAACTAACAACACCTGTCACAGTGAACAACTTAAGACTCCTCGTGTCACCGATGTAACCATTTCAACTTGGGAAGTCCGAACCATTGAAGAAAACAAACCATGGCCCAGAGCCGCAATTCTTAAACACAATTTTTCCTAATTTTTTTTTTCTTAAATTAATTATAATTAATTCCGATGTAAGCAAAAATATGTAAACCTCGACCGACACATTTCATACCCTTAGGCGCAATATGCTTGCATGTCCTCAATCATGCATGTCGTCCGACCAAGGAAAAAAGAAGAAGAAGAAATCAATTTCCTGGTCAATTTATTCCCAAACCACAACCAGTAACCATTTAATTAACCCACGCGCTTGCCTCTTCGCTTGTGAATACGATTTTCGGTAGCACAACACGTCTCAAAACAAATACAATTCACTTCGACTTGTAATTTGTATCGGCATGATGCACCGAATTCTCCTCCTGCCACAACCACTGCCACTGCCACTGCCACACAACATGCACCATGAACTGGACCTTCTGAGGTTTAACCGCGCGCCTGCGCCGCCGTCGTGATTGTTGCGGTTTAATGTGTACCATCAAGACTCTTGAACTGGTTCGCCGCGTGCGCATTTCGGAGATTTCGGCTTTCGCGGAGCCTCATTCGTGGCTGATGCAGAAGCAGAGTGGCAAAGTTTTTGGGTGGCCGGTAGCTGGCTTGTTTGCCAGTCAATGAAACCATGTCCCTGATGTAAGCTAAGAAGCTCATTGTGAATCTCTGTGTTATGACCTCTTCGTTGGCAGGAGCTAATCGTATATCATGCCATCGGGTATCTCAGCCACCTACCTCGTGCAGAAATAATGAAGACTGCAAGAGTGCAAGACTATAGTGTGCATCCGAGTTTGTTAATCGACTTGCAACAAAAGGAATAATTTCGAGGGTGCAGAACCAAATTGTTGTTGCCATCGCAAATGGGCTGTAAACTAAAGTTCTTAATTGATTTGGGACGTAATGGTTATTGGCAGCTTTATGAGCAGAAAGTAAACATAGGAACTAAGCTGAAGGAACAATTTATGATCTTGAGGTCATAAATAAGGAAAGTCTAAACATTTCTTAGAATGTGACCGTAAATCTGCTAACTTCGAATTGTGACCATACGGTGACTTGTTGGACATTGAAAACTGTCTAGCGTTGCAAACAATGAAATGAAAAGTGCCTTTTAAAGATGTTTTACAGCACACCGACGCAATCGACAGAGAAAAGGAGTGGCAATGGCGTCAAGTCTGTCAATTATGGAAGACGAACAGTGATCGACACGTTTTCAAATCAATATCTAAGTTTTAAGAATCTGCTTTGAATTTCTCGGCTCAAATCGGAAACAGTGAAGGTACAACCTCCACCATTTGTGCGGAAAACATAACTCACATAACAGATAAGTAAATGTTGAAGCTAGGCTGTTGATCTTAAAAATAGCGACACAATTCTCGGTTTTCGCAAAGATCGCTTTTGAATTTTGATTGATCGTAGAGCCCTACCAAATGAGTCAATTACGTTCCACAGTATTCAAGATGGGAAGTCTAGCGTTCAGGCTTTTTATAATTTTTTTTTAACTTTTTATCCGATCGAGCTTCGTTGGTCCTGCAGTTCTCTGAAGCATTTTCATCTCAGCTGGCGTTATTTAATTTTCTATCACAGTAGACAGCGCCATGATGGACATTTTCAAAGTGGATCAGAGAAATTGCAGCAGCCATTACCCTTCAAAACTTCATCTAAACATCAAATGCTCACTGCAGGGTAGTTTGTTCCTAGCTTGTCCGTCATTTTTCCTTTAAGCAGATAATCAGGAAAGGAAAAAGGTAATTGAAAATACAAATTCGGTACCCTGTCGTAGGATGATCGAAGCTTTGTGAGATATCAAAAGACTCTCAAAAAATTACCAGCAAAGGACCTACTTCCGAATAGCTTCAATGCGCTTATTCACAATGGATTTTGAATCTCCATACCCAGAGTATAAGCGAAGAATTCCTGCAAGGTGCTTCCTTCTCACATTCAAGAAATCATTAAGTGTAGAATTGTTCAAAAGGGATTTTGGCAAAGAGATCGTCAATCCGTGTATCGAGAGAAATTGTGATATTTAAACCAATTTCAAAGCTCATTCTATGGGAAAGTAAAAAGGAGTGGAGCAAGAAACTAGAAATTCTAGACAAAAATGCAAGACCACCCTGGAACATAGTCAAAATCGTAAAAAGTAGACATACTATATGCCTGGATTAAAAACATCCTCCAATTTATTTTTGACTGATGCTGAGAAGACTACTGTACTTTCGAAAACATTTTCGAATTATTATTGTGTTTCAGCTGGTTTAGGTGACACAGATTACGACATTACGTTAAATATGTTGACCGCTGAGACTTCAACCAATGCACTTAGAGGCAGATTTTAAATTCCATGTCGATAATATAAGGCCACAAGTTTTGATGGCAAAAATAAATATATATATCAAAAGTAGTTTCCGGAAATGGACTCAAGCTTTTCGGCTAGCATTATAAATACGTGCCTTAAAATGCAATATTTTTTCGATGCTTGGATAATGGCCAAAGTGATACCAATGTTAAAGGCTGGAAAGTCAAAGGACCCTTATAATAACAGAGCAATAAATTCGCTGAGTGTTGAAAGTAAACTAAAAAAAAATTGTATAAGATATTTTTGGTTTAAGCCAAATCCTAGTACTTCCCACCAAGGGCTCCGAATATGCAACTAAGTCAAAAGAAATCGAGCACAAGGATAATCGACTGGCATGATTCCGTTTGACATTGAAAAGGCACTCGATTCTGTCTGACCGATGGTCTTTTGTATAAAATGATAAGTTTTTATTTTCCTCTGTATCTTTTTAAAATAGTTTAAAGTTCCTCACGGCTCTGTTGTAGGACTTCCTTTATACAATTTATTCACATCAGACTTTCCGAGTCTTATAAGTTTCCTTTAAACGTTAAGACAAATTTTAAGGATGTGAAGAAAATTATCAAAAACTACTACAACAAATGGAAAAATTAAGCTGAACGGTACTAAAACGCAAGTCATTTTTTTACCAGAAAAATAAGTCCTTGCAGCAACTGTGTTAAGTATTTCGGTATAAATCGTGGCACAAAGCTTTTGTGAACATATATCTAAAACCAATCACAAGGTTAGATTAGGAACAAAAAAGTTACACCCATTTGCTTACAGGACATCTGCGCTAATAAATGAAAACGAAATCCTCCTACATAAAAGAATTTTCCAATCGATACTTCTTTACGGTTGTCTTGTGCATAGTGTCACATCAAAAAATTACAAGTGTCACAAAACGAGTTACTTAAAATGATGCTTAAACTTCCGTGGCATCATTCCACGTGAGATCTCATTATAATGTTTAAATAATATCCGTAAGAATACAAAAGCGTACAGAAAGATTCAAAAAGTGCTCTTGAGCAATTTTTTGATTAATAATTTGTAATGTTTTTGATTTACTTACTTATCTTTTTGGTTATTTTTAGTTCTTATTTACTCGTTTATTATATACTATCATATTACTTTTATGTACAATTTATTTGTTCATTAATTTAAATAAATGTTTATTTATTTATTTATTTTTGTATATATTGATTTAAATTCATATTTATTGATTTTTTTATTAAATTTTTTAATTATTATATTATTATCTTGTACCATTGTTAACACTTGTGTAATATTTTTATAGTTCATGACATTATATTTATTCAGTAATTATTACTTTTATTTTTTTAAATGTTTTTACAACTTTCTATGTGAAGGGTTTTTTTTACGAATTTTCATTCCTTTATATTAAAATGACAAATAAATTAATATTTCAGTGACAAGATAATTTACTATCGCATCTCTGTAATGTAAAATGTGTGGTAATCCCAATATTGTTTCAATATAAAGATATCTATCTATCTATCAGATAATCCAAGCAAAGGACTAGGGACTCTTCCCTGGTGTATTTCAACTAAAATAGGGAACTCTTCGTTGACTCAGATGCCAAGAAGTTCAAAACACGAGGACACACACGTCTTGAATCCCAGTCTATGAGTGTTACGTCAATTCATTCCGTTAAAATACAAAATGTTTAAGGGCCTTCTGAGCTAAATTCAAAAACATTTTAATGTGCTAAGGTTAATGAGGCCATACCAACGTTTGTTTCAATAACGCCACGTGAGGTGCCTCAAACCAATTGTACATCTGCGGGCTTAACAGAGCGGCCTTAGTTCCGATCGCGTAAAAACCAAGATTTAAAAACTTACTTTACTGTCGAACGTATAAATAAGACTCTGTCGAAAAGTGATCCGCAATCAACATTGGACTGCAAGAGGTGTTGGAGTGCGTTCATCATAAATCAAAGTAGTTCGAGACCAGACTTCAAACGCAATTGAGACCAAAGAATGATACTTTTCTTTCCAAGTATCTCAAGCCAGTTGGAATGGGATCCTTTTCTCAAGTCTTGTCAACCATCTTGATAGATTTCCATAAACTGCGAACTCTTCCCGAAAAAAAAATACCCAAAACGTCTTAAGTCATTTCAAGATTCGAGGCTTCTTCAACTTTAGCTTCCGATTGTGAATTTAACGTCTTCCTACAGTCACTCAAGTCGTGAGTTAAAATTTTTTGTGTTAAACCTTTTTTAAAATAAAGAAATAAAATTTTAATCGATTCGACGCTTTTCCACTTGACCAAATCCACCTGAAGACAAAGCTCAATAAATTTTATGTGTTTCCGAAATCAGCTGCTCTGCATTCCACTTCAGCCGCATGTTCCACAAATTAGTCTCTTTTAAAGTCGACCAGATAAATGTAATCGGATACTTCCGTTGCTGCGACAGGTTAACACTTTGGCTCAAATAGTAGCTCCACTTATTGATGCCGAATTCCTGTTTTGCCCAGCTAAACAATGCGTCGGTAACAATTTAACGACTCTTCCGAGCGCTCTGCTTCCTCCATTAAAAGAGTTCAGATCTGTACCATGCCTAGATAGGCAACACGGAGCAACTTTTATGACCCCGTACACTCTTTAGGAATGAATTATTTTTATGGCACTTTAATTGGCTTGGTTGTGGCTCAAGTGTGAGCTGAGAACATTCCTACAAGCGGAATTCTCGTGCTTCAAGACCGCGCGACAACATGCCACAGGTACACATACGATCAGTGTACCTCGGCGCATGGGTGGTTGAGACTGTTTTCCCGACTTCAGACCTCACTAAATTGTCTTTGCCTAGGCGGAACAAGTATTCCCTTTTAGGCAACCAAGCTGGCTAACACTGCTTTGATGCATCGGCGACAAGTTCACCGAGGTGTGGGTGCATGCATTCTTGTACTTTGTTTTTCTGCTTGGAGGAGAACACTTTTAGTGGTGGACTGTGGGTTATTCCGGTTGGAAAGTGTGCGTGCTTTTGAAGGCATACTTATGCTTCTTCCTGCTTATAATTCATTTATATTTATGAGACCATATGGAGGAACAAGTGCTTGGATTAAGAAATGTGACACGTTGTTTGTGTGTTGTGTTCGCTCGAACGTGGTCGTTTAATGGGATGGGATTTTATGATGTTCCAGTCGCGAGTGATCGAGGATCGAGATGGGGCATTGCGAGTGCCTTGCTGATTGCCGCTACGGGATTAATGGGATTGGGTGAACTTTTAGTTTCCCATTGCTACTCGTAGATTTAGCAAAAGATACATTGTAATGCAGTCGAATTGTGTAATGGAATAATGATGATTATACGAGGAAATGAAAAAGGATATTGAAAATATTGCAGTGAGTCTTCAAGCCAACACAGAAGTACTTCGCACACTTAACTGATTGCATTTATGTCTTTGACCTCTCAGTTTTTGATTTTTGTGCTGGTAGATCACTTATTAATTACTTTCTGTACCTTACGAATTAAATGTTTCACCACAAAAAAAAAATACGTACATAGGAAAGGAAACAGCTTCGTTAATTCCTTAACCTTTATGATCTTGTCATAATGGACGAACTTAAAACCCATTCCTTATTGCAACAGCGCCTTCTCCTCATCTATAAGATCAAAAATCAAACTTTTCGGTGCCTTCTGAATGAAATGTACCTTCACGTAAATCGTTAGAAAATTCTGAGATATCAAAAAACACTAAACAGATTCAGTATGATGGAAAATACTATAAAGCTCAGTTTATTCTTATGTATGTTAATCTTAACTGATCTTGCGCATAGAGATGAAAACTAACACTATCAGTGAAAATAGGGAAAAGCTTTGATAATTCTAATATCTTTACTGATCTTGCCAATACAGATAAGCTCAAAATGTTTCTCTGGTTGCAACAATAACTTCTCTTTCCCTGAATTAATTTTGCTGTGCTGGTAGATCGTTGATCAACCTACACATAAAATCATTTCATAGACATACAAAATCTTACGTACATTTAATCAATTTTTCATGAAAAGAATGAAAATCCGATCTCACACAGCCTCAGAGTTAATGTTAAGTGATCTTGTCATTGTAGAATAGCTTCAAAACTCTTCCCTGTGATTTTTTATCTTACTTCTGCGTAAATCACTTTTGTGTCTATTGGTAGATCGCTGTGCAGGTCTTTTTTGTTATCATAACATCACTGCCTTATATGCTCATGTTCAAGAAAATAAAATAATCGAATATAAGGACTTTTAAATCCAGTATAATTGTCCCGAAAAATTAAATATTAGATCGCATTTAAATCAAGGTTTATACGAAAAAAGTGATCATTCAAAATTCTTGCATGATCACTTTCGCGTATGCTGATAGATCGGTTAATAAATTTTCTTAATCGACCAATTGCGCTGCGAAAATACTACAGTTTTTGTTAATGCCTATGTCACGATGAACAAGCTATAGAAATCGAGTGAAATGCAAATTAATGTGTCAACTGACGCCAGTTGATCGTGTTGATCAAAAAAGATCTACGATCACCAAATATCCCCCAAAAACACTCCTCGATTTGTTTGTCCACCAAAGTGTTTTACAACTTGCCCATTTATCAAACATCTAAACATATTTAGAAGCAATTAAGACCGAAGGCGTGAAATTCCACGAAAGATCATTCACTCAGACCGATCGTACAAATGCATTTAGACTTCCACACGACCCATCATCAAGTCGTACCAGGAATGTGGGAAAATTTGTCAAGATTAAAATCTTACGACCGCCACCAGATCGACACAAATAAACAAAAGTGCCTTTAACCAATACATAGGCACACTTCCATTTATGGTAGAAAACATCTTAATTTTTCTTCTTCGGCAACGATCACCGATCTACGATAAGAACGCCGAAATCCCGCTGCACATTCAATTATCAGTTCAAGACCCATTCAGGTGACCTGTTCCATCAACAACATCAATCGACGATGCTGAATTGAATATGCATTAAGGTTTTTATTTCCCCCAATTTTCGACAAATAAAGAATCCTACGATCGGCGATCTTGAACCTTACTTAAGTGATCCCGTTCTTAATTGGTAGCCCCTTCTTTTTCAATTTCATAAACTAGACCTAGTTTTTTTTTTTTTTTAGATAAGCGTGGGTGCTTTTTAACTGATCGTGTTCTACGCGCCGGGTGAAAGTTGAGTTCTTTCTGAGACATAAAATTGATTCCCCTGCTGCACGATCGGTGGCGTGCTGTCATTTAAACGTCACCTTGCATTTTCAATTGACTTGTCGGAATTCCTCGACTCTGCACAAACTTCGAGCTCGCAGACTCATTGAAACGTCTATTGCTTTGACATAGTTACTGGCTGGACAGTCCCAATGGTGCTGGTGATCGGTTTATTCCAATAGCTGCTGACATCAGACTTCATGTACACAAGGCCAGAGAGTGAGAGACTTCCATTGCGCGGAGTTCGTCGAAATGACCACGCTTTCGATTTGCATTCCCGTGTATCTGTTGAGGAACGTGTTGCACGAGTCATGCTAACAATAATTCTCAACGATTTGCATTTTATTGCTCCACGGGCTCTGGAGGATGCTTTATGAAGTCAGTGTTTACTTTGGCTGGCTCTGCAAAAGGAAGCTGGCCTTCGTGACATAAGTGACTGATGACGGGTGATAAATGGGTGATGAACGGCAACTGAATGAGTATTGCCGACCGGAATGAATGGGACGCTTTGCCCAGTCTCGTGGCTGTGAGACTTGACTAATTGAGCTGAAATTGGCACCGCTACGTGGTGGATGGACTGCTCACAATGCACGTGCCAAACGGGAGGGTAAACGTCTTGAGATTTAGTTACGCCATGTGTGTGGTTGGCTCTGACTTGCAACAAATGGTTTTCTGAAACTAATATGCTGCTGGGTCGAATTTCTCGTTTAAAATGATCGGTGCTTGGGAATTCCATTACCTAATCGCTTGAGGGCTTATTTGATTTTTATAGCAAACTTAAAATAAAACAAATTTCATTTTGTATTTCAGATGTCCGGGATTGTTGTCTTTGGTGTCGCTTTATGGACAATATTCTGGAAGTTGCATTACGCCTCTTTGCTGGCATCGATAGCATATCAAGTGGGAACCTATGGACTAGCGTTGGCCGGAATCGTAGCGATAATTGGTGGTTTCCTGGGATGTTTTGGAATATTCTACGAACAGAAAATCGTTATTTTGAGTGTAAGTAAATTTAGTTTATCATATAAAATTTAAAGATTTGGCAAAAACAATTGTGCAACAAATTGTGAACTCTGCTTGGCCTCGTAGAGCTAGATTCAGTTCCTTGCCAACAAAGTGTCGAAGAAGTAACAAATCCTTACATGAGTTCCACGAAAATATAAATGGTATGAAAACAAAATTTGGGTCATTGCTATTTACTTACTCTGATGGGGCTAAAATCTGCGGTGGACCTGAGCTCACTCTCTATCCAACTGACCCTCCACTTTATTTACTATAACCACTTAGGAGCCTTCTCGATAGATCAATACTCCATCCTCGTAAAAGTGACGTTCAGGCCATCGCATAAACCAATTTGACTGAAACTCAAAAACGCAATGGGTCATTAGTTCCCGATGGACAAGAATTTTACTGACCATACTTCAATGGTTCCTAGTTGGATTGAGAACTGTCTTCTTTAAATAAACCTTTGATTATGATCCATTAGGCAGCGCTTGTGAAATCATGGCATTCACCACTGAATTTGTTTGATTTAAACTAGAATGGGCTAGAGTATAGTGCGGTTTCTGCCTCGAATCCCAACCTTGAAGGCTCCCTTTACCGTGCTAGAGTGTCGAGAAAACTAATCCGGTAATGCCTTACAAACCTCGAAAACATGCGCTGCTCTGTGCAGTTCAGACAAAGAAACTCTGAAGTGATCCATATTTGCTCTGAATTTCGGAAAGGAGATGCCTTTTCAACCATATTTTTTTTATGAATATAGCGAAAAGTCAGTATGGAAAGCGATTTTCAAATCCGTCCAGCAGTTGCGGTACGGAAACGACACCCAACGGTCATCATTGTCCGTACCAAATGTGCCGTCGTTTATGCTTTAACGTCCAACAGAGTCGTTTTTCAAATCAATGAGGATAAAACAAAATGGATGCTGTTGACTAAAATCAAACCGTCTAACTCCAAATGGAACAAAATATCACATTTCATCACATCACACATCACATCACATATTATACTTGGAGATCCAATGAAGACTATTCCTATGCAATCGACGCTACTGCTATTTGCTCAACCTACTAGGATCAAAATCCTTCACTCGTCGTTCTTTTATTTGGAGCCAAGGCTTAGCTAGACAGCAGAGAGATTTTTTCGAAACCATCGAAAATATATTCTCCTTCGAATAAATTGTCCTGCTTGCGACATGGACGAATGGAGAAGACGGTACAGCTTCAAAGTCTACGGACTGTACAATGATGTGGATCACAAAAATCCGTACACTTCAATGGCTTGGGTACATCGAGCGAATGGACAACAAAGCTCCAGTCAAGAGTGTCTTCGTACGAAAAACGGGAAGACCAATCCTCCGGTTTGAAGATCAAGCAATCGCAGATGCAAGGGAGCGTGGTCTAATGTACTGGAGGCAGCATTCCCGCGATTGTAATGGACGCAAAGGAGTTTGAGTTCAGACTCAGATCCTTGAAGGGCTGATGGCCCTATATCTATGAAAAGTTTAATGGTCTAAGCATATCTTCGATTCAGGCTTGAAAAAATCGTATAATGCATTTCATAAAAATTAATCTCTGCTTTCTTGACCACGACACAACTTGAAAACGACTTAAGGGGGGAAGTCACAGTAAAATTTTTAACTTTTCGAAAAAAAATTTTATCGCTTAGAAGATTCTTTAGGGTCTTAAAAATAATATACAAAATGATGGAATACGGCAAAAGTGTCCGAGTGACCAAATTTTTCACTCTGCGGTAACGCCTCTCCGGTATACTCATACATTTTCATGTGGTACTTAAAACTTTAAACGCGTTTTTCTCGAAACTACTTTTCTTGAGCTCGCCGAAGACATAACTCGAGCAAATCTTTACCGATCGACTTGAAATTTTAACAGTAGCTTCGAAATATCTTTCTCGAAGGAGCTACGTAGGATTTTTTATTTTATATGGCTTAATTTTCTCGACGATTTTATGGCGTTTTTTTTTTGTTAAAAATTAAGCTTTATTTTTAAACATGCATCATTTTGTAAAAAATCAATAGCTCGCTAGCTGTTGTTATATGAAAACTAAAAAATGTTGGCGTTTTCTTCAAGGTCAAAGTCTACGTCTTCGGCCATCGACACGCTTTCAAAAATAGGCGCCGGGGTATATGCTGCGCAGCCGCCATTTTTAAATATTTTTTATTGAAAAAATTACATTTTGTACTTTTTTAGTATTGCTATAAACCCTACTTTACAGATTTTTGATTCATACTTTTATTCAGACAAAATTAATTCCCGAAAATATGCCTATTTTTTGTGTGCTACTGTGATTTCGCCCCTTAAACGATTTCATTAATTTTTTTTAGAGCTTTGTAGAAGGTTCTTACGGAAAGAAAAATTCAGAAAATTGCGCAGAAAATTGGATAATCTCAGAAAACTTAACGACTTTAAGTACAAGTAGCTGTTTTCTATTGTCGAAAAATTATGTATGAATTTTTTTAAAAATTGACATTAACACTCTTCGCGTTTGATAGTGTTCGCGCACGCAAATGTCGTTTAATAGCTAAATAAAAATCAATTATGTTAATTTTGAAATGAACAGAAATATTGAGTTATTTTTTTAACAATATTTAAACGAACAAGCTTCCAATTTTTGTTGAACTTGTGATTTCGGTCGAATAGTTTTTAAGAGTATAATTTTTTTTTTTTTAGGGAATTAGGATTT
This sequence comes from Orthonevra nobilis, assembly GCA_963555765.1. Taxonomy (NCBI): domain Eukaryota; kingdom Metazoa; phylum Arthropoda; class Insecta; order Diptera; family Syrphidae; genus Orthonevra; species Orthonevra nobilis. The sequence goes on along the minus strand of OY743227.1, from coordinate 9,516,386 downwards.
TTTTTTGCAGGGCGTTCCGTGCTTTTACTTTTATTTTGCACAGGATAATGATATAATTTTTAAATTCTAAAATTCTAATTCTAAAAAATTCGAAACTTGCTTATACTGCGGTAAAGTGGGATAGCCTGCATTAAACAACTTAAAAAAAATAAATTCGACAGACCATAAAGTCAGCATTTACGTGAAATGGGTCAATGTTTATTCTGAAGAATCAAGATTGGCTTAAAAAAGAAGTTTGGATACTGCTGCATTAAGTGAATCAAATAATTTACTCCTTTATATCTAAGTCTTCCAGAGGCAGAACAAATAACACACTGATGAATGTGCAACATACATTTATTAAAAACTAGAAATTATCAAGCGCAATGGAAAATAGAAAAATGAAAGTTTATCTTCCCCACAAATAAATCCCAAAAAAAATGACTGTCAGTGTATGGGCGGTAACATTGTAACATCGATGTTATTCCCAGTTATAACCTCAGAAAAAAGAAGCAATTTCCAGTAACAGCAGTGTTACTGAAACTTCAAAAATTGATGAACTATATAAGAAAACTTATTGTGACTAACGTAATTTTGCAAACGCATCTGGACAGAGTGCGAACAAATAAACTATAAGTGTGGCAGGAGGCGAAATTAATACAGACACTTCCTAAGTTCACCCGCAGAACAAATAATGTTCTTGTATGCAAAATAGCCGCAAAGTTTTATTCAAGGCGCATTCACAAATTTAAAAAAACTAATTTTTAAATTAAGAAGGAGAAAAGGAATATTTTCATTTACTATAAATTTTATTCAGCAACGATAGATGGAACAATTTTGCACAGGTATGGTCCTTCTCGACGTAGAAAAAGCTTTTGATACTCTTTGGCACAAAGGTCTACTGCATAAGCTCTTCAGTGCTTTATCTCAGACAGATCCTTTAAGGTTTTCTTGGGGAACTGGTACTCGAATGCATTCTTAGCTGAGGCCGAGGCACCTCAGGGTGCGGTTCTTTCACCCATCCTTTATATTATTTTTACTTCAGATTTTCCGCGGCTGAATAATTGTGAATGTGCTATCTTCACAGATGACACATGCAATTACTCTTCAGATGTAACTGGTTTCAACATTGAAACTAACTTGCAATCTGCTCTTAACACAATTCAAATCTATTTCAATAGTTGAAAGATTAAAATCAATGCTTCAAAGACTCAGGCTGTCTTTTTTACTAAGAAAAGAAAAGCATGTTTTCTGCCAAGCAACATACTTCTTTTAAACGGCACACAATTGGCATGGAGATCGAGCACCAAGTACCTTGAGGTGCACCTGGACAAAATATTAACCTTTGGCCTTCATATTCAGAGAACTATCAGGAAAATCAATTCAATAATAAAAATACTTTACACTTTTATTAATCGAAAGTCTAAATTAAGCATTGACAATAAACTAATGATTTTTGAAAGCTATATTCCGATCCATTCCCTTCTATGGGTCCCCTGTATGGGGTAATTGCGCAAAAAGTGAAAATTGCAAGTAATGCAAAACAAGCTTTTGAAAATGATTTTGAATTTACCTTGGTTTTTTGGAACTGACGAGCTGCATTTGATCGCTAATATCGACAGAGTACCTTATAGACTGAATAAATTATCCGAGCGCTATGTTTGGTAATGTAGTTCTTCTGACAATCACTTGATTTCAGGATTAATTTAAATTAAACAAATTTACCATATGCATATTTATTTATTGTTAATTATTTTTATTTGATTTCTAGTCCTGTTGGTTGATTTATTTTTCGTAATATATTTATTTATTTATTTCTTTTATTCTATTTACTTTTTATTTATTTATTATTTATTTAATATTTATTTATTATTTATTTATTATTTATTTAATATTTATTTATTATTGATTTATTATTTATTTAATATTTATTTATTTATGTATTTATAAAATAGTTAATGTATCTATTTATTTATTTATTTATTTAATTATTTATAACATAATGTGTTATGTATTTATTTAAATTCTGTGATAAATAATCTTGCAATCAAGTATTGTTTGCCACCACCGCCTCTCTCCTCTCGAGTCAACATTTGTATGAAGGTTTTTCAAGTTAGTTTTCCTTTCAAAGTTAATTAAGATCTGTTATATTTTATTGTGTAAAGTTTTTTAATAATATTTCAGTTGTAAGGTAGCAATATGCCAAATCACTGTAAAATGTGCAATAGTTAAATCTTTTTTAAATGATTATTAGTTTACGCTTTAATAAAAAAAAATAAAATACATGCAAAGTTTCAAGAACGCGTCAAAACGAAGATTCCTTAGGACACGTTGGATCGCGGAAAGAGCTTGAGAATCATTCATAGAATCGGCTCTTAATATATTTTAATTTACTCTTGTCCTTGTATTAAAAAATAAAAAATGTTAAAAGCAGACAAGCTTTTTTAATATACTTCAAATGTTTAACGCCCCCAACTAGAATTCCTTAAATAATGTGGCCTGGTTCTTAAGCAGTTTGACAGTTATAACATTAAACCTTTTCTTGATGAGAATCAACTCCCGAAACTAATCAAACCTGCTGGACAAATCAGCTAATCACTAATGAGACATCTCAAACAGGTTGCTCACCGGCACTATTAAAACATGACGCACGCTCATTATTGATTCATAATTAACAGTATCGGACTCATTCAGAAAAACTGCCGTCCAATGTCCACTCACTAACCATAATCAAACATGCTGCCCTTGGTGATTAAACTTCACCTACTGACAGATCACATGCCTCGCACACTCGACGCCAATGCATTAATTGATTGAGGCCCTAAATGAATCCATCATATTCACACATGTGGAATGTCGGGACCCAAGTCAAGGGTATGCCACCTGACGCGAGTCATGCGGTTAAAATTACACATGACCAAGCACTTGGGACAGGTCAATGGAATGTGCCTTGTGCACATTCTGTCAGTCACTCCACCTTCAATTGATCTTATGTCATACGACCGACTCCTCTCTTTCGACTGCCAATAAATAAAACAAACCTAATTAATTCCAGCGGCAGAGGTGCTCAAATTAGACGGCCATGGCACCTCCAGCATTAGGCATCGCGCATAATTAGGCATTAACATTCCTGGGTGGGCATTGTTTGCATGTCTACAATTCGAATTCATATGAGCGCCAGAGTGAGGTTATGTGTTACTCAACGAGCTCCTTAATGGGTGTGCTTTCGCTTTGTGTTCATGTATGTCGCGTCGCAACTGCTAAGTTCAAGTGTTTGCATATTGAATGTTATTAAACAAAAGCGCTTGGAGTAATTTGTTAGGCGCACGCAACACGCGTGATTCGGCTGCAAAGTGACATTTAGAGGTTTGACCCGTTGCTCTGGCTGTGGTGGGATAGTGTAATGTTTAGATGCTTTTAGGTTAATTAATTAAATTGGACCTACACAGAAGCCGTGGGGTGATTTGGTCATAATTTAAGTTTAACCCAGATAGTTTGCCCACAAAACTCTGGTACAAGGTTGGCGGCGGAAAATTATGTAGATTGCCCACACCCTGTGAATTTGGCATGGCATGGTTTTTCTTTATCACCTTGGGCCTTGGTTATGTTTGAGCTTGATTTAGGGTTGAAGCCTTTTTGATAACGTTTCGTTTATGCGAGTTTTAATGGAATACGAGTATTTGCTTGAATGCTTTAAAGACCTGTTGAGACTTAAATTGTAGTCTTTTTGAAAAAGGTTGGCATATACTCCAAGGGACGCTTCTGTAGGTTTTCCGGTTTTGGCAATAGTTTTCCCTACGCTACGTGCACCATGAAGAAGCTCGAAAGACTGGTTTTTATCGTTCGAAGACGCTGAATTGGAGACATTGCTCGATAAGGATCCTTGTAAAATGCAAGAACAGCTTGCTTCGGCATTAGGAGTAACAAGCCAAGCCTTTTCAGAATGCGTTGAGAATGATTCAAAAACAAGGAACCTGGGTTCCTTAAATTTGAACCGAAAGGACGATGACCCAAGCGGCAAAAAAGGAAGACTTTTCTTCATAGCATCGCGACGGGTGAAATGGATTCATCACAGCAACCCAAAGACACCAACAGGGGACTCTCCGGTCATGCGTCGTCGGCTCGGTCGAATATTTACGCTGCAAAAGTTATGTTGTGTATTAAGCTGGACCTGATCCCGATGGTGTCATTTATTTTGAACTGTTGGAAAACAATGAAACCATTACGGTAGAGCGAAATCGAATACTGCCGGAAAACGGACGAATTACGAGGAGAGGCACGAAAAAGTGATTCTTCAGCATGACAACGCTCGGCCTTACGTTGGCAAACACCTTAAAATCAAAATAAAATTCCGATTTCATCAAAAAAAGACAGCAAGGATGACTTAATTGCACACCTTATATTTTCGCGGTTCGAAATGGATCGGCTTACGCTGAAAGCTGAAAGTTGAGAAATATTAAAATTTACTTCATATCTTCAAGAATGGAAATGATCTATCCGATATAACCTCGAAACAAAGGACTTAATAAACAACATAAAACTGTGACTTTTAGGTAGTCAGAGACTTCGTTTTCATAGGATCCGCAGTGAAATCGACTAGCGTAAGCTTTGCAGAAATAAAACGAAGACTCACTCTTGCTCTGCTGTTTCTTTGGGCATAGACTTTCGTCAAGGATTAATCTCATATAATAACGAGTGTGTTTTGTTGCATACAAACGAGTACGTTTAGAAATCGTAGACATTTTTTTTTGTTCAAAGGTCACTTTTTGATTGCCAAACTCTTAGAATTGGTTTCAAACTCTGGTTTTTGAATTCAGGGATATTCGAATGGTATCTTTGATCTTTTGGCCGTTATTTCCTATTCCATTTGAATGTGGCAGTACATTGCTTGGATAGATAGTACTGCGGCAATAAAAGGATGTACTTCAGCAACAATCGAAATGAACCGTCCAAAGCTACTCAAGCTTCAAAATAGTTATACATATTCGAGAGACGATGCGTTACGGCTTCTCTCCACTTATATAGAGCTCCAGGGTCAGCGTATAAAAATTTCTATAGTAATGAAGACGTGTACGTCGGATAATTTTCTGATAAACATTATTCGAAATCGCAGTGCAAGAGCCATGACGTTTTCCGGGGCTTTCTAACCCAATGATATGCGCCATGAGACAGTGCGCCTTAACGGCTTTATTCCTTCTGAAGCGTTTCTCTATTTAGATAGAAAAGGTCGTTTATCTTCCATGTGGCCCGAAGAAATATGAACGGTCGAGTCAGCTATGACCAAGACGTTGCAAGTAGCTCACCGGAGACTATTCGATTCAGTAGGGGCGGTATCAGATCGCGACAGAGCGGATGTCGAAAGGCAATGCCAAGACTTGAAACCGAAAATAACTCGGTCGTTTTTTCATTTTCATCTTAAGTATCATTATGGCAATTTAAAAGCATTTCGCATGTGGTGTCAGCCTGGCCGGCTTTCATATGGTTAAGGAAGAAGAAGACGGCTATGAGTAGTTTTTGGTGTTAGTTTAAGATAGGTAAAGTTCTTTTTTTTAGGATTTAGATTAGTTGCTTATTAAGTGTTAAGGTCTAATTTAAGATATAAAATACATACGGTGCGTATTCCTAGTTTTTTTTATTTCAAACAGAAAGTTTGTCTTTCAACTGTTTTTGAACTCTTTTCCCAGTTTTTTTTTGCACAAACGCGTACGTGCCTTCGAAAAAATGTTTCAGAACTTTACCTTGCATAAATGGGAATACCCGGTCTATAAATCAAAGAACTCAGAGGTAGGGTGCGTTCTTCTAATATTTGTTTATTCGATAAGCTATCAAAATTTGAACAAAGGCATTCTTTGAGCATAGTAGAACCACCGTAACGCTTGTCTTTTGGTATCACACAGGGGTGCACTTAAATAGCAGACTGATTGTTAAGTCGTTTTCGTTCAAAAACGCCAAAGAGTGATAGTGATCTGACAGTTAAACTGATTCGAAGAGGTGATGTAATTTGGTCTTTACGACACAATTGTTAAAAATGCTTTTGCTTATGAACTTTTGATTCTTTTCCTTACCCTCATCCCCCATTATATTAGGGTTGTCAGTATCCCTTAAGAGACAGATAATATAAAAAAACTAATATAGTTGATCTGATAAACGTTGTCATGTCCGAACGTTGGCTTGAATTCAGTTAAGGTTTTTTTCGATGTTTGAATTTTCACCACCATATTCGGACAGCGTAAGTCTGTTACTTCTTCTGATTTTAAAAGTTTTTTTTTTTTAATTTTAAGGACATTTAATAATCACTGCAAAATTATTCGGACACACAATTCTTATAGGTAACGTTTCTAAATCCTTGTAAAATTTTTATTTTTGCGCTTTAAACTATTACATTGAGTTCCGGACTCTGAGGTGACGATTTGAACTCATCCCGTGAATTTTTCGAAGACTCGTAGAGTCTGGTAGGTAAGGTTGCTTACCGATGAATTGCTCTACGTTGGATCCCATTTTTTGTACGCAGATCAATTAATCGAACCTTTCCATCAGATCATCGAATAAGATTGTATATTCGACCCAAAAACCAATGTTGAGGCAGAGTCCCACACTAAGACAGCGTATCGTCTGAAATATCTGCCATTTATATCGCTTCTGCAGCCTCAGCAGATACTCCTTCCACCGTCGTGTCAGCCGCAGCTATCTGCTCAAAGAAGACGTTTTCCAATTTGTAATGAGTGGTTCTGCAACTGCTCTAAGGGGGTTCCCTATCAAAAAATTGTCTGGTATTCGAACAGTCTTATGGCTTCAACCTCTGCGGAAGCGGTGGAAAGTCCTTCGAACGTCAAGCATGCATCGCTCATGTTACAAAAGAGGTGAATTTTTTCACTCTTGACTGCAATTCAATACTCTCAGCTGTAGACCATTGGGCTCAAAAAATTTATCCCTTAGAATCTTCAGCTCGTTTGGCGCCCCAACAAAATACTTCCCACTGTAGCAATAGAGATCCTGGCACACGCCCCTTCGTGCAAAAAAAACTCTTCAACGCAGCGAGGAAACCTCCTTTAATGAAGAAACATAGGAAGACTACTAGTTTCTCTGGACTATTCAGAATGGTTTCAAAAGGGCCACAGAGGTCGAGACCAGTTTTTTTGAAATGACCTTGCTGATTGCGCTCTACTCGCAGTTAGTTCACCCATGATTAGGCTCACCAACTTTGGCTTGTATTTGAAGCAATGCAAGCAGCTATCCACAGTCTTCCTCGCAAGCCAGCGCGCATCCTTCACTCAAAAGCGTTGTCCCACGATGCCAACTTATGCTTGGGGATCAGCATGGTCATTCTTTCTATGTAAATAGACAAAAAGAATTTTAATAAAGGGATGGGATCTACGAAGAAGGATGGGACATTTTGTTATGTAAGGTTTGTTCTTCCTCATGGGAGGTCCTAAAGGTTTCGACGCAACTTGTTGGGCTGATTAAATTTCCTTTCTGAATATGCCAAATAATCCTGATTTGGGCTTCATTTAGCTCTTTTGCAGTGTAAGTCCAATAAAGATCTGTGATTGTCTTGCCACATAAATCGAGTTCTTCGTTCTCCAACGTTCTAACGTTCTTACTACAACGAAGTCTTGTGCTTGGATTCGCGCAAGTTTTTTTCAAAAACCTTAAAAAAATAGCAGAAATTCGAGAGTGATATGGCGACTCAGGCGGCTTTCTTTGAATCCATACCAGAGGGACACCACGGCATAGCATATCGTAACTTTCAGAGAGAGTCACAGCGATGTTAGGGCAAATCTAGTGTACGCAATCGGAGGCTAGTGTACGCAGGTCGAGCTGTCTTTTTTTCGGCAGTTTTCTGTTTTTTTTTTTTTAAACTTGCTGAAACACAGTTCAGCACCACTTGGATCACGATTGTTTACAAACAAAAAAAATATCTCACCTGAACTTGATCTTGTTCCAAAAATAGAAAGAAAAAAAAACACTTCCACACAAAAATATTAATAAACTTATTTTCCACTCGTTTAAATGATTTTTTGTTTTCTTTCACGGTTTCGAGTTCCAATTTTGGATTACCTCACGAAAAAGTGAAAAAAAAATCTACCAAAAAAAAAAAAGTCACGATTCGTTTAAAATTAAAAATTTAAATGAGAAAGAAAGAAAAAAAAATGGAAATAAAAATCACGTACGATATGAATTCGTGCGAATTGGATTAACAAATCTAAAATAAAAATAAATTAAAATTCGATTACATTTTTTTTCTACATGGGATGATGATTCGTGCCCAATCAGGGCATTTACGTGGCAACCGATTGAAACCACTTACGAGTACGAGTACAAGTATACTCATAGGCCTGAGATACTTCCGCGTTCCGTGCTACTTACAGGCACTTGCATTCTAAACAATTCAATCATCGTTGGACCATAATTTGAAATAATCATTTTTCAAGACAAGATTCTAATTCCGTTCGTAAGAGCCCCTAAGTATGTGGGGGAGTCTATTATTACGGCAAACCGGGCTCTTATTGTTTCTGCTATTTTATTTTTTCATTCGAAGAAAAAGGAAAAAACGCTGCGATGCATACTAAGCACGTCACGACCAACATGCAACATCACACAGTCGCAAACAGCGGTGTATCTTTTGTGGCTTCTAATTTCGCCAGCTTTGTGTACAAGAGTAATCTGTGACCTTAACCCTTGGCCACGTACTACATAGGAGAATAGAGCTCAGAGATCACGGAAATTCAAAGACATGTGTGTGGAATTTTTTTTTTTAAAAGAATAGAATTTTTTTTTTGAAAAGTCATCAGCAACAAAAGAAGATTGAATTATAAAATGGGTGAGAGTGGGTTCTGTTCTCGGTTCGTGATGATGTGTGATTCTAGATACTCTGATGTGGGTTTCGGTGATCGGAGAATCTCCTTTGTCTAGCGATCATGCTGCATTTACCTAAGGCGATCAACTGTAAAACTGGTAATGAAATATGGAAAAGATTTTCATTGTTTTTTTTTCGTGTGTAATTTAAAAGAATGACAGCTTGTTGAAAGGTTTTCGGTGATGCTGTCAATGGAGCGACTATCCGATCACCGGAGGCGATTCTTCGGAAATAAGTTATTAATTTAAGTCAACTCCAATCCATAAGATTTTTAAAATGTGTTGCAAAAGTCTTAAAGATAGTTTCCTCCACTTCCACTTGCACCAGTGTTCCGTGTAACTAAGCTGGAAATATGAACATGTAAGCTGGGCTTCGAAGTGCTATTTGAAGTACGTCTTGCAGAAAAATTAAACCTTGATCAAATAAGGCAAGACTGTAGAATCTACGAAAGGCTTCACGAGTGAAGATCTTTATGGGCAGCCAAGCGGCAATAAAAGGACTTAACAAGGATACCATAAATTCGATAACAGAAGGTAGCTGCATTAGAGTTCTAAATGATGTGGGCGAGTGCCTCAAGGTTGCCATCATCTGGGTTCCTGGCCACAATAGCATAAACGTTTCCGATAAGGCAGATGGACTTGCAAGGAAAAGAAAAAGAACTTAACAATCGTATGGAACTCTAGGGACGATTCATATCTCGTAGTCCGTAGGCGTTATGGCCTTCTGGCCTTCAATAAGCAAGATTTACGCAAGCCGACGGGACATCTGACGGGGCATTACGCAATAGTACCAATGGCCATCAGAATGGGCTTCGTCTCTTCGACCATTAAGCAACTCCTTGCGAATGCCGCAACCTACAGTCGGGACGACTTCGGACTGCGAGCACTTGTAAAGGACCACTCAAGGACCTAATAAGTTTCATTAGGAGCACCAAATGGTTTCAGTAGAAACAATGTTCTAAAAAGGATATAGTTTGTGATGGGAAATCATAATGGGCCTTCGTTACCTCCAACTTAAGGCAGTTCATCCCCTCTAACCTAATCTTACATAACCCTACCGGCACAGATATGTTTTTTTTATATAAGTGGAATTGTTTTAAGAGTCTGGTATGAAAGGATATGCGAATAATATCAATGATCCTGTGGATATTAAACGCAATTTTTAAAACCAACGCAGAACCTGGCTCCGATAGGTAATTCTAACCCGTCGAAGACCACTCATACCGAGCGAGCAGAGTTATTCCAAGAAGAATTAATTGATTTGTTGTGGTGTGAAATCAATTTATTTGCATTCACTCAATTCACAGTATTTTGTTCGCTTTTATTTAATAAATAAACCATTGTACTATCGCTGGTCGACTGCTGATACTGACTGAACCAGATTCGAGGACTAGAGAAACCAGGCCAATCATTTGCTCCATTTTAGAGGAAGGACTTCGAAATTCTGTTTCTGATGCGACGTGTTATTTTTCGCAAACCGTCGAGTGAAAGTACTTCAGATTGTTAAGATGACAGGCATCTCGAGTACAGAATATTCTGCTGTCCGAATGCGGTACGAAAAGGGTTTAGGCTGCATGAGTGTCACGTTTATTCACTTCCAAAATCAGCTTAATTACAACTTAAGCTTTTAACAGACGAACCTGCTCAGAAGAAGTCTAAGCATCAGCAGTATATGTAAACGACAGACGATCACCGGGCTCTGCTGTGTTTAATTATTGGACCGACGCAATTCTAAAGAAAAAATGGTCTTGTTTGGCTAAGAAGCTCCAGGAAAATTCTTTCTATCTGAGGTTACAGCCGAAGTTATCGCCATAAATGCCGATTTTGTTGAACTCGGAAAATCGTATTTTTTGGAGGAATAAAAAAAGTCGGAACACGCTTAATAGGTCACGCTATTCATTGATAGGTCATGTTCCAGGTTCGTTATTTGGTCGATGCCCTTATGTCCGAAATACAATGTAAAATATCCTTGACCATTGCTCCCAAAAACCTTGTGCTTATGCGTTCGTTCCGTAGATTCCTAAGAACACCACCACAAGGTGATGTAGCAGCTCCTGAGAGAAATTTCTTCTGGCAGTCAACAGCCTCTTGCCGATTGTGTTATCACTTTAACTGATCCTTCTCCCATACAATATTCTTTAATCTTTTTATTCTTTATTTCAGTACATATTCCTGCTAGTTCTAGTCTTCTTGCTTGAGCTTATCATTGGTGGGCTTGCCTACTTTTATGAAACACAATTGGAGGATGAAATGAAGAGAACACTGAACGCCACTTTCCTAACAAACTACGGCTTCGATGAAAGTCGAACGGCGGCCATCGACAGAATGCAACAAGAGGTATCTATAAACCTGTCCCTCAACAGGGTTCAACAATATTTCTACTATATTTCTACATTTTCAGTACAAATGTTGTGGAGCCGTTCGCTTCGAAGACTGGCGAAGTAGCGCGTGGTTAACAACGAACCGAACGGACGTTCTCCGACCAAGGAGTCATCGACTTGTACCCGACTCGTGCTGTATAACTTATATTGAGAACTGCGGTCATCGGGATCATCCCAGCAACATTCCTTACACAGTAAGACCCGTAACAGACCAAATTTGACCCTTCATTCAAAATTGTTAATTTTTCTTACAGGGTTGCATCTATCAATTCACTGATGGAATGCGGCAGCATCTAACGATCCTGGGCGCTGTTGGACTCGGTATTTGCCTCATTCACATTATCGGACTTATATTGTCATGCTGCCTGTATATCAAGCTTAAAGACCCGGATGATTGACAATTACCTGCGACTCAGGTCTACGATTCGAGTTTCTCGAATGTTTTTAGCCCTGAGTCGCAGTTCCTTGAGCACAACAGCACACCAATAAACACAGCCTCCACATCGGATAACATCAGTCTTATTTATAACAATGGAACGTGTCCGGTGCATTCAAACACAAAGAAACGTATACGTTTCGCGAACGGCACAAATGGGGTAGAGAGCGGCGCCAGCGGTAGTAGCAGGCGCTACAATTCAAACATGGAGGATTCTATACATCCAATGGATGTGAGTTTATGAGGTGATTTTAAGGGGGTTAGACACCCTTTTGGACCACTGTCGTTTTTACGAAACAAAATTCGAAGCCATATCAGAAGCACATTAAAGAATTTATTCAAGTAGTTCTCTTGTCATGTAGCGGCACAATTTGTGTATTTAAAATTTGTATATGTTTATGTTTATTAATGTAAATGTGATAATTAATTTTAAATTATAATTTAAATAAGATTCAACTGTCAAACAAGCCCAGTACTTAGCACTAAAGTTTTATCACTACCACTAGATTGAAGACACAAATATCTTTACCAATTTGGATTGTGCGTGGGGATTGGATCTTCATCGAACAGCCCTAGAGACTTCCTAATAGTAATAATGCTCTCAGAGAATTACCAACCAATCGTCAGAGGTGGAGCGCTTAAAATATGCTTCATTTAATTTGCCGGATTTGAACCGGACGCCTCATACTCGGCGGTAACCAAAAAATGTGTGTCTCCAAGTTATCCTTACAGAGACCATTCGATAATTTTGAACCACTTACATCCTCGAGCACGATCAGCAGAAGAATAACATCCTTGCTGTTTGCCTGAACTTAGTTATAAACTATCGGGATCTTGGTCAATTTGAAGCATCAAGAGATTCCGTTTTCCAATGCTTCGCGTAAGTGTATTTCTTTTTGGGAACTGCGTCTTCTAAAATATGAAACAGCTGTCGAACTAGATGCATACAGCAAGTTGGCATTTCCACTTTACATCAAAATCTGAAGACTTTTGAGTCCAGAACACAGATGTCCATCTGCCCTGCACGTTTAAACCGTTTAAATCAATGTACGATGAAACTTCTGCCGACAAATATGTCCCCGTCACCAATCCACCTGATACCTAACCTTTTCGATGTTAAGCCCTTAGGCTCTGATCCTTTGATGCAAAAAAAAAAATCGAAGACATGCGCACTCCGGCTTCTTTTGAATTCTCTGCAGAGCCCTTTTTTTCAGTTTCAACCTTCAGTCATTCTGAAATTCTTGGTTCGAATCACATTTAGAGTCATAACTAGTCTGAGCAAAGTTATGCCATTTGTTAACACAACCACACCTGATACTGTGAATTATAACGAGTGAAAATGTTCTCTTTCTACGTACAGCTACGCCATACTTGAACCCAAAACACTCTTTCCCCGCTAAATTAAAATCCACAAAATCCTTGATTTAAACAAAACAACTTCGTATCGAGGTAAGTTAGATTATAACAACAAAAATAAAAAGCTTTAAAAATTTCAAATTAAATTAAACTATTTAATAACTTTGAATATTTTTGTGTAATTTTATGTAAATTTACGTTTAAGCATTAACTTGTTGTTCAAATATTTGTATATGTATTTTTAAATCGTTTTTAAAATAAAATGTTAAAATCTATTTATTAATTTAATTAAATGTAAACAAATGCGAGGATGTGTTTTTATTTCTGAGGTTGAGGCGTGATGTCAGCATTTTAAGTGGATGAGAATTGGAAGTGATTATGTCGTCCAATATCCCCGTTCGTGGTCACGCCTGGAAATGTATAAATATGGCAAATGAGTGTCAGTTAGAATGCAACGTTCAAAATTTTATTTTTTTTTACATTTAATCTATTCCAAAGTATTCTTTAAATAAACTGTTGAATCATATGAAAATACTGCTTAGGTCTTCTTCATAAGAGACAAAGCTTTCGAAATAGCTTGAGTTCGTATGGAAATCTAAAATTCGACGTTGAAAGCCTTAGCTGAGCCTACAGAGAGCGCCTGAGGGAGAGACTCTCCGCTGTGCGTTCACTATCAACAATCGCCCACAATTTATTTTATATACATCATCAAAGACAAAATTAAGACAACCATAGGCTACCAGCTAATACCCAAAAAGGGCCCTTGGCATGATGATGAATTTGTGATACGGTTAAAGATGACAGGCGCAAGACAACAGCAGCTAGGGAAGAGCACAGAGAAAAAGAAAATTCTGGAAAAAGAAAAGGGTCCACGCAGCCCCCCAGCTCAAGGAAATCGAAGAGTCCCGAGATACGAACAACACCCTAATAGTTTTCAGAAAAGCCGCAGGCATATGGCTATTTAATCAGCATTTCCAACAGCTTCTGAAAGGGCATGAGTCAGAGCAAGTTAAAGGGCAAGAAGAGAGCCCGCATCTTGTCAATACAAAACCCAGTTTGGAAGAGGTTGGCTCAGCTATCAAAAAGCTGAAGAACAACAAGGCCGCCGGCTCTGATAGTCTACAAGCGGATCTTTGGGAGAGTGTATGCACCAAATTATCAACCACGTATGATTGAATGAAGTCATACCCGAAGACTTTCGACCAAATATTCAAATTAAGGCACTTTCTAGAAGAGACAAATGAATTTTAAGTCGAGACTCAGCATCTCTTCATCGACTTCACAGCCGCTTCAAAGCTACCACGGAGTAAATATCAACTCCACGGACGACACTAAGTGGAATTTCGGCGAAGACTCACTCACAGGAAACCGCTGCTATTTCGGTTTGGCGAAACAAATGAGTTCAAGACTCCTTACTCGGAAGGCGAAATCTATGTTCTACAAAACTTTGATCCTGCCAGTTCTCCTATATGGAGTCGAGTGCTACTTTCGAAAGAAAAATTCTTCGTCGAATATGTGGTCCCGCTTGCGAAGAGGGTGAATGGAGAAGATATAGTCGCGAACTCTATGAGCTGATCAAGATGTGGATGTAGTCAAAAGAGCCAAAATATGACGAAGAACCTGGTTTGGCCACATCAAGCAAATGAACTATAATGCTCCAGCAAAGAGAATCTGCGAATCACAGCCCCCAGGTTCGAGACGCCAAGGAAGATCGAACCTCCATTTTAAGGATCAAGCGAACACTGCTACCAAGACTTCCACATCAACTGTGGTTACAGATACGCCAAATCAGGTTATTCTTGCGCTGCAGTGTACCCAAGGGAGCTGGCAAGTCTACGGCGAAGGATTTGTTGGAGATGCCAACTTAAGGGCGTTAAACACTCGACCTATAATTTTCAGGGAATCGTCATCTTTGTATTGAGCTTTTGAAAATCCATACATCCATAGAGTTTATCCTGCTGACTGAACTTATGAGTCGAGCCATCATTTCAGATTTTTCATTTCGAAGGACATCTCAATAGTGGGAACGTTGATGATGTGAAAGTGCATGTGCTGTTTACAATGAGAAGACAAGGTGGCCTGCTGATCTGAGGATCTAATATGATAGGAAAAGCGGAGAAAGAGAATCCTTAAACTTCATATTCGTCAAATTGCTAACTCTATAAGGACATGCCTTCGATAATAAGTGATGACTCCAAAGAAAGATCCATATTCCGGAGAAACAATTTATCAATTGGATGGAGCTAGATGAAAATTAAGTCGTAAGATTTTCAAATTTCGATCTTGTCCAAGATCACTTTGGACGACGCAGCTCTTCCTCGATAGTCAGAGACTACAGAGTGCACCTTTGAAAGTTGTTCTCCAATTTGTAGGTAAAAATGGATAGTCACAAACCTGCGAAGAAGTTTCGAAGCTCTTTTTCAGCTAAGAGACGATCGAAAAGTGTATAAATCAATAAATCGCTGAAAGCTTTTATAAAACGACACTATATTCCAGAGATGGAGTTGATCATAGAAAAGTACTGGAGTATGAAGATGACCCAACCCCGGTCGGTGATAGACCTTAACCCCAGCCTTGAATAAATCAGAACAGCTACAAGAAGAAGCCTCTTTCTTATGTTAATTTGTGAGCAAAATTTTGTAAAACGAAAGCACTCTGAAAGACGGAAGTATTAACCCTATTCGTGTCGCCCACAAGAAACACAAGCCTACACTCCTGGGTATTGTTTGGACATCTGAAGGCGTTCAGTCGACTGGTACACATTAGTCCAATTTTTTTAAACTGTATCAAATGCGAACATTGAAAAACAAACAAGTTTCGACACACAGAAGCTCTTAACATTTTCAAATCTCAAATAGTTTTTCAAATCGATCAGCGACAGCTACAACTTTGGGGTACTTAAGGATTTTGTTCTTCATGATCCTCAAAAGAAACAATGAATACTGCTAGAATTTAACACTAAGGATACAAGTGCTGTCCAGCCTTGCCACAAAAAATGCTGAAATTCTTCAAAAGAAAAATCTTTCAGGATGACGAATCGCCAAGAGATGTACAAAGGTTTCGATCTAGTTTTCCAATTCAAGCAAAACTGTTTCGTGAAGAAAGAGAAGACTGCAGATGCCATAAGCTTAAAACGGATATGAGGATAGGTAAGTTATAAAGGAAAGTTAGTTATAAAGGTTCTCAGGAATTTAGGGAGAATTTTGATCTTCCAGGATGCGGAGGCAAAGCTAGTTTTTGGAATAAAAATCACTCAAACATTCATCCAAGTTTGAGTATTTTAATCAAGAGTTAAAAAGGTAAGAAGGTATCCTGCATCTGTTTTTTTTTTTCAAAAGGGGATTTTGTTTGAACTTTGAGGGGTGTTTTTTTTTAAGCTCAAGGAAGATTTTGGATTGGAAATTTACCTTGGAAGCCTATGACTTGCTTTAGGCTATTTATCACAATTTACCTAACCACCCAAAGTCTATCGCCAAAGTTTTTAAATACGACTGTGGAGTGAAAGTGTTGGGGTTTATTTTTCTATAAATGTAAAAAGCAAGGAGCATCCTCAGGCATAAGATCGTTTTTTTTTAGATTTTGTCCTTAAAAGCCTTTATTGCAATTGATTTCAATGTAACAAACATGAAGTTCAGATAATAGCAGACACAAATCAACCTTCACTGTTTTAAACATAACCCAACATTCTTGGTGCGCTTCTTGAGGAGGGGAAGTAATGTTTAAGGAGCATTTTTCCATATTCATTAATTCGGGGAAACGTAAGTTCACTTGTTAAAGAAAATAAAACAATTAAAAGATCCACCAATTCAGCAAAAAAAAAAAAAAAACACATGCTTACCAAGGAAAATCGTGGCACCACTCTAAGCTACAATCGTCAAACTCCAAAACATTTGTTGTTACAGGATATGGCTCCTTTGGCAAGAGAACTTTTCTCTCCCTACACGGCAAATACAGCGGGTATGCGGCATATTTCACGAGTTTCGTGATGTCATCTTTGTCGCCCTGTGCTCCTTTGCGTTTCATGCATCTTTTCTGCAGGAGCCGTATGTAGTACACTGTAATCTTCCACCATCGTCTCGCGCGAGGATGTTGTGAAGTCATCTGAAATGGAGAGAGAAGTCCACACATAGATCCATAGGTATTAAAGGACTTGAAAATACTTGGCTAGAGAGTTGGTAATGCAATTTCGAATGACGGTAGCACTGACGTTTCGGAGTATTGAATGATAAGGATTTGCTGGCAAATGACGATGCCTTGCGCACATTCGTCCTTATGGAGCTCGAATTTGTTGGTTGTCCTAATCGTTGAACCTGTGAAGGAAATTTTGAAAATATTGTTGAAAAGTTGGACCAACTCATTCTTACCAAAACATCAACAATGTCCTTCTTGTTCTTCGCCTTCTTTCGCTCAGCGGGTTTCTTTGCATCGGCTTTCTCTAGTTTTCTTAACGCCTTCAGTTTGGCACTCTTGTCGCGATCCCCCTTTCCAAACAGTCCCCGGAGTTCGGCCATTTTGATAAGATACTTAGCGTCCAACCGAGTTATCTTCTTCCGATGGGCCAACGCTATATAACATCCACAGGACACGAGGTTCAGGCACTTGTCCTGGTACAAGCACATGTCCGGGAGTCTAGCCACCTCGAACTCGTCGGTTTTCGGCACCTTGATATGAGAGTAGTCCTCCTGGCTATCGATAATGGTCGTGTCCTCTGATTGAAAAGAATTCTCGCGACTTGCGACACGCCACCTTGGGCAGTGCGCGTCTGTGTCTGTAGTAGTTGTTGTCGCACTGGATGCCCTGCCTATGGTTCGCTTCCGGGGCGACAAGCCACTCACAACCGATGGAATAGCGCTAGACTCAGCGTCGGCTAGAGCTTCCATCTTTTTCGATTCTTTGTATTGTTGCAAATGCTTTTCGAATGCATTACGATTGATCGTCTCGACAGCTCGATGGATCATGTCGTGGTTCTCGCAGCAAACCAGCGAGTGGGTCTGATAGAGAACAAACTGAACTTGTGGTCGCGACATCGCCAGTCGCAAGGTTTCCCTTTGTTCTTCGAGAATTTGTGCGACGCGCTTCTTGCCGGTGTTGCTTATCTCCGACTCGGTCATCACTTGCAGCATGTTTAGATCGCCGCCTCGACTGCAGATCAAATCTATGGGATCTGCGACTGCACTGAAGGAATTTGGGGGAGTGGCAAGGATTCCCACAACGGTTTCGAATTTCGATGACTCCAATGGAATCGATACAAAGGACTCGGCAAAGAGCTGAACGTTTTTGATTCCCAATTTTTTCAAATAAACTTTGTATTCATCCACCATGGGTCCGCATCCGTATGCGAGGAACTCAATGACGCGATTTGTGGATCGGAACAAAGAGGCCAGGTATGCAGTGGAGCGTGGTGAAGAGACGTGTGTTTGAACAATGTCACCATTGAGCTCGTAATGATCGAGCAGTTGGTATGTTATAGCTGGTGCTAAAGCAAATGTTCGGTCCTGCAAATGACACTTGTTTAAGGATCAAACCGAGATATGGACAGAGGACTTACCTGCATGATTAGGTAGTGCTGACGTATCAGATCGGTTTGAGAGAACTGGCTTCGATCCTGTGGTAGAATTGATAGGAATAAGGGACAGATTTTGTCCCATTTATATTGGTTCTCTTGAAGTGGTTGTTCAACTAAGTTGTCGCCTTGTTCTACCTCTCGAAGACCGAGGCCGTTAAGGTATGTTTCTGCTGCTTTTTTATTTCTAGAGGAAAATGTTTACAAATTTATGCAGTCAAGTATATGATTATTATTTTAAAGTTTCAAAAAGACAACTGTGGGAATTACAAATTGTTAGCTTCTTATTCTTTGGAAAAGAGGAGGAGGCCTTTCAAAAAAAAGGGCTCGCCTATTCTAATACTCACTCTAATAAATACGGGTTAATCCAGCCTGTAACTATCGGATTGGCGGCAGCAATAGCGACCTTCTCATTCTGCAAATGTAAAGGCAGCAGCTGTGATAGTTCCAAAGCTCCACTTTCAATTCTCATCCGAGATATTGCAGCAGCCAGCTTGACACGATGCTTCCATAGGGATTCGGCTATATCTGCAAAGCAAAAGGTCATTCAAGACGTTCCTCCAAAAAGCTACAGCAACAATCTTACCAAACACCTTGGCTTCTTTATATAGATTATTTTGTAGATCAAGCTCTTCCGACTTCCTTCTTAGAAAATGTCTTGAAAAAAGTTCATAAAGCATCAACCAGATTAGGCTCTCATGAATTTGCAACTAAAATCGAACTTCAATAAAGACTCGAAACATAAGAAATACTTTTTCAAGGACTTACCTCCGGGTAGTGGGCATAAAATGATACATCTGTCAAGGCGTTGCTCAAAACAACTTTATCTGAAAAGGAACAAGTTGAATCAATACCGAAAAAACAATTCAAACCAAAAATAGTCGACCTAAACTCGAGGCATGGAGAAGAAAAATATTCAATCAATTGCATGTGAAATGAAATTGTTTTCGGCTTTCAGAATTTATTGGTAACAATAAGTCAAAGGACACGGAAACTAGTTACCTATATTTATTGACTGAGGTTCGAAATAAGGAATCGATATTTGATTTATGAACTTTTTGTCCTTAAAACTGAAGGATTCTCTTTCATGACACTGAGTGATTGGTTTTCTATTGATTGGTACCGGTCTTTGGTATTGCATAAGGAAGAACCGAAAAAATGGAAAGCCTTGAAGTCATTGAAGAAAAAATAAAGTTGAAAACATTCCCTAAGCCTATGACTCTAGAAGAGGATAGGAACAGCAAAGACCGGTTCGAATTAAGAAGCGAAAAACTTCTGGATAGAGAAATAGCATGGAAGAGTTCAAACAGGATAAAGTGTTGATTGTTTACAACCAGACGGAACACAGTCTAGATAACTGTCCCTGCGCAATTCTAGTTAACCTCAGCCTGCTTCTGGATAATTATCTTGGCAACCGCTAAATGGTTAACTAATGTTTGAAGCGTCCAGAAAGTGCTTGTGCACAAGGTTAACATCTCAACCACGTTAAGCATCCCAAATTATGAAAGAGTAAGTTGCGCGAAAA
Source organism: Orthonevra nobilis (assembly GCA_963555765.1). Taxonomy (NCBI): domain Eukaryota; kingdom Metazoa; phylum Arthropoda; class Insecta; order Diptera; family Syrphidae; genus Orthonevra; species Orthonevra nobilis. The sequence continues at coordinate 9,496,290 of OY743227.1, read as the reverse complement.
AGGACAACGTCACAAGAGTATCCCTCTATATTGTAAGAACCCTCTACACACTGGAGCTACTCCAAAATTTGAATCTTCCTTACAGAATATAAAGCGGATATATTTACAACGATGCAGGAGGTCTGCTAGATAGGATTGAGAGCATTAAACATAAGAAGACGGTTTTGAAGGAGTAAAACGGCTTAGAATGAAGGTCATCACCTAGCTGTGATCCGGATCGAAAGATATCCTTAAACGTTCCCCAACTGACGAAGCTGAAGACCATGAAATCTTGGACAGAGAGCCTGTCCGAAGGTCGAAGTCAAAATGTGACTTGGAAACTCCAATGCTAACATCGGTAAAGAAACCGTGGGTTGCCGGAGGAGTGGGAAAGTTCGACTACATGAAGCGATAATGAAGCGATTGCTGGGTTCCAATTCAAAATCTATGCGGCAGCCATTAATACAGTGGAGATTCTCCACAAAACGGCCCACGCAGCAATCGAGCTGTTCCCAAAAAGACTCTCAAATGAGCCTTTGACTTCCAGAAACGTCAACAATTCGTGGTCGTAATCGCGCACTAAAATTTAGAAAACAGCTGAGACTAGGAATGTGGGGAATGGTTTGGGAACACTGCCAGAGGAAAACTCTGCCAGCAAAAGTACAGAGCTGCGGTAAAAGTATAGACTCTACGCAGTCTCGCAACCCAAGGAAAAAAAAAAAAAATCAAAACTCAAGCCTTAAAACAAGGAACCAACATTTTCTTAATTGTGAAAGAACTCTCGTTACCAGTCCGAAGGGAATCGTGAACGTATTCAAGTACAGGGTGGCGCATAAGAAACTTACAGATAGTTATCTTTCTTTTTCTTTAAGAATTAACTTTGAAAAAAATTTTATGTTCGAAATGCGCCCAGTGCTTAGAAAATTTACCAATTGTTTCAGCATGTTCAGATACAAGGGGCTGTCTGTGATCTTCCGCATGCTGGAAAAACTCGTACAATTCGAAATGATGTGGAAATTGCTTGGGTGCAAGCAGGTGTTGAAGGAAACCCCGAAACTTCCACCAGACGATATTCTCAGTAGTTGGTGATGTCAAGGCGGTCTTTGAAATTAAAAAATAATTATTACATGTCAAATGACCCACCTAGATGCACAGTATATTGTGGAATAACCTCAGAAAGAATCATGTGACAAGATTTTTTCGAAAACGACGAACAAGTGTCGGTAAATGTGAATGGCTTCCAATACCGGGCAATGATTTAACATGTTTTAAGGTCAGAGGTAGAGAACAATGTAGAATTGTGGTTCCAACATGATGGAGCCACAACTCACACACCACGTCCAATTATGGCTCTCCTGAAGGAAATTTTTGGCGATCAGATCATATCGCGTTATTCCGATTTTAACTGGCCACCACGTTCGAACCATTCACCAGCTTCAGATTTTTTTCTGTTAGGTTACTTAGGGTGTATGACAATAAGCCAAGAACCATAAGGCCAATAAACGAGAAGAAGTGAGGGCGATGTGACCTGAAATTCTAAAAAAAGTAATGGAAAATGCTTTGGAAAGAGCGCGTCAGGTCGAAGCAATCAATTGGCACCATTTGATTGATTTTATCTTTAAAACATAATGTGAATATAATGCTAAAAAATCTTAATTTTAATAAATGCTGAGGTTAAATAAAATCAGAAGAAAAAATGTTATTCATCAAATAAATCTAAACGTTTCTTATGCGCCATCCTGTAGCTTGAAGATGGAGCCCAAGAAGTAGTTTTCCAACCCGCTGTAGATGAAGCTAGTGCAGTCATGAAAAAAACTTTAAAGGCAACAAAGTTAGGTAGTGCTCTTGTTGGAATCTTATGTTTGAGATAACGAAAGCATGCCTGAAAATAAGCGATCCTCTGCGATCACCCGATACGTTTCAAACAACGCCAGCTTCTTAAGGGGGGAAATCACAGTAGCACACAAAAATGTAGGCATATTTTCGGGAATTAATTTTGGCTGAATAAAAGTATCAATCGAAAATCTGTAAAGAAGGTTTAATAGCAATACTATAAAAGTACAATATGTAATTTTTTCAAAAAAAAAATATTCAAAAATGGCGGCTGCGCAGCATATGCCCCAAGGCGCCTATTTTTGAAAGCGTGTCGATGGCCGAAGACGTAGACTCCTTAATTTTTGACCTAAAAGAAAACGCCAAGTTTTTTTAGTTTTCATATAACAACAGCTAGCGAGCTACGTATGATTTTTTTGATATATTGATTTTTTTTTCAAAATGATGCATGTTTGAAAATAAAGCTAAATTTTTAACAAAAAAAAACGCCATAAAATCGTCGATAAAAAAAAAAATTAAGCCATATAAAATAGCAAATCCTACGTAGCTCCTTGGAGAAAGATATTTCGAAGCTTCTGTCAAAATTTCAAGTCGATCGCTAAAGATTTGCTCGAGTTATGTCTTCGGCGAGCTCAAAAAAAGTAGTTTCGAGAAAAACGCGTTGAAAGTTTTAAGTACCACATGAAAATATGTGAGCATACCGGAGAGGCGTAACCGCAGAGTGAAAAATTTGATCTATCGGACACTTTTGCCGTATTCCATCATTTGGTATTTTTTAGGACCCTAAAGCACCTTTTAAGCGAAAATTTTTTTTTTTCGAAAAATTCAAAATTTTACTGTGATTTCCCCCTTTAAAAAGACCAAAGAATTTATTAATCGAAACCTATCCAAAAAATAAGGTGACATTGTATTTATTTTGAAAATTCTTTATTTATTCTTCCAAATCAATTTCATCCCCTTCAAGGTAATCCCCTCCCGATGCAATTATTATGCCAACGGATTTTCCAATCTTTGAAACACTGGTTGTAGTCACTTTCCGGGATGGCCTTCAGTTCCGTCTTCGCTGCGGCTTGAATCTCCTCTATCGTATCAAAACGGTGTCCCCGGAGCGGTCTTTTGAGTTTGTTGAACAGCCAGAAGTCGCACGGCGCCAGATCAGGTGAAGACGGTGGTTGCGGAACGATATGGGTTGAGTTTTTGGCGAAATGATCACGAATTGCGGGTGCGGTATGGGATGGTGCATTATCGTGGTGTAAAAACCAAGAATTGTCTTTCCACAATACTGGCCTTTTTAGGCGGATAGCGTTACGCAAACGACGCATAACGTTCAAATAATATTCCTTGTTGACTGTTTGGCCGGTTGGAAGGAATTCATAAAGCACAACACCACGTTAATCGAAGAAAACAGTCAACATGACCTTGATTTTTGAGCGACTTTGGCGCGGTTTTTTTGGTCTCGGCTCTCCTTTGGCACGATATTCGCTCGATTGATCGGTTGTTTCGGGGTCGTAAGCACAGATCCAAGTCTCATCGCCAGTTATAATGCGTTTCATGACATCCTGGTAGTCGGAAAGCATTGCTTCACACACTTCAACGCGACGCCTTTTTTCCAAAAAATTCAATGTTTTCGGTACCAGTCGAGATTTGACGCGCTTGAGGCCCAAAGCATCCTCCAAAATGGTATTGACTGAGCCTTTCGATAAGCCAACTTCATCAGCAAGGTCTCTAATCGTTACTCGATTGTTTTTCAACACCAAATCTTTGATTTGTTGGACGTGAGCTTCATCGGTTGAGGTTGATGGTCGCCCAGAACGCTCTTCGTCTTCGACACGTTCACGGCCGGCTTGGAAATCACTATACCACTTGTAAACATTTTTTTTAGACATAGCCTCATCATCAAAGGCTTTCTGCACCATCCTCAACGTATCCGCAGCAGAAAATTGATTTCGCAAACAAAATTTAATGCAAATTCTTTACTCAATAAATTTCGACATCGCAAAAAACGAAAAACTCACTTTTAGCAGCTCACAAAACGACGCGTATCTCAAACACTATGAATATATTTTGACATGAAATTTCACATAGATGTCACTGACAGTACTACCAACCTAAAAAGAAAGAAAAATTTCCTATCCAAATCCAATCTATCCAAATGGTTCTATGCCCAGTATGCCCAAGAAAACTGATCCGGTTATGTCGCACAAAATTCAAGCACACGCGTTTTACTATGCAATTCGAATCAAGAATCTCCGTATTATTCAAGGCCCGCTTCAGATTCTGGCGAGGTGTCGTCCTCTCATGTGACTCCCTTAATCGACAGCTATAACCATCGCTGAAGTTAACTCCACAGACTACACATTAATAGAACTCGGTTTGTCCAAAAAACTAGGATAAGAGCACTTTACTCGAAAGACCAAAATCATCCTCTACAAAACCCTCATCCTGCCAACATTTCTTTTTAGATCCGAATGTTGGATGCTTAGCAAGGAATCGTCGGTTATATAGTCCTGCCTGCAAAGATGGCGAATTGAGGAGAGGTACAATCTCGAACTCTACGAGCTACACAATGATGTGGACCTAGTCCGAAAAGCATCAGGACAAAAATTCTAAGGCTTAGAATCTCAGCTACAAGGGAGACAAAAAAAGAAGGAAGGCCGAAACTCCTCTTCAAAAATCAAGCCATCGCGAATGCTGGAAGCAGCTTTATATCAGGCTCAAATCCTGCAAGTCTCGATTTCTCGAAATAAGTAAGAAGGGAGTCCTTTGAAACTTCTGAGGTTGAGCTTGCTAGCTCAAATTTAAAGGAACTTCCTGGTTCAATCTCCGCAGGTTAAGGTTAGGATGTAATCGTCAGGAACACTCGTACGCACTTGTGTCTTGGAATTTTTTTTCACACACTTTTTTTTCAAAATAACTCTTATTTCTGTTGAACCTTTGTTGGGGTCGGATTTTCACTTTTTTTTTTTTTTTGGTACACATTTTGAAAAAAAGAAAAAGGAAACAACGATTTTTACTTACATCGGAACACATCATAGATGAGCGAGTATACTCTCCGCATTTCATGTTCATCATCGAATGCAACCGGAATTGGTGGATTTCTTAAAAGCTTTGCTGCCTTTGCTATATTCTCTAGGGACCAGCTTCCAAGGTCATTAGTGTCAATGAACTCAATCGGGTGATCTGGCGAGCAACGCTTGCGCTTGTCAAATCGTCCATTTGGAGTTGTTGATGGACTAAATTTTTCAATGGTAAAAGCTGGATCAAAAACAGGCCGCTCCTTTTCCCTTGTGATTTCCTCTAGAGTCCTAGATGATGCAATCATTTTAGAGATTTTTCAGATACCTTTTCACAAATAATTTTTCATTTTAAACTTTTATGACAAGCTAACTAACAATCCACTTTCCAGTGCCTCGTTGATCTTTCTCTGAACGTCGAGCAGGCGATAGTAGACTCGTTCTTGCCAGTCGACATCGCTAGGTAGATAAAGGTGATCCTTGGCCAGTTTGCCTTCGACTTTACGCTTTGACTCCTCGTTGGAGATTAACTCGCGGAATATCTTTGGATAAACGGAGAAGATGTCGGCCAAGCTGAGGAAGAACAGCTGATTTGACATCGTGTGGCGCGAGGTGGTTGGTATCGTGACAAGTTGTCTTGTTAGCAGGCCGCCATCAACTGAATGAAATATTTCAACGATTATCGTAGCTCCAATTCAATCTATTTCCGAATGGGCTACAAAAATAAGCCTTGCGTGACCATAATCGAGCCTGTGCTGTGTGCGCTAAACACCCTTCAATGCGAAGTGCTGCAAGGGGGTGCGGGGACACATACAGTAGATATTATTTGTCAAAGAGGCTCATTATGGCTTCGCTGGGGTGATGGGCTAACCTGGGGAAGAACATTCCTGACATTCGTGACTGGATTCAACTTAGTCTTTGGCTTTTAAAACGAAAAAGGATACAAAAAAGCATCAACAGGTTGAATGGGCGGACCGGGCGGGCGTCTTTTTGTTTGTATCACTTTGGCGCGCAGAATGGGCGGAATAGTTTGTAGTAGCAGCCAAACACCTCGGCAGAGTGTTATATGTGTTCGGCATATGAGGAGGGCTGTCGTGCCTCGGAAGTGTGTTACGATATTCGCACCAGGAATTGAATTTTATGAATCCTGACTCTAAATTGCCGCTGTGCTTGCAAAGTTATATTTGTTTATCTTTGCGGAACAAGGTCGATGGAGGTTCTAAAAGGGGATTCAGTATGGGGTATGAAGCAGGTGACAAATAATGATTGGCAAGTCAGGAAGGTGTTCGGTAAAAAGGGCCTTAGTTATTAATTGATATGGAAAGTTCTGGTAATGGAGCCTCGATTATCGAAATCGGATTATTTTTTATGATTCTGATGTTTGGACTATTTTTATCGAATATATGGGAACAGGAAATTTCGATAGAACTGCCTTGCACCAATTGTCACGAATGGAATGCGTTATTTCGCTTTCTAATATTTATGTCCAATTCTTACGAAGTTCTTAACTAATCTGTGATTTGAAGAGTCTTTTGGCTTGATGTGTTTAAGCTTTTTAGACACGCACATGTTGGTTCTATTTTATAGGTCGTCCTCGCATAAGGAACCGAATATTCGGCAAGAGAAGATTGGTCTGGAATCTGGATCTGGAAATTTTCCTTTAAGCACTCATGTAATTTTACAACAGAGTCTTGTAATAAGTCTTGCTGCGTTTTTCACAGATCAATTGAGCCGATTTTTTCGTTGGCTGCCAGCAATCGCATTGGTTGCAGTATCTGCACAAATCCTTGTCCGCCTTTTTGCATGTTTCCTCTGATGGTAGGGCCCGAAAAGAACACAATCTGAATCAAATATGTTTCCTACTCGGCATTATAAGTATGTGCAAATCATGAAGCTCTTGATAGCTAAAAAGATAGTCACTCAACAGAACGAACACAACTGTGCAAAGGAATAGAGATACAAAATCTACCCGTAGACTTGCTTCTCTTTACTGCAGTAATGGTCCAGTTGTAGCAGATTCAACATTGTCTTCAGTGCTGCGGTTAGTGTCGATCTCATAGATCCGGTCACCACTAAGCAACTAAGTCTTTGAACATTTGTGACTCTTGCAAGATGATATTTCTTCTCAAGTGCCTTTCACCAGCCGTGGGTAAGGATGGGCCTCAAAATCAAGGCGTGAGCCACCTTCGGTTTGAGACCCCAGTTGTTGCCGAACGTCTTCTTACCCACATAGAAAGTACACATATTTTTTTGACGAGGTTTTCGATGTCGCCTTTCAAGCTCAGCCTTGAGTCTAGAATGCCTCCGAGGTATTTTTTAGTCTTTTTTCTGTCATAGCAGTGCCGCGAAACTTTGGGGGTCGAATGTTGGAATCGTTCTTTTCCTATTGAATGGCATTGCCTCAGTTTTAGACGGGTTGACGTCCAGTCCTCGTCTTCTGGCTCACGCATGTACTAAAGAAAGTAAATGATTGAGTCTTTCGCTGAGGGGAAGAAACATCGGTTAAAGCCATTGGTTTCTAGTATCTGTAGCCAGATCAACGGCGAGACAAACCCTCTTTGTGGAGTGCCCCGGTTGACCTTCTTTTTGCAGATAACAGAACCGAGTGCAGCATGAGGCCGATTCAGTTGCTCATTTCCTTGTTTATACAGGATCTGTTCGGACAATTTTGAATGGTTTCAGTACTCACGTTATTTAAGGCTCCCTCTACGTCCAGGAATATTCCGAGAGCGAAGTCCTTGTTGATGATAAATTTTTCGATCGTGCTGACTACTTGACCTTTTGCAATTTCGACCGGCATTGTGTGTTTGGGATAGATACTTATCCCCAATCTCGTTCTTGATGTGATAGGCTAATGGGTCTATAGTTTTTGGCAGAAATGTGTCCTGTTTTAGCTGGCTCCCTTCAGATATTTGGGCTTCGGGCGTATATTTGTACAAGCCACGTCGTGATGATATCGACGAACTTTTGCGGCATTATCAGTTGTTTGCCATCTGAGGCTGTCAAACGTCTATATTGAGCGATTACAAAATGTTGGACCTCAATCACGATCTAAAACTGTGTTGTAAACTGGACTATGGCCACAGGTCTGAAAGCTCGTGATCTTCTTCCCAGGTCATTGCCGTTTAAAATCACATCTAATCAAGTTAGGAACTAGTACAGTCACCGAGTACCGAATCTGTTTGGTGGACGACGAAACGGCTGTACATATTCTTTGTGAATTTCCAGCTCTAATTCGGTTAAGAAGTTGTACTATATTTTTTCCAAAGAGATGTGTTCCCGATTGGACATTAGATAGTCCAATACTTAAAACATTCGGACCTTCATCAGAGGGATTAAATATCTGTTAGCCTTAAGACAACTTGATGGAGCCACCATCAACTGTTTGCTGGCTTTCAATAGTTCGTAACTGAAGGATTCAAAACGTGGTATTTTTGTCACTTTTGCCAAAAGAACGGGGAAATAAATGCCTGGACTCAATTGCGACCTATTGAAACAGTTTGGGTACGGGAAACCAACGACGACATCTGGACTAAAATTCAAAGTAGACGACAGCATCCCCAAGAAATGTAAGGTCCCTGGAATGACAGTGACGAGTCAATCACAGAACAAGAAGTAATCTCAGTGGTGTGAAGAAATATAAATAAGGAGATTGATTGGGTTCCAATTCCGACAATCGAAGATCGTAGAGCTATACAGATTTAGTCTAGGATTACCAAAAAAAAAACCGTCCGATTAGCTTAGCCCTACAACCGCAAGCATGTGGACATCATCTTCGGCTCTTGATTGACTCCGCATCATCCTCAAATGTAAAGCGTTGGTCGAGAGAACAGAAGAAAATGAGAAAAGAGGTAAGGGGACCAATTTTAAAAGATAAAAGGGCATGATAGAGTTGGCTTCCTAAGAGAATCCTTGAAAATATTCAGTGAATCCATTGAAAAAAAGCAACGAAGCCAAGCAGACTGTGAAAGAAGTTCCAAGTTCCAAGGAAGACCTCGAGCAACGCGTTTAAAGAAATACAAAAAATTCGAAAATTGAAGAGAACCTAGTAAAGAAAGCCTCACACAGAGGCACGCCATAAGTTGGAGTCATATCACCCTTACATTAAATAATATTAAAGCAGCATCCAATGAAGAAGTCCTTAAAGATGACGCCTTAAAATAGGGGAAGGCTGGACCTTGTAGTCTTCACAAAAAGGAGGAAACCTTAAATCATTAAATGAAGCCATCGCCCCGTGCAACTTAACGAAGAAGAACCAGAAAGAACACATTCTGTGAGAGTTTCCTAATCTACAGTTGAAGAGAACGCTTGAAAAACTCCGGAACTAAGTATTTGATTTGCTTCATGAAGTGTTCAAAGCGGTTTTGTAATATCCATTCTTGCGCTCTTCAGAATCACTATGGGCATCTTCTTAGGCAGGTAATAGTGGCTGCCACAGTGCACACTTAGGCCAGTGTTTTGGCCCGTTGTTTGGCCCATAACTCGAGGGGTCCCTGGATTACCTTTCTGCCAATTTAGTTGTGAGAGAGGATTTCTTCAAGGGGTGAAAAAAGGAGTAGATGCAGAGATCCAGTTTGTTTCTCTAATGATCCTGGCAAGGTCTTTTGGTTCTTTTGCATGTTCTGCTTAAGATGTGAAAATATGGAGACCCAGATTCCTATACCTCGATTTTAGGCCTAGCATCCGCAGAGAAGATGAAAGACGGTGTCCTCTTCTTCCTCCGAGTGGCAGCTTCTGCAGGAGTCATTTGACTGTACGCCTAGAATTGCGACTGAAGTTAAGTAGCTTCGTGGTTCTGTGATTGTTAAGGACGGACCAGGTTTGTATGATGATGCTGCGAGTTGGTTCCTTCACCCATATTTTATTTGCAAGGTGGATGCTTTAATTTGTAATGTTTAGATGGCTTAGGGGATGTCGAAATATTGTGAAATCGCATGCGCCGTGAACATTGAACCTTCTCAGTTTCCGTGGATGTCCCTACATAGTTTTTTTATTTTGATAAATCCGCTATCTCGTAAAGGGTCCCATGATCATACACATCTTCAGAGTACTTATCGTCTTCCACAATTAATCCATTATCTAAAATACAGCTTCACGTAGGCTGACTCAAAGCTTGCGCACTCCTCAATGCAAAATTTACTCTGGGCCCATTCCTGAACCCTTGTTGCGTTTTATAAGGATGAACTTATTGAAACGATTTCTGTATGAATCGTCTCCTTTGAGTAATCCAAATTATTCCATCCAACCAGTTTTTTGAATAAAAAAATTTTTATAAAATGAAGATTTATATTAATTAAAACTTTAAACCTCGCATATAATTTTATAAACAAAAATATATTTCCCATTGTGAATGGTCACGATTTTGTGGAACGCATTCCTTCTCACATATGTGCCATCATTCTGAACAAACAAGCAGCAAACGTCAAACTGGAAAAAAGAACACAAAACTTTGTTGTCGCAATTTCAAATGGAAACACAAAAATGAGTGAAAATAAATCGAAAATAAATGGACTTGTATCGATTCTGATGTCGGAGGGATTTGGCCACAATGCAAGCGACGAGGAATTCGATGTGTCTGATCTGGAATTCTCAAAACTCTGCCGAACATGTCTCCGCGAGACGACAGACAACGACTTGACCAGCGACAGTCTGTGCATCATCAATGCCAACGGGAAGATGGTCCGAGTTTACGAAATGTTTGAAGCCACTGTTGGGATAAAAGTGAGTCTATAAGTTTATTCCTTCTGAATTAATGTAATAATTTTCAATTTCAGATGGAATCTAACGATCGACTGCCGCATCATCTCTGTAGCGCTTGTCTGAAGCTGGTCTACAGTTCGTACAAATTCCGGACGCAGGGACAGCGCGCCGATGAGATTCTACGAAGTATATCATTCAGAGTGAAAGAAGAGGCAGAAATACCCTTGGACGCGTACGAGGTTGAAGAGGATCTCGCCGAAGAAGACGAGATTCAGGAAGCTATTGAATCGAGCATGGACTCGTGTTTCGTGGAACGAGTTTCTATCATTGACGAAAATGAGGATGAATCACAGGACGTGCTGGAGAAAGAAATATTGGAGATTGTGCAGCTAGACGAGGATTACGGCGTCGAAGAAAAGGACGAAGTGCCAAGCACTGATGTTGCGGCCAACCATATAGCGTGTGCCTTCTGCGACCAGGTAAGGAACGAGTGTGTTCTAAGCGTTAGGAACTTTCTCTGATTGTGCTTCATTTTGTCTTTAGGTGTTTCTTCTGCAGCGTCATATAATTCAGCACTACAAGGACGAGCACCCGACGGAGAAACCGTACAAATGCGAATCGTGCTCAGCCACATTCGCGCACATTCAGTCTCAGCGACGACATCTGAAAACGCATGAGGCCAGTTCGAAGGAGAAGATGTGTGCGATTTGCAGCAGACTATTCCATCGAGCGGATGATTTGAAGCGCCACATACGAACGCACACGGATGAGCGGCCATATCCGTGTCCCGTTTGCAATAAGGCTTTCAAACAGCACACGGAGCTCAAGGATCACATGCTTAGCCACGGCGATAGCAAAATGTATGAGTGTACTTTGTGCGCGAAGGAATGGCGGTCACGGAATGGATGGTACCTGCATATGAGAGCCCACCAGACAGGTTGGGACGAATATCGTAAGAAGAGGCTTAAAAAGAAAGGAAATTCCAAGGAAAATGCGGAAACGCAGCAAGTAACCGAAGAAATGTCGATGGAGGTCTAATACTATAAGCTTCATACCAGATGCTAGGTTCAATTTAAATTTTTAAGCGTTTTACAATTGTTTTCGTGACTCCAAGGCTGCTGAGGCAAATGCAGGGGAGAACTCTGTCAAATAAAGTCCTTGAGTTTAAGGAAATTAAAGGATTAAACAGCGTTTCATTGATTCGGTTCAAATCCTTTTGCAAATCTCAAGCAAGGTGGCACTGAAACCTTTGTTTTATTGGGCAAAAGAAGAACTCAGCGTTAAACAGCGATGGGCATGCCAAAAACTAAACGGAAAGAAAGGAAGAGCAGCTTTACAGGGAAACTTTGGCTTGTCCAGATCTCAGTGAATTTAAGGCCAGTATTAATCGTCTTGATTCAACTACCGGTTGAAAACGTTTTAGCAAAAGTTTTCCAAAGACCTTGGATATTATTGGCGGGCGCGAAATAGGTCTATATGATTTTTTGCCGCTTGGACTTTTTCCCGGTTTATTCAGCCACAGAAGAACCTTAGCGCACTTTCGCTGATTTCTTGCAGCTTGCTATAGGCACACATTTAATTGGCTTTGAATCGCAGGTCAGCTCTTTAACGATGACAATAGCAGGCTTATTCCTCAACGAAGTTCAAGCCTCGGAAGGTTTCATAATCTTAAAATCGTGCATGAATGCTAAGCAAACATAAATCTTCTTCCGTATATTTAAAAAATCGAATATTTTTAAATTAATAAACGCTAATAACTCGCGTGTTCAGTCTTTTAGCACTAATCTAACGACACCACACGTGACTCATAGAAATCCATACACAAGTACCTTAAATTTCGAACAACATTCTTTTATTGACAATAACAAAGGCTTCAAACTATCGAGGACACATGACACTCTTTCCGCCATCGATGGGCAAAAGAGCCCCGGTAATAAAGCTAGCCGAGTCACTGGCCAAAAACACAATAGCCGAAGCCACCTCCGACACATGTCCCACTCGTCCCAAGGCGTGCGTTCCCTTCGAATGCTGCAAATAATCCGAGTAAGTTTTCTCATCCATACCGCCACGTTTGTGTATATCAGTCACAACGACGCCCGGATTGACCGAGTTCACTCGAACATCATGCGGTGCCATCTCCAGAGATACACACTTCGTAAACTGATCCAAAGCCGACTTGGATACGCAATAGCTGAGAGCGTTTACAAACGAACGAATGCCAGCAACGCTCGATACATTTACGACGTTTCCCTTTGACTTGATCAAATGAGGGAGCACCAATTTGGTCAGTTGAAACACTGCCCGAAGATTCGTATCCATGATTGTGTCCAGTTGTTCGACGTCAACGTCTAGAATTCCACCAGGAGCCAAAATGCCAGCGTTGTTCACTAAAACATCGATTCGTCCAAACTTCTCGATCGTTTCGTCAACAATCTTCTGTGCGTCTTTCGTTACATCAGCTTCGATGAGAAGGCATTTGACGTTGACGTTGCCCTTAAAGCAGGCGTTCCCGGTTAGCCTTAGATTTTCGACATTCCTTCCGACTGCCGCCACATTAGCACCGCTCCGGGCAAAGTGAACACAGGTTTCAGCTCCAATCCCAGATGAGGCTCCAGTCACGATGACCACCTTTCCAGTGAAATCCATTTTTTTTTATTTTCAACCGACTAAAAGACCACCCTCCCCGAATATCTAAATCACACTGAAGTGAGGTTGTTGTTTTTTTTTGCCAGTCTTCGATGCGTGCATGAAGCAACCAACGCCTGCTAATTTGTTTAATTGGCCTAAAGCTAAAAATAAAAATTATAGTAGGTATTCAGCGGTGCGACTACTCCGCATAGATGATTGATAACAAGTTGGGGCTTTTTTTAGAAACAACCTGATTCGAGTCTATCTCCGAATTTATCTTATCAATGAAAGTGTTGATTTTGATTACATGACAAGCGGCAATATGTTAAGTATCTCTCATCGCAAGCAACAGATTTTGATAAGTTAGCTAAACAAGCCTGGGCAATGTAACTTCAGTAAGAAGATAAATGGAATACACTTCCCGACACATGGAAGACAAAATTGAGGGGAGTAGTTGTAGAGAGAATGATAAAGTTTGTTCAAAGCTTAACATAGAAAAAGCTGAGGCGGAGATGTTCTGGTTCGAAACGTGCAAAAGATTATGTGCCAGGTTTTGGAGGGCATAAGCATGACTGACAACTGAAATATCAGCTTCCATCCAAGCTACAAAAAGGATTGTCCTTTGTAT